>OX246756.1:131306373-133706373 GCA_945910035.1 Brachypalpus laphriformis
ATCATATTGCAATGAGACGCAAGGTATGCCTCCAGTATTCTGTATGCCCGGACCTTTCAAGTGGCCAACATAGACTCGGATAATTACCTTCTTGTAGCCAAGGTACGAATGCGTATATCCCAAGCTGAACAACAAAGAAGCATCACTGTGAGAAAATTGAACGTCGAAAAGCTTCAATCTCGAAATCTCTCAATCACCCCTATGCCGCCAGCATCAAGTGCCGAAGACCAGTGGCAACGCTGCCAACATGCCATTAGAAGCGCCGCGACTGATGTGCTGTGTCTCGCTCGCCTACCACCGCGAAACCCCTGGTTTGACGAAGAATGCCGGCGAGTGCATGCAGCAAAACAAGAGGCATACAAAGCGGCGCTGCAAAGGAAAACGAGAGCTGCTTCTCCAAAAGAAGAAGAAAGAGCATGAGAAACGCGCGTTTGAGAATATCGAGAGTTTATATTCCAGGAACAATGTACGGAAGTTTCACCAAAAGGTAAAAAGAACGTGTCAGAGGAGCAATACCCGTACAGAAACCTGTAGAGATGAAAATGGAAACCTCGTAGTAGAATCACATTCAGTGCTGAGAATATGGAAAAACTACTTCTGCAGACTGTATAACGGCGACGAAGACCAACATCCCGCTGTCAGGCAGAATGAACCATTCAACATAGAGGATGATAGTCCAAATTTCCGTCCACCTAACCAAAATTAAGTGAGGATAGCAAAATCCAAGCTAAAATCCAACAAGGCTGCTGGACCTGACGGCTTACCGGCCGAACTTTTCAAGGCAGCTGGGGATGAATTGGTAGAGTGCCTACAACAACTCATCTCTAAGATTTGGTCAGACGAGTGTATGCCTGATGAATCGATACTCACCACCTCTTTATCGATTTCAAGGCCGCCTATAGCAGCATCTACAGAATAGAGCTTTAAAGAGCCATGTCTAGTTTTGACGTCCCTGCCAAACTTGTCCGTCTGTGCAGGCTGACGATAGAGAACGCTCGCTGCTTCATCAATGTCGGTAATGACCTCACCGAGACCTTTGATATCAAAAAAGGTTTTAGACAACGTTTTTTTTTTTTTTTTTTTGACGCGCTGTCATGTGACTTCTTTAACATTGTGATTGAACGGATTGTGCGGAACTCACAAGCCAACACCGGAGGCACAATCTATTACAAGTCTGTACAATTGCTTGCATACGCCGACGATATAGACATTATCGGAAGAACTCAGCGGGCTGTTACCGGTGCGTTTGCAAGCATTGAGGCGGAAGTATATGCTGTCAACAAGAAGGGAAAGCCAACACCGACGAATTGGACAAAACGTCACAGTGAGCAGCTATAACTTCGAGGTAGTAAGGGACTTTGTCTACCTTGGCTCTGCTATAAATTCTACTAACAACATCAGCGCTAAAATCAAGCGAAGAATAACTCTTGCCAATCGCTGTTTTTTTGGGCTTATAAGGCAATTCAACAGTAAAGCCCTATCTCGAACAACTAAGGAGACTCTGTATAAGACCCTGATCATCCCAGTCCTGCTTTACGGCGCTGAAACATGGACTTTATTAAAAGAGGATGAAGATATCCTTGGTCGCTTCCAGAAAAAAATTCTTCTTAAGATGTTCGGTCCCGTTTGCGTTGAAGGGTTTTGGAGGAAAAGATTCAATCACGAACTATACGAGCTGTACAGTGACATCGACCTAGTCAAAAAACTGCGTATTGGACGTCTGAGATGGCTAGGACATGTAGAGCGAATGGACACCAACGCTCCGGCCCGCAGAGTCTTCGAATCTAATCCCGTGGGACGACGCAGTAGAGGGAATAATCGCCGTAGGTGGCGCGCACAAGTTCGAGGGCACCTCGGCCAACTTGGAGTGCGCAACTGGAGGCAATTAGCTAAAGAACGAGCTAAATGGAGAGGCTTGTTGGTTGAGGCCCAGGTTCACCCGAACTGTAGCGCCACCTAAGTAAGTAGTACAACCAAACAATATTAAGAGTAGAGAATTACATACTTCTGGGGCATGCCATGAAGAAAACTGATGTTCAAGTACTAATCTTGGTAAAGTGGTTGTTCAACGCCGTGTTCGACCACTGTAGTTGTTCACTGTAAAACCAAAAGAATTCTACGGAAGAAAAAAGAGTACCGTCTGTGTTGTGACGTTATAAATTCGATTGTGTATTTTGTTCTCTTGATTAACATTTTATATAAATGTAACATTTAATATGTCAATTTGCATGTATGTGTATGTATTGGGAGAAACAAGGGAATTTATTATATAAATTCAAAATATAGAAATGACTTTAAACACCAACAGTGACACTCTTTATGGTATTGCCACATCAACTCGAACATCGAGCTTTACTGGGGGACCACGATATACCATATCCATGAACTACGCAAGATGCGTTGACATACGTTCGGCATTATGGAAAACCAGACCTTTTCATAACATTTTCGTGCAATCCCAAATGGATTGAAATAACAGAAAACCTACATAAAGATCAAAAGGCTAATCACCGTCATTGATAGCCCGTGTTTTCCATTTAAAAGTGAAAAAGGTGCTGTTTTCCGAGTGGCGAGGTGTTACATGTATTCCGTTGAGTGGCAGAAACGGGGTCTACCACATGTTCACATCTTACTTTGGCTAAAGGATAAACTTAAACCCAATCAAATTGAAGACGTCATAAGAGCCGAAATCCCAGATCCCCATAAAGACCCTGCGCTCTACGATATAGTCAAAAGTAATATGATACACGGTCCTTGTGAGATCTTTAATGCTAATTCGCCCTGCATGTTGAAAGGTTCTTGCTGCAAGCGATTTCCCGACTCTTGATTAAAAATACACAGACTGGTGATGACGGCTACCCCCAGTACAGAAGGCGGTCTCCCGAAAATGGTGGGTTTACAGTGCATATAAATGGCACAGATTTCGATAATCGATGGGTGGTTCCTTACAACCCCGTCCTTTCTCGTGCCTTTTTGGCTCATATTAATGTTGAGTTTTGTAATTCAGTAAAATCGATTAAATATATATGCAAGTATATTAATAAAGGAAGTGACCAAGCTGCATTTGGTCTTGAAAAAAATTATGATGAGGTGACTCTATATGAGACTGGACGGTACATCAACAGTTCAGAAGCCGTTTGGTGTATCCTTTGCTTTCCCATATATGAACGCTTCCCATCAGATATGCATCTAAGTGTTCATTTAAAAAATGACCAAAGAGTGTACTTTTCTGCAGACAACGTTTTTGAAACAATCAACAATCCACTAAACACAACTTTGATTCCATTTTTCGAGTTATGCAAAAACGATGACTACGCTAAGCAGCTTCTGTATTGCGAGGTACCATTTTATTATGTCTGGAGAAATAATACATTTTGCAGAAGGAAACAGAGAGTAAAAGTACCCGGACACTCCGGGGTAAAAAAAGACCAAGTACTCGGAAGGGTTTATACTGTTCATCCTAATAATACAGAGTGCTATTACCTCCGTCTCCTGCTTCACGAAGTTAGAGGGCCTACATCGTTCTCAAACTTAAAGACAGTAGCTGGTCAGGTTCAGCCTACATTCTACTCAGCTTGCAGGGCTCAGGGACTATTGGAAGACGATAGACATTGGGACCAGACACTAGAAGAAGCTTCTGCCTCCGATTAACCTCATAAGATAAGGGATTTGTTCGCCATTATGCTGGTTTTCTGTCAGCTATTCGATCCGCTTCGCCTCTGGAAGAAGTACAGAGAGAGTTTGGCTAAAGATCTTAAAAACAGTAGCAATAAAAATTGGTGAGTCTGGATGATCAACATAGTGATTACTTAAGAGAAATGTTATATGATATCGACGACCTATCCAAGACGATTTTGGAAAACCAGCCACTACTCACTTGCGATCAGAAGCAAATTTATGATAAAATCATTGAAAGCTTTAAAACAGCAGATGGTAACATTTTCTTTGTAGACGCTCCAGGTGGGACGGGAAAAACTTTTCTCATTAACCTGTTACTTGCTAAAGTTAGAGAGAATCGAAATATCGTCATTGCTGTCGCTTCTTCTGGAATAGCTTTAACACTGTTGGAGGGAGGCAGGACTGCGCATTCAACATTCAAGTTACCTCTTAATTTAAACACTTTCGAAACTCCTCTTTGTAATACATCTAAGCAAAGTAATACGGCTCAGGTGCTTTGAGAATGTAAGCTCATAGTTTAGGATGAGTGCAATACCTCACACAAGCGAGCCATCGAAGCATTAGATAGAACGCTAAAGGATTTGCGAAGTAATACTATGCTGATGGGTGGAGCCACTGTACTTCTTGCCGGTGACTTTAGGCAAACGCTGCCGGTTGTTCCGAGGGGAACTCGTGCTGACGAGATAAGGGCCTGCCTAAAATCATCCTACTTGTGGCCAAAAACGAAGCAGAGACACCTCCAAAGAAATATAAGAGTACATTTGAGACACGACTTGTGTGGAGAAGAGTTTGCGCAACTACTTCTAAAGATAGGCGAGGGAAGTATAAAGAGAAGGATCGAAGAATAGAAATTCCCAATAGTTTGTGCCGCATCGTAAGCGACATAAAGGCACTTGCTGAAAATGTTTATCCCGATTTGAAAAACATCAGTAGCAAACCAATTACATGGCTAAAGGAGCGACCAATATTAACACCAAAAACATGATACAGCTAATGAAATCAATGCTTGCCTTTTACTTAAGTTAAGTGCTCTTGACGTGGAATACAAATCTATAGATTCAGTAGTACATATGGAAGAAGTAGTGCATTACCCGCTGCAATTTCTACACAGTCTCAATCCCACAGGCATTCCTTCACCTAAGCTAACATTAAAAGTAGGCGCACATGTTATGCTCTTAAGGAATTTAAACCCTCCCAAAATGTGCAACAGTACTAGATTGCAGATAAAAGTTCTCCAAAAGAATTTGGTAGAGGCGATATTTCTTACTGGATGTGGACAAAGAGAAACTGTGTTTATTCCTCGCATCACGCTTATTCCATCTGATTATCCGTTTTGTTTCAAACGACTGCAATTACCAGTGAAGGTTTGTTTTGCCATGACGATAAATAAGGCTCAGGGTCAGTCCTTAAAGAAGACTGGGGTTGATTTAAGGGCAGACTGCTTCTCTCATGGCCTACTATATGTGGCATGCTCGAGAGTTTGCTCACCTCGCAGTCTGTCCATTCTACAGCCTGAGAGAAAAGCCACAAACATAGTTTACAGAGAGGTGTTGAAGAAATAAGGTAACCCAACGGCAGTTCTAAGATTATAAAACACCTTGAATTAATTCGACAGCTACAATAGTATTCATATAAATACCGGGGCTTAGAAAAGTACCTGCCAATGCTACGCAGACTTTACCTCCTCGTGGTGCATTCTGGTTAACACTAAAATTGTCTGCTTCATTAGTACGTATTCGAACTAAATAGTTACAGTTTATAAAAATGATAGTTTTGCCGAATATACACGAGAAAAAACGAGTTGAGCTCTTACTATCAGCTGAAACTCCTGTCAACTACAATTAAAAATCGGCCATCTATTTTGGAAAACCTATACTTCGCTATATCACACAAGGGACAAACGAGGCAATTTAACAAGCACATACAACGTTTAAGGATATACCAATGAGATATCGACTGATTTTTTTATTAATTTACAAAGAACTGATAAGTTTTCTGGAATTTTATTGTAGAAGCCTTCATTTGTTACAGTTTCTGGAGTATACAAAAAAATGTTTTTTTAAACCAATTTTTTTTTTTCGAATTTTTATTCCCTTAATTGGATTTTTCCGAAAACGTATGGTAGAGATTTAATAAAGTTAATGGTACGTACGATTAAAATACTTTAAAAAATTTAATGTACATATCTAGAACTTTGCAATTAAAATAGTTTATGGCCACGAGCGAAGACGGGTGGGTCAGCTAGTAATATGCTATACTATACGTGGGCCTTGTACGCACTGCGACCTATGAGATCTATTGTGCCAGCCCGGTGTTTAGCTGAGAACTTGGTTAAGGCTCTTGATAAACCTCAACAAAGCTCCAGGCTCAATGTTCCAGAAGTCAGAGGGACTCAATAAAGCCCTCCCGAAATGGAGAAGTATTTTTCTTGCGGCCATAGGTCATTCACAAAGAATATGTTCTGCCGTCTCTTTTTGCTCTCCACATAGCCGGTATTCGTCTGCATCTGCTACTCCTATCTTGTGCAGATGGTACCTAAGTGGGCATTGACCAGTCAAGTAGCCTTTTAAGGTTCTTAAGTCTGCTTTCCTAAGCTCGAGTAGCTTTGTAGCCCTACAACGGTTGAGATTAATGAACTTCTTTGCCTGTCTTAGGCCGTTGAGTTTAGGCCAGTACTCTGCATGATGATCATCCTCCCATTTCTTAATTTTGATGTTTGCGCTACGCGTGACTCCAAAAAAAAAGGTTCAGGACCGACTAGTGGGCGACTAGCGCCTCTTCTCGCTAAGCAGTTCGTTGCCCTCGAAGCCTTCGTGCCCTAGTATCCAGGCCACAGTGACGGTGTTTTCGATACGAGATCTTTGAGTAGGTTTAGACAGTCCCATACAAGTTTTGACCCTATCGTGTACGATTTCAGAGCCATAAGTGCTGCCTGGCTGTCCGAGAGAATATAGATACGAGTACCCTCGACTCTTCTACGCAGACATTCTCGTACGCAGAGCTCGATTGCATGGACTTCTGCCTGAAATATTGTTGGTGATTTCCCAAGCGCTGCATCACGTTGGAACCTGGGTCCATAAACCCCTGCGCCAGTGTTACCATTTTCCAATTTGGAACGGTCTGTGTACCAGTTTTGAGAGTTTTTATTTATTTTTTTATTTATTTATTCTATTTATTGTTAACATTAGTGACATACACATTAATAAAATAATCCTCATAATTAGTGATGCATTAAATAAATGCAAAATATTGGGTTGCTCTCTCGGTAATTACTTAGACTCTAGATCGATTATGTTTCTTCATAAATTAATCACTTCAAAGGATTGTTCTCTAAGTTACAGCAAACTAATTCCTCGCGAGTAGTGGGTCTTATATTACCGAGATCAACGTCGGACTCATCACAAAATTAATTCTTTCATCACACTGTTAATTCTTGGAACTATTTACCTATGCGTGTAAAGAGAAGCTATCATCTGAGAAACTTTCGGGATATGCTTTTAGAATATTTGCAGATATCGAGATAGTTCATTTTTCTACTGAGTAAATGGGCAAAGAGAAAGAAAAAGAGATAATTTTCTAAATTTAACTTAAACTCGAAATACATGATCATATCGCCTAAGACCATATACATAGTGTAACGCGAGCCAAGGAGACAGCGGTGAGCGAACAAGGACCAACATGAATATGTTCGTCCCACTTCAACGTACGATCAACGACTATACCTAGATTAACTCCTTTATTAACGTAAGTTAATGCAGATGAGGCAAGTTTGACAGGGGTCAATGATAAGGTGATTTAATAACACTTGGAATATCATTGATATATATTGAAAATAAGAGTGGCCCCAGAATGGACCCTTGCGGAACTCCTCTTGTCAATGGCAGTGCAGAGGATATCTTATCATCCACGAAGACTCTTTGTTTCCTGTTAGTCAAATAGGAGTGTATAAGTCCTGCTGCCGAATCGGAGAAGCTGAAGGAGTTCAGAAGTTTATTAGCTAGGCTGGCATGATTGACAGTATCAGGTGTTAGGAGTGTTAGGAGTGAGATTTTCTTGGCATTCATAGAAACTCGGATATCATCTGTCACCTTAAGCAAAGCAGTAACGCAGCTATGTTTTTCTCTAAACCCTGACTGTAGAGTACATAAGAGATTGTTTCGCTTTATAAATGCAGAGATCTGCCAGAATGCTAACCTTTCGAAGACTTTTGAAAGATATGGAAGGATCTCTACAGGCCTATATTCCACTGCAGCGGAAGGCGATGAACGCTTCTTTGTAGTGGGTATGACTTTCGCATGTTTCCATTGAGTCGGAAAATTAGATGAAGAGAAATTTGTATTATAAATATGTGTTATAAAAGGAAGAATTTTGGGAAGGATAATTTTTATGAACAAAGGATGTATTGTGTCATACCCCATTGCGTTAGATTTTATACTAAGAATTGCCTTACCACATCAGTTTCATCACATCTGGAGAAGTATAAAGGAGTAGCTCGCATATCTGAGCTCGGATCCGAAGTCGTTGTATCCAAAACTCCAGAGTTTAGTAAGACTACAAGCCTTTCATTCCTCCATGTGTGGCGGTCACCTATGACCACATTGAATTTCCTGGAGAACCGCTATTTCTTGGACATAGTATCTGGGATTTTGAGAATAGGGTCATTTCGAATATACTCTAGAATCTTCAAATGGCTCGTAAAGTTGCCGATCTTAATGTCCGAGATCCTGGGCTGCCTCATTTTCAATTGTTTTGACAACATCATCTAACGAGTATGCAGTAATGTTTTTATTTGTAATTATTATATTTGTGAGACATATTAGCAAGTGAAAATTAATTTACAACATAATCTTTACTATAAACACACATTTTATCCAAAATATATGTTTACGTTTACCCCCAAACGGATGTTTACTAGAGATGGGCAAAAAATCACTACCTGTGAATTATTCACTGCGAATGAAAATTCACATTCGCAGCCTGTGAACGAATTAAAAATAAACTGTGAATGGTTAAAACGTGAATAAAGAATTCTTTTTCATATCACATTTTTGTATACGCAACTGTTCAGTACTACGTGACAAAAGTGCCAAACAAGCGCATAGCACATTATTTGCAAAACCTTAATTTTGATAACTGTCCATTTCTTTATTTTAAATTTCATTCCTGCTATACTCTCTTTGAGTTAATCCGAATGTACGCTAGACTTTCCATAGCTTCTTTTTACATTCAAATTCTTTATTGCTTAATGTACCTTTGTACATTAGTTTCGTTTTTTTTCGATTTAAACAATTTCCGAGTGTGGACGCATTGGTAAACATTTATACACAAGACATTTATACTACACAAATTCATTTAACAAAACTACAGCCATTGATATTGCTTATACAATCAATACACATTTACCCAACCTTAAAATTAATTTTCGATACACTTTTACACAAAACACATTCGTCCCAACACAGCAATAAAATATACAGATACACAGTAAAAATGACGAACGGCGAACAAAAATGTACAAATCAAACCGTACTAGTACAGAGCGACGAGCGAATAACGAACACGTAAACATCAATTCGTTCAGAGCGGCTACTGCTCAATGAAAAGCGACGAGCGGATAACGAACATGTACACATCAAACCGTTCAGAGCGGTGACTGCTCAATGAAGAACGACGAGCGGATAACGAACATGCACCATCAAACCGTTCAGAGCGGCCACTGCTCAATGAAGCGGAGCGGATAACGAACATAGACCGTTCAGAGCTGGCAGTGCTCAGTGTAGAGAATTCAACGATGAAGGAAAATGTGTATACCCAATGTGCATAAGGGAGGAATTCTTTTTTACATCTCATCTATGTATACTGAAGTGGCACGCAGCAAAGGATAGGACAAAGCAAAACGTGGTGAGAGAAATGCTTTGGGTGCACAAACAACATGCAAGTATATGAAATGTATATTATTCGGGTTATACCACAGATAAGAGAAATGTGGATTTCTCTTGTATGTAGTTATATTCAAAGTAGAAATTTACTGATTTGTGTGTTTGGTGTGTACAAGTGCGCGTACTTAAAAAAAAAATACTTTTAAGATGCCGCCAATAATAAAGCGAAAAAAGATTAGTTTTATTTAGATTTTTTTACGGAATTAGATGAGAGTTTCGCAAAATGTAATTTTGCCAGGCATAATCAAATCAAGTGGGGTAAGTTTATTTTTTGAATTATTGGGTCGAAATATTTTTTTGCGGTATTAGTACTAATAGGGATAGTATATGCATATATCCACACATGCATACTAATGAATTACCTACGAGTATATTTTACGATACACGAAGTCAATGATATAATAATTTATTGAAGATAACAGAAAAAGATGTAAATTGTACTTTATTGTCATAGTAAGTGAAGAATTTTTATTCTTAAAAAAAATTACTCCCATACATTCGGATTCACAGGTTATATTCACGGTGAATTAGAAATCACGTTCACAGTTATAGCTGTGAACATAAATTCACGACTTAGCCCAACTCTAATGTTTACATTTCCCACATCAAAACATTTTCTGTGTTAAATGTAAACACAAACAATAGGTTGATCTTTAATGGATTACTTAAATAGTTTATTTTAAAAAGAATACTAGTCAAATTTTATAAGTATAAAGTATATTAAATAAGACTTTAAATTCTCCAAAATAATTCACTATTTTTTTAAGCCATTCGATTTGCACAACACCTCAAAAAATAACTTCTCACGAAAAATGCCACCGACAACTGAAATCGATTTACAACCGAATGTACATAGTAAATGTATGTGGACAAACATGCAGGTGTCTATCATTTCACTAAATGTTACCGTTATAGAGGCTATAGTGGTGTGCTGTATGATTCGTGTTTACATTTACCCACATTGACCCTACGCCTATGGTATATAAAAAAAATACTAACATAAATAAGTGAGATAAGAACCAGTGTTGAATATCTGAACAACTGTTGCCTTTAATTCAGCATTAATTACAGAAAAATATAGTTCGAATTCGGCACCCTTAGTTTAAAAAAGAAAGAAATCGCTTAATAAAGATTTTATACACATACGGATTAAGCTAATATTCGATTGAAGTTCTGTTATGTTATGAGATTGAAGCAATTTTGTATATGTAATCATCATTGTCCTATTTTATGTCTAGATACAGTTATGTATGTATATCATCTGGATACGTCGTCCATCCCAAGTGGAAACAATCTATAACTTGCCATTTTGCGCTCACAAAAACCCCGATGCAGACAGGAAATGCCCCTAAAATAGGTCAACTTTTCAGCTTTTGTCCCATACTCGAACGCCCTTTTTTAAAGCAAAGCATCGACCAGGGAATGTGGAAACAATAAATCACAATGAGAAATGTCTAAAAGTTCGGTTGATTAAATTTCGTTTTTAGTGAAAGCGGTAGGACAAAGAATCTCATGGGATTCCGGCCGAAATCCTTTTATTCCTTTTTCTTTCGTCTTTGGTGCTTTCGAAATTGAAATGCGGATAGGACATTAGGGGCGACAACTTTTCTCCCGTTCGTTGCTC
Organism: Brachypalpus laphriformis; assembly: GCA_945910035.1. Lineage (NCBI taxonomy): Eukaryota > Metazoa > Arthropoda > Insecta > Diptera > Syrphidae > Brachypalpus > Brachypalpus laphriformis. Next base: position 131,317,615 of record OX246756.1, read on the forward strand.
ACCAGGTGCGACACCCCGAGGGGGTAGAGATGATGGTGCTGGAAAATAATGTCAGTCATTTAAGCAGAAAAGTTAAAAAAAAAACTTATTCCAAATGAGTTTTCATTTGAAAGTATTAAGAAGAGCGTAGTGCTACAAATACCAAAAATCAATGGTTTTGATTTTAATATGCGGAACAAAAGTTTTACCTGACACACTTAGCTCTTAGTGTTATCGTGGAAAAATGTGATTTAGAGATTTTTGCTTAAGTGGATACTTCGAGTCTTGAGGACACTTAAACTGATGAGCACATCATGTGTGAATGTCGCGCTATCGCTCACAGCAGGTCAAAAATTGTTCGTAAGGGGTTTATCACTTTATCTGCTATAATCTCCTCCTCAGCCCAAACCATTTTAAGTTTCCTTCGAGAACTTGATTTCAGCTAAGACACCATCGCAACATGCTTTCCTTCAAGCGTTAGTACAAAAGATCACTTTGTAGGTCGAAGTACTTTGCTTGCTCCTATCACCCCACTCACCTTAAAAAAAAAAAGCAGATTTTTGGAGAGCGAATAATTTCCGAAAATTCGAAAAATAATTGAACGTCACATTCGTCAGATTTAACAGCAGTAGACTTTTTTTTTACTCATCATTGCGAAGCTGTAAATAGCGTTCGTTTTAAAAATTAAAAATTTATAGGCACTGTGTGTTTTATAGAAGAAGAATATAAATAATGACTTGCTTTCCAGCTTTACTTTCCAAAGAATTATTCACAATTTTAAGAGGGTACACGTTTTTTTTTGCTTGTTAAAACCGTTGCAGCATGCCAAATTCTTAAAATATACTTTGAAAACAGCCAAAAGACCCAGCGGCTCAAATATAGACACCACGACATCTGACATTTGTTGGAACCTGTTGGCTTTGATGTATATCACCGTTTCTAAGACTGGAGGATGTCCTGAAGGTGGCACAATCTTGATTTAACATTTCTTGTATATCACAACGGATTACAAGGCGTCCTTCTCGAAACTTATATATGACTGAGATTAACAATAACATGCTTCCCAATTACAAGAAGCGTGACGGATCGCATTTGACGTTGCTCTTTTGCTTACTTATCACTCTGCGTCCGATCCATTACCAAAAGTGAAAACTAATTTACCAAGTAGTTCGGATGCTTTCCTATAATTGAAGACACGTTATCAAAATCATCCAATTTGGATGTAGGCATTTTCCCGTTAAACAATGCACATATGCTCATACGAAATATCTTTACTACTAGAATTGTAATAACATCGCTGTCGGAATCGAAAACATGCGTATTGCAACTTAGTTATTTGAATGGCAAGACCGATTGGCAACCTGGTGTAAAGTGAATTCCCAAGTGAATCCCCGGCCGAACTTTTTTAAATTTCACGTTTTCTACCTAGTCGCGTATTCTACAGATTCAAAAGCTCATTCTATATCCAAGAAAGTCACTAAAGCCAATTCCATGTGATAAAAGCTTGCCTGCACCTCAATAACTACATATAGTCTGTTCCAAATCACTTGATTGTGCCTATTGGTTCTTGACCCGTTCTTTCGTAAAGGTGTTCGTAAGAGATACGACATAAATAGCAGTTTATATTTCAAATTCATTTCACATGTCAACAGTGTTTTTTATTATTTTAAACAAATTGCTACTGCAAAAGTGTTCACTCAAATTAATTACCCTTAGTATAAGTCAAAAGAAAAGAAACAAAGAACTTCTTTTCACGCTTTTTTCTCAATTTCTTTTTCTTTGATTAGCTCAAGCTTTTGAGTTTTAAATGAATAAATAAATATTTGGCGCAATAGTGCCAGTGCCCTTTAAGTGCCAGAGCCCAGCTTTTCGCAACCACTCACGTTGTGTGCGTTATTTTTTTTTCACACGAATGGAAGAGACCTACAGTTTAGTGCCGTATCCGAAGGGCAATTTGCTTTGAGAAGCTTTCTCGAGACAACAATACTCTCTGATAGTTGTCAGACGTTCGCGACAGGTGGGACCGTGAAAGAACTTTTTGGTGTTCTCTGGAATTCGAGCCAGTGCAGCAGCGTTGCCGTTTATACTTCAATCGAAGTATTTTACTTCGTTTTCATAGACAACACTTCGACACTTCCTCTTTCGCAAAAACACTTCACTTTTTGTAGACTTTATGTTTTCCCTCTTAATCGGGAAATTGAATTATATATTCATTAATGAGCTCTCCCATAAAGTAGCCAAAAATCGTATACGCGAACACATCCATTCGATAACTACATCGATAACTACAAGTCTACAATTCTACCCAAAGAAGAAAGTCTTTAAGTCTTTTGGCATTCTGTCTTCTGCCTCAAAAATGCTTTGGGGCAGATTATGTACCCTCATTTAAAAGAGTTTATAGGAGCCTTGTTGTGTCTTCCTCATAGTAGTGCAACTACTGATAGGGTGTTTTCCTAAATTAAATTGATTAAGAGTTTAGGCCGAGACAACTTAAAGGTTAGAACTGTTAATTCACTGATGCTTGTGAAAAGAATTGTTTCTGAAAACGGTTTCAAGAACTGGGTATCGCCAAAAGATGTTGTATTAAGATACCACAAAGCTTAGATTAAAGCTCCATAATTTAAAAAAAAATATGTTTTTTTTTCCATAAATAGTCGTTTAATATAAGAAACTCAACTTTTATAATGACACTTCACTTTTCAGCAAAACACTTCTATTTCTTCCTGAAAACACTTCACTAAAAAATTGGCAAACGGCATCACTGCAGTGCAATGGTCCGACACACCAATAACGCTATGGAGTCCCATTAGTAGAAGTATGTATTAATAATGTTATTTTGTATATAATATCTACATGGACGTATGTACAAATATATATACATACACAGATGTGCAATTATATACTTAACTCAAAATGGAATCAAATTTTTTTGTCGTTGTGTTGTTTTTGTAAATTTTTTTAATTTTCACTTTTTTTTTTAATAAAAGAATTCCAAATACAGTAGAAATCGGTTATAACAATACCTGATATAACGATGAACCAGATACAACAATATATTTTCAAAGTCCCGGCAAAACTCCGTTTAACTCAAGGTAATTTGCAATCGGTTATAACGATACCGGATATAACAATGAAATCGGTTATAGCGATGAAAATTTACAATATTTTAGTCTAAACACTGTTTATAGCGATGGAAAAAAACGTGTTCTTACATGCCTACCGCCTGCTATTTTCATTCTGCTTAAATGTGTATCGATATTATGTATGCACGTATGCACATACTATATATGTATGTACATATAGACAATTATTGATAAATTTCCTGTAGCCACTGCAGTGACTGGTCTGTGAATATAATTTCATGGCATGCCTTGTTCGATTTTCACATTTCTGAAGAGTTCATAGTTTTAATTTTTCTTTAAAACAAGTTGAGTGTATAATTGTTAAGATGGTGACAATAAATAAGCGAAAATCATTTTCCATTGCCCAAAAATATGACATTATTTCAAGATTTGAAAGTGGCGTAAGAATTTCTGATTTGTGTAAAGAATTTGAAATATCTCAACCAACTGTGTCAACAATTTTAAAAAATAAACAAAAAATAAAAGAACAATTTGAGGTGAACTCTACTAAATTAAAAAAAGTGCGAAGTGGAAAGTTTGTAGACATTGAAAATGCCTTATTAAATTGGTTTAAGGACAAGAGAAGTATGAACGTTCCCATAAGCGGGCCAATACTTCAGCAAAAGGCTAACGATTTCGGGAAGTTATTGGGTATAAAAGATTTCGTTTGTTCTATGAGTTGGATACAAAGGTTTCGGGTACGTCATAATATCGTTTTCGGAAAAATAAGCGGGGAAGCTGCTGACGTGTCACAACTTGTTTGCGAAGATTGGTTGACCACAGTATTCCCCAAGCTTCGGGAGGGATTTAATGACGACGATATTTTTAACGCCGATGAAACTGGATTCTTTTATAAAATGACCCCCGACAAGACTTTTAAATTCAGGGGAGAAAAATGCGTCGGTGGAAAAATGTCTAAGGAACGTTTGACAGTCTTAGTATCTGCTAATATGACGGGAACAGAAAAAAAAAAGCTTTTGGTTATTGGCAAATCTAAAACCCCACGCTGTTTCAAAAATGTTACAAGCCTTCCAGTTTTATATGAAAATAATAAAAGAGCTTGGATGACGTCTATTATTTTCGAAAAAGTATTACGAGAATGGGACAGAGAGCTTTTAACACAAAAAAGGAAAATTTTACTTTTGGTTGATAATTGTGCGGCACATCCACACATCCAAGCCTTAAAAGCTATCAAACTCGCATTTCTGCCCCCGAATACCACATCTGTACTGCAACCTATGGATCAAGGTGTCATTAAATCACTGAAGACTCAGTTCAGGAAATTGCAGATTTTAGAAATCGTGAAACACGTTGAATCCAAACAGGATTATAAAATTACAGTTCTTGATGCCATCTTAATGATAGCCAAGGCATGGGATGAAGTGTCAATGTGCACTATAAATAACTGCTTTCGACACGCTGGTTTCAATAATTGTATAAGTCAGGATGAATACGAAGATGAAGATGAAATTCCACTAGCAGAATGGGCTCGGCAAATACAAATGTTCTCAAAGTTAGAAGTAGATTGGGACTTATTGATAGATAATGAGAATGAGCTGGTAACATCTGAGGTATGTTTACACTATTGAGAATAATTTTCAAATCTAAAGTAAATTTGTACAGTTTCTTACAGATGAGAATATTGTGTCAGATATTCAATTGAATAATGCTGATGACGAGGATGACGATAATGACACTGAAGATGAGGAGACCGAAGAAATACACGTTCCATCTGTAAACGAAGCACTTTCTGCAGTGGCAACACTAAACCGCTTCATGCTCCTGAATCCTGTATGGGCCACTTCGAATTCAAATCCAAACGTTGGAATCCAAACATTGGACAACTCTCTTCGAAAAATATTTTACTCGGCTAAATGTACAAAACAAACACAAATTAGTGATTTCTTTCCTCAAATATTTTCTTAAGCATTAGAAGCGATTTTTTTAAATAAAATTTTCTTTTTTTTAATTTTATTTTCATTGTACCGGATATAACGATGAATCGGCTATAACGATGAAATTCTAAGGTCCCTTCGATATTGTTATAACCGATTTCTACTGTAGTATAAATATATATAGTTTTTTTTTTGAGTGTGTAAATACGGCGTAAATACGGTGCACCTTACTATGGAAGTACATATAAGTTCACAAATGTCCACTTACAGATAAGTGGAAAAATTTCCACTTATGGATAAGTGCACAGACCGGATAAGTGCACAACAAATCGATGCCCGGACGTTGTGCACTTATCCGTTCTCGACGTAACAGCACGGATTCAACGTTGGAGCGGAACAGTCTTATCTTGGTGTTCAAACTGATTGCATTGCTTCGCCGTATTTTGGACAACATCCCGGACGCGGACTTTGCTTTGGCGATCCTGTTGGCTATATCCAGTTCGGTTACACCATCGGTCGAGACAATACTCCCAAGATACTGGGAATCCTCTACTCTCTCTACCGGAGGTAGATCTTTTTTTTTTCCAAGGCTGATCATTTTTGTTTTACCGCATTCATTTTCAGCCCGACGACGCCTGCCTCCCTGTCCACATCTGCTGTCATTTGGTGGAGGTCCATAATTCTGTGGGAGAGTAAGCATACATCGTCAGCGTAGTCAAGATGTTTCAGTTGAGATGTAAGAGTCCATCGAATTCCTCCGTTTCCCGTCGACAAAGCTGCACGAAGCACATCGCTAATCACCAATAGGATATGAGTTTTTGTGGCTTATTGAAAGAATTCTATCAAGTCCAGTTTGGTGTATACATTAAATCTGTATACCGGAGCATTTTTAGCCGAGTTTGCTGCAATGTCGGCGTTTTCGTTTCCTTGGATCTCAACATGAGTCCACATCAGCTTGATGTTATTTGCCGATTTGATGAGTTCATATCTGGTTTCTGATATGAGCTCAGTGTTGTTGTTAGGGTTTTTGATAGCATTTAGTATAGATATACTATCGGAGCATATGACATGTTTTCCTTTGCGATTTATTACTGTCTTCGAGGCTTGAAGAACGGCGAAAGCTTCTGCTATAAATATTGAGGCAAATTCGGGCAATTTACCAATGCGGGCAATAGATCCATTTTCAAATGAAACCATGGGGGGTAGCGAGGAGCAGCAATGTGTTTTCGTTTAGCTGGAAATTCTATCAGCGCTGCTTTTTCGAAGATAGTAGCGATGGCGGATGGTATTCTCTTTGCGAGTTTATGATCCATTGCTTTCTTTACATCGTTATCGATTAACAAGTTTCGCAGCAAGCTTTAGAGTGATAGCGTTTCTTCGTTCCTCAATGCTAGGTAGTACTGCTTTTACTAAAATATTCTTTACAGGAGTAGTAGGAAAAGCATTTATGCTTCGTCTAGCTGCTTGGTGGTACACATGTTTTATTATTTGTAAAACTGATTGCGGACAGTGCCCATAAACATATAACCCAGAGTCGAATTTGCTTAAAACTAACATTTTGGTAGCTGTTGAAAGAGTGTTTATATGAACACTACTTTTTTTTACAAGCTAAACATCTTAGAATATTAGTTATTGCAGCTAGGGATTCAACCGGTTATAGAAGAAAATGATCTTATCCCTGACCACCAGTTTGGGTTCAGAAGTAAGCATTTGACGATTGACCAGGTGCATAGAATTACTGACGTAATCGAGAAAGCATTTGAAGAAAAAAAGATTTGCTTGAGCATATTTCTTGACGTCTCGCAAGCCTTTGATAAGGTGTGGCATGATGGCTTGAAGTGCTCTCCCTGTATGCTTATACGATATTCTAGAATCATATCTCGGGAATAGACTCTTTCGTGTTAGACATGGTATCGAATACTCCGAGCTCAAAGAAATTTCGGCCGGCGTTTCGCAAGGAAGCGTTCTTGGGCCACTTCTCTATTTTTTATATAAACGTGATATACCGAACGAAGATGGTACTATCCTTGCTACATTTGCCGATGACACCGCTATCCTAGCAGTAGGTAAAACAATCGAAGAAACGACTGCAAAACTGCAAAACGCACTGAATAATTTAATGAATGGACGAGGGACTGGAGGATCGCCCTCAACGAAACTAAATCTATTCACGTGAATTTCACTTACAAGAAAACTTATAACTTGCCAATTTTCCGAAACTCGGCCAAATACCTGGGGATGACACTCGACGCAAGACTGAAATGGAATTCGCACGTGAAAATGAAACGTAAAGAACTCGAAATCAAATATAGAGAAATGTACTGGTTACTCGGAAATCATTCCCAGCTCAGTATTGAGAACAACCTGCTTTTACACAAGCAAGTGCTAATGCCGGTGTGGACCTACGGTATACAACGTTGGGGTTGTACCAAGAAAACAAATGCAAATATTTTACAAACTTTTTAAAATAAAGTGTTAAGACAAATTGCCAAAGAACCATGGTATATTAGAAACGACGATATCCACAGCGATCTCGGTATTCCGACAATCGAAGCTCAAACTAGAGATTCGCGAGAAAGCATGGAAACCGACTAATGGGACATGTCAACAATACAAAGGACGAAACCTTTCGACTTGGCGAGATAATGATTAACCGCGTCTAGTTTGCGGAACATGCAGGATCGTTCAGTGGAAAGTAACCTGCCAAACGGTTTTATTTCGTGATAGAAAAATTGCTTGATAAGTTATTACTAAGTTGCGATATTTAACAAATTTATATCGAAGGGTGGTGTTGTTTTAGTCAGTAAGAATCTGACACTACTATGAGCACGCGCTTGCTATTCTCATAGTGTCTATGGAAGATTTTTCAGTTACCATCGAAAAACAAAAAAAAAAAAACTTATAATACCTACATCCGTACGTACGTACGAGAATGTGGTAATTTGATTTTTGTTTGTTTGTTGAATTTGTCGGATCGCTGTTTAAGGATACATTAAGGCATCATTATCTCTTAATTGTTTTGTGTTTGAAAATAAGGGTCACAGTATGTATATGTAGATACTGCTAAATTTGTTCGTTTTTAAATAATAAATTCTTTTAAGGCATGCCGAAAGTAAAGCAAACCGTTTCAAATAGGTTAAAGCAATACGTGAAAACATATCCAGATTTCAAGACTGATGGATACGTTCTTTTGTGCACAGTTTGCAATAAATCAGCATCTGTCGAAAAAGTATTTATGTGTTAAGCAGCATTTAGGAAGTGCAAAACATATTGGACTTTCCGGGAGAAATACAGTTGGAAATATTACGCAGCAGTTCATAGGAGAATCTACAGTGCTTCAAAAGATGCTGAATTTGTAAAAAAATTGTGTGCTGCTTTTATTGCCACCGATTAAATAAAAAACACCGAATAAAAACATTCGGCTTAGGAAAAATACATGAAGCACAAAATTCCGTCAGAATCAACGCTTCTCATCGAGTATGAGAACAAATACGAAGCCAGTATGCTGAAATCGATCGCCTTAATGCAAACATAAAAAAGGCATTTTTAAAGGCCCAGTCTAGAGTAAGGATTTTTACCGAACTGGAACCTGGACTGGCACTTCCTCCACAACCAATAACCACACGATAGGGGACTTGGCTTGAAGCTGTGAACTACTATGGCAACATTTTTGATAAGATTGTGCAATGATTTTACTATGTGAAATTATTATAAGTATTCATTATATGTACATACATACGAGTACATATGTACATATTCAAATATGTATTAACTTCAGCAACATACCTGTTTCTTTTGTTTTTTATAAACATATTTATTTGAATAAATTTAAAAACCACGCATTGAGAATGAAGTTCTCGTACTAATTTTACTTCGTTATCTAGGCTAGGTTTTATAAGTCCTTTGGTAACTGTTTGTCGTTATTATACACATTTGAAAAATTTTGACAAAAAACTCATTTTTATGATAACTCTAGTTCTATAGAGCACATTTTAAGAGCATAATACTGTTTTTTTTAAGGCATGTTTTAAGCGCTTAAAACAGATTTTTTAGGGCATGTTTTTGGTTGCCCTAATAATGGCCTTATCGAGACCTTTTATGTCAAAACAGGTTTTAGGCAAGGCAACGCGCCGTCATGTTCATACTGTTGTGAGCAAGGATAGGGCCACTGAGGCAACTTCGGTGCAGGTGAGGAGGGCGGCGTGCTTGCGGTTGCTCGGCTCAGCTCGTCGGACGGGGTGGTTCTTGCCAACCCCACCATACACCACCTACTCAACAAACAAAGAATCATGCCGAGATAAAACTAAACCTAAGAGAAGAGAAAGTTAAACCCTAATCAGACTTCGGACGGACAAAAGAAAGAAGATAGGTAAGAAGAAAGAAAACCATGTCCAAGAACTTATGCCTATACCCGAGAGAAAGTGTGGAAAATAAAACGCGAACTAAACCTAACTAATCTAGGCTAAACCTAAACTAACCTAACACTTACAATAAACCCTAAAGCTACCCCTAAACTATCTTAAAACTACCCTACCTTACCCTAACATGCAACTCCTCCTTTCCACAGTCTCCCTCAGATATAGGTTCGTCAAGAACCCGTGGTATGCCAGATGTTAATGGCAAAGGTTGGCCAGCCCACCCTTAACGTCTTCCGACGCAAACCAAATGCTATCTCTCTGGCCCGATTTCTGTGAGAGATAGCCCCTCGAAGTACCTCCCGATCACCGCTGTAAGTTTGTCGTCAGTTCATCTCGCCAGCGTTCGTAATGGTCCCGTTATGTCATTGTCCGTCCATAGAAGGACGGCAGGACCCGTCACCCACACATCACTAGCAAAATAAAACTTTAGCCGCGCATATCTCTACAATTACTTAAACTCACTGAATTTAACTTCACTATGTAAACCATTTTATTATATAAACTTAAGCAGAAACTAAAAACTAAGAACTAACTCCCTTTCAGCTCTTAAGACTATAATTATTAAAAAAAAATCAAAATAAACTTAAGGTTAACTTAAACTACTCACGGTTTTTGGGAATTCCCCGTTGTCCTGCCGGCAGCACAAGAAAGGATCCTTTTTTCTTTCTTCCTGAAATCGCGGACCAAAACAGAATTAAAGGCAGAAAGCCCCACCCTTGCTCACAACAATACATACATACATATTTGGCACAACAGTCCATGAAGGCCCCAGGCCTAGTTTCTCACAACCACTCCTGTTGTGTGCGTTATGTTTTTCGTACGAATGGAAGGGACCTACAGTTGTGTGCCGTATTCAAGGTCAATTTTTATTTTGTTTTTGAGAAGCCTTCCCATGACAACAATACTCTCGGATGTTTGTCAAACGTTCGTGAGAGGTGGAACCGAGAAAAAACATTTATGGTGTTTTCTGATATTTGAACATTGAATCTCATGCATAGTAGACCGGTACACTAACCACAGTGCCATGGCTCCCACTGTCATGAGACTTCTTCAATACTGTACTTGAACAGATTGTGTGGAACTCACAAGCCAACACCAGGGGCACAATCTATCAAAAGTCTCTACAAATGCTTGCATACGACGATTATATTGACATTATTGGAAGAACTCAGTGGGTTCACTTTCACCGGTGCGTTTGCAAGCATTAAAGCAGAAGCGGTCAAAATATAATAAGTTAAGAAGTAAACCAAGTACATGTGCTTGCTGTCAACAAGAAGGGGATATCAGCACGGACGAAATGGACAGAACGTCACAGTGGGCAGCTATAATTTCGAGGTAGTAAGGAACTTTGTCTACCTTGGTTCCGCTATAAATTCTGAAGACAACATCACCGCAGAAATCAAGCAAAGAATAACTTTTGCCAATCGCTGTTTTTATGGACTAATAAGGCAATTCAACATTCTCAAACAACTAAGGAGACTCTATATAGGACCATGATAATCCCAGTGTCAAGTTTCTCGAGCTTAGCTTAGCCGCGCATAGATCCATCATTGCTTATTGGTGTACATTCTTCGTCGCACGTTTTTCCGATAAGCGCTGCTCTCAATTGGACAGACTGAAGGCTGCGATTAGCTAAAAACTATCGGAACTGATTAATTTCGCTTCGCTGGAAACTTGTGGCAATTTTTAGCTCAAAAAAATGTAACGTTCTGCATTATAAAAAAATAAAAATAACGAGTATAGACCTATATTATAAACTTTTTATCAGTTACCAATTTATGTTTGCAAGATCTGCCCACTGTATACAAGCGGGACAATTTGACTGTATAAGTATACAAGTATGTGTGTGAATATAATTATTATCTTTAAAGAATGTGTGAAGAATATTAAAGCTGAAAACACTTCAATTTCATTTACGAATACAGTGTGAATATTCTGTGATAAACATGTGCATATTGTTGATGAACAATTTCGTCTTTTGTGTTCACGAGATAAGAAAAAAAATACAACTTTTTAGGTATTTTCAATACTTTCAATTCCAAGCTCCACTTCATCGTTGCTGGAAACTTTTATGCAGCAACAAACAATGTAAAATCAAGAGAGATGCATAGCAGAGGGAATAGACAGTAACCAGAGAATTCTTTTCCCTGGGTGGTAAACGGGTAGGTACATCCACCTGAAAGTTTGAAATCCGCTGAAAAAAGTTTGTTCATTTTGGACTGAAGTCTTTATCGCGAAAAAATACCTCTCTTGATGGAGTGACTTTTTCCAAAGTTTATGTGTGTTTTCGTTTTGGTTGCACGCAAAGCAGTACGTGCATACTACCTGTATAAGAACATAATGGTTTAAAAAGATACTTACTGCTTTAAGCACAACATTTTGCGAAAAATGTATCAATTATTTTAGAGCGAAACCTTGCAGTCGTTTTAAGTTCGCACAGTTTTCTGAAAGACACATATTTGGCACCCCAAGTCTTAAGAAAACTGAAAACTATGGTAACGGATGGTCCATCTGCTGATTTTTAAATTGCAGGTTATGTTTTTTTTTATTTTATTTAAAGTCCAACGATTTGCTACTACACAGTAAGATACAATATCTTATAATTAGTGAAGAGCATATAATAGTTCATAATTAATTAAAAAGCTACATGAGTTTGATTTATTGATTTAAAAAGAAAAGAAAAAAAAAAGAAAAATTAACAAAAGATAATTAAAGGAAAACCAAAACCATATGCTCAAGTATTATTATATAAATTTATTTTTAGTTCACTTTTAATTCTTGAAGTGTTGTCTATCCTTCTAATACCGTGAGGCAAAGCGTTCCACAAACGAATGGAGTTAGTAAAAAACTGACGTCAGACAAGAACGCCGAGGGAGAATTAATTGGCCGGATCTGTTTGAGGAATATAATCTAATTTTATCATAAAGATAGGCAGGCTGACGAGTAAGTAGAATATCTGAAAGCAGGCTAAGAGTGCGAAAATTGAGAAAATTATCGAAAGTCATCTTGTACAGGTACTCAATGTAATTTGAAATTCGAGGTTGTCGTCGCAATCCAAAGACGTAACGTATTATGCTGTTAAAAGCAACTTTGAGTTTTCTTTTGGAGATGTAGCTCGAGTTGTGAAATATTTCGCAGCCGTAGGTAAATATGGGGATAGCCAGAATTTTAGCGAGTAGGGTTCTAGTTTTGATTGAGTTAAAAGAGTGGCAGGCCCACAGCATACCAAGTACACCGTACGTCTTCCCTGTGGCTAGATTGACGTGATTGTCCCAGGTTAAATTTCGATTGAAGGTCACACCGAGGTTTTTGACTAATTCAACATACTCAATAGGTGCACTGTTCACAATGATGGGGGAAAAGTATGAGAGATCTAAGAACGTTTTAGAAATAATAATGCACTTTGATTTTTTAGGGTTTATAAGAAGACCATTGCTATTAGACCATTGCGCTATGTCAGCAAGATCATTGTTGATGCAAGTCGCGGCGTGCTCTATTAAACCCAGGGGACAGCTTAAAACGAGCTGTACATCATCGGCATACATGTTTATTGAACAGTGTTTAAAATGAGTCGGGAGATCGTTAATGTACAGGGAGAAAAGTAAGGGTCTTAGTATGGATCCCTGAGGCACGCCGCTGGTGTTAGGGAGAAATTCAGATAAAATGTCATTTATTTTCACAGCTTGCTTTCTGTTTGTTAGGTAAGAGGATAATAACTGGACAGCACAGGGCGAACATTTATGGAGCAGCGATAACTTCTAACATAAATTAGCGTGGTCAACCGTGTCGAACGCCTTAGAAAGGTCTAGTAGGACTAAAAATGATACATGTCCTTCATCCAGGGCACACCGTATGTCTTCAGGAACAACTATAACTGCAGTGATACAGCTATGTTTTTGTCGAAAGCCTGATTATTTGGAAGACAGAATGTTGTTGATTGTTAGATACCAAGTAATCTACTTTTGCATAATTTTTTAATCGGTCTGAATTCGTCACTTCTAGGTCAAGACAGGCCCCGGCTACCTGCATTAACTGCAAAGGAAAGCACCCAGCGAACTATCGATTTTACGAAGTGGTAAAAGAGCTTCAAAAAAGGCGAGACACATTTAAAAATATTCAACGCCAGAACGCAGAACCGGTTAAAAATAGTCGTGAAATTGCTAAGCCAAGGGTAACGACCGTCAATAAACACGTCAAAATTAAGACGAGAGTCGAGCAAAGTAAAGTTCCTTCGACAAAATCAAAGGAAAAGCCACAATCTCCAGAGACGCTAACATATGCTCAAACAAGCAAAGAGGTGTTACGGTAGACCCAATTTCCCAAGTCTTCTCTATAATTCTTGCGAAACTTGAGGAGCAAACGAAGGTCAACAAAGTCATATTTGATAAATTGAGCAACGTCGACTTAAAACCTTGCCAAAAAAGAACTCCCATATGAATATGAATCAGTTACTAAAAATTTGAACATGGAACGCAAACGGCCTTCTACAAAAAAACGCCGAATTAGAAGTATTCTTACGGAATGACAACATTGACATTTGCTTGATCTCTGAAACTCATTTGACAAAGGAAGTAAGTAAGTAAAAATAAGAGGGTATCGTGCTTATCACGCATACCACCCTTCCGGAAGAGCTAGAGGCGGATCCTCCTTATTCATTAAAGACTGCATTGAGCACTCCATAAATACGACGATTGAAATCGATACAATGCAAACAAGTTCAGTTCGAGTTAAGAATAGGCACTCGTATTTCAACATCGCGTTCTGTACGAAACCGGTATGCAATTCGGGGTTGATTTCTTTTCGACGGAGAAACCGACGTATTGGCCCTCTGATACAGCAAAAACACCGAACTTCTTCATAGCAAAAGGAGTATCTTAAAATTTTGCGAAAGTAGAGGAAAGCTTTGATCTCTCCTCAGATCACTCGCCGGCAATCTTGACAATAAGTGACCGACTAATGACAGTAGAAGGTGTGCCTAGATTAACTAACAAAAAAACTAACTGGCGCGACTTTAGAACTGATTGCGAAGAAAATATTTTCTTAAATGTATCGCTCAAAACACCCTTCGAAATAGAAGATGAACTCGGCAAATTTATTGAATCAATACAGAATGCCGCGTGGAAAAATACACCTTTAAGGAGGAAAGAAGTCCCATGCAATGAAGCTAATTATCCGCCGGAAATAAAACAACTTATTCGAGAAAAGAGGAGAGCACGCAAAATATGGCAACAAACTCGCGCTCCCCAGCATAAAACCCACTCGAATTTCCTATGCAATAAGCTTAAAAAAGCGATCCAAGACCTAAAAAAAATCGAGAGACTTCAGCTTATCTTGAAGGTTTAACCGCCGAAAAAACCACTAATTACTCGCTCTGGAAAGCTGTCAAAACAATTAAAAAACCCCAAATACATTCGCCACCGATAAGAAAAAACAACGACGAATGGGCAAAAGGTGACAAAGAAAAAGCGGATCTATTTGCCGAGCACTTAGAAGAAACTTTTAAGCCATTTGATGGAGAAACATTGGTAGACGATTTTACCGGTACGACTACGACATCTGACAACCTTAGAATAAAAAGTGTGTCATTTATAGAACTTTGCCAGGCAATAAAAAATCTGAAAAATATAAAGCTCCTGGCTATGATTTAATAACCGGACAAATCGTCAAGGAATTACCAAAAAAGGCACTATTAAAATTGCTTTATTTAATAAATGCTTCTATTAGATTATTATACGTTCCAAATCAATGGAAAGTCGCAGAAGTCATAATGGTTCCGAAACCGGGGAAATTTCCAAATGACAAAAAATCGTACAGACCGATATCGCTACTACCAATAATATCGAAGGTATTTGAAAAACTCCTTCTGAAACGGATTCTTCCGGTCATTGAAGAGAGACGCCTAATACCTGACCACCAATTCGGGTTCAGAATCAAGCATTCCACAATTGACCAGGTTTATAGAATAACCGACGAAATTGAAAAAGCCCTTGAGGAGAAAAAGATTTATTCTAGCGCTTTTCTTGGCGTATCTCAAGCCTTCGACAGGGTTTGGCACGATGGATTGAATTATAAGCTAAGACGAATCCTTCCGGAGCAACTTCATAAGATCTTAGAATCATACCTTAAAAACAGACTTTTTCGTGTCAAGCACGGAACTGAATATTCTGATTTTAAAGAAATCGCCGCCGGAGTTCCGCAAGGAAGTGTCCTTGGGCCTATCTTATTCTTGCTGTACACTCGGGACATACCACAAACTAAAGGCACTATTGTAGCTACGTTCGCGGACGATACGGCTATTCTGGCAACGGAAAGTTCAATCGAGTCAGCAACCATAAGACTCCAACGAGCCTTGGATAAAATCTGTGAGTGGACAAAAACTTGGCGCATTGTTCTTAACGAGACCAAATCGACGCATGTTAACCTCACTTACAAGAAAATAATCAACCTTCCCATTCTCATTAACTCGGTACAAATACCGCATGCAAACGAAGCTAAATATCTGGGAATGACACTAGACGCGAAACTTAAATGGAAACCTCACGTTAAAAAGAAACGTGACGAAGTCGAAAATCGACTTAGGGAAATGTATTGGCTAATTGGAAGATATTCCAAACTAAGCGTATATAACAAACTGCTTCTGTATAAGCAAGTGCTTAAACCCGTGTGGACGTACGGTATACAACTCTGGGGTTGTACCAAACCAAGCAATAGGAATCTCATACAATCATTCCAAAATAAAATTATAAGAATAATCGTGAACGCTCCCTGGTATATCAGAAACAATGATATCCACAGAGACTTAGGGATAGCTACCGTGGAGGACGAAATAAAAAACTTTGCTCGCAAGCTTCGTATTCGTCTTCATGCCCATTGCAACTGTGCCATACTCCAAACTTTGGATGTGACAAATCTTACGCGCCGACTTCAAAGAACGAAACCGTTCGAATTAGCGCAATAAGAGAAAAAACAGCTATTTTAATGTAAAACCGTCATATTGTCTGCCTGGCGAAAACACAGTCGAATACGTGTTTGGTATCTGCTGGTGTTTGAACACAGCGCTATGATCATGAAAAAATACTGAATATCTATTCTAAACCTCTGTATTAAAGTCAAAAGTATTGGAAAATTAAATAAATCATTTATACCTCATTATTCATAACTTCTTGGTAAAAGAATGCATGAAATTCATGAAATTATATTGGCTTAAAATTCTTAAAAAGGTTGTTTTCTTTAACAGAACTATTAGAATTTACCTTCTTGCAGTAGTGTCTTTTAAAAGTCTTTTCCGCTTTCCAATTTCCTCTTGAGAGAATCTCATCAACAGCCTAATTCGGTAGCCAGCCTAAAGGCTTCGCCAAACAGAACACGATCCAGCGACGCGATCCAGTCGTTTTGATCACCGCGATCGCTTTGCTGCGTAGAATTAAATCATTTTGTTCAAACAGAATGCGAGCCAGCGACGCGATCGCGGGTGCCGATATCTGGTTGTAAATTTTTATAAAGATCGCGGCGTGAAAGCAGAAATAATGACGGATGAGGTGGAGAAATTAATAGATTTGGTGCGCCCAAATGAGTTTCTTTATGATACACGACATCCCGATTACAAAGATCTTCGGTACGATGAGTTTGTGTATCATCTCAAACTGCTCTCGAGACATACGAAAATAATTGAAGAAACGGTCTTCAAATAAATTGAGTTCCTTACAAAGACGATGGAATTCACCATAATCCTTCCTCTTTTTATTTATTTCATGGACCCACTTTCTTCTCTTCTTTAATGCAATAGTAAGAAGAAGAAGCATTTCATATTCCTCAGAACTACTACTCTTTTTTGCTGTACAGTCATTAGAAACTTTCAGCAACGTTAAATCGTGAACTCTTCATCCAGATGCAAGAAGCAAGATAATCGCTGTCCTTCTGGAAGCTTCAAACAAGGTCTCCTTGCTCTCTGCAGATGATAGCCAATCTATTACTATCCGTGGGTCCCAAGTCTGTAGTCTTTTGGTAGCGGGTCTTGCTAATGATACTGCCTTCAAAATCTGTTTAACTAAAAAGTGTGAAGAAAGGTTCTCGACTATATTCGGGCCACAAATCAACTCTTCAAATCGCCGATTTGTGGACAAGAATTGTGCTTGGCGAATAATTCTCTCTCAAAAATAAATGAGCCAAATACTTCGCTACAATCGAACCCGGTGGAAAATTACAAATGAAATTGTTTACTTTGCACCAAGCTATCCAGGCCCTGATAGCAGGCAAGTACATCTTTAAAGTAGAATTTCTCCATCCCTTCTTTAACAACTGCTTTTCTTCACTGGACCACCCTTCTACTTGATTACCCCACCCCCAATTTTCCAAACATTGAGGCTTAAATGTTTTACTTGTGGAAGTGGTCACCCTGTTGTCATATCTACTAGCACCTTCCGCAGGTTGTTAATAGTTTGTGGAGGTTCTAGTGCTCGAGCTTTCAGGTCGGCCATCCAAAATACCTGAGTCCATTGGGGGGACACAATGAGATAGTGTCCTCGCGAATGGTTTAGATGAGCCAACACTCTCGGTATAAGGTTTGGTGGCGGAAATACCCAGCCCAGATGATAATTCCAATCGTGACTGAATGCGTCGAAGAAATCTGCTGCACGATCTCTGCAATCTATGGAAACATATCTTTTGACAACAGCTGTTCTTCTTGAGGCAAAAAGATCTATGTCAGGTATTCCCCACCTGTCGAAGATGGTAGAATGTGCCATTCGGGTATTGCTCGCCCCCTTGAAAGTCGGTTTGCTATACCATTGTACCTTCCCGGAAGGTAGAAGGCAGATATGGTTATGCTGAACTGATCGACCAGTTGAAGAACCTGATAAGTCAGATCTAATACCCCAATGGACCTGGTTCCACCTTCCTTGCGAATGTCTGTCTGAAGCAAGATGTGCGATCCCTTTAAATGATCTGCTCGGGCACTTATAGCTCTGTATACCGCATACATCTTCTTCATGTTGGAGTGCCATCTGAACTGCTTCCTTGACCACTGACATCGCTAGCTCGTTTAACTGAGCCCCCCATCCCGGGCTGCCGCATCTGTGACTAAGAAATCTGTTACTGCCGCTTTGTGTATTGACGTGACCATGTCTGTGGCTCCGAGCCACCAATTGATCTCCTCCAAAGCCCTCCGAGGGGATGGGAAGTGTCTGCCTTGCGCGTTTGCCGAACTTTCGGATAAAGATCGTAAGGTAACGACAGTTCAATCTTCCTCTTGGGATAACGAAGCTTGCAAAATTCAACTGTCCCAAAACCCTCTGGAGCTGTCGCAGGTTGAAACTCTGTTTCTGCGCCAGCGCGCGAAGAGAAACTCCGATCTTCTCCTTCTTTGGCTCTGGAATACTCATAATATTTTGTTTTGGAACCCACTGTATACCCAGAAACTCTATTACCTGCTTCGGTGATAAGACGGATTTTTTAAAATTTATTATCCACCCAAGTGCCAGTAAAAGTTCTACGGTCTCCGCAACCTGAACCATAAGTTGCGAGATCTCCTGGGCCACTAAAAGAAAGTCGTCCAGGTAAACTAAAACTCGAATGCTCCTATTTCGAAGGATATCCGCAATCCAACATGTTGTGGCTGAAAATAATCTGGGGACGGAAGAGAGACCGGAAGGTCGGTGGCTTTCCGATATTGGCACATAAAAGTAAGCCTGTGATATATCTATCTTCACCATTGAATCGTTGGGTTGTACAAAATCTGTTATCGAGCCGTGAGAGATTAGTCTGAAGGATCTTTCTATTACATAGTCGTTCAATGCTCTGAGGTCGAAAATAGGGCGAACTCCTCCGTTGGGTGTTTATGGAGACATCCTTAAAAAAAAAACTGGAGCTGGATTGTGGGGGGCCTCCAGAACCCTTAATTCCTTCATCTGCTTCAACTGAATATCCATCTTTTGAGATGGTCTTGTTGCAAACTTTTGCACAATGTCCGCTGTGGGGCAAACTAAAGGTGGTCTGCAATGAAAGGGTATCCTTGCTCCAGTAATACCCTTTAAAATGAAGGAGTTGGCATCAATGCCTGAAGTGCATGTTTATCGAACAGATGCTCTGAACTTGGATGAATGTTTCGAAGTGCTATCTGGACGTTCTTATTGAAAATCCCAGAAATTAATCTCTCACGCCTCACCCCAATGCATTCCGCCCTCTAGCCGCATATGACTTGCAGAGCTAATTCTGTGTTCTTATACGAATCAGAGGACAATCCGAATAAACTGGTAAATTTTTCAAACAGAGAATTCGGGTTTATGCCATCCGGTGACTTAAACGCCCAGTCAATTATTGACTGCAGTCCCGATCTCAACAATGCCTTCTGTTCCAACAAGGAATTAGATAAGGCTGCCATAACCTGCTCTGTGGAAACTAAGTAATCTTTTACTAAGCATGCAAAGCTCGTCATTTACCTGCAACTCAACAAAACCTGGAGTCGCAGCCAACATCTTCATTGTCTTTGAATACCGCACATTCTTCCAAGTTGGTAATCCAAAATGTTGCAATCTGATGAGCGAATCCAGATGCTCTCTATTTGCTGGTTGGACGGCCTTCGCATCACTCTCAGTCTGTAACTGACCCATATCAAGCGTTCTTTTAGAACATTCCGGGTGATCGAGAAAACTTTCAGGCAATTGTATCGGCCTTCCCGTGGGAAATCCTGTGAGACCGCACTTCAAAATCTAGTGGCCAGAATTGAATGCGCGCTTGATAGGAGAGAATACGCGATGGGTATCTTCATCGACATTGAGGGTGCTTTTGACAATGCGACTTTTGACTGCATGTGCGACTCTGCCAGACAACACGGGGTAGATGAAACATTAGTGTTGTGGATTAAAGCAATGCTAATGAATAGAACTTTGGTAGTGGATGTGGATTGTGGCCAATATGTTATGACAGGGGTAAACAGGGGCTGTCCGCAAGGTGGCGTTCTGTCTCCATTGTTATGGTGCATGGTGGTCGACTCTCTGTTGAACACTCTAAATAGTTCTAACGTCTACGCTCAGGCATATGCGGATGATGTCGCCGTACTTTCTGTCGGGCCATGCCTGGCGACGGTCTGTGCTAACGCGCAGGCGGCTCTGGACATGATCGATGAATGGTGTACTAGGAGTGGGCTTACGGTGAATCCTCTTAAGACTGAGGTTGTTCTTTTTACGAGAAGGAGGATTTTGACCGGTCTGACTCAGCCAGTACTAAAAGGCGTCACCATTCGCATTTCCAATGAAGCCAAATATCAGGGAGTGATTTTAGATAAGAAACTTCATTGGTCCAAACACGTCGAGTCGAAAACATCCAAGGCGCTCTCAGTCTTCTGGCAGTGTAAGGGTGCTTTTGGCAAGACTTGGGGCTTATCACCAAATAAGGTTCTCTGGATCTACACGGCTATGATAAGACCATTCCTCGCATATGCGTCGGTTGTTTGGTGGAAGGGGCTCTCGCGTAAATATGTGGTTGCCTTTTGTGCGAAACTCCAAAGAACGGCTTGTCTCGGCTGCTCGGGAGCTTTCCCGAGTACGCCTGGCTCTACTCTAGACGCTTTGCTGAACTTACCTCCCCTTGATACTTATAATATGGGCTGCACTATCAAAGCCATCCATCGTCTTAGGCGGGGCGGTTTTTGGTATACTCCACACTGGAACTTTAATGAACTTGCGCGACACTTATCTTACGACTCCTATCTTATGGATATGCCGTCTGATGCAATGACACCAGAACTCCAGCTGATGCGCAAATTCAGAGTCGACTTTCCTTGTGTCCAGGACTGGCTTCGGTCAGAGTCTGAGCCGGGAATGGAATGTAGTCGTATTTTCGCGGATGGTTCCAAAACCAGTCAAGGGTCTGGCGCTGGTGTCTTCGTGGAAGTCGACAACATTAGACTTCACTTCTCGTTAGGCAAATATGCGTCTGTTTTCCAAGCGGAAACTTATGCAATCCTAATGGCCATGAACTATGTTGTGAAGAACAGGTGGAAGGGACGTATCATTTGTGTCTGTAGTGACAGTCAGGCTGCGCTTAAGGCCTTGCTTAACCCTTTAACCGCTTCCAAAATAGTTCGTGAAACCAAAAACTCTTTGAACTCGGTCGCAAGGCTGAATTCTTTGTCTCTTATCTGGGTCCCAGGTCACACTGGGATCTTGGGGAACGAGATCTCCGATGAGATTGCTAGACAAGGCTCAGGGGAGGGTTTCTCAGGTCCCGAACCCGCGTTGAGTCTTCCAACGTCTTCGGTTAGGGCTTCCATTGACGATTGGGTCTCTCACGAGCACAATTGTGTGTGGCATGACTCTCCAGGTTGCAGGTTGACTAAACGCATGCTCCCGGACGTCTGTAAGAAATCAGCGGCATTCTTGCTGTCTCTCAGCAGAAAAGACTGTAGACAACTTATCGGCGTCTTGATAGGCCATTTCGCTTTTGCCAAGCACCTTAACGTGTTAGGCTTAAGTGACACTACAATTTGCGACGCTTGTGGAGAGAGCGACGACACCGCGGAACATTATCTCTGTGAGTGTCCGGCCTTTACTCGTATCAGGTGGCAGATCTTCGGTGCGGATGTGGTGAGTGCTGGTACTGTAAGCTCCTCATCACTGAAGTGCTTGCTTGGCTTTCTTCCAAAGTCAAGGAAATTCCAGTAAAATGGGCATAAAATGGCCAATTTGCTCTCTGGCAGTACAATGGACCAGTTGTGTCTGAGTGCTCCAGTCGAGTGTTTGTTTCCTATCCCGACAAAAAAAAAAAAAAAAAAAATCGGCCTTCCCTGGAACTGGGGTGCTTCATCTTCCTGCGGAATAAACATGCCCATCTAATGGTGGTGAAGCCATCTTTTCGTTTTCGGATGATGAAATACTCGACGACGATGAACTCATACTTGAACGTCGAGGGCTGTCGTCCCTCTTCTTCGATTTATTAGGTGATAAACTCATCTTAAAGTAATCAAATTAGTACACTGTCTATATTGTGACTGTTATTCACTATAAAAACATCAATCCAGTCACTTGCTCTACGTTAATTTTTCACTTAAACGTGATTGTGCTTGAATTGCGACCTAATGGCGACGAAATACACAACACTATGAAGAAATTAACACCTGGTAGGCGCTTGCAGTGTTTGACAGCTACGCACACTCCCTCTGTGGGCTTCAGTTCGATTGGTTTCTAGGGACTTGAAGGCGAATACACAATGGCTTCTTCCAACAGCGACGCTGTGTTTTCACCATGTAGATAATATCAAAGCTGATTTGACAAATGTAGTTTTTTGCTGCTGCTTTCTGTTAAATTGTACCAACAGGAATGGTTGGGGTACAATTTTAACGGCAATGTCGAACGGCAACAATTATTCCACAAAAGAAGAGTATATTGCGGACATGGGCTTATCTGGGACATTTGGCACAACATGCGAGTTAGAGGCAGCTGGAGATATTTTCCCTTATGAGTTCCAGATTTTTAGGAGTGGCGTTATGCTTGCGCAGTTCGGAGAGCCTGTAGAAGGTTACGTTAAACTTCGGTTTTCTGGAGAATTGTTTGGGGGATATTTCGATATTTTAATTCCAGCCGAAGAGCTAAGACCACCTGCACGTCAAAGCATATAGCTTCTCTGCAAACCATACCAACATCTTTACCATCAAAACGGAATAGAGTAAGGGTTAATGACGCCATACGCAGAACAAGAATTAGACAATCCACGGCCATATACCGCAAGAAACTTACCGAATTCTTAAAATTCACTCTTCAATTTCGCAATCCAACAGATTCTAACGCCACTGAAATCACTTTCAGCCTTTAATTATAGTGTTTTTGTTGACTATCTCGGTGATAAAAGTGTAAACTTGGGAAAATTGCCCAACATTTGGTGATGGCACAGGGCCACAAAGTGTAAAGATGAAAGTGTAGGTACAGCTGCCCCAATTTCAGATGCTGCCTGAACCTCTTCAAAGTCTCATCACTGATCATCATCCCCGGTCAGAGCATTTTCTTAATAGGGCTAGAAAGTATAATGCTTGCTTTCAAATGACTTCTTTTGGAGCTAAGGTGGTTAGAGAGCATGCAGACGAATACTTATTCGGTGGAAAACTTAAGGATCTTGAATGTGTTTCTGCTTTTGCGAATAAAATAAATACGAGACAGTGAGTTTCTACTGGTATCGTAGAGATAATTCAATGGTGGAAAAGAGAAAATAAGAATAGTATTGTTTGCTTGTGATTTTAACAAGAAATTCATGCTTTTCATTTAGAATTAGCAAGAAACGAATACTTATTCGGTTCACTGTATATCATCTGTTAATGTTTATTCGTACCGTATTATGGAGCGAGAAGGACAATACAATCATCTCCTTTATTTTCGCAACCTTTTCAACCAATTCTTGGTTGATATGTATGCCAAAATAGAAACTGAGGGACTAAATTTCATTAGGCACAACCAAACAAAATTAAGAGTAGAGAACTACTCATGACATGACATGAAGAAAACTGATGCTCAAGTGACTAATCTTGGTAAAGTGGTTGTATTACCATCGAGCTTCACTGGGGGACCACAATAGCGATATAAAGGCACTTGCTGAAAATGTTTATCCCGATTTGAAAAGCATCAGTAGCAAACCAATTACATGGCTAAAGGAGCGGGCTATATTAACACCAAAAACATGATACAGCTAATGAAATCAATGCTTGCCTTTTACTTAAGTTTAATGCTCTTGACATGAAATACAAAGCTATAGATTCCGTAGTACATATAGACGAAGTAGTGCATTACCCGCTAGAATGCCTACACAGTCTCAATCACACAGGCATTCCTTCACATGAGCTAACATTAAAAGCAGGCGCACCTGTTATGCTCTTAAGGAATTTAAACCCTCCCAAAATGTGCAACGGTACTAGATTGCAGATAAAAGAATTTGATAGAGGCGATAATTCTTACTGGATGTGGCCAAAGAGAAACTGTGTTTATTCCTCGCAACACGCTTGTTCCATCTGATTATTATTATTATTTTTTTTTTATAATTTGCGCGCACTCAAAGGGTTATGAATACCTTTAACATGTTTACACATAGTGCGGGCATTGGAAAGGATGGATAGAGAGAGAGAGAAAGATTTTGGTGTAGTGGTTCATGAAGCTCAGTTGTTTATGGCGTTCAGATGGGGAGATTTTTGTTATAATTGTTATTTTGTTTCAAACTACTGCAATTCTCAGTGAAGGTTTGTTTTGCCATGACGATAAATAAGGCTCAGGGTCAGTCCTTAAAAAAGGCTGGGGTTGATTTAAGGGCAGACTGCTTCTCTCATGGCCAACTATATGTGGCATGCTCGAGACAACAACTAAAGCTTCAAGAAACAACTGAGCGTCAAGAACCACTACACTAAAAATCTTTCTCTCTCTCTCTATCAATCCTTTCCAACGCCCGCACTGTGTGTAAACATGTTAAGGTATTCATAACCCTTTGAGTGCGCGCAAAATAAAAAAAAAAAAAACAAAAAAAAAAAGTAGTTACACAGTTTATAAAAATGATAGTTTTGCCGAATATACATAAAAAAGAAACGAGTTGAGCTCTTAGTATCAGCTGAAACACCTGTCAACTACAACTAAAAATCGGGCATCTATTTTGGAAAACCTATACTTCGCTATATCACACAAGGGACAAACGAGGCAATTTAACCAGCAGATACAACGTTTAAAGATCTACGAATGAGATATCGACTGATTTTTTAATTAATTTACAAAGAACTGATAAGTTTTCTGGAATTTTATTGTAGAAGCCTTCATTTGTTACAGTTACAGGAGTATGGAAAAAAATGTTTTTTTAAACAACATTTTTTTTTTTCGAATTTTTATTCCCTTATTTGAATTTTTCCGAAAACGTATTGTAGAGATGAAATAAATTAATGGTACGTACGACTAAAATACTTAAAAAAAATTGAATGTAAATATCTAAAACTTTGCAATTAAAATAGTTAATGGCCACGAGCGAAGCCGGGTGGGTCAGCCAGTAGGGCAATATAACGGGCAAGACAATTTTAAGAAAAGATGGATTTATCTCATCACGACCAACAGCATGCGATTTGACACTGAGTAAGCTTTGAACTACATCAGCGCTGTTCAATGCTGAAATGTAAAAACTTGGATGACTAGCATGAATGGCTGGAATAGATATGCGATCTCCAATACAACTTTGTTACGGAGCAAACAGTAAGCAAGTCGGTGCAATTCCAGGTAAAAACGCTTCCAACGTCTGTATGCTAGATCTCGTTGTAGCATAAGTGGACGGATCTGAGTAGTGAACCAAGGTGTAGTGTTAGATGCACCGGTTTTAGTTATTATGGGAACGTGCCTATTATAGAGGTGCACAATATTAGCATTAATAAATTCAACTTGGTCATTAGGAGAAAGAAAGCTGCGAACTATGTTCCAGTTAATACGTCTAGCAAGCTCCTCTAGAAGAGAATAGTTGATACTCTTGAAATCCCTATAACCAAAGGAGTTTGCAAAGGCTGCAATGTCAAAATCAAAGGTAAGGTAGATTAGATCATGCCTTGAGAAAGCTACTCCCAATAGTTGATCGTACAAAAGGACTTTATTTCTGTGACTAGGTTAGGTTAGGTTAGATTTGCTGTCTGCACCACGATACAGACACACTTAGACCAGTAAAGGTCCACTGTGATGCCAGTCCATTACTACCATTAGACCACTCAGGGACTAATAAACCAACCGGGGCTTTGATGAAGCGATGGATGTTCGTGACGTCTAAGGACGCCAAATCGCTGAGGTCGTCAAGGAAGGGAGCTCCTAGATGGAGCATTCTTTTGCGTGATAGAGCAGGACATGTGCATAGGAAGTGAAGAATGGTTTCCTCCTCCTCCTCGTCCCTACAACTCCTGCAGAAGTCATTGGAAAAGAGGACAAGTCTTTTGGCATGTTGGCCGATTAGACAGTGTCCGGTGATGACACCGATAACGCAGCTGATCTGTAATCGCTTTAGTTTAACCAACTCGGCACTACGTTTCTGGTCCAGCTTAGGCCAGATCTGCCTCGAAATGTGACACGTAGAGCCACTATCCCACCTAAGGTTGGTCTTGCTAATAGCGTTCAGCTTCAGTAGATGCTTACATGTAGCGAGGGGCATACCCAGGGCTTGCCTATCTGGCAGAATCCTTAGAGTAGTACCCTGTCTAGCGAGTTCATCCGCCCAACAGTTTCCTGGAATGTCATCTCTGTAAGAGACAAACAGCAGTCTAAGACGGTCTTCGAAGTAAAGGAGCACGATTCCAGGGACTTGATAGCCGCTTGACTGTCAGTGAAAATGCTAATATCGCTGACAGATAATGCATTACATTTCAGCCAAGACAGGGCCTACTTAATCGCCATGATTTCCGTCTGCAAAACGCTACAATGATCAGGGAGTCGGAACGAGATGCTCAGGTTGAGCTTATCGGAGAAAACACCACAGCCCACCCAACCTTCGGTCTTAGAGCCATCTGTGTAGAAGTGCACCGAATTTCCATCATCAGGAGGAGAGCCATCCCACTCATCCTGTTCAGGGATACTCGTACGGAAGTGTCGGTCAAATCTCAGTTTCGGTGGGGTGTAGTCCGTGTTTTCATGTGTGAAGTTGAGAAGATCAAGGATCGAGGAGTGGCCAATGTGATAACTAGACCACTGAGAGGAGGCTTTAAGACGAATAGCCGCACTGGCAGCAGTCTGTCCGCCGGGTAACAGGTTGAACATAATGTTCAGTGCCGCAGAGGGGGTAGTTCTTAGTGCACCACTGATGCACATGCAAGCGGATCATTGCACTTTAGCTACCTGAGAGAGGTGAACAGCCCTGTGAATTGCAGGCCACCAAACGATCACGCCATAGAGTAGTATGGGCCTGACAACAGACACGTAAAGCCAGCGAGTGATTTCAGGTTTCATACCCCAGCTCCTACCTATAGCCTTTTTACAGGAATAGAGAGCTACATTGGCTTTCCTTACGCGTTCTAGTAGATTGGCTTTCCAGTTCAGTTTTCTGTCCAGAATAAGATCCACGTATTTTGCATTAACAGTGAAGGTGAGACTGGTGCCATTAATCATAGGAGGGTCTACGTGGGGAACTTTATATTTCCTTGTGAAGAGAACAAGTTCTGTTTTATGAGGGTTCACCCCCAATCCACAATTGGAGGCCCACCTAGTGAGCCGAGAGAGAGCATATTGGAGGATTTCCTTGAGAGTTTTTGGGTGCTTGCCAGACGCAGCAATCGCAATGTCATCAGCATAGACACTCACTGCTGAAGCTGCGCATGGCCCAGCGGATCTTTTCTGTAGTTACTATAACCAGGGAGTTGCTGCACGGTAGAGAGCAAGTACGGGTGATACCCGATAATGAAACAGCAACAGGGGAGCTACCAGAGAAGTGAGTATCCAGTATGATGTCAATGGATTCCTTAGCAGAGGTGGTCCAGTGACCATCTGGATGTAAGAGGTAGCTAGGTGTTGAAGGACTTTTTGAGAGGATTTTCCGCAACCTAGAGGCTTCCGAGGATTCTTCAATACTGTCGCAGAAAAGTCTCCAGGAGCGTCGTTGCTCTTTCCTCAGTGAGATTTTATATTTACTGAGAGACAGTTTGTAGGTGTCCCAATCGGCCGTCTCGCGAGAGCTTTTAGCAATATTAAAGAGGAGTCTGCTGTCTTTCCTAAGAGTACTAAGATTTGCATTCCACCAAGGTGGTTTCTTCTTACCTCGAGGAGTGCGGTTAGGGCACGCCACAGTCAAGGCACCGTTAAGTGCCGATGTAAAGTTGTTGACCAACCTGTCAAGATCATCAGATCAGGGAATAAGCGTCAATAAGCGCTTCCTGTATAGAGACTAATTAGTTTTTTTTATAATTTCTAAAAACTTTCTGATGAGGCGGATGGTCGTCAAGACTGAATTGGAGGTAGCGATGGTCTGAGAAAGAGTGCTCTTCGGAGACTCTCCAGTCCTTTACCAGGTTATATATACGATCAGAGACAAGGGTACTGTCCAGGACTACTTGTCGGTTCGAGTAATGAAGGTCGGTTTACACCCTCGGTTACAAATTAGGAGATTAGTACTGCGGATAAAATCAAAAAGTTGCTCACCTCTTTCATTTATGTCTGAACTGCCCCAGTTTGAGTGATGACCGTTCGCGTCACAGCCAATGATGAGACCAGTCTTAAGGCTCTCTGCTTTCGCAATCAAGCTCCCCAAGATGTCCGGAGGGGGTGAGCCCACTTGATCGTGACCCAAATAGGCCGAAACCAGCCAGTAATTTTTTAAATGCAATTCCAGATTGGTAGCGACTATGTCTTGATTGCTGAAATTAGAGAGTAAAAAGATGTTAAGGTGGGTCTTCGCAAGGATACAAGATCTTGGTTTACCTTCCATCCTTGCGTAGATTAGTTTATAGTTTGGAGTCTTGAGGCCACAAACCCGGTTTCCAACAAACCATGGTTCCTGGATCAAGACTAAGTCTTCCCCGTTCTTAGTAAGCCGGAGAATAAGGGAGGCCGACGCCGAGATGGAGTGATGCAGGTTAATCTGAAGGATCCGCAGCATTGGAGCTACTTCTCTGTTCAGATACCATTATCACGGTATTGTTGCCGTCCTCTGAATCGGATGACGGGAGGTCATCCTCAAGGGAATGGCCATTAGGATCGCTATCCATCTCCGTGTCCGTCAAACCGAAGTCGGACTCACGGATAGATGGTGAGGGAGAAGGGGGACCGGAAAAGTCCAGTTTGAGTAGAACGCCAACCATTTCCGTGTCCGCCGATGAGGAGTCGACCCTCAAGAGGGGTGGAGCAGCGGAGGGAAGCGAGGGAATGGGCTCCGAAGGGAGCGAGGGAATGGGCTCGGAAGGAGAGAAACTCGCGACTGGTTCGAAAGAAGCGTCCAGTTTGGGAGGGTCTCTCTCGGGCTCTTTCTCATCGCATTTATATACTTTAAGAGTGATAGAGCTGAAGCCGTAGTTAATCACTCCTTTTGAAGATGCCAAGGGGGCCAGCGACTCTTCATTGATGACAATGATGACGCTTCTTATGTCACCTCTCGGCTCGTCCACTTTGGCAATCTTCCAGTTGTGGGTAGGGAGGGAGCTGTTGCTGATCCTGAGGATATCCAGGATCACCCTAGGATCGGAGGGTTCGACCGGGACGGTTAGGAATTTGGTCTTTTTCCACGACCTCTAACTGTGCATCTGGCCAAACCTGCCCCAATCTGGAGACAGCAATTTTGTATAGATCCTTAGATCTTTGGTCAGCACAGGCAATGATTTTTACGTGCCCTTGATACCAGCCAGCATCTCTGCAAGAAACATCAGGGCTGGGATGGTCACGTAAGACTTGAAGACAATTGGTGGCGAGCTTTATCTCCACCTTCCTCCATTTGTCAGCTGTGATGCTACCAACCGGATCGCTGTGGTCAACGACTGCGATCTCCAAGTGTGCCTTAAGTACTTGGTTGAAGGGCTTGGAGGTAGTGTTGGCAAGTACTACCTTGGTCTTTTTTCCTAAGGTGGGAGACTCATTCTGAGATCTTTGGCGTTTGGACGATAAGTCCTTGTTGGATGAGTCGGAGGGGAGCTGGACACGTTTAGTAGCCCAGCTTAAGGAGGTTTTGTGTTTTGGTGTTCTCTCTCGTTCAGGGATAGCCTGAATGCGGCGAATTAGCTTGTAGGCTAGCCGTCGAACTTGGTAAGAGATCTTGGAGGGAGCGACGTTCCGCAAGCTCAAAGCCGAGCTGTCCGTCGCCCCTGAGAGAGATTTTAAGAAGGGGATGTGGATCCTTGGAGGAGGAGGGAGCAGCGTGCTGTAAGCACGAGGCCGAACAGTTAGCTGTCCCTGAAGGTATAGAGATATTATGGGGGTTGACCCCACGCGTTCCATGGTTTGGCTTTACGATGGAACAAGGTGTTGAGACCACTGTCCTATCCGCCAGCGTACCAGGCGCGCGTTCAGCAATCCTGGGAGCGACCATTTGCTTGCAGCTGTTCGCATAGCTAGTGCTAGGCTTCAAAGCCAATGCGCCAGCAGGAGTTGCATTAGCACTTGCAGGTGTGCTTTCCAGGAGGCTGGAAGACGGTTTTTGAAGAGGACTGTCCTCTTTTCGAATATTTTTTTTTCTTGTTTTGGTTGTTTTGTTATTTGTTTTTTGTTCATTATAGGACCCACGAGTGGCGGAGAATGGACGACTGCAACTTGGCTTCATGTCTCATCTGGAGATAGATACCCGAGAATCCTTGACCTTTACTAGGCCCCTACACCACGGCGAGGTGTGCAGTCGGATAGGGGATTTCTGATTTCTGTGACTAACTAAGAAAAGATCTAGTAGTGAAGAGGATTGTTCAGAGAAATGAGTAGGAACAGTTGTATTGACTGGAAATAAGTCTAACAATTCCATTTCAACTGTGAGAAGGTTATTGTATTGCTGTTAAAGTCACCACCACACTAATGAGCATCAGTTAAGCTGGCAATGCTGTCAAGATCCTCAATGGATTCGACGATTACGGCAGTTTCGACCATATGACGTTTGATATATACCATTCCACGTAAGGTGAAAACGGAATCAAGTTGTTTATGTTTTTTTAGTTTCAACGCGGCATGCAAAATTTACTGATTTCGCTTTGTTAAGCATTCGCGTAGATGGATGGCGCAGGTAGAATTAAATCCGATGTGTTGTAAACAAAGTTCCTGGTTACTTTTTTTGCGGAAGTGCGCGATCGATTTCAGCACAGTGTTGCGGTCATACGGGGTGTTGAATTTCACCATGATGCCGGTGTCTTCAGACTCGGCTTTCGGTCGGGTGCGAAAAATATTTTTTTAATTCGGTGACTTTATTTTTAGCGAAGTGCACAGCGACTTAAAAATTGATGACAGATTTTCATCGGCCGAGTGCGGAACTCCAATAGCAAAGCATCACATGCCACCGTACGGTTTTCTTGTGCATAGATCGATTTCTTAACCGCAGTCAATTCGCTGTTGATACATGCAAAGTTGTTTTTTAACTCGAGGAGTTCCCAAGTCGTTTCTGTAAGAAGTGCCTTAGAGATACTACATTTGTTGTTGACGTGGGTCAGTGACGATTTTATGCCAGTGATATCGTCTTTCAGCGTGGCGATATCCGAATTAGAGGTGAGGAGTGACGATTTGAGGTGAGCAATCTTATTGTTTATTTGACTTACAGCGCTTTTTAAGTCATTAATTTGCTGTTCTAGTTTTTGCGATATTCTCGCCTCAGTATCAGATATTTGGCTTATTATAAACTGACTTTGTTTACGTAGCCGCTCGTCCAGTCTTTCTCACATACTGTTGTCCTTCTTCTGTGCGTTTGTTGGTAAATGTAGAGAGCGAGGAACACGATGGCTATGAAGGATTGGGGGAAACCATTTTGATGTTACCTCTCGCACGGGAACTTCTACTGGTGGTTGGTGGAGACATGTTCGATGTAGAACACAATGAAATTGAGATGGCACGCGATTTTTATAAAAACAAAATTAGTGATTTAATAATGAAATCGACACTATAACCGTCAAACTAAGGGTATTGGTAGCGAGAAACACTTATAAAATAATTTGAAAACAAAACTGGAAGTTCTAAGAAGTTTTGATGTAATGAAATTAAAACGCAAATGCCAGGCAAAAAATACGCGGCTACTCAGTAGCCTTCATCAATGATAATTTTGATACTGAACTTGCTTAAAGAA
Source organism: Brachypalpus laphriformis (assembly GCA_945910035.1). NCBI lineage: Eukaryota > Metazoa > Arthropoda > Insecta > Diptera > Syrphidae > Brachypalpus > Brachypalpus laphriformis. Next base: position 131,349,742 of record OX246756.1, read on the forward strand.
ACTTTAAAAGGGCATCACCAACACGCTAAAGAAATATGGAGGTTGAGTGATGAAGCTAAGGAAGTGATAAATGAGAAAAAAAGGCGGCTTTCAGAGCTTGGTCAAAATGCCGCTCTAATAATAAAGACCAAAACGCTCGCCTGGAACTGGAATACAGTTATTGCAAGAAAAAAGCGAAGAAGAAGTGCACCCAGCTTCAAGCAGAGAGTACGGATAGCCTATATCGGGAGCTGTAGAAAATATCTTACTCGGTTGCTGATGCAAACCAGGCTATCCCGGGACTGCGACGACAAAATATGAACAGGGGCACAACCATCTTCAAAAAAGCCGCACAAAGAAGGAGGAATACTCAGGAGATTCGTTACACAAAGTCTATTAACAATGCTCATGGCCAGTTTCTTGTAGATGACGCCAAAATTCTGCAGAGGTGGCGGCATTATTGCGAAGAACTTTTGAATGAACAGTTTCCCTGGCTATACTTTCCAAGAGCCACCCCTAACTGTTAGGAAATACCCGAAAATACAGCCGAAGAAGTTAAGGAGGCGGACAAATACTCCAAAAAACAAAAAGGTATTGGGTCAGACGAGATACCTTCTGAGTTCTGAGAAAAGATGCGAGACATCGGGTTCGAATGCCTCAGAACTCTCATCTTCGTATTCATGAGAGGTTATCAATGGGAAGAAAGCTACCTTCTCGCTGTATACAAAGGAAAGGGTGATACGCGAGACTGCCATAACTACCATTCGATCAAGCTGATATCACACACCATGAAGATCGTTGAGCGGGTGTTAGGTGCTTGAAGGTAAAGTGACGGACCCTAACGTACATCAGTTATTCTTTGCTGATGATGGAGATATCATAAGTGTCCCACGTCGCTGCAACAAGCACTTGATGTGTGGGTGGATGTTTTGGAGGAAAATGGGTATCGCATTAGTTCAAAAAAGACAGAGTTCTTGTGCTGCCCGTTCTCTGATCCGCTCAGGCTTATTCCATACATTTATTTGAATGGAACATTGCTTTCCAAGTGTGAAAAGTTCAAATACCTGGGTTCTATGATCAATAGTAAAGCAACCTGTGATGACGACATCAATCATCGCGTAAGCTCTAAGCCGCATTTGTGCGTTTGCCGCTCACATACGGTTCATAGTATTGGACAATGTACAAAAAGCATGACAGTAAATTAACGGCAGCTGAGATGAAGATGCTACGCATGACAGCAGGAGTGACAAAGCTTGATCGAATAAGAAGTTCGAAGATCCGTGGCAGCCTTCACATCAAGGAAACCATCTTACGAAAAAAAGAGCACGATCGGCTAAGCTAGTACTGGCACGTTCAAAGAAGAGATTATTGAACCCTGCTAAAAAGGCAACATCAATGAACGTTCCAAAGACATCACGAGGCAGGAGAGACAGGCCCATAAACGCCTGGATCACACAAATGCGACGACATCGGCATTTTGTTGGCTTCAGTAACCCAGTGATCCAAAATCGGGGGCCTGCCGATATTTTCTGAGGTCAAATAGGCGAACCCCAGAGGCGGATCAGTAGAAATGCAGTGAAGTGGAAGGGTTATGATCCCTTGTTTTCGGATTATAACCTCGCCGAAATAGGAAGAAGAAGAAGAAAAAGAAGTTATTTCAATATTGACAGCTCTTTCGCGGTCAAAAAATAAACAGAAAAAAAAGTATCATATCTTCACTGTATGAAATGAATGTATTTGCGCTTGAAGAATGTAAGGAAATATTGAATACTTCCAACGTAAATATTGTGCTGCCGAAACAATGAAAATTTGGTCGAAATAATACACCAATCGTGCTTGCTGTACGAAAATCTAAGAAAAGAGTTCATGAGATTGGCATGCTAATTGATAAGACAAGTTATCTAGTATTCTCTGGTTCCAGCAAGAAGGTGTTTTGTGTGCACTAAGTTCAATAATCGTGTACACAGCCGTTTTAGTGATGGTGCTCGGGCTCCGCAGAGTTGCAATTTGACACTGCACATAGGGATGTTTGCGTTCAAAGAGTGCTCAAAAATCAATTTTTTAAAATGTAGAGTAGAGAAGAAATATTCTCCCTAGCTGGAGTTTAATACCCATAAAATAATGTACCGTAGTTATTTTTAATTTTTATGCACACATTTCGCCACAGCATCAGTTGAAAGTCATCGATCGAAAGCTTGCGTGGTGTACGTATGTACATATAATATATTACGGTTAAATAATTGAGTTTTTTATTTTTTTTTATATCGTGTGCGAAGTTTTTTTTAAACTCAAACGGTAGTGCATGCGATCATATGAAAACATAAGCGTTTTCACTTAGCTGAGGCCTACCAACTCCTACACTCAACCTCCACGCGGTGACAGCTGGGTGCCTAGTACCTTAATCCAAGAAATGGGCAACCATCCCCGTTTGGAGGATTCTTGGCGGCAGCAGATGAGAGAGGGGGAAAAGGCGGCAGCGGACGAATTCCCTAGACGGAGTCAACGGTGGCGTCTATAGTTCCAGTTAGGTTTGAACTTAGCGAATACCTTTCGCGAGCTGCTTCGAAGTATTCGGATCACAGATTCACAGGTCGGTAAGGGATTTCCAATGTTGGTCAGGACCTTGGAATAGAGATGGTAGCGGAAGAGCCCTTTATGGGCCAACGGTAGCGCTCATACTCCCGTAGTGGACTACTGGCCCCGGTGTACCCGGACTCTCGTTCTAGGGGAATAATTAAGGAACTGGCCCTCCAGGTTGGAGGTTGTACCGTGGCGTAAAAAACCTATTGGTTCCAAAACAACCAAAAGCCTCGGATGAGGATGACTCAACTGATGATGACCCCAGCAAACGAAATAAGAACGACGACCTTCGGATCTGTACGTGGAATGTTCTGCCACTTTACAGACCACGTGCAGCCGAACAACTAGCAGAGGCCCAAGACTGCTATAAAGCAGATATTACCGCCATCCAGGAAGTGCGATGGGATGGGCCGGGCAAAAAGAGGATGAAGAACTGTGACATCTACTACGGTGATGCGGATTTGTCATACGCCGCAGACTTAGGCAAGAAGTCTGAAGCTTCCGACACGTGAGCGAGCGTATTATGACGATCCGGATCAAGGCTAAATTCGCTAACATAAGCCTAATATGTGTTCATGCCCCACGGAAGAAAAGGACCCTGCCACCAAAGAGAGTTTCTACGAGCTCTTCGACAAAACATACGAGCATTGTCCTAAATACGGCGTTAAATTCGTATTGGGCGATTTCAACGCCAAAATAGGAAAGGAGAACTTCTTTGGTAGGGCAGTCGGTAAGCATAGCCTAGACGACACCACGTCTGATAACGGTCTAAGGCTAATTGATTTCGCTGTGGAGCGAAATGTCACCATAGCAAGCACATGGTTTCCTCATCTAGATATTCATAAGCATACATGGCGGTCCAGTGATCGTCTAACGATCAACCAAGTTGATCCTATTGCAATCGACGCGAAGCATGCCTCCAGTAGTCTGGATGTCCGAACCTTCCGAGCGGTCAACATAGATTCGGATCATTACCTTGTTGTAGCCAAGGTACGAATGCAGATATCCCAATCTGAGCAACAAAGAAGAATTACTGTGAGAAAATTTAACGTCGAAAAGCTACAATCGCAAGAGACCGTCGTAGTCTTCGCTGAACGCGTATCCCGAAATCTCTCAATCACCCCTTTGCCGCCAGCATCAAGTACCGAAGACCAGTGGCAACGCTGCCAACATGCCATCAGAAACGCCGCGACTGATGTGCTGGGTCTCGCTCGACCACCACCGCGAAACCCCTGGTTTGACGAAGAATGCCGGCGATTGCATGCAGCAAACCAAGCGGCATACAAAGCGGCGCTGCAAAGGAAGACGAGAGCTGCTCGTGAGCTATACGAGTAAAAGAGACGGGAAAAACATCGGATTATCCAAAAGAAGAAGAAGGAACATGAGAAGCGCGCGTTCGAGAATATCGAGAGTTCATACTCCAGGAACAATTTTTATTTTTTTAATTTTTCCGAGGGTAGGTGAAAGTCTTCAACAAGACACTATGAGGATCCACAGCGCGTGCTCATAGTAGTGTGGGATTCTTACCCACTAAAAAGCCTCCCTTCAAAACATGCTTGTTTTTATTTTTACTACAACTAAGTATTCGACTTATCAAGTAGTTTTCATTTCACGAAATAATAACGTTTTTCAGGTACCTTCCCATTAGAAGTTCTTACTAGCTCCGAAGTTTAGACGCGGTTACTTATCGCGCTAAGTTAAAAGGTTTTGTTCTTTGTAGACGGCGTAATAAATTTCTTTCATCCAAAACTTGGAGGACTGTAATATTTAGGTGACTTTCTAGTCAACTTTTATGCTTTCTCGCGTAGTTTTTGATTTCGCCTTCGATTGTTTTAATGCTAGGATCTCTGTGGATCGCTGTTTCTGATATACCATGGCGCATTAACAATATCTCTCACCACTTTGTTTTCAAAATTTTGTAAAATTTTAATATTACTTATTTTGGTACAACCCCAAAGTTTTATATCATATGTCCAAACAGGCTTTAGCACTTGCTTATATAAAAGCAGTTTGTTCTCTATATTAAGCTTGGAATATTTTCCAAGTAACCAGTACATTTCTCTATATTTATTATCTAGTTCTTTGCGTTTTTTCTTTACGTGCGTTTTCCATTTCAGCTTTGTATCAAGTGTCATTCCAAGATGCTTAGCCTCGTTTGCAAACGGAATTTGAACCCAGTTTGAAAAGATCGGCAAATTATTTATTTTCCTATAAGTAAAATTTACATGAACAGATTTGGTCTCGTTAAGTACGATTCGCCAAATCTTCGTCCATTCATTTACTCTATCCAAAGCCTCTTGTAGTTTTTCCGTAGTATCTTCGACCGTTTTACCTACTGCCAAGATAGCAGTGTCGTCGGCAAATGTAGCTAGCTTAGTACCTTCTACTTGCGGTATATAACGAGTGTATAATAGATATAAAACTGGATCAAGAACGCTTCCTTGCAGCACCCCAGCCATTATTTCTTTAAAATCTGAATATTCGTTTCCACATTTGACGCGGAATAGTCTATTCGTAAGGTAGTTCTTCAAAATATTATATAGGTGTTCTGGCAGAACTTGTCGTAATTTAAACTTTAAGCCTTCGTGCCAGACCTTGTCAAAGGCTTGAGAGACGTCAAGGAATACGCTTGAACAAATCCTTTTTTCTTCAAGAGATTTTTCGATTACATGTGTTATTCTATGTACTTGTTCAACTGTTCATCTAAAGATTGTGCTGCTAAACTTTCTCCTGAAACAGTTGCAAGCAAAGATGCTGTTGATACCGATCCTGGTTTACCACTTCTAGCTGCCATATGTAGTTTTGCAAGTGAAAATCCAAGTTCACGTAGAAAATTCCTTCGTATTATTGTCTTTTGTGTTGCTTACCAATTCGGATTCACTTCTTTGAAAATAATGAATGATTTCAAAGCAGAAATATCAATAATATTTGCAAATACAGCCATTGGCCATCTATTTGTTTTGGCTTTACAGCTGTAGCAAGTAAGCGTTTTGTCAACTGTATCTACACCACCTGTATCGAATGAAAACAAAAATCATTAGAAGGCTTGAAATTTGAAGAGGCAGTGTATATGAACAAACATTTTGTTTTATTGTATAGGTGATGGTAACTTTTTTTCACCAGATCCAATTTCAATAGTGTTATCCATTCTACTTTGCAATACATTACATTTATTTTTCCTTCCAATGTACGAAACAAGTGCTGTGTTGTCGGTAAATTCAAATGTAGATTTATACAACGGTCTTTTTTTTACATTCAAGAAGCTTTGGTGGAATGCTTCTTTTATTTTTTCTCATAGTGCCAGCCATTGTAAGGCCTTTTGACATTCATTTTTGACCAAAATCATACGAAGAAAGGAAGCTATCCATTGTTATGTTGTGACCTTTCAAACCATAAACGAAATCCAAAACAACACGTTCAACACGGCTTTGTCTTTTTCACACGAACTGGTACCAATTGCTTTTCCCAAATATGGTTAAATTGTCCAAACATAACATGTAGAAGAACATACCAGCAACCAGAACTTCAGTCCATATTTAACTGGTTTCGACGACATGTATAGACGAAATTTACATCGTCCACGGAAACCAAGTAATTGCTCGTCAATTGTAACACATTCATGTGGATTATAGTAATCTGCTAATAAATTAGATCATTTATCGAATATTTCTCGAATTGGTGCAAATTTATCTGAAGATATCTGCTGTCTTCTACTTATGACATCACCAAATCGAGGATTGACATTTGAACTTTCTGTCAAAGTGGATGTCAAATAGTGCAAGCTCCTGCGTTAAAGATAAACTTAACAAGAAAAATCCGATTTAAAATTATAGAGCAAATTGCAAGTGCAAATTTATTTGTGTTTCTTAAAGAACAGGGCAATGGAAAACATATCTGGTATCAGCATTGAGAAGTTCAAAGAAATATTAGAAGAAAATAATCAACGGCTTGTAAAAGAACTTCCCTCAAAATCAGACTTTCACAGCCTATATTCTGAGTTGGCCGGTCTAAAAGTGAGGCAAGAGGAAGTTGTGGTTAGAGTGGATGACTTAGAACGCAGAAATCGTCAACTTGAAACTGAATTGGAAAAATGATTGCAGAGGAATACTGAGACCAATGTCGTTGTCCACTTACCTGCGGAGAACAATGTGGATCCCAAGGAAAAGGCAAAGTCCGTGTGCTCTGGTTTGATTGGCCAGTGTCAAAATGGTGCATCAGTAGTTATCGAGTCAGCCTGTAGCGTTTCCAAAAGGAACTCAACAAGGTCAACAGTCGTAGTCAAATGGAGATCCCGTGATGATACCTGGCACATTTTGCGAAACACAACGAAGCTTAAGGGAACAGGCATAACCATCCATAAAGACATGTCTCTAAATATGCGTAGACGGAGGGCGAAAATGTTTCCAATAATAAAGGTGTTGCGTGAAGGTAATCCTCAGACAAAGATTGCTTTGTAAGACGATAGGCTATTTGTTGGAGACACATATTTCACTTGGGACTTCTCGAAAGGCTTCAGATGCGGTGAGGAGTGTGGAGTCAATGTGCTACGAAGGTTATTTGGTGAAATTTCGCAGAATTTAATTTCTCTTTTGGATCAATCGATAATGGTCGACAATATTAAAAACATAAACATGTCAAAAAATGAAACGTCAACGCCAAGCCGATGATTCTCTCATACTAGACCTGAGACTAAATAATAAGTCATTGTTCATAGTTCCAATATATCTCAACTGCAGTCATTGGCAAGAAGATTACGAGAAACTTTCTGATATCTTGAGAAACTTAGGATCATCAGACCTTATGCTTATTGGCGACTTCAATGGAAGGATAGGTTTATCCCAAAACAATTTTTTGAGTGGTCTCAGTGCATCAATTATCAAAACTAATCGTAACTCAAAGAATGTGATTTGTGACTCTAAGGGCAACAAAATTCTTGACCTAGCAGACGAATACGATTGCAGAGTTCTAAACGGGAGCTGTGAAGGAGAATATACTTTTATCCGAGGAACTGCATCGCCCATAGTAGACTACTGTCTTATCGCAGGCAATTGGCACACCCTTAACTCGGATTTTCCGATAGGAATGAAGAAATTTTCAGACCATATGCCAATGGAAATCTCGTGCACGATCTCTGGGACAGCTGATGTGTATAACGTAAGACCTATTGGGCTTCTGCCAAAACTTATTTGGAATGATAAAATGCGTTCTTCGTTTCAAAACAATTTGAATATGGAACTGTGCAAGCTACATGTATCAAGTACACCACCAACAATGGAACTTCTAACGGAAACAATCAAGAATTCATGACCATTAACTTCACTGTCAAGAAAATATAAACAGAGCAAACAAAGGTGGTTCGATAGAGAGTGCTCGAGTGCAAGAGCTCAATCGTTTGCGTTTCTTAAACTCTGGAGACATTTTTAAAACGCTTTTCGGTGAAGCAAATAAAGAATTTAAGCACATCTGTTATGCCAAAAAATGATGAGAAAATTTTTGAAGTAGTTAACAAATTAAGGTCATCTGCTGAATTCTGGAAAGCAGTAAAATATGTCAACGGTCATTCCAAAAGCATTGCTAAATCACTACATGCTCCTCAACTTCGTGAGCACTTCTATACTCTCTTCGATACAATTCAACTGTCTCCAGCCTTTCAATACGCAGCGCCACTTACCATCGATGAATTCCTAGATGCTCCATTCGATTTGGAAGAAGTTAACCTCGTTATTGAAGCAGCCAAGTTAAATAAGGCACCCGGAGACGACAGGATCCCTTTCGAATTTTATAAAAACTGCACTTCAGAATTTCTCTCGGCGTTAACAAATGGTTTAATCGGATTTTCGAAACAAGCGATGTTCCAAGTTCGTTTAAAAGATCGGTAGTATTTCCGCTTCATAAAAAGGGCGCTTTAGATAACACAGGAAACTACAGAGGAATATCTTTTCTTAACACATCAGCGCTTTATTGTATAGAAGACTTGCTTTATGGGTGGTGAATACCAACATATTGAAAGAGTTTCAAGCTGGTTTCAGAAAGCAATATTCAACGATTGATCAAATCTTTACACTCATCAATATAGCTGAAATCTTCAAAAATAAACATAAAAAAAAGTACACCTTCTTCGTGGATTTCCGCGCTGCTTTCGATTCCATTCCGCATGAAACTTTGTTTTACAAGCTCAGCATGCTTGGAATTTCAAGTATACTATTTTTTCAAGTAAAATTATTAATATTTTGAGATCGTTGTACGAAAACAACTTAGCTTATGTGTGGGATGGCGAGCTTATCTCTGATGAGTTAACAACATTTATAGGTGTGAAACAAGTGTGCATCCTGAGAGCACTGCTTTTTATACTCTACATCAATGATATTACTGACTCAGTAGGGGGAGGAATTGTGATTGGTGGTATGAATATCCCAGCACTCATGTACGCTGATGATATAGTCTTTCTTGCCGAAACAGTCGATGGAATGCTGCTTATGATTAATAGGTTGGCAAGTTACTGTGAAACCTGGGATCTTACCGTCAACTTAACGAAATCGAAAATGATGGTAATAACAAGAGGAGGCGGCAGATACTCACGTGGTGAAAAGTGGAGTTTCCAAGGAGTCTATATAGAGATTGTACGAGAGTATAAATATCTAGGAATTCTTACCACAGCAAACCTTAGCTTGACCAAGCACCTTCAAAATAAGTTATCAGAAGCTAAAAGACCAATCTCTTGGGTATTGAATCGCTGCATTGAAACATTTCACATAATGCGAAGTAAAAGATATTTCGGACAACTGCTGCTGCTGTACTGTTATATGGGACTCAAGTGTGGGGACACAGTACTTTTGAGGCTCCCGAAAAATTTCTCCGCTACTTTTTGAAAATAATTTTCAGACTGCCAAACAGTACTCCCAACTACATGCTTCACTTCGAATGTGGAATGCCACCCTTATATATAGATACTTTAAAACTGCATTTCGATTATGTTATTAAAATGATGATGATGAAAAATGAAAGACTTCTAAAGTTTATTTTGTCGCAAATGTTGATATATAGAGGAGGCTTCGTCAAAGAGTGGGACCATTTGGCATCCGCCTGCTGTTTAAATATAACAATCGACCCTGAGGAACATCCAGCATCTGCAAGGACGAAGTTCAACGAGTTGTTATTAGTAACTGGACAGAGGATGTATGCTCAATTTATAAATGAGGCTAAACAATCTCAATATAGAATGATCTACAGTAAATTAGACTACAATCTTCAGGAAAACACATATTCCCTTAATTCATATAAAATAGATATGATTAGCACAATTTTGAAATTAAGGGGTTTTTTTTTTTTTCCGAGGGTAGGTGAAAATCTTCAACAAGACACTATGAGGATCGATAGCGCGTGCTCATAGTAGTGTGGGATTCTTACCCACTAAAAAACCTCCCTTCAAAACAAACTTGTTTATATTTTTTTACTACAACTAAGTATTCGACTTATCAAGTAGTTTTCGTTTCGCGAAATAATGACCTTTTGCAGGTACCTTCCCATTAGAAGTTCCTGCTAGCTCCGCAGTTTAGACGCGGTTACTTATCGCGCTTAGTCTAAAGGTTTGATTCTTTGTAGACGGCGAAGTAAATTTCTTTCATCCAAAACTTGGAGGACTGTTATATTAGCGTGACTTTCTAGTCGACTTTTATGCTTTCTCGCGTAGTTTTTGATTTCGTCTTCGATTGTTTTAATGCCAAGATCTCTGTGGATATCGCTATTTCGGATATACCATGGCGCATTAACAATACCCCTTAGCACTTTGTTCTCAAAAGTTTGTAAAATTTGAATGTTACTTATTTTGGTACAACTCCAGAGTTGTACACCATATGTCCATACAGGCTTAAGCACTTGCTTATATAAAAGCAGTTTGTTATATATATTAAGCTTAGAATATTTTCCAAGTAACCAATACATTTCTCGATATTTATTATCTAATTCTTCGCGTTTTTTCTTTACGTGCGTTTTCCATTTCAGCTTTGTATCAAGTGTCATTCCAAGATATTTAGCCTCGTTTGCAAACGGGATTTGAACCGAGTTTGAAATGTTCGGCAAATTATTTATTTTCTTATAAGTAAAATTTACATGAACAGATTTGGTCTCGTTGAGTGCGATTCGCCAAATCTTTGTCCATTCATTTACTCTATCCAAAGCTTCTTGCAGTTTTTCTGTAGTATCTTCGACCGTTTTACATACTGTCAAGATAGCAGTGTCGTCGGCAAATGTAGCTAGCTCAGTGCCTTCTACTTGCGGTATATCACGAGTGTATAATAGATATAAGACTGGACCAAGAACGCTGGACTGGACCAAGAAGTTTCTTCCAGGTGGGCGGCAAAAACTTGCGCTTTCTCTTTATCATGCCTGGCCAATCCGTCTTGATTTTTCCTAATTGGCGCGGCTTGAATTTGAGGTTTTTTAATACCTTTTATAGCCTTAGAATCTTTTTCTGCCGTTAAGCTTTCTAGGTAAGTTTGTGTTTCATTATTCTTAAGGTCTTTAATAGATCTTTTCAGTGAGTTGCACAAACGGGTAAGATGTGCTTTATGTTGCGGAGCCCGAGTTTGTTGCCATCTTTTACGCGCTTTTCTCTTCTCCTTAAATACCTTTTTTTTTCCTGCGGATAAGTTTGAATGTGACTGGCCGGGGTTCTCTTTGGTTTAGGAGTATTCTTCCACGCGGCATCCTGTAAGATTTCGACGAAGCGATCTACTTCAACTTCAAGGTTATAGGGGGTTTTAAGTGATACGCTCAGCTCAATATTTGCTTCAATATCTTTTTTAAAGCCATTTAGTTTTCTCGCCAGTTAATCTGGCCGGTCCTACTTTTTTAATCATAGCTTCGCTTATCGTCATAATGATTGGAGAATGATCAGAGGAGACACCAAAGCTTTCTTCTTCATCTTTTACACAGTCGCCAGATATTCCTTTAACAACAAAGAAATCAATCAGATCTGGTATCTTATTTCTATCAGTTGGCAAATATGTTGGTTTACCCGTCGAGCAAAAATCACAACTGAATTGCATACCCGCATTATAAAGCTTTCTACCTTTCTGAGAGGCGTACCTCGAGCCCCAGAAGGGGTGTTTCGCGTTGAAGTCACCACCAATAATAAAATTTGGTTTAAGGAAGTTGAAGATGTTTGTGAAATCACTTTCTTCAAGTTTACATCGCAGTGGACGATATATGGACGAAATGTTGAAAGCAAAATGTCTATTTCTTCTAATTCAATCTTTATTTCCGCTGAGTGTTCGATATTTTCTTTTGTAAACAAAGATGATCCGCCTCTGGCTCTTTCCGATGGGTGAAAGGCGTGATACCCGCTATATCCCCTTATCTTAATATTCGATTGCTTTGTCAGATGAGTTTCACAGACCAAGCATATATCAATATCTTTCTCTCGCATAAATATTTCTAACTCGTCGAGTCTTTGTATGAGCCCGTTAGCGTTCCAAGTAAGAATTTTAAGCGTTTCTTTCATATTCTGGTTGAAGTGCGCGTGTTATGAATGTTGTTTTCTAGTGCAACTAGTCTCTCGAAAATAAGTTTATTTGTTTTGCATTGCTCTTCAAGTTTCGCAAGAATTAAGGAGAAAATATTGGATACATGATCTTCTGAACTACCTCTATCACCATTTTTCAATGTCGCAACTTGAGTAGGAGTCTTTACATTAAAGTTTGGACGGTTTCTTGCTTTGATCTCCCGTGAGTTGTCGGTCGTGTACGTACCCTTAACTGTCTTCGCCGCTTGAGCATAAGACTGCACGCCAATATTCGGAGATTTTGCTTCTGTCACCTTATCTCTATTACTTTCGGATTTTTTATCATAAACCGATCTTACGTCAATATTGACGGACTTTCTATCTTTCGCTGCTTTTTTCGTAGCTATTTTGGGTCAGTTCTTGATTGGTTTCATATTCGGACGCATCGAATGTTTTAGCGTATCGCGGCGTTTTTGAAGCTCTTTCGCCACTTCGCAACCTCGATAGTTCGCAGGAGGTTTTCCTTTGCAGTTTGTACAGGTGGCTGGTGTTTGCTTATTTACGTGACACTCTTCCGAGAGATGTTTGCCTGCCCATTTAATGCATCGCGGCTCTTTCTGGCAGTAAGTCTGCGTATGATTGAAGCCTTGACAGCGCTTACACTGCGGGATCGATCTGGAGCTCTTACGCATAGGTTCGATTTTGACCACGATGTTTAGAATAGTCTTGATACCATCTATAATATCTTTTTTTTTTTCGTCTTTATCAAAACTAAGCATGAATAGTGGAAGTCCGCGTTTAACCAATTTTTCATGATCTCCCTCCGACTGTTGCTTTTCCTTCTTGATAATATTGACGGCATCAAGAATTTTAAAGCCTTTGCCTTGAAGGTCGCGCATTACATCTTCTTTAGTGCACGAGGGGTGGAGTCCCCTTGCTACAACACGCAGTGGGCTTTATAACTTATTTTCATAAGTATACCACTGAATCTTTTCGGCATTCAATTTTTGGGATACTGATCGGTAACCGTCGGCATCATCGACATTGATTTTCCACGTATTGTTTCGCAGAGATGTCACCTTAAACTTCGATGCCAGAGTTCCTTTAAGGAGGCAATGCAACTTATTATAGCCCGTAATTCCAACGACGTTTATAGGTGGCGCAGGACGTAATTTTGGTTGTTGTTGTTTTTCACGCGTTTGCGCTTCCGGGGGACTTCTTTTTCCGGAGACGTTCGATCTTGTTGGTGGAGATCGAGATACCCTTGTACTTTTTGAGAAGGGATTTATAAGGTGCAATAAATGGCTCTCCCCAGAATCCGTAGAGCCGACCTCCGAAGAGGGTGGATTTTCCAGTTTACCTGGACTGCCACCTGGGGTATTCAAATCTTTTGTTTTGTTCATTGCATGTTTTTTGTATATGCCATACTCGGTATACGGAGGGTGGATTTTAGTCGCCTCTTACGACAGGCATGCCTCCCTCGGGTATATTCTAACCCCTACCCGAAGGGGTGAGAAATGTGTATGTGTATTTTTATAAATGAAATGTGTGTGTGCCTGTGTATGAAATTTCAAATTTAAAGGATGTGTTAAATTTGAATTAATGGTATGCGCTATGGTACATCAGACCCCAAGGTACATCAGTTATTCTTTGCTGACGATGCAGCCATCATAAGTGAGGATCCTACATCCCTGCAACGAGCACTTGATGTGTGGGTGGACGTTTTGGATTGAAATGGGTATCGCATTAGTTCAAAAATGACAGAGTACTTGTGCTGCCCGTTCTCTGATCCACTCAGGCCTATTCCAGACATTTATTTGAATGGAACAGTGCTTCCCAAGTGCGAAAAGTTCAAATATCTGGGATCTATGATCAATAGCAAAGCAACTTGTGATTGCGACATCAATCATCGTGTAAGCGTAGGGTGTTGAAAGGAAGGCTCTACACCGCAGTTGTACGTCCAGCGCTCACATACGGTTCAGAATGTTGGACGATGTACAAAAAGTATGAGAGTAAATTAACGGCAGCTGAGATGAAGATGCTTCGCATGACAGCAGGAGTGACCAAGCTTGATCGAATAAGAATTTCGAAGATCCGTGGAAGCTTTCACATCAAGGAAACCATCGTACACAAATTAGAATGCGACCGGCTCAGCTGGTATTGCCACGTTCAAAGAAGAGATCATTTGAACCCTGTTAAAAAGGCAATATCTATGCACGTTCCAAAGACATTGCGATGTAGGAAAGGCAGGCCTATAAACGCCTGGATCAGACAAATGCGACGACATCGGCATTTCATTGGCCTCAGTAACCGAGTGATACCAAATCGGCAGGGCTGCCGATATTTTCTGAGGTCAAATAGGCGAACCCCACAGGCGGATCAGTAGAAATGCAGTGAAGTGGGAGGGCTGTGATCCCTAGTTTTCGGATCATAGCCTCGCTGATAAAAGGAAGAAGAAGAACAAGTATGCGCTATGGTACGGGTTATGTGTAGGGAATGTGTTTTTAGCGTTTAAATTAAGGATTGATCCGCGGTTGTTTCGTTGGTCGGAAGAGTACAGATTTTCCGGCCGTGTCAGTTCTCCGGTTTGAGTTTTTAGGGTGACGACGCGAATGAGATTATATGCTCCGGGATGCAGTTGTATGATGCGGCCCATCATCCATTTTGAAGATGGAAGCCTCTCATCCTTGAGTAGAACCAGGTCTCCTAGCTGCGGTTGTTTCTCAGTTTTCCGCCATTTTGGACGTTGCTGGAGACAAGATAGGTACTCTGAGCTCCACTGCTTCCAAAAGTTTTGATAGAGTTGTTGAAATCTTTTCCAACGGTCGTTGTAGCAGATTTTCTCCTCTGTAGTGTCTGGTCCTGGTATGCTTTGCATGGACTCGCCTATTGTGTGCTGGGGTTATAGCGGTAAGGTCTTCGGGATCGTTGGTGAGTGGACACAAAGGGGTGTCCTGAAGCGGTGAACTAATACACCTTAACTTCGTCCCTCATCGACCGGATCTGCTAATCTTGTGTGACCTTTGTAATCTTAAGGAGAGAGAGAACGTCATTCATTTTATTGCAACCTCTCCTATCCTCAAAGAATTCCGATTCAGATACTTTGGATCTTACCATCTTGGCGAAGACAAAGCAATGGGCATACTAAATGGAGAAGAAGGTTGGGATCTACTCTATAATTACGCTGCAAGTGCACTTCGATACCGGAAACGAATTATAGATGGCGACTTTTAAGACACTTGCTTTTATTTGATATAATAGATACACGTAATAAACAAATACCTTTATCTGGTAGACGGCCTAAGGCCAAGTCATAGACTTAAGTATTCTAATTTGCATTGCAACTTCATATGTATTGTAAATTTTACGTAATTAATTATTCTTGTATAGAATTTTTTATAACGAAATAAAACTCTTTAAAACTAACTAACTAACTAAACATCATCAAAACAAATAACTTGATTCATGTATTCAAACGTTTTCTTTGACATTATTGCTCTAAACACTGGACGACCCCTTTCACCATCAAATAAATCAATTGTAGTTTCGTTTTTCGATCTAAAAACAACTATGTATGGTATGTCAAAAAACATTTGAAATGAAATATAAAACAATAATGACTTTCATATAAACGCCAACTAAAATAAAAACACCAATATATCCTTGCAACATACTCGAATCGATTTGTTTGAAGTCTTTACCGTTTTAAGCTTGTGAATACGCATTTGAGATGTGACCTTAAACTTCGATGTCAGCGTTCCTTTAAGGAGGCAATGCAACTTATTGTAGTCCGTAGATCCAACGACGTTTATCGGTGGCGGAGGACGTAATTTTCGCTTTCCATCTTTTTGTGGCTCGACTTCTGGTGAGGAGCCGGCTTTGCGTTTTTTGCTGGGTCGTTTCTTTTCGATCCAATTCGTTTCACGTGTTCACGATGTGTGCTAACAGTATTTTATTTTTGTAGATACGTGTTTTTTAGGGCATTATTTTCTTGCCTGAGTAAGTCTACCTCTTTTTTAAGTTCACGATAGAGCAGCTCCATTTCGGTAAGCTTGGTACGGACTTACGGAGTACGTCGTTTTCCTCCTCAAATCTTTTCAATTTCACTGAGTCTCGTTTTTCACGCGCTTGCGCTTCCGGCGGACCTGTTTTTCCGGAGACGTTCGATCTTGCTGGTAGAGATTGAGATACCCTTGCACTTTTTAAGAAGAGATTTATTAGTTGCAATAACTGGCTCTCCCCAGAATCCGTAGAGCCGACCTCTGAAGTGGATTTTCCAGTGAACTTGGGCTGCCACCTGGGGTATTCAATCGTTTTCTTTCGTTCATTGCATTTTTTGTATACACTACGCTCGGTATACGGAGGGTGGATTTTAGTCGCCTCTTACGACAGGCATGCCTACCTCGGGTATATTCTAACCCCTACCCGAAGGGGGTCCAGGAACAATGTACAGAAGTTTTACCAAAAGGTAAAAAGAACGTGTCAGAGAAGCAATGCCCGTACAGAAACCTGTGGAGATGAAAATGGAAACCTCGTAGTAGAATCACAGTCGGTGCTGAGAATATGGACAACTACTTCTGCAGACTGTATAACCGCGACGAAGACCAACATCCCGCTGTCAGGCAGAATGAACCTTCCAATATAGACGATGGTAGTCAATATTTCCGTCCACCTGACCAAAACGAGGTGAGAATAGTAATATCCAAGCTAAAATTCAACAAGGCTGCTGGACCTGACGGCTTACCGGCCGAACTTTTAAAGGCAGCTGGTGATGGACTGGTAGAGTGCATACACAAACTCATCTCTAAGACTTGGTCAGACGAGTGTATGCCTGATGAATGGAATCTCAGCATCGTTTGCCCGATCCACAAGAAAGGAGAACCCGTCAACCGCGCCAATTATAGAGGCATCAGTCTCCTCAACATCGCATACAAGATCTTTTCTGCGATATTGTGTAAACGCCTGAAACCTTTTATCAACAGCCTGATTGGACCCTATCAGTGCGGTTTCAGGCCAGGAAACTCCACCATCGATCAAATCTTCACACTTCGACAGATCCTGGAGAAAACCCAAGAATTCCAAATCGATGCTTACCATCTCTTTATCGATTTCAAGGCCACCTGTGACAACATCTATAGAGAAGAGCTTTATAGATCCATGTCTAGTTTCGACAGTTTTGTTAACTTAACAAAGTCGAAGATGATGATCTTTAGAAGCGGAGGTGGCAGGTATTCGCGAGGAGAAAAGTGGTCATATCAGAGTGAGCAAATAGAAGTTGTCCGCGAATATAAGTACCTAGGTGTGTTGATTGCATCCAACCTGAGCATGAGTAAGCATTTAAAATCCAAATTAGCGGAAGCTAAACGAGCAATTGGTTCTGTTTGGGGAAGTTGCATCAACAACAAAAACGTTACGCACACTGCGAAGCTAAAAGTATTCCGTGCAACTGCAACCGCCATTCTCCTTTACGGAGCACAAGTATGGGGATACTGTTCGTTTGAAGCTGTTGAAAAGTTCCTTCGCTACTTCATAAGGAGAATATTTAAGCTGCCGAGCAATTCACCCAACTACATGCTCCATCTTGAGACCGGTATAGCACCTCTGTTCTTGGATACACTCAAGCTCCACTTCGACTACGTGGTAAGAGTTATGGCAATGAAGGAGGAAAGAGTGCCGAAAATTGTGTTAACTCAGATGCTAACGACTAGGGGAAAGACCATTCAAGAATGGGAAAGGCTAGCAACGGATTGCGGGTTGGATTTATTGATTGCTCCCAACGAGCAGCCAGCATCAATGAAACAAAAGTTCAACATTCTGTTGCAGAAAACCGGCCAAAAAATGTATGACAATTATGTCAGAGAAGCTAAGTCATCACAATATAGAGCATATTACAGCAGGCTAAATCACTTTCTGTGCCACAGAACATATTTCTTAGCAGACAAAAAGTCAGAAATGATGAGCATCATCTTTAAAATAAGAGGAGAACTCCTACCCCTTAACTATGTACCCCATCGCCCCGAACTTCCCTTACTGTGTAACCTATGCAATCGCAAAGAGCGAGAAGATGTGTATCACTTCCTTGCAGTATGTCCCATTCTAAAGGAATTTCGCATTAACTTTTTTGGAACACATTTACTTGAGCTGGAAGAAGTGATGAGCATACTAAACGGAGACAGAGGTTGGGATTTACTACATAGGTATACCGTAAATGCTCTACGTTATCGAAGCTGTATTCTTGAAGAAAACTTTTAAAATGCAAGCTATCATCGCAAATATTTTTTGAAATAATTTGAAATAGTAGAAAAGACAAAAAAATCATACATATGTGCTTTTATCTTATTTTATTCATTTATTTATTTTTTAATGTCAGTCTGGTAGACGGCCTTCAGCCAAACCAAATAGACTTGCTAACCTAAATACCAAAAATTTGTAAATATTTTTTTTCTATGAAAAATAAATAGTTTAACTAACTAACTAACATCCCAAAATCCCAGCCAAACTTGTTCGTCTGTGCAGGATGACGATGGAGAACGCTCGATGCTCCATCAAGGTCGGTAATGACCTCACCGAGACATTTGATGTCAAAAACCATTTTAGACATCTTTAATATTGTACTTGAATGGATTGTATGAAACTCACAAGCCAACACCGGAGGCACAATCTATCACAAGTCAGTTGTACAGCTTGTATTCGCCGATGATATTGACATTATTGGAAGAACTCAGCGGGCTGTCACCGGTGCGTTTGCAAGCATTGAGGCGGAAGCGGCCAAAATGGGTTTAGCAATAAACGAGGGCAAAACCAAGTATATGCTGTCAACAAGAAGGGACAGCCAACACCAACGAATTTTAGAGAACGTCACAGTGGGCAGCTATAACTTCGAGGTAGTAAGGGACTTTATCTACCTTGGCTCTGCTATAAATTTGGAAAACAAGATCAGTGCAAAAATCAATCGAAGAATAACTCTTGCCAATTGCTGTTTTTTTTGGGCTTATAAGGCAATTCAACAGTAAAGCCCTATCTCGAACAACTGTATAAGACCCTGATCATCCCAGTCCTGCTTTACGTCGCTGAAACTTGGGGGTTTTGGAGGAGAATATTCAATCACGAACTATACGAGCTGTACAGCGACATCGACCTAGTCAAAAAACTGCGTATTGGACGTCAGAGATGGCTAGAACATGTAGAGCGAATGGACACCAACGCTCCGGTCCAGTAAAAGACCTCCTCGCCGTAGGTGGCGCGCACAGATTCAAGGGGACCTCGACCAACTTCTAGTGTGCAACTGGAAGCAATTAGCTAAAGACCGAGCTAAATGGAGAGGCTTGTTTGTTGGTTGAGGCCCAGGTTCACCCCGAACTGTAGCACCACCTGAGTAAGTAAAGTTTTTTTTTAATATGGAGGGTTCAGCTGCAGCTATGTACTTTATTGTGAAGCTACATATTTTGTTAATCAGTGGCTCCTTAGTTTAAAAGATATTTGATATATTCAAAATATAAGCAAATGATTTTTTATTTTTTTTATGTGGACCTTTTGTTATGTAATTTGGTGTTATTCGGTAACATCTTTAGTACTTTTAGTATCATGAAATGGACTAAGAGCTGGTGAAATTTTTTCATGATTATTTTGTCAACAAAATGTTGCTTATTTTTTGGTTGGCGTGCTCGGATACATCACAGATGTGAAATTCTGGTGGACCTGGGGCGGGCGCCTTAAGGGCTACAGGGCCTCAAAGTTGTAAAAATCTTGAAATAACAATTATAGCGTCAACTTTGAGTCCTTGTTTGATGAATCGCAATTAAAAATCATATCGTGTAGTGAAATTGCCAGAGCGAGTGGGCGGTCGCAAACGCCTGCCAGAGTGCCCGAAACATGTAACAGAAACTCCAATTTTTAAGTTATTTCGTCCACACTCAAATTTTGGTATATCATCTAGTATATGCTGGTGAATCTGAAATGCCAGTGCAAAATTTCGGTCGCAACACCTTGCCAGTGCGCGTCAAAGCGCGTTGTGCGTGAGGGGCCTTTTCAATGGTTTGTATAAGGAATTGTTGCATATCTTGAAAAATATGTAAAAGATTAAAAATATTTTAACTGATTCTGAAAGATTATTTAAAGGTTAGACCGTGTATTAAGTTTAGTCCCAACGTTTATACTTTCGAAAATATTTGATTTTGAAACCTAACATTTCGAAATGAACCAAATACTTTTTCTGTTCATGATGTTTCTACACCTAAGGTAACATAAGGGGGTTTTTTATGTTCTTTTTTCAGAAGGTTCAATCACTAGTTGTTAAATCTGCAATTTAGAAAAAAAAGTATTCACCATAAATCAAAATACTTTGCATTATATACTTTAAGGTATGCGTAAATATGAGATGAGTTTATTGAGAAGTGCAAATAAATTTTCAGGATTTCTCTGTTCAATTTGCAGCAATTTAAATCTGTCTGTCAATACAATCATAATAAAACTATAAAATTAAAATTTATTTCTAGTAATAATTTACAAAATGGATTTTTTGTCATTCTCATTCGCTGAAGAGATTTCCTTCATCATTGGATTCTACGTCACTGCAATAGTTACGTCCATTCTCTCACTACCTCGTAAAACTCGACACATTCAATATATATGGGAGTAGATCACTTTACCTTTAAATTTCAGCCTTGGAAGTTTCGTCGAATCACTTTAGACCCTCCCCCTCCTATACCGGCAATGTATATGTATGTGCATATATCAAATGGACAAACCTCATTGAAGTTACCATCATCAACACCAATCCACAACCACATATGTATTTACAAATACTTAATGCAAACCATGGCTGTTTAATTTGCAAATGCTAAAGTGGTTCGAATTTGTACTAGATAGGAAATTTCAAACTGAAAACATATAAAATAATATTTAAACAATATGTAAATGCAAACAGAAGTTGAAGTAATTTGAACGAAATAAATTTCTTGTATTGCATCTTTTGCACCTATAACTACTTACATATATGTACACTTGCTCTTTAAACACTACAAACAAGTTTTCTTGAAATATAGATTCGTAAAGTATAAATTTGAAAAATCAGATTCTGTTCTTAACTAAAGCTAGTCTTCTTCTTCCTTTTATCAGCGAGGTTATGATCCGAAAACAAGGGATCGCAACCCTCCCACTCCACCGCATTTCTCCTGATCCGCCTATGGGGTCCGCCTTAAGTAGTCGTAAATGAATTTATTTTACTAGAAGTGTATCATTCACAAAAAAAAAAATCTATATATAGTACATGTAAATAACGACTTGTGTACATTTCTCATACCTATGGATAATTTGCATTATTCAGCTCCGCTCAATTGAGGAAATAGAAGACATTCTATTCTGCAATCGCATGACGCATGGTAGGAAGAGATCAGAAAGATAACACACATACGACACAGCGAACTTTACGTCGCATCAGAACATGCAGCCTTACCATACCAAACGGGAACCAGTTTGCAACTTTTCTCCATACTACGGCGGAAGGAGTTATGTACGGAGATCATCGTACATACACCAGTTGATAGCAACTCCGCGGTTGCCTACAGATAGGCTGGCGTGGGGTACAGAATGTTTGTGTCACTTGTTTATCACAATTACCGCGTGGTCGACTAGTCTCTTGCCTATGTACTTATAATAAATCCTCTCTCTATGTATCCGTCAATTCTAGAGTATGTACATACATAGGTATGAAAGATAAGGCAAGCTTAGAGAGTTCAGTTAGTCTCGAGCATTGTATGTTTAACCGCGATCAGGGAAACTTCGATCCCGATTTAGAGAAATAAAAGTTAATTATAATTGTAAATTGAAAGTTTGTTTAATTTGTATTCAGAGTACATGTCGTGCTCGTAACTCGCGCCTCTGTACTTCGGCCATTTGCTTCCTGTATTTTTCTTGTCGAAGTGCGTCGGCCCATATCTCGCATCCGTACAGAAGAATGGCGTGGGTGACTGGCATCAGAAGCTTTCATTTGCTGGTCATAGGACCACCTACGTTTGCCATTAGTTTGCTTAGCGACATTGTGACCTTTGTGGCTCGTTCAGATGCAGATCTTAGCTGTTACCAGAAAGTGAGGTACGTGTTAAGGGCCATCCCTAGGTATTTCACCGCATCCTTGCTGGTTATCACCTCATAACCAAATTGAAAATCGACAATAGTCGGAATCCTCTTCTTGGTTTGAAGGACTATCTCCATTTTTTTCTGTGGCCATCACCTGGTTGAGTTTTCATTGCGCGTTGGCGGTGTCTCTTGCCGTAATCACCGCGGCGATATCGCCTGCATAACCCACCAGGAAGGTGTCTTCAGGTTTCTCCATACGAAGGATGCTATCGTAATAGATGTTCTGTACTGTTTTCGCTGCAGGAACATCTCTTCTTCGGTGAACATGGGGATTTCTTGTCGTTGGGCCGGAATGGTGTCGGGCGGCCGGACAGGATGAGTTGGGGAGAGGTAGTCCAAAAGATCTCGTTTAGAGAAGTCAAAAGTGAAGACAATGTTGATTTGTTTTTACGATTCCAACCACATTGTCCACAAAGAGTTCGTTCCACCGAGCCAAATCATTAATGCACAATTCTACCTTTGTGTTTTAAAGCGTTTGGTACATCGTATTTGTCATATTCGACCAGAATATCGCGCAGAATGAAGTTGGCGTTTCTTGCACAATAATATGCGATCTCATCGGTCGACACTTGTGACCGATTTTTGTTTACCAAAAATCGCTTGATTTGGTAGAAGACACCCAAAAGGCTTGTACCGACATCCCGAAGGACATCCCGGCCGATAATCTAAAACACTCTTTCGACATGATTTTACGCCGTGCATGTAACTGTATTGAGTCGCCATTGTCCCAATTTTGAATAAAATAAACCGGTTTTGCCAAAAGAAACTTTTTGTTCTTCTTATTTATAATTCATAAGATCAGAAGGATCTTTTTTTTTGTTTCTGGATCATTGTAAAAACTTTCGATGTTTTCCAATAACTTGGGAAATAACAGTTATTCAGCACATTATTAAAAATAACGCGGCTGTATAATTTTGATTGGTATATTCTTCAGCACTATGTTTGGAATGCTATCCTATCCAAATGACTTTTTGTTAATCAGTGTCCTGAATTGTTCTGTCGTTAGTTCATTTGCTATTGCTACAACAGAAAAATGGAGCACAGTATCTGAACCTCTGTTTGTTGTTCAAGACCTTATCAGCTCCCTTGATACGTCGTCAGCTTTGCAACTTGGAAGGTCTGTTGCATGAACTGCCTCAAAATGAGAGCCAATAAGATTAAGATTATCTATCCCATCTTCGATAACGAAATGGTTATCGATGAAGGGACTGTGTTGGCTATCAATACCTGCCTGAAAAAGTAGCGGGTTTTCATTTCGGAACTCAAATGGTTTTACGAGGCTTAAAAAATTAATCCTGTTTATTTGAGGAACCATGTTCCTAAAATCAGATTTCACTATTTTTCGGCACGTTGCCCCCATTAATCATTGATGGAATTCCGAAATTGCTGATTTATAAGCGACTTAACATTTTTTAGAAGGGATTTTAATCTTATCAACTCCAGATTGTACGATTCATTCTGAAACCGTCGACGTATCCGAATTATCTGACTAAGCAAGAAGCTTTATTGGTCTGAAGTTTTTGAATATCGCGGTTTAGATAGCATTCCATACTATTTTTGCTTACTCTGGTATTGTCAACACCATTACTTCCAGCACTACTGTATTAAGATTCCCGATGTAGACATCACACTCCTCGACGGTGAGGTTCCTATTGTTAGGAACTTCGGAAGAGGTGCCGTAAGATGTATGTTTCTGGTGGCACAACGGGAGAACTTACACCAATCAGTTTTCCTAAAATTTTATTTAGGAAACTCGTGTTCTGTTGCAAAACTTAGCAGAGCGTCAGTAGGAAAAGATGTTGAGGAATCTGCCTCTGCCATTAGTTGTTAAGTTCAACTAAGCCGAGTGCTTCGCGTTCAGATCTTCCGCTAAAACGAAATAGTTGTCTGAGCTATCGGGCCTTAGTAATTCGAACAATTTTTCCAACTCGATGTTAAATTGACTGGCGGATGTGGACGCCCCATATGTCGATATAAGATACAGACTACCATTAACGCTTAAAGGCAGTGAGATAATGGTTGTTTCTAAACAATTAAAGTTTTTAATGTCAGCTTGTTCAATTATTGAGGATCTAAGCGGTTTGCAAACCATAATCGCCGTACCACACCGTTTCCAATCGAGTTTATCCTGTCAGTTCGTATTAAATGATAGTCCTTGAATTCCAAGTAATGTCACTCGTTCAATTTCAATTTCCTTAAAAAAAGCACGTGAGGTCTCGACATTATGGCGATTTACAATGTCTAGAAGAGCGTTTACTTCGCCGTCAGGTCTCTAACTTCTGCTTCTTCCTTCTTTTTTTTCAGCGAGGTTATGATCCGAAAATAAGGGATCACAACCCTCCCACTTCACCGCATTTCTACTGATCCGCCTATTTTACCTTAGAAAATATCGGCAGGCCCCCGATTTTGGATCACTCGGTTACTAAGGTCAATCAAATGCCGATGTCGTCGCATTTGTGTGATCCAGGCGTTTATAGGCCTGCCTTTCCTACATCGCAATGTCTTTGGAACGTGCATTGATATTGCCTTTTTAACAGGGTTCAAATAATCTCTTCTTTGAACGTCGCAATACCAGCTGAGCCGGTCGCACTCTATTTTTAGTACGTTGGTTTCCTTGATGTGAAAGCTTCCACGGATCTTCGAACTTCTTATTCGATCAAGCTTTGTCACTTCTGCTGTCATGCGAAGCATCCTCATCTCAGCTGCCGCTAATTTACTCTCATACTTTTTGTACATCGTCCAACATTGTGAACCGTATGTGAGCGCTGGACGCACAACTGCGGTGTAGAGCCTTCCTTTCGACTTAGGTGTCATTTTTCTGTCACAGAAGATAGCGGAATTTTCTCACCACTTCATCCACCCTTCGCTTACACGATGATTGATGTCGTCATCACAGGTTGCTTTGGTATTGATCATAGATCCCAGATATTTGAACTATTCGCACTTGGGAAGCACTGTTCCATTCAAATAAATGTCTGGAATAGGCCTGAGTGGGTCAGAGAACGGGCAGCACAAGTACTCTGTCTTTTTTGAACTAATGTGATACCCATTTCCCTCCAAAACGTCCACCCACACATCAAGTGCTCGTCAGGTCTCTAACATCAGTGTTTAAGTTGTTTACTTGATTCTGTAGGTTTTCGTTTGTAGAAGCTGTAACATTATCTGGACCATTGATGTTTCAAGCATCATTGGCATATGATGTACTCTTCTTAATAATGTTTTCGACCATCATTATTTTCCGCGTCGATTTGTCGCGCGCCTTCTTTTTTGGTTTGCTTAAGTCGGGATATAAATCCCGTATATATTTTGCATCCCCTGAATGAGGGGGACCAGTCTTCTTGCAAAGAACGCAGTATAGCTGCTCTTTTGACGCTTCCTTTTGCACCAGACACTTCCAAGGCTCGTGGTTTTCTGCGCACTTTACGTACCTTTGTATCATGCCGCAATTCAATGCAGTATGGCCGAATCGTTGGCACCTATGGCATTGCAGGACATCGCTGCGGCGAATTTTTTCGAAAGTAATGACGTGGCCTGCGAAAAGCCTAATGTTTCTTAGGGAATGGATTTTGCTAAGATAGTTGTACCGCAATAAATGGTAAAGTTTCGTTAATTTGTTTGGAATGCACCGTAGTATACCAGAAGGTTTTTTCTAATTTTAGATTTTCCATTTTCAAATCTTGAAATTCATCGAGCATTTCTTATGGTTTGAACCTACTGCTTAGACTTTTCAGCAAGAATGTCTGCAACTTATCTTTGTGTACGAAAAGTACTCAGTGTTAGTTTCTTTAAGAAGATCCTTAACTGTGTTGCAGTCATTCTTGCTATTAAAGTTAACAGATAAGCTGTCATTGCCTTTGTTTTTTATTATAAAGTTACCCTTACCCACGATGTCATTCAGCAATTTGGTGATATGTCGGCTATCCTGCTTGTAGATTTTGATTGGTGGTAGTCTCTTCTTTGAAGCGGCTGATGTAGTTTGGTTCTTATGCTATCTACAAGTATTTATGTCACCACTGTCATTCATTTTTGATGTTGCACTGCTTACTGCAGCCTTTTTTATTTTTTTCTCTTCGTTCTTGTTTTTTTATATTCGCGATCAAGTTCGTTATCGCATCTTTTTGTTGTTCATTTTCATTAAGACCCACTTCATTATTCTTATCGTCAGCAAATAACGCTAAGGTACTCTTTACAATGGTACTCTACAATTTTATTTTTTTTTATCTAATTTAATCTGTTTTTAAAATCCGTCATAACTATCACTTTCAAATTTTTTATTTGTTCCCTTAGGACTTCATAATATCATATTTATGCGCAAGGCTAAGTGCCTCATTAAAATCTTCAGTGTACCCCGGAGGACTCCATTGCTGCATGTATGTTTGCCACTATTTTATTTTGTTTCAGTTCACTACTATTTGTATAATATATATTATGTATATGTATTTATATATGTTCACTAGTTAATGGTAAAACATCGTATTTTTATTTTCCTTTTTTTCCATATATTGTTTTTTTTTAACAACAAAAAGCAAAACCGCCCTACTCAAAAGTCAACGACTACTCTCGAAATACTTGTATAAAGGGTGACCAGATAGCAATGATACTTTTTCCAATTGTTATGTTTCAGCAGCTGTCAAACCAATGACATCCAGCTGTCAAACTATTCAGTATGGTTACGCTTGCTGAACGTACTAAAATTAATAAAAAAATATTATCGAATTTCCGGCTCAGTTGTAAATACGCAACGTGAATTTCGTCGTGAGGTCGGTCGTCATCATGGCTTCAGTGTTCAGGCAATTCTTCGTTTGAGCGTGAGTACACTCTTTTGGACCTTAAGTCACCAACCAGATTGGTGCGAAATGAAGAAAACATAGTCGCCGTAGTGTAAGAAGACCCAGAAATGTCGATTCGGCGCCGATCAGCTGAAATGGGCATTGGACACCGACTTTCTGTGACCAGAGCTCGAGAACATCGATATATCCGAGCTGTGGTTCCAACAAGACAGCGTTTCATGCCATACAAGCGATGAAACGCTCAAAGTTGTGAATGGGAAATTTGGCGACTGGATCATCTCACGGCGAGCGTTCATCAATTGGCCGCCGTGATCACGCGACTTGACAACACTCGATTATTTTCTCTGGGGCTACGTCAAATTCTTAGTCTGCGCTAACAAACCAACCACTTTGGATGAGCTTGAGGCCAACATTCAAGACGCTATTGCCAGAATAACGCCATACATATTTAACCGAGTCATCAAAAATTGTACCGACCGCCGAGCACTGCCAGCGACACGGAGGCAGCCATTTAAACGATGTGCTATTCCACACATAAAGGCATAAATATAGCTTCAAAATAAAGCCAGAATCAATTTTATATCTCACACCGTTGTTGTTTTATTTCAATTTTTTTTCTATTGTTCTTATCTGGTCACCCTGTATAAGTTCGTGCAAGTTCCACTGTAAGTACATAGTGTACGACATCACTAGTTTAGTGGTTTACGTTTACTTTCTTCAGCATTCAATGCAGGCGTACTCTAGAAGGAGAGATTCCTCCGTTTTACAAAATAACTAAGCCAATGCTTCTTTTAGCAGGAGTATATCTTATATATTAATACGTAAAGACAAAATTTATCGTACGTTTTTTTATTATAAAATGAGAAGGATTAAACTTATATCATCCGAAAGGTACTGTGCCATAGATGTGCAGAAAAAATCATGTGCGTAGGTTACCGCTACGTCAGGTAAAATAAAGTAAACATACACACATGATTTCCCCATACAAAACACTTTAACTATAATAATTAAATGAAAACATTTATACCACGTTCATGGCTGTATGAGCTTTAAATCCCTTTGCCTTAGATCCATTTGCCATTTCCGTAAACAAATGAGCGTTGTTTCTCTCGCTGGTTGTTTTTTCCCTCAATCGAATTTCGACCACACGCGATACTAGTATAAATTATCAGTTCATATAATCACGCGCAGATTTTAATGAAATCTTTAAAAAGTCGGAGAAAGTAGGTAGGTATCTACATTTCAATAGAAAGCTTTAATTTCAAAACTCCACGCCCACTTTAACAAGGTGTAATTAAATCATTAGCCATTTGGTATAATTCGATACATTTTATACGGATTGTAACAATTCTGCATGTTTTCTTCTTTTTCTTGAACTTATGTATATAATTGTATACACTTTCTTAATTAAGTATTATATTTCCCAATTTTTAGTATAAAACCGTACTATAAAACTTTTTTTAATTTTCGTAAATAACAAATACTTTTTAAAGAACATAGTTGTGCTCAAATTATGCGTTACTTAATAGTGAACTCTGAATTCTCCATGTATATCAAGCTGCTCATATATCAGGAAATCTTAAAATCTAAATGGATGTACGAAATACAGGTCTGGGGCTTTACAAAGAAAACTAACTTTTCTACTAACTTTACTACAAACATTACAAAATAAGGTACTGAAGTGTATTGCAAAAGCGTCTTAGTACGTATGTAGCCTAACATCCATGAAGATTTGCAAGTTAAACTAGTCAAAGAATAAACCTCTATAAAGATGTTTCTACAACTGGGAGAAAAGCCAAAGAAATAGACTGTAACCATCCTAGCATTGTGCAAAGTTTTAGTTTAATGCACTTATCACTGGTATTTCATGCACAAAGTGTGTACTAGATACCATTTCACCCAATCGAAAATGATTGCAAAATTCGTAGTTAAACGATGTTTAAGTTATTTTAATTAAAAATTTAAGATTGAATTTGTAATAACTTAGATATAAGAAATAATATTGTTCTTTTGAAATGGAAATAAATAATAATAACAATAATAAAAAAAAAAAAAAAAAAACTTCGGACTTGACACGAAGCATATATACGGTCTATGGTATTTCCTCATTTTATCTCTATGGTTTAACAACCAATATTATCATAATTGATATACCCTATGGAGTAAGGTATGTATATAAATTCAACAATATTTCAGAGGTTAGACTTTTTGTATAACTTTTATGTATGAACACAAGGGCTCAAACGCAAGGGCATACAATTTAAATGAGTTCTTACCCTCTTTTATTTTACGCATTATTGTATTTCGATGTCATGTTTCTTCAAATCGCTAAAAATAATATCCCAAAACTTCTAATCCAACAATTGGGAATGTTTTAGTTGCAAAAGACCCATGTCACATCTTTCTTCTAAGCAGAGGGGGGAGGTGCACGTCCAATTTCCTTTAAAGATTTTGATGGGAACGTATATCGTAGATATCATTCCATTGCTGCTCTATGGGAGTCGAAATCATGTTCTTATAACGAACATAACAAGTTTTCTGTATATTACCATATATGATACACTCATTAGCCGTTTTAAAAATAATTTACATTATACTCATACCCATGTATGTATGTACTCGTACCACACACATGAAATCACTATTTGTACGATAAGAAAATAATGTGGTAAAATTAAATTTTAGCTTCACTGCACCTGTGTGCTACCTGCTATTTTCCCTGTCGTATCTAAAGTATAGCAATTATTATTAAAGGAACACTTTGGTGTTCAATTTCTGCTTTGATTTATATTGGCAGACGATCTTAGTGGTTTTTGTTTAACCACATGATTGAGTGAAGGATTCTGCTCTTACTCTAGAATACAAAGCCCCCGTAAAATATTTAGCGTTCCTAATATTTCACATTCTTTGTCTTGGTTGGAGTGGAAAAGTTGGCTACATACTCGATTACTCTTTCTTACTCCAAACCAAAACCGGTATAATCCATTAAACTTTGTAAAAGTGGAATACATTTCTCAAAACAAGAGAATACAGAGCTCTCAGAAAAAATTACATGCAATTTATTTCCGCATCCGTAGAATGCTTTTACTTTAGGAAGGAAAGCAACCGCAGCCTTGCTGCTTTTTCACACACTCCAGAATAAATCTACTAGTGCATTTCGAGTTTAACAAATTACACCCCCGGGTATTCGAAAGTTATTTAAAGTGAATACCTGGAGAAGTGTGTGAAGGTATTCAGTCTGGAACATTTTAAATGAAGAGCAATTTGTATTGGATCCATTACGCTGGAAAATAAAGTACTTTCTTCTTGGAAAAAGTACGTACTTTTGTTATATTCATTTGTCAGTTGCAGAACGATAATAAACCAATATCGCAAATTTGATTAAATAATACAGAATTTATTTACGAACTAATCTGAAGAAATGTTTGAAAATCTTGTTATATTTAGGGTAATACATAATGCGCTTTTTTTCGGTAACCATCCACTTTCCAGAAGTGGGTGGATAGATAAATCACCCATCTACAATATCTGTTATTACGCCTTATTTAAGTAAACCTTTAGCCAGAAAAAGGTTGGATTGAACCTTTACCTTACCGTTACCAATCAGCAGCTCAATGCCCGCAACCATCCAAGACCATTGGTGTGCTGTGAAAAATGTTTTTACATCTGGTGCTGAAAGAGTTGTCGGTCGATCGCAGGGAAGACATAGGGCGTGGCTTTCCGAGGATACCTGGAGACGGATTGACGAACGAAAACAGCTAAAAGCTCGCGTTGCAGCTACCCCAGCAGCAGGGAGAAGCGAGCTAAAGTCCCTATATCGCATGAAGATGAGAGAAGTTCAGCGTAGCGTACGACGTGACAAGCGCAACTACATCAACGCGCTGGCTACAGAAGCAGAAGAAGCTGCACGGAGGTGCGACAGCAGGACTGTCTACAGAATCACGAAAGAGCTGACAGGTGGTCGCAGCTCCAGCCAATACCCAGTGAAAAGCCTAGACGGTTCCTTGCTCATTTCGGATGAGGACCAGCTCAAGAGATGGAAAGAGCATTTTGCTACGATTTTGAACCGTGTATTCGCTAGCGATATGCTCCCAAATCAGACTGAGATGCCCGAGGTGAGAAGTTCCCGAATACGCACCACGACTCCCAGTAAAGATGAGATCATTACCGCGACCAAGGCACTCAAAACCAACAAGGCGGTAGGACTTGACGGTATTCCAGCAGAGCTCTTACGAGCAGCGCCAACAACATCGGCTGAGCTTCTGCTTCCACTTATAGATAGAGCTTGGGAAGCTGAGAGCTTTCCTAATGAGTGGAAAAAGGGAATGATCGTCAAGCTTCCTAAGAAAGGAAATTTAATGGAGTGCGGAAACTGGAGGGGTATCTGCGTGCTGCCTGCTGTAGCTAAGATAATAGCTAAAATCATCCTTGAGCGAATCAAACAACATCTCGAAGACACACTCGATGCCGAACAAGCAGGTTTCCGCTCTGGATCCTCCTGTGCCGACCACATCAACACCCTGCGGATTATCATCGAACAGTGTGTTGAATATCGATCGCCACTGCACCTGCTGTTCATCGATTTTGAGAAGGCGTTCGATAGTATCAACAGGGAGTTTATTTGGCGTGCCTTACGCAAGAGAGGCATTCCCGATGAACTAATTGCTATTATCAAAGCTACATATGAAGGCTCCAAATGTCACGTTCTGCACAGGGGAAGGTTGTCTGAGGAATTTGAGATCCAAAGTGGGGTAAGACAAGGCTGTATCCTTTCACCAATATTATTCCTATTGGTGATTAGCGATGTGCTTCATGCAGCTTTGTCGACGGGAAACGGAGGAATTCGATGGACTCTTACATCTCAACTGAAACATCTTGACTACGCAGACGATGTATGCTTACTCTCCCACAGAATTATGGACCTCCACCAAATGACAGCAGATGTGGAGAGGGAGGCAGGTGTCGTCGGCCTGAAAATTAATACGGCAAAAACTAAAATTATCAGCCTTGGAACAAACTCATCGGCTCAAATATGCATTGCTGGACAACCGGTAGAGAGAGAGGAGGATTTCCAGTATATTGGGAGTATTGTCTCGACCGATGGTGGAACCGAACTGGATATAGCCAAAAGGATCGCCAAAGCAAAGTCCGCGTTCGGGATGTTGTGCAAAGTATGGCGAAGCAATGCAATCAGTTTGAGCACCAAAATAAGACTGTTCGGCTCCAATGTTGAATCCGTGCTGCTATATGGTTGCAGCACGTGGAGAGTGACCACTACTATCACCAGAAAGCTGCAAACGTTCGTTAATAGGTGTCTGCGCAATATCTTAAGGATTTTCTGGCCCAATCGTATCTCTAACGAACACCTTTACGAGAAAACGGGTCAGGAACCAATAGGCAGAACTATCCAACGGCGGAAGTGGCAGTGGATTGGTCACACGTTCCGAAAGGGCGACAGCTCCATAGCGAACCATGCTATGCAATGGAACCCTCTAACTCAGGATGGCAGAAGACCTGGCGGTCCGCGGAAAACATGGCGCAGAACAGTCGAGAAGGAGGCACGGCAGTTAGGGAAAAGTTGGGGAGAACTCAGACACATTGCCAGAAACCGTACACGATGGCGCGTAGGCGTAGTAGAGGCCATAGGACCCACAAGGGGATACAGGACATAACTACTTAACCCTTTACTGCATGATTTTTTTTTCTTAAGGAAACAAATATTCTTTTATGTATTTCGTCGACCTGATTACGAAAATGATAATGATTTTTAAAAATATTGAGCCGTTTTTGAGATATTGAGCAATTTGTATACATATCATATATGATATATCATGCAGATAAGACACACCTTTTGTCGTCTCAAAATTGGTTTTATTTCACTTTTTTCTAACTACTATTAATAATATAAAATGTTAACGCTTGTAACAAAAGTAAAATAAAATACATAACTAAAACAACAAAACTTGAAAGTTCAAAATTAAGTTATTTATATGTTTATATTCATAAAATTTGGGCCTCAACCTCCTCTCCTCCTCCTCTCCATTTATCTCGCTCATTAGCTAAATAAAAAATAAATAAAATAAATAAAGGAGGTCTTCTGCTGCGTCGTCCCTTCGGGTTAGACTTGAAGACTCTACGGACGTTGATGTCCATCCGCTCTATATGTATATCCAAGCCATCTCAAACGTCCAATACGCTGTTTTTTTTTGACTAGGTCAATGTCGCTGTACAGCTCGTATAGTACGTTATTGAATCTTCTCCTCTAAAACCCTTCAACGCAAACAGGGCCGGAATCTTACGAAGAACTTTTCTCTCGGAGTGACAAGTGATATCTTCATCCGCTTTCAATAAAGTTCATGCCCTTTACTAACCTGAAGTCCCTTACTGCCTGTATCACATTGGCAAGCAAACAAATTAGATTCAGCTACGATTGATTCAATAATATCAGTATCAAAAAAATATTGAAGAAAGCGTAGGGTGTGTTTAGTTTCATAATATTCTTAAGTAATTCCCTTGAATTCTAAATGTTCGCCATAAAATCCAACTTTTACCAAATCATTTTTGAATAGTGGGCTTCAGTGGTCTTAAGTTATCGAGCTGGTGACGGTCGTCCAACCACGACATTTAGATTTTCTGCATTTATAATGGACAAAGACTCAATGTCAAACCCCACAGGCGGATCAGTAGAAATGCGGCGAAGTGGGAGGGTTGTGATCCCTTGTTTTCGGATCATAACCTCGTTGAAAAAAGGAAGAAGAAGAAGAAAGACTCAATGTCAAAGAGCTCATTATCAATTTGATTATCTTCCTAGACTTCTATATCTCTAAAAGAATTTAAGTGTTCTGGCTCCTCATTTTTTATTTAAGTTAAATTTAATCAAAACGGCATTATCCAAATCAGTCCCACCTTCACATTCATCCTTACTCTTATCCCAACTGCATATCAATTTTAAACTATCTTCATCAGATATAATTCTTGAGGCCATTTGAAATAAAAAAATACACGTAATGAATTATCTTTACTGCATGGAGTATCATATATGGCATACATATCATATATGATAAGTGAATTTTGAACTTCGTTGTTGCATTCGTCTTGACGATATGTGTGTAGCTGAACACTCATACCTACGTGAACATCTGGGTGAACTTCAGCGCGCATATGTTTAACCGGACGAGGCATCTCTTGTTGACCTGATCGGCTGAAATATGCGTCTCAGAAGTCTAGCAAGAGCTCCTCAGAAGGAGGACGTGCGGCGGATGGATTCTCTCGATGGAATCAACGATACGTCTACAGACCAGCGGATACCTTACCGGAGCTACTTCGACATATTTGGAGCTGAGGTCTGTAAGGATTTTCAATAATACGTCAGGGTATTGAAAAAGAGATGATGGCGGATGAACCCTTAATGGGCCAACGGCAGCGCTCATATCCCGAATTGGGTTACTGACATCGGTGTATCCGGCCCCTCGTCCTAGGGGTTGCAAAAAAGGATCTGGTCCTCCAGGTTGGGGGTTGTGCCGTCGGGTTAACTTCCCTACCACGTAAAACACTTTCGGTTACGAAGCAACCAACAGCCTCGGATACGGATGATTCTACTGTTGACGACCCAAGCAAACGAAAAAGGACAACGATCTTCGTGTCTGCACATGAAATGTTAGGTCCCTCTACAAACCACGTGCAGCCGCACAACTTGCGGTGGCCCTAGAGTGTCTGAAAGCAGACATTACCGCCATCCAAGAAGTGCGATGGGATGGGCCGGGCAAAAGGAGTATGAAAAACTGCGACATCTACTACGGCGATTGCTACAGACAACAAGGACAGCGTCTATTCGGGTGCGGATTTGTCATTGGAGGCAGACTTAGGCAAGAAGTCTTGAGTTTCCGGCATGTGAACGAGCGCCTTATGACTATCCGTATCAAGACTAAATTTGCCAACATCAGCCTAATATGCGTTCACGCCCCTCACGAGGAGAAGGACGACGCGACAAAGGACGACATCTACCAGTTCTTGGACAAGACGTATGAGCAATGCCCTTGCCACGACGTTAAAATTATCCTATGTGATTTTAACGCAAAGCTAGGAAGAGACGACTGCTTTAGTAGCGTGGTCGGAGAACACAGCCTGCACGACATCACATCCAGCAACGGACTCAGGCTTATCGACTTTGCGGCGGGGCGAAACTTTGTTGTAGCTAGTACGCGGTTCCCACGTCTCGACATTCACAAAGGAACATGGCTCTCCTTTGATCGAAAAACTGTCAACCAAATCGATCACATTGCGATCGACACAAGGCACTCTTCCAGTATTCTGGGTGTCCGGAATTTCCGAGGAGCCAACGTGGACTCGGATCACTACCTAGTTGTAGCCTAGGTACCTAGTTGACGTCGGGCTGCTACAATCGCATGAGACCGCCAGAGTCTCTGCCGATCGAGTTTCTCTTAATCTTAATCTAAGTCTTATGCCGCCAGCAGCAAATGCGGAAGACCAGTGGCAACGTTGCCAACAAGCCATCAGAGACGCCGCCTCTGATGTACTGGGTTTCTCTCGGCCACCACAACGAAATCCCTGGTTTGATGAGGAATGCCGGCAACCACATGCAGCAAAACAAGAGGCGTACAAAGCTGCGTTGCATAGAAGGACTAGAGCTGCTTATGAGCTCTACGTGCGCAGGAGAAAAGGGGAACATCGACTTCTCAGAAAGAAGAAAAAAGAGCATGAGAAGCGCTCGATCGAGGAGATTGAGGATTGCAGGAATGATGTTCGAAAATTTTACCAAAAGGTAAAAACAACATGCCAGGGTTTCAAAGTCGGAACAGAAGCCTGTAGGGCCGAAAATGGATATGGAAGGAACACTTCTGTAGACTGTTAAACGGCGATGATGACCAATATTCCGCTGTCAGACAGAATGAGCCATTCAACAGTGACGATGACAGTCAAGATTCCCGTCAACCCGATCAGAATGAAGTGAGGATAGCGATATCTAAACTCAAATCCAACAAAGCTGCTGGAGCCGACGGCCTGGCCGCTGAACTTTTCAAGGCAGGAGGAGATGAGTTGATAAGGAGCATGCACCAGCTCATCTGTAAAATCTGGTCGGACGAAAGTATGCCCGATGAATGGAACCTCAGCATCGTTTGCCCGATCCTGAAGAAAGGAGACCCTCTGAACTGCGCCAATTACAGAGGTATAAGTCTCCTCAACATCGCATACAAGATCCTGTCTGCCGTATTATGTGAACGCCTAAAACCGATCGTCAACAACCTGATAGGTCCCTATCAGTGCGGTTTTAGGCCTGAAAGTCCACCATTGACCAAATATTCACACTACGGCAGATCTTGGAAAAAACCCATGAATATAAAATCGATACGCACCACCTCTTCATCGATTTCAAAGTTGCCTATGATAGCTTGTATAGAGACGAGGTATACAGAGCCATGTCTAGTCTAGGTATCCCTGCCAAGCTCTTCCGTTTGTGCAGAATGACAATGGGAAACTCTCGCTGCTCCATCAAAGTCGGTAAGAACATCACCGAAACATTTGATGTCAGGAAAGGTCTTAGACAAGGTGACGCGCTATCATGCGATCTCTTTAACATAGTACTTGAGAGAATTGTACGCAATTCACAAGCCAACACCGGAGGTACAATCTTTTACAAGTCTGTACAACTACTCGCTTATGCCAATGACATTGACATAATCGGAAGAACTCAGCGGGCCATCAACGGGGCATTTACGAGTATTGAGATCGAGGCAGCAAAGATGGGTCTAGCGGTCAATGAAAGCAAAACAAAATATATGCTGTCTACAAAAAAGGACACCCAACATCGGCGTCTTGGACAGAACGCCACAATAGACAGATATAATTTTGAGGTAGTAAAGGATTTTGTCTACCTAGACGCTATGATGTACTCCGCAAATGACATCAGTAGGGAGATCACACGAAGAATTACTCTTGCCAATCGTTGTTTCTATGGGCTAAAACGGCAATTGAGTAGCAAAGCCCTTGTTACGGATGATGCGAAATCACTTTTCGTTAAATTATTGTGTTACTCTGTTCCCTTATGTGGAATTCGAAGTCGGGGTTCGAAAGCGCTGAACGCACACCATAAGCGGAAATAGAACCAACTGACTCTAACATTATAATCCTTTTCCGCGACAATCTTTCTTCTTGCTGTGGCCGCTCATCCGTACGGACGTCTTGACGGAGGCACCAACGAGGGAGATTTCACATCAGCGGAGCACTTGCAATCCCCAAACTTTATTCCATCAAGTGCAATCTATACCACGTTTCATAGTGCCATGCACTCAGGTGTAACCCGCATTCCGTCCACATTTCTCCAACCAAAAATAGAAAAAAAAGAGGAGAAATCAACCCACCACAATCTATTAACATTCTCCAAGGAGCACCACAATCTGTAATCAGCGAGCAAGATCGCTAAGACTCCTCGACATCCCATCAGTTCTCTTTTTAAGGACCTACGAAACGAAATAACATATGTTAACACTCTATACCTTATAGGAGTATTTTTCCATAGTCATAGGCATTGCTTTATGATAATCGTATGTCTTTAAACGTGCAGATATATTACTGACTGCAGTCTAAGTGGCTGAATGGATTTCCTTCAGACTTCATATCTCGAGTGTGAGAGCATAATTCGAACCGGAAACGGAATTGGCTATTCACTGGAAATGGCTATTCATCCTTCAGGTGTTTATTGTCAGCCATGAACTTACGCGCATGTGCTCAATCGCGCGCTGTGATTCATTAAGACGATGTCAGAGAGTAAGCCCTAAAAAAATCTCACCAAAGCCAAAATGTTGAGGCACCCGTGCTGAGGGCTGCATGGCCAGCTGCTGATTGAACAGTGCTCATCGCTATCGATGACCGGGCGAGGTCGGTAGTATAAACGCCCTATCCTGGTAGGCCGGCTCTGCCAGGACAAATTTCTTCTTTCCGAACTTACTCGTGGAACCACATAAAAAAAAACAAAAAAGGAAAACAAAATAAAGACACAAAAAAAAAATTGAAGGGGAGAGAGGGCCTGGTATTAGCTCCGTGCCGGAAGACGAGCTACTACCCTCCAGTACGAAGTCTGCAGTCTTCCCGGTAGCTGCAGCAATTAGTAGCCACAGTACTCCTACTGTTGAACGGCGGGCGACTGATCAGCCTACTACAACAACAGCACTGCCAAAAACGGTGACCGTAGACACTAAGGTTAGTGGCGAAGGTCTGCCGGCTAAAGAGAAAGGTTGCCAAAAATGAAGCAGCTGGTACCGCTTATGAAAAAATATGCTGATGACAAAGTACCCAGCAATGGTCGATGAGTATATCGATCACCTTGAAAAACAAAACCCCAAAATAAACCCAGTACTTCCTCGGTCTGCACCTCGCAGACGACGCGACACTTCTTCGAGGAGTGAAGGGACCATCTTCAAAATGCCCTGGTGGACGAGCGCTCTACCGGCGATTTCTTCTTCTTCTTCCTTTTATCAGCGAGATTATGATCCGAAAATAATGGATCACAACCCTCCCACTTCACCGCATTTCTACTGATCCGCCTGTGGGGTTCGCCTATTTGACCTCAGAAAATATCGGCAGGCCCGCCGATTTTGGATCACTCGGTTACTGAGGCCAATGAAATGCCGATGTCGTCGCATTTGTCTGATCCAGGCGTTTGTAGGCCGGCCTTTCCTTCATCGCGATATCTTTGGAATGTGCATAGATATTGCCCTTTCAACAGTGTTTAAATGATCTCTTCTTTGAACGCGGCAATACCAGCTGAGCGCTCTACCGGCCACAAGAATATGAATGAAGTGTGGAGTAGCATAGAGGCCGAGCTATCCGATATGGTGGTGGACTACATGTTGGCAAACCATGGGAGACTTATGCCAGCTTTTGGCTCCGCAGCGGTGGTTCCAGTTCCAAAGGATTTCCTCAGCGAATGTTTCATAAGCTGACAATCTGCTTGTTTCCCTCAGGGAGGAAGATATCGATCTCGGCATTTTGCATGAACCATGGGTGAAAGCTTCATCCATTATGGGGCTCGAGGACAACCGTTGCAATAATGAAATGATCGCGGTGAGTCTTTATTTGATTTTTGGTGATGCCCGACTTATCTGTGTGCAACATGGGTAACACCCCAACATTTGTTTTACCTAGTTCGGTTAGTTTTAGAGGGTGTGCGGAAGTCTTGGACATCACTTTAAGAACCAACTGTTATAAACTTAGGGTAGAAAACTGACGTATTTCTGACCTCTTCGGAACATAAATGGATCCTTTATAATGTTAACCTCGAGGCTGAGGCTCCTAAGCCCTTTAGAAACCATAAGAGAATTGACTTGAAGAAATTCGGTCTAGTTATTAATTCTAAATTCCGCATAATACCCGACGTGAAAATACAATCAGTCGACGAATTGGACGCCAAAGTTAGAACTTTTGAAAAAGGCATGGATATGACATTAAAAAGCTCATGTTGCAGCAAGTTTGGCTGCAACAGAGACTCTTTTGTTAACTTGCACGAAGACAATTTGGTTTCCTTTGGTGCTAGGTTACAAATCCTTTATTTCATATAAGTAGATACAATTAGGTTACATAATTGGAATGGATTATAGTTAAATTACTTACGTAGTCTCCTGACTATTTGTTCGGCGTAGTTATGGCGCACACTTGGCGCCTCGTGAAGATCAATTAGCAAAGTGAGAAAACACGGACAAATTCAGTTGATGGGAGAAACAAAATGGAGTTTGACAGGTCCGTATGGAGAGGCTCCATCTGTTCGTCATTAGAGGGAAGCTACTACTTTTAAGGTTCGTCGACACTTTCCCCAACACTCCCCCCTGGTAGTTTTACCCCTGAGCTCGACCCCTTTGGAGCTTCGATATCAAGGACCGCCAGTTTAACCACGGGTCTTTCGTAGATGCCGGTTTGTGTCTGTACGAAAGCGCTTCGTACCTGTCCATCCTTTGATAGTTTTACTTGAACCACTCGTCCCTTAGTCCAGCAGTTTCTAGGACTATTGGGGTCGACAATTAGGACGATGTCGCCAACTTCAACAGGTTTCACGGGTGTGAACCATTTTGCACGTCTAGTAAGCGTGGGCAGGTATTCCGCCACCCAGGGCTTCCAAAAGCGGCCCGCAAACTGCTGCGAGACAAGCCAATTCCTCCTAAGCACTCTGCCTTCGTCGTTGAAATCTGCTACAGGTTTGGATCCATTAGCCGAGCCCAACAGGAAATGATTGGGCGTTAGAGCCTCCTGGTTTTCCACGTCGATTGGAATGTATTTCAAGGGTCGCGAGTTCAAAATATTTTCTGCTCTGGTGGTAAGACAGGTTAGGAGAACTCCCCACCTCTTTTCAACTCTTCGTCCCACATTCACCGTCATTGGGCCAAAATAATCGACTCCGACATAGGAAAATGGTCGACAGAATGAGGCTAATCGTGCTGGAGGAAGTTGAGCCATGATTGGTGGACGTGGTTGAGCCTTGGCATTCCTGCATTCTTGACAGGACTTCTTTTCGGCCTTGAGGGCAGATCTCATACGAATGATGTAGAATTTCTGCCGGAGCTCGTTAATCACCGTTTCGTCGTTCCGGTGTTTGTATCGACAGTGGACGTCCTTGATAATATGTGATGTAATCGGATGGGATTTGGGGAGAATGATGGGTAGCTTGAGGTCCTCGCTGACTTCGATCGCTTGACGGATTCTTCCATTGGCTCGAACGATGCCGTTTTTGTCCAGAAATGGATACAGGTTAAAGAGCGGGCTGCTTTTTTCGACGTAGCGATTTACACTCAAGTCTGCAACTTCTTCTGGATATTCGCTAAGTTGTGCTTCTTTGAATGAGGCGTTCTCGGCCCGCTGAAGTTCATCACATGACAGAGGTCCAGCTAGTTTAGATTCCTTAGACCTCTTGGTGCTGAAATTGTGTAAGAACCGGAAGATGTATGCCGTACTCCTCAACAACCTCGTCTAGCTTGATATTTCATTGTACCGGAACACGTTCTCTCTCTCCGAAGTATGAGTGCCCACGAACTGCGCTTTTAACTCCTCGATTGTAGACCCCAAAATTATTTCTTGTGGCCACTTTTCCGATCAGGATTTGAGGAATGCTGGTCCAGTAAACCATCGGCTAGTTGAGCCGAGCTCCGGTGGCCTTTGCCATTTTGTTGTTTCATCGGCCACATTCATTCCAGTGGGAACCCATCGCCAGTCCGCTAAGTCCGTGAGCTCTAGTATTTCACTAACGCGGAAGGCCACGTATTGCCGGTACTTTCGGTGGTTAGAGCGCAGCCAGCATAGAACATTTTTGGAATCCGACCAGAAGTATCGTCGAGTAAACTCAATACTATGCGAGTCTGCAATACACTTCGCAAATCGGGCACCTAGGAGGGCTGCCTGCAGTTCCAGCCTTGGAATTGACTGTAACTTAAGAGGCGCGACTCGGGTTTTTGCACCAATCAAGCTACCCTCTACAGACTGGCTGTTGGAGGTTCGTACATATGCTACAGCAGCGAAGCCATTCTCGCTCGCGTCGACAAATATGTGGAGCCGTGTTTCAGCCCCCCAAGCTGAACTTACGTAGCATCTCGGAACTTTGACGGCTTCCACCTTGCTCAGCTGCCGCACCCATCTTCGCCATTTCTCGCATTCTTCGTCTTTTATTTCCTCATCCCAAGCAATACTGGAACGCCAAATCTCCTGTAGTAGAATCTTTATATACATGAGGAAGCAAGCTATTAGCCCTAATAGGTCGAAAATCGTCATCAAGACTCGCAGGACTTCGCGTTTTGTAGGGCGTCGTGATCCGAAGAGAATTTCAACTTGTTTCGGGTTCGCACTAAGCTTGAACGTAAGGCAGTCTGAGGACGTGCACCACCACATCCCGAGTACCTTTTCCGTCCCTAGCTCGACGTTGACGTTCATGTTTACTTGGTCTGTAGGCTCTGAATTAAGCGCTCTAAGAACGGCGGCAGAATTGGAAACCCAATTTCTTATATGAAAGCCACCCTGCTTATGAATATGAGGAATCTCCTGGGCTAACTCAATTGACTCCTCCTCTGATGGTACACTGTCCATTAAGTCGTCTACGTACTGATTCTCCTTGATTGAACGCGTAGCTCTTGGGAATTCACCGCTGAAACGCTCAGCATTTGTATTTTTGACAAATTGCGCGGTGCAGGGAGAGCTTGTGGTCCCAAAGGTCATGACCATCATGATATATGTATCGAGCTTTCCTTCTTCGTCGCTACCCCACAAGAATCGCTGATAATGTTGATCTTCTTTCCTGATACGGACTTGGTGGAACATTTCCATTATGTCCCCACAGATTGTCACCTTCTGTTGCCTGAACTTGTAGATAACCGATGTCAGAGGTGCTAGTTGGTCGGGACCTTTTAGCAGTATGGAGTTAAGTGAGGTTCCTTGAACTGCAGCCGCGGCGTCCCAGACGATCCTGATTTTTCCCGGTTTGTTGGGACTTTCTACCGGAAAAATCGGCAGGTACCACGACCGTTCGCGTCCTTCGAGTACCTCTTTAGGCGAGAGCTTTCGAGGATTTCATCGGATTTCCAGAGTAGCGTCGTTTCATATCTGCTGTTTTTGCAAAGGGTACGGGCGCGTAGCAAATCTAGAGCTCGAGCGTCTTCACTGGACATTATGATCTTTTGAGAGTTTGAGGATCCAAAATTGGCCTCACCCATAAACTCCTTCATTAGGCGACGTAGATCGCTACACTCACAAACATGAAAATTGTAATTCTTACCAGTGCCTCCGTCGTCATTTATCCTCTCGACGTAATTGCCATGAACCACCCATCCAAGACGAGTTTTGGTCGCCACAGGTTCTTGTAGACCCCCCTCTTTGGATCTCAGCGGGAACCCCAGTTGAGCGTTGTTAACGCCTATGAGAAACCGTGGAACCGCCTTATTGTAAGAGTCAATGGAGAGTCCCTTCAGGTGATCGAATTTCCTTTGTAAATCCACCGCGTTAAGCGTCTGCGTCGGTAAGCACAGGTTTCCCACAGTGTGAACATCTGTATGCGGGAACCTTTCCGCATTTGGTGCAATGCCTGATTTTTGCAGGTGGATTAATTCGGAGTGCCTCTCATATCGCGAAGTGTTTCCAAGTCCACTTCAGGCACAGTGGCCGTGGCGTTCCCCTTGCGCTTAACTGCGTCGC
The DNA here is from genome assembly GCA_945910035.1 of Brachypalpus laphriformis. NCBI lineage: Eukaryota > Metazoa > Arthropoda > Insecta > Diptera > Syrphidae > Brachypalpus > Brachypalpus laphriformis. The sequence continues at coordinate 131,392,912 of OX246756.1, forward strand.
TAATCCTTCATCGATTAATGTTAGAGATGAGCCCTCGTCTAGAAATGCATACGCCTTTATTTTGAGTCCTTGTCCATATAGAAACACGGGTACGACTCGAAACAGTATGGGAGAGGTGTCGTAGCTGCGAATATCTGGATGACCTTTCGAGTGCACCCCAATGGTCCCAGCATTTGGTGATCGAGCGATGTCCCTCTGGTCATGGTCGTTGTGGAGGAGCTTGTGGTGTTTTGATGTACAATTATCTTTTCCGTAAACTGACTCTGAATTGCACCTGTGGTTCCTGTGCCTTTTTAGGCATCGTCGGCATAGTTGGTGCTTTCTAACTTCAGCCCATTTCGAAGTGCGGTTAAGCTGTTGAAACTGCTTGCAGTCAGCTACTGAGGCACAGCTGCCTCCGCACACATAGCACCTGTTCCGTTCTTGTTCATAATGTGATTCGTTCCTATCACGATCCCTCTTCCTTTCCAGATTTTATCTCGATGTTTCTTCTCCTCGGCAGGTGTAGACGGATTCGAAACGAGAACTCCGTTAGCAGCTTCAGCCATCTTGTACAGCCACGCGCTGAGATGTGCAAGTGTACATGTTGGTAGCGTTTGCCTGTAAATTGCCCAGTTAAGACGCAAAGGGGGAGGAAGCTTGTTCACAAGCTCTTGCATCAGCATAGGATTGTTAAGATGGTCTGCGAGTCCAGAAGCCTCAACCATAGTACAAAGGTTCTGCACTGCAGTGGCGAAGGTGACAATCGTTTCGAGTTTGTCTGGCTTTGGGGGCGACGTAGAGTGAATGGCATGAAATAGGGTATTGATAACCAGCTCTGGTCTTCCATACAGCATCCTCAGGGACTCGATAACACGGCGAACGCAGTTTGGCTGTATTAAGAGGCTCTTCACCGCTGCAAGCGCATCACCCTTCAGGGCTTTATGTAACCGCATTAGGTTTTCCTCATCAGTGAAGCCACACAACTCGGTACTCCTATTGAAATTGGAGATAAAGAGTGGCCACTCCGCTGGGTCCCCTCCGAACGCTTGCAAATCTCGCGCCATTAAGTGGCGCGCTGCTATATGACTTTTAGTTAAAATATTAGATGAACGTTCTTGCTGGACAGTGTGATAGGAAGGCAATGGTTGTGAGGCTGGTAAAGTGGGCTGATGAAGGTGTTGTGTAGCCTGTGGAGGCGTTAAGAAATCTACCGAGAGCGGCATGGTGTTCGATGGCACAAACGTGTGTTTTCGTGGGTCTAGCTGTAGCACCGTGGCATCTATCCATGACTCTGCATGTTGACGCTGGGAAGTGTGCGGCTGAAAGGCGGTAGGACAGGCACCAGCATCCGTTGTGGACCGCAAACAATTCATCGTTGGTGTCCTCTTAACCCAGTTATGTACATTGGGCCTTGAAGCAGTTGCGTCTTCGTCATCCTCTGCATCCTCATCACCGGACTCTGACTCCACGACCTGACTCAAGATTTGGTACTTCCTATTTAGGTATTCTGCATCTCCTTCTTTCCTTAAGGTTCTCTCCTCCTCAACTTTCTGCAACTCTAACTGGAGTCGCTTGGTTGAATAGGCCCTGGATGACCTGGAACTGGACGCGCTGTTGGATCCTCGTCGCTGTTGGCTGCCAAAAACCGGTGGCTTACCCTTCATTTCTGGAGCAGTGTCGAACATGAGCGCATCCGCAGTATTCGGTCCGTCGACGGGAAATACATGACTAAAACCACTTGTCGCATTTATCGGTGTAGGGAAAAGTCCCGAATATATGGTCGGTGCCATAGACGCTTTAGGTGCAGGAACATTTACAGCCTTATGGGCAGTGGTCGTGAGCATTGAAGAGTGCGATGGCAAACCAGTTGCATTCTGGGCTGGGTTAATTGCAACGGAGGACGAAGGAGCGCCCTCAGCTGATACGATAGCAGGATCGTGATTTCCACACAAAGCAGCAAATTCGGCCGCATTATGCGCAGGAATTGTGGCAGCACTTTGAGCAAACGCAGCACTAGTTGGTGCTGCTGGCAGCCGATAAGATTGGTTGTAGTTAAGTGAAGATGTCGCAGAATGTAACGCAGCAGCAGAGCTTCGACACGTAGTAACAACATCGGCAGCACTTCGCACAGAAACACTTTGGGCGGACGCAGTAGTGTATATGGCTGATGGTGGCTGCGACGATCCATTATCAATAAGCGAAGATGTTGCAGAGTGCAACGAAGTCATAGGTGCGGTACTACTTATGGTTGTACCGACGACAGCACTCGAGTGAACATTGGACGTATCAGTTTCGGCTTGGCTCGCTGCAGATGCGGATACCGCCCCTGAAAAACTAGATAGACAGACACTCTTACCTGCACATGCTTTGCATACGTATTCTTCTTCGCGTATGTAGCTATCCACCCCAGCACAAGAATAGTGGTTCCAAGCGTTGCATTGATCGCACTGGACCATGTTTGCGGCAGAATCGGGCTCGTCACAGGAGCAGCAGTTGTATTCCTCTGGCTGGCTTTGAGAATTCTTGACGGGCGATCGGTGTACGCGGCTGGATGAGGCAAAAGGTTGCAGATTTTCCATTCTTTTTGGCGGCATCTTTGGAGTTTAGTAGTCGCTGGATTGCTTTCACGTTGAACCTTACGATTTGTAAAATTGTTGCAGCAAGTTTGGCTGCAACAGAGACTCTTTTGTTAACTTGCACGAAAACAATTTGGTTTCCTTTGGTTACAAATCCTTTATTTCATATAAGTAGATACAATTAGGTTACATAATTGGAATGGATTATAGTTAAATTACTTACGTAGTCTCCTGACTATTTGTTCGGCGTAGTTATGGCGCACACTTGGCGCCTCGTGAAGATCAATCAGCAAAGTGAGAAAACACGGAAAAAATTCAGTTGATGGGAGAAACAAAATGGAGTTTGACAGGTCCGTATGGAGAGGCTCCATCTGTTCGTCATTAGGGGAAGCTATTACTTTTAAGGTTCGTCGACACTTTCCCCAACAGCTCATGTCCTATTAAATACAGTAAAAAGAAATTTCCTCCATGGTGAAATGGAGATCTATTTAATCTCAGAAAAATTACAAGGGGTATTTTTAATACATGCTATAGGCGCCAGTTTTGGTAACCCTATAAGGACTGCCGTAGATTGTACAAGAAATCCATCAACGTCACTGCATCGAAACCATCAAAGACTCAGCAGGATCTTGTCCAAGGATCATTCTAGCCCGTTCTTCATTAAACGACCGGATGGGACTTGTACTCCTCAGGGGAATCCTTGGAGCTCTGGCTGCAAACTCACTTTCCAAGATGTAAAGATAGGATTATACACCCACCCGTTACTAGGTGTAAGCAAATCTCATCGTCGAACGACAATTACAGAGACTAACACCTCTTGGGCCATTACCATCTCCCTCCTTTTAAACCAGCCGACCTTCATGGTCCAGGTGGTACCGTGGCTTATACCGATTTATCGAAGCTGTATTTTACTTAATCCCCTGAGTTGGAGACGTATTTGTGTGGTGTTCATTCCAAAAGTGGGTAGACGTGGACACAAATCTTCGAATGATTTTAGATCCATCGGTCTATCCTCTTTCCTATTAAAAGCGTTGGACCGCATATTGGATACTCACATACGAAAGTCTCTCTTTGCATCCTCTCTATCAAAATCTCAGCATGCATACACTGTTTAGAAAAAGACGAAAGAGACAGCACTCCTCAAGGTCGTGCGAACGACCAGAAAAATTCTGCACTACAAATAATACCCCTAGCCAACTTCTTAGATGTTAAAAGTGCCTTTAATAACGCCCTTATTGAATCGATTCGGGAATCTCTAGTCCAACTAGGCATGGAAGAGTTTATTAGTCACTGGATAGTGACCATGCTAAAAACAAGAGTTATTCAATCTACCTTCGGTTACAGCAGTTCAGCCAAGTCCATATTATGGATGTACACCGCTGTGGTGCGTCCTATCCTTTCCTATGTGTCAGTAGTTTGGTGGCGTGCGCTAATAAAAGACTACAACATCAAACAAATTAACAAGGTACAAGCAATGGCGGCGGTAGGCACAACGGGGACCATGAGAATATATCCAACCGAACCTTTGAATGTAATCTTGCACCGTATACCACTCGACCTTCATATCCATTCTATTTCAGAATGCAGTGCGGTTAGACTAAGAGAAACAGGATGCTGACATGCCATTACGTATGGTCACAGTAATATTCTTAACACGCTACCAAAGGATCTGATAGCGACTCTAGCCGATTACACAACTCCCAAAATTAAATTCAGAAATGACGCGGCAGCCATTTTCCCTCCAGAGAAGAATGGGATAAATGTGAAGTGGCACATTGTCAGATCCATCGCGGTGGCGGTTCTCGTACCGTTGGGGGCTATCAAGGTAGGTATCTCTGAGCACTTTCTAGCAAAGACCAATATCGCAATGTGTTGCGGAAGTGCACTATTTCAAGGCAGATGCACACTTGGTAAACCTTTCTTTGACAACTTATTAGAGATTTCAGCGATGAGAATATTTGTAGTAATCAGCTTTCTAGGGGGTGGCAATGGTGCAATGGATAGTGAGATAATTTCGCTCTGAGTTTTAACAACCGTTTAGGTCACGCGAGTTATGGTATCAAAATGGCGCCAAAGTTCTAATTAGGTTTCAGAATAGTTTGCTTTTTTTTATAATTTGCATGCACTCAAGGGGTTATGAATACTCTTAACATATTTACACACAGTGCGGGCATTAGAAAGGATAGATAGAGAGAGAGAGAAAGATTTGGTGTAATGGTTTTAAAGCTCAGTTGCTTATGCTTCAGAGAAACTCCGGGGGTGGCGTCCAGATAACTAGAGCGATTTTGTTATTTTTTGCTTCTGATTCACTGTATCTTTTTTTTCCCCCGATAACTGATGTCATAGGAAAATCATTATCACCAGAGCGAACAATTTTTCCAGCCATATGACCAAGCTACTGCCAGTGTTATGCCCCCACAGAAGTGTTCACACAAGTTTTCGCAATTGATCGGACGAACTTTATAAATTTCTTGAGAAATAAATAAACGCTTGATGACATCAGGATTTGAACCATGAACCATTAGCGTGGCAATTGACGACGTTACCACTACAACATTGCCACCACAGCCACTTCTATCTACCTACCTACCTAATTTAAAGAAATTAAAAAAAATATCGTTTTGAACAGCTTACAGTACATATGTACTCGGATAAAGGATTAAATATTACTGGAATGTAACCTAAAATATCTTTGTTTGCTCATTTACATGTCAGGACTTTGTTTTTTTTTTTTTTTTTTAATATAGAAAATTCAAATCACAAGGCATGCCTCCCGCTTGGGCTCGAATCTGCACACGCTAAAACACTGCTAGCACACAAGCAAACACACTGTCCACTGTACCATTGCCACCCTTCTGTCAAGCCTTATATCCAAAAGATGTATTTTTTAAACCTAACTTCCATGTGAAAAGGAAGGTATATAGATAAATTCTTTCTAAATGACTATATTTATCATAAAATACTTCCATAGCTCTAAATTTGTTCAAGCCCTTATCCCGTGTGCTTTGGATTTCACGTTGATAACTCATCAGACAATTCATATAATACTATATGTGTAATGTACAAATGCAGGGGCTTACATTAGTAATCCAAAGGGTTTTGAAAGCCATTTTCAAACAAGCCATTAAACAAACTACCACAATCAATTACACATTTTCAATTATGATACAATACACAAAAAAAATCATCAGAAAGATTTTAAATATTCAAATCAGAAAAAAAATTTACAAAATGCTTACAATCCGTCTAAAACAGAGCGTATACCCTATCCTTTGTAACCATGTCTAATTAATGTTAGGGTGGTGATGTGTAATGAAAACTTGCGACTTAAATGAATATACATACGTATATATCTAACATCCTTCATCTTGCAGAAATTTCATTAAAATAATCTTAGAACCCTATTTCATAGACTGTATATTTTCTTCTTTTTTTTATAATTTCCGCGTTACTTTCATACCTGTTCTTAGGGCACGAGCGGATTATTTGTAGCACTTGGCTCATAGCCTGGAAAAATAGTGCAGATATACCCAATAAAATGTATAGAAGCAGTCAAGTCAGTTGAACCATGTTCGTCTGTCTGCCCGTCTGTATATCACAAGTTTTTGGGCCTTAAATTTTGAGCTAGAGAGAGGAAAATTCCGTGCATCTAAGTAGCTAGTTTTCATTTCTCATCTCCATACCCACGTGAGTGGGACGGGACGTAAGTTAATCTTACGGGATAGAATAGTAATTAGGAGTGAATGCACAGTGTGCAATTTTGACAATCTAGGTGGGCAAAATTATTTCGCGCCTATTATTATAACTTTTGCTACTCTTTGTATGGTTATAACTTTATACCAACATTATACAAACATAATAAGGTTTATGAAAACTGAATATTTCTTTGAAGCCAAGAAGAATAAATAAATAAATGTTTGCCGCAACAGCTGTTTAAGTGTTAGGGCCTAGCTTCCCGCAAACACTCATGTTGTGTGCGTTATATTTTTCACACGAATGGAACGGACCTACAGTTTAAGGCCGAATCCGACCGGCGATTTGAGAAGCTTTTTCGTGACAACAATACTCTGGGATGCTTGTCAGACTCTCGCGACAGGTGTGACGGTGAAAAAACTTTTTGGTGTTTTCTGGGATTTTAACTTGGAACCGCATGCGTAGTGATCCGACACACTAACCACTTACGCCACGGCGCCGACGAAGCCAAAAAGAATTATACTCCAAAAAGCGACCACGTTGTATTCCAACTGTGATCATTTTACTTCAATTCCTTAGTACTTTCTTACTTTCAAATGCTTCATTAGGTAGTACTACATTGCCTAGAATTCGTAAAATACCTATATTCCATGATGGCGTTTAGTTTATTATATTAGAGCTTGGGTATGTAAACCAAACGTGAAAATAGAGTGATGAGAAATTTCAGAAGCCATTTACAAGATTTGCAGATTTTTTTGCTTTTTTGATAGATTAAATGTCCAGCTATATAGTGTATATTACATGACTGCGATATTTTGTAAAACTCTAGTTGAAATTTCGAAGATATAATTTCTTTCGTTATAAATTACTCACAGATTCGATAGGGTAATGCTAACTAACAAAATATTATTTCGAAGAAATGAAACCCGTTACGTAATTTCAATGAGCTGAGCGAGGTAACTTGCCACGTCACTGCATGACTGATTAGCACTTGTTACTTCTGCATTTACGCAATGCAGTTAATAGCAATTTCTAGACAGTTTTCCGTTACTTGCACATGATTATTTTGAAAAATTATTTTGGTCTATTACAAATGTAGTATTTTTTAAATAGATTATCAAGTGCTTGTAAATATATTAAACGTTTCGAAAATTTACTTTTGTCCACATAGATTGTCAAAATTGCGCACTGTGCGGCGTCACATATAATGTATGGATGAACTATAGAGGAGATCAATGCCTCCATGTTGTGTTAACACTTTTTTTATAACTTCTAGTTCAAATATTAAAAAAAGAACATTTTTTAAAAATTCGGATCTAAAGAACTTGTGCTGATATAAACTCCCACATATGAATGTGCTCAAATTTTAATGCTATGCATAGTGGTGTTGATTATTTACATACGAGTACATTTATAATTTACATAGTTTATTAGTTCTCTGTATTACAAACTGTGTGTCAACCTTATTATACCCTATCAGATCAGGGTATACAAATCGGTGGTAAAATCAGTTTCATTGAATATATAAAATGGAAATTAAAAGGTAATATTCACACAAATCCTAACCTAATTCCACTTCAACTAGAAGTTTGTAATGAGTTTCTGAAATAAATAGAATTTAGTCATTTTCCTGTGCTGCTATACAATACTATTCTACTAAACTTTGGGGGAGCGTCGATTTTGAACAAAGCACCAATGATTCCCAGGCGACGGAATCATGTTTTGTGTATACGATGTTCTCTTAGAAATAAATTGAATTTCCTGAAGCAGGAAGCTTCCCATAATGTGACCACCCAAAACTTTGACAACACTCCCCGCTAAATAATAAATGAATCCTTAGCCATACACTGACGATAGCCACAGAAATCACGCCCCAAACGCAATAGAAATCAACCGGATTGAAATTGTCCCCAAAAGGATAAAGCAAATTGAAAGGAAAGCAATGGAGCCGTCATATTATGAACAGAAATCAATGTTCGGATATTAACTTATAACGGACGATGAACCGAATGCCCTTAAGATTTTAAAGAGCGTTCCGCGTGATCCTTGCACGCGAGACAGAATCCAAGAAAGTGGAAAAGTTTGTGTGTTCAGTTAAATTGAAAACTTTATTAAGTTTGATGGTCTTTCAGAAAGCCAGTCGACCTAGCTCTAAGGATTTATTTTAATAATTTTCATAATCCTGTGGTGGGAAGATTTCTTCTAGTTGAAAAAGGATTTTAGATGTAAGTACATATTAGATATTTCTGGGTGCGAAATATTTTTTTGTTTGAAAGACTTTGTCACCGCTAATGGTGGTTGCACCCTTCTTAGCTTTCCCACTATGTGCGTATTATTGACTAAGGATAATAAAGTTAATACTTTTAAAATATGCACATGCAATACACAAGTGTATTTGTATATAATTTACATTATGTGACAAGACATGAGGTGCCTGCCTATTTGTCAAAATTCTTTTCACAAAACTTACTCCGCATTTATCGAAACAAATTTTGTATGTCTGACAACAGTTATTTCACAAATTTTTATTTAACCTTTGATTCGTTATCTCGTAACGTGATCATTTCGCAATGATTTCTCGCCCTTTTCTATTTCGGTGATAAATCAATTTATACGGTTTTACAATTTATAGTTTTAAAAGGATTTTTTTTGCTTAGTACGTATTCAGCTAAATACTGGCAACAGACATTTTGGCGTATTTTACGAGTGCGTATATATCAGCTAAGTATGGCAATGCAGTGAAAAAGAAAAATAAGGCGAAAACATATAAATGGCCATTAATGCTGCTGCTTTCTAGTGCCGTCTAAGGCTGGGCATCTGGTTAGGTGTTCTTCATCCTGTTTTCGTTCATTGTGCATGGTATGTAGACGTCAGATATCTTGATGCCGATCTTTTTCAAGTGCGTGTCTAGGCAGCTGTGTCCGGTGTTTAGTCTTAAAAAAGAGACTGCTTCTTTCCGCGGTGCTTGGGCTATGGTGGGGTAAAGATTAAGGATGTTTTCATATCTCTTTCCTTCCATAGCCCTGCGATCATTTCCTATCTCTTTCTTTGTGAGTGAAGTTCTTATATTGTACTTTGCAATCTATTTATTAGTGTTATAGATTCAGGTGTTCGGTTGGTAATGTTAACTCCTTTTTTGGCTAGGATATCAGCCATCTCTAGTTGAGAATTTATCGTTGATGGTATTCAGTGCGATCTGTCTGATTGTCTCATTTGGCGTATTGTTTTTCTTGATAGGTACTTTCATCTCTGTCTCTACTGGCTCCATTTAGTAGATTTATGCTGGGCTAGGCAGATCTGTCAAAACTCCAACTAAACTTAGAACGAAACGAAAGGTTGAGGATGCTGTTCAAAACCTGACTAGTGTCCTTACCAGCTGTTTTTAACTGACGTTCCTATTGACAAAAACCCCATGCAGAACTCCGGTTCCCTGGTGGAGTCCAGAACTGCAGCGACTTAGGAAAGAATCCAGAAAACTTCTAAATAGGTCACTCAATACAAATTTAGAAGGTGACTGGGATCTTTTCAGATCGAAGCAAACAGACTATAAGAAGTTAATTCGGTTGTCGAAAAGTGCTTCTTATAGAAATTTTTGTGAAAAGATCGAGACACTCAGTGAAACCAGTAGGTTGGTTAAGGTTCTCAAAAGGGGCAAGCCGACCAAACCGTAGTCACTGAGAAAGTCTGATGGCAAGTTTACTGAGACGAAAGCGGAAACTTTTAGTCTTCTGCTGGAGACTCACTTTCCTGGCAATCAGATAACCACTAGGTCGGAGCTTGGTCCGCTTACCCAGGCTGAGCTTGATCTAAGTCAGCTGGTATATTGCATTAGCCGTGGTAACAGAAGAGGCCATCAGATATGCTGTGGCATCTTTTGATGGTTTCAAATCGCCTGGCACCGATGGAATATATCCAGCTATGCTGCAACAGGGTATAGATCAGCTATTGCCAACTCTGAAAAGAATTTTCACAGCTGGCTTGGCGCTGGCATATATTCCTACACCTTGGCGGACAGTCAGAGTAGCTTTCATACCGAAAATTGGTAAGGAAGTCTATTCGCTCCCCAAGAGTTTCAGACCTATAAGTTTGACATCCTTCTTACTGAAAAGTATGGAGAGACTGGTAGAATTTCATGTGCGCAAAGTTGCTTTGAGGCTGCATCCACTATCGGAGATACAGCATGCCTATCAGCGTGGGAAATCCTGCGAGACCGCACTTCAAAATTTAGTGGCCAGAATTGAATGCGCGCTTGATATGAAAGAATATGCGATAGGTATCTTCATCGACATTGAGGGTGCTTTTGACAATGCGACTTTTGACTGCATGTGCGACTCTGCCAGACAACACGGGGTAGATGAAACATTAGTGTTGTGGATTAAAGCAATGCTAATGAATAGAACTTTGGTAGTGGATGCGGATTGTGGCCAATATGTTATGACAAGGGTAAACAGGGGCTGTCCGCAAGGTGGCGTTCTGTCTCCATTGTTTTGGTGCATGGTGGTCGACTCTCTGTTGAACACTCTTAATAGCTCTAACGTCTACGCTCAGGCATATGCGGATGATGTCGCCGTACTTTCTGTCGGGCCATGCCTGGCGACAGTCTGTGCTAACGCGCAGGCGGCGCTGGACATGATCGATGAATGGTGTACTAGGAGTGGGCTTTCGGTGAATCCTCTTAAAACTGAGGTTGTTCTTTTTACGAGAAGGAGGATTTTGACCGGTCTGACTCAGCCAGTACTAAAAGGCGTCACCATTCGCATTTCCAATGAAGCCAAATATCTGGGAGTGATTTTAGATAAGAAACTTCACTGGTCTAAACACGTCGAGTCGAAAACATTCAAAGCGCTCTCAGTCTTCTGACAGTGTAATGGTGCTTTTGGCAGGACTTGGGGCTTGTCACCGAATAAGGTTCTCTGGATCTAAACGGCTATGATAATACCATTCCTCGCATATGCGTCGGTTGTTTGGTGGAAGGGGCTCTCGCGTAAATATGTGGTTGCCTTTTGCGCGAAACTCCAAAGAACGGCTTGTCTCGGCTGCACGGGAGCTTTCCCGAGTACGCCTGGCTCTGACGCTTTGCTGAACTTACCTCCCCTCGATACTTATATCATGGGCTGCACTATCAAAGCCATCCATCGTCTTAGGCGGGGCGGTTTTTGGTACAGTGCACACTGGAATTTCGGTGAACTTGTGCGACACTTATCTTACGACTCCTGTCTTATGGATATGCCATCTGATGCAATGACACCAGAACTCCAGCTGATGCGCAAATTCAGAGTCGACTTTCCTTGTGTCCAGGACTGGCTTCGGCCAGAGTCTGAACCGGGAATGGAATGCAGTCGTATTTTCACGGATGGTTCCAAAACCAGTCAAGGGTCTGGCGCTGGTGTCTTCGTGGAAGTCGACAATATTAGACTTCACTTTTCGTTAGGCAAATATGCGTCTGTTTTCCAAGCGGAAACTTATGCAATCCTAATGGCCATGAACTATGTTGTGAAGAACAGGTGGAAGGGACGTATCATTTGTGTCTGTAGTGACAGTCAGGCTGCGCTTAAGGCCTTGCTTAACCCTTTAACCACTTCCAAAATTGTTCGTGAAACCAAAAACTCTTTGACTTCGGTCGCAAGGCTGAATTCCCTGTCTCTTATCTGGGTCCCAGGTCACACTGCGATCTTGGGAAACGAGATCTCTGATGAGATTGCTAGACAAGGCTCAGAGGAGGGTTTCTTAGGTCCCGAACCCGCGTTGGGTGTCCCTGCGTCCTCGGTTAGGGCTTCCATTGACGATTGGGTCTCTCACGAGCACAATTGTGTATGGCATGGCTCTCCAGGACGCAGGTTGACTAAACGAATGCTCCCGGACGTCTGTAAGAAATCAACGGCATTCTTGCTGTCTCTCAGCAGAAAAGACTGTAGACAACTTATCGGCGTCTTGACAGGCCACTTTGCTTTTACCAAGCCCCTTAACGTGCTGGGCTTAAGTGACACTACAAACTGCGACGCTTGTGGAGAGAGCGACGACACCGCGGAACATTATCTCTGTGAGTGTCCGGCCTTTGCTCGTATCTGGTGGCAGATCCTCGGTGCGGATGTGGTGAGTGCTGGTACTGTAGGCTCCTCATCACTGAAGTTCTTGCATGGCTTTCTTAGATGCATCCTTGTGGAACACCTACTTTGGTTTATTTCCATTTGGAATTTATGTTTTTTCGCCTGGTCGCTATCCATCGTTGTTTAGTAAAATTCTTTATCCATCTAAGTAGCTTGCTGTGGATGTATATTTTATCCAGATTTTTGGATAGTTGATCCCTCCACACGGCGTCAAAAGCACCTTTAAAGTCGATGAAGAGAGCCATTACATTCTTTTTGTTGTTGAATGATGTTGTTATGCTAAGTTTTAGAATGGTGACTTGATGAATGGTTGAAAAATGCTTTCGGAATCCCGCCTGTCCGTTGTGTAAGAGTTTTTGGTTCTCTAGATAGAAGTTTAATCTAGTTGTAGTTATTTTTCCCATAAGTTTTGTCGATATGCATATGAGGGAAATTGGACGGTAGTTAGCTAGTTGGTTAGCAGCTTTGACTGTTTTTAAAATAGGTATGATGATTGGTTGGCGTGCCAAAATCGCATCATCACCCCGTGGTGCCCACTGGATAGCTGTCTGATAGTGAATTAACGATGAGCGTATTCTGAGCCTGACGATATATGTGTAGCTGAATACTCAGACCTGCGTAAGCACATCTGGGTGAACTTCAGCGCGCATATGTTTAACCGGATGAGGCATTTCTTGTTGACCTGTTTGACTGAAATATGCGTCTCAGAAGTCTAGCAAGAGCTCCTCAGAAGGAGGACATGCGGCGGATGAATTCCCTCGATGGAATCAATGGTGACGTCTACAGACCAGCGGATGCCTTACCCCAGCGGAGACCTTTGGAGCTGAGGTCTGTAAGGATTTTCAATACTACGTCAGGGTATTGAAAAAGAGATGATAGCGGATGAACCATTAATGGGCCAACGGCAGCGCTCATATCCCGAAGTGGGTTACTAACATCGGTGTATCCGCCCCCTCGTCCTAGGGGTTGCAAAAAAAAGGATCTGGTCCTCCAGGTTGGGGGTTGTGCCGTCGGGTTAACTTCCCTACCACGTAACAAACTTTCGGTTACGAAGCAACCAACAGCCTCGGATTCGGATGATTTTACTGTTGACGACCCAAGCAAACGTAAAAACGACAACGATCTTCGTGTCTGCACATGGAAGGTTAGGTCCCTCTACAAACCACGTGCAGCCGAACAACTTGCGGAGGCCCTAGAGTGTCTCAAAGCAGACATTACCGCCATCCAAGAAGTGCGATGGGATGGGCCGGGCAAAAGGAGTAGGAAATACTGCGACATCTACTACGGCGATTGCTACAGACAACAAGGACAGCGTCTATTCGGGTGCGGATTTGTCATTGGAGGCAGACTTAGGCAAGAAGTCTTGAGTTTCAGGCATGTCAACGAGCGCCTTATGACTATCAATGCTAAATTTGCCAACATTAGCCTAATATGCGTTCACGCCCCTCACGAGGAGAAGGACGACGCGACAAAGGACGACTTCTACCAGCTCTTGGACAAGACGTATGAGCAATGCCCTTGCCACGACGTTAAAATGATCCTATGTGATTTTAACGCAAAGCTAGGAAGAGAGGAGAACACAGACTGCACGACATCACATCCGGCAACGGACTCGGCTAATCGACTTTGCGGCGGGGCGAAACTTTGTTGTAGCTAGTACGCGATTTCCACGTCTCGACATTCACAAAGGAACATGGCTCTCCTTTCATCGAAAAACTGTCAACCAAATCGATCACATTGCGATCGACGCAAGGCACTCTTCCAGTATTCTGGGTGTTCGGACTTTCCGAGGAGCCAACGTGGACTCGGATCGCTACCTAGTTGTAGCCAAGGTACGGATGCGGATATCCACAACGGAGCGAAATTAACGAAATGCTGTGAAGAAATTTGAAGTTGAAAAGCTACTATCGCAAGAGACCGCCAGAGCCTTTGCCGATCGAGTTTCTCTTAATCTTAATCTAAGTCCTATGCCGCCAGCAGCAAATGCGGAAGACCACCAGAGATGCCGCCTCCGATGTACTGGGTTTCTCTCGGCCACCACAACGAAACCCCTGGTTCGATGAGGAATGCTGGCAAGCACATGCAGTTTAACAAGAGGCGTACAAAGCGGCGCTGCATAGAAGGACTAGAGCTGCTTACGAGCTCTACGTGCGCAGGAGAAAAGAGGAACATCGACTTCTCAGAAAGAAGAAAAAGGAGCATGAGAAGCGCTTGATCGAGGAGATTGAGAAACTTTATTGTAGGAATGATGTTCGAAAATGTTACCAAAGGGTAAAAAGAACATGCCAGGGTTTCAGAGTCAGAACAGAAGCCTGCAGGGACGAAAATGGTAATACGGTAGTAGAATCTCAGTCGGTGCTGAGGATATGGAAGGAACACTTCTGTAGACTGTTAAAAGCCGATGATGACCAATATTCCGCTGTCAGACAGAATGAACCATTCATCAGTGACGATGACAGTCAAGATTCCCGTCAACCCGATCAGAATGAAGTGAGGATAGCGATATCTAAACTCAAATCCAACAAAGCTGCTGGAGCCGACGGCCTTGCCGCTGAACTTTTCAAGGCAGTAGGAGATGAGTTGATAAGGATCATGCACCAGCTCATCTGTAAAATCTGGTCGGACGAAAGTATGCCCGATGAATGGAACCTCAGCATCATTTGCCCGATCCTGAAGAAAGGAGACCCTCTGAACTGCGCCAATTACAGAGGTATAAGTCTCCTCAACATCGCATACAAGATCCTGTCTGCCGTATTATGTGAACGCCTAAAACCGATCGTCATCAACCTGATAGGTTCCTACCAGTGCGGTTTCAGGCCGGGAAAGTCCACCATTGACCAAATATTCACACTACGGCAGATCTTGGAAAAAACCCATGAATATAAAATCGATACGCACCACCTCTTCATCGATTTCAAAGTTGCCTATGATAGCGTGTATAGAGACGAGGTATACAGAACCATGTCTAGTCTTGGTATCCCTGCCAAGCTCGTCCGTTTGTGCAGAATGACAATGGAGAACTCTCGCTGCTCCATCAAAGTCGGTAAGAACGTCACCGAACCGTTCGATGTCAGGAAAGGTCTTAGACAAGGTGACGTGCTATCGTGCGATCTCTTTAACATAGTACTTGAAAGAATTGTACGCAACTCACAAGCCAACACCGGAGGTACAATCTTTTACAAGTCTGTACAACTACTCGCTTATGCCGATGACATTGACATAATCGGAAGAACTCAGCGGGCCATCAATGGGGCATTTACGAGTATTGAGATCGAGGCAGCAAAGATGGGTCTAGCGGCCAAAGCAAAGCAAAATATATGCTGTCTACAAAAAAGGACACCCAACATCGGCGTCTTGGACAGAAAGGATTTTGTCTACCTAGACTCTGTGATGAACTCCGCAAATGACATCAGTAGGGAGATCACACGAAAAATTACTCTTGCCAATCGTTGTTTCTATGGGCTAAAACGGCAATTGAGTAGCAAAACCCTATCTCGAACTCCTAAGGTAACTTTTTATAAGACACTAATTATCCCAGTCCTGCTGTATGGCGCAGAGGCATGGGCTTTGACAAAACCGGATGAGGATGCCCTTGGTTATTTCGAGAGAAAAGTTCTTCGAGCGATCTTTGGTCCCGTCTGCATAGACGGTGAGTGGAGGAGAAGGTACAATGCCGGACCATACGGCCTGTACAAGGACATCGACTTATCCAGAAGAGTTCACATATAGCGACTAAGATGGCTGGGTCATTTAGAGCGGATGGAGCCCAATGTTCCCGCTAAGAAAGTTTTCGAACCCACCCCGGATGGACGACGCAGTAGAAAACGACCTCGCGGTAGGTGGCGCAAACAAGTGTAGGCGGACCTCAACCAACTTGGTGTGCGCAACTGGAGGCAGCTGGCTCGTAACCGTGCTGGCTGGAGCGGTTTGTTGGTTGAGGCCCAGGTCCACCCCGGACTATAGCGCCATCTAAGTAAGAAGTAAGTATGATGATTGCTTTTTTTCCATTTGCTCGGTAATCCATTTTCGGTGTTCTAGATTATGTTAAGGATCTTAAGCAGAGTAGGTTTGTTGATACAGTTAAGGTTCTTTTATAATCTCTGGGAAGACGTTGTCACATCCCGGTTGTTTTTTTATTTTTTGGTTTTAACCAATGGATTACAGCACCTAATTCTGCTTCCGTAAATTTATCTGAGAAGAGCCTTGAGTGTTGATTGGGCACGCTTGGATTGGAATTCATAAGACGGTGTTGTCTTTTGAGGTTATTGTTTAGCTAGTACGGGTTTTTGTAGTATCTACTTGGTAAAGGTGTCTGCTGTTGTACAGTCCTTAGTTATGTTTTTTTTTCCATTTTTTATGATTGTATTTTGTGAATTAGCTTCGCTTGGCTATTTATTGGCATTGTTAAGTTTGTTGATATATGAGGCTATCAGCGCACAAGTGGTGTAATCCCTAACTATTTAATAGGAGAGAATGGGGATTTTAAATTTGATTGCTCTATTACCTTGTTATATTATGCTCTGTGCAAAAACGATTTTTTATAGCTCCATTTGCTTTTAAATACCAAAAGGTGGCTTACAACACTTTTGTATTGATAGTTAGTAATGAATGGAATGTATGTAACACCAGAACAGCAACCAACAAAAATTGTGAGTTACACCACTTTTGCGCTGATGGCCTCATATTTAAAAACTTTTGTGAATTTTTTTCTGTAGTTACAATTGTTAATGAAATTGGTAAATGTATACCTTTTGTACATTCGATCTCTTGATCTTAATTTTTCCGCCTCAATCCTTGCTCTATTTTTTTGTTCCTTAAGAATTTTAAGGTATTTATTTCAGAAGGCATTCTATTTTTTTGGTTTTAGCGCTGGATCGACTTCTTAGCTGCTGTTTAAATTTGTTCGGTGAAGAAGTTCATGATGTTGTTGATGTTATCTTCAAAATTGATGTTTTGTGTAAATAATACAAGCTGTTCATTGTACTATTTCCATTTGCCTTTTTTTTTAAGTTCCAAAGTGTGCGAGGTGTTGGTTTAAAGTCGATTACTGTTTGATAATGACAGCTAGTTATCTGTCAAGCAAGTATTGCTCACTATTTTTGCTTTGCAAAAAGTAGAATAAAAATCAAAAAAAAAAGAAAATACATTTTGTCAAAAGTTCTGCAAATAGCAAAGGACAATATAAATCTGTACACCAGACCCAAAAACTGCGTAAGTTCTAGTCCTAAGGCAAATCGTTATTTTGACAATCGTCTGCGCATGAATTCCAACCTGAAAACTCAGTTATCATATAAAAGAAAGTTGTCAGAGACATCTAAAAATATAATGTCCACCTTAGCAGAAATGTCGCTGGAAGACTTTAACCGACTATTGGATAGCCGTTTTAATTTACTACCATCAAAAAATGATCTCGAGCCAGTATTTGCCGAACTAAAGTATCTTCGATTGAGCAACGAGAAACTACAATCCCAGGTATCGGTTTTGGAGACTAGATGTGACCAGCTTGAGCGTCAATTTGAATTGTCAGACATGCAGTTAAGGGAACGGCACATTATTTTCCACTTACCTGTTGAGTACAATGCAAATCCGAAGGATCGGCTACAAAACACCTGCACTAGTATAACCAATGCCACAGTTCCAATCACTTTTGAACACTTTCATGAGCTAAACACAAAGTTTTCTACACAAAAGGCATATCGCGTAAAGATGGCAAATGAGCAGTTGGCTAAGAATATCGTAAGTCAAGGAAAAAAGCTGAAAAACACCAATATATCCATGCACAAGGACTATCCACTAGGCATGCGTCGTCGAATAGCCATACTGCTGAAGTTGAGAAAGGAAGTTAGGTCGCAGAATCCAAAGTTAAAGGTCACACTTTTTTTTTAAATGTTCTGCATCACTTAAGACTATGTCTTTTAAAGTTAAAAGCCCAGTGATGGAGGGAAAGGAACTGGTATAGAGGCAAGTTATTCCAGATTCGTGTGGTGTGGTTAAAAAACGATCTTCTGTATTTCACTGTGCGCCCGAAAACAGGTTTAAGTATGGTATATACGGAAGTACGGAAGTGGCCGCACGTGTACTACGATTGAACTTACGAAAAGGAGGGACACAACTATATATTTCATCCGAACACTTGTGATGGAAGTATCGATATAGGCGAAGGAATTAGGTTGCAGATAGACTGATCATCGATCAATATACAAGCTTGACGCTGAACACGATCCAGCAAACTCAAGCACGTTGCGGGAGCTCTCACGCAAACATGGGAATTAAATTCAAGTTTCGGGCGGATGTATTCTTTATAGATAGTGGCCAAGTTAGGTGGAGTGAAAAAACATTTACATCTTTTGAGGAAACCAAGGTATCTAGCGCCACCTTTAGCAGCATCCGTAATCTGTTCCAACGTAAGTCTGGGCTAATATGCATTCCCAGCATAGTCAAGCCATTCGCATCCTCTAGATCAACTCCGTTCATTCTTAGTTTGGTTGGTGTTACGCTTGAGAGACAGCAGACAACACTGAGTTTCTGACGCGTTAATCTCAACTGGGTTTTTAACACCCCAATTGACGATTGCATCAATATCAGAGTTAAGTTCAGTGGACATTCGCTGTCGCTGGGACTCTACAACTTGGGGCGCTTGTCGTGGAGTCGTTAAAGAATAAGCAAAGTCAAGAGTGCTGTCATCCGCGAAGGAGTGTATTGGGTTGCAAGTAAGAGATTGTAGGCCGTTGAAAGATATTAGAAAAAGGGTCGGAGAGTGGACTGAGCCCTGTGGAACACCAACATTAGTTGAGAAGGGGGTAGAAGTATAACCATCTAACACAACTTGTATTGATCGATTACTTAAAAAGCTCGCTATCCATTTCGAGAAGTTATTACCAACACCATAAACTTGTAGCTTGTTAAACAGGGCAATATGCATACCCTATCGAAACTATTCTGCATTCACCATGTTGATAGATGCAATGGTTCCATTTATCCGACAGGTACAACATTAAGTCACCAGTGGAACGCTGTTGCCTGAAACCATACTGACGGTCATTAAGAAGATGGTTTCTTTCGAGGTATCTTATGAGATAGTAATTAACAGTGCTCTCCATGACCTTAGAAAGCACTAATGTTAAAGTATGGGTCGGTAGTTAGAAGGGGAGGTTTTATCGCCCTTTTTGGGAATTGGCTGAACATGCACTAGTTTCCACTTATCCGGAAAAGTACCCGTGGAGTAGGATAAGTAGAAGGTCTTGCGTAGAGGTTTAGCCAGAGTAGAAGAACACCTCTTCAAAACAAGGGGCGGAATTCCATTTGGACCTTTTTTTTTTGTTGATGAAGGTGGAAATCTCGAAAGACACAGTGGGGTTAGAAACCCAAAGTAGTGTGGGACACTAACCGCACTAAAAACACCTCCTTGATCATGACCATTCAACTAGTGATCGACAAAGATTTTATTTTCAGCGTTAAGTCGGGTTTGAGAAAGTATTATAATTCAAATACGGGCTTTCGTAATTGTCAAAAAAGTTCATGGGGTTTGGTTCTTCTTAACCTACGAATATTATTTCGTACATTTAAGACATCGTCTATCTCAGGATTGATATGCATCTGCAAACGCTCGTTGTGACGCATTGCGTACTTTTTAATTGTATCTGCTACGAGGTCGATCTGCAAATTTCGATGCAAGTCACTATTTCTAATGTACCATGGGACATTCACAATTCCCGGAAGGACCTTATTTTGAAATGTTTGCAACATTTGAACATTTGTTTTCTTTGTGCAACCCCGTAAGTGGATACCATATGTCCAAACGGGTTTTAATATCTGATTGTATAATAGGTTCTGAGTTATATCCTAACAACCAATAAAGTTTTCTATATCTAATACTTAGATCTTCTACTTTCTTTTTCACATGTTCCTTCCATTTCAGTTTAGCATCCAGATTCATACCGAGATACATAGCTGTGTTAGAGTAAACACAACTACTTGATTAGTAATAACCACGGGAAGATTCGTTATTTTTTTATTTGTAAAATTGATATGGATGGACTTTGACTCATTAAGTTTAATTCCCAACGCTGCGTCAAATTACATATCTCGTTAATTGAATTTTGTAGCTTTTCTGTAGCTTTAGCCACACATCCATCTGTGATAGAAGAGCAGTGTCGCCTGCAAATGTGGCTATCATGGGATCACTCGTATATAATAAATACAGGGTGGGTCCTAGAACACTTCCTGCTTCCATTTCTTTAAGTTCAGAATACGTTGAGCCATAACGAACTCTAAAGAATCTATTACCTATATAAGATTTAAGGATCTCATAGTACTGTCTAGGTAGATCCCTATGAAGTTTTTACTCTAAACCCTTATGCCAAACTTTATCAAAAGCCTGTGCAACGTCTAAGAATATTTATTCCTAAACCCGAATTGATGTGTAGGGATAAGCTTTCTTTGCTCTGAAATTGGGTCTAACCTTTTAAGAAGGAGTTTCTCGAAAAGTTTTGAAAATAACGGTAAAAGTGAGATTGGCCTATATGAGGTAACTTCTGATAAAGGCTTACCTTGTTTAGGAATAACAATAATTTCTGATATCTTCCAGTGATGTGGGACATACATACCTTTGTTTAAAGCAAACATTAATTATAAGCTTGAGTTTTAACAATGCAGTTGGAGGAAGTTCCTTCAAGATTTGAGCAGTTATAAGATCATAACCTGGTGATTTTCTATTATTTAGTTTATGAATACATGTCTCGATCTCTCTTAACGAAACATAAGGAATTTCCTTTTCGTCTACTCTGTTATAGCAATCAACATCTTCATTTCATCTTCCCTAGGTGGAAACGGTTTGAAAACATTTGAAAGGTGCTGACAAAAGAGTTTAACCTTTTCCTTTGGATCGTCGATCCATTTCCCACCAGATGTTTTCAACGGGGGATCTTGCGCTTGAGGTCTCTTTAAACGTTTAGCAGCCTTCCAAAGGGAATAGTCCGCGACTTTGTCAGCCGTTAGATTACATAGGTATTTAGCTAGAGAATCATTTTTGAATTCAGTAATAGTTTTTTTAAGCCTATTATTGAGTCTATTAAAAATGGTTTTATCGCCAGGATATCTTGTCGCTTGCCATTTCCTACGAGCTCTTCTCTTTTCAAATATAAGTTGCTTGATTTCTGTGGGGTATTTCACCGAAGCCTGTTTTTTTTGTTGATAAGTCGGTGTACTATCTTCTGCTGCCTGTTGCACATCAATATGTTTTGTTGTGACTAGTGGGGACCTAAGGTTAATGAAACCTTCGAGAAGTTCTCTGAATTTACACCAGTTCGTTCTTTTGTTTGTTAGTCGTGGGTTTTTTATCTGTTCTATCGATAAACCATTGACTGTTAGGATTACAGGTGTATGATTCGATGACAGACCATCACTGCTTTTAACTTTAACTTCTTTTCTATTAATACCTTTCGTTATGAAGAAGTCGATAACATCTGGTATTTTCGTTGGGTCAGATGGCCAATTAGTTGATGATACAGTCGAAATAAATTCATAGTTAAAATGTCGCCCTGATTTGTAGAGCTTCCTGCCTTTTGTGTTATTAGTCTTGACCCCCAATATGTATGTTTTGCATTAAAATCACCACCGATGATGAAGTTGTTACCTTACATTTGGAAGAGATCAATTAGATCTTCCTCTGTAGGCAAGTGCTTGGGTGGGCAGTATATCGCAGCTATTTTAAACTCCTTGCCTTTAGTTTCTATGTTTATTGTCGCTACTTGCATTGTTTGTTTTGCTTTTTTTGGCAATTCGTAATGATCCAAGGTACTTTTCACAATCACAGCACTACCTCCCCTGGCAATGTCAGCTGGATGAGGAGATTGAAAACAAAGATAGCCAGGAATTCTAATCTTAGCTCCCTGTTTGAAATGAGTTTCAGAAATCAGGCAAACATCAATATCTTCGTTACATAGAAAAACCTGAAATTCAGGGATGTGTTGGAGTAAACCATTTGTATTCCACGTTGCGACATTTAGATTATTTTTAATCATTAATATTTTGTTGTTTTTTTCCTGCTTCTTTGCTTAGCAGATGAAGATTTATTGCAGTTGAGATCTTTAAAGACTCTAGCTACTGAACGGGTTCGGAAAAATATTTGTCCTAGAGAATATTGAACACGGTTCAGCATAGGTGCAGGAAGAGAGTTGTCTGGTAAGGTGGAATTTGCCGCGAATATTGCAGCAAGCAGATCAGCTTTCTCTTTGGAGTCTTCGATATTCATATCATTGTAGACAAGAGCTGGGATTGCTGATGAGGCGGATTTTTTAATTCTTTTAACAAAAGACCAAAACGATTTACTACTTTTAGGACATTGCAGTATTTTTTGTCTCACATTTTGGTCTCGTTGGAATTGAGCTCACTGCAAAGTCTCTATCGAGGAAGCATATAGACCAGTTAAAATTCCTAAAGAACGAATGAAGACCGCTCCAATCGGCATTCTGGTATTGCCAGATTGTTCTTCCAGGGAACTTCTTGTTAGCTGAATGCAGGTTGGAGTACGAGAATTTGGCTGACACCAGACAATGATCCGAGCCTCCAATCGGGGCAGAAACTACAATTGAATATTTGTCCGGAAGAGAGGTTAAGAACAGGTCCAGAATATATTGGCCGTGATTGTCAACATCAGGAATGTGTGTTGGTTTGTCTACAAGCTGAGTGAGGTGGTTAGACTCAGCGAAGAAGATCTCGGTGTAGCGACCTTCAGGTGTGGTTGGTCCAGAGTGGCGAAGCCAACCAGTATCGTGGACATTAAAATCTCCCGCGACAACGATTTCAGTTTTAGGATGGCGGGAACGTATACTGGTTATTGATTCAGAGATACGGTCGAGGTGTTTATATGTCAATTCTTTTTCTGAATTTGGGCTTCGGTACAGCATGTAGAAGTGAATGGTGTGCTTCCTGATAGTAAATTTGACAAAAAAAAAATTTAAGAAAATGGGTCATCTGAGCTCCCAAATTGGGGCTGCAGCTGGAAGCTAACTTCATTCTTAACATAGAGCGCGATACCTCTATGCGGCACAAATATTGGCACCATTTGATAGCCTGCTACAACAAATTCACTGGGATCAGTGTCATTGCTAAGCTGTGTTTCACTTAGTGCTATTACTGCTGGCTCTTGTTGCACTTTTTTCAGGGGGAGGGAGAATTATACCGCGGGTCAATTAAAATAAAGGTACCCGACTTGCTACACTGACAAATATATAAAAAAAAACAACGCAAAAAGAAATGAAGGGCGAAGACGAGAAAAAAAAAATGCAACAATACAGCACGTTGAGTGCTGTTCGCTCACCGGCCGCTCAGCTGGGGTGGTTCGATTTGAGAATCGATGAATTAGGGAGAGTCCACCGAATATAGGGTATGTACACAATGGATTGGACGCCACGTAATTTTTGATAAAATAAGGCAGGGAAATTACGAAACCTTTGGAGTGGATTTTGGGAAATTGTGGGGAATACCAATGCTGTAAAAAGAAATGACGAATGAAAAGAAACCAACGATTTTTACCACGTTATAAGTGCTCTTTATGAGCGGCGATTTATTAATTAAAAAAAAGAAACCGAGGAACAAATGCAAATAAAAGGAAAACCACAAAAGATAATCTACGGGGATCGAGAAAAAAACCTCGGTGAAGAAAGAAGATCGCCAAAAAAGAAACGAAGATATCGCCGTTGAAATGGCCCGCTACGGCAAGTCCCGAACAACTCAATACCGAAAATTACGGGGCGCGTGTCCCGCTTTCACCGGGAAATATAAAACACAACGAAACGGAATCCTACCGGTTTCAAAATTCACAACAATCCTACACAGAACGCACTATATTCTCAATAAAATAACAAAAAAAATATAAAACTTTCCTGTGATACTCTCCTTGTTCTATCCTCTTCCTTTTATGTGGCTCGTCCTCGCTTCCAATCTTTCACAAAAAGTCCTATGTCCTCGTCCTGTACTCAGGTAACTCCTGTCCTTCTTTTTGTGTTCCCTATTCTCCTTTTTTTTTATCTCCTTTGAAAAATTTTTCACTCTAACAAAAAACTTCCACTTTGGTGATTCTCTGTTTCACCAAACAAACTTCCTAATTTCCTGCCGGTCGACCAAGAAGTGGGCTCCCGCTGAATACTAGGCCTAGTCGAGCTTCGAGCCTTTTACTCACACATATGTGAATCCCCGCAAATTCAGCTATTTGATTCAAGAGCAGCTTGCTGTGCATTGCTCCGCTTATTTGCAACAGTATGCAACCGCTCTTGAACCGCCGCTATTCCGCTCTCAGTTCTTACCCACATTCCGCTGACTCGAATTCGCCCGACTTCGGCTTTTCTTCTCCATTCGCTCTGTTTGTTCTGACAATTTAAGAGAACCAACAAAGTGAAAAAAAAAAGAATCAATTAAAATTACTTAAGTGGGTTTCCTCCCACCAATACTAAAAAGAAGAAAGGAGTGACCTGACTAGGTACAGGACGGGCCCTAAAACGCCATTCTGCGCTCAACAAAATTACACTACCGGAAGAAAATAGAACAAGGAGTAAAATTTAAATTACGCGTTAAACTAATCTACCCTGTAGAATTCCGTGCAGATTTGGGGACTAGGGACGAGCCCTTAACGTGCCATTCCACACATAGAGTCGAGGGTTAGGGTGGGCTCTCGGCCATTGATGGGCTCCATCCGAACCGTCCGTTGTTCGTAGGCTGCCGCTTGTCTTGTTTGATGATGTTTGATGTCGATGTCTTCGTGTGTTTGGTGGTGTTCCTGAAGTTGAATGTGTTTACGTGATGTAATTACGCAGTTGTTTCTGGGGCGCCTTGTCCCCTCGCGATGTATTTATGTTTGATGTTTGTTGCTGTTTGTTGTGCTTGCAGGTATTGAGACACCTCGTTCCCTTGCGTTAAATTAAGTGTTTCTCGTTGCTCGTAGGTACTGGGACGCCTCGTCCCTGTTTATTAAAATTAAAATTGTGACGTTGATTAGGTCGATCTGGAACAGACTCTCTGTTCCATCTGTTCACACGTTAATTGTTGTACTGCGTTGTAGTTAGTGTTGTTTGTGTTTGGTGTGCCCGTTGTTAGGGTGGACAGCTTGTAGTGGCGAACACACCGTCTTTGCCATCGCTGGTTTCACCCTCGCCGCTCGTCTCATACTCAAAATTGTTTTGGAGAAACCGCCCGTTTCTCCTCTCCTTCAGGGTTCGAACATCTCTTGGTAGTTGGAGGAACCGCCCGTTCCTCCACTTCTTCAGGGTAAAAGGTTAATCAAAAGAAACCTATATTGGTTGTCTCTGCAAGATGCTGGGGAAGTGGACCTGTGGCTGATGGAACCATGGCTGCCCTCCGCTTTCCCAGAATTTTGCAGAAACAAAGGGAGAAAAGAGGGAAAGAAGGAAAGATGCATAGAGTAGGCCTTGTTGTGGTAAATTTTACCGCAACAAATCCCACCCTTACCTCCAAGGAAATGTGCTTACGTTTCGAAGAACCGTAAACCATTCCCTAAGGTTTCTGGGTCCACGACACAACAAAGGGTAAAGCCCATCATGGCCAACATGCCAGTCTATTCAAAAAAAAAATTCAAAAGAAAGAAAACAAACTACTCTATAGTGGGACTTCAGACTTTACTCATCAGGTGTCTCACAACATGGCTTCAGGTCCTTGACATGCCATGTTCCGCGCTCTTTACCGTTTTCGTCCTCTAACACATATGTCCAAGGCGACACCCGCTTTTTAATCAAGAAAGAAACCTATATTGGTTGTCTCTGCAAGATGCTGGGGAAGTGGACCTGTGGCTGATGGAACCATGGCTGCCCTCCGCTTTCCCAGAATTTTGCAGAAACAAAGGGAGAAAAGAGGGAAAGAAGGAAAGATGCATAGAGTAGGCCTTGTTGTGGTAAATTTTACCGCAACAAATCCCACCCTTA
Organism: Brachypalpus laphriformis; assembly: GCA_945910035.1. Taxonomy (NCBI): domain Eukaryota; kingdom Metazoa; phylum Arthropoda; class Insecta; order Diptera; family Syrphidae; genus Brachypalpus; species Brachypalpus laphriformis. The sequence continues at coordinate 131,419,204 of OX246756.1, forward strand.
CCTCCAAGGAAATGTGCTTACGTTTCGAAGAACCGTAAACCATTTCCTAAGGTTTCTGGGTCCACGACACAACAAAGGGTAAAGCCCATCATGGCCAACATGCCAGTCTATTCAAAAAAAAAATTCAAAAGAAAGAAAACAAACTACTCTATAGTGGGACTTCAGACTTTACTCATCAGGTGTCTCACAACATGGCTTCAGGTCCTTGACATGCCATGTTCCGCGCTCTTTACCGTTTTCGTCCTCTAACACATATGTCCAAGGCGACACCCGCTTTTTAATCAAGAAAGGACCAACAAATTAAGGAGCCAACTTGGCTGCGTAGTAAGTAGTTAGCGGCATCAGATAGGACGAAATTCCTTCGCCATACAAGATCCTTCGGAAGGTATTTAACATCCCTCCGTCGAAGATTGTAGACCGTCGCAGACTTCTTGGTCGCCGCTACTAACTCGTGTTTAGGCAGCAACAGCAAAGAAGTTGCTTCTTAACCAGCAAATATTAGTCAACGCTACCTCTAATGTTTCCTTTATAGTCTACAAAACACAAATACGAGTACACAAGGATAAACACACCGCAATTAAATGACTGAACGCTGTCTGATAATACCATATGAGAATCCTATGTAAACACTGCGGGATGACAGACTTTTCGTGCAGGATTACTGCTTTATCTGGAACAACCATAAAGGACTAATATGTGGGCAGTATGAGGGATTCAATATCCTATTGATGGAGTTCCAAATTAACTTACAGCGAGACATGTAAATTTATAAATGCGAATATATTTACAATGCAAACGCCAAATGCTGTCAACAACCTGCTACCGCCATCTAGGCGTCGCATCACTGGAGAAACTCAGAATAACATTGGTAATGCAGTTCTCGGAAACACATCATCATTATAATCGTTATATGTCAGTCAGAGATATGAACATTTTATAAATTATAATAAATTTAGTATTTTAAGCTATAATGTTAATGGAATGTCAAATAAATCAATATTTACAGAATTTTATAAGTATAGAATGAACCAAATCACTTAAAATACCCCAACGTGCGCAGATTATTATTTCACAAAATAATAAAGGGGATAAAATCTTAATTCTTCTAAGAATGGTTAATGATTTTCTCCGCTTTACTCTGTATGATGCTCTTCTTCTAGTTTGGTAAAACTTCTTTTCGTTTTTTTAGAGCGGAAAGCGATAGAGATGAGCAAATATTTTATAAATATAATTAAAGTGGTATGTTTTACTACGTATTAATTTATTTATTTATTGTATTAGTTAATTACGTATGTATTGTTATATTTCGTTTAGCCCGAATAAATTTGTTTCTTTAATTTTCCAAAATAGGATAAATACAACATGTACAACACATGTTTTTATTCAAAAACCGAATAAAGTCGACATACAAAACAACAACTGAAATTTTTTTTTTTTCAATTGATATGCATCGTTCAGGTAAGTAAATCTGAGAAGCTAGAATTTGCTCCCTTTGGTCCTTTCCTCAAATTCGGTATACTCGTCTCGCAGCTTGATTCTGATTCGTCAGTAGTTCCGCAGCTTTGCGAAGAAAACCATCAAAGTATGGGTATACAGTCTATTTTAATTTTGCCCCTCCTCATTTTCTTTCGTTCTTTCAAATTTTAATTTTTTTTAACAAGCCTCTCCATTTAGCTCGGTCTTTAGCTAATTGCCTCCAGTTGCGCACTCCAAGTTGGCCGAGGTGCCCTCGAACTTGTGCGCGCCACCTACGGCGATTATTCCCTCTACTGCGTCGTCCCACGGGATTAGATTCGAAGACTCTGCGGGCCGGAGCGTTGGTGTCCATTCGCACTACATGTCCTAGCCATCTCAGACGTCCAATACGCAGTTTTTTGACTAGGTCGATGTCGCTGTACAGCTCGTATACCATAGTTCGTGATTGAATCTTCTCCTCCAAAACCCGTCAACGCAAACGGGACCGAAAATCTTACGAAGAATTTTTCTCTCGAAGCGACCAAGGTAATCTTCATCCTCTTTTAATAAAGTCCATGTTTCAGCGCCTTAAAGCAGGACTGCGATGATCAGGGTCTTATACAAAGTCTCCTTATTTGTTCGAGATAGGGCTCTACTTTTGCATTGGGATTGGCAAGAGTTATTCTTCGGTTGATTTCTGCACTGATCTTGTTTGTAGAATTTATAGCAGAGCCAAGGAAGACAAAGTCCCTTACTACCTCGAAATTATAGCTGCCGCCTATGACGTTTTGTCCAATTCGTCGGTGTTGGCTTTCCCTTCTTGTTGACAGCATATACTTGGTTTTGCCCTCGTTTATCGCTAAACCCATTTTGGCCGCTTCCGCCTCAATGCTTGCAAACGCACCGGTGACAGTCCGCTGAGTTCTTCCGATAATGTCTATATCGTTGGCGTATGCAAGCAGTTGTGTAGACTTGTAATAGATTGTCCCTCCGATGTTGGCTTGTGAGTTCCGCATAATCCGTTGAAGTACAATATTAAAGAAGTCACCTGACAGCGCGTCACCTTGTCTAAAACCTTTTTTGACATCAAAGGTCTCGGTGAGGTCATTACCGACCTTGATGGAGCAGCGAGCGTTCTCCATCGTCAGCCTGCACAGACGGACACGTTTGGCAGGCATGTCAAAACTAGACATGATATAGATGCTGTCATAAGCGGCCTTGAAATCGATAAAAAGATGGTAAGTATCGATTTGGAATTCTTGGGTTTTCTCCAGGATCTGTCGAAGTGTGAAGATTTGATCGATGGTGGAGTTTCCTGGCCTGAAACCGCACTGATAGGGTCCAATCAGGCTGTTCACAAAAGGTTTCAGGTGTTCACACAATATCGCAGAAAAGATCTTATATGCGATGTTGAGGGGACTGATGCCTCTATAATTGGCGCAGTTGAGGGGTCTCCTTTCTTGTGGATCGGGCAAACGATGCTGAGGTTCCATTCATCAGGCATACACTCGTCTGACGATTCCGTTGGGCGGTCTGATATTTCACACCTCATAGGTTGACCGCATTCCATAATTGTGGCAACGATACAAGTGTAAAACCCCCTAAAGCGAGGTAAACAGCAAAAGTTAAGTAGCAACCAATGCTTACAAAACAAACCAATAAAATTGTAATTTCACTCGTCTGACCCGATCTTAGAGATGGGTTGGTGTATGCACTCTACCAATTAATCCCCAGCTGCCTTGAAAAGTTCCAGCAGCCTTGTTGGATTTTAGCTTGGATATTGCTATCCTCACTTCGTTTTGGTCAGGTGGATGGAAATTTTAACTATCATCGTCTATGTTGAATGGGTTATTCTGCCTGACAGCGGGATGTTGGTCTTCGTCGCCGTTATACAGTCTGCAGAAGTAGTTTTTCCATATTCTCAGGACCGACTGTGATTCTACTACGAGGTTTCCATTTTCATCTCTACAGATTTCTGTACGGGTATTGCTTCTCTGACACGTTCTTTTAACCCTTTGGTAAAACTTCCGTACATTGTTCCTGGAGTATAAACTCTCGATATTCTCAAACGCGCGCTTCTCATGCTCTTTCTTCTTCTTTTGGAGAAGCCGATGTTCTTCCCGTCTCTTTTGCTCGTAGAGCTCACGAGCAGCTCTCGTCTTCCTTTGCAGCGCCGCTTTGTATGCCTCTTGTTTTGCGGCATGCACTCGCCGGCATTCTTCGTCAACCCAGGGTTTTCGCGGTGGTGGGCGAGCGAGACCCAGCACATGAGTCGCGGCGTTTCTGATGGCATGTTGGCAGCGTTGCCATTGGTCTTCAGCACTTGATGCTAGCGGCATAGGGGTGATTGAGAGATTTCGGGATACGCGTTCAGCCAAGAGTCTGGCGGTCTCTTGCGATTGTAGCTTTTCGACGTTACATTTTCTCACAGTGATTCTTCTTTGTTGCTTAGATTGGGATATCCTCATTCGTACCTTGATACAACTCCGCAGCGAAGTCAATTAGCTTTAGTCCGTTATCAAACATGGTGTCGTGTAGGCTGTGCTTACCGACTGCCCTACCAAAGGCGTTCCTTTCCTATTTCGGCGTTAAAATCGCTCAATACGATTTTAACGTCGTATTTAGGACATTGCTTGTATGTTTTGTCGAGGAGCTCGTAGAAATACTCTTTGGTGGCAGGGTCCATTTCTTCCGGGGGTATGAACACATAAAAAAAAAAAAACACATATTAGGCTTATATTAGCGAACTTAGCCTTGATTCGAATGGTCATAATACGCTCGCTCACATGTCGGAAGCTTAAGACTTCTTGCCTAAGTCTGCCGCGTATGACAAATCCGCATCACCGTAGTAGATGTCACCGTTCTTCATCCTCTTTTTGCCCGGCCCATCCCATCGCACTTCCTGGATGGCTGTAATATCTGCTTTATAGCAGTCTAGGGCCTCTGCTAGTTGTTTGGCTGCACGTGGTCTGTAAAGGGACAGAACATTCCACGTACAGATCCGAAGGTCGTTGTCCTTATTTCGTTTGCTGGGGTGGTCATTAGTTGAGTCATCCTTATCCGAGGCTTTTGGTTGTTTCGGAACCATCGATTTTTTACGCGGTAGGGAAGTTACCCCGACGGCACAACCCCCAACCTGGAGGGCCAGTTCCTTAATTATTCCCCTAGGACGAGAGGCCGGGTATACCGGTGCCAGTAGTCCACTACGGCAGTATGAGCGCTATCGTTGGCCCATTAAGGGCTCCTCCGCCACCATCTCTATTCCAATGTCCTGACCAACATTGAAAATTCCTTACCGACCTGTGATCCGAATACGTCGAAGCAGTTCGCGCAAGGTGTTCACTAAGTTCAACCTAACTGGAACTATAGACGTCACCATTGACCCCGTCTGGGGCATTCGTCCGCTGCCGCCTGGAACAGGAAGAAGTGCTCTAGTGAGAGAACACTCTTCCCCCCTCTCTCATCTGCTGCCACCAAGAAGCCGCCAAACGGGGTTGGTTACCCATTTCTTGGATTAAGGTACTAGGCACCCGGCTGTCACCACGTGGAGTAGGAGTTGGTAGGCCTCAGCTGAGTGAAAACGCTTGTGTTTTCATATGATCGCATGCACTACCGTTTGACCAGCCAATTATAAATGTGGTCTCAGTTTATTTAAATAGTTCGGATTGGCTATCAGACTTCAATGGTTTGCTTGATTCAGTGCAGATTTCGGGGGAGAGCAACTGCATACTCCTCGGAGCTTTTAATGCTCGAACTGGGAGAGAGCATGTAATAATTTTGAAAGCTCAAATCTATTTGCAAGAGAATCTAGTGACTTTGAACTAAATGCATCGTTAATTCTTGAAATGGGGTCTGCCTTCGATTTAACCATTATTAACGGTACTGAAAGCGGAGATGAAAAAGGAAAACTTACCTTCATAAGAAATCCAGGTCATTCAGTTATAGACTATTTAATGATGTTAACTGAATAATCTCAGATTTACCTGGTTTGGAAGTAGATATTCGTATCATATGCCACTGATTTCTACCTTCTGTGCATTTGAATCGACAAGAGCTACAGAGCTGATTATAACAAATCCTCTAATTCCAAAATTAAAATGTTTCAATAAAAAATAAAGCTGAAATATACCAACCCAAGCTAACTGAAATCATCATAGCCAACAGACTAAACGAAGCTGAACCATCGACAAAAATTCTACAGGATGTATTAGAATTGGCCGCATTTGCACAGAATGCTGAGTGTAAATCTTACAAATACAATGAAGCCTGGTATGACAGGGAGTGCGAAACTGCGAGAAAAAATTCTTTTGCTCATTTGCGAATTTATCAGAACTTTCACGCCAACTGCTTAAAGGAGAATACCTTAAAGCAAGTCGTTACTACAGATTAGTAGCAGAAAAGTTAGTGAGTTGGAAAGATTCTTCAGAATTTTGGAAAGAATACAAAAACTTAGGGGAAAGAATACAAAAACTTAGGGGAATTTGGTTGTCAAACGGTAGTGCATGCGATCATATGAAAACACAAGCGTTTTCACTCAGCTGAGGCCTACCAACTCCTACTCTCAACCTCCACGCGGTGACAGCCGGGTGCCTAGTACCTTAATCCAAGAAATGGGTAACCAACCCCGTTTGGCGGATTCTTGGTGGCAGCAGATGAGAGAGGGGGGGAAGAGTGCTTTTCTCACTAGAGCACTTCTTCCTGTTCCAGGCGGCAGCGGACGAATTCCCTAGACGGAGTCAACGGTGGCGTCTATAGTTCCAGTTAGGTTGAACTTAGTGAATACCTTGCGCGAGCTGCTTCGACGTATTCGGATCACAGGTCGGTAAGGAATTTCCAATGTTGGTCAGGACATTGGAATAGAGATGGTGGCGGAGGAGCCCTTAATGGGCCAACGGCAGCGCTCATACTTCCGCAGTGGACTACTGGCACCGGTGTACCCGGCCCCTCGTCCTAGGGGAATAATTAAGGAACTGGCCCTCCAGGTTGGGGGTTGTGCCGTCGGGGTAACTTCCCTACCACGTAAAAAACGCATGGTTCCGAAACAACCAAAAGCCTCGGATAAGGATGACCCAACTAATGACGACCCCAGCAAACGAAATAAGGACAACGACCTTCGGATCTGTACGTGGAATGTTCTGTCCCTTTACAGACCACGTGCAGCCGAACAACTAGCAGAGGCCCTAGACTGCTATAAAGCAGATATTACCGCCATCCAGGAAGTGCGATGGGATGGGCCAGGCAAAAAGAGGATGAAAAACTGTGACATCTACTACGGTGATTGCTACAGAGGCAACAGGCAACGCTTATTCGGATGCGGATTTGTCATACGCGGCAGACTTAGGCAAGAAGTCTTAAGCTTCCGACACGTGAGCGAGCGTATTATGACGATCCGGATCAAGGCTAAATTCGCTAACATAAGCCTAATATGTGTTCATGCCCCCACAGAAGAAAAGGACCCTGCCTCCAAAGAGTGTTTCTACGAGCTCCTCGACAAAACATACGAGCAATGTCCTAAATACGACGTTAAGATCGTATTGGGCGATTTTAACGCCAAAATAGGAAAGGAGGACGTCTTCGGTAGAGCAGTCGGTAAGCATAGCCTACACGACACCACGTCTGATAACGGACTAAGGCTAATGGAGCGAAATGTCACCATAGCAAGCACATGGTTTCCTCATCTCGATATTCATAAGCAGACATGGCGGTCCAATGATCATGTCACGATCAACCAAATTGATCATATTGCGATCGACGCAAGGCATGCCTCCAGTATTCTGGATGTCCGGACCTTCCGAGCGGCCAACATAGACTCGGATCATTACCTTGTTGTAGCCAAGGTACGAATGCGGATATCCCAATCTGAGCAACAAAGAAGAATTACTGTGAGAAAATTTAACGTCGAAAAGCTACAATCGCAAGAGACCGCCAGACTCTTCGCTGAACGCGTATCCCGAAATCTCTCAATCACCCCTATACCGCCGGCATCAAGTGCTGAAGACCAGTGGCAACGCTGCCAACATGCCATCAGAAACGCCGCGACTGATGTGCTGGGTCTCGCTCGCCCACCACCGCAAAACCCCTGGTTTGACGAAGAATGCCGGCGAGTGCATGCAGCAAATCAAGAGGCATACAAAGCGGCGCTGCAAAGGAAGACGAGAGCTGCTCGTGAGCTCTACGAGCAAAAGAGACGGGAAGAACATCGGCTTCTCCAAAAGAAGAAGAAAGAGCATGAGAAGCGCGCGTTTGAGAATATCGAGAGTCTATACTCCAGGAACAATGTACGGAAGTTTTACCAAAAGGTAAAAAGAACGTGTCAGAGAAGTAATACCCGTACAGAAACCTGTAGAGATGAGAATGGAAACCTCGTAGTAGAATCACAGTCGGTGCTGAGAATATGGAAAAACTACTTCTGCAGACTGTATAACGGCGACGAAGACCAACATCCCGCTGTCAGGCAGAATGAACCATTCAACATGGACGATGATAGTCAAAATTTCCGTCCACCTGACCAAAACGAAGTGAGGATAGCAATATCCAAGCTAAAATCCAACAAGGCTGCTGGACCTGACGGTTTACCGGCCGAACATTTCAAGGCAGCTGGGGATGAATTGGTAGAGTGCATACACCAACTCATTTCTAATATTTGGTCAGAGGAGTGTATGCCTGATGAATGGAATCTCAGCATCGTTTGCCCGATCCACAAGAAAGGAGACCCCCTCAACTGCGCCAATTATAGAGGCATCAGTCTCCTCAACATCGCATACAAGATCTTTTCTGCGATATTGTGTGAACGCCTGAAACCTTTTATCAACAGCCTGATTGGACCCTATCAGTGCGGTTTCAGGCCAGGAAAGTCCACCATCGATCAAATCTTCACACTTCGACAGATCCTGGAGAAAACCCAAGAATTCCAAATCGATACTCACCACCTCTTTATCGATTTCAAGGCCGCCTATGACAGCATCTATAGAGAAGAGTTTTATAGAGCCATGTCTAGTTTTGACATCCCTGCCAAACTTGTCCGCCTGTGCAGACTGACGATGGAGAACGCTCGCTGCTCCATCAAGGTCGGTAATGACCTCACCGAGACCTTTGATGTCAAAAAAGGCTTTAGACAAGGTGACGCGCTGTCATGTGACTTCTTCAATATTGTACTTGAACGGATTGTGCGGAACTCACAAGCCAACACCGGAGGCACAATCTATTACAAGTCTGTACAGCTGCTTGCATACGCCGACGATATAGACATTATCGGAAGATCTCAGCGGGCTGTCACCGGTGCTTTTGCAAGCATTGAGGCGGAAGCGGCCAAAATGGGTTTGGCGATAAACGAGGGCAAAACCAAGTATATGCTGTCAACTAGAAGGGAAAACCAACATCGACGAATTGGACAAAACGTCACCGTGGGCAGCTATAACTTCGAGGTAGTAAGGGACTTTGTCTACCTTGGCTCTGCTATAAATTCTACTAACAAAATCAGTGCAGAAATCAATCGAAGAATAACTCTTGCCAATCGCTGTTTTTTTGGGCTTATAAGGCAATTTAACAGTAAAGCCCTATCTCGAACAACTAAGGAGACTCTATATAAGACCTTGATCATCCCAGTCCTGCTTTACGGCGCTGAAACATGGACTTTATTAAAAGAGGATGAAGATATCCTTGGTCGCTTCGAGAGAAAAATTCTTCGTAAGATTTTCGGTCCCGTTTGCGTTGACGGGTTTTGGAGGAGAAGATTCAATCACGAACTATACGAGCTGTACAGCGACATCGACCTAGTCAAAAAACTGCGTATTGGACGTCTGAGATGGCTAGGACATGTAGAGCGAATGGACAACAACGCTCCGGCCCGCAGAGTCTTCGAATCTAACCCCGAGGGACGACGCAGTAGAGGGAATTATCGCCGTAGGTGGCGCGCACAAGTTCAAGGGGACCTCGACCAACTTGGAGTGCGCAACTGGAGGCAATTAGCTAAAGACCGAGCTAAATGGAGAGGCTTGTTGGTTGAGGCCCAGGTTCACCCCGAACTGTAGCGCCACCTAAGTAAGTAAGTAAGTAAGAAAACGATTTGCTATTAACGCTCTACCTCCGGCTTCAGCAATCCGAGATCATTTTAAAAACGAAGCTAATGCAGAAATATTTTCAGAACCGATGCAATATGCCAAGCCCAATTATGAGAATACAATACTGGATAATGAAATTAGCATAGCGGAAGTAGAGATGGGGCGCCGTGGCGTAAGTGGTTAGTGTGTCGGATCACTACGCATGAGGTTCCAAGTTCGAATCCCAGAAAATACCAAAAAGTTTTTTCACGGTCCCACCTCTCGCGAGCGTCTGACAAACATCCGAGAGTATTGTTGTCATGAAAAAGCTTCTCAAATCGCCGTTCGGAGTCGGCATTAAACTGTAGGTCCGTTCCATTCGTGTAAAAAATATAACGCACACAACATGATTGGTTGCGAGAAGCTAGGCCCTGACACTTTAAAGAGCTGTTGCGCCAAATATTTGTATTTGAAGTAGAGATGGCTGTTCTAAATCAAAGGATAACAAAGCCCGAGGAGTTTATGGTATCCCCAACAAATACTTCAAACATACAGCTGAGTTTCTAAAGCAAATCACACGTGCCTATAATAATATTTTAAATATCGGAAAGGCACCAGAAGAATTCAAGAAATCTATAATCTTTCCGATACATAAAAAGAGACAACGCAGACCCGTCAAATTATCGTGGCATAGGTTTTCTCAATACGTCACCAAAAATGTTCATGGAAATCCTACGATGTAGTTTTACAAAGTGGATCGAGAGCTCGCACCTGCTAAGCAAATTCCAAGACGGCTTCAGAAAGGGATACTCGACGGTAGATCACATCTTTAGTTTAACGAATATTGCAGCGCTATACGCACGTAAACGAAAGAAGCTGTACACTTTTTTTGTTGATTTTGGGCCGCTTTTGACTCTATAGACAGAAACCCTTTTTTTACAAACTCTACAGAGATGGGTTGTCTCTGAAATTTGGAAGAAATTAGAAGGCATATATAGTCAAACAACTAACGCACTACCTTTCCGACTGGTTCTTGGCCTTAGTGGGTTTAAAACAAGCATGCAATTTCAGCCCGTCAGCCTTTTGCTTATATATTGATGATTTAGTTAAAACATTACTCTGCGGAATATCAATAGATGGATTCAACATAATGGTTTCAATGTACGCCGACGATCTCGTACTCTTAGCAGAATCGTCCGAATCTCTCCAGCTAATGATAAATAGACTACATGACTACTAGGAGTAACTATAACAAGCACCCTCTGCATGGAAAAACACCTCTCGAAAAAACTAGCTGCTAGCGTTTAGCTGGAAATATAAAGTATTTCAAGCAGCATCTGTAGCAGTTATGTTTTATGTTGCGCAGTCGTGAGAATTGCTGCGTTTCTACATAAAACGGCAATTCAGACCTCCAAATACCACACCAAACTACATGTCGCAAATAGAAACCGGATTGTCGCCGCTTTTCCTCGCTAAAGCTTCATTTTGATTACATAGTAAAGTTACTGTATAGCCACAACGATAAGGTTGCCAAAAAGATTGCAATAGCCGTCATAAATTCCCAAAGTGCATGGTTTGAAGAAAGGAAACATCTCGCCGAAGCTTGCTGCATGCCTTTTAATCTAACGCTGGAAAACCTAGTAGAGTGGAAACCGTACCTATACAACTTGTTGGAAAAACTGCATATTCACAGCACAGAGAAATATACTCAATTCTTCAGTATAACGTAAATCAAAACAATTATTTCTGTGAGGGTTTCAGCACAGTAACAATATCAATGATATTCCGAGCAAGAGGTGAAATACTGCCTTTGAACTACGAGTATGTGCCACACAGAGCCGATTTAAACACCATCTGCATCTTATGCAATACCGGTCAAATGTCCCATTGTGGTGGAAATAAGAAGACACATTTGGCGGAAGAACTATATTATATTGATCGAGGGGAGGTTATTACAATCTTAAACGGAGAGAACTGGCAAAATTTTCATTCATAAGAATTGGTCTAAGTTATAGAAAGAAAATTTTATTAGAGGATTTTTAAATAATCATTAAACTGATAAAGCTAAAGTAATAAAGTAAATGTTATAAAGCTGGCCCTTTTGGCCATGCCTTACTAGATTTACGTAAATATAATTTCCAACCAATTGCTTCTGAAATATATCTATCTATCTCTAAAAAAATCTCTATCTCTCTGTTTCGACCATTCTGTGACCGCTTGCAATGTTATCAATTACTGATCTGCTGCTATTTGTTCTTATACATATTTGACGATATAATTGTTAGGTCTGGGTTGGTAGAGTGTCCTGTGTAATGAATATACATACGTTTTCGTATCATTTGGCTTATAACTATATAGAAGTGCAAATGTGTTGGAGTCTAGAAAATGCTCGATTTCGTCCCCTGCGCCATTTCAGGTGGGGTAGACCCATCTCGGCGAATGGACATTGAATTCCCCTGCAATGATGGTGTTGTTGCTCTATACGGTGTCATCTAGATTCAGATTTTTGTTGTTAGGTGGGCATATATATATGCTGCAGTAAGTATATTTGATGCCATTGATCCATATATCCGTTGCTTCTATTTCTGATGTATCTATCCGTATGTCGTCCATTAGTTTGATGATTTTGAAGTTTAATGCTAAGTTCGATTTAATTCCTATAAGTGTTCCGCTGGCCGCTGCTTAAATAGATTATAAATCTGGTATTCTTTGAAATTGTAGTATTTCAGCATCTTATTTGTTATATTTGTCTCCAGTATACTGCAGATGTCAATGTTGTTATATGGTAGGTGTTTTTCTATGGCAGTCTTTTTTGGAACAGAAAGGCCGCCAGAGTTCCAGTGTAGTGTTTGAGTTTTATCATAATTTCTTGTTTAAAGTTGTCAAGAAGGTATAACTACGTTGTTTTCTAGATATGGTTTGGGGGTGATTTTATCACTTGTTTGGAAATTTTAAAATAATTTCGAGCGTAAATGTTTAGATTGCACTTGTTGTTTAATATAAGATGTAAATTGCAACGTATGGATTATCGCAGTTTTAATTGCCTTTTGTGTCGCGGGCGTATATTTTTCTAGTACCTTTGCATACAGTTATTCGCATTATCTTTTATATATAAATTTAACTGGTAGACGGCCTTCAGCCAAACCATCATTTACTATTTGATAATTTTAGAAATTGTAAGCAAAATTGTATTTACTGGAAAAAGTAATGAATTTTCTTTTTTCTTGAAATAAAAGTCATATTAACTAAAGAAAACCTGAAACTATTTGTTTTTCGATATATAAATTGTTTGTTGCAGTCCATTTAGCCGTCTTTGAGATGCTGCCCGGGAAACACCACGAGGAGGCGGACTAGAAGAAATATGTTCCCCGTCAAGAAATATGTTTCAACAAATATATTTTCCTTGAAGAGCTTTTTCGATTACATCGGTAATCCTATGTACATAGGTACTTGGTCAATAAAAGAATACTTGCTTCTGAATCGGAACTGGTGATCAGGGAGAAGACATTTTCTTTCTATAAGCGGTTATAATCGCCAATGGAGCTTTCTTCGATATCCGATTCTTTATTTCACGCTCTAGTTCAGGTAAAGCTACACTTGTTATTGTATAATTGCTAAGTGTAGCGTGTTGCGCATTTGCGTTTTTTACAAGTGCTTTAAGTTTTTTGACGCATTTCATAGCCTTACAGAGCAAGAAATTGGAATCTTTTCCCACTGTTAAGCGTTTAAGATATATAGTAGTACAAATTACACAGTCGGTTTAGCTGTGCTTTATGTTGTGGTGCAAATGGGTACGCCTTTTTACATACATATAGGTAATTATTTCGTTTTTGTAAAAATGTCAACATCTAGTAACTTTAAATCAACATTAAAATTCTATTACTGTTTCTGAATCATAGTAGGTTCGGTTTAAACTGTCATTTACTTATTTTGTGTCATATTTAAAAAAAACAAAAATTTTTTGAGCCTCATCAAAGTGAAATAAAACCAACTGTTAAAACTTGGCTTTATTTCACTTTTCGAAAGCGAAATAGGGCCAATTTTTGAAAGTTGGTCTTATTTCACTTGGCCTTATTTCACTGCACCGGACTAAGCATTGTCTCTCATTGTATGCCGAGGAGCCGAATTGAAAAAATATTTTCATTTAGTAAACAATTTAACTGTACTAACATCTACGGATAAGATGTTCAAAGTGGGTCCTCTCATGAACATTTTAATTGATAAATTTGGTCAGTTCGGAACTTTTGGTGAACAGCTCTCTACAGATGAATGGAAGGTGAAGTATTATGGCAGACATCTTTCAAAGCAATTTATACGAAGAAAGCAAGTGCAATTTGGTTCTAAATTTGGTTATTAGCCAGCTCTTCAGGGTACTGTTTTAAATTCGACACATATACCGGGAAATCCGTAAATCCAGAAGTAACCATAAGACTACTGGTATTCCGAGTAGTCCACAGTTTACTAGCAGATATTGAAAGCCCAAACGACCACATAATATTTTTTGATAACTTCTTTAGTAGCTACGTTTTGCTTGTTGAGTTAAAAGAAATGGGATTTCCAGCCAAAGGAACCGCGCATCAAAATTGATGAAAGGGCAACAATCTCATGACTTCTAAGGAAATGGGCGGACAAAATCGGGGAGAGTATGATTACTCCTTTGACAAAAACAAAGAAATCCTGTTTGTAAAATGGAAGGACAACTGTGTTGTAACAATGGCGACAAGCTATTCTACAGAGCCCTTAGGAGAAAAGAAAAAAATTGGTATTCAACAGCCACATCTGTTTTGCGAATACAACGCTGGTATCGAGGTGTGTATCTCCACGATCAGTCTTTAAATTTATACAGAATTTCAATTCGTGGTAAAAAGTACTGGTGGATATTATTTACAAACATGCTGGACATGGCAATGACAAATTCATGGAAATTACATATGCTTTCAAATGAGGTAAAAATGGACCAACTATCATTCACACGCTATGTGGCAAGATATTACCCACGATTCAATTGTTCCACTCGCCAAAGACAATCTGGGACGATTCCAATATGTCTGTCGAATGATAGGTTAGGTTAGGTTAGGTTGGCTGTCCACACGAGAGTGTAGACACACTTAGACCAGCGAAGGTCCTTTGTGATACCATGGATCAAACCATTAGGCCACTGAGGGACTAACAAAGCCAACCGGAGCTTTTGACAAAGCGATGGATGCTCATGACGTCCAAGGACGCCAGATCGCAGAGGTCGTCAAGGAAGGGGGACCCTAGATGGAGCATTCTTTTATGCGACAGGGCTGGACATGTGCATAGGAGGTGAAGGATGGTTTCCTCCTCCTCCTCGTCCCTACAGCTTCTGCAGAAGTCATTGGAGAAGAGGCCAAGTCTTTTGGCGTGTTTGCCTATAAGACAGTGTCCAGTGAGAACACCGACAACGCAGCTGATTTGTGTACGCTTTAACTTGATGATAATATATATGACGAATGATAATATCGGTAATTTTTCACAAAAAATTGAAAACTGTTTCAGGTGTGTTATTTGTTCATCCAAAATCCGCTGGCAGTGCAAGAAATGCTTAAAAGACCCAGTTTATGGGCACTTGAATGTACATTTTCTTTTAATATATTCAAGTACCCATATTTATCCATCGTGCAATCTATAAATAATATATTCCCAATGCCGCAGAAGAGGCCATACATCCCTATACAATTACATGGCCACCACCGTGCTTCACACTAGGTGTTCGATTTTTTGGATGCATCTCACTGTTTGGCTTTCTCCATACCATGCGACGGCCATCTGAGCCAAAGATGTTAAATTTACTCTCGTAAGTAAATACAACGCGATCCCAGAACAAATTATGCTTCTCCAAATGCTCAATAGCATACTCCAATGTAGCTTTTTTTTATTATTGTATATATTCGAATCAAGGACTTTTTCCGGCTTACACGATCATTAAATCCATTTGTATTAAGCACGTTTTTAACGGTTTGAACACATATTAATTCCTTCGGTTGTTTTTAAATTACCGGCAATAACAGGTGCACTTTTTCTTAAATAGATAAATTTTCTTTTTTTTTTGTTTTTGTCCCCGAGGGTAGGTGAAAATCTTCAACAAGACGCTAAGAGGATCGACAGCGCGTGCTCATAGTAGTGTGGGATTTTTACCCACTAAAAAACCTCCCTTCAAAACAGACTTGTTTTCATTTTTACTACAACTAAGTATTCGACTTATCAAGTAGTTTTCATTTCACGTAATAAAGACGTTTTGCAGGTACCTTCCCATTAGAAGTTCCTGCCAGCTCCGCAGTTTAGACGCGGTTACTTATCGCGCTAAGTCTAAGGGTTTGGTTCTTTGTAGACGGCGCAGTAAATTTCTTTCTTCCAAAACTTGGAGGACTGTAATATTTACGTGACTTTCTAGTCGACTTCTATACTTTCTCGCGTAGGTTTGAATTTCGTCTTTTATAGTTTTAATGTCAAGATCTCTATGGATATCGGTATTTCTGATATACCATGGCGCATTAACAATACCTCTTAGCACTTTGTTTTCAAAAGTTTGTAAAATTTTAATATTAGTTATTTTGGTACAACCCTAGAGTTGTATACCATATGTCCATACGGGCTTTAGCACTTGCTTATATAAAAGCATTTTGTTCTCTATATTAAGCTTGGAATATTTTCCAAGTAACCAATACATTTCTCTATATTTTTTATCTAGTTCTTTGTGTTTTTTCTTTACGCGCGTTTTCCATTTCAGCTTTGTATCAAGTGTCATTCCAAGATACTTAGCCTCGTTTGCAAACGGAATTTGAACCGAGTTTGAAAAGATCGGCAAATTATTTATTTTCTTATAAGTAAAATTTACATGAACAGATTTGGTCTCGTTAAGTGCGATTCGCCAAACCTTTGTCCATTCATTTACTCTATCTAAAGCTTCTTGCAGTTTTTCTGTAGTATCTTCGACCGTTTTACCTACTGTCAAGATAGCAGTGTCGTCGGCAAATGTAGCTAGCTCAGTGCCTTCTACTTGCGGTATATCACGGGTGTATAATAGATACAAAACTGGACCAAGAACGCTTCCTTGCGGCACCCCAGCCATTATTTCCTTAAAATCTGAATATTCGTTTCCACATTTGACGCGGAATAGCCTATTCGTAAGGTAGTTCTTCAAAATATTATATAGGTGCTCTGGCAGAACTTGTCGTAATTTAAACTTTAAGCCTTCGTGCCAGACCTTGTCAAAGGCTTGAGAGAAGTCAAGGAATACGCTTGAACAAATCTTTTTTTCTTCAAGTGACTTTTCGATTACATGTGTTATTCGATGTACTTGTTCAACTGTAGAATGCTTACTTCTGAATCCGAATTGATGATTCGGAATGAGATGCCCTTCTTCTATTACCGGCTGTATTCGCCTAATCAATATTCTCTCGAACACTTTGGATATAATTGGAAGAAGCGAAATCGGTCTATAAGACGTTTTTTCATTCGGCGGTTTTCCGGGCTTAAGGACCATTATGATTTCGGCGACTTTCCATTGACTAGGAACATATTCTAGTCTAAGTGCGAAGTTTATAATGAACACAAGCTTAATTAGAGCTTTTCTTGATAGGGCTTTAAGAACCTTTCTCGTAATTAGGTCGTATCCAGGAGCCTTCTTAGGTCTAAGTTTCTTTATTTCTTCCTTAAGTTCGGTAAGTGTTGCATTTCTTATTACGCTATTGGCTATATAAGACGTATTTATATTTTCAATAAGAGCTTGTCCATCAAACGGTTTGAAAGTTTCTTCCAGGTGGGTGGCAAAAACTTGCGCTTTCTCTTTATCATGCCTGGCCCATTCGTCTTGATTTTTCCTAATTGGGGCGGCTTGAATTTGAGGTTTTTTAATACCTTTTATAGCCTTCCAAAGCGAGTAATTAGAATCTTTTTCTGCCGTTAAGCTTTCTAGGTAAGTTTGCATTTCAATATTCTTAAGGTTTTTAATAGAACTTTTTAGTGAGTTGCACAAACGGTTAAGATGTGCTTTATGTTGCGGAGCCCGGGTTTGTTGCCATTTTTTGCGTGCTTTTCTCTTCTCCTTAATCATCTCTTCTATTTCCTGCGGATAAGTTTGAGGGACTTGATTGCTGTTATTATGTAGCTTGCCGGCGTTTTCTTTGGTTTGGGAGTATTCTTCCACGCGGCATTCTGTAGGATTTCGACGAAGCGATCAACTTCAACTTCAAGTTCATATGGCGTTTTAAGTGATACGCTCAGCTCAGTATTTGCTTCAATATCTTTCTTAAAGCCATCCCAATAAGTTTTCGCGCTGGTTAATCTGACCGGTCCTACTTTTTTAATCAGAGCATCGCTTATCGTCATAATGATTGGAGAATGATCAGAGGAGAGATCAAAGCTTTCTTCAACTTGTATACAGTTGCCAGGTATTCCTTTAACAACAAAGAAATCGATCAGATCTGGTATCTTATTTTTAACAGTCGGCCAATATGTTGGTTTACCCGTCGAGTGAAAATCACAACTGTATTGCATACCCGCATTATAAAGCTTTCTACCTTTCTGAGAGGCGTACTTTGAACCCCAGAAGGGGTGTTTCGCGTTGAAGTCGCCACAAATAATAAAATTTGGTTTACGGAAGTTGAAGATGTTTGTGAAATCACTTTCTTCAAGTTTACATCGCAGTGGACAATATATAGAAGAAATGTTGAAAGCAAAATGTCTATTTCTAACACGTACCGTGCTTATTTGCATTGCTTCTAATTCAATCTTTACTTCCGCTGAGTGTTCGATACATTGTTTTATAAACAATAATGATCCGCCCTTGTCCCTTTGGGTAGGGGTCAGAATATACCCGAGGTAGGCATGCCTGTCGTAAGAGGCGACTAAAATCCACCCTCCATATACCGAGTATGGCGTATACAAAACGTGCAATGATCAAAACAAAAGATTTTAATACCCCAGGTGTCAGTCCAGGTACACGGGAAAATCCACCCTCTTCGGAGGTCGGCTCTACGGATTCTGGGGAGAGCCATTTATTGCACTTAATAAATCCCTTCTCAAAAAGTACAAGTGTATCTCGATCTCCACCAACAAGATCGAACGTCTCCGGAGAAAGAAGTCCGCCGGAAGCGCAAGCGCGTGAAAAACGGGACTCAGCGAAATCAAAAAGCATTGAGGAGGAAAACGACGTACTCCGTACAAAGCTTACCGAAATGGAGCTACTCTATCGTGAACTTAAGAAAGAAGTAGATTTACTCAGGCAAGAAAATAATGCCTTAAAAAACACGTATCTACAAAAAGAAAGTACAGTTAGCCCACATCGCTCACCTAGTGGCGAATACCAGACGGCCGAAGAAGAGCTAACACGTGAAACGAATTGTATCGAAAAGAAACGACCTATCAAAAAACGCATAGCTGGTTCCTCACCGGCAGTCGAGCCACAAGAACATGAAAAGCGCAAGGAGTTGCAAGAATAGCAACAACAACAAAAATTACGTCCTCACTTCACTTTACTTCACTTATGTCCTTTAACCCCTCGGGGGGCATAGGGCGTCAACCACGCCTGCGCGCCATCGTGTTCGGAGTTCTGCAACGCGTTTGAGCTGCCTCCAACTCATTCCTAAAGAGCTCGATTCCTCCTCAACTGTTCTGCGCCACGTTTGCCTAGGGCGTCCCGCTATTCTGCCTGCCTGGGTGAGCGGATTCCACT
Source organism: Brachypalpus laphriformis (assembly GCA_945910035.1). Taxonomy (NCBI): domain Eukaryota; kingdom Metazoa; phylum Arthropoda; class Insecta; order Diptera; family Syrphidae; genus Brachypalpus; species Brachypalpus laphriformis. The sequence continues at coordinate 131,438,395 of OX246756.1, forward strand.
GCATGGCGTATTTCGCAATGGAGTTGTCTTCGCGCCGTAGGGTGTGTCCAATCCATTGCCACTTTCTTCTTCGTATAGTAATGCTTATAGGTTCTTGGCCCGTTCTCAGATAAAGTTGTTCGTTGGAGATGCGGTTCGGCCAAAAAATCCTCAAGATGATTCTTAAGCATTTGTTTACGAAGACTTGCAGCTTGCGTGTGTTAATGGTGTCCACCTTCCAGGTACTGCACCCATAAAGCAGCACTGATTCTACGTTGGAGCGGAACAGTAGTAGCTTGGTTCTTAAGCTAATAACATTGCTTCTCCAGATTTTGGACAGCATTCCGAACGCAGCTTTAGCCTTCCCGATTCTGCTGCACACATCCAGTTCGGTGCCACCGCGATTAGCCGAGACGACACTTCCTAAATATAGAAAGTTATCAACTTTCTCGACTTGCTTTCGGGCAATGTTAAGTTGAGCGCGGGTATTGGAAGTACTCAGGGCTTTTGTTTTGGCTGTGTTTATTTTTAGCCCCACTTTGTTTGCCTCAGCTTCTAGATTTTGGGCCATCAAATGAAGATCCATTATCCAATGTGAAAGTAGACAAACATCGTCAGCGTAATCTAGGTGTTTAAGGTAAGATGTCATAGTCCAACGAATTCCAGAATTAGCTTCCGTCAATGCTGCACGGAGTACATCGCTGATAACCACCAAGAACAATAGTGGGGACAGTATGCACCCTTGACGTACTCCACACTTTCCTCCGACACCTTACCATTGTGCACGACGTGACACTTGCCGCCCTCATATGTAGCCTTGATAATAGCTATAAGCTTTTCTGGAATGCCTCTCCTGCGCAAGGCCAACCAGATAGCATCTCGATTCAAGCTGTCGAAAGCCTTCTCGAAGTCGATAAACAGTAAATGTAGCGGAGACCTATACTCAACGCATTGTTCGATTATGATCCGTAAGGTGTTTATGTGGTCGATGCAGGAGGATCCAGCGCGAAAGCCTGCCTGTTCGACATCGAGAGTTGAATCTAAATGATCTTTAATTCGTTCTAGAATTATTCTAGCTATTATTTTGGCTACAGCTGAAAGAACACATATACCTCTCCAGTTACCGCACTCCATCAAGTTACCCTTCTTTGGAAGCTTAATGATCATCCCCCTTTTCCACTCCTGTGGAAATTGTTCACTATCCCAAGCTCTCCGTATTAGCGGATGCAGCAAATCTGCCGATGTATTTGGCGCCGCTTGAAATAGCTCGGCAGGGATGCCATCAATACCCACCGCTTTGTTTTTCTTGAGGGACTTGATTGCTGTTATTATTTCAGTTTTACTGGGAGGTACGGTGCGAATTCGGGAATTTGTTGCTTCGAACTGCTCAATCGAATTCAAGATCATACCGCCGTCGTCTAAGTGATTTAGCACTGCAGCAAAATGTTCTCTCCATCTAGTGAGCTGATCCTCATCCGAAATCAGAAGGTTACCGTCTAGACTCTTCACTGGATGTTGTTTGGAGTTTCGACCACCAATGAGCTCCTTAGTGATGTTGTAAACAGTCCTACTGTCGCACCTACTCGCTGCGGCCAGTGAGTTGACATGTTGACGTTTGTCACGTCTCACACTACGCTGCACTTCTTTCTTCTTCGCACGGTATTGGGCTTCAAGCTCGGTTCTCTCTACTGCTGAGGCCGCTGCAATCCGAGCCTTGATTGCTGTACGCTCACCGATCCGTCTCCAGGTGTCTGTAGAAAGCCATGTGCGGTGGTGTTTCTGCTTTTTACCGACATAAGTGCATGCCCCAGTCGCAAAAGCATTTTTCACAGCACTCCAGTGGTCATCCATGTTCTCTATGCTGCTGATTGCTTCTGCTTCTAAGGCAACATGGTCCCTGAACTGTTGGCGCACTTGGGGAACCTTGATCCTGTCGATATTAAACCTGGTGATGTTAAACAGGTTTGAGCGGTTGCTGTTGACGGATGCAGTACGAAGGCGTAAATGAGCTACCATAAGATGGTGATCTCGTTCTTGTCCGACGTCAGCTCCACGTCTGTTTCGGACGTCCAGGAGAAATTTTCTAAAGCGGCGACTGATTGCAATGTGGTTGATCTGGTTGGATGTTCGTTGCCTAACAGTAGAGACCCAACTGATCTTATGGCAGGTGTTATGCTTAAACAGCGTACCTCCGATGACTAGGCGGTTGGTATTGCAGAAGTCCACAAACCGCTCACCATTGTCATTACGGTCTCCCACGCCGTGAACTCCCATCACGTGCTTAAGCATGGTGTTGTCGCTACCCACCTTGGCATTGAGATCTCCCATTACCATTACGATGTCCCCATTAGGCGTTTGGTTGTAGGCAGTACCTAAGTGGCTATAAAAATCATCCTTTTCATCCTCAGTCGCGTCTAGAGTCGGAGCATAACACTGTATGATGGTAATTTTTCTAACTCTACTCTGGAACCTAGCCGTCAATATCCGGTCACTATGGGGTTTCCAGGATATGAGGCTACTACGTGCTGCTGAAGTTAGCATGAGTCCTACGCCAGAACTCCGTGCACTTCCAGCTGGTTTACCAGAGCAGAGCATGACAGTGCTTTTTGTTGGGGAGATGTATTCCCCAGCATCGTACCATCTTATCTCGCTTAGCTCAAATTACGTCCTCCGCCACCGATAAACGTCGTTGGAATAACGGACTATAATAAGTTGCATTGTCTCATTAAAGGAACTCTGCCATCGAAGTTTAAGGTGACATCTCTGCGAAACAATACGTGGAAAATCAATGTCGATTCTGCCGACGGTTACCGATCATTATCCCAAAAATTGAATGCCGAAAAGATTCAGTGGTATACTTACCAAAATAAGTTAGAAAGACCACTGCGTATTGTAGCAAGGGGACTCCACCCCTCGTGTACTAAAGAAGATGTAATGCACGACCTTCAAGATAAAGGCTTTAAAATTCTTGATGCCGTCAATATTATCAAGAAGGAGAAGCAACAGTCGGAGGGAGATCATGAAAAATTGGTTAGGCGTGGACTTCCACTATTCATGCTAAGTTTCGATAAAGATGAAAATAAAGATGCTATATATGGTATTAAGACTATTCTAAACACCGTGGTCAAAATCGAACCCATGCGTAAGACCTCCAGATAGATCCCGCAGTGTAAACGCTGTCAAGGCTTCAATCATACGCAGACTTACTGCCAGAAAGAGCCGCGATGCGTCAAATGCGCAGGTAAGCATTTCTCGGAAGAGTGTCACCTAAACAAGCAAACCCCAGCCACTTGTATAAATTGCAAAGGAAAACATCCTGCGAACTATCGAGGTTGCGAAGTGGCGAAAGAGCTCCAAAAAAGGCGCGATACGCTTAAAAATTCCATGCGCCCTAATCCGAAACCAATCAAGAACAGACACAAAATAGCTACAAAAAAAGCAGCGAAAGATAGGAAATCCGTCAATATTGACTTAAGATCGGGTAACGACGAAAACCCTAAACGCAGTAGAGAAAATGTGACATGAGCAAAGTCTTCGAATACTGAAGCACAGTCTTATGCTCAAGCGGCGATGGCAGCTAATGGCAAGTATATGACCGCCAACCCACGGGAGATCAAGGCAAAAAAATAAAATAATCAAATAAAAGAAAAAAAAGCAGCAAGTTAGGTGGTTTGTGGGTTCTCGCCACTGCATTGGAGGTTACACCGAACAGGAACCCTCGCAAAACTGACTGGGACATATAGGTCTACACTCGAGTGGAACCTAATAAATGTGAAAGGAAACGAAACGGCGAGCCACTTCCTACAACTGGAAAACAATCTAGAAGCGGTCAACAGGGCTATCAAAGATGCATTTGAAAGCACCTGTCCAATTAGCCGTAAAAAAGATCCACTCCCTGGTGGAACAAAACGCTAGTCGAACTAAGATCAAAGGGGCGCAAGCTCTTTAATAAAGCAAAGTGTGGCGGAGACTGGCAAACGTACACCGAGCAATTGACAAGATACAACTTGGAAATCAGAAAAGCTAAAAGAAATAGCTTCAGAGCATTCTGTGAGAACATAGCGTCAATGCTATCACGCTAGATAGCAGTGATATATCTGTTTACATCTTTGCAACCCCACGCCAAATAGAAGCATTTCCTTCACTGTTTACATATCTGAATAAGCTCACACTGGAACTTGTGGATTCGTATGTTTGCACGTAATATGTGTATAGGTACGTGCCCTCTGCTTATACTATCAGTAGTTCGCATGGATAACATTATTAGTTAGCAAAAGAGTTTCCCAATTAAGTTCAAATATTGTACAATAACATCATGCGTTTTTGCGTGTTTTAGCACACTTTCGGATCAAGCTAAATCCGAAATTTATACTTTAATATTTAAATAGTACCTAAGGGCTAGATTTATATAGACCAATGTCTTAATCAAGTACAAAAACGTATTGTTACGAAACCATAAAACCAACGTAAATAGTCGCTTTTGGTTTTTTTTTCGGACTATAGGTGGGGAGGAAAACGGGCGTTTAAATGCCTTTTCAAGCATAGCCCAGAAAAACGATTTAAACATAACGTCCACAGCAAATTACTTTTGGCATTTACCACCAGCATGTGGCAGTAAATGCCAGCCGAACACGCAATCTATAAATAACTTGGCGGTTGGAATGTGGTGGTGGTAATAATTATAATTAGGTTTAATAATAAATTAAGTGCTACTCTCGGTGACTTGAACAACTTTTCTTTATCGTGATTAATTTAATTACAGATTATGATCGCTACGTAGAAAAAAATCTTTATGTCTCCATTAGTCTTTAATTGTAGTAGTACACGACAGAAATTCATAATTTCAAGCAAATGTAAGCTTTCAAACGCACAAATTTAAATTTAAAGTATTCGGTGAGATTAGTATTATAATTCATCACGAAAGCATTGTACTTATTTAAAAGGCGTTCAGACATTCACGAAACTGACGAATACAATTTCACTTACGTGCTACGTTTGGAAATGGTTTATTATTATACCCTATCTCATAGGGCGCAATAATGTAGTTATTAGTGTGTTAGACCACTGAGTGTTATGTTCAGTGCTGGAATCCAGAAAAATATCAATCGCGGTTCCACCTCTCCCAAACATCAGACTAACATCCGAGAGTATTTTTGTCATGAGAAAGCTTCTAAAAAATAAAAATCCATTGCTCTTCGGAAACGTCATGCGGCTTTAGGTCATGCAAGAAATATAACGCACACAACTCGAGTGATTGCGAGAAGCTACGCCCTAGGGCTTTTACTCGTATGGAGTGCTTGCACCAAATATTTATTCTTTCAGAGGGTATAAAAAAGAAAAATTATATTTGCCGCAACAGCTCTTTAAGTGCCTGGGCTTAGCTTCTCACAACCACTCGAATTGTTTTTTTTTTTTGTTTTTTTTCACACGAATGGAAGAGACCTACAATTTAGTACTATATCCGAAGAGCAATTTCTTTTTCTATATATATATATATAATTTAGTATAAACAGGTATAATAAAGACAGTTTGTATTAAAAATTATCAGCACCAATAGCCAATTGATTTCAATCATACGGGTGCTTCCGTCCGTCTGTCTATCTGTGTGTCACCAACTTAAATTTTGGACTAAGAAGATGAAATATATAAGCTTTTAAGATCGGAAGCCCTCCCTATAAATGCACACATTTTTGGAATCCGCCCATTTTTTTAAAAATGTCCTTTTTTCCATACTCCTTACTAGAAGTCATAAGAAATTGATAAAATATATATGTATTTAGAGACTACCGGATGGCTTTAAAGAGGCGATCATCAACAAAATTAAGGGTGTTCATCAAGCGCATAAGTCCAAGTGTTCGCTTGTGTCCCTGTCAAAGTTTGGGTATGCATGATAGTTTGGCGATAGGTCGATAGTTAGATATTTCATATTTAGGACCTTTCTTGTGAATTGGGATAATAAATGAGTTCTTCCAAAGGATAGGAAAAGAACCTTGGGAAATGGACATAAGAAAAAGAGAAGTCAATGGTTGGGCCAAGTGGGTCACGCATTCTTTTAGAACAATCGGGGGCAACTCATCAGGACCGGAAGAATAGTCATCTTTAAGTTTATTACGAGTAATCTTCTCTGCGACAAGTAGAGAGGTGATACTAACCGAAACTAATGACGTTTTGCCGCAATTGTCCATATAAGAGAAGTTATCGTGGTCGGGCTCAAGGATGCGGTCGATAAACGACTGGCTTAAAAAGTGAGCGAATAGGTTTGCAACAATTTTAGGGTCCTACGAAGAGGCGTTGGCGAGTTTAAGAGTAGAACGATAACTATCGGATTTTCGTTTAGCATTTACGAAATAATAGAATCGCTTAGGATCAGTACTGAGACTGGATTGCATTCGGTCAAGATAATCCTGGTAGAGAGCTTCGCAGAGTTCGGCGAAGTGTGTACAGATGGAGTAGTCATCATGGGGGTGGCAATGATGTAGTGGTAACGTCGTCAATTGCCACGCTAATGGTTCATGGTTCAAATCCTGATGTCAGCAAGCATTTATTTATTTCTCATGAAATATATAAAGTCAGTCCGATCATTTGCGAAAGCTTGTGTGAACACTACTGTGAAGGCATAACACTGGCAGTAGCTGGTTCATGTGGCTGGACAAATTATTCGCTCTAATGATGGTGATTTGTCCTTGACATCGGTTATCGGGAAAAAAGTACTGTGAATCAGAAGCAAAGACAAAAAATAACAAAAATCTCCCCAGTTATCTGGACGCCACCCCCGGAGAAGCTCTGAAGCATAAGCAACTGAGCTTTAAGAACCGCTGCACCAAAATCTTTCTCTCTCTCTTTCTATCTATCCTTTCTAACGCCCGCACTGTGTTTTAACATGGTAAAGGTAATTATAACCCTTTGAGTTCGCCTAAATTTTATGTAAAAAAAAAAAAATGTCCAGAACTGGATTTTAGGTATGCTTGTTTGTTCCTCTTATTACGAAGTGAGCGCAATTGTTTACTATACCAGGGTGGAGATGAAGAACTGTTTTTTTGGAACGAATAAGGCACAGCTTGCAGAAGACAATCAAGTAGTATAGAAGGATGCAAGAGCAGCATCCACAGTAACGCGTGCGTAGTTAAAATTAGCATTACTGAGCAGGATGTTTTGGAAGTTTGAAAGTTAAAGCCTTTTGAGTTCTGAGAATGAATACCAGAATTTACAATAAGACACCGTGGGAATAGAATACAAAGAGGGGAGGATGGTATCTGTCTAGAGTAAAGAGAAGATGGTTGCTTGTTGTAACAATACAATTATCAGCATCAGATGAAAAGATAAGGTCAAGTTGTCTGCCAAGGCTGTTAGTTATGTCACTGATTTGATGGAGGCCAGAGTTGGGCGCCGTGGCGTAAGTGGTTAGTGTGTCGGATCACTACGCATGAGGTTCCAAGTTCGAATCCCAGAAAACACCAAAAAGTTTTTTCGCGGTCCCACCTCTCGCGAGCGTCTGACAAACATCCGAGAGTATTGTTGTCATGAAAAAGCTTCTCAAATCGCCGTTCGGAGTCGGCATTAAACAGTAGGTCCCTTCCATTCGTGTGAAAAATATAACGCACACAACATGAGTGGTTGCGAGAAGCTAGGCCCTGGCACTTTAAAGAGCTGTTGCGCCAAATATTTGTTTTGTTTTGTAGAGTTGGAGAGACAATCTGTGAAGAGGACTTCTTTGTCTGAGGTTGCATTTGAAGTGACAAGATGAGACTCATCCTCAGACTGAACCCATTGGAGAAAAGGAAGATTGAAATCCCCTAGGATAATGACATCATCGTTGGGATCAGTAGCATCAAGGAGAGAGTCCATAGCATCTACAGCAAGTTGGTAGCCTTGAATTGGTTGAGAGGGGCGAATGTAGCAGCAAAGTAGATACAGATTACGTTTAAGGATTGTAATTCTAGCGCAAATAAACTCAAAATTAGCGGTATGCGACGACTTGTAAAGTGCGGAGTCATAGCGGTTATGTATAGCCAGGAGAACTCCGCGGCCAGAAGAATCATCGCCTTTGTCAAGACCATCATCGCGGAAAACGTTAAATTCAGGGGTAAATAACTCATTACTATTGTAGGCGGGGGAGAGATTAGTTTCAGTAAGGGCGAAAACATCGTATGGCAACTTTTGCGAATTAAGGAAGACAGAGGAGGTTATGGTGCGTAAACCGCATGCGTACTGGTAGTAAACGGATAAGTGTTTAACGGTGCTATCATCAGCGTTAGTAGGGCATGGCGTTGAGCTATTTGGAGCGAAAATACGTTTGTCGTTAGGAGCGGTAGAAGTTTTTAAAGTCAGTACGCGATCTCTGAAGATGGGAAAGACGTTTTGAGCTAACAAAAGATGCAAATGAAGAGAGATCGTTAGAGACATCAGTGTGCGAGATGTTGAAGCACTCATGAAAGCGGATGAATAAATGCTTTAACTCTTTAGGATTAGTAGGAAAACCTTCCTGGTAGATTGAGACCATTACATTAGTTTTTGTTTTACCATCGATACAAATGGAATCAGGTTTGTTGTGCAGGTATGCAAGATACAAATGAACATTCTCGTAGCGAGACATTGCGTAACGGTCATCATCGCTCTTATCAACTAATTGCTTAGTTAGTTTAACCTTAGGGGGAAGCATTGGATCCAAAAAGGTAGATGGAGCGTCGGGGGAAGCTGCTTTAATAGAGTTGGAAACGCTAGTGGGGTCGGTTGGGTTGTCGACGGTGGAGATGGTCTAGGGTTAAGGATGTGCGAGAGAGAGAAATTAGGATACTTGGTTTTAGTGTTGGAAGAAGTTTGCTGTGACGAAGTGGCGGGAGCAGGTATTAGGTTGAAAGAGACTCGGTTAGGTTAAGGATGGGGTTGAGCACTAGAGGGAGTATTTACTGAAGGAAGGGAAAGAGACTGGATTATTCGAGGGGAAAAAGATCGAATAAGAAGTTCGAAGATCCGTGGAAGCTTTCACATCAAGGAAACCATCGTACGAAAATTAGAGCACGACCGGCTCAGCTGGTATTGCCACGTTCAAAGAAGAGATCATTTGAACCCTGTAAAAAAGGCAATATCTATGCACGTTCCAAAGACATCGCGATGTAGGAAAGGCAGGCCTATAAACGCCTGGATCAGACAAATGCGACGACATCGGCATTTCATTGGCCTCAGTAACCGAGTGATCCAAAATCGGCAGGCCTGCCGATATTTTCTGAGGTCAAATAGGCGAACCCCACAGGCGGATCAGTAGAAATGCGGTGAAGTGGGAGGGTTGTGATCCCTAGTTTTCAGATCATAGCCTCGCTGATAAAAGGAAGAAGAAGAAGAAGAAGAAGAAGAAGAAGAAGATCCATTTTTTGAAATACAAATCACCTACATTAAAAGTATAGTCAGTGGGGCTCGAAAATAACCAGCCATATCTTGAGGGCATCGTGAACTTAAAAGTGCTAAGCTTACTGGAATTTGCTGGTGAGATTTTGTGGCAATCCGTAATTGTGATACAAAATCTTAGGCGAAAGAAGTTTCGTAACCATGGGGAGTCGACGTGACGAGAAGCAACTTTGGCGGTAAAGGTCGAGAGATTGCTTTTATTTAGTTTCTCAAGCCTTTCATTCCAATCGGATGGGGTTCAAAAAGCTCCAAGTCGCTTAATGAGGCAAGGTGGTGATAGAAGACTCTGTGATCCATCGGTGGAAAGTATGGTGGAAGCGGAAGTGGAAATAACGTAAGCGGCAGGTTGAACGGGTGGTTGTTGGATCCTTGGAGGCGAATTAGAAGCGTTTTCGAGTTTAGTGAGTATGGATGCGTTGCAAAGCACGTGCGATTCTTTACAGGCTGGTTGTACGTTATCGATTTTGCTGTTGATCACCTGCATTTCTTCACCCATATCACCGATGATAAGCTGAGTTGATAGTATTTGGTTGCTGATACCCTCCATCGTAGTTACTAGCTCGGCAAAAAGTGGATCGGGTTGGCCAGCAGACGATGAAGTTAGAACGGATGGGCTTTGGAAACGGACTTCGATCTCGGAACGCAGGGAGTTGATACTCTCGCAAATGCTCTATTTGATTGCTTGAGAGTAAGATCCAAATTCTCGCTTAAGGTCATCAAGATGACTCGATTTGCTGAGACTTTCACAAGGGGATTTGAGGTCGATTTCACTGACTAGTTTTAATTGTTTCTCAATGCTTTTTAGCAATGGCTTACGTGTAAGTTCAGAGGATTCAACAGTTTTGTTAAGGTCCTCGACACATTGAATCGCGTCATCGAACTTAGACGAAAGCTCGAGAACCTTTTTAGAGAAGTTTTTATGGGACGCAAGAAAGTTGTTCGTAGAGCCATTTTGGAACTTGATCGCTAGCAAGACATGGGATAGGGTGATCATTTTGCACTCATCGCAGTAGAAAACCAAATTCTTAAGATAATCTTTAACATAAGTCGCAGATCTGTTTGTTGGTGGAGATTTGAATGGACATGTCGGGAAATCAAACGAAGACTATGAAGACTGCCATGGAGGACTAGGCTATGGCACCAGGAACCTTCCTGGTGAAAACATCCTAAGCATGTGCAAATCACACGGTCTTATCGTGTTAAATACCATGTTCATCAAACAAAGCCGAAACCTGATCACTTACAGCAGTGGTGGGGATGAAACTCAGATTGACTACCATTTAGTAGGCAGTTTCATGAAGCCTCGGGTAAAAGATTACAAAATGATCCTGGGAGAGGCAATCGCTCGGCAACACCGTGTCCTGCTAACAGAAATTTTTATGAAAACACCGAAGAAAAGCAAACAAACAAGGGTCTCTGAGAAAATCAAGTGGTACAATCTGGACAAAGAAAAAGGCGAGGATTTGTTTTCGTAATGAAAAATTACCTCTCTCACGCCATCAACGGAGCTGAGGATGAAGAGTGCAGAGCACAAAATATGTGGGATTCCCTACAGCGAACTTGCTTAAATAAGGCCAAATCACTGCTAGGAGCTTCAAAAGGCCACCATCAACACGCCAAAGAAACATGGTGGTGGAGTGATGAAGCTAAGAAAGTGATAAATGAGAAGAAAGCGGATTTCAAAGCTTGGTCAAAGTGCCCCTCTAATAATGGTGAAAAAAAAGCTCGCCTCGAAATAGAATACAGATGCTGCAAGAAAAAAGCGAAGAAAAAGTGCGCTCAGCTTCAAGCAGAGAGTACGGAGGGCCTGTATCGGGAGCTGGAGAAAATATTTTCCCCGGTTGCTGATGCAAACCAGGCTATCCAGGAGCTGCGAAGACACAATATGAACAAGAGCGCCACTATCTTCAAAATAGCCGGCCAAAGAAGGAAGAATGCTCAGGAGATTCGTTCGCCAAAGTTCATTAGCAATACTCATGGCCAGCTTCTTGTGGATGACGACAAAATTCTGCAGAGGTGGCGGCAGTATTGTGAAGAGCTTTTAAATAAACAGTTTCCCCGGCTATACTTTCCAAGAGCCACCCCTAACTGTGAAGAAATACCCGACATTACAGTCGAAGAAGTTAGTGAGGCGGTCAAATACTCCAAAAAACGAAAAGCGGTTGGGCCAGACGAGATACCCTCTGAGTTCTGGAAAAAGACGGGAGACATCGGGTTCAGATGGCTCAGAATTCTCATCTCCAAATTCGTGAGAGGTGATCCAATGCCGAATGAATGGAGGGAAAGTTACCTTCTCCCTGTATACAAAGGGAAGGGTGATACGCGAGACTGTGATAACTACCGTTCGATCAAGCTGATGTCACACACCATGAAGATCGTTGAGCGGGTATTAAGTGGCCGACTGCGAAAAATAATACGGCTATCTGATGATCAGTGCGGGTTTGTCTCGGGTAAATCAACCACAGATGCAATCCAAAGTATAAGGATCATAATGGAAAAACATCGTGATTCCTTAAGGGATTTGCATATTGTATCGGTTTACTTTGAAAAGGCATTCGGCAGACAACCACGAGATCTGATATGGGTGGCGCTAAGACATCGAGGGGTTCCAGAAAGCTATGTATAGATGATCATGGACATGTACGAAGGAGCAAAGGCAAGAGTAAGATGCCCCGCTGGAGTAACCGAAGAGTTCCCAATCAAAGTCGGGGTTCACCAGGGAAGCGTTTTAAGTCCTTTGCTCTTTATTACAGTCCTTGATTATCTGCTTGAAGGTAAAGTGATGGACCCCAAGGTACATCAGTTATTCTTTGCTGACGATGGAGCCATCATAAGTGAGGATCCAACATCCCTGCAACGAGCACTTGATGTGTGGGTGGACGTAGTGGAGGGAAATGGGTATCGCATTAGTTTAAAAAAGACAGAGTACTTATGCTGCTCGTTCTCTGATCCACTCAGGCCTATTCCAGACATTTATTTGAATGGAACAGTGCTTCCCAAGTGCGAAAAGTTCGAATATCTGGGATCTATGACCAATAGCAAAGCAACCTGTGATGACGACATCAATTATCGTGTAAGCGTAGGGTGGATGAAGTGGTGAGAAAATGCCGTTATCTTCTGTGACAGAAAAATGTCCCCTAAGTTGAAAGGAAGGCTCTACACCGCAGTTGTACTTCCAGCGCTCACATACGGTTCACAATGTTGGACGATGTACAAAAAGTATGAGAGTAAATTAACGGCAGCTGAGATGAAGATGCTTCGCATGACAGCAGGAGTGACAAAGCTTGATCGAATAAGAAGTTCGAAGAACCGTGGAAGCTTTCACATCAAGGAAACCATCGTACAAAAAATAGAGCACGACCGGCTGAGCTGGTATTGCCACGTTCAAAAAAGAGATCATTTGAACCCTGTTAAAAAGGCAATATCAATTCACGTTCCAAAGTCATCGCGACGTAGGAGAGGCAGGCCTATGAACGCCTGGATCAGACAAATGCGACGACATCGGCATTTCATTGGCCTCAGTAACCGGCAGGCCTGCCGATATTTTCTGAGGTCAAATAGGCGAACCCCACAGGCGGATCAGTAGAAATGCGGTGAAGTGGGAGGGTTGTGATCCCTTGTTTTTGGATCATAGCCTCGCTGATAAAAAGAACAAGAAGAAGAAGAAGATAAGTCGCAGATCGTTTTGATAAGCCGGTTCATAAAGGGTGAAAGAATTTGCCACAGAGGCCACTGCAGTTAATCAGTTCCACGTTGTTAATTTCACTTGAGCAATTTACGTTTCCACAGATATTAACCATATTAAGTTGAAAGTGGGGTAGGTCAGTATTACGAAATGAGACACGAACAAACAAAAAAAAAATGTTCGAGGGCACTAATTGAAATTGTGACACAACTTGGGTGAATAAACCGAAAAGTGCTGATCAGGAAGATTGCAGAAAAAGCACGAAAAGTAGGTCGACTAGGGAGGAGTAAAAAACAACCGAGAAAAAGAAAAAAAACTGGGAAAAATAAAAAATAGCAGTAGAGAGAAAAAAATGTGTGTTAGCAGTTAGGCGGTCGAAAAGACATTCGAAATGTTTGTTATAGTTCTCTTGGGAAAGCACCGATATATTCTAAAAGAACTTCTACAAAACGCTTTAAACAATCTGACTAGGTGGGCGGTTAAGTGTGGTTTGTGTGTAAATAGAAGAGTACTGAAACTAGTACTCACTCCAGGAAATATAAAATTCCTTTAGTCGGCACTCTTCCTCTCAATGGTATCTGCTTATCTTTCTCTGACACTGCAAAATATTTGCGTCTTATCCTGGATAAAAAATTTAGCTAGAAACCTATTAGAGTGCACTCTCGATTTTTACAACTAATGAAAACAGGACCCTGTTGCAAAAATCGAGAAGGTTACATGAATCGAACAGAAAATTAAAACACTTTAAAAATGCTTTTTTTACTGGTATGTGGCCACACCCAAATGGGGGTAGGCACTGCGATAATTACGGCTGCGGAGGAGTTCCTTAAGTCTATTGGAGATATGATCTCGTTAAGGAAAATGCTAAACACTCACATAGTATGTCTTCTGTGGTTTCATTCTCTTCTAGGCAAAAGAGTAAAGTACTTTACAGTGACCGGTAAGGAAGTCGTTTGTCGTGTTATGTCGTTTCTGCCATATCAACAGCCTTTTTCTGGAAGGGTTGGACGCCTCTTTTAGCTTGTCTGACGCTTTGGGAGTTATTCCAGCGGGAGATGCACATATGGTATTGCGTTCCCAACTGTTAAGGGTCAGTAGGCAGAATCAGATATTCAGCAAAAAGGTTCAGGTCCAGTGATCAACTCAGAGGAGCCTTTCCAAACTAGCAGGTCTGTAATTTCGTTACCATCAGCGCCTGTATGAGCCGGTACCTACCACAATTTTACTTTATTATGTTGGACCAAGTTTTGTAAACTATCGAAACAGTAAAGAACTGATTTTAAGCTGATCAAGTGGGAGATCAGGGCTTTAAGCGCCCCTAAGTTGTTGGTGAGTATGTGGATAGAGGCACCTTTCATGCCTGAGTGCAAGTTTGTGCTAGCACAAGTCTTATTAGCGTAAAGCTCGGCCTGGAAAATACTGCGACTCTTTCCAAGCGATTTCGAAACTGTAAAATTGGGCCCATACACACCGGCGCCAACTCCTGAATTCATTTTTATTCGTCGATATAGAGCACTATTCCTTTTGGATCAAGCAGCGGTCCCCCATCAGTGCATATGGAGTGAACTCTCGATAATTCGAAAACTTCTATAAATAGAAGTACTGCGTGAGTCCCAAGAGTCCCAACATTGAATAACTTTGACATTTATCAACCGATTGACTTGAGTAGACATGTTTTTGAAACTCCAATTCAGTACAATTTTAATTATGAATCGTTTCACACGCTGTACATTGAAAATAGTCGTTCAGTTGTGTTAACTCAACGTGCATATCGTCGAAAATATCGTGGCCAACAAGCACGGTCTGACAACACTATTAGATTTGACCCCTCCGGACTTCTTTTTGTGGGGTTATTTGAAAAGTAAAGTGTACGCCAGCAAGCCTCAGACCATTTACGAGCTCAAGGCAAACATTCGTGCCGAAATCATTGCTATACCGCCCGAGATGCTCGAAAAAGTGATGGAAAACGCAGCAAAAAGGGCACATTTTGCTTTGGGCTATAGAGGCGGCCGCTTGATTGATGTAGCATTCAAAACTAGTTCAAATAAATTGTAAGGGACCAAGTTAAATAAAAATACCTTATATATGGAAATCGATTGTTTTTTTTTTAGAGTTATTCAATATTTACATACCGACATAAAAGATGGCGCGCCCTATTTTATTTATTTACATTTATGCAATACTATGCACATACTTATGCAAAGAAATTATAAATATTTTAATAGAAATTACAAAATCTGAACACAATGGCAAATCGCTGCAGTCTAGCTCACTGAAGTAGGTACCATACACGTCCACAGTGATGCTGTAGTGCAAGCTCAGCAAATACCTGTCTGCACAAGCCGACCGTAATATAAGTATCCTATAATTGAAACTGTAATATGAGTATTCAATAAGAATTAAGTAAGCAAACACATTGTTAAGGTAGCTGAGTAAGACTTTTAATTCTAGCAACATAAGCATTATTTATAAGAAATGTAATAACAAATGATTGCAATAAAGTCAGTCGATTGGAGACCTTTCAACGCACTACATGGCGACCGTGACAGGACAAGAGTGTAACAAAATATAGAATACCGAAAAACAATCACTACGCGAGAGTGCAATGAAAGACTTTCAGTATGGAAGAAGAAAAACCATAACCAGTTAATTTTTTTTTTTTGATCAAAGAAAATGGGTGGAACACAAACGAAAGAACCAAATACGGGAATAATTAACAAGAACATAAAAATAATAGACTCAGCAAAAGTGCACAACGGAGAAATTACATGGCTATTACGAGTCATGCTCATCGCGATTTTGTTAATCATTCTATCTAAAGTGTACAAAGCGTATCGGTATTCGCTTAAGAAAAAATATACACAAAGAAACTCGTACCAAAATCCCTTACAAAACTGTGAAGCGGTTATTCACATTTAAACTGTGAACATTAAATACACGAATACACCAAACATAAATACGAATAGTTTATCGAAAGATCGAAAAAAAAATTAAATATCGAACCAACTATCAACAATTATCATACTATCGTCGACTATACGAAACTTCCATTGAGGACAATTGCTGACACCTGATGCACGACTAAACTACAAGAATCCACTGATGAAACCTGATGACGCATGAAGCACGAGAACAATCACCACGCCATTAGAAGTCATCATCCCAGCATGGTAATAGTTAGACCTAAGCTATTGGAACATATTTTATTGTATCACCATAGTTTATTAGAAATTATTTAAAATAAAAATTATCATGCACATATTTTAAATTCCCCGCAAATGCCACATTCTGACATTGAAGATTTTAAGAAAGCCTTAGAGGCACATAAAAAAGTGGTAAAATCAATTCCTTTTCACCGCGAAATTTCACTACAATGCAGCATACGGGTGTTTGCTGTCAAAAAAGAAAACTAATCGGGCTGTGTTGCATATAGGTTTTATTTTATAATTGGGATTTTTCAAATCTTATAAAATATTATTGCTTTTGATCAATTGTAATTTTTGTTTTGTTTTTAACGTTTTGAAGTAGAAGCTGACTCATCTTGCACTGCAACTACTTTCATACTACAGCTGCGCGCTAAGGGACTTACGCATACATCTCAACTTTGACAGCGCTGCGTACTATAGCTGCATCTTCACCATTGTGTTTAGTTAGTTCAGATAAAAACACGTCATCGTCTACATGCATACTCGTACGTCCTCTTTAAAAGTTAATAGTCCAATTTGATTGAAAAATTGAAACTCAACTGTCAACCATCTGCACACCTTTTCGTTCAAAAAAAAGGCATCAAGTTCAAATTATAGAGGTTTTCAAGTTATGTTTCTCAATAGTAGATTCGAATTAACAAAGGAAACAAATTGCATAGGTTTTTTTTTGGTTAATAGAGGTTTCCTCATGAGACTGAACAAGTACTTCCATTTATTGAGGTTTTCGAATCATAGAGGTTCGAATTATAGAAGAATTTATAAACATTCTGTGTTTTTATTTTATTCTAGTCTTATTTGTGCGAGCTTTTCGTCATTTAATATGCCGAAGTTGATTGCTTAGTTATTTCTCCATTAATGAATGGCAGATAATTCTTCGAAATGTTTATTAAAAATAATGTTGCCTAAACTTTTAATAAAACCATGTTTAAAGCTATTTAGAACTCATTCACCTATCATAAATAAGGCTGTTATTAATGCATAGCGTAATTTGTTCATAATTTTTAATGAAGGCTTATTTCCGTTTATTCTAATTAATTTCGCATTTTAAACGTATTTATTTCTCCACACAGAAAATAACGAAGATGTCCATAGCCTTAGACGAAACGTCGAAATAAAATGCATTTGTTTTATTAACTAGCACATAAAATTTGCCTACATAAAAACATACATATATAGAGTTTCAATAAGATCCCTCACAAACAGCAGCACCATAACTAATGAAAGTGATGTTCTAAAGAAAATTTAAGTTGAGATTGATAAAGAATAAAAACATTAGATAATTTTGAATTATAATGCCGTGTCTCCACGAGTCATAATTATTTCAGGCTTTATGTCAGACTTCATGTCAGAAATTTTTATTCTTTTATTCGGTGGGCAAATTTTGTCAAGACATTTAATTTTTAATCATATCGCGTAAGAGTAAGCAATGACCAATTCTTGCTTGACACCGAGTCTCCACGAGAAATGCCGAAGGAAAGACAAAGAGCCATTCTGTCTTTAAAAGTTTTGGAAAATTTAGAAGAATTAGAAAAAGAAGAAAATAAACGTAGACACAAGTTCTGGATAAATCCATTTCTACAAAAAAGAGAGCTGCATGATTTGGAAGCACATTTACTTCGTGATGTTTTATGGGAAAATGGTTCTGACTACAAAAATTTCTGCCGAATGTCTATTGACAAATTTGAAGTCATTCTTGCAATGGTAAATAATATTATATACAAACATTCCTATTATTCAATTATTATTGATACGATTTAAATCTTCAATAAACAAAACAAGACACCATAATGAGGTATGCCATTACATCAAGAGTGCGTCTTGCAATTACCTTGCGATACATTGCAACCGGAGATTCATACCGATCACTGGAATTTCTTTCTCGGGTGTCAAGAAAAACGATTAGTTCTTTCGTGCCACAAGTACTGGTAGCAATTTTTGTTGCACTTCAGAATGAATTTATGCTGGTAAATCTAGCGAAATTCCAAGCAAGGACTATTTAGAATTATTATTTCAATTACAGATGCCGTCCACAGAAACCCAGTGGTTATAAATCGCGGATGATTTTAATAAATACTAGGACTTTCGGCACACTTTAGGTGCAATAGACGGAAATATTCGCATAAAAGCTCCTCCGAAGTCTGGTTCTGATTTTTATAATTATAAACGATTTTTTAGCACAGTTTTGTTAGCTGTTGTAGATGCGCATAGCAAGTTTATTTACATAGATGTTGGTGGTAATGGCAGGGCCTCCGATGTTATCGTCTATAAAAATTGCACCCTATATGAATCACTCGCATCCAACAGTTTAAAAATCCCCGCTTCTAAGCCTTTGAATGGACAAGAATCTCTAACTCCATATTTTTTTATTGGTGATGACATTTTTGGACTGGACAAGAATTTGATTAAAGCTTACAGCAGGAACTCTAATTTGACAACATCACAAGAGGTTTTTAACTACAGATTGAGCCGTGCGAGATTGACTGTGGAAATAACATTTGGGAGACTTGCAGCCCGTTTTCGAATATTGCACCGACCGATCGAAGTATCTATAGATAATTGCGACGTTCTGATAAAGGCTTGTTGTGCTCTACACAATTATCTATCTCCTACTTTAAACAAAGAAACAATAGGTGACAGAAAAAGAAAACTCATTTTCACTTCCAGAAACAATAACACAGCTATGTGCACAAGATCACACCGGATATAAGCTTTCTAGCAAAATTCGTGACAACATTCGAAATTATTGCGTTACAGACGGCCACGTTTCATATCAATGGGTAAAGATAAGAAATAAAAACCACTAAATATGTACATTTTTTTTATACATTATCATTATAAAACAAATTATTCATACATGAAAAAAATAAGCAAAATAAAATTTACATGTCATCGAAAATATCTGAGTTTATCATTGCACTCTGAATAACGTCATTACTTTCGATGGAGGTTTTTTTTTTTTTTTTTTAAAAAAAAAAGGAAACCCAAATCCCAGAGCACTCAGACTCTCCGGTCCATTGTACTACCAGGCAGGAACCTTTCTTTGGTGCAGTGGTTGGAAAGACTTCGATGTAATTCGTTTTTCCTTTATACTTGGGTGGCCCATGATTGCTGTTCCCCGCTGGGGCTTGAACCTGCACACATCGGTTAACGAGCAAACACACTACCCACTGCACCATTGCCACCCCCTTCGATGGAGGTTGATAGCGATGATGTATTTGTAGTCCTTTTACCTAGCGAACGCATTAGGTGCTGTGAAAGTGTTTGCTGCAAATCTGCCATGGCTGTAGCAGCTTCAATTGGCAACAATTCCTTCAACTGACTGGCGATGCTTCTTCCAAAGTCTGAGAATTTGTCCTGTACTTCTGTAACCAGAAATCATATAAGTTTTATTATAAATCTCATCGATAGTTTTAGGACATATTACCTGCAACAGGCCCATTTTTTGTAGAATTTATTATGGAATTAATCGCATCATCATACTTCGACCCGCTTCTTGATCGGTGTCGTGGTCGCGCTTTGTTTTTTTGTCTAGCTGGTGACGGTGACGGCATAGAGATGTCTTCGATACAGATGATGTTATCTTCGTCTTCAATCTCCGTTGCTTCAACGGCTCGCTCTAGAGTATCATTCTAGAAGCAAACATACCGTTATCATTTATTTTCAGATATGTACCTGTCCGTTGCTTACCAGACTAAAATTGCTCTTTGTTTTTCGCAGCACTACATCTTCCAGAAAATAAAAATTCTTGTAATAAAAAAGATGTGGTTGGTATACATCATCCATCGCAGCACCCGATTTTCTGGAATCATCAACCTTCTTCTTTTCCATAACGTACGCAGACCGTAAACACTTTAATTTGTTTTTTATTTCCTGGGGATCTCTGCGCAATTTGTGAGAAATTTCATCCCACGCCTTTTTTTTCAAATCACTTCGCTTATATAAGTGGCTTCTATAGTTCCACAGACATACATTGCGTTCGTACGCTTTTATTAAATGAATTGTTGCTGTTTGCGAAATTCGCTACTCTACATTTTGCTTGAATAAATATGAATTCACAAACACAAAAACGAAAAAAAATGGTCGGCAAAACTCAACTGTCAAAATTATTTCAGGGTTTATGTCTACGAAGAAGACAAGACAGAAATTCAGATATAGATGCCAGGAAGTACGTTATATCGGAAAAATGGTTGTCTCCACTAGAAATATTTATGGCAAGTCGCATTTCATGACACAAATTATGTCTCGTGGAGACACGGTGTAACGGAAATGAAATTCTAGGTTGATATGTAATAAGCTAACACACAAAAACTATTTTATTATTGCGAACCCCAGCAAGAGTATTACAATATTATAATATAAAAGGTGCCCAGTGAAAAATTTAAAATTTAAAATTGTAACGCTCAAAAACTAGCGGTGTTTTGCACTAAAACCGACGAACCCTTTGATGAGTAACCGACGACGAACACTTTATTGAGGTGATGGAAATTAGAAAATAAAACCCACAAATTCAATTTAACAAGAATATATTTAATGTAGATGTTACCAAAGTCCGTCAGCAAAAAGAACGATATAAAGTCAAAAATTAAAAATGTGTAGTTCGAAAACAACTAGATGATATAAAATAATTTGACTAGCAAGTCAAGTAGTAACAAGTAGAACTATGCAAGATGAAGTGAGTTCTAAACTTCTTCCCCCCTGGAAGAGCTAAGCTATTGGAACATATTTTATTGTATCACCATAGTTTATTAGAAATTATTTAAAATAAAAATTATCATGCACATATTTTAAATTCCCCGCAAATGCCACATTCTGACATTGAAGATTTTAAGAAAGCCTTAGAGGCACATAAAAAAGTGGTAAAATCAATTCCTTTTCACCGCGAAATTTCACTACAATGCAGCATACGGGTGTTTGCTGTCAAAAAAGAAAACTAATCGGGCTGTGTTGCATATAGGTTTTATTTTATAATTGGGATTTTTCAAATCTTATAAAATATTATTGCTTTTGATCAATTGTAATTTTTGTTTTGTTTTCAACGTTTTGAAGTAGAAGCTGACTCATCTTGCACTGCAACTACTTTCATACTACAGCTGCGCGCTAAGGGACTTACGCATACATCTCAACTTTGACAGCGCTGCGTACTATAGCTGCATCTTCACCATTGTGTTTAGTTAGTTCAGATAAAAACACGTCATCGTCTACATGCATACTCGTACGTCCTCTTTAAAAGTTAATAGTCCAATTTGATTGAAAAATTGAAACTCAACTGTCAACCATCTGCACACCTTTTCGTTCAAAAAAAAGGCATCAAGTTCAAATTATAGAGGTTTTCAAGTTATGTTTCTCAATAGTAGATTCGAATTAACAAAGGAAACAAATTGCATAGGTTTTTTTTTGATTAATAGAGGTTTCCTCATGAGACTGAACAAGTACTTCCATTTATTGAGGTTTTCGAATCATAGAGGTTCGAATTATAGAAGAATTTATAAACATTCTGTGTTTTTATTTTATTCTAGTCTTATTTGTGCGAGCTTTTCGTCATTTAATATGCCGAAGTTGATTGCTTAGTTATTTCTCCATTAATGAATGGCAGATAATTCTTCGAAATGTTTATTAAAAATAATGTTGCCTAAACTTTTAATAAAACCATGTTTAAAGCTATTTAGAACTCATTCACCTATCATAAATAAGGCTGTTATTAATGCATAGCGTAATTTGTTCATAATTTTTAATGAAGGCTTATTTCCGTTTATTCTAATTAATTTCGCATTTTAAACGTATTTATTTCTCCACACAGAAAATAACGAAGATGTCCATAGCCTTAGACGAAACGTCGAAATAAAATGCATTTGTTTTATTAACTAGCACATAAAATTTGCCTACATAAAAACATACATATATAGAGTTTCAATAAGATCCCTCACAAACAGCAGCACCATAACTAATGAAAGTGATGTTCTAAAGAAAATTTAAGTTGAGATTGATAAAGAATAAAAACATTAGATAATTTTGAATTATAATGCCGTGTCTCCACGAGTCATAATTATTTCAGGCTTTATGTCAGACTTCATGTCAGAAATTTTTATTCTTTTATTCGGTGGGCAAATTTTGTCAAGACATTTAATTTTTAATCATATCGCGTAAGAGTAAGCAATGACCAATTCTTGCTTGACACCGAGTCTCCACGAGAAATGCCGAAGGAAAGACAAAGAGCCATTCTGTCTTTAAAAGTTTTGGAAAATTTAGAACAATTAGAAAAAGAAGAAAATAAACGTAGACACAAGTTCTGGATAAATCCATTTCTACAAAAAAGAGAGCTGCATGATTTGGAAGCACATTTACTTCGTGATGTTTTATGGGAAAATGGTTCTGACTACAAAAACTTCTGCCGAATGTCTATTGACAAATTTGAAGTCATTCTTGCAATGGTAAATAATATTATATACAAACATTCCTATTATTCAATTATTATTGATACGATTTAAATCTTCAATAAACAAAACAAGACACCATAATGAGGTATGCCATTACATCAAGAGTGCGTCTTGCAATTACCTTGCGATACATTGCAACCGGAGATTCATACCGATCACTGGAATTTCTTTCTCGGGTGTCAAGAAAAACGATTAGTTCTTTCGTGCCACAAGTACTGGTAGCAATTTTTGTTGCACTTCAGAATGAATTCCCCCCTGGAAGACTCCGGTCTTTCAGAAAATGGCAGGGGAACTAGTTTTACAATTGGCCGCACATATGTTCCCGTCGGTGTATTTACTATGGCAACTCTGTTTCGATGATCTTTTCCCGGATAAAAGCAAGTGATCCGAGCGAGGATCCACTTGAATGGAGGCAGGTTGGATTCTTTCAGCAGGACAACATCGCCAATTTTGAGGGTCGCCTTCTCGCCATGCCATTTGGATCGCTGCCGTAAAGATATCAAGTATTCGGAATGCCACCGCTTCCAAAAACCTTGTTTCAATGTCTGTAAAAGAGACCAATTAATGTATGGGTTTAAAGCTTTGTTGCATGTATCAGAACGAGGAACACAAAACAGGGGTTCACCAAGCAAAAAGTGAGTAGGGCTTAATGCGATTGGGTCCATATCCGATGTAGGCCACATAGGTCATGAGTTCAGTAAGGCCTCCACCTGCGTAAGCAAGGTATACATTTCTTCATATGTCAGTATATGGTCCTGAATGACGCGCTTTAGGTGGAACTTTACGGACTTTACGCCCGCCTCCCACAACCCGCCAAAATGATGTGCGGAAGGAGGGATGAATCGCCAAGCTATTCCATCCTTTGAGAGGTGATTCACGACTGCATCACTGTGTTGCTGGTCCATGAGAAGCTGAAACATTTCGTTAAGGCAGCGCTTAGTCCCTTGAAAATTGGTCGCGTTATCGCTCCAAATCTCCAATGGCTTAACCCGACGAGCTGCGAAGCGATCAAGTGCAGCAAGGAAAGCGGCTGTAGAAAGGTCCCCGACCAATTCTACATGAATCGCCTTTGTGGTGGATCGCACGAATAGTGCGATATAGGCCTTGATGAACTTGGGGCTCCGTCCCCTGGCCAAGCGTAGAGTTATCGGCAGCGCTTAATCTATTCCGACCTTACTAAAAGGTCGCGCGAAGCGGAGGCATTCGGCTGGCAAATTACCCATGAGTTGCTCTACGGTAATTTTTGTGTGACGGAAGCACGACACGCATTCATGGAGGACTTTACGCAAGAGGTTACGAATACCGATGATATAAAATTCTTGGCGAAGAATTCCAAACATTTGAGAGACGGACGCGTGCAAATGTCTTTTATGTATGTATTCGATTACGAGTTTCGCGAACCGAGTGTCTTTACCGAGAATTAAGGGATGCTTTGTCGCAAAATTGGCGTTTGACTCTTGAATGCGACCTCCGACGCGAGGTACTCCGTGATTGTCTATAAACGGAGTGAGCGATGCCAGTTTATTTCCCCTTTTCAACACTTTACAACCCTTTAAAGTCTTAATTTCAGAAGCAAAACTAACCGATTGATAGTATCTTACAAGTTTTATATTTCGCGTCTAACAACTCTTCGGATGATAACGATTGTTTTTGCCTAAGGTCACATTGACAGCGCGAGTTTGAGATAAATCGACAAACATAGGCAAGTACATGAATAGATTTCAGATAACGAGAAGAGTTGTTCACTATGATTTCGAGAATGTTCGAGGATTCCAATTAAGACACCAATACTTGAATGGATTTCTTTTTTCGTTCTTCAAAATCAGTCTCAGGAATATCGTTTAGTGTATAAATTGAATCAGGCCATTTAGATATTTCGTCCTTAATCCATGATTGTCCGGACCACCACAACTCATTATTTATTAAACGAGAAGGTAGAATACCATGGGAAGCACAGTCAGCGGGGTTGTGTTAGGATCGCACATGATACCAAGATTCTCTTGGTACTACGGACAATATTTCTGATGTGTGGTTGGCGATGAAAACTGACCATCTTTTTGACAATGCTGACAACCAATGAAGAACAATGGCAGAGTCAGTGAACGTGTAGACATGCATGTCTTTATATTGTAAAGACGTTTTAAGTTTACTTACTAGCCGGCAAAGTAAAACTGCTCCACAAAGCTCGAGACGGGGAAGAGAAACTACCTTTATAGGGGCTACCCTGCTTTTGGCAGCGACAATGGTACTGGTGACGTTTCCTGTACAGTTAACACTGCGGCAGTAAACGACTGCGGCATACACGTCAAGAGACGCATCACAAAATCCAATGAACTCCACGTTTTTTTTTTAGAGGTCCAGAGGATTCGAGGAATGTTCGAAGTTTCAAGAATAGGAAGTTCTTCGCGAAATGACTGCCACTGGTTGGAGAGCTCTAACGATATGGTATCATCCCAGCTGTATTTTTTACGCCAGAGCTCCTGGAAGAGGATTTTAGCAGATATGACGACTGGTGTAAGAAAACCAATGGGGTCAAATATTCTTGATGACTCTGACAGAATATGACGCTTTGTTTTTGATGAACTATGATTCAAATTTACCTTGTATGAAAACGAATCCTTTGCAGGTGACCACTGCAGGCCTAACAACTTGACGAAACCATAATCTTCAAATTCTCTCGGAGTAATCTCACGTTGGTCTTCTGGCAAACTCAGGAGCAATGGCCAGCAATTTGTTGCCCACTTTCGAAGATTGAATCCATCCGAGTGGAGTAGACTTACAAGCTCTAAGCGAAGTGAGGTGATTTCTTCAATGGAATCTGCCCCAGTCATTACGTCGTCGATATAAAAGTCGTTAAGCAAGATATTTGATGCGCGCGGGTGGATATCGATGGAATCCTGTGCCAGCTGGTATAGGGTGCGTACAGTAAGAAATGGTGCACATGCAGTTCCATAAGTGACGGTTAGCAAACGGTAGTGTCTTAGGGATAGGTCACTTGACTCTCTCCAAAGTATACGTTGGAAATCGGTATGCTTTGAGGATATCTTAATCTGGCGAAATATTTTTTCGATATCACCAGATATCGTGTAAAGATGCCAACGAAACGCTCTACAAATTGAAAAAAAGATTTCGCTGATATATGTGACCTGTCAACAGAGATTCATTAAGAGAGGCATGACCATCCGACTTCGCTCACCCATCAAAAACGACCCTAACCTTAGTGGTGGTACTGTCATTTTTGAAAACGGCGTGGTGGGGTAAATAGTAGCACTTGGTCCCTCAGATATTTCCTCCATATGGCCTAGTTTCAAATACTCCTCCATGAAATCCACATATTTCTGCTTCAAATGTGGATGAGCTGCAATCCTACGCTCCGTTGAGAGAAAGCGCTTGTAAGCTACATTTAAACTACACCTGAAGTTCACTTCATCGTCTGATTTGAAAGGTGGTAGTACAATGTACCTGCCATCAGGTAAACGAGAATGGGTATTACTAAAAAGGTCTTCTGCGCGCTGATCATCAGTAGATAAGGTGGGTACTTGTTGAATTTCCTCAAGGTGCCAAAAACGCTCTAGGTCGAATACATACCATATACTGTATCCAAATGAGTGCAAAACGATTTCACTGATTCATCAGAGGCAGAGCTATCCAAATTACCACATACAACGAAACCAAATACAGTTGGAATAAGATCGGGTCTTCCTTGTTGATTTTGAGCAGGAGCACCGTTGAATATGCTGGAAACCTTATCAGCACCGATTAGGACATCAATATGACCTGGAATATTGAAATAAGGGTCTGCTAATGTATACGAAGAGAGGGTGGATAAGTCGATGGGCGTAGATGTAGAAGCAGGTACTAACGTTGTAAGCTTCGAAACAATGTAGCAAGAGACCTCAACGAAATCTTCAGCAAGGCGAGAAAACAATTTAAGTGTTGAGATTCCATTTGTAACACCAGCTGAAGTTGAACCAATACCGACGACAGGGATGCGAGCCGCTTTACGGACTAGACCTAATCGATGAACCGTCTGTTCAGTGATGAATGAAGCTTGTAATCCTGAGTCCAGCAACAAACGAATACTTTGCAGGACTCCATGCTTATCAGACGTATGCGCGATAGCAGTAGGCAATATAGTTTGAATAGAACGACCGGAGTTAAACAGATTGTTTTTAGCATTGATAATTGAACATAGCGAAAGTGGAGCTGTTGTTGCAGGCGATGACCTAGAAGATGCTGGAACATTCGAAGAATTTGTAGACGAAGGATTTAGTGGAGAATCAGACGACGAAGATTGATGATGAACGAGAGTGTGATGGCGACAACTACAAATCTTGCAGCGAAAATTAGAACGGCATTTATTTGAAGCGTGCACAGACCGTAAGCAGTTAAAACAAAGGGAATTATCTTTTACAAATGAACGACGCGAATTTGTATCGAGAGATAAAAACTTTGAACATTTACTTAATGAGTGATCCAAATTGCACGCAGGACAATGTTGATTAGCTTCAACAAAAAGCGAGTGAATAGCCTTTTGCTTGGTGTGTGGTCGATTAAGGCGAGAAAGCGACTGACATGCTTCTAAAGCACCACAATGGTCCCTTAAGAATGTTAGTAGTTCATCGATCGTACAGTTATCCCTAATACCGCTTTGCTCTGCCCATGCTTGCCTCTTGTCAAGGTCCAGCTTCTGCAGCAAAATAAAAATCATCCATCGGTCACGACTGGTAGATCTTAACGCATTTATCCGTCTAATAGTTTCGTCAGCACCATCGGATAGTTTGCGCAAAAGCTGCAAGTTTGCAGAAGTTATAACGGGCATCGATACAAACGATTGAATATGAGATTGTACGATTAAATTAGACCGATCATACCGTTGTTCCAAGCGTTCCCAAGCGTCTATATAATTAGCGTCCGAAACCGTTATATGGCGAATTAATCCTGCTGCTTCATCACGAAGAAAGGACTTCACATAATGAAATTTCTGGGTCGGGGTTAAATTAGATCTAGCATCTATAGAACCAATAAACAGATCACAAAAACTTGGCCACTGTTTATAATCCCCAGAAAAGGACGGAATATTAATTTTTGGTAATGAAATAGAACCCGATTGCTGCGGCGTATTGAGAATTTCTATTAAGGAATCTTGCTGGCTGGTTCATTTTTCTATGACCGATTCACTACTGGCAGATTTTTTAGCCTTTCGTCTTTCGCGAATGGCCTTGGTAAACGTCGATTGAGCAATAAAGTATTTAGACTCATAATCCGCAAAATCATTTTCAGTATCTAACTTGCCGTCGGCGGCAAGCTCAAGCAATTGATTTTGCAAGGAGGCAAACTCTAACCACGATTCTTCGAGTATTTTAAGACGAATTTCAAGAAGTTCAATAGATACACTTTCACCTACAGTCTTCGCAAATGTTTCTGCTCGGGTCAAACATCCTTTCACATGTTCACATTTTACCTTTATAGCATTCATTTTATAAGCAAAAAGGCAATACGAATACGAATCAAATAAAATGTATATACCACGATATCACCACACAATTCCTACGAGCAATAAACACCAGCTGAGTTATAATTGCTAATTCAAGCAAAAACAAGTTCTGTTATTTGACCACGGGTTTTGCATGCAATTATGAGTATATGCATATATATGGTATGTATTATGAAGAAACGAAAGAAAAAAACGACGATTGATTGAATTCCGAAATTCTGATAACAGATCCGGCTGCGAAGGACCAAAGTGTTTTGCACTAAAACCGACGAACCCTTTGATGAGTAACCGACGACGAACACTTTATTGAAGTGATGGAAATTAGAAAATAAAACCAACCCCAACCAACTCGAAGTCCGTCAGCAAAGAGAACGATATAAAGTCAAAAATTAAAAATGTGTAGCTCGAAAACAACTAGATGATATAAAATTATTTGACTAGCAAGTCAAGTAGTAACAAGTAGAGTTATGCAAGATGAAGTGAGTTCTAAACAAGCGGAATGAGGTTAGCGGGGGAGGTATAGTTCGACGCGCATGTTTTGCGGATTCAGTAGTTACCATGAGTCACTGGTTGGGAGCGCACCTCGCGTTCGGGGTCGAGCAATATTTTAGAAGCGCTGAATTACTGATTCGTGCACTTCGCGCTTTTGCACTCACTTTAATATCCGACGATAAGGTGATGTGCCAAACACGCAATTGTTCTGGTCGTGCGTGCAAAGGATCAGACAAGAAGGATAATGTTTAACAGAACTCCTCCAGGACCATCAACGTCAGCAGCGACGCCAGAACGTGTGGCTCAAGTTCGAAATGACATTACGCGGAACGTGTGAAATAACGAAAGTGACGATCTTTTGCGAGAAACCGAAGCAAGAACAATGTTGGAATGTTTTCGAACAGCAGGAATGCTTGGAACATCCAGTTCAATGGCGAAGCACATTTTCATGTCGATGAATATTCGAGTAAATAGATAAACATTTTTTCCGAGTAACTTAATAAACAAGTATGGAAACATGCGACGCAAAACGACAAAAGACACAATGAGATATTTTTTTATAGGGATACTTCATATCGAAGGTTTACAATAACAATCCTCGAACGATTCCGATCCTACAGGAAAATATGCGCCGCGAAGTTGCGGCCCTTGCAACGACCGTTTGCTCTCGCATATTTGTGAATGTTAGGGTCTGAATAAGCATACCCTCTGTATTGTACAGAGTACCTACACTTAGTACAATAAGTCGGCATACACCCATGTGGTTCGAACTTCGTTCCCTAAAAAAATAGTTGCTTGCACTTTCTAAATTTAGAGAACACTAAATCAACCAAAGAAATTCAAACACTTTACGGAAACGGTACTAAAAAACAACACATGGAAATAAAAAAAATATTAGGAAAAATACGCAGAAAAAGTCAGCGTACACTTGTAAAAAATACGTAAAAGGAAGTAAATAAATGAAAATAAATATCTTGCTTGATGACTTCTGATCGGCATCGAATTGACCAGGTTTGAGATTTCCTCAAAAGTAATTCTTTCCCACATTTCTTTTAAAGTCGTAAGAAATATCTTTCTTACATCGAACGATATTTTCGATGTAAGATTTCTCTGGCTAATCCTTCTTTCAAGTAAATTCAACATATGCTATACAGGATTTCAATTTGGCAATTGGGAAGGTGAATATAACTGTTTTGGAACCTTGTAAAACAACCAAAGCTTGACACTTTCAGAGGATTCTTTGCAATCGTAATCATGCATGAACTAATATTCATGATTAAGAGCCAGTTCTTCGGCACTCTGCTTAAGGTTTCATTTTAATATACAGGGTGTCCCAGTTAAGCAGTATAATCCTTCGAGAGGAGATACCTGAAGTTCCGCCGAACAAAAAATTGTACCACAGGGGGGGTCTATTCTCACCACATTTCAAGTGATAGCCCATCAATGTGGATGACCTCTTATTTGGAAGTGTAACCACTATAAACGCTTTAATTTCATTTTGGAAAGATAATTTAGTGGTGCATACAAGTTTTAAACACATTGGATACAGCTGTGCAGCTACAAAAAAGTTATGGCTCCTGAAACTCAAAATAATGAAAATTTGTTGGTCCATTTTTTCACTTAAAATGGATTTTTCGAATAAATTTTTAATATTTTTATTTTTTTTTATAAAATTTTTATCCCTAAAAAATTTCCTTCAAATTATGTTAAGCAACTTTTTTACGTACGATCAACAGAAGTTGTAGTAAAAGCCATTTTTTGTCAGACAAAAATGGTCAAAAAGAAGTGAGGTACCTACTGAATTAGTCTTAAAACAGAACAGTTTGTGGGATGTTTATAGCAATTGTTCGAAGTGCCTTCCTTCGACTTTCGGGCGCGTTTAAGCATTTCGGATGGCAGATTAGCGAGCAGCACACTCTCATCTCTTCTGAAGCGGCACTAATTTTTCCTTGAAGCTCTTCCAGACTCGACATTTCTCTAAAATAAACTTTTTCTTTCATAGCACCCCAGAAGAAGAAATCCATGGGTGTTAAATCAGGAGATCTGGGTGGCCAAGGGTTGGGGCCAATCGACCAATCCACTGTTCGTTAAAAGTATGGTTGAGGAACGAAGTTACTCCGCTGCTACTGTGACAAGGTGCTCCATCTCTTTGAAAGAGCATCGCCCTTCTCTTCAAGGAGCTCCGGCAATCGTTCTCCAAGAAATTACAGGTAGTAATGGGAATTAACTCTCCGTGAAAAAACGTGCGGGCCTACTAAAGTGTTTCTTATTAATCCAGCCCAAACATGTACGCTAAACCTCCTTTAAAATAAGCAACACATTTCGAAGTTGTTCACAATAATTAAATTCTCACCTTTAAAAGGATGTTGTGCGTATTAAATGGGGATTGGAGTCTGACCAATGAGGCAAATTATGGTGGCTTGTTACCTCATCTCTTGAGAACTGCGCTTCGTCAGTCCACAGAATGTTATTGAGGAAGTGCCCGTTTTCTGCTTGTTTGCGCAGTATCCATTGGCAAAATTCCACTCTTCTTTACGCATCTCCTTGTAGTAAATCCTGTACCGGTGTTAAATGGAAAGGGTGTAATTTATTACTTTGTAGAGTTCTGTGAATCCTGGTTCTGGGAAGTTCCAACTGCACAGCTAGTCTGCGGACGCTGACTGAGGGCTGACCTTCCACAGCACGCAAAATCCCACTCTCAACTTCTGCCGCCGCTGCGTCTGAATATCGTTCCCTTTTATTTGGTGCAGCTGACCCAGTATCAACAAGGCGCTGATACGCATCAGCGAACATCTGACTACATTGTGTTCTACGATTTGGGTATCGTCGTTGGTACTCCAATTTTGCCAATGCAGCGTTTTCATTGCAGAACCCGTATACAAACACTATTTCCGCGTATTCACGTTTTTAATACATTTTGTGGGGATCCGGCTGTGGTGATCTGTGATAATTCTTTGTTACGCTTTTTTTTCCTATTCAGCAATTAACTGTTAACTGCATTGCTCATAGGTTACTTACTTACTTACTTAGGTGGCGCTACAGTTCGGGGTGAACCTGGGCCTCAACCAACAAGACTCTCCATTTAGCTCGGTCTTTAGCTAATTGCTTCCAGTTGCGCACTCCAAGTTGGTCGAGGTCCCCTTGAACTTGTGCGCGCCACCTACGGCGATGATTCCCTCTACTGCGTCGTCCCTCGGAGTTAGATTCGAAGACTCTGCGGGCCGGAGCGTTGGTTGTCGATTCGCTCTACATGTCCTTGCCATCTCAGACGTCCAATACGCAGTTTTTTGACTAGGTCGATGTCGCTGTACAACTCGTATAGTTCGTGATTGAATCTTCTCCTCCAAAACCCGTCAACGCAAACGGGACCGAAAATCTTACGAAGAATTTTTCTCTCGAAGCGACCAAGGATATCTTCATCCTCTTTTAATAAAGTCCATGTTTCAGCGCCGTAAAGCAGGACTGGGATGATCAGGGTCTTATACAGAGTCTCCTTAGTTGTTCGAGATAGGGCTTTACTGTTGAATTGCCTTATAAGCCCAAAAAAACAGCGATTGGCAAGAGTTATTCTTCGATTGATTTCTGCACTGATTTTGTTAGTAGAATTTATAGCAGAGCCAAGGTAGACAAAGTCCCTTACTACCTCGAAGTTATAGCTGCCCACGGTGACGTTTTGTCCAATTCGTCGGTGTTGGTTTTCACTTCTTGTTGACAGCATATACTTGGTTTTGCCCTCGTTTATCGCTAAACCCATTTTGGCCGCTTCCGCCTCAATGCTTGCAAACGCAAAGGTGACAGCCCGCTGAGTTCTTCCGATAATGTCTATATCGTCGGCGTATGCAAGCAGTTGTACAGACTTGTAATGGATTGTGCCTCCGGTGTTGGCTTGTGAGTTCCGCACAATCCGTTCAAGTACAATATTGAAGAAGTCACATGACAGCGCGTCACCTTGTCTAAAACCTTTTTTTGACATCAAAAGTCTCGGTGAGGTCATTGCCGACCTTGATGGAGCAACGAGCGTTCTCCATCGTCATCCTGCGCAGACGAACAAGTGTGGCAGGGATGTCAAAACTAGACATGGATCTATAAAGCTCTTCTCTATAGATGCTGTCATAGGCGGCCTTGAAATCGATAAAGAGGTGGTGAGTATCGATTTGGACTTCTTGGGTATTCTCCAGGATCTGCCGAAGTGTGAAGATTTGATCGATGGTGGACTTTCCTGGCCTGAAACCGCACTGATAGGGTCCAATCAGGCTGTTCACACAATATCGCAGAAAAGATCTTGTATGCGATGTTGAGGAGACTGATGCCTCTATAATTGGCGCAGTTGAGGGGGTCTCCTTTCTTGTGGATCGGGCAAACGATGCTGAGATTCCATTCATCAGGCATGCACTCGTCTTACCAAATATTAGAAATGAGTTGGTGTATGCACTCTAGCAATTCATCCCCAGCTGCCTTGAAAAGTTCGGCCGGTAAGCCGTCAGGTCCAGCAGCCTTGTTGGATTTTAGCTTGGATATTGCTATCCTCACTTCGTTTTGGTCAGGTGGACGGAAATTTTGACTATCATCGTCTATGTTGAATGGTTCATTCTGCCTGACAGCGGGATGTTGGTCTTCGTCGCCGTTATACAGTCTGCAGAAGTAGTTTTTCCATATTCTCAGCACCGACTGTGATTCTACTACGAGGTTTCCATTTTCATCTCTACAGCTTTCTGTACGGGTATTACTTCTCTGACACGTTCTTTTTACCATTTGGTAAAACTTCCGTACATTGTTCCTGGAGTATAGACTCTCGATATTCTCGAACGCGCGCTTCTCATGCTCTTTCTTCTTCTGGAGAAGCTGATGTTCTTCCCGTCTCTTTTGCTCGTAGAGGCAACAACATGATAGCATGTTGGCAGCATTGCCACTGGTCTTCAGTACTTGATGCTGGCGGCAAAGGGGTGATTGAGAGATTTCGGGTTACGCGTTCAGCGAAGAGTCTGGCGGTCTCTTGCGATTGTAGCTTTTCGATGTTAAATTTTCTCACAGTAATTCTTCTTTGTTGCTCAGATTGGGATATCCGCATTCGTGCTTATAAATATCGAGATGAGGAAACCATGTGCTTGCTATGGTGACATTTCGCTCCACAGCGAAATCAATTAGCCTTAGTCTGTTATCAAACGTGGTGTCGTGTAGGCTATGCTTACCGACTGCCCTACCAAAGACGTCCTCCTTTCCTATTTTGGCGTTAAAATCGCCCAATACGAGTTTAACGTCGTATTTAGGACATTGCTCGTATGTTTTGTCGAGGAGCTCGTGGAAACACTCTTTGGTGGCAGGGTCCTTTTCTTCTGTGGGGGCATGAACACATATTAGGCTTATGTTAGCGAATTTAGCCTTGATCCGGATAGTCATAATACGCTCGCTCACGTGTCGGAAGCTTAAGACTTCTTGCCTAAGTCTGCCGCGTATGACAAATCCGCATCCGAATAAGCGTTGCCTGTTGCCTCTGTAGCAATCACCGTAGTAGATGTCACAGTTTGTCATCCTCATTTTGTCCGGCCCATCCCATCGCACTTCCTGGATGGCGGTAATATCTGCTTTATAGCAGTCTAGGGCCTCTGCTAGTTGTTCGGCTGCACGTGGTCTGTAAAGGGACAGAACATTCCACGTACAGATCCGAAGGTCGTTGTCCTTATTTCGTTTGCTGGGGTCGTCATTAGTTGAGTCATCCTTATCCGAGGCTTTTGGTTGTTTCGGAACCATGAGTTTTTTACGTGGTAGGGAAGTTACCCCGACGGCACAACCCCCAACCTGGAGGGCCAGTTCCTTAATTATTCCCCTAGGACGAGGGGCCGGGAACACCGGTGCCAGTAGTCCACTACGGGAGTATGAGCGCTGCCGTTGGCCAGTTAAGGGCTCCTCCGCCATCATCTCTATTCCAATGTCCTGACCAACATTGGAAATTCCTTACCGACCTGTGATCCGAATACGTCGAAGCAGCTCGCGCAAGGTATTCACTAAGTTCAACCTAACTGGAACTATAGACGCCACCGTTGACTCCGTCTAGGGAATTCGTCCGCTGCCGCCTGGAACAGGAAGAAGTGCTCTAGTGAGAAAAGCACTCTTCCCCCCCTCTCTCATCTGCTGCCACCAAGAATCCGCCAAACGGGGTTGGTTACCCATTTCTTGGATTAAGGTACTAGG
The DNA here is from genome assembly GCA_945910035.1 of Brachypalpus laphriformis. Classification (NCBI taxonomy): domain Eukaryota; kingdom Metazoa; phylum Arthropoda; class Insecta; order Diptera; family Syrphidae; genus Brachypalpus; species Brachypalpus laphriformis. The sequence continues at coordinate 131,473,279 of OX246756.1, forward strand.
CACCCGGCTGTCACCGCGTGGAGGTTGAGAGTAGGAGTAGGTAGGCCTCAGCTGAGTGAAAACGCTTGTGTTTTCATATGATCGCATGCACTACCGCAATATTATTATTATTGCTCATAGGTACGTTAGTTTATTATTCTCACTCAATTTTGTTTGATAATTTTTGTCTGACAAAAATGGCCTTTAATACAACTTCTGTTGATCGTACGTAAAAAGTTGTTTAACATAATTTTAAGGACATTTTTTAGGGATAAAAATAATTCATAAAAAAAAAATACAATATTAAGTAACAATTTTGAGAAAAAATGCATTTTAAGTGAAAAAATGGAACAACAAATTTTCATTATTTTGAGTTTAAGGATCCATAACTTTATTGAAGCTGCACAGCTGTACCCAGTGTGTTTGAAACTTGTATGCGCTACTAAATTGTCTTTCCACAATGTACACAAATATTTTTGTATCTATAACAGTTTAGAAGTTATAGCGTTTAAAGTGGTTACACCTCCAAATAAGAGGTCACCCACATTGATGGGCTATAACTTGAAATGTGGTGAGAATAGACCCCTCCCTGCCATACAATTTTTTGTTCGGCGGGACTTCAGGTATCTCCTCTTAAAGGATTATACTGCTTAACTGGGACACCTTGTATTTGAATGTCCATACATGTATATCCATAGCAGATTCTACAATGTTAAATTGTCTTCCGCTAGTACTCGCCATTCACCCCCAAACCATTTTTCCATGCTTAACAGTTCGAAGGTTGTTTGCTTTACAACGTTTCAAAACAGTTATATTCACCTTCCTAATCGCAAAATTTAAATCCTATATAGCATTTGCCGGATTTTCTTGAAAGGAGGAAATCGAAAACCAGAGCAATCTCATAACGAACTATTTTCCTTTTTCCTAAATCCTAAATATGCATGTTGGCATAACGAATATAGGGACACCATTTAGTCGCAGCTATTCTTGTAGATGTTGTAGTAAAAACAATTTACATATTTACAGTATTGAACTTACACACCAGAATATATATTACATTACACCTTTTATTATACTTCAAACCTAAACACTAGATAATGTTTTTACCTTGCACTTCATACCTACACAGAAAATAATATTTTTACATTGTACTTAAAACTTGTAACCGAGCGTGTTCAAAGTCAAAAGAATTCGAAAAGTAGATTGTAGGGCATTTATTTCGCACAATCAGAGCATGACATGAACTTCGTGTTACTATATGGCCACAGAGGGCTACGACTTTCTTTTGTTGTTCGACAAAGTTTCGGGAAAAGTTTTTCACAGGTGTGGTTTTTCTTGTTTTTTTGTATAGATATGTACGAGTACCTATGAGTCTACGCTCGTACATCTTAATCGAAATTGAGATATCTTTTATTATGGTAAGGGTATAATTTACTTTTATTTTACCTTGTCTAGGAATTGTTGAAGGACTTGATGACGTAATGCGTATTTGAGAAAATTTATTATTTGCGATACTTGCTAGATTAAAATGCATAGCTGCATTTGAGTTCCTGTGTGATTTGTAGTTAAGATGGCTTTCTTTGATCTTATCCCGTTGTTTTAAGAATGTCGTTCTATAGTATTCGATTCCTAACACTCAATCCTCAAATTTAAAAAAAATGTCATACATATATGTAGGACAGTAATCTACAGAAATTTTTTAAACCGAATATTGTTTCATTTACCCTAATCAAATCCGTTTTTTGATTTAAAATAGCTAAGCACAAGAATTAAAGGAGACAAGTAGTTTAGTTTTCGTCAGTTGTTAAGTCGGTTAAGTGTGCTAAGTTTGTTTTCTTCCTAACTTTGAAATTAATCGAAATATAATAAAATCTTTGAAGTAAAATTAATTGAATAAGAAGCTTTATAATTAATCGAAACAAAATAAAATAATCATTCAACTGAAATGATATGTGATTGGACGCAACGTTGGCGAATTAAACTTGATAAGTCAAAAAATCTTCCTGTGGTTATTAATAATCAAGTAGTTCCTTATTCTAACACAGCTAAGTATCTAGGTAGAAATCTTGATGCTAAACTGAAATAGAGGGAACATGTGAAAAAGAAAGTAGAAGAGCTAAATATTAGATATAGAAAGCTTTATTGGTTACTTGCTTACTCAGATGGCGCTACAGTCCGGGGTGGACCTGGCCCTCAACCAACAAACCTCTCCAGCCAGCGCGGTTACGAGCCAGCTGCCTCCAGTTGCGCACGCCAAGTTGGTTGAGGTCCCCCTCCACTTGTTTGCGCCACCTACCGCGAGGTCGTCCTCTACTGTGTCGTCCATCCGGGGTGGATTCGAAGACTTTCTTAGCGGGAACGTTGGGCCCCATCCGCTCTAAATGACCCAGCCATCTTAGTCGCTGTATGTGAACTCTTCTGGCTAAGTCGATGTCCTTGTATAGGCCGTATAGTTCGGCATTGTACCTTGTCCTCCACTCACCGTCTATGCAGACGGGACCAAAGATCGCTCGATTCTCTCGAAATAACCAAGGGCTTCCTCATCCGGTTTTGTCAATGCCTATGCCTCTGCGCCATACAACAGGACTGGGTCCAGCCCAGCTGGGTCCTGCAGTCCAGCTTTATTGGTTGTTAGTCTATAATTCAGAAGTGTCCATCTTCTGCTGTTCGTTGGTCATCACATCACTTGAGAACGGCTAGACCGATTTGTCTCATTTTTATTTTTAAATGTTCATAATAGTCCGAGTAAGTTTTTTACGGAAAGAAAGATTGGAAAAGTTTCCCGGAAAATTAGAAAATTCGGGAAAAACTGAAAGTGCTTTCTCCATGAGAAAAAATGTGTGTACCTATGTTCGTGTACTATGGACTCCGAAACCACGTAACCGATTGAGCTAAAATTTTCGGACAATCTTTGGTATTGGCCCGAGAGTGTTTCTGTAAAGTTTGGTCAACTACTTTAGTGTTATCGTACTTTAGTACTTAAAACACTTATCTTTTCTTATTCGCAGCAAAGCACCCCGGGTACCATCGTGCCAGCAGTTTGCCCACTACTTTAGTATTATGGTACTTTAGTACTTAACATAATTTGATATATGTATTTAAGGTTGACCACTTCCCCACTATTGGCCGGCACAAAACTGTTCTCTAATAGACTTAGCCCCAGGCGCCTGCCTGACAGTTGTTGTTCCATGCGCCTGCCTTACATTGTTTTTTTTTTTTGTTAGGCGCAGCAACGCTCGCAGGGTGCCCGCTAGTTAAGAATAAAATCCTAATATATAATTAGATACTAAAACCTGTTTGGACATATGGTATCCAATTATGAGGTTGTACAATGAAAACAAATGTACAAATAATACAAACATTTCAAAACAAAGTCCTTCGGGGAATAGTAAATGTCTTATGGTCTATTCGAAATAATGACTTGCATCTTGATTTGCAGATTGATCATGTGACGGAATTAATACGCAATCCGTCACAACGAGCATCTGCAGATGCATATTAATCCTGAGATAGAAGACGTCGTAAATGTACGATATAATATTCGTAGATTAAGAACTAAACTTCACGAACTTATAATCTGACAATTATGAGAACCCGTATTTAATTTATAATACCTTCTCAAACGCAACTGAACGTTGAAACTAAAATCATTTGTGGTTCATTCTCTGATTGGTCATGATTAAGGAGGTGTTTTTAGTGCGGTTAGAGTCCCACACTACTCTGGGTTTCTAACCCCACAGTGTCTTTCGAGATTTTCACCTCCGTAAAAAAAAAATAAAAAATAAAAATTCAACTGAAATTATAATTCGTGCGCGTTTTATTTCCCTCTTCTATGTATCGGTCGTTCCCCTTACAAATGTTGTCGAAGTTTCAAACTGAATAAGTGCCGCGTCGGATAATTATTCGCGACATGTACATACATATATATATGTACGTTACGTGCTCTGAAACAATAAAGTACGGAGTTCTAGTGGTCTAAACGTAAAAACATTTTAAAATATGAATCGCATGTGAGAAAAGATTTTAAAATATAGTAGTAAAGAATTGCGAAGTTAAAGAACTGAAAAGTATGATTTATGGAAAAGAAGTTGATAAAAATTAAGTGAAGAGCGAAAGAAATTAAGAAAAGTGTATGTATATGTAAAGAAGTGAAAAGAAACAACAACAAAAAATATATACATATATAAAATTTTAAACGAAAAGTGTACTTTTGTGAACATGTACACCTGTATGTTAACTAAAAATACATAAGAAAAGTTAAACTGAATCTTATTAACAAAAGCCGATGAGATCGCTTCATACTTCTAGCATGATCAACACATAAGACACATGTACCCATATAAAGTACCGGTATTCCGTAAAGAAAGATTTACTGGACCGGTTGTATGCATAAATGTTAAAAGAAGATAGGGAAAAGTCACTGCTAGTGGATAGGGGGAGCATCAGGGGAAGACGGAACTTAGGAACAAAGTAAAGTTTTATCTTACATTGCTGTTGTTGTTGTTAGATCACCTGAATCCGCTAGTAATACCATGTCGGAAGCAAATAATACATTAGTTTATAAGGATATTGAGGAGTCCTCAATCGTTTTACTGATGAAGCAGGAAAAAACGTTACAGTCTGGCTGAAGGATTTTGAAGACATTGCAGAAGTATGCGAATTGAATCCAATTCAGAGGAATATTTACGCAAGCCGACTTTGAAAGGAGCTGCTAAGTTGGCCGTTGAATCTCTAAACGGAAAATGCAATTGGGACGAATTAAAGAATTTTTTAAAAGTCGACTTCAGTGGCACACATTCTTGTATTAGCATTCATAAAATTCCCCAGTCCCGTAAGAAAAAACAAAACGAATCGTTCTTAGAGTAAATGCACACAATGAAACAAATCGTTAAGAAAGGAAAGTTTGACGATCAATCGTTAAAAGCGTACATTGTACATGGTATTTCGGATAGTCCTTCCTATAAAACAGTACTTGAGGCGACTGCACTAGAAGAATTTAAGAAAAAGCTTTTAATTTATGAAAATATTAAAAGTCAGATTAGCTCGAATCACCTTTTTAGTGCTTCAACATCAAATAATGCTAAAGATAGTTCGAATCGGAAACGCTGTGCAAACTGTGGATCCCTCTCTCACCACCAAAGTGCCTGCCCAAACAAAAGCAGAGGTACTAAATGTTTTTCATCCAGTAAGTTTGGACATATTGCCGCAGATTGTTCTAAAAGAGATTCTAGCAAACAAGTCAGCAATCATACGAATATGAAACGAAATAGTAGATTAGACTGCTGTGTTAAAGTTGTTCTCGCTGGGGGACTTCAAGAAGCTTTGGTTGATACTGGGACAGATGTGTCCTTAATGAATGAGATCATTTGGAGGAAGTCCGGTGCTACTAAAATGGATGGACCTGGGGAGTGTTTACTCGGATTCAGTAATGATATAGCAAAGAAAACATATGACTTTTATGCAGTCGAGATTTTAATTGAAAATCATGCACATGAAGTTCCATTTCATATTGCTCCTATTGCATTCATGACACAAATGTTACGAAAGATGTAATCAATCCAGGGCAAGCGTTTTAACGCACTATACTATAGAAAAACAGATACAGGTGGTTACAACAAGGGTGACGAAGGTTCCTTTTTATCAGAACGCGTAAAATTAACTAAGTCTGTATAGTCACGAAAGGTTTATTATAACACAAAAACATCCGGCTCGAAGGTCCAACAGTTTATAATAAAGAATACACGAAAGTTTCCAATTTCTAAGTTCATCAGTTTAATTGAGTGTACAAAAAATTTATGATTTTGATTAACAGTACATAATATAAGGAAAAGTGGGCGGCGTGGCGCAAGTGGTTAGTTTGTCGGAACTGACCGTGAGGTTCGAAGTTCGAATCCCACAAAACACCAAAAAGTTTTTTTCACGGTCCCACCTCTTGCGAACCTCTAAGGGCGAGAAGCGAGGCCCATGCAGTTAAAGGACTGTTGCGTCAAATATTATTTTTTTTATATAAGGAAAAAAGGAAAGCATGCAAGCAATGTTACCAAGATGATGTAGTCGGTGCTAGAGTTGAGATCCAAGTGAACGAGAGACACTCAATTTTGATTGATCTGACTATGATAGCTGGTATATGGTACTGCCTTGCTTGCGATCAATAAACAACAAAAATGCAGTGACTCAGAGCAAATATTGAAGTTAAATGATATGAATAGTTTTGGAATAGGAAGTCTATCAATGATAATAATTATATCGTCAATGATACATGATACAATAAATTAGTAAATGATATTGTATATGAGATTGATAATCTTGAACTAGTTACTATACTAATTTTTCTCTTCCTGTCTAACCTTTCTCTCGCTCTCTCTCTCTATCTGTCCTCTCCAACGCCCGCACTGTGTGTAAACATGTTAAGTGTATTCGTAATCCATTCAGTGTGCGCAAATTATAAAAAAAAAAAAACATTCCAACGCTCGTATTGTGTAAACTTTATGGGGGTATTCTAAGCCCCTTGAGTGCGCGCAAATTTCGAAATAAAATCTGGGACTATTGCACCTGGAAAATTAAACAATTTGTTTTGAATTGTGGTCAGGTGACATAATCGGAGCATCCGAAATGAGCAATACAAGGCAGTTACTGTTAACGGCTAAAGGTATCGAGAGTTAACAATCGATTTATTTGCCTGGTTATTTCTTTTCAAATCATAGGTTATTTTGACACTGACAGCTGTTTCCCGCTCGAAATCTTAACAGAAAGTCAGTATCATACCTCCGCGGAACGAAATGAGTCGCTTTACGCTTGAACAGCATTGGGAAATATTGAAAACTTATTTCCAAAGTTTGTGCTATGTAGCCCAAATAGTGCGTTTTTTGAATAGAAGTTTTGGCCGAAATGAAGCACCCACCGCGCCTGCTGTACGGAAGTTTGTGCAAAAAGTTCATGAGACTGGTATGCTAGTGGACAATACTCATGGTCCCCGTCGTCGTACGGTACGCACAGACGAGAATGAGGCTGCTGTAGCCGAGAGTGTGAGACTCAATTCACGAACATCAACTCCTCATCGATCTCAACAGCTCAACATTTCACTCACTAGCCTGGGGAGAATTCTGCACAAAGATCTGGGATTATTCGCTTACAAGGTCCAATTGATTCAGCAATTGAAAGCGCACGACTATCCGCTTCGTTATCGCTTCGCAGTTTGGGCCTTAGATCAGCTTGAATTGGACAACGACTTTGGGCGAAAAATCATCTTTTCTAACGAGGCACATTTTCATCCCTTGGCTACGTTAACAAACAAAATTGCCGCATCTGGGGCTCGGAAAACCCGCACGTTATTGTCGAGAAGAAACTTGTAGTTGGCCCACCCTGTATATCTTACCTACAGGTCCAAAATTGTACCATCCTAGAATGGTACATCCGTTTTTTGTACAATGTCCGAAATTCTGGTACAAGAGTTCTTGGGATGACCAATGGGGCCTATTTAATTAGTAGAGGGTTTAGACGGACTCTGGCACACTCCCTTAAGGCACCATGTGTTAGGTTGAGAGGTCCTTAAGGCGCTATGGGTTAGAGTGAGTTGTAAGATTTGGGATGTGGCCTAGCTCTCCATAAGAACCCATGGGTTAGAGTGAGATGTAAGATTCGGGGCGAGGCTTTTTTTCCCCTCCAGAGTTTCGGTTGTGTGAGTGAGGTAACACATTGATGTGTTTGGGCAGTGAGGTGTCATATTTCAAATTCACGGTTGCTTATTTTTTGCTTTTGGGCTGTAGTCTAGCTCTCCATAAGAATTTATTGGTGTTGGATTGAAATGTAAGATCTGAATTTGAAACGTTTGTTTATTTTTTTGTCTTTGGACTGAGATCTGAATTTGGAATCATCATCGGAGCGAGGTGTCATATTTAACGTTTGTTTATTTTTCGTCTTTGGACTGAGATCTGAATTTGGGAACCAGGTGTCATATTTCACATTTGTTAGTTTTGATTGGGGGAATCGTAAGATCAGAGTCAGGGAGTGAGGTATTTAGTATGTGTGAGTGTGTGTGGAGACCGATTTGTCATATTTGGTTTGATTGATGAATTGCATATTCCATAGCAAGGAGGGAGTTTTTTATTGCTGCTGATCTGTGTGTGTGTGTGATTATATTTGATGTTGAGAGTGAGGTATCTGGATTTTGTTCTCTGGGTGTGACGTCATTGGGGGTGGAGCTGATTTGGAAAATGGGTATCGGATTCCATACATGGGTTATGTTTGCTAAGAGATTTTTTTTTCTATTGATCAGTGTGTGTCTTTTTCGTTTAGGGTGGTTGCGAGGGAGAGAAGAGAGGGGGGTTTGGCTGATTTCAGGAATTGATTTTTGGATTCTATAGAGGAATTATGAACACGTATAAGAATTTGAGAAGAGTTTTGGGCTACGAGTCAGGCTGATTCATAGCTGTGTGTTTATTTTTGAATGCTGGCCCGGAGTTAGTAAGTGTTTATGTAAGTGGCAGTACAAATGTTTATCTGTTGCTGTTCCGTAAAAATGTATAATATGAGTAAAGAGGATGACATAAGGGAACAAAAGAAAAATCTGAACTATGTGAGTCAAATTGATTTGTTTGCTATTCGGTAAAGAAAAAGGGGGGATTTTATACCTATTGATCTGCGTGTGTGTGACGTCATCGGGGTGGAGCTTAGAGTGGTTTGATTGGGGAAATTGGCAAATTCCATAGATGGGTTATGATTGCTTGGAGGTTATGCTTTTTATTTCTATTGATCTGCGTGTGTGTGTGTGTGTGTGGTTTTTTTTTAGGTTGCGCCAGGGATGTGTAATCTTTATAGATACTAATAGGCCGAGTGCTACTAGCATGCACGAATCGCAAACCTGAGTAATCGATTTCAGGAATACGCCTACGTACTAAACACACACCCTACACACTTCTACCACTCTCCCCACGGGACTGCCGTTAGGTATTACTTCGCGGGCTGGTTAGCAATTTATGGCTGTACTTTCTGCTTCTCGACGTATTCTTTCTTGAATTCGAAGCTGCATTTGCACGTGCGTAATATACGCGCAAATTTCCATCCATTTTTCCTCAGATTGTACTATATGATCTATGAGGAATGGAGGACTGGGAAGTTCGTTTCTCCAGTTTTCAAATCGTCTACAGTAGAAGACTACATGCTCCGTATCTTCCTCCTGGTCTGGACATTCTGGACACAACGGAGAGCTATCGTGTCCAAACCGGTAAAGATATTTGCGATAACCTCCATGGCCAGACAGGAACTGCGTGAGGTGGTAGGTGCAGTTCCCATGTGCTCGGTTTATCCAAATGTCGATGGTGGGGATTAATTAATAGGTCCTTCTGCCTAACCGCATTATCCCATCGATCCTGCCACACAGCTCTTGAAGCTGTTTTTTCTTCTTCTATAACCCTTCTTCTTTCGCTAGCATCTTGATGGCTCGAGCTTCTCCGATTGCAGATTCTCTGCATCTCGTTCGCGAGGATGTCGATAGGAACCATTCCTGCTATGACAAAGGCTGCTACGTCAGAGATAGTTCTAAAGCCACTGATGGTCCTTATAGCGCAGAGTCTGTAGGCTGATGTAAGTTTCCTCCTTGTTTCTTTGGTCGCGAGAGCCCCCGCCCAAACCGGAGCCGCGTAAAGAAGGACTGCGCTGACAACTCTGGATAGTAGGAACCTCCTAGCGTATCCAGGTCCTCCAATGTTGGGCAATATCCTTGAGAGTGCTGCCTGAAGTCGTGACGCTTTTTTGCTCGAATAATCAACATGCTGTTTAAACCGCAGTCTATTGTCGAGCATTACTCCTAGGTATTTGATTGCTTCTTTGGATCTGATGATTTGGGTTCCAACCTGGACATTCATATATTCCACAGATTTCCGGCTGGTTATTAGAACAGCTTTAGCCAGCCAGCTTTTGATTTGACTGATTGCCACATTTGTAGCTGTTTCTACTTCACTGATTTGTTTGCTACTGTAACAACAGCGATGTCGTCAGCAAATCCAATTATATTCACTTTATGTGGCAGTGATAGTCGTAAAACTCCGTCGTACATTATGTTCCATAGTAATGGGCCCAGCACCGATCCTTGCGGGACCCCAGCTGTAACATCGTAGTACTTCACTCCTTCGGCGGTATCATACCTTAGTTTCCTGTTGGTAAAGTAGCTCGCCATTATCTGCAGCAAGTAAGATGTTGTATCCATCCTAGCAAGAGATCGTCTTATAGTGGGCCAGTCTGCCGAATTAAACGCGTGTTTGACATCTAGCGTCACTACTGCGCAGTATTCCTTGGTGCCGTATCGCCATCTTTCACCTTCAATTGCTTCCGCTGCTATATTAACTACAGCTTTAATGGCGTCAATTGTTGAGCGAGACTTTCGGAATCTGAATTGGTGGTTGGACAAAGCCCCTTTCTCCTCCGCTATTGTGAGCAATCTGTTTTAAATGATTCGCTCCAAGATCTTTCCCATTGTGTACAGTAGGCATACCTAACCTGACATCACTTGCCACTTGACTAAAAGTGGGAACATCAGGTGTAGGCCCTGCCTTGGCTTTCTTGGCAGCAGGTGCTGGTGGGGTGTGATCCTCTGATCTGACCCGTTTTGCTTCTTTAGCAGGAGGGGCTTTGGCACAAGCTAGGGCACTTTCCCTGGTATCACCTCTGCTAATTGTGAACTTGAACCGCCTTCTTTCAGCAGAGTTGCACCGAACGAAACCGTCCGGTTGTATTCGCAGCTCGTCTAACCTCTTCCCAATGGAGGAGCTCCCAGATTCCTCTGTGACAACGCTGCACGTATCCACGAGAGTGTATGTGTCAGAATCAGAGACGGCGGTATCCGCTTCTTCGGGATTGACACACTTGGAGGGCAAGGATTGGGCCCACTTGGCTCCGTCATCCATACCATTCGAAGATTTAGGTTGCTCGTCAGCAAGCTGAGTAGTTAAGGCCGAAGATGTAGTGGCCGTCGGAAGCTCTATAGCATGACGACTAAGTGCAGCTGTTTGCTCGTCAGCAGAAACAGAAGCTGGTGTGATTTGAAATGCACCTGACTCATATTTTTTTTTTACATAGGAAATTTTTGGACGCACGAGCACTCGAGAACGGAATATCACCCATGATAGAGCTCGATATACCATGGGAAGGCTGAATTGAAACCGAAGGTCGCCAAGGTATTCGGAGTCCGCATACTAGCGACTAAGCACTCTCTTAGCCATGCATCCCTCGGCGTATGCTGTTCCACCTTGGATTATAGATTATTTTCCAGAGGTTTACTCCTCACGTCGCTCACTTTGGCCGAATACTTACAGTCGGTAATTCAAGCCGTGCATTTCAGGCAGGCGCAAAAGACTACATCCAATTGAACAAACATGGAATGTTAGGCCGGTTATATCGCTGTAGCATTCGTTGCCCGGTGGTCGCCCCGTGGAGGCAGTGAGTCTTCTTGTAACGGTTACTCAATAGGGATCGTCCAAAGACTTTGCCATAAGAGCCCGAACCTGACCACCTTGAATAGTGCATAGAAAGGCATGAATAATTTTCGACGAGTCCCCGAGTGAAGCGTGAAAAATAAAAAATGTACGATTTCGAATAGTAAGAAAATTTATTATTTGCTTATAAAGAAAACCTAACGGCTGAAAAAGGTTTTTCTTTTACCAGTACCTAGGCTAGTATTAAACAGTTCTATTCACCTCTGCTAGCTTCTGCTATAACCTGGGGGTCCGACTAAGACGTTACAATGTCTTAAAAATATGTTTTGTTTTTGGAAATAAATATCGTTTTCTTACGCAATTTATTACTCATTTACGTCATGGTGACTTAGTACCCTTAGTAGGCTGAATACTCAGGATTTCAATTTCTAAACACTCAGTTTGTTGTTACATTATATACATATGTACATATTTGGTGCAACAGCCCATGAAGGATCTAGGCCTAGCTTCTCGCAAACACTCGTGTTCTGTGCAATATATTCTTCGCACAAATGGAAGGGACCTATAATTTTGTGGCGTATCCGAAGATCAAATTTTATTTTGTTATTGAGAAGCTTTCTCATGACAATAGTACTCTCGGACGTTTGCCAAACGTTCGCGAGGGATTGGACCGAAAAAAATCTTTTGATGTCTTCTGAGATTTGAACATTGAACTTCCGCGCAGTGGACACTAACTACTCCACGGCGCCCACATTGTTACATTGATAATTTATTAAATTTGATGTGACCTCATCTTTCCTGGAGTTCTTAACTTCGGTTGACAATTTATATGTTATATCAACCTATCTTTTTTTTTTTACTTTCAAATTGTAAAACACACTTTTTATAACAACTTATAATTTTATAATTTTTGCTTTTGATTGTATAACTTTTTATTAAAAACCGAATAATGTCTGTGAGTAGTGTACCAAAAAGCTCTTCCAGCTTACTTTATTATGTAAATGTATTGATTACCACCTTAGGAGTTCGAGGTGGTAATCAATTCGGACGGTTGTCTATTGCGTTTTGAAAAGCCTCCACACGTCTTGTGCGCCATAACCGGGTTTGATTGCCCGAACACAGAACACAATGGTGGAGCTGAAGCTTCGCTGTAGTACGAAGCGCTGTCAAAAAAAATCACTCACTGATCAAGCGGTGGTGAACTGCTGAACGTTTATTTTCCTCTTTTATATATTTATGGTGAGGATTGCTCAAATCCCATAGAATATTGTTCATTTTTACTACCTCGATACATTTTAATGTTGACTCATCTGCCATATATTTTTTTTTATTTTGTTTTTAATGTCAAAAAGTGGCGCTGCATGAAGCTAAAATTGACTCAACTTCTACTTCGCACTACAGCTTTGACTGCCCGAACACAATGGTGAAGCTGACGCTGTAATAGGAAGAGCTATCAAAAAATCGTTTATGTAGCTAAGTATCAACACAATGGTGAAGAGCTGTGCGGTTGTTTTCCTGTCCAAAATATATACCTTTTCGCTTGCTTGGTCGCTTCGAGAGAAAAATTCTTCGTAAGATTTTCGGTCCCGTTTCCGTTGATGGGTTTTGGAGGAGAAGATTCAATAACGAATTATACGAGCTGTACAGCGACATCAACCTAGTCAAAAAAAACTGCGTATTGGACGTCTGAGATGGCTAGGACATGTAAAGCGAATGGACATCAACGCTCCAGCCCGCAGAGTTTTCGAATCTAACCCCGAGGGACGAAGCAGTAGAGGACCTCCTCGCCGTAGGTGGGGCGCACAAGTTCAAGGGGACCTTGACCAACTGGAGACTGATCTGCCATATGTTTGTTTTTATTTTATTTTGAAACGTCAAAAATTGGCGCTTCATGAAGCTGAAGTTGACTCCAGTTCGCATTGTATTCGCAGTATTGGATGTGTGTTTATTTAACTTTGACAGCGCTTTGTACTACATCTTCAGCTTCACCATTATGTTCGGGCAGTGATGTGAGTATTATTTCAGTCGGTATACTACTGCAAGAGAAGTGTATCGCAATCGAACGTCGAGTAATCGTACACGCTACAAGGTATATTTAAATAAGTATTGCCTGAGTCGGTTCAATGTTCGCTACGTACATATGTTAAGTAAAGGGAGTTTAAAACACTATTCTGAAAGGTGTGAATCCTTCTTTCTAAAGTTACTCTCTAGCTACGTTTGTTTCAAAATGCAATCACTTTTGGTAAATGGTGCACCGCACGAATTCCTGTTGTTTGTATCAGAAGGGCATTTGAGTTGGTTGCTGTTGGCATTCCAATTCATTATTCACCAGACCAATGGTGACCATTTATTGATTCATCGAAATAAAGTTTAAAAGCAAAATGGAAATAATCCAGAAACTTATTCTAATATAAAAATCTGCTCAAGAGAAGTTAGTACGATCGTCATTATTGGAAAGTAAGTGCAGATCTTTAAATTGTTGGAATATTGCTTTGGTTGCAGTGCGGCTTCGTACAATATTGAAGTTTTCTTTGCGAGTGGGATAGTAGAGCACTGTATTCAAAAACAATGGCCAATGAAGAGTAATTTCACTCCTGGACTAAAAAACAATCCTCAAAGTCTATTAGTAGAGACAAATTACATCATTTTACCGCCCTTACATACCAAATTCTGAATTATGAAAATCTTCGTTAAAGCCATGGATAGAGCTGGAGAAGATGTTCTCTTTTTGGAAACTTTGTACCCCAGATTGAGCGAAGCTAAATTTGGAGAAACCATTTTTGTAGCGCCATATGAAAAGAACGTCATGAAGGATTCCAGTTTTATTGAAAAATTGAATATACAAGGAAAAAATGAATGGTGGGTTTTATTTTTGTGAAGTCATAAATATTTTGCAACGCAATACAAAGTCACCAAACTATAAGGAAATCATTTCTAAGCTACTACAGAACTATAATATCTTGGGACGCAAAATGTCTTTAAAGATTAATTTTCTTGATTTCGGTTAAGAGTTTTTCCCTAGAAACTTGTGTGCTGAAAGCGACGAGTATGGGGAGCTTAGAACATGGGAAAACTCAGCGGGAGAACTCAGCGGCCCATCAGTGGGGCATTTACGAGTATTGAGATCGAGGCAGCAAAGATGGGTTTAGCGGTCAATGAAAGAAAAACAAAATACATGCTGTCTACAAAAAAGGGCACCCAACATTGGCGCCTTGGATAGAACGCCACAATAGACAGATATAATTCTGAGGTACTATGTTAAATGACTTTGTCTACCTAGGCTTTATAGGAAGTTCCGTAAAAGACACCAGTGGGGAGATCAAACGAAGAATTACTCTTGCCAATCGCTGTTTCTATGGGCTAACAAGGTAATTGAGTAACAAAGCCCTATCTCGAACTACCAAGGTAACTCTGTATAAAACACTAATCATCCCTGTCCCGTTGTATGGCGCAGAGGACATGGATTTTGTCAAAATCGAATGAGAATGCCCTTGGTTATTTTGAGAGAAAAGTTCTGCGAGTGATCTTTGGTCCCGTCTGCATAGATGGCAAGTGAAGGAAAAGGTACAATGCCGAGCTATACGACCTATATAAGACTTAGCCAGAAGAGTTCACATACAGCAACTAAGATGGCTGAGTCATATAGAGCGGATGGAGTCCAACGCTCCAACCACCAAAGTCTTCGAAACCACCCCGGATCAACGCCGCGGACCTCGTGGCGCAAACGAGTGGAGGGGGGCCGCAACCAACTTGCCGTGCACAACTGGAGGCAGCTGGCTCGTAACTGGGCGGAGTGGAGAGCTTTGTTGGTTGAGGCCCAGGTGCACCCCGGACTGTAGCGCCATCTATGTTAGTAATTAAGTATTTTAAATAATGTCATCCCAAAGTATTACAAACTACCATTTGCAAAGCGCGGCAAAGAAAAGAAACATTTTGTTCCCATTTTAATTTCCTTTTCGAACGTTTGAATAAGAATGAAAATTACAACTTAATTGAAGAAGTACGCTGAAGAAGAGGAACGCCTTGAATACTTCAGCTCAGTTTAGACATCCTTTTTGCTCCCACCCACATATGTATTTTTCTTTTTTTTTATCTTGACTATTTACATATTATATAAGTAAATATTTCATGTAGTCTACTAGAAATAATTCTTTAATTGTAAATAAAAGAAATAATTTCTTTAATTGTACCGAGTACATATATTTATTTTCTAAAATGCGACATGATGGGCTTGCATATACGAGTGCCAAATGCATAGTCCCACCCAAACTGCTTCCATTAAAATTTTGATAACCTCCTTTTTTTACAAGGATTCACCGCTCCTTTAGGGGTTTTAATTCTTGTTATACTTAGTTTCTTACATGAAATCCCAGAACGAAAGATCTGTGGACATACGAGTATGTACCCATATTATGGTTTCTGGGATTCTACTACTCGTAAATACATTTCGCTCTAATATTTTCACTTCGTTCATTTACACTGTCTGTGCGGTTCATGAATTGCGAGATTACGAATTTATTTTAATATATTACAGCTGGTAATACTAGTTAACTTGCCAATTTCTCTACATATATTGTGTACCTATAACTTGACTAGCTCAGTTCAGGAAACCGAATTTTCGTCAACAAGCCATCCGTCAATGTCTAATACTCGTATCTATTCACCGTTCACCATTCGCTAGTCAAGTTTTCAGTATTTAAATACACTCCACTTCTAAAAAACAAACGTGTTTCTATCTCATTCTCATTTTAATTTTGTAGATCGTCGTGATCACTTTACGAATTATTAAGTTTTATTTGAACTTTAGATGTAACTCACAGCTAGCTAAAGCGATGTGTTGATTTGAAAATAAGGAGACTCTAAGTAACGTCAAATCATAGTGTATGTATAACATGTACATAACTTCGGACCTAAGAAACTATTTGAAAACCTAATAACATTCCAATAAAGCGAAACATACCCTTAGACTCCCAAACAGAAATATGTACTTACATACATATGTACGAGTATATCTATGCAGGAAAGAATATTGATACAGAATATCCTTAAATGGGACTTCTCTTTAAAATGATACAATTTCTAGATTGTATCTTAATCTTCTTGAGTGAACCTGAAGCATTTCTAAGGAATTTTTGAAATTCCTGCACTTTAAACGTAAAACAACATCAAGACTGGGTATTCCTCTACTATCTAAGGCGTTCTCTGCTCATGTGCATGGTAAAAGTGGCTTTTTGGTCCACATTCTATTCACATAGCAAATAAATAATTTATGGCTTTCATATAAGGTATAATACAAGAAGTTGTTTTCCTCTTTTCCCGGAAATACTTCGGTTGGATGCATTTTCAAATCTGAAACAGTTGAATTGTCAGGAAACCCAAGTACGAAATAAAGCAATTTCCTTGAAGCACGCATTTGGAGATTCCTTTCGCATTGAATCCATCCACACAAATGCAATTTTATTGGTTGGTGTTTTAGTATCTATTACACGGGTGTTTTCATCCATTGCCGGTAATTTGTACATGAGCTTCTATTATTTATAAATAAATCTCTTTCAAATTTCTTCACAATTCCTTCAAAATGGGTGAAAGGCATTCAAAGTAACTGGCGTTCTTAGAAGCATGTGTATGTGAACGATTTACAATCATCTTGTTGCTGTCATTAGCTAAATTATGTCATAGAATACCATATATTAATTTTGACTGAAACATCCTGGTATGTGTTTGTATTTGACACTCAGGTCAATGCAGACTCATTCTGATATCCATTGGGGAAAAAAGATATCCCGTGCTCTTAGAGCGCTACCTGCCCAGTAAAGAAATACTTTAAATGTGTTTATTTATATTTAAAATTACTGCGCTTGTGCATTCTGTGGATTTATATTGTAGTTCCCTAGTTTCTTCGATAGTTCTTGGATATTCTGGAAAAAGCGTCTTCTGAAAAATTTGATTACTAGGTGCTAGAGAGACAATGGGCAGTGGGGGAGTTATTGCCTTTTCTTGCTCTGAATTTCTCGACTTTATCCCGATTGAGTTCCTTCCTTTGTCTTTCTTAAGCTCTTAGTTCCTTTATTGTCCACGTTGTCGTCTCAGAGACTGCATCGCTCGCCTCTCGGCTTTTAAGTATTTCATTAACAATGGTGTATCTCCGACTTCTCTCCTACGTGCTTCCCTTTCAGTGAATAATTGCGGGCATAGGTAAAACACATGTTTGTCGCTTTCAGTGCTCAGTAAGGGCTGTCATCGTACTTGCGCTCATACAAGAACGAGCGGAACCATCCAAGTTCCGTCAGGAACTATAAATAGTAGTCCACCTCTCCACGTCGTATTTCCTTGGTACGTCCATCTTATTTTGCAAAACGACTCCAACATATGTTGGTAATTAATATATAGCGTGCAACCTGGTGTAACAACGAAAGTATGTACGCGCATGGAGGCGTATAAACATTTTTATATACCACCACAAAAGTTAGTTTTATACCTTTTTATGTATTAATAAAAAAAAAAAAACTAGTTTTAAATTGTTGAAAAATATAAAGTTAGCCCAAACCTCCAATAGAACTAACAGATGACTAGTCTCTTCAACAGAGTTTGTAGAATAAGCAGAAATATCGTTAATATCCGTTGATATCTCACCTAAAAACTAGATTTTTATTAAACTTGTTAAAAAATCGGTCATATTATAATATGCTTTTCCATTCTTCCTATGCATACCAAAGGTGAATTGGATGATGAATAAGCAACATATTATGGGAGGCTTGAGGCTTGCAATAATCGAGCAAAAGCGATCGATATTTCCTATTCTTAATTTATCCGATTGATATTTTCAGCTGACCAACAATTCAACGCAGTAATACCAATAACATGCTTCCTTGAAGTAGATTTTACGACAGCGAATTTTCCATGCAAACCTACCTGTGGATAAGCAAGTCAAAATATTTTGATTGAAGTATGTTTTATTTATTTCGATTTTTAATATGTAAAAAATAAGCTTTTGTCTGAGAATATATTTCTTTAATGGAGCACGATAATTGCATGACGCAAGTAAAAAGTTGAAAATGATGGCACTGCGTTTTATTGCACATTTCATTGGTGCCGTCCGAACTGGCTGGGCAGAAGGTGATTTTTTTTGTTCATGTTTGATTGCTCTATGTATTTTGTGGCCGCATTATTTAATGTTATAACTGGAAAGATTAAGTAGTTATTGTTGGTACTTAAACCGATAATTTAACACACAATAACCAAACACATTACCACTATACCATGCTACCTACCTTGTGCGTTAGTTAGATACAAACTTCTATTCTTCAAAGCACCCTCATCAAATTAAGCGTGAGTGTAGAGCTTGCGAAATGACACCGTTTTCTTCAACGTACGAGATTATTAGAATTCCGTATCCCTCGGCCCACTGTACTTTTGCACATGTTAGCCCCAGCTCTTCCTTTACTAAAGAATGTACATTATAGTCCAGACACATCAACAAGGAGATGTTCAGTTTAACTCGAGCTATCGTGGAGGTCCGTTCAGTGGATTTTAGCCAGTAATCATCGCAGTTCTTTAACTCTCGTTCAGTTTAAGCCGTCGCTTAAATTCTCAACCGGAATCTTAAGTTCCGCCAAACGAAGGGGTTCTAGGTTGGCGAAAGGAAAACGCTCCATACGTTTCTTCAAGAGCAAACTTCCAATTTCATCCACAATTTGATAATGAGCTATGAAGCCCGTTTCCAATTAATTGGCTTCGCTAACAAGCAAAACTACAGGATATGAGCTACGGAGAATTCAAGGGCAGTTCATCAGCGAAGTAGAAAATGGCCGCCATTGCGAGCCGTAATCTTTTAGCTTAGGTCAATTAACTCCACTTTTTTTTTAAACTTAAAATTTTACAGTACTACATTTTAGCTTTCTATATCCATCTATCTATCTATCTACGAGTACCTATAGATATAATAAAATGATAGCTAGAGTCGCTTTGTTGCACGTATCACGCAAAACTAATTGACCGATTTTAATAAAACTTTGCCGTTCTATACCTTAAAGGGTTAATCCTTACCTCTAATTAGAATTATCACGATACATACTCCTCAAGGGAATTAAGATATTTAAATAAATAAACAGCCTGGCAAGACAAGGAATTTTAAAACTATACATTCAAAAACTAAACACTTTTTTGAGTACTTTTGGGCGCAATATAAAATAAATAAACACATGCATCTATTTCCTTGGCTACCTATGGGGCGCAAATTTGTAGTTGGATGTGTATTTTGGTGATACCGATGGCGTTTGATATTTTCCTTCTGTTAAATAAATACATTCATATTTAATCAATATTATTGTAAGCCATGCAGACAATGTCGCAGGTATCTACTAGTTCATAATAGATTTCCCTTATAACAAGCACTAACATCATTAAATGACAAAAAATGTGTTTATCATCGATCGCCATGTACGTTCAATACATATTATTTCATCACATTTCAACACTTTCTGTTTTATGGAATTAATAGATTTGGCAGATGAGCAGGTCATATATGTATGTACACTTTAAAGCACTTGTTTTGTGTCCGAAGTTTGCCAAGTGTTCCATTTATATTAAGAGGGTCTACGTAAGGGTGGAACGAGAACGACGAACCATTTTTTTTAAATATTCTTTTTCCCCATTTATTGTTAATTGTTGACCCTATAGTAGCACATCATCTATAATACTCCCTATCAGAAGATAACAGTGAAAATGTTTGCCATCAAATATCCGCTGGAGATACCCTATAGTAGCACATCATCTATGGAGTCGTTGGTTCTTAAATGGGGTGGTTTGAGTTTTGAATATTTAAAATATTCAAAATAATTTACATAAGATTTATATTATTCGGTCTTGGGATTTAGTTAAGAAATAGCGAAAAAGGAGACAGAATAAAAACAAAAAAAAATTGAGAAGTTATGAAAATATGGAAATGCATACACATATACATGTCACCAAAAATTAAGTGTTATAATGCAATTGTGGAAATGAACAGTGTTGCCTATGCAAAGATTATGGAAAGTGCGAAAATTAATATTGGATGGGATAGGTGCCGAGTATATCAGCATATAAATGTTTTAAGATGTTTCAATTGTCGTGGCTATCATCATACAGCAAAAAACTGCACGAAAGAAAAAGTTTGCTCTAAATGTGCAGGAAATCATGATATTAAGGAGTGTAAAAGTGTTGTCGAAAAATGTGTAAATTGTTGTAGTGCGAAAACTGGCTTGAATCTGGACCTAGACGTGAAACATAGCGCAAATAGTGCAAATTGTCCTGTTTTCATAAGAAAACTAAAGATTGCTGAAGAGCGAATTGACTACTAGCAATTAAATAGTATTAAATGTATTTATTTAAACGTCCAAGGTCTTTCAAACAATTTCAACGAAATACAATGCCTTGTGGAAAGTGAAAACTGTGATATATTGGCGTTATCGGAAACGCACGTAACCGACGCACATGATTTAAACAGAATACGCCTAGAAGGGTACTATTTATTCAATTGCAAAAGTGAATCTAGTCATACCGGTGGTGTTGCCTTTTATGTTAAAAATAGTATTAAATGTTACGTCGTCAAAAAAATGTTTGTTCAAATGCAATATTGGTGTTTAGTTATAAAAGTGCAATATAAAAATAACCCTGTGATATATATTTGTGCAATATATGGATCTCATTTGTCTTCTAAGGGAGAATTCTGTGAAGCCTTAGACAATTGGATAGAATATTTGCTTGGCTTGAATGGTAACTTTATCGTGATGGGTGATTTTAACATTAACTGGTTCAACACATCGGACTGCTATATGCAGCGCCTTTCAAATGTTCTGAACGACAATGGTTTGCATATGTCTTTAAACGAGCCAACCAGAATAACGAGCACGACTAGGACATTAATTGATTATGTGGTAACAAACTGTAAAGACAGAGTAAGTTCCAAAATTGATCATAGTTTAAAAATAAGTGACCATGAATCAATTGAAATTCTAATTAAGGACGGAAACAAGTGCAATAATAAAAAAACTAGTCAAATTTTGTAAATATAACCAAAGTAATTTCATTGCACAGTTGTCTGTTAGTCCCTTGTTTGCAAACGCTGAGGCATTGCAACCACGCAGTTTGAACAGTTTATGCGAACAATTTGTGTTAGTCCTAAAAAGTGCCGTAAATTCAATGATGAGAGAAAAAGTGGTATCATACATAAACGCGGAATGGTTTAATCGGGAACTGCGACAAGCAAAAATAATTGAAATAGATTTACATAAGAGAGCTGTAGCATATAATAACGTACAAGACTGGGAAGCATACCATCAATACAGGAACTTTTACAAAAAGTGCATTACCTTAGCAAAATCGAAGTTCATCAAAATGCAGGCAGAAAACGCTAACGGCCAAAAGGATATGTGGAACAAGTTAAAAAAATACGTGCTAAATAAACGAAAAGATACTATTACAAATGTTTTAGCTGAAAATGGCTGCGTAATTAGTGATAATGCAATTCTCTGTGATAAATTTAACCACTTTTTTGTTCAAAGTATAACTAACATTACCCAATCTGTGATATTTTGTGATTATGTAAATTTAATTGAAGAGTGCAATATAGATTTTAAGTTTAGTGTCGTTAGTCTAGAATCTATAAGCCGTGCAATAAATATGATAAACACCAAAAATTATTATAACTTCATGAACACAAGAATGCTAAAAGACTCATTAACTATAATTGGACCAACTCTCCAAAGAATAATAAATACATCCTTAGCTATTGGCATATATCCTGAATCTTGGAAAGAATCATTAATAATCCCTGTTAAAAAGATCCCTAACGCAAAATTATTCAGTGACTATAGACCCATAAATATGATGCCAATTTATGAAAAAGTTTTAGAAAAAACAGTCATGGTGCAATTACAAGACCATCTAAAGGATCAATGTTTACTTGATAATTATCAGTCAGGCTTTAGGGCCAACCATTCTTGTGAGACGTGTATACGTTTTGTGTTAAGTAATTGGAAACGTGAAATCGACAGTAAAAATGTAATAGTCGCAATATTTTTGGACTTAAAGCGCGCCTTTGAAACGGTAAACCATGAGATCTTGATTAAAAAACTGAAGTGCTACGGTATTAAGTCTACTGAATTAAACTGGTTTAAATCTTTTATAACTGGAAGGACCCAGAGAACCATAGTAAATAATAATATATCTACCACAGTAAATATAGAAGTAGGAATACCTCAAAGTACGATACTGGGTGTGCTGTTATTCCTTTTATATATTAACGATATGACAAAAGTAGTGAAATTTTCAAAGCTTGTTCTTTTCGCTGATGACGGTCTCCTCTACTCGTCCGGTAGTGATTTATGTACTTGTGTAGAAAATATAAACAAAGATCTCGAAAGTATAAATACGTGGTTGAAGATGAATAGATTAGTGTTAAATGTGGATAAAACTAAATGTATAATATTCAATCGAAATGCTACAAATATGTCTCTTAATGTTAATGTGTGTATCAATAACCAACAAAAAGAGATAGTAAAAAAAATAAAATATTTCGGTGTAATGTTAGACGTGGAACTTACCCTTAAAGAACATATCGACTTTATATGTAAAAAAGTATCAAAAAAACTCGGTGTGTTAAGAAAAATAAGATCGGACGTTTCAATGAGCTCTGCCATAAATGTGTATAACACACTAATCAAACCTCACTTGGATTACTGTGCTAGTGTTATTTATACGTGTCCACAAACATATAAAGATAGACTGCAACTATTACAAAACAAATCCATGAGAAGTATTTTGAAATGTGGTAGATACACCTCAATAAGTTTTATGACTGAATCACTGAAATGGCTAAATGTTAATCAGCGACTATATGTGATGACTATGCTATTTGTTTTTAAAATGAAAAATAACATGCTTCCTGGTTACCTATGCGAAAACGTTAATACGAACGAGAACAACGTGTACACATTGAGGAACGCGAGTGGGCTGAGGATCCAGAGAGCCAGGACATCAAGGGGGCAGCGCACCATCTTCTACATGGGATTTCACGGCTATAATAGTTTGCCAAATAGTGTAAAAAATGCAACTAATTTTAACGAATTTAAAAAAAAAATTAATTGATCATGTTAGAGCTATTAATTAACATAAATCTATGAAAAATTGTAACAAAACTTTAAATGTGAAATGCTATTGTAAAATTACCAAAATAGCTTTTTTATGAGCTAAATAAAGTACATATATACATACATACTTTCGACATTAATCCAAAGGAGTATCTCGAAGCCATACAAATAGAAGAAAAGTACAGATTAGAAGTGCTGGAGTTAAGAAAAATGATAAGTGACATGCAGTGTGTATTGACAATGACTGTTCTGACAAATAAAATAATAATAAAAGAAAAAAACAAAACAAGGTTAAAAGTGATATCACAAATCACTTAAAAAAATCAGTTTGGTTTGCTTGACGTCGACGATGACAACCAAGCCCAATCAAACCGAAAAACAGCAAATACTACTTGTATTACACCAACAGCATCATGCACGCTTCTTCAATAAACAAGAAACGAGGAAAAAAATATGATAGCAAAATACGGACATCGACAAAACCAGTTCTAGTGACCACGAAAAGGAGACAGTCAACAAAGCAACAGTGGAGGCGCGAAGAAAACCGCCACCAATAAAAATATAGAAATTGGATAGTCAAGTGCTATCCAAATTATTACAATTGGAGTTAGGTGCAGGTAAATTAAAGATAAGAAATGTAAATAGTAATAGGCTAACCTTAAGCTTAGAAAATACGACTAAGAATGACTGCAGCAAAGTCAAAAAATTGTTAAATGGAGCAGGTACGGAGTATTTCTGGTACACACACAAAGATGACAAGTTGCAGTCATTCTTACTGAAGGGTCTCAGTATTGGCTTCAACCCAAACAAGATCCTCAAAGAATTAATATGAAAATCGAGAAGCTGATTTCGTGACCGCATCCAGGTACGCTACGGTGAACTTTAGGCGTGATAATAGAGTCCTACCTATTATTGCGTAACGGCTATCTCCCTTGAAAAAATTCGGAAAAACAGTTTCCTTCAAAGTCACCGCTGTCAGATTTATGGACATGCTTCTCCGAATTGTAATATGGGAACACGCATGAATTTGGCACTTGCCAAAAGTGCAAAAAGAAACGAGCAGGGAGCAGTTAATCTGTGTTCTTTGCCAGAAACCTGGTCACTCTGGCTCATGACGGGGATGCGAAAGCTATAACCGCAATGAAAGGTTGCACAGAAAGTAAGGACGATTGGCAATCATGTTCGAGAAGTGATCTCCTTTACAAACGTAATAGGCAATAGTCTTGGGTCAAGTCCTTCTGGCCGCAAACCTGCGTGCTTCAGTGCTGTTCGATCCAATATTGTTGTGTCCAAGAGTATTGGTCGCCCCGCGAACAACAGTTTGCAAATCCAAGTCGACATAAGTACTACCCAAAACTGTTGCAGATCTGGCGGCGAATGTTGTTGCTCTTCCCAACAGACTTAGGGCCGGTCTGTTCACTCTCGGTTAACTTTAACCAGTGGTTATTCCAGCTGATAACCATCGATTGGGTTTGTTCACCGAAATTTTAACCAGAGAATCCATGGTTTGGTTAGTTAACCAGAGATATCGATAACCAGTCGAATTTCCTTGGTTAACGTCATTTTAACCAACGATTTTCTGGAATTTTGTTTGTTCATGCTTAGTTTTCATACTGCGGGTTACTTTTGACACAATATTATGCGACACAACAAAATTCTATGCAGATATTGTGTGATAAAAATATAGTTAATATACATACATACGTACATTTTCAGTGGCCCGCTAATCGTTCATGACGGTCGCGGGCGTAGGATGCTCAGGTGGACTCTCCATCCTTCTCGATCCTCAGCCACTGACTCCAACTCATCAGGAGGAATCCCTAGACGGCTCCAGGAGAGATATCGGACTTGGTCCAACCATCTATTTCTAGGCCTATAGATGGCACGCCTTGGAAGCCGGACTGGGGGCATACGCACTACGTGACCGCGCATCGAAGCATAAATCGTTCCGTTCGGAGAAGTAGCTGCTCAACATTGAGCGCCTCGCGTACTCTGGTGTTGCGCACTCTATCCCTACGAGTTATTTCAGCAACACCGCGAAGGAACCTTATTTCGGCGGCTTGTATCCGCGATCTTATTCTTTCGGTCACTACCTAAATTTCATGACCATAGGTGAGAGTTGGAGCATATGCTGAGTTAAAAACCTATAACTTAGCTTGAACACTAATTCGGCTTCCTTATAACAGATTGACCAAACTCTTTCAAAATTGATCCAGCCTGACCAATTCTACAGGATAACTCGGCATTGCTCTTCCCCTCAATCGTGAATAAGAGCCCGAGGTACTTAAACTTATCCACCTGCTTCAGTGGGATTCCACTAACATGCAGAGTGCACTGAATGGGTTTTTTGGAAATGACCATTACTTCAGACTTGTTCACGTTGATCTCCATTTCAACATCATCACAAACGGCTACAAACCATTCGAGTGCGCGCTGAAGTTCGGTTTGAGAGGACCCAAGGATGTCCAAATCACCCGCAAAGAACAGGCAACTAATCTTTAAGTCTCCCACTTTGAAACATCCCCGCCACGGCTGCGCAGCAGCATCCAATCCACATATAAAATGAAGAGGAGGGCTAACAAAACGCACCCCTGGCAGAGTCCAACGCCCACAGTGAAGGGTATGGATTTAACGCAGTTTATCCGAACACAGCTTCTACAGTTTGTATATAAAGACTGAATCGCCCTTAACAGGGAACCATCAATCCCATACTCCTGCAGAACACTACAGAGTTTGCCTCGAGGAACCATATCATATGCTTTTTCCAAATCCACAAAACAAGTGTAGACAGGTTTAGCACACTCCCAGCCCTTTTCAAGAAACATTCTGGTCGGTTGTGCTTCTACCGGGACGAAAACCGCACTGCGGTGATTCTAACACCTTAGTGAAGACTTTTCCAGGGAGACTTAAAAGGGTATATATAGTTGGCGCAATCTCTTTTGTCCCCTTTTTTAAAAAGAGGAACTTCACCCCCATTTGCCAATCACCAGGTGTTTCACCGCGTTCCCAGGCCACTTTAATGACACGCGAGAGCCATTGCACTCCCTCTACCTAAAGCCTTGAGCATTTCTGGCCGAATTTCATCCACAGATTTAATTGCAGATAATATAATAAATAAAAACTAACACAAAATGGAGGGTGTTGGTTCCCAACAAAATTATAGAAAAAAACATTTTTGTACATTTAACAAAAAGAAAACAAACCTCGCGAAACCAAAAAGAACATTTTTTACATTGTAAACACTAGAATCTAAATTGTCAAATGTCAAAATCGCTTACATACATGCTATCTCCTTCCAGCAGTCGAAATTGCCATATAAGCCATAGTGTCGAACATTCTTGTTAGAGTTTAATGATGGCCGACTTGATGAAGGAGAAAGCATGTATCCAAAGGCTCCACAAAGAACTATGTTTTATTCACTCCAACTAATAGTATTTCAATATGGGGCATTAATAATATTTTTTATAGCAATGTATTAAAAGTAATGGAATCTTAAGCACACATACATTTCTGTTGTAAATTTTTATATACCTAAGAGGTCATCAACCTCATGTTACTTGAACAGCTGTTAAGAACCGAGCTTACATTATAGCATGAGAGAAAAAATGTTGTTACTTAGCTACAGTCAGTCAGCGAGTTTGGTTTTCAATAAAGAGGAATTTATAACGAACAAAGTGTAGTTGAATTTAACTTAAATCCATTGTGGCAGTTCTTTTAATTCCCTTTTAAACTTAAAATCTTTTCGGGAGGTCAATCCGAACAGAGGAAGTTTTTTTTATTTGTCATCCATTCAAATTTTGTATGTAATTTCAAATTTCAACGTCTTCTATAATCGAACAAAACCGATAAACAAAAACAAAGTTAACCACTGATTAATTTGACAAACGAGATTACAGATAAACTGGAAAATAGAACGAAT
Source organism: Brachypalpus laphriformis (assembly GCA_945910035.1). Taxonomy (NCBI): domain Eukaryota; kingdom Metazoa; phylum Arthropoda; class Insecta; order Diptera; family Syrphidae; genus Brachypalpus; species Brachypalpus laphriformis. Next base: position 131,500,734 of record OX246756.1, read on the forward strand.
TTCCACAAAGCTATAGTTTGGTGACCAAATTGAAAAATATTGTGAACAAACACTCTTTGGTTACCATAGATTTATAACCATGGGTTAAGCAAAATCTGTGACAACCTAACCAGAGATTTAACCAACTGTGAACAGACCGGCCCTTAGTCGTCAACATGATTAGATCTAATTGTGCAACTCTAAAAATAGTTGCTCTAAATGTGAACTCCATAATCGCCATCAGTAGGCGCGGTGAAGCGCGCTTTGTGAAGTGATTTGGGCGACTAAGAGCAGACCAACTAACAGATGAACAGACTAACAATTACCTTACAACACTTGACGAACTGACATACATATTCAGGAAACTAAATTGCTAAAAGCTAAGTGGTTAAGATGGCTGGTCAAACTGTAGCGCATGCGATTGTATGAAAAGACAAGCGTTTTCACTCAGCTGAGGCCTACCAGCTCCTACTCTCAACCACGCGGTGACAGCTGGGTGCATAGTACCTTAATCCAAGAAATGAGTAACCAACCACATTCGGAGGATTTTAGCGGCAGCAGATGAGAGAGGGGGGGGGGGGAAGGCGCTTTTTCACTAGAGTACTCTTTCTTGTTCCAGGCGGCAACAGACGAATTCCCTAGACGGAGTCAACGGTGGCGTCTATAGTTCCAGTTAGGTTGAACTTAGTGAATACCTTGTGCGAGCTGCTTTGACGTATTCAGATCACAGGTCGGTAAGGAATTTTCAATGTTGGTCAGGACCTTGGAATAGAGATTTATTTATTTATTTCAAAGCTTAATGCAAGCAATTAACTTAAAGCTAAGCTTAAAAACTAACAGAGAGAACTTACATAACTAAGCTAAAGGGACTTTTTTTTTTGTGATAAGGGCCCCAGGTCCCACCAAAATTAAAGACTTATTGTAATGACTTAGACTAAGAAGAAAGTGTAGGGAAAATTATGAAGAGGTGTGAAGGAGCTTTCTAAGGGAGGATCGGCTGAGATGAAAATCAAAGGTCATATGTGCGCTATCGGCCAAGCGCAACTTTCTGGACATGGGTTCAAAGTGGCCATAATTGGTCCGGTGACAAGCGAGGCGAAAGAGGGGTATAGATCTAAGGTTATGAGGGTTAGTATTTAGGTAGATCGTATGTAGTAAAGCGGGAGAATCAATCGAACCTACTTATAGTTCATGCACGAAGAGAGTGTCAGAGAGATGACGGCGATTTGCAAGAGTTTGTAAACTAATCAGTTTTAACCGATCTTCGTATAGAGGCAAATTATATTTATCATCCCAAGAGAGACCACGTAGAGCGAAACGGATAAATCTTCGTTGGACAGCTTCAATTCTCAAGGAATGCGTAACTTGATGGGGTGACCAAACTTGACTAGCGTATTCAAGGATGGGTCTGACAAAGGTAACATACAGGGATTTAGTGACATAAGGATTCGAGAATTCTGATGAAGCCTAGGGTGGAGTTGGCTCTGTTAATTATGTGATCAATGTGCGAATTAAAGTTAAGCTGTTGGTCACAAATAATACCTAGATCGCAGATTGAATTGACTGAGAGAATGGGTTTGTTATGGAAGAAGTAGATCCTAGGAGAGGGAGGAACACGCTTGCGGGAAAACGTAATAGCTTGGAAGTTAAATTTGCACCATCTGAAGAACAGATTAAGGGCGCTTTGTAGTAGGAGAGAATCCAAAGTGAAGGGAATTATCTTAAAGATTTTTCTATCATCCGCGTACACAGATAGGTCGGACTCCTTTAAGATGGAATCAATGCCATTAATAGTTAGGATAAATATCAAGGGTCCGAGATGACTACCCTGAGGAACTCCGGAAGTGGCTTTGATAGGGTTGGATACAGAATATCTGAAAAGGACTGTATAATGGCGACCATCTGGATATGACCTAAGCCAGAAAATGAAGGAGGATGGAAACCTAGGGCTTTGAGTTTGAGGTAAATAATTTTGTGTGAGATTTTGTCGAACGCTTTGCTGTAATCTGTAGAAATTACATCGACTTCATTGCCGTTCTCGAATGCGTGTAATTCTCCGGAAATAAATTCAGTTAGGTTGGTCGTGGTAGATTTACCTTTTAAAAAACCATGTTGAGATGGGGAGAAGCTTGGTTTACAATGGAAGTACAATGAGTCGTAAACAATAGTTTCAAAGAGCTTTGGGATGCATTACAGCTTGGCAGTGGGTCGGTAAGGCAGTCACTTTTACTGCCTTTTTTTGTGGATAGAGAAAATGAAAGAGTCCTTCCACAGAAAAGGGAAGACGGTTTGAGAGAGTGAGAGCTGGAAAGGGCACTAAGAGGCTGTGATAAGACATTCATACATTTCTTTAAAACAGCCCTGATGGGCTGCCCGCTATTATTATTACGAATTGCGCGGATTTCTTTATTATACCAGGGCGGGGATGAGGAGTAGTGTTTCCTGAGCGTATAAGGATGGGCAATGCAAAAGAAGGTTTTTGAGTAGAAAGTTTCAAGTGCGGCATCCAGATTAGAATTAACGGAGATAAAGTCTAAGTTAATGTTACTAATTAGATCAGTAAGTTTATCGAAGTTAGCTTTTGGAAAATTAAAGTTGGAATAGCCGACAGGGTTGATATAGGTATTCCCATTTTCGTAAGAGAAGGTAAGAGATAAGGGGGGTGAAAGCGATCTAAACTTGATAGAAGATGAGTGCTCGCTGGTACGACACAATTGTCAGAATCGGAGGAGAAAATAGATCGAGATTCCTATCCATAAAGTTGGAAATGCCATTCACTTTCTGGAGTCCTGAGTCAGAAAAGCAATGTGTTAGTAGGACTTCTTTGTCGGAGGAGGCATTTAAAGCAACGAAATGGGACTCATCATCAGAATGACCCCATTTCAGCCGAGGGAGACTAAAGTCGCCCATAACTATTACCACATCATCGGGTTCTGCGACATCGAACAGGAAGTCAATCGCATCAACGGCAAGTTGGTAGGCCCCTATGGGTTGGGACGGGCGAATGTAACAGCAAAGAACAAAAAGGCAGAAATTAGAGAGTTTAATCTTAACACATACGAATTCGAAGTCTTTGGAGATGGGGATATCAAGTGAGGTTACGTCATAGCGGTTGTGAATTGCTAGAAGAACACCACGACCCGAGAGATCGTCTGCGATATCCTCCTTATTCTTACGGAAGATGATAAAATCTGAGGAAAAAAGTTTCGAGTTAAGAGTACAAGGGGTTAGGTTGGTTTCGGTTAAAGCATAAATATCATAAGGTAATTTTTGGGAGTTCAGAAATGCAAGAGAGGTTTTAGTACGCAGTTCTCTTACATTTTGATAGTAACAACTTAGATTCTTGGAACTGTTGGGAAGTCTGTTAGGGGACAGATTAGGGACGAAAATAATTGTAAAAATCGTTGCAAGATCGTTGGAGATGAGAAGGCGCTTGGACTTGATAATAATTTAATTTAATTTATTATAAGCTTAATACAAGCAGAACAATCTTAATCTAACTAACAATAATTTAATAACTTAAAACTATGTGAGTTTGTGAATTCTTATTATTATTATTAATGTCATTTTTACTTTATTATTTTTTAAAATGAATTAAACTACTACTAAGGCTAAAGTTAGGAGTGGGGAGGTAAGTTGCGTAGGGAAATTCGAAGGATGGATTTGCTACGGTGCATGTCGAAGGCATTAGGGAACTTATTTGCATTACGTAGCATTCTGCTCATAGGTTCATATTGACCGTATTCAGTGCGGTGGTAGGCAGGGCGGAATAGGGGTGCAGGTCTTAAGCGTCGAGGGTTTGTATTAAGCGAAATCTGTTGCAGTAGGTGAGGACGGTCAATAATTCCGGCTAATAATTGATGCACAAGAAGTACATCAGCGATAACGCGACATGTTTCCAAGGCTTGTAAGTTTAACAACTAGGGTCGATTCTCATAGGGAGGTAAATTGTAGGCGTCACTCCAGCCAAGACCTCGCAGGGCAAAGCGGATGAATCTGCGTTGAACAGCTTCAATTCTTTAAATGTGGACTTGATGGTATGGCGACCAAGCCTGGCTGGCATACTCGACATGACACAAGTCATGTAAAGAGATTTGGTTACGTAAGGGTTGGAGAACTCATTAGACCAACGTTTTATAAAGCCTAGTGTTGAATTAGCTCTGCTGATTACATTATCGATGTGAGAACGAAAGTTAAGTTCAGCGTCGCAAATGATGCCAAGATCACGAATAAAACTAACTCTGGGAACAGGTTCATTTTTGAAAAAATAAGTTCTTGGAGGCAGGGGAGGGCGTCTGCGGGAGTAAGTGATAGATTGACATTTTGCGACGTTGAGTTCTAAAAAGTTTTGTCGGCAACAGGTGAGAAAGAGGTCTAAGTCAGCCTGCAGCGAGTGAGAATCAGTAGTGCAGGAAATTTCTTTTGAGATCCTCATATCGTCTGCGTAGATCGCCAGGTTGCATCCAGTAATGATAAGCTCGACATCGTTTATGGTCAATACGAATAACAGAGGTCCTGAATGGCTACCGTGAGGTTCGCCTGATGTCGCAATGATTGGGTTTGAAACGGAAGATCTGAAAAGGACACTGTATTGGCGATCTTCTAAGTAGGACTTAACCAATGAAATAATCGGTGGCGGAAAACCAACAGCTGAAAGTTTGAGGAGTATTATTTTGTGGGAAATTTTGTCAAATGCTTTACTGAAGTCAGTGGAAGAAATGAATTCGGTAAGGGGGGTGGTAGTAGATCTACCCTTTAGGAACCCATGCTGCTTAGGGGAGAAAATCGATTTACAATGGAAAAAGATCGAGTCATAAACGATACGCTCAAAAAGCTTGAGTATACATGAAAGCTTAGCAATAGGTCTATAGTTTGAAATTTCGCTCTTGCAGCCCTTTTTATGGATAGGGGTGATAAACGAGTCTTTCCATAGTTTGGAAAACACACCGTTTGAGATAGATAGTTGAAAAAGAGCAGTGAGAGGTCGAGCTAAATTGCTGACGTATATTTTCAAAACTATGGCCGGAAGTCCGTCTGCGCCAGAGGAGTAATCGTCCTTGAGAAGGTTGATCATGTCAACCACTATTGACTCGTTAATATTCAGAGATGTTAGGGAAGTTTGACCACAGCCACTCAAGTAAGTAAAATAATTGAGATCGCGCTCAGCAGTGACATTTGAAAACGCTTGGCTGAAGAAATCAGCAAAAAGTTCGGTAATTATTTTGGGATTCGCGGACGCGCAACTTAAACATTTTAATGTAGAAGGATAACCGTCAGATTTCCTTTTAGTGTTAATAAAATGGAAGAACCGTTTGGGGTTGGAAATAAGATCGAACTTCATATGATCAAGGTACTCAGAGTAAAGTGATTCACGCAACCCGGAAAAGTTGTTATACGCCGAAAGATAATTAGAAAGGTCAGACTCAGATCTGGAACTTAGATATGCCGGCCATAGTTTATTTCGCTTGTTCCGAAGTGAGCGTAATTCGTTGCTGTACCAAGGGGGAGAAGATGCGCCATTTTTACATTGTGTGAGAGGGACGGATTGAAGGAAACAGTCATAGATGTACAAGTAAAAAGAATTGATGGCTGAATCAATGCTAATGGTTTTGTCAAAGATGAAATCAAAATGGGCATTACCAATAAGGTTGTTAAGTTTGTCAAAGTTTGCCTTACGAAAATTGATAAAAGATGCATAAGAGGATAGGTCATTAGCTATCTGAGTATCTCATGAAGTTTGACAGAGATGTGCATTAGGGTTTCTTGTTCGGTTGGAAGACCCTCTTGGGAAATCAAGATCTTGATGCTGGTATTGATCTTGCCATCGACACAGACAATACATAGCGTCCATCAACATCTGAATCGGAAAACTGTTCGGTCAGTTTCATAGTGAGAGGTAGTAACGGGTCTAAGAAGGTGGAAGGAGCCACGGTAGACATGGAGGTGTTGTTTGGAATATTGCCAGTATTATCGGGGCTTATGGTAAGAGAGGAAGAGGGGATAGGAGAAACGGGATTAAGTGTATGGGAGTGAGTGAAATCGGCGACGGTAGACATGGAGGGATTGTTTGATGCATTGCCAGTATTATCGGGGTGTTTGGTAAGAGAGGAAGAGGAGGTAGGAGGGACAGGATTGAGTATGAGAGTGAGTGAAATTGGTATAGCTAGTAGGAGGATGAATTACTCTGGGGGTCGAGTGACGTGCAGGGGAAGGTGAACCAGGCGTGAGATCAAATGACACTCTACTCCGAAGAGGCGATTTATAGGGGGCGCGACTAAAGATAGGAAAGATTTTGGTTTTGAGATGGTGGCGGAGGAGCCCTTAATGGCCCAACGGGAGCGCTGATACTACCGTGGTGGACTACTGGCACCGGTGTACCCGGCCCCTCGTCCTAGGGGTATAACAAAAGGAACTGGCCCTCCAGGTTGGGGCTTGTGCCGTCGGGGTAACTTCCCTACCACGTAAAACACGAATTGTTCTCAAACAACCAAACGCCTCGAAATAAGGACTCAACTGATGACGACCACAGCAAACGAAATAAGAACAACGACCTTCGGATCTGTACGTGGAATGTTCTGTCCCTTTATAGACCACGTGCAGCCGAACAATTAGCATAGGCCCTAGACTGCTATAAAGCAGATATGACTGCCATCCAGAAAAAGAGATGGGATGGGCCGGGCAAAAAGAGGATGAAAAAGTTTGACATTTACTACGGTGAAAGCTACAGAGGCAACAGGCAGCGCTTATTAGGATGCGGATTTGTTATACGCGGCAGACTTGGGCAAGATCTTAAGCTTTCGACACGTGAGCGAGCGTATTATGACTATCCGGATCAAGGCTAAATTCGCTATCGTAAGCTTTATATGTGTTCATGACCCCACGGAAGAAAAGAACCCTGCCACCAAAAATAGTTTCTACGAGCACCTCGACAAAACATACGAGCATTGTCCTTAATCAGTCGCAGTCGGTGCTGAAGATATGGAAGGAATAGCTCTGCAGACTGTTAAACGGCGATAATGACCAATATTCCGCTGTCAGGCAGAATGAACCATTCAGTAGTGCGATAACAGTCAAGCTTCCCGTCAACCCGATCAGAATGAAGTGAGGATAGCGATATCTAAACTTTAATCTAACAAAGCTGCTGGAGCCGACGGCCTTGCCGCTGAACTTCTCAAGGCAGGAAGAAATACGTTGGTAAGGAGCATGCACCAGCTCATCTGTAAAATCTGGTCGGACGAAAGTATGCCCGATGAATGGAACCTCAGCATCGTTTGCCCGGTCTTGACGAAAGGAGACCCTCTGAACGGTTTCAGGCCGGGAAAGTCCACCATTCACCAAATATTCACACTACGGCAGATCTTGGAAAAAACCCATAAATATAAAATCGATACGCACCACCTTTTCATCGATTTCAAAGTTGCCTATTATAGCGTGTATAGAGATAAGTTATACAGAGCCATGTCTAGTCTTGACCTCCCTACCAAGCTCGTCCATTTGTGCAGAATGACGATGAAGAACTCTCGCTGCTCCGTCAAAGTCGGTGGCCGAACTGTTCGCGCGTCACCTTGTTTAAAACCTTTCTTGACAGTCTTGTACAAGGTGACGCGCTATCATGCGATCTCTTTAATATAGTAAGTACTTGAGAGAATTGTTCGAAACTCACAAGCCAGCACCGGAGGTACAATCTTTTACAAAAGCGTACAACTACTCGTTTATGCCGATGACATTGACATAATCGGAAGAACTCAGCGGGCCGTCAATGGGACATTTTCGAGTATTGAGATCGAGGCAGCAGAGATGGTCAATGAAAGCAAAACAAAATAAATGACATCAGTAGGGAAATCACACGAAGAATTACTCTTGCCAAACGTTGTTTCTATGGGCTGAGACGGCAATTGAGTAACAAAGCCCTATCTCGAACTACCAAGGTAACTCTTTATAAGACACTTATCATCCCAGTCCTGCTGTATGGCGCAGAGGCATGGGCTTTATCAAAAGCGGATGAGAATGCCCTTTGTAATAAAAAACGTTAGGGGGTTCCGGAATAAGGACAGGCCAAGACTACTTTAAGAAATTCTTAATTTGCGATGCGACCAGTTAAAGTCAAAGCCAAGGACACAATTGAATTGATAGTTAGACTGAGATTTGAATCTGAACAGAATGTTTCGTTAACAATGTATGTATATAAAGTAAGATGTATTATATAGAATGCGAAAGATATATGTATTGTGTTATGAATAAGCTATTTGTACTGTACTTATATTGCTGTACAGTAAGACAAGATAATTTAATTTTCAACACCCTTGGTTAGTTTGTTCGAGCGATCTTTGGGCCCGTCTGCATAGACGGTGAGTGGAGGAGAAAATACAATGCCAAACTGTACGGCCTATATAAGGACATCGACTTAGCCAGAAGAGTTCACATACAGCGAATAAGATGGCTGGGTAATGTAGAGCGGATGGAGCCAAACTTTCCCGCCAAGAAAGTCTTCGAATCTACCCTGGATGGATGGCACAGTTGATGACGACTTCGCAGTAGGTGGCGCAAACAAGTGGAGGGGACCTCAACCAACTTGGCGTGCGCAACTGGAGGCAGCTGGCTCGTAACCGGTGGCTGGAGAGGTTTGTTGGTTGATGCCCAGGTCCACCCCGGACTGTAGCGCCACCTAAGAAAAGAAGAATTTTCGTAAATACGACAATAAAATCGCATTGGGTGATTTTAACGCCAATGTTAAAGGTATTCAAAACTCTTTGAGTGCGCGCAAATTATAAAAAAAAAAGGAAAGGAGGACGGTAAGACAGTAGGTTACCATAGCCTACACAATACAACATCTGATAACGGACTAAGGCTAATTGATTTCGCTGTGGAGCGAAACGTCACCATAGCGAGCACATGGTTTCCTCATCTCAATATTCATAAGCAGACATGCCGGTCCAATGATCAGCAATTAAACAAGTTGATCATATTGCGATCGACGCAAGATATGCCTCCAGTATCCTGGATGGCCGGACCTTCCGAGCGGCCAACATAGACTCGGATTATTACCTTGTTGTAGCCAATATACGAATGCGGATAACGAAAGAAGAATATCTTTGAGAAAGTTTCATGTCGAAAAGCTACAATCGCAAAATCTCGCCAGAATCTTCGCTGAACGCGTATCCCAAACTCTTTCAATCCGGTCAATGTCGCAGCAACGGTTCCAACATACGATCAGAAACGCCTCGACTGAGGTGTTGGGTCTCGCTTGCCCACCACCGCGATACCCCTGGTTTGACGGAGAATGCCGGTGAGTGCATACAGGAAAACAAGACGCATATAAAGCGGCGCTGCAAAGGAAAACGAGAGCTGTTCGTGAGCAAAAGAGACGGGAAGAACATCGGCTTCTCCAAAAGAAGAAGAAACAACATGAGAAGCGCGCGATCGAGAATATTGAGAGCTTGTACTCCAGGGGCCCATTTCACCAACTACAAATCACAACCACAAATTTGTAGTTGTGATTCGCGATTGCAAATTTGTAATACTGATTTTGGGTTCACAGAGCACAAGTAAATGCTTTACAAATTTGTTATTGTCAGTACAAAAAATGTAGGACAAAACTTGTGTGAATAACAAGTGCTGCATTTAACTTTTTCACCAAGTTTCTTCTTAACTTATAAACTATAAGTGTTTTCTCACAAATTTTTTCGAGCTCGTGGAAATAAGTCATAATGGACAAACCAATCAACATGTTACTAATAAGGGAACATTAAGACTAAAAGGGAGATTTTATTTGTAAAATTTTGCGACAAATTGACGCACAATGACAGAACAAAAGAATAGAAAAATATTTTAAATACTCTCGCATCTCAGGGTGTTTTAGATACTAAGGACTGGAAATATCTCCAGGACATTGCTTGGCTAAATATAAAGAGTGGGACCATAGTAAGTAAAAATAAAATATGAATCAACAATTGCTGTTCAAACGCGGTTTACAGATATGCATACTATCGTTTTTGAGATGCCATGTATTTACATATGTCCGCAATTCCGTGATACTGTCCAACGTTACCAATCCAGTAAATAATTGGTGCCCTGTGGACTATGTACATTTTTTCAGTTGTGTGACAAATTGGTTCCCCAATAGCCGAAATTATTTCCTCCGCCTTGCAGTGGCTGAGACAAAAACGCTCATTAAAATCGAAACACTGGGATATACCATATGTATTAAAGTTTATACGCGGGCTGTAAGCCTTTATTCTAACATCATTGTCACTACTAGCACTTGTACTGTGCTACGTCTCAAAGCCATTTTCCGATCAGTTTTTGATGCAAAACAAAATTTGTAGCAAAATTACAGACGTCTTGGCTGGTGTGAACAATTTTCACAAATGACACAAAACTTGTGAATTCATTTTCTTTGGTGAAACACAAACATACAAAAAACTTTAAATTTCACGAATTTGTGACTTGTAAACTACATACATCAATAAATTGTTTTCGGTGAAATAAAACGCGAAAAATCACCACAAATTTTGTAAAGAATACATTTGGCAAAACCAAGTTTGCCACTTTTTTCCACGAATTTTGTGAAAAAACGCTTATAAATCACAATTTGGAAGTTGGTGAAATAGGCCCCAGGAACAATGTACGGAAGTTTTACCAAAAGGTAAAAAGAACGTGCCAGAGAAGTAACACCCGTACAGAAAGAAACCTGTAGAGATGAAATTGGAAACCTCTTAGTAGAATCACAGTCGGTGCTGAGAATATGGAAAAACTACTTCTGCAGACTGTATAACGGCGACGAAGACCAACATCCCGCTGTCAGGTAGAATGAACCATTCAACATACACGATGATAGTCAAAATTTCCGTCCACCTGACCAAACCGAAGTGAGGATAGCATTATCCAAGCCGAAATCCAACAAGGCTGCTGAACCTGACGGCTTACCGGCCGAACTTTTCAAGGCAGGTGGGGATGAACTGGTAGAGAGTATACACCAACTCATCTCAACTTTATGATTTCCTCAGACGACTTATGCCTGATGAATGGAATCTGAGCATCGATTGCCCGATCCACAAGAAAGGAAACCGCTAATTATAGAGGCATAAGTCTCCTCAACATCGCATAGCTATAAGATCTTATCTGTGATATTGTGTGAATGTCTGAAACCCTTTATCAGCAGCCTGGTTGGACCCCATCAGTGCAGTTTCAGGCCAGGAAAGTCCATCATCGATCAAACATTCACACTTCGACAGAACTTGAAAACCCGAGAAGTCAAAATCGATACTCATCATCTCTTTATCGATTTCAAGAACGCCTATGACATCATTTATAGAGAAGAGCTATATAGACCCATGTCTAGTTTCGACATACCTGCCAAACTTGTCCGCCTATGCAGAATGACGATGGAGAACGCTCACTGCTCTATCAAGTTCTGTAATAACCTCACCGAGACCATTGATATTAAAAACAGTTTGAGACAAGGTGACGCGCTGTCATGTGAATTCTTCAATATTGTGCTTGATCGGATTGTGCGGAACTCACAAGCCAATACCAGAGACACAATCTATCAAAAGTCTATATAACTGCTTGAATATACCGACCATATTGACATTATTGTGGGTGGCAATGATGTAGTGGTAGCGTCGTCAATTGCCACGCACATGGTACCCCTTGAGTGCGCGCAAATTATAAAAAAAAAATAAAAATATTGGAAGAACTCGTCGGGCTGTCACTGGTGTGTTTAAAAGCATTGAAGCAAAAGCGGACAAAGCCAAAACCAAGTATATGCTGTCAGCAAGAATGGATAAACAACACCGACGAATTGGACAGAACGTCACAGTGGGCAGTTACATCTTTGAGGTAGTAAGGGACTTTGTTTACTTGGCTCTGCTATAAACTCTAAAACCAACATCAGCGCAAAAATCAAGCGAAGAATAATTCTTACCAATCATTGTTTTTTGGGCTTATAAGGCAATTCAACAGTAAAGCCCTATCTCGAACAAAGAGGATGAAGATATCCTTTGTGGCTTCGAGAAAAAAAATTCTTCGTAAGATATACGGTCCCGTTTGCGTTGACGGGTTTTGGAGGAGAAAATTCAATAACGAACTATACGAGCTGTACAGTGACATCGACCTAGTCAAAAAACTGCGTATTGGACGTCTGAGATGGATATGATATGTAGTGCGAATGGACACCGACGCTCCGGCCCGCAGAGTCTTCCAATGTAACCCAGATGGACGATGCAGTAGAGGACCTCCTCGCCGAAGGTGGCGCGCATAAGTTTAAAGCGACCTCGACCAACTTGGGGTGGGCTAGCTAAAGAGTGGAGATGCTTGTTGGTTGAGGCTCATGTTCACCCCGAACTGTAGCGCCTGCTAAGTAAGTAGGTGATTTACATAACGTACCTAGTAAAATCGTTAAGCATATATCGGACAAAATTATAGGACAATATTGCGTTATATTGAATAATTTGTTAAACAACTGCTACTTCCTAAGTTACTGGATAACATCGAAGGTTTTTCCAATAATTTAACAGAAAGAGGATGCTTCTGATCCTTCCAACTATAGGCAATAAATCTCCTGCCTAATAACGGGAACGGATTTATTAAGTAGTTATTAAAAAAATAAATAAATATTTGGCGCAACAACTCTTTAAGTGCCAGTTATTAGTAAGGCTTTTTTGTTCGCATGCGAAAGAAAGGAGATCAGTTCGCTGTCGAGCTTTGACCCCGTCGGATGTTCTTTTTTCTTACGTACGGATCTTAAACAGCAAACATCCCTAAGAGAAATCGATCTCCCATTCCCGAAGATAACTTGTCTTCAATATTGAAAAGCCAGAAAATGGGTTCTAGAAATGATAACTCTAGAACAAATTCTTTCGTGCCACTTCAGTGTTTACCTGATTCGGACAGTGACATTGGAACCGATGTGGTTATTACCGCGCCTTCAGTGAAGAAACTTAAAATTCCAGCTGTTTGTGTCTTACAGAAATCGGCTGAAAATGTCCACTCACTCCTTCGTCAAAATGAAATTCAAGACAGCATCAGCAAGAAAACGATGTGACTTGTCCAGCGACTTCCGTAAGCTTCTTAGCTTCAATGATACTTTCTTGATAGGCGGTGATCTAAATTGTAGGCACCGGAGCTGGGGTTGCCTTAGAACTAATGCCTGAGGCAACGTTCTTGCAAACTTAAGTTCTAGACACCTATTTAGCATTCTGTATCCTCCTGATCCCACTTTCATCCCTTCAAACATCCGATCTAACCCATCAACTTTGGATATCTTTCTAACCAATGTGCCTGACCTCTTCAGCCAGCCCTTGGTGTTAAATGATTTGAGCTCGGACCATCTACCAATTTAGCACTACAGGAACATAGAAACATCAGATATGACTATAGAAATGCAAATTGGAATAGGTTTAAGAACACTATAGGATCGAAATTGAGAGCAAATCGGAAAGATTTTCCAGATGATACATCGGTGACTCAAATCGAAGATAGCATTCGTTTTTTTTACTTCTAGCGTCTTAGAAAGTGTCGATCTATCAATTCGAAAAGTTCCTACTAATCATAGGCAGATAATAATACTGCCCGCAAATATTTTGCGGTTGATCAAGTTGAGGAATAGTTACAGATCTCTGTGGATTAGGACCCGTATATATTATTATCTGTTTGTAACCAAGATGTTAACTACAATTTTGAAAGATAAACTTTTCGCCTTTAGAAATAAGCTGTGGAATGATCAACTTGAAAGACTTGAGAAAGGCAGTAAACCTTTCTGGAATATGATTAAGATCATTAAGAAGAAGCATTTGGTTATTCCCGCACTAAAAATAGGCGATTCAATTATGGTTTCTAGTCATGAAAAAGCTAACGCCTTGGCTAATGAATTCTTTGGAAATCACTCAATAGCAACAAGCATTTCTGCTCCTACTAGAAAAGAATTAGCTGTGCACCATTCAATGGGTTTAATAAACTTATTTCCTGCAAATGAAGGCAACGTAATCGTCTCAGTAAGTGAGATACAAAACATTATAGCGTCACTGAAACCGTTCAAGTCTACTGGCTTTGACGAAGTTAAAAACTTATATTTGAAGCATTTGCCTAGAATAGGCCCAAGGTTCTTGCAAGAACTATTTAACAGTTGTTTCAAACTCTCCTACTTCCCAAAACCATGGAGAGAAGCAAAAATTGTTCCCATATTAAAGCCAGGAAAGATTGGCAGTATGCCTTGTAGCTATAGGCCTATAAATCTACTCAGTTCGCTAAGTAAATGCTTTGAGAAGATTATCAAAGAAAAACTGCTGCTACATTGTGAAATAAACAATATTTTACCACAGGAACAATTTGGATTCGGACCACTGCATAACACACTAAATCAAATTCACCGCATTACGAAGCATATCCAAAGCAACTTCAACTTAGGAAAAAGTACAGGTATGGTCTTTCTAGATATAGAGAAAGCATTTGATACTGTGCGGCACGAGGGATTATTGCACAAATTATTCATCATAAATTTCCCACCATGCTTGATCAAAATCATAAAATTATTTCTATCTGAAAGATCAATCAGAGTATCCATAAATAGCTGGTTGTCTAACAGGTTTCATGTCAACGCTGGTGTGCCACAAGGTTCTTTTTAGGTCCTATCCTTTACATTATTTACTCTTCAGATTTTCCATGCCTGAGCAACTGCCACTCCGCTATATTTGCGGATGATACATGCCTGTTTTCTACCGATGCAGTTGGTTCCCTCATCGAAACCAAACTGCAATCTGCATTAACTACAATTGAAAGGTTTTTTTGCAACTGGAAAATTAAAATCAATGCTACTAAGACCCAGGCTATCTTTTGAAAAAGGAAAGTCTGTTTCTTATCAACCAGTAATCTTGTTGTTGGTGGTGTTCAGACTGAGTGGAAATGTAAGGCCAAGTACCTTGGGGTTCATCTAGACAAAACTTTGACTTTTGGTTTCCACATCAACGAAATCTTAAACAAAATGAACATAACAACCAAAACGCTATATCCGTTCATAAATCGCAAATCAAATTTAGGTAACGAAAATAAATTAATCATATACAAAACAATTTTTCAAGCGATTATGTTCTATGGATCACCTGTTTGGGGAAAGTGTGCAACAAGCCATATTCATCGACTACAAATAGCTAAACCTTCCCTGGCACTTCTCTTCAGATGAGCTTCATTTGTTAGCCAACATCGAAAAAGTATCTTGTAGGATTACGAAATTATTCGATCGGTATAATACGTCATTAATTTTTTCTGACAATACACTAATTTCAGATCTAGCTGTCTAAATAGTTTTTCACTAATTTAAAATGTTATTGTTATTTACTATCTGTTATCTTTATTTATTATCATATATTTATTTATATTTTACTATTTATTATTTATTATTTATTATTTATTATTTATTATTTATTATTTATTATTTATTATTTATTATTTATTATTTATTATTTATTATTTATTATTTATTATTTATTATTTATTATTTATTATTTATTATTTATTATTTATTATTTATTATTTATTATTTATTATTTATTATTTATTATTTATTATTTATTATTTATTATTTATTTTTTATTATTTATTATTTATTATTTATTACTTATTATTTATTATTTATTATTATTTATTTATTATATAATGTGTTATTTTTTTTTTTTTTGTTATTTATTATTATTTACTTATTGTGTATTACCTATGTGTAATGTCTTATTTACTATTATATATACACCATATCTAGATATTTTTCTAATCAATTTATTTATTGTATTTAAATATAACATATTTCCTATGTAAAGCTAATCTGAATTGTATATTGCCTCCATCGCGCCCCATGTCCTTCTCTCAACTGATTTATATGAAGGTTTTAGTTGTAGCTTTCCTTCTAATTACTGTTTTTTCTCTTTTTATATCTGTGATATTGTGAATAGCTTAGTAAAAAATTTCAGCTGTAAGGTAGATATACCATATCTCTGTAAATTGTGCAATAGTTTTATAACAAACAATGTAATTTAATAAAGAAAGAAAGGAGATTATACCGCAGAACCAATTTGGGTTCAAGAGAAACCATTCGGCAGTATGTATACGCTGCTACAAAATTGATTTCTGACGTTAATTGGAGTCTTAACGCCAAAAAATGTATAGCTGCTTGTCTTGTGGATATCGAGAAAGCCTTCAACAGGGCTTGGATCGACGGCTTATATATAAACTTCTTCGATATGAATTCCGACATCATCTTATAAAGATAACTGCATCTATGGTGAACGAGAAGTAATTTTTTGCAACAGATGGACAAAAATATATTTAATCATTCTTTTCATTGATATTCCATCAGTGAGGATGATTGGTATGGCTGATTTGTTGATTGATTATTAATTGGAAAATACAAATAAATATATAGTGTTCCGCTAGGTGATGTCAAAGCCCTGCCAGTCTTCTGCAGATAATGCAATAATAACGCTCAGTATGGACAATAAACGACGATTAAAATGTTTAATGTCACTAATACTCTGCCACAATGCACAGCTACAGCACCACTCCTCTTCATTCTCGGAAATGCTGAGGGACATGGATGATTCGATAGCGTTCACTGACGATATTATATTGTATGCATGCGGGTCGAGATTTCAAGACATGCAGGCAGAACTTCAGAATAGCTTTGCTAAACTGCAAATTTTCTGCTCAGAGTGTAAGCTATGACTTTTGGTAATGAAGTGGTGCTCCGAGCCACTGTATTTCGCTGGTTTTCCGAATTCACTCGTGATTGCACTTCGCTACAGGACGAATTTCGCGAAGGCCGTCCAACATCGGTTGTTGTGGGAGAAAAAACGGATGCTGTGCGTGAACTGATGTTGCCAGATCGTCATGTGAGATATCATAAGATTGAAGCATGCTTGGGCATTAGTTTCACTTGCATACATTAAATATTGCATGAACATTTGGGCGTCAAAAAGATCTGTTCGCGTTGGATACCGCATAATTTGACAATCGCTCAAAATAATGCTCGGGTCGATTGGTGCCAAGAAATGTTGAAAAAATTCAATTCAAAAGACGTCTATAAAATCGCAACAGGCGACGAATTATGGGTCTATGCATATGAACCCGAAACTAAACAACAGTCGACTGAATGGGTCTTTTACAAAAAAAACAAATATTTGGCGCAACAGCTCCTTAAAGTGGCAGGGCCTAGCTTCTCGCAATCACTCATGTTGTGTGCGTTATATTTTTCACACGAATGGAAAGGACCTACAGTTTAATGCCGAATCCGAACGGCGATTTGAGAAGCTTTTTTCGTGACAACAATACTCTCGAATGTTTGTCAGACGCTCGCGAGAGGTGGGACCGTGAAAAAACTTTTTGGTATTTTCTGGGATTCGAACTTGGAACCTCATGCGTAGTTATCCGACACACTAACCACTTACGCCACGGCGCCCGGTCTTTTAAGACGAGCCAAATCCAACAAAACTTGTTTGCGCACGAAGCACTTCGAAGCAAATGCTCGCCTGTTGTCTCAGAATAATTGGACATGCTGCCGCCGTGTCTTTAGGCCAACGTAGAACGGTCATTTCTGAATGGTACACCACCATTTGTTTGCTAGAAGTGTTCGGAAAATAAGTTAAACCAATCGTCGAAGACGAATCATTCTCCACCACGACAATGCAAGCTACCACACATCGGCTCAAACAAGTGAATTTTTGAACATTAAAACATCGAATTGATTGGTCTTCCGCCGTACAGTAGTAATTTGGCACCCAGTGATTTCTTTTTATTCCCACAGATCAAAAATAAAATGCGAGATCAACGTTTTTCGATGCCTGAAGAAGCGGTTGGTGCGTTCAAACCACATGTTTTGGAGGTACCTCAATCGGAGTGCAAAAATTGCTTCGAAAATTGGTTCGAACGCATGCAAAAGTATATTCATCTTCATGGAGAACGCTTTGAAAAACAATAAAGCCATTTTCGCTTATAAATATTTACTTTTACTTGTCTATCTCAAAACTTAAGTAGCAACCTACGTAAACTAGGCAAAATGAGAAACTATACTGTTCCGCTCCCCAGTAAGACGCGGTAATTCAGATTTAAGACGTAACTGGAAAAATTTGCAAATAGTTAGTTCTAATAGTCTTCGCATCGAATTAAAGACTGTTGTGAAGTATGTAGTTAAGTGTCAATTTAGACAAGTTTTTGTACTACAATGTACACGTAAATATGCAGTTACAGAAGCGAGAGCGGCATTCGAGGCACAATCTCGCCTGGCTTAGCTAGCAAAGATCAAGTAAATCTAGCACATTCCCGATGGTCTACTTGTGCAAAAAGGATATATCGGTTATATATGGGAACAGAGAAACCATCGGTCAAGCTTAAGGAACTGGTCATTTTCGTTATAAAATTGTATGCACAAACGTGGTTTGACATCTAGACAAAGCCTTCGTCGAAAGATACTCCCATTCATGTTTTTAACATGATTAGAAGTTGTTTGTACATACGGAATGAACTGAAGAGTATAGTCTTAAAAACTATTCAACAAAAGTCATTCTTTATGCAAACAAAAAATATCTGGCTAGCTATGTTACAAAACGATGAATTACACATAAGAGTACTACCTCTTCGAAGAACAATAAAGGGGACGAGAACAGATCGAAAGCAAAGAAGTGCAGGAGTTTGAGCGTCCTCAACTTCAAATCAGGGTATCTCATTATATGATTTTATTATTGGTCGAAAGAAAAAGTTACCAAACCACCTTTGGCAATGAAATCCAGTGGCAAAGAAATTAAAAAAAAAATATTTAGCGCAACAGCTCTTTAAGTGCCAGGGCCTAGCTTCTCGCAACCACTCATTTTGCGTGCGTTATATCTTTTTTCACACGAATAGAAGAGACCTACAGTTTAGTGCCGTATCCGAACGGCGATTTGAGAAGCTTTTTCGTGACAACAATACTCTCGGATGTTTGTCAGACGCTCGCCAGAGGTTGGACCATGAAAAAAACTTTTTGATGTTTTCTGGGATTCGTACTCGGAACCTCACGCGCAGTGATCCGACACACTAACCACTTATGCCACGACGCCCGCGCAAAGAAATTACAAACATAATTTATTCGGGAGACAATTTGCTGTATTATCAGGAATTCTTTGCCACAATCAGGCAGTAGAACGATGTGTTAAGCATGTAACCGAAGCTCCATTATCTGCCTGTGGATCAAAGGCCAGAGATGGGTCCATTAGAACTATGGTAAGAGCTACGCAAGACTTACCAATTTTTCAAACAAATCGCAATATTTTCGCCAAAATGAAGGTCCAGAGACTGTTGATACAGACACTTAAACATTTATTGCTTTGATGTTTACTGCTTCAATATGTTTAATTTCGAATACAAATTTTATTAACACCTATTTGCAACCTATATTTTTCTTTTGTCTTTAAAACTCAAGTCTTGACATAGCAGGCTGAAACTTTGCATTTATACATTTAAGGCCATGGGTCAACAATTGATAATACAGAAAAGAAAAAAAGTGAAAACTATTTATTTCGCTTCGCCCTAATGTAATCTGCTCATAAGTCAGCTTGGCATCACCTAACACCCCTTTCAGATTCTGCTTGACCGAATTTCTCACAATCCCCTAAAATGTTTAGTTGAAAGATGATAGAAAATAATGTTTTATAAACGTGTGTACAGTTATCACTCAAATCTCAACAAGTTTCCACACCATGCATTGAATTGATCTCTAGCCAAAATAAAGCATTTTATGACATATCAACGGCAATCTCTAAATGAACCTAATTCGGAGATTAACATATATCTCGTGATAATCGTACTCTATCTTGCTGGGGGGATGCGAAAAGCGAGTACGAATAAATCTTATATATAAAATACAATGTATGTTTGTTTTTATGTTTGTATGTTTGTATGTTTGTGTGTTTATATGTTTGCTATGGACTCGGAAGCAATCTTCGATATTGTCCCGAGAGTGTTCCTGTGAAGTTTGGTCAAAATCGGCTAACTAGTACTACGTACTAATTTAGAAGTAAAGTACTTTAGTACTACAAATTTATTTATTTTTTGTTAGGTGCAGCAACCTTTACGTGACTGCACACCTCGGCCGGCGTGATTAGTAAAGGTCAAAGATTCTCGGGTAGTAGTCTTTTCCCGATGAGATTTGAAGCTAAGCTGCAGTCGACCCCATTCCTTCTTCTCATATCTGTTCCTTTCCCCTCTCTCCCCTCGGGTGGGCTGGATCAAGGTGTCATACGATCCGTGCCGAGGATCAACCTGGCTGGGAGCCCATACCAAAATGAGCTCAGTCGCGAACGGAGTATTCGGAAACCTGGCGACATCCGAATTAACCAGCCTTATCTGTATACTGCGGATCTCTGTACAGACGGACATTCTCTTCTCCGCTACTCGTGGGAACACATTATGAATAAAAAACAAACAAAACAAATAAAAACTGAGACCGGTACTCCTTTAAAACCGGGCGGTAGTACGGCGACCAAGCTGTCTACCGTAACAGCTCCTGAAGTGCTGGATGGTATGAGGATTGTGGCCTCACATGGTCCAACTACCCCCAAAAGCCGCGTGGAGCCCAAAGGCAGGAATTCCACCCCACCGTCCATTAGGGACACGTCGGGACCGAGTCGTAGCGCAAGCTTGCTGCATATTGCTCCCTCAAAACAAGCGTATAAAGATCGCCGTAAAGCCAGCACTTTGGAAATGTTCCGGAGTGCAAGAGAACGGAAAAAATGAAACCCATGATGGAATGGGCCATCAAAATCGCCGGCAACGAAGCAGCTGGGACTAGCGGAGGCTTAACGTCGAAGCGAAATAGATCGTTGGAAGAACCCGTTTCGGGTTCCAAAAAGATCAAGGTGCATAACACCAGCACTTCCTCCAAGCCCACGAACACCGTATCTAAGTCCTACAGCGGGGTCCTTAAAAACAAGATCTTGCTGGCGGTGGTTGACAGAAGCGATCCTGACGGTACGATCGCTCCAGAAAAATGGCGTATAATACCGGCTAAACTGCCAACAGTTTTTGTAGAAGTCATGCAGGAGTACTCTGGTCATCCTCTTATTTGTCGCGACGGCGGACAAAGCTAATCGCTTGCGCCGATCAAAGGTCGTATGATATGTACAAGGCGGCCATAATGAAATTTGGTGAGGTATGGCCAGGTGCCAAGCTCGAGGTTGTTGCTAGGGAAGATATCCCGACGAGACCGAGAACTAGCGCCTGGATCCCAGTCGAACCCTCCGACCCGGATGTTATCCTCAATATCATCCGTCTTAGCAATCCGGAGTTACCAACTCACAACTGGAAGGTCGCCAAGCTGGATGAGCAAAAAGGCCTTTATAGGTGCGCCCTCATAATGGTCAATAAAGAATCCATTGCTCCTTTGGCGAAAACTGAAGATGTGATCTACTATGGTTTTGATCCAATTACGTTGAAAGTTTACAAAAAGGACGAAGTGTCTGACTCGGACAAACTCCGCCCCTCACCCTATGGAAGCTTCGCTTTAAAGGACCCTGTGCCATCCATCTCTGACTCGGGCAGAAACGAAGAGACGGATGACTGCTTCAACAAAATTCTTCTGAGTGAGGACGATCTTTTGGCCAGCTCCTCAGACTCGGAAGTCTTAAACTCTACCGTGGTGGAGGTTTCTCTACCTGATTGTAGCGATAATGCTGTACAGATTAACCTCCATCACTCCATTACGGCTTCTGCCGGCTTTCTTCTCCGTCTCTCCAAGAATAGGGAAGATATCGCCTTGGTCCAAGAGCCTTGGGTTGTGAACAACTTAGTATGCGGACTGAAGACTCCAGAATACTACTCCCTATATACACCAGATAAAGGTAAACCCAGATCTTGTAAACTGGTAAGAAGTAAAGAAAGAGACGTCAAGCGGGTCATACTACTTGGTATCAGCATATCTCGCCCACAGAAATATGGACTCTCTTTTTGGGTATAACCTGGAAAGATTGATCGCAGATGCAGGGAGGCAGAAAACTGGTCTCATAATAGGGTGCGATGCAAACGCTCTCCACACCGTATGGAGCAGCTCGGTCATCAGCGAAAGAGGTGAGCTACTTTTTGATTTTATTTTAAGTACAAATCTCATTGTATGCAATATAGGTAATGAACCAACATTCATTACTAAAAATCGAGAAGAAGTGCTAGACATTACCCTCGTCTCTGACAACATCCTTCAAAGGATCAAGAGCTGGAAGGTATCAGGTGAACTTTCCTTCTCAGACCATCAATATCTTCAATTTGGCCTGAATATCGACCCTATAGGCCCCAAAGTCTTTAGGAATTATCGTAAAACTAACTGGCTCAAATACAGAGTAACTGTAAAGAAATTGGTTACTTCGATTTCCTCTAGGACCCCTTGCAATACCCAAGAATTAGATCACATGGTTGAGGATCTTACCTCAGCCCTTAATAAAGCGATGTCTTCCTTCTGCCCTATAGTATGGCCCAAGGGTAAGAAAAAGTCTCGTTGGTGGAATGCAGATTTAGGTCCTTTAAGAAGTAATTGTAGAAAACTCTTCAACAATGCCAGAAGCACGAAGGATGCAACAGATTGGGACTTGTACAAAGCATTCCTAACTATCTACAAAAAAGAACTGAGGAAGGCTAAACGCAATTCTTGGAGACTCTTTTGTGGCAAAATAGAAGAAGTCTCTGAGGCATCTAGGCTAAGAAAAATCCTCTCCACAAAACCAGTAATGACCAGTTATCTCAAGAAATTAGATGGGACTTGGACGACTTCTAGCGAAGATTCGCTAAATCTACTACTTGACGCACATTTCCCAGGTAGCTCTCAAGTTGTCAGCAACATTGTCTCTAATAGACCAGCTGCAAATTTAAACAACTCCTCTAATTTAATTACACAGAACAAACTCCACTGGGCGATGCACAGTTTCAAACCACACAAATCCGCAGGACCGGACGGCATAATACCAGCAAAACTACAGAAGTCGTCGGACCTTATCTCGCAGGTGCTAGAAACAATTCTTAGAAGCTGTATAGGTCTGGTCCATATACCAAAAGTATGGAGAGAAGTCAAAGTCGTTCTCATACATAAAGCTGGCAAATGTTCTCACACAAGTCCGAAAGATCTCAGACCCATTAGTCCATCATCATTTCTTCTAAAAACATCAGAACGATTGATTGATATCCACTTGCGCAACAGTTTTGGTCTGTCAGCGGCCCAGCATGCCTATTGCAAAGGTAAATCAGTTGAAGCGGCATTACACTCGTTGGTTCGTAATATTAAGTACTCCCTGTTTCACAAGGATTATGCAGTTGTAGCCTTCTTAGATATAGAGGGTGCTTTTAACACTGTCAATGCATTAGACAGTTCACTATGCGAATTGATCAATTTACTGCTTAATGGTCGGATTATCTACTCAGAGCTATGTGGGTCGTCTTCTGGTTAGGGGCACTCCGCAAGGTGGTGTTCTATCTCCTCTGCTTTGGAATTTGGTGGTTAATGAAGTATTAACAATACTGGAGGGTAAGGGATGCACGGTGATTGCTTATGCAGATGATGTTGCTACAGCAGTCTCAGGAAATCACCTTAATACTCTAAAAGAACTGCTACAAAACGCTTTAAACCAGTTAACCAGATGTGTGGTTCGGTGTGGGTTGTGTGTAAACCCACATAAAACTGAACTGGTATTCTTCTCAAGGAAATATAAAATTCCGTTCAGCGATCCTCCCTCTCTTAATGGTATCAGTTTAACTTTCTCTGATAAAGCAAAATATTTGGGTCTTATCCTGGATAGGATGGTGGGCCAAATCGCATCATCACCTCCTCGCGGTGCCCGCTGGATAGCTATCTGATAGTGAACTACCTTACCAGAGCTACTTCAACATATTTGGAGCTGAGGTCTGTAAGGATTTTCAATATTACGTCAGGGTATTGAAAAAGAGATGGTGGCGGATGAACCCTTAATGGGCCAACGGCAGCGCTCATATCCCTGAAGTGGGTTACTGACATCGGTATATCCGGCCCCCTTGTCCTAGGGGTACAAAAAAAAGGATCCGGCCCTCCAGGTTGGGGGTTGTGCCGTCGGGTTAACTTCCCTACCACGTAAAAAACCTTTCGTTACGAAGCAACCAACAGCCTCGGATACGGATGATCTTACTGTTGACGATCCATGCAAACGTCAAAAGGACAACGATCTTCGTGTCTGCACATGGAATGTTAGGTCCCTCTACAAACCACGTGCAGCCGAACAACTTGCGGAGGCCCTAGAGTGTCTCAAAGCAGACATTACCGCCATCCAAGAAGTGCGATGGGATGGGCCGGGCAAAAGGAGTATGAAAAACTGCAACATCTACTACGGCGATTGCTACAGACAACAAGGACAGCGTCTATTCGGGTGCGGATTTGTCATTGGAGACAGACTTAGGCAAGAAGTCTTGAGTTTCCGGCATGTGAACGAGCGCCTCATGACTATCCGTATCAAGGCTAAATTTGCCAACATTAGCCTAATATGCCCTTACGAGGAGAAGGACGACGCGACAAAGGATGACTTCTACCAGCTCTTGGACAAGACGTATGAGCAATGCCCTAGCCACGACGTTAAAATTATCCTAGGCGACTTTAACGCAAAGCTAGGAAAAGAGGTAGTCTTTAGTAACGTGGTCGGAAAGCACAGCCTGCACGACAACACATCCGGCATCGGACTCAGGCTAATCGACTTTGCGGCGGGGCGAAACTTTGTCGTAGCTAGTACGCGGTTCCCACGTCTCGATATTCACAAAGGAACATGGCTCTCCTTTGATCGAAGAACTGTCAACCAAATCGATCACATTGCGATCGACGCAAGGCACTCTTACAGTATTCTGGGTGTCCGCACTTTCCGAGGAGCCAACGTGGACTCGGATCACTACCTAGTTGTAGCCAAGATACGGATGCGGATATCCACAACGGAGCGAAATCAACGAAATTTGACGTCGAAAAGCTACTATCGCAAGAGACCGCCAGAACCTTTGCCGATCGTGTTTCTTCTAATCTCAATCTAAGTCCTATGCCGCCAGCAGCAAATGCGAAAGACCAGTGGCTGCGTTGCCAAAAAGCCATCAGAGATGCCGCCTCTGATGTACTGGGTTTCTCTCGCCCACCACAACGAAACCCCTGGTTTGATGAGGAATGCCGGCAAGCACATGCAGCAAAACAAGAGGCGTACAAAGCGGCGCTGCATAGAAGGACTAGAGCTGCTTACGAGCCCTACGTGCACAGGAGAAAAGAGGAACATCGACTTCTCAGAAAGAAGAAAAAGAGAATGAGAAGCGCTCGATCGAGGAGATTGAGAGACTTTATTGCAGGAATAATGTTCGAAAATTTTACCAAAGGGTAAAAAGAACATGCCAGGGTTTCAAAGCCAGAACAGAAGCCTGCAGAGACGAAAATGGTAACATAGTAGTAGAATCGCAGTCGGTGCTGAGGATATGGAAGGAACACTTCTGCAGACTGTTAAACGGCGATGATGATCAATATTCCGCTGTCAGGCAGAATGAGCCATTCAACAGTGACGATGGCAGTCAAAATTCCCGTCAACCCGATCAGATTGAAGTGAGGATAGTGATATCTAAACTCAAATCCAACAAAGCTGCTGGAGCCGACGGCCTTGTCGCTGAACTTTTCAAGGCAGGAGGAGATGAGTTGGTAAGGAGCATGCACCAGCTCATCTGTAAAATCTGGTCGGACGAAAGTATGCCCGACGAATGGAACCTCAGCATCGTTTGCCCGATCCTGAAGAAAGGAGACCCTCTGAACTGCGCCAACTACAGAGGTATAAGTCTCCTAAATATCGCATATAAGATCTTGTCTGCCGTACTATGTGAACGCCTAAAACCGATCGTCAGCAACCTGAAAGGTCCTTATCTGTGCGGTTTCAGGCCTGGAAAGTCCACCATTGACCAAATATTCACACTACGGCAGATCTTGGAAAAAACCAATAAATATAAAATCGATACGCACCACCTTTTCATCGATTTCAAAGTTGCCTATGATAGCGTGTATAGAGACGAATTATACAGAGCCATGTCTAGTCTTGGCATCCCTGCCAAGCTCGTCCATTTGTGCAGAATGACGATGGAGAACTCTCGCTGCTCCATCAAAGTCGGTAAGAACACCACCGAACCGTTCGATGTCAGGAAAGGTCTTAGACAAGGCGACGCGCTATCATGCGATCTCTTTAACATAATACTTAGGAGAATTGTACGAAACTCACAAGCCAACCCCGGAGGTACAATCTTCTTCAAGTCTGTACAACTACTCGCTTATGCCGATGATATTGACATAATCGGAAGAACTCAGCGGGCCGTCAATGGGGCATTTACGAGTATTGAGATCGAGGCAGCAAAGATGGGTCTAGCGGTCAATGAAAGCAAAACAAAATATATGCTGTCTACAAAAAAGGACACCCAACATCGGCGTCTTGGACAGAACGCCACAATAGACAGATACAATTTTGAGGTAGTAAAGCATTTTGTCTACCTAGGCTCTATGGTCAGCTTCGCAAATGACATCAGTGGAGAGATCACACGGAGAATTACTCTTGCCAATCGTTGTTTCTATGGGCTAAAACGGCAATTGAGTAGCAAAGCCCTATTTCGAACTACTAAGGTAACTCTTTATAAGACATTAATTATCCCAGTCCTGCTGTATGGCGCAGAGGCATGGGCTTTGACAAAACCGGATGAGGATGCCCTTGGTTATTTCGAGAGAAAAGTTCTTCGAGCAATCTTTGGTCCCGTCTGCATAGACGGTGAGTGGAGGAGAAGGTACAATGCCGAACTATACGGCCTGTACAAGGACATCGACTTAGCCAGAAGAGTTCACATACAGCGACTAAGATGGCTGGGTCATTTAGAGCGGATGGAGCCCAACCTTCCCGCTAAGAAAGTCTTCGAATCCACCCCGGACGGACGACGCAGTAGAGGACGACCTCGCGGTAGGTGGCGCAAACAAGTGGAGGGGGACCTCAACCAACTTGGCGTGCGCAACTGGAGGCAGCTGGCTCGTAACCGTGGTGGCTGGAGAGGTTTGTTGGTTGAGGCCCAGGTCCACCCCGGACTGTAGCGCCATCTAAATAAGTAAGTATCCTGGATAAGAAACTAAGCTGGAAACCTAACATTCAAGAAAGAGTCAAGAAAGCTGCAGTAGCAGGTGAACTTAGTTACGGCTTCGTGTCCGTACAACTTCGCCGTAAACCAGACAGACACGTTAGAAATGGAGAATCCTGCCAACTCTTGTACGCGCAGAATTAATACCAGCGGCACTGAGGCCACACAGGGCCCCAGCACCAGCGCCGAGGCGGTATCTGCAAACAAACGGCCGCCAGAGAGAACATCAGCTGGAGCTGCAAGCGCGATACCGAAGCATCCGCGCAACCCTTATCCACATCCACCCTCTCCCCTCAGACACAGACATAAACCACGTCGAGCGGTGGATTACACCCCTAGTCACAGCGAGAGACGCTACATCCCTCCCTCTGGAAGGTTAAGGAAGTGGGAGAGAAGGAACCCCGAGGAAGCTGCGCTACTGAATAGCGGCAGGGCCAGAAAAACGGCCCACCGGGACAGGGGGCGTAAACGATAGATGAGTCCTCCACCACACATTAGAAGGCACTTCACGTGCCTTCAAATCAACTTGCACCATGTTAGGGCAGCATCTTCCGTGCTGAATAGACGGTTCATCAAGGAAGATGTTGACTTGGCACTGATGCAAGAGCCAATAGTGCTCGACCAAGTTATTAAAGGGCTCCCAACGAAGAACTGTAAGTTAATCTATTCTGACTCGTGGAGCAATCCTAGGGCAGCTATTTTAATTAAAAATACTTATAATATATTTCCCATTACAGAGTTCATTACTAGGGACCTAGTGGCGATAGTGGCAGAAGTGCCGCTAACAAGTGGAACCACGAAAATTGTTTTTGCCTCCGCTTACTTTCCCGGGGACACAGCCGAGGCACCACCGAACGAGATAGGGTACTTGATGGCTTACTGCCGTGCCAAAGAGTTACCATGGATCATCGGATGTGATGCTAACGCCCATCACACCGCCTGGGGCAGTTCGGACATCAACAAAAGAGGTGAATCGCTTTTTAAATTTGTATGTACTAACAACATGGTGGTGGTAATTAGGGGGAACGTTCCTACTCTTACTAACATTATCCGCCAGGAGGTATTAGATCTCACTTTGGCAAGCCCTTTTATATACAATTTCATCACAAACTGGCACGTGTCTGACGAAGTCTTCATGTCGGACCATAATCACATTAGATTCGATATAGGGATCTTCATGAATGACACGCTAAATTACAGGAACCCTACGCACACTAATTGGGACTCCTATCGGTTTGTCCTACAGGCAGAACTAAATCTTCGAAACACAGAAAAGACAAACCGCGATGCCCCCTGGTGAAATAAGCGTCTTGAGTCACTTAGGCGTGAAACTAGGAAGTTATTCAATAGAGCTAAAATCAATGGCGATTGGTGCCTTTACAAAGAAACTCTAAGAAGTTAAAATAAAGAATTTAGAACAGTTAAACGCGAATCTTGGAGAACTCACTGCGAACCAATTGAAAGCTTCCCCGCCGCGGCTCGTCTTCAAAAGACCCTAGCCCAGAGTCACTCCAATCGCCTTGGCTCCCTTAAGAAACAAGATGGGGAATTCACCAGCAGTCCGGTGGAAACCTGTCAAGTTTTACTTGATACCCACTTTCCAGGCTGTATATACGATTGTGCTGTCTCTCCAGAACACCTGAGGAACGACGTTGTCACTGCTTCTAAACGAGATTATAGCCTATCTGGCAAAATCTTCACTGCTAACCATATTAGGTGGGCTCTATCTACCTTTAGCTCATTTAAATCACCAGGTATAGATGGCATATTTCCCTGCCTACTACAACAATGAGCAAACCTGTTAATTCCGTCCCTCATAAGAATTTTCAGATCCAGCCTTACACTAGGCTACATACCAAAAAGTTGCAAGGAGGTTAAGGTGGTCTTCATCCCAAAGGCAGCAAAGCAGGTGGAGCAATCGCCCAAATCATTTTGACCCATTAGTCTCTGTTCCTTTCTCCTAAAAACAATGCAGGGAGGAGTTGTCTCTCCCCTGCTCTGGACCTTAGTTAGTGGCGAACTCCTAGAGCTACTTGAAAAATCTGGTTACAAGGTACAAGGATATGCAGACGACATTGTCATCAGCGTCAGAGGCAAATTTGACGACATAATTTCTCAACTAATACAAGGTGCCCACAATTTAACTTCCGATTGGTGCAGGACAAAGGGACTTACCATCAACCCCGGAAAAACTACACTTGTACCTTTTTCCAGGAAAAGAAACCATACTCTCAAACAAATTACACTGGAAAACGTCCCAATCGACATATCCAAGGAAGCGAAATACCTGGGTGTTTAGTTTCGGAAACGACGAAAACACGAGAGTAATGTTGTCCGTGCATGGAGGATTGTTGGTTTGCATGACCATGCAAGCGTGAGATTTTCTGATATCAAATATATTTTTGTTCTTCGTCTTTTTTTAACCACTCTGGACCGTGCCACCATGTTGACTTTGCAGTTAGGGTATCTCCAAATGCCCCTCTAGACGGAATGTCCGCAGGATTCTCCCTTCCCGGTACGAACCTTCACTGTCCTTTAAAATGTTGTTGCACATAGGATACCCGGTTGGCGACAAATGTGTTCCACTTCACTGGATGTTGTTGTAACCAGTTTAACACTATAGCTGAATCTGTCCACGCAAAAATTCTGGTGTATTCTGTGCTTGTCCCCTCTCTGATGTACTTCATTAGCTTTGTTAGAAGTACAGCTGCGCATAATTCCAACCTTGCCAATGTAACTTGCTTCACTGGCGCCACCTTGGTCTTTGAAGCGATGATACGTATTGTTGTAGAGTCACAATTAATAACTTTCTGATACACCACTGTTGCATACGCTGATTCCGACGCATCTTCGAATCCGTGCAGCTCTATTTGAGAGTTTTCCATTTGTCGCGTCCATTGTGGAATTCTTACATTTTCAAGTGATGGTAATCTTGTCTTGAATTCGGCCCATTCATTTAGAAATTTTGTTGGGACATTTTTGTCCCATCCGATGCCCAGGAGCCAAAGACTTTGAATAAGAATTTTTGCCTTGATTGTGATTGGTGATAACCAGCCAAAAGGATCAAAGATTTTGCCAGCGTCACTCTATATTGCTCGTTTAGTACCCTTTGCGCTGAATGACGACGAATTGACTTTAAACTGGAAGTCGTCTGTCCCCGAACACCATTTGATTCCCAAAACCTTGAATGTTGTATGACAATCAAAGTCATGTTCTGGTTCCATTTCAATAACCTCCTTTGGCAACGCTTTTATGAACTCTGAACTATTTGATGTCCATTTGCGTAAGTTGAATCCACCCTTGTGAAGTAGTTGCATCAATTCTTGTGAATTTGCTCCTCCAAGACAATCATCTACATAGAATCCTTCAAGTACTGTTTTGCTTGCACGTGGATACCTTTCTCTTTCAAATAAGTTTTTATTGCCAAATATGGAGCGGCAGCTGTACCGTATGTGACAGTTTTGAGGGCATATTCTCTTATTGGACTAGAATTTTCCCTCCACAAAATACGCTGAAGGTTTGTATCGTCCTGGTTGACTAAAATTTGCCGATACATTTTCTCGACGTCAGCTTTGAATGCAATTGGAAATGACCTCCATTGAAGTAGTAGGAGAAATGGGAGGATGAACATCAGGCAGAGTACTGGGCTAAACTCAAGGGCCTAAGACAGACAAAGAAGTTCATAAATCTCAACCGGCTAAACGGCTAAAGAGCTATTCGAGCTTAGCAAAGCAGACTTAAAAACCTTAACAGGCTACTTGACTGGTCATTGCCCACTCAGGTACCATCTGCACAAGATAGGAGTAGCAGATACAGACAAATGCCGGCTAAGTGGAGAGCAAAAAGAGACGGCAGAACATATTCTTTGTGAATGCCCCATGGCCGCAAGAAAAAAACTTCTCCGTCTCGGGAAGGCTTCATTGAGTCCATCTGACTTCTGGAACATTGATTCTGAAGCTTTGTTCAGGTTTATCAAGAGCCTTAACCAAGTTCTCAGCTAAACACCGGGCTGGCACAATAGATCTCATAGGTCGCAGTGCGCACAAGGCCCTAGTATAGTATAGTATAGCATACTCCATATAAATTACTTACTTGGATTAACAAATAGACTTTTAGCTTCGCAGATGATAGCACCTTAGTAGCATCTTACTCAGATAACATGGCCTTGAGTGCAATACCTCACATAGTCAGAGATACGAACAAATTCTCGCAATTAACGAAGATCTGCAGAAATACTTGCAATGAGAAGAAGCAAAGCTTTTCCAGAAAGAATACATCTACTCTTCTCCAGCTTCAAATGGATAACGAATTACTCGATCCCAAGGACACCCTGCATTTACGGAGTGTCACAGTAAACTCTGGAGTAACATGGCATGACCACATATCCAATATCGCAAAATCAGCTTCCATAAAGTTGAGTTATCTTTTCAGAGCTAAGAATTAGTTTACACCGCAGCAACTACTTTTTTTATACAAAGCACAAGTAAGGAGGAAGAATAGGACACGAGCACTCGAAGCTAAAGCCGAAGTGTTTTGGACCCGGCGAAACGGTTCAAATCAGGCGATGGTTTTCCTATGTGGTCTTCGATTTTGTTATGCAGCCGTCATAAATGCGCACATTCCCTCAGAATCTGAATTCGAAATAAAAAAAAAACATGCTTGTGGTTTGGGTATGATACAAGTATTTTATTTTAAAGGAGTTGAATGGCCTGATCTTGGCAAAATCGATCTAAGTATGCTACTGTAGGTAGGTCATGAAATAATTATTGTTTACGTTTATCTTCGCTACGATTCTGCTAGTCATCCATCAATAATGTTTCTTACAAGCCGACCTTTGTCAAGTTATTCAACTCATTTTTTCTAATAAAGTGATGTGTGGTCAATTACAAACTGACGCGATCTGGAAGGGGAAACTCTGTACGATCATTGCTACTTAGAATTTCGGGTTTCCAGTGAGAAACCCTTAGGGCTAACAGGTTGAGAATCTTTCAGCTTTACTTTCATTTGTGTTTACTAGTGGAGTTATTTCTTTCTTTCTATTGGGAGTGCAAAATTTGGGCGTTCACATGCAAGTGCACGCTGACTATATTTTGTGTACTGGCATTAGAATTATCCTTGAGTTTGAGTGGGGTTTGCCATTGAATGCAATCTACCCCGAATAGATTTGTATGAATTCTATACGGACTATTAGTCGATCCGAATGAGACAACCTTGGTATTATTTAATCATGAGCGAAAAGGTGGTGGTCCTCTGCTACCAAGGTTGAAGGGTGCTACTGTCCAATTTGCCACCCGTCCAAAATCTAGATGAAATTCCTTCCATGTTATTACTTTTTGCCATTCTTTGCCATGTGGAAGCTTTCACATCAAGGAAACCATATTGTCACGTTCAAAGAACAGATCATTTGAACCCTGTTAAAAAGGGCAATATCAATGCACGTTCCAAAGATATCGCGATGTAGGAAAGGCAGGCCTATAAACGCCTGGATCAGACAAATGCGACGACATCGGCATGCTAGCTAAGCCAGGCGAGATTGTGCCTCGAATGCCGCTCTCGCTTCTGTAACTGCATATTTACGTGTACATTGTAGTACAAAAACTTGTCTAAATTGACACTTAACTACATACTTCACAACAGTCTTTAATTCGATGCGAAGACTATTAGAACTCACTATTTGCAAATTTTTCCAGTTACGTCTTAAATCTGAATTACCGCATCTTACTGGGGTTCGGTATAGTTTCTCATTTTGCCTAGTTTACGTAGGTTGCTACTTAAGTTTTGAGATAGACAAGTAAAAAGTAAATATTTTTAATCGAAAATGATTTTATTGTTTTTCAAAATGTTCTCCATGAAGATGAATACTTATGCGTGCGTTCGAACCAATTTTTCCATTCACTCGACTCTGCACCCCGTAATACTCGTACTACTTCATGGGCATGTAAGGTTTGATTTAATTTTATTCAATACCAATTCCTTAGTCCCGTCATAATAAGTACTGGTAGCCGTAATTACAAATTCGGATTTCTTAATAAAATTTATCAAACAACAGGAATTTGTTCCATTAAAATTGGGCAATAGTTTTAATAGGTCAATGTTAAGAGATGCCATATTTATTACCTGATGTTCTGCTACTGATATAACTGAATTTTCTGCGGCTGTGTTTACTGGACCTCCTGATGCCGAGCTACTGGTGCTACTGTTCTGCCTCTGGAACGGTTGGTACTGCTGGCCTTCCTGCTGCTGGGATTACTGGATCCCCTGCTGCTGGAATAACTGGCACTACTGGCTCTTCTTTTGGAATCTCTGGTACTGCTAGTGCTGAAACTTAATACAGTTGTTATCTTCTCATTTAAAAATGTTCTTCCTCTTTTTATTGTTATTGTTGCCGTTTTTTTTTACGCTTGAGTCTTTTTGCTTGTGCTCCTTGGTACTTTTCCAAATACGTTGTTGCATCATGATCGATTAACTCTTTTTTTGTTCACCTGCTCTCTTGGGGATACTTTCCTCTGGTAACATTCCACTGATATTCGTTCATTGGAATTTTATTATTTTCTCATTGTAAAAAAACAATTTCTTAAAGAAAAACGCACTAAATTCCGTAGTAATCTCTAATTTATTAAATTCTTCAAACTTTTATTTTTAAAGAGACGAACTCAACATTTATAGTCGTTACTCGGTCGCTTTACTACTACCAATGACCACTTTCTGCCCCTCTCGATATATCTCCTTTTTTCATCTGATTTATCTATCTCTTTCTCAAAGTGCTGCCAGAATTCTTTTATTTTCCTCCACACTGATAGGCATGCGTTCAATGATTAACATTTTATTTTTACTGAAAATCATTCAGTATTTCGCTTCCCGAATTAAACTATTGAAATAGTTAGACTTACTATGGATCTTTCGGGATCATACCAACTCCAGTTATATTGCACTTTTACCAATTACTTAAAAATAATTGCCAAGAGCCACTTACTTGTCCATCGAGCCGTATTTGCTTTATTATCGAGACCAATTCACTGTGTAAGCGAAATTAGAAAGAATTACAAAATAAACTATGTATGTAATATGTACTTCGAAGGAAAAGGAAAATTGAGATTGAATAAATGTGCAAACTGAAGTCAAATTCTCCAACAAATACAATACCAAATGGGGAACCATGAAAGTTATATTCACAGGACAACAAAAATGATTCGTTTTTAAATTTATAATTTTTCACTTATCAGCATTTAAAAATGAGTAATTACTTTAACATAAGTATTAAACTCATTTAGATCACACTGCAAATCATCACAAGCAACAAGAACTGCTACTGCTAAATTGTTGTATCTACGAATGTATCTACCTAATATGTATGTATGTACATATTTTGCAAAATCTGTTTGTTCAGAACATCATGTCATTAACCATTCCCTTTGTAACAACCAAAATGACCATTACGGTCATACAGACGAGTATGTCTGTAGGGTATAACTTCCGAGCATGTAATGAAGCCAACATATTCAAAGTTAAACCTTACACACCTATCTCATAAAATTAATTGACATACATATGTCACACCAAGCTTTGTTGTAATTAACGTAGTATGCTGTACTACTTGTACTTGAAAATGCCCATAAGCAATTAAACGTTGTACTTAATTTGAACTCCCCTATTAACATTTGCTTTAACGAAAAAAGGAATTAGAGCAAGTACCCTCATAATTTAAAGCCATTCTAGTTCATCAAATATTTAAATATGTACTTTGGTAGCTCACTGCTCCTTGCAATATGTACCATAAGCAAAAGATTATCCGAGAGCAATAACAATCAAAAAGGTTTTTGAAATAGCAATACCAAAGCACATACTCGCAATAAATATGAAAGGAGAAGCAAGTACACAGCTTTACTTCACCACTTTATTTTTGTTTTATCAACCATGTGGCATTTCAACATTTCAGTCGGCCCCAATTTTGGCACCGGCCACTTTCACCCGGGAAGTTCCTTATCCCAAAGGCTGCTCCCATTCACTTATCGAAGAAGATAGTTAAGCGGGAAGGGAAAAGCTGTACGAGTTTGAATTATTTTCCTACGAGTATATACAATATGTGCGAAACGTTCCATGGAAAATGGCAAAGCATCCGACCTTTTTAATTTTTTTTTTCTTAAATTTTGCTTTCTTTGATCAGATATCGGATTAGAGCACATTCCGGAGTCAGCATTTACCCCTATAAGCTGGTGCTTTGTATACACACCATGTATGTGTTTCTACTTCGTCGATTTTGTCATTGGAGTTTATTACGGGGCTCAGTCGGGGCAGACAAAAAGTGATGGGTTGTACTTAGGAACGCAAGCTTATTGTTTGTGTACAATGCGCAGTAAATTTGAATAATGTAACAGGTAAGAATACATATACATACTTACAAAATAATTTGCACAAACCCTATATAGCTGTCAGTTTCTGGCAAAAATATCATACATATACATAAATAAATATTTTGCGCTAATAGCCCATAAAAGACCTAAGACCCAGATTCCCATTTTTTAAGCAGTTATTGTAAATTTTTAGTATTGTTTTCGTGAGAAGGGACTCCCGGTTTTTAGAGAAAATAGAATTTAGAGTATTCTCTTAGGCACATAACATAACTATACTGTAGAACAGTAAAAATCCAATCAAAATCCGATGAGTGGTTGCAAAGTGAAGCGCGAAAAAGAGAAGAGTTCTACAGTTTTATTACACATAGCTGGTTGTACCCGCTTCGCTGGATCTTTAAATGTGCGATTTTAAGTACACTTCCTTAGAGCACTCTCCGTTTTGTCATTAAAATAGTTCACCCGCTAATCCTTTATGAGGGTCGCAAGGGTAGGATAATTAGGTGCACTCTCCATCATTTTTGAACCTCCGCCGTCGACTCCAACGCATCTGGAGAAATCCCTAGACGGCTCCAAGAGAGATGTCCGACTTGATCCAACCATCTATTTATAGGCATACCGAGGGGTCGCTAACTTGATGGTGCGGCAATCATGACACGTCTTGGAAACCAGCTGGGGACACGCTCTACGCGACGAAACCGTCAAAGCATAAATCCTTCCGTTCGAAAAAGTAGCTGCTCTACATTGAGTGCCTCGCGTACTCTGGTGTTACGCAACACCGCGAAGGAACCTCTTTCAGCAGCTTGCATCCGCAACTGTAGGTAAGTGTTGGAACATATACCAAGTTAAAAACCGATAATTAGGTTTGAACACTATAGTTAAGTTCGGCCTTCCTTATAACAGATTGACCAAACTCTCTCAAAATTGATCCAGTTTGACCATTTCTACAGAATAGCTCGACATTGCTTTTTCCATCACTCGTGAATAAGACCCCAAGATACTTAAACGTATCCACCTGCTTCATTGAGACTCTAAAAACATGCAGAGTGTATCAAATAGGCGTTATGGAAACAATCAATACTTCCGACAAACGACCAGGGATGACCAAATCATCCCCAAAGAGAGGATTACTAATCCTTAAGTCCGCCAATTTGCAACATTCTCTGCCACAGCTACGCTGCAGCATCCAGTCCATATATCATATACAATGAAGAGGCGAGGTGATAAAAGGCACCCTGCCCAACCCCCACAATGAAGGGTATTGATTTACCGCCATTTACCCGAACACAGCTTCTATAATTTGTATATACACTGGCGATCACAAGGATGAGGCCATACATTTTGCAACCGATTTTCACTCTTTATACCTGTTGGAAATCTTGTACCCGGAAACTTTTACTACCTGTGAACAGGTACATATTTTCCCAACAATACGTCATAAAATTAAAGGGTAAATAAGAAACGACCGTTGGAATTTCCCAAGATCAAGCAATGAACTACTTGAAAAGCGTATAAAAAGATGGGCCGCTTGGATGAGGCCATTGCGAATATTTCGTTGCAGGAGTTCACATCAGCGATTTTTAGAAGAATATTTAAAAAAGCATTGAAAATAACTGTTTTTATTTAGTTTTAAAAAAAATGTGTTCCGGAAAGACTTTGACATCGACAGAAAGAGGAAAAATAGATGCTTTCAAGGAGATAGGACTCTCAGGCCGAGAAATTGCAAGGAGGCTTAATAGAAGTAAGACGATTGTAAACAGTTATCTTACGGATTCACAACACTATGGGAAAAATCAAAAAGGACGCACGGCAGAAGCAACAACATTGGGAGAAAAGCGGTTAATTCTACGGCTTGCCTCAAATTCTACTCTACCAGCGACTAAAATAAGGGCCAACAGCGGAGTATCAGCCAGCATAACAACGGTCCGAAGGATATAAAATAATGTACCGAATAGCCCTTATCATAGCCTAACACATGATTTCGCCAAATACACAAAACAGGTGTATACACGTTCAGCACGTTCCCAGGCCTTTTCAAGAATCATTCTCAGAGTGTATAACTGGTCGGTCCTGCTTCTACCGGGACGAAAAACGCATTGTTCATCCCCTAAACTATCCTCAACCAAAGCTCTGGCACGTGTCTCTAACACCTTAGCAAAGACTTTTCCAGGGATACTTAAAATAAATATACCCTTGTAGTTGGCGCAATCTTTTGTCCCATTGTTTACAAAGAGGGACAATCACTCCCATTTGCCAATCACCAGGTGTTTCACCGCATTCCCATGCCACTTTAATGACACGTGAAAGTCATTGCACTCACTCTTTACCAAAAGCCTTTAGCATTTCTGGCCGGATTTCATCCAAACCGGATTCGCCAACTTCTAGCGATTTGATCGCCAAAATCTCGACCATTGGTGTTCGGGATTGAGATATTTTGAAAAGCGCTCGCTTCATCTCCATCACTCATTGGAAAGCAGTGTACCGTCTTTGGCTTTGACTCCTTTCACGATATTCAACTTTATTCCTCTGATTCGGCGAACGGTTGCTAGAATATTTTATTTACAGATAGGCAGTCTTGTTTCAATGAAATAGTTTATTACATTTGAAAAATACGTATAATTACCTGAAGTATTTCCCGAAAAAC
Organism: Brachypalpus laphriformis; assembly: GCA_945910035.1. Taxonomy (NCBI): domain Eukaryota; kingdom Metazoa; phylum Arthropoda; class Insecta; order Diptera; family Syrphidae; genus Brachypalpus; species Brachypalpus laphriformis. The sequence goes on from OX246756.1 coordinate 131,538,849, forward strand.
ACCCTCTAAAAGGTAGGAAAATAAACTTGAAGTATGAATATTCAACTTGCAATATACTGCCTATGCCACCCTGTTAATAATTTATTATAAATCTATTAAAACATTCTAAAATGTGGAGAAATTCAACGATCAACAAAATTTCATTTGATAAAATGGAAAAAATATTACAATGTTTCTATGTCTGTATGTATGTATGTATGTATTATGTGTACATATGGTCGCGTATATTGCCAAATCTCTTAATAGCATGAAGGTTTGAAAATATCTTAGATTTGGCATTGGCAATTTTTACTCCAGAAGAGATCACACACTAAAGTTTAAAACAGCGCACCCATATACTCACATACACACACTATTGCAGCGATAGCTTCGGCTGCATGGCTGTTGACAGTAGTCTTCATTAAAGGAAAATTAGAGCAATTTCTAACAGAATCTTCCCGGGGAAATGCAGATCATAACAGTGAAAACCGCATCCAAATCCCTTCAGTGGTTCTCGAGATTATCGCAGTCATTCACGTTTTGGGAAATTCCTTTTATACGATGTAGTTTGTTTCATGAACATGAATATGCTTGCACTCCACTGGTGGGCCATTGATTGCAATGACCTACGCATATCTGTGATATTTTTTATATCTCAAATAATTATATTTTTGCTTATTTTTTCTGTTATAAGGATCATAGAATAATGATTTATACCTCAATCTCTTCAGTAGGAAATGTACAAATCGAGGAATTAAGTCATATTCAAATCAGTTTATCCATTTCGTAGTCATATGTGTGTAAAGCATAGAAAATTAATTTTTGTCAGCAAAAAAAACATATCAAATGGGTTTAAGAGCCCAATAACGGATTCAGGATACTAAAATGTATCCTAAGTTATTTCTCTTCTTACGACAAATCGATTGATATAGGGTAGAGTTGCCTAATTCCGGCCGTCTCCAGTGACCGGCCCCCATCGGAGAAAAATGTCATAAATAGTGAAATGAATGCCCTGCTTCTCTTTTTGCAGTCAAAATGTAGTCTGCTATCTCTTTCTTACACTCCTTCAAAATTTCACTTGAACTGACAAACTCTTTCCTTAATTATGAGTTTATTGGTTGTGTGAAGGCGTTAGGACAAGGTATTCCGGAGTTGTTCTAGTAAAAACAATAGTGGAAGTGTCTTTCGGAATTAGTCTTTATTTCATAATTTCAAAAGGTGAGTACAATAAGATGTGTTTTTTATACTTAATTATAGTATATTTCAATGAAAACTGCTTTGAAACATATAAAAATGTTAAATTGCTGGTTTTTCTTAGAGTGGCCGGAGATAGGACACTAAAATTACCCATGTTGCCTATACTCGGCCCCGTTGAAAACATTGAAAAACCGCCAATGTCAATATCTTCCGCGGCCTGGAAAGACTTTCACAAAAAGAAAGAAGAGTTGAAACTGCAAAGGGACTACAAAAGAGATACAAGAAAAGAAACTGCAGCGGCTAAGAAAAAAGGAAGAAAAATGCAATAAAAGGAAATCAGTAGTTCGAAAAGGACAAAGAAAATCATTCCTCGCTGCCCAACATGTGACGAGGATGTCCTTACAGACGTCAAAGATGACGATCTGAAAAACATCGGTTGCGATCTTTGCGAAAAGTGGTTTCATCTGAAATGCACACCACTTTCGGCCATGTCCTTCGACGAAGCAGAAAAGGAGGATTTTGTTTGTCATTCCTGTGTTAACATATGTATTTTACTTATGCTGTGAGAACTATATATTAATTCCTTAATTTTTTTTTATTGTGTCCAAAGAAGTTTAAGTTTTGTTTTGTTCTATTATTAATAAATTCTTTTTTTTCAACATTAATCAACATTTTTTTAACGATTCCTAGTTTTATTTAAGAGGTGGCCGAGGTCAGGCACATCGCTGGCCGAAATTAGGATGCGAGTGGCCGGACACTGGCAAATGTTTACTTTTTTATCAAAATCTGATTTAATTAATATTTTAAATAAAAATGTTAGGTTTTTAGTATGCCAATCGAATTTCAATTTCATAACGAATAATATAAAACAGAAATTGGTCCAAAAGGTTCAAAATCCCCGTTTTTATGAGACATTTTCTGTGAAAAATTCGTTAAGGGGGCGACCACCGGCGACTCTACCCTATATATTGTTGAGGTACCGTTACTTACTTACTGCCTATTCGCGGACAAATAGAAAAAATGCGTTCTCTTTTATAGATGTAGAGACTAGCAGATACCCACAACATTGTCTGTGTGGTGAACAATAACTTTATGTAAGCTGGTTAAGGATAGTGGTGTTCGCTTAAGAACCTACGATTTGCACCGCTGTAACTTTCAACAATACATACCAGCTTTTCCTTTATCTATCAAGGTTGTGCTACCATCTGCTGTTGAAGTAGTAACATTTTAATTTATTTCACATTTTCATGCAACAGTTTGGCATGTGTAGTATTCATTTCTCGACTTACACCAATGTTTTTAAGAAATGACTTACACCAGCATGACTTTAACCGCCACATATGTATGTATTTAGCTAACAGAAGGACTGTGTCAAAATGCACATGTGCATACCATAGCTATAAATTTGCGCCTATAGGTAGGCAAGGAAATAAACCGCTTACTTACTTAGAAGGCGCTACAGTTTGGGGTGAGTCTGGGCCTCAACCAACAGGAAATAAATGTGTTTATTTTCTTATATTGCACCCAAAAAAAATCGGTAGTTCTCAAACTTTCCGAATGTAAAGTTTTATAGCCCTGGTTTTGTCTGTTTTTTTTTTGTATTTCTCTTAATATCTTAAGGAGTATCGTGATACGTCTTATTGGAGATAAGGACCAATATCCTTAAGTATAAAACGCCAAAGTTTTGCTAGCTTCTGTGATGTAGTTTCTGCGTGATACCTGCCCATTACCAACCCTAGTTATCATTTTATTATATGTATATAGATAGGTACATAGATGATGGGATAATCGAATTCTATCTTCAATGGTTTCCTTTCTAGAGTAATAACTAAGCTTAATTCGCATGGTATAAAGCATTAAATATTCCGATTTTTGCAAATATTCAAACATGGGCGGGAAGCTGACTTTTCTACTATGGATAGGACATTAGCAATCTCGCTACAGGAAAACAACTATTAAAGACAATCTAATCAAATACGAGTTTCTTGATGAATAGATAATTTACGTCATCTAAGCACATGGCTCTAACTTTATATTAAGTACAACTTTCACAACATTTCATCTATTCCAGTTAACCGAAATCTATTTTAAATCTCTGTACTGAATATCAAGTGAACATGAATTCAAAAACAAAATCTGCTCCTTCAACTGATTCAAATTAATTGCTTTAAAGTCCCTTCGATACAACCGCAGCAAGTAGCTTGTTTTATAAGCCACTCCAAACATTCACTGCTCTCTAAATATTCACACGCATTCACATTCATTCTAAGAAAAGTTTAGCTACCCTCACGCTATTGCCTCTCATATAATGAATCTGAAACGAACTCACATTGTTTTGAATAAGGCAATGAATGTTTTGAGTTGCTCGTGTGATCTTCTATGTGCATATTTGCAGTGATCTGTTCATGTGTGTATTCTGTTTATCTGCGTATTCTGCACTTATTCAACACGAGCTACTTGAAACTTTTCGAAGGCTTGTGATCATTTCTACATTTTACAACTATTGTGAATGCTCTGATTAAATTAATACTTTGAGTGTGAGCCTACGTACTTACTTACTTAGATGGCGCTATAGTCCGGGGTGTGTAGCGGGTCGACGGCGCTCTGCTCGCCATAGCGCTATCAATAATACTAATGCCAGTGCACACACAATTTGGAAAATTTCAGAACTTTAATTTATTTTAAAAAAATCAGAAAAAAAAAGAAATTTTTAATTTTAAAATTACGACTTGCTTCGATGTGATTCTTAATACGACTAATTTGAAAAATTTATTTTGCGCTCTACATCGAATTTCGTGGAGTGCTGAGTTCTGTGAAATGCCACAGTACTCCCCCTCGCGTAATGCAATTGCAATTATGGCTTTACGGAGCAAAAGTGAGGTGGGTGGCGTTTGTTGACGTGCTGAGAGCATGTTTGTGGCGTGCTGTGCCGTGTGGATGCATGTTGGAGGCGCGCTGGACTGCGTTGAGTCGTGTTGGCCGGCATGCTGAGCCGCATTGGTCGCGTTGGCCGTGTTCAGCATGTTAGAGGCGCGCTGGGTCGCATTGAACCGTGTTGGTTGTGTTGAGCAGGATAACGATGGGCCTGGTTGGCCATGCTGGGAGCGAAAGCATGCGAGACCTGGTTGCTCGTGCTGAAGCGTGCAGTCTTAGTCGGGCGTGTCGGAGCGTGCTAAGCCTAGCTGGACCGTACTGGAGCGTGCTGGACCTCGTTGGCTGGGCTGGGAACGGAAGCGTGCTGGAGCTCGTTGGCCGTGCTAAAGCGTGGGCCATGCTGGAGCGTGCTGGGCCTAGTTGGCCGTGCTGTAGCATGTTGAGCCCTGCTTAAGCGTGACCGTGCTTGCCTTCGTTGGACAGGCTGGAAACGGCAGCGTGCTGAGCCTCGCTGACCGTGCTGTAGCATGTTGAGCTGTGCTGAAGCGTGACCGTGCTTGCCTTCGCTGGACGGGCTGGAGCTGAAGCGCGCTGTGCCATGCTGGAGCGTGTTGGGCCTAGTTGGCCGTTCTGCAGCATGTTGAGCAGCGCTGGGCCTAGTTGGCCGTGCTGGAGCGTGTTGAACCTCGCTGCCCACGCTGAAGCGCATTGAGCCATGCTGGAGCGTGTTGGGCCTAGTTGGCCGTGATGCAGCATGTTGAGCCCTGCTAAAGCGTGAGCGTGCTTGGCTTCGTTGGCCGTGCTGGCTCAACAAGCGTCGGCTCCAGCCGTGTTCCATCCAGCGGTTGTTGGCCCTGCAGCCGTCGGTCCAGCGGTTGCTGATCCTGCAGGCGTCGGTCTAACCTCAGTCAGTTCATGGTCGGTTCAGTGATTGCTGACTCCACAGGCGTTGGTCCAGCCGTGGTTGCTGGTTCTGCAGGTTTTGATGTTGCTCCGGTCAGTCCCTTCAGCGTTTGCTGGTGCAGCAGCTATTCATCAAAGCCCCGAAAATTTGTTTGTGCACCGGCATCACGTCGGGGTCACCAAAATGTAGCGGGTCGACGGCGCTCTGCTTGCCATCGCGCTATCAATAAAACTAATGCCCGTGCACACACAATTTGGAAAATTTCAGAACTTAAATTTATTTAAAAAAAATCAGGAAAAAAATAAGAATTTTTTAATTTGCTTCGATGTGATTCTTGATACGACTAATTTGAACAATTTGTTTTGCGCTCTACATCGAATTTCGTGGAGTGCTGAGTTCTGTGAAACGCCACAGGTGGACCTGGGCCTCAACCAACAAACCTCTCCAGCCAGCACGGTTACGAGCCAGCTACCTCCAGTTGCGCACGCCAAGTTCGTTGAAGTCCCCCTCCACTTGTTTCCGCCACCTACCGCGAGGCCGTCCTCTACTGCGTCGTCCATCCGCGGTGGATTCGAAAACATTCTTAGCGGGAACGTTGGGCTCCATCCGCTCTAAATGACCCAGCCATCTTAGTCGCTGTATGTGAACTGTTTTGGCTAAGTCGATGTCGTTATATAGGCCGTATAGTTCGGCATTGTACCTTCTCCTCCACTCACTGTCTATGCAGACGGGACTAAAGATCGCTCGAAGAACTTTTCTCTCAAAATAACCAAAGGCATCCTCATCCGGTTTTGTCAAAGCCCATGCCTCTGTGCCATACAGCAGGACTAGGATGATTAATGTCTTGTAAAGAGTTACCTTGGTAGTTCGAGATAGGCTTTGCTACTCAATTGCCGTTTTAGCCCATAGAAACAACGATTGGCAAGAGTAATTCCTCGTGTGATCTCCCTACTGATGTGATTTGCGGAGCTCGCCATAGAGCCTAGGTAGTGTTATTATATGTACATATATCGAATTTTTTTTTTCAACTTCAATTTATATTTTATTACTGCCATGAATTTAAGTTATTACATATTTGTCCTGCGAAGCCTTGTGGCTTATTTGCAGGAAACTATTATCCAAATTGTGCTACTTAAAATATGGTATCATCAAAGTTTACACTATGATTGAGTTTGATTTATGTTATGTATTGGGGGAATGCTCTCACACACACACTCTCCATTTCCATGTTCTTCGTTCCATCATTTTGCTATGGAGTTGGATCGCGACCGTCACTGAAATAACAAGAGAATTGTAAATTAGCATTATTATTCTTCTTCTTCCTTTTATCAGCGAGGCTATGATCCGAAAACAAGGGATCACAACCCTCCCACTTCACCGCATTTCTACTCATCCGTATGTGGGGTTCGCCTATTTGACCTCAGAAAATATCGGCAGGCCTGCCGATTTGGGATCACTCGGTTACTGAGACCATTGAAATGCCGAAGTCTTCGCATTTGTCTGATCAAGAAGTTTATAGGCCTGCCTTTTCTACATTGCGATGTCTTTGGAACGTGTATTGATATCACCTTTTTAATAGGGTTCACATGATCTTTTCTTTGAATGTGGCAATACCAGCTGAGTCGGTCGCACTCTATCTTTTGTACGATGGTTTCCTTGAAGTGAAAGCTTCCACGGATCTTCGAACTTCTTATTCGATCAAGCTTTGTCACTTCTGCTGTCATACGAAGCATCTTCATCTCAGCTGCCGTTAATTTACTCTCATACTTTTTGTACATCATCCAGCATTGTGAACCGTATGTGAGCGCTAGATGCACAACTGCGGTGTAGAACCTTCCCTTCAACTTAGGTTGGCGGAATATTCTCGCCACTTCATCCACCCTACTCTTACGCGATGATTGATGTCGTCATCACAGGTTGCTTTGCTATTGATCATAGATCCCAGATATTTGAACTCTTCGCACTTGGGAAGCACTGTTCCATTCAAATAAATGTCTAGAATAGGCCTGAGTGGATCAGAGAACGGGCAGCACAAGTATTCTGTCTTTTTTAAACCAATGCGATACCCATTTCCCTCCAGAACGTTCACCAACACATCGAGTGCTCGTTGCAGTGATATAGGATCCTCACTTATGATGGCTCCATCGTCTTCGAACTGTCTTCCGGGAGCATCTTACTCTTGTCTTCTTCAGAGTTAGGGGTGGCTCTTGGAAAGTATAGCCGGGAAAATTGTTCATTCAAAAGTTCTTTACAATACTGCCGCCACCTCTGCAAAATTTTGTCGTCATCCACAAGAAGCTGGCCACGAGCATTGTAAATGAACTTTGGCCACCGAATCTCCTGAGCATTCCTCCTTCTTTGGGCGGCTATTTTTAAGATGGTTGCACTTGCATCAGCAACCGGGGAAGATATTTTCTCCAGCTCCCGATACAGCCCCTTCGTACTCTCTGCTTAAAGCTGGGTGAAGTGGACTTGGTCGGGATCTTGAATAAAGCTGTTGAGCCAGGAATAAGTAGCAAGTTGCAACCGCGGTGTAAGGGTCCATCCTTCCCAATGATCGTTTTTTGATTACAGATTTGACAAACTGCAGGTTCTCCCAGAGGCCATTTGAGACCGTGTTGGAGCCGAATCATGTTCGACCTTGGACATGGGGCCACATGGAAGTCAGAAAGGCCGAACTGAAGTGTAATAGAGAAGTAAAAGAATAAAGTAAACAAACAGAGCAAGAATGAATGGAGGGGACGAACGTTTTGGACGACACGAACAAGACGGGATAATTAGCTGCGTAGCTGTTTTTTTAACTTTAAAATTTTTTTAAACCTTTTAACTTTTTAACTTTACTTAACTCTTAACTTGTTACTGATTAATGAATAAACAATACATAAGTTCACTACAATATATGGTATATATATATATTTTTTATTTTACGTTTGTTTTTTTCTGTTTGAACATACACAAATGCGCTGGTCCAGATGGTGTGTCCACCACAGTTCTGAAGAAGTGCTCTTCCACCCTGGCAAAACCTCTGCGTAAGCTATTCTGCCTATCCTATTCTTCTGGGGTTTTTCCGAGAAGATGGAAAACACCATTTGTCCAGCCCATCCCTTAAAAAGGTGAATCTTCGTCCCTTCTTTCCAAGGTCATGGAAACACAGATAAATCACCACCTCATGAAATATCTTGATTCTCGAAAACTCCCCAATGACCGGTAGTATGGTTTTCACAATCTCACCTTGAATTGCAATCAATCTCTACATCACTTCGGCGAAACAAAGATGGTTGCGCTCGATATTTCTAAGGCATTTGACAGAGTTTGGCATCAGGGTATTTTATCGAAAATACGTGCATATGGCATCAGTGAGTCTCCTCTTCAATGGATTAGAAATTCCAATTACAGTTGTCTTGGACGGCTTCAAGTATGCAATTCACCATATAAATGCTGGTATTCCCCAGGGTTCCGTTTCATTTCCGACTCTCTTTCTCATTTTTATAAATTACCACTTGTCTGCTACTTCTAACCCAATCCATTCCTTCGCTGATATCAGACTATCAGTTTTCATATTCGTGCCTTAACTCGCGTTCTTGCTCTTCGGCCAAGAAGACGAACGTCAACGTATGTCAAACACATTAAATTCCGACCTGGATATCATAACCGAATAGGGTTCAACCAATAGAGTGGAATTTAGTGTATCGAAAACACAGTGATGTCTTCTGTTTCTCATGCAAAATGAAGACACCCAACCATTATCCATGAGTGGTACTTGCATCGCTGAGTCCGAAAGACTTGCCATTCTCGGTGGATCGATGGAACGATCACATATTCGAAGTCGCCAAAAATGCTGCAAAATGTCTAGGATTCTTTAAGCGGTGCAAACAATTTCAATCAAGTCTGATCTGGCCTCCATCTATAAGGCATTCATCCGCCCAAAGCCGGAATATAACGCCCACATCTGGTCTGGTGAACCCAAGACCATTCTGCATATTCTAGATAAGGTGATAGAGATATTGGGAACTCCGTAGTCTCACTTGTGATATATATTGTATACTGTATACTTACTGTATAATTACTTAGCATAGGTTAGTCTGTAAAAAAGTTGAAATAAACATTTAGTCTTAAGCTGAGTCCGCTGCGTTTCATTTGGTTACTTCCACGTAGGTATACCATATATCATTGACGACGAGGAAAATACCGGCTTAAGTATTTTTAGTATTTGCGGATACAGTTTGCGGGCTCTCTTGTTGTTGGTTTAGGACTCAAAAAGTACTGTTTTTTCGGGAATTTTCGATGACCGACTATAACGTGAAAGTAGAATTTAAAAAAGTATTTACAGTGAAAGGAAAAGACTCTGTAGAATCTACCAAAATTGCTAATTTTATCGGTCGCATAGAATATTTCAACATCGGTGAGGACTTTGATTCATATATCGAGCGTATGCAGCTTTTATTAAGACTCAATAAAATTGAGGAGTGTGTTGATAAGGCAGCGTTTTTGCTCGGAGTTGGTGGAGCAGATCTTTATAAAGTGACAAAAACTCTAAGCACTCTAGCATCTCCCAAAATGCTCAAAATCGTTCGTTTGAAGCGCTAGTGAGGTTATTAAAAGCACATTTTCCACCAAAACGAAACGTAACAGTAGACCGGTACAAGTTTTTAACACGAAACCAGTATGCTGACGGAACATTGACGAATTACATCGTAACCTTAAAAAGTTTGGCGGACACATGTGCGTATAAAGAATTTTTAGATGAAGCCCCCAAGTACCGTTTTTTGATGGGAATACGAAACAAAACAATTCAATCAAAGCTAATTTATTCAGCACCAAAGACCTTCGACGATTGTTGCGAGATTGCGTTGAATTTGGAGATGGTTCAGCAGGAGTTAAATAATATGACCGGTGCAAGTGAACAGAAAATGGTCAATATATCACATCTGGAATGAGGCAGATCGCAGACGCGGAGCTGTCCAGGAGGTGGTACGAACTTTTATCAATGCAAGCAGAGTGGAACGGGTAGATTTAAAAGCTGGAATAAGTATGAAAATAAAAACTATCATTGTTACTATTGCAATGATTGGGGCCATTTAGCTAAAAATTGTTTCAAAAAAAGAGAACAAAACCGCACTCATTTTGTAAAGAAAAATAGTTAAATATAATAATAATCGCGATTTTAAAAGACGAAATAAAAATATAAAAAGTATTGAAGTAAATAAAGAATTTGTTAGTGAAAATGATTCAAATGATTTTAATTTTATAAATAATAATTCTTCAAATTCGAATACTAATTGTAATAATCAGCATGAAACTGTATTTTCCGACTTAAAATTGTTTAAGATTAGGCAATAATCCCTTGTATATTGAACTGTCTTGCGATGATAAACTTGTTCGATTGGAAGTTGATACTGGTGATTGTTAAACAGTAATTCATAAGAGCAAGTAAATATAAGAAAATGTTTAAGCATAAACCATTGCAAAAAGCAAACCAAAGTTTGCATGCAATATTATGTGGTATGGTAGATGCTCCTTTTTTATTCAGCCTTAGGATCCGAAAATAAGGGATCATAACCAACCCACTTCACCGCATTTCTACTGATCCGCCTGTGTGGTTCGTAGATGTTGTTAGATATATGTTAGAAAAGGTGAAGCATCCGCGGTTGAATGAAGGGTACCCACTCGAGTTGGTTGTGCTAGGTGGTGGAAAGTCGTTCACACCATTAATGGGTCGCTCTTGGTTGGGCCAGGTATTTGTGGGTTGGAGAGTACGATTTAGAGTTGGTAGGTTGACAAACGCTAGGCAATCGGTGAGGAATGTTTTAGATAAGTTTAGTTCTGTGTTTCCAAATAGATTAGATGCAATTCATAATTTCAAGCAAGAATTTTATCAGAAGAGAATGCTACGCCTGTATGTTGAAAACCTTATTCGGTGCCCTTTGGTCTACAGGGCGCTGTGGTGCATGAATTAGATCGGTTGGTGGCTGAACAGATTTCGTACCCAGTAAGATATAGTTCGAGGGCATCTCCTATCGTAGTTGTAAAAAAACCCAAATGAGGATTAAGGTTATGTGTTGATTGTAAGTTGTCAAATCAACAAATTTGTTAAGACAGACCAATATCCACTCCCACGGATGGATGACATTTTTGCGAACTTGTCGGGTTTTATAGGTTTTTGTGTTTTAGATTTAAAGGGTGCTTATCAACAATTGGAAGTGGTAAAGGAATGTCAAGAACTGTTGACGATTAGCACACATAAAGGGTTATTTCGAATTCGTCGGTTAATTTTCGGTATTAAACGCGCACCAGCAATTTTTCAGACTACAATAGATTAGGTATTGAAAGATATAAACAGAGTTCAGTATTATTTGGACGATATTTTAATAGGAGGACATGACAAAGCGGATTGTAGAAGGAATTTAGAAATTATTTTAAGGCGATTGGATATGTTTAAAATCAAAGTAAATTTTAAGAAATGCCAGTTTTTAAAAGAGAGAATCGATTACTTGGGGCATGTCATTACAAAAGAAGGCATAAAACCTAATAGTGCTAAGATTCAAGTAATTCAAAAAGCTCCAGCACCCCGAAATATAGATCAACTAAGATCTTTCTTAGGATTGATCAATTATTTCCCCCGGTTCATCCCTAATTTGTCCACAGAACTTAATTCTTTATATCCATTAACTAAGATAAATGTTCAATTTGAGTGGTCAGAATCGTGCAATGAGGCTTTTGATAAGTGTAAGCAATTATTATTGTGGAACAATCTGTTAGTTCACTATGACCCTCAAAAGGAAATTGTACTCCATTGCGATGCCAGTCCTTATGGAGTAGGTGGCGTTTTGTCCCACGTTATTAACTGAGTCGACCTTCCAGTGCTATTTACATCAAGCACTTTAAGTCTAGCCGAGCGAAATTATTCTCAACTGTACCGAAATGCACTGGCCATAATTTTTTCAGTGAAGAAGTTTCATCGATATATATATGGTAAACAATTTACTATATACAGTGATCACCAACCACTTAAATAACTTTTCAGTTCAACAAAAGCTGCACCGTCGTAGCCAAACCAGTTGTGAGGTTTGTGCTAGGTTGAGTAACAAATCTTGTTCAAATGTTCAAAATGCATGGTCTAGGTCGTCTTATTTCTTTGAGAGAATACATTTACATTTATTTTCTTTAGAAATAATATTTTTTTAGTTTTGGTGGATAGTTATTCAAGACGGGTGTATGTGAAAGCTATGAAAAGTACAAATGCAGATAGTCTTATTATTCCATTGAGAGTAATATTCTCTTACTTTGGGCTACCAAAAACCGTTGTATCCGATAATAAACCACCATTTAATTCGGAAGCATTCCTGACTTTTTGCAATGCAAATGATATAAAGTGTATGATAAATCCAGCGCATCATCCGCAATCAAATGGCCTTGCAGAAAGAGCTGTTCAAACCGTAAAAACACGGTTGAGAAAAATGCTTGGAGATACTCGTAGCAGTCTAGATAGTACCTTCCCTATCCAAACTCTATTGGATTGCTTTTTACTAAAGTATCGCACAACACCATCTTCTGTAAGCCAAGCTTAATTAAAAAGAAAAAATTAGTTGATAATGTCGACCCAAAGTGTAAAGCTAACTTTGATGAAGGTTACCAAAAGTAAAATCTACAAAATAATTACAGTATGGAAACTAATCGAACAGTAGATCAACGAAAGACATTTTTTTAAAAGGGAGAAGGGATATGGTATAAGGCAAGACAGGTATGACTTATACATAAGTGAGTTCCTGGTATAGTTGTCAGGAAGATGGGAAATGTAATATATTTGGTTCATTTGGATGGCTATCACAGATCGGCACACATAAGTCAACTTCGGAGAAATGCTTGTAAACAATTAAAATTTCCACCATTAACGTAAAGCAGAGTAAAATACAATAGTAACTTTTGATGCAAGTACAGCGAAGAAAAGAAAAAGATCCGTCGTTGAAGACATAGAATATTTTGTGCCACGTAGGTCTGAGAGATTAAGAGGTATGAAAATAAATATTGTTAAACAATTTGTAAAAATGAATTATCGCAATTATCGTATTGCAACATTACATGGTGCGCCATCTTTTATGTCGGTATGTGAATATTGAATAACTTAAAAAAAAAAAACGATTTCCATATATGAGGTATTTTTATTTAATTTGGTCCTTTACAATTTATTTGGACTAGTTTTTGAATACAACATCAATCAAGAGGCCGCCTATATTGACCAAAGCAAAATGCGCCCTTTCTCGATCATCTCGGGCGGTATAGCGATAATTTTGGCACGAATGCTTGCCTTGAGCTTATCAATGGTCTGAGGCTTGCTGGCGTACACTTTGCTTTTCAAATAACACCACAAAAAGAAGAAGAAGAAGAAGAAGGTATAAAATCTGGAGATCTGGGTGGCCAGTCAATGTCGCCACGATATTTTCGACGATACGCACGTTGAGTTAACACAAGTCAACGACAATTTTCAATGTACAGCGTCACTTTTCCGGCGCGTTGTTTTGGTATGAAAGGATTCATGGTTAAAATTGTACTGAATTGGTGCTTCAAAAACATGTCTACTCAAGTCAATCGGTTGATAAATGTCAAAGTTATTCAATGTTTACATACCGACATAAAAGATGGCCCGCCCGTTACCTCTTTATATATATATTAACGAATTAACCATGAATTAAGAAATGTATGTAGACACATTTCCAAAGATGGGAAGAATGATATGCATTTTTTTTCCGAAAATAAGGGATCATAACCCTCCTACTTCACCGCATTTCTAATGATCCGCCCACATATAAGTTATGGAAAAGAGGATGCGACGTCAGCTGCCTAGCAATAAACAGCGTACGTGACCAACGTAGACCAAGCCGATGCACGCGACACCAAACCAAGCCACTCATAGCTTGCGAACATATTATCAACATATCCAATAAAAGACCCAAACCAAGTCACTCACAGCTTGGGAACATATTATCAACATATCCAATAATAGACCCAAACCAAGCCACTCCTCACAGCTTGGATACATATTATCAACATATCTAATAATAGACCCAAGCCAAGCCTGGAGAACAGGAACCGACAAGACTATAAAAGGGAATAGCACCAAGCACCCACATCTTCATTAGTCCACCAACATCCAGTGACCCTGCCGGTTTTTATATTATACTCGTAGCAATTAAGATCGTGAACTTGTAAACTAGCGTAAGTGAATAATTAAATAATTTTTTTTTTTTTTATCAACTGTTTCATCAAGTTTATTACTTATATATCAACTTGAACATCGTAAAAATGCTTCAGCGAAATAGCCAGCTGAATTTCTCCCCTCCAAAAATTAATCCACAATACGCGTCAGGCTTCGAATGCACATCAGTTTAGCCTCAAGCCCAACTTCGGACGTACTTTCAAATACAGGGACTCGAAACTATATATTTCCTAAAAATTACAACCTTCAACCATTTCAACCCAACGCAGGTCCGCATCTCCTTTCCGTTCCTTTCTCCCCTTTTCCCACGCACCTATGCCCTTCGGCGCGCGCAAATTGTAAAAAAAAAAAACTGTAACTAATCTTCTTCGAACATGCACCATTTTAGTACAATATGGAAAATCTGTTGAACGTTCACCTCTTCATATCTTACCCAGATTTACAAAGACGTCAATGTTTTTCCAAGAAATCACTTTCACCCTAAATGAAACCTTGCACTACTATTTCATTAAAACCCATTAAATAGAGAAGCGTTTCAGAAATACTCATTGAACTTCCAAAGCAAATTGCTATAACGTTAAACTGAATTTATAAAGTTGAATCTCAATTCATTAGAATATTTTTGAATTTGCGGGTGACAAACGTAACTAAGAAAAATCACATTTCTCATATCTTACGCCCACTCCGATTTTAATGCATTTCTGATGGTATTACCTCCACACCGAGCAAAGTATACAAACAAAACTTAATCAAAATTCGATATATTCTTATTGGATTAAGTGTGTAAAGAGTATACTACGAAAATTGTGAGACCCATCGTCGTGAAATATGCCCTCCATCGCGCCGTCTGTACCCGATTTTCATAATTTCAGGTGGAAATGCAAATTAACATAATGGAAAGACGAAGAAAAATTCTCTACGAAAACCTACATTTTAAACGCTTTTAAATAATTACTATTGTGTATACGAGTATATACAATACATCAAAGTAAAACTCGTTCACTTCTGGCACATTTCTTTAGGAAACTAAATAATAATTACTACATATCGTGTGTTTACAAGCAGAAGGCACTAAGTGCATCTTTTAAGGATCTTACATTTTAATGCCAAGAGAGACAGGATGACGATTATCTATATACTGCAAAAATCCAAGAATGTCAAGTGTTTTTTATAGGATCGAACAACTAAGAACAATATTTATCAAATTATTGCGAGCAAACACTTCTTTAATTTCAATTAACTCAAAACTATGTTTTTTTTACTTAATGTCTTCCACCTGTCAATCCACGATATGTACATACATACATACGAGTACATGTAAGACTTTTCGTATTAAAAGGATTATTTCACTTTCTGGACACCACACCTAACTATGTTGTATTTACATATAGAGTCTAGATTTCATAAAGCTTTTCTAGCCACTCTAAAACTACACCTTGCATATCTTCGTAGAGTAGTCGCTCTTCCGCATAATAGGCTTCCTCGCATCCTTTCTGTGGCCGTCATACAAAGGAACATTTATTTGGATAGAATTCTGTTTAAATTCTTCAAGGTCTGAATAACATGCCTCTCACAATGCACTACTTATTGACCTAAAGGAGAAACACTGGATTCAATTTACAAGCTTTGCACTTCAATCTCAATTCCATGAGTACTGCAACCTTGCCTTAGATGTTCCCAACTACGTATACTTTTATGGCAAAAATCCCCGGGACATGATCAACTTAATACGTTTCGCAACATCGATGCCACCGAAAATACTTACCACTTCGTTGGAATCTGCTCCATTTTCAGCAGATATAGGAGAGAATTCCTTGAAAGTATTGTCGTCACCCGCTTGCAATTTCTTAGTATCCTGAATGGCTACAACTACATGAACTTATACAAATATTTGAAGTATGTGTTAAAATACCGATCATTTACATATAACTATTAAATTCATTTTCGTAAACCTAAAAATTCACTAAGCCAAAATTATTGTTTAATCTAGAAACCTGACAGGCAACTTTTATTAGTTATTCCCATGCAATGAATTAATTTTAAATACCATCAAACTCTATTTTTATAAAACCTTACGCGTAATAAATTATTTTATCTTATTTATCTATATATCATAGTGCTAGTTTTTAGCGGATTAAAACATTAGCAAGCAGTCTTAATACCCTTCCCTTTCTTATCGTGTTATATTTTTTGCTGAATGGAAGGGACCTACAATTTTGTGCCGTATCCGAAGGGCATTTTTTTTTTTGAGATGCTTTTTCGTGACAACCACACTCTCGGATCTTTGTGAAAGATGGAACCGTGAAAAAATTGTTTGGTGTTTTCTGTGGTTCGATACACTAACCACTTGGCCACGAAGCCCACTAGTTTAAATGGTTCAGGAGTTAAAATTGGACTTCAAAACAACAGGCAGACAGACGATGTGTTAAGTTTCAGTTTTCCTTTTTTACCCTTCAGACACTAAAAATGAGTATACACAATGTCCAAACAGTTTATTAGTTACGCTCAACATACTCGTATTACCATTCCCGTAGTAATCTTAACGGATTTTTGCGATTTTAAGTGTTGGTTCAGTAGATAAATATTTCGTGCTGTCAATTAGCAGACAGATTAGTTGAGTACAGTTCAGCTAGGGCACTTCGCGATTTTTCACAGTCGGCACAATTGGTTCGTACGAAGTTGCACTTGTATGGCATTCATTAGCGAAATTAACTTGAAATCTATGTATTATAAAATAACATTCTTCTGAAAATTTCTTTAAAAACCAATGAATATAAATATGTTCACAACTTTCTGAAGATAGCTATGCACTATGGACTGGGATGATTACTACTTACTTACTAAGGTGGCGCTACAGTCCAGAGTGGACCTGGGCCTCAACCAACAAACCTCTCCAGCCATCACGGTTATAGACGGAGAGCTGGTGAAATTTTTTCATGAATATTTCGTCAACAAAATTTTGCTTATTTTATGGTTGTCGTGTTCAGATACATTACGGATGTGAAATTCTGGCGGACCTGGGCCGGGCGTTTTAGGGGCTACAGGGCCTCAAAGTTGTAAAAAATGTTGAAAAAAAATTATAGCGTCAACTTTGAGTCTTTGCTTGATGAATCGTGTAGTGAAATTGCCAGAGCGATTGGGCGGTCGCAAACCCCTGCCAGAGTGCCCGCAACATGTAACAGAAACTCCAATTTTGAAGTTATTTCGTCAGCACTCAAATTTTGGTATATCATCTAGTATATACTGGTGAATCTAGAACTGAAATGCCAGAGCAAAATTCCGGTCGCAACACCTTGCCAGAGCGCGTTAAAGTGCATGGTGCGTGAGGGGCCTTTTCAATGGTTTGTATAAGGAATTGTTGTATATCTTCAAAAATATGTAAATGATTAAAAATATTTCAACTGATTCTGAAAGATTATCCAAAGATGTTTAAGACCGTGTATTAAGTTAAGTCCTAACATTTATACTTTCGAAAATATTCGATTTTAAAACCCAACATTTCGAAATGAGCCAAATACTTTTTCTGCTCATGATATTTCTACACTTAAAGTAACATAGGAGATTTTTTTTTTTGTTTTTATTTTCAGTAAGTCCAATCATTAGTTGTTAAATCTGCAATTTAGAAAAAAAAAGTCTTCACCATAAGTCAAAATGCATTGCATTACTTATTTTAAAATATGCGTAAATATGAGATGAGTTTATTGAGAAGTACAAATAAATTAAAACGATTTCTCTGTTCAATTTGCAGCAGTTGCAATATTTTTGTATAATAAAACAATAAAATTACAATTTATTTCGAGTAGTAGTTAACAAAATCGATTTTTCGTCATTCTCCTTCGCCGAAGAGATTTCCCTCATCATTGGATTCTTCGTCACTGCAATAGATACGTCCGTTGTCTGGAAAATAAACTTAAATATCAATTGTAAGGTGCATACATATCAGAGGATGTGAAATCAAGAAAATAGCTGAAGCATAAACAACTGAGCTTCAAAAACCACTACACCAAAATCTTTCTCTCTCTCTCTCTATCCACACTTTCCAAACGGCCGCACTGTGTGTAAACATGTTAAAGGTATTCATAACCCTTTGAGTGCACGCAAATTATAAAAAAAAAAAAAAAATACCCAATTCAAATTATTTTTCAGTTGATGGTTGAATGATGTCATCATTTGCAAATGGTGGTAACTGATCTCCTTCATACCACATAAAATCATAACTTCTATTGTTTTCTAGCCATCCGTTCTGCTTTGGTAACAAAGTAGTAGGATTTTTAGAAAAAGCATTGTTCCAGATAGAAGTTATATATTGAGCGCGTAACAGCTGGTGTAGTTCTGATCGACAGGGTGACAAACTCGAAGCACCGAAACTTTTGAGCTTAATGTCAAATGATTCTTTGAGATCCTTTACCTTATACGTGTTATTAAATATTTCAAGTCTTGCGTCGTCTACCGTTTCCGTATTTCTGATGTTATACATGTGACACACAAAGATTTCAATAACTTTAAAGGTCGCTTCTCTTGAAACAAGGTCGGCTTTTCCTAGCTTAGCGAACGCTGTTTGATATTCTAAGGAATTTTCCAGTTGTTTCCACGGTTTTAGCTTTCCTTTCCTAAAAAATGCTGGAACCTGGCAAGGAACTTGATAGTGGTTCTTTTAAGGAAAGGTATAATTTGGATACATCAATGTATCGTTGATAGTTCCCAACACCAACCTCCATCGAAACCTTTATTGAACTTTTTAGATTTTTCATATTTCCAAGAAGTATTACAAGAATATCCGTATCAGAGT
The DNA here is from genome assembly GCA_945910035.1 of Brachypalpus laphriformis. Taxonomy (NCBI): domain Eukaryota; kingdom Metazoa; phylum Arthropoda; class Insecta; order Diptera; family Syrphidae; genus Brachypalpus; species Brachypalpus laphriformis. Next base: position 131,557,806 of record OX246756.1, read on the forward strand.
ATCTTACCATAATATTAGGTTCATCTTTCATTTTAGTTATGTGATAAATTATTTTTGTATCCGCTTCTTCATGTTCTTCGCAGGGGTAAGTGTTGTCAATTACTTTCACTATTTTACCATTATGGCATTTAAAGCGATAACATAAATCATAATTTAAATAGATTGTTTTGTTGCCTATAAATGGTGTTAGTTCATCACTCTCCCAGTATTGTATTAAAAATTTGACTAGAGCCACCTTGAAGTTGTTATTTCTAAGTTCTTTAATGAAATCAGGAGGCCGTGTTTGGTCGGGTCCTGAAATTTCATATTCTAACTCAGTGCTATTTGTTGAATTGTGCTCATAGTCCTTAATTGATGGGGAAAAATAACGATCGAAAATTATATTTATTCGATCAGCACTGAACCGCGTGACCATTTGCAAAATTTTCTTTGATATATTTCCAAACATTTTTGGAATATCTTTCATCAAATGCAACATGAAAAATCCATCGAAAACAACAACGTCGATATTTGTCGGTGCTTGGCTGTTTACTCTCTTTTCCAGTAATTTATTCAAAGCAGATTTGTCAGTTTTGCTTATGGTCCAATTTAAATGGCATAGAGCTGTTCGGACTGGTGTCAAGGAATACGACAATACCTTAGCAATGTCTATATTCTGTTCAGTTGATACGGCCAACAAGCGCCCAAATAAATCTCTCTGCATTCTGATTTCTTGTATCTTGGCGTCAATTTTAACTTTTTTCTTTTTGCTTTCGTTTAAGAAATTTAATATTGCATTTCTCTTTATTGGATTTTCAAATCGTTCTTCATTTACACTACATTCAGAAATAAAAATTGTTTTTTAATTCCTTGCCTAGGTCCTCGATACTTTATAAAAATGTAGCTACGGTTTCTGATGCAGCTCTGCCTGTACCTATATTATAAAGATGATCTTTATTAAGATCCAATCCAAATGGGTTCATATTCTGCTTGACAGTCTTCATAAATTTCTCCAAACGAATGCAGTTATTTTTGATTTTATTTATTTGCAAATCGGCAGTTATGTCTTGCGCTTTTTTTAAACCGGTATCTTCATATACATAAGATATTATACTTGACCGAATGGCATGACTTTTTGACCAACGTTGACGAACTAATATTGAGTTTGTAAAGTACATAACACCTGTTAAACGCCGTGCAGCATCAGCATTCACGGTTTGCTCTAAAGTCAAGTCCACAGTATTACACGTAATGAAGCTTCATCAACTAAGATCAGTGCAACTGAGTCAAAAATGTCGATAGGCTACAAACAAACAAAGCACATACAAAAGTTGAAAGCGGGAAAAAAATCGCACTGTAACATCCATTGGAGTACGGCGAACAGGGTTAACCGTTAGTCATAAGCAAATCAATAGATTCCGATTGTCAATTCTTACAAGTGTTCAAGAAATAAAAAAAGAAAACTAAATGATACTAAAACGATTAATGTTTGTGATACAACTTTAATACCTTAAAGTGAGTAATGCAATGTATTTTGACTTATGGTGAAGACTTTTTTTTTCTAAATTGCAGATTTAACAACTAATGATTGGACTTACTGAAAATAAAAACAAAAAAAAAATCTCTTATGTTACTTTAAGTGTAGAAACATCATGAGCCGAAAAGTATTTGGCTCATTTCGAAATGTTGGGTTTTAAAATCGAATATTTTCGAAAGTATAAATGTTAGGACTTAACTTAGTACACAGTCTTAAACATCTTTAGACAATCTGTCAGAATCAGTTGAAATATTTTTAATCATTTACATATTTTTGAAGATATACAACAATTCCTTATACAAACCATTGAAAAGGCCCCTCACGCACAATGCACTTTGACGCGCTCTGGCAAGGTGTTGCGACCGGAATTTTGCTCTGGCATTTCAGTTCTAGATTCACCAGTATATACTAGATGATATACCAAAATTTGAGTGCTGACGAAATAACTTCAAAATTGGAGTTTCTGTTACATGTTGCGGGCACTCTGGCAGGGGTTTGCGACCGCCCAATCGCTCTGGCAATTTCACTACACGATATGATTTTTAATTGCGATTCATCAAGCAAAGACTCAAAGTTGACGCCATAATTTTTTTTCCAACATTTTTTACAACTTTGAGGCCGTGTAGCCCCTAAAACGCCCGGCCCAGGTCCGCCAGAATTTCACATCCGTAATGTATCTGAACACGACAACCATAAAATAAGCAAAATTTTGTTGACGAAATAATCATAAAAAAATTTCACCAGCTCTTAGTCTATTACGAGCTAGCTGCCTCCAGTTGCACACGCCAAGTTGGTTGAGGTCCCCCTCCACTTGCTTGCGCCACCTACTGCGAGGTCGTCCTCTACTGCGTCGTCCATTCGGGGTGGATTCGAAGACTTTCTTGGCGGGAACGTTGGGCTCCATCCGCTCTACGTAACCCAGCCATCTTAGTCGCTGTATGTGAACTCTTCTGGCTAAGTCGATGTCCTTATACATATAGGCCGTATAGTTCGGCATTGTACCTTCTCCTCCACTCACCGTCTATACAGACGGGACCAAAGATCGCTCGAAGAACTTTTCTCTCGAAATAACCAAGGGCATCCTCATCCGGTTTTGTCAAAGCCCATGCCTCTGCGCCATACAGCAGGACTGGGATGATTAGTGTCTTATAAAGAGTTACTTTAGTAGCTCGAGATAGGGTTTTGCTACTCAATTGCTTTCTTACCCTATAGAAACAAAGAAACAACGATTGGCAAGAGTAATTCCTTGTTTAATCTCCCCACTGATGTCATTTGCGGAGCTCACCATATACTCGTAGCCTAGGTAGACAAAATCCTTTACTACCTCAAAATTATGTCTGTCTATTGTGGCGTTCTGTCCAAAACGCCGATGTTGGGTGTCTTTTTTTGTAGACAGCATAGGTATATTTTGTTTTATTTTCATTGACCGCTAAACCAATCTTTGCTGCCTCGATCTCAGTACTCGCAAAAGCCACACTGACGGCCCGCTGAGTTCTTCCTATTATGTCAATATCATCGGCATAAGCAAGTAGTTGTACAGACTTGTAAAAGATTGTACCTCGGTGTTGGCTTGTGAGTTTCATACAATTCTCTCAAGTACTATGTTAAAAAGATCGCATGATAGCGCGTCACCTTGTCTAAGACGTTTCCTGAAATCGAAAGGTTCGATGATGTTCTTACCGACTTTGATGGAGTACCGAGAGTTCTCCATCGTCATTTTGCACAAACGGACGAGCTTGGCAGGGATGTCAAGACTAGACATGGCTTTGTATAACTGATTTCTATACACGCTATCTTAGGCAACTTGAAATCGATGAAGAGATGGTGCGTATCTATTTTATATTCATAGTTCTTTTCAAAGATCTGCCGTAGTGTGAATATTTGGTCAATGGTGGACTTTCCCGGCCTAAAACCGCACTGATAAGGACCAATCAGGTTGTTGACGATCGGTCTTACGTGTTCACATAATACGGCAGACAGGATCTTATATACGAAGTTGAGGAGACTTATAGTTCTGTAGTTGGCGCAGTTCAGACGGTCTCCTTTCTTCAGGGTCATGAAGAAAGATCATGCTGTATGCCATTATACAGCATTTATTGAAACTTGGCTAAATGTCAAGTATAAATTAAATTGTTTTAGCGCTTTTGGATTTACTAGTTTCATTTGTGCTTGTATTTCCATCTATAGAGCAAGTTTTGTATTCATGAACGATAAATTCTTCTTCTTCTTCTTATTTCGGCGAGGTTATGACCTAAATACAAGCGATCATAGCCTTCCCACTTCACCGCATTTTCACTGGTCGGTTTGTCTGACCCCAGAAAATATCGGCAGGCCTCCCGATTTTGGATCACTTCGTTATTGAGGCAAATTCATTTCTGGTGTCGTTGCATTCATGTGATCCGGGCGTTTCCTTATTTTCACTAACGTTCATTGATATGGCCTTTTTATTAGGGTTCAAATGATCTCTCCTTTGAACGTGGCAATACCAGTTCAAAGAGCGCCGGTTGCGCTCTATTTTTCGTGAGATGGTTTCTTTGACTTAAAGGCTTCCACGAATCTTCGGATTTCTTATTCGATCAGGCTTTCTTACTCCTGCTGTCATGCGAAGTGTCTTCATCCCAGCTGCTGTTAATTTACTCTCACACTTTTTGTATATTCTTCAACATTGTGAACCGTATGTGAGCGCTGGACGCACAACTGCCAACTAAGGTGACATTTTTCGGTCACAAAAGATATCGGAGATTTCCCGCTACTTCATCCATCCTACTCCTACGCGATGATTGAAGTTGTCATCACAGGTTGCTTCGCTATTAGTCATAGATCCCAGATATTTGCACATTTCGCACTTGGGAAGCACTGTTCCATTCAAGGAAATATCTGGAATAGGCCTGAGTGGATCAGAGAACGCGCAGCACAAGTACTCTGTCTTTTTTTAACTAATGCGATACCCATTTCTCTCCAAAACGTTGTAACGAAGTGACATGTTTCCCTACCTCTAACTACCAATCGAAACAAAAGTAGAAATAAAACGGAGCCAGGCACTTTTGCAGAGAACGACCCACGCCCACAAAAATGTTGCATATCTTCGGGCACTTTTGCGAATGCCGAGAACTACCGATTTGTAGTGGGCGGAGTATTGCATACCTTAAGGCACTTCGCAATGAAATAGAGCCAGAAACAATGAATAAAGACCAGGGGGCAAATCACCTAACTTTTCAGACGATTATCGTTTGGACGATAGTAATCGACTGATGAAAAAGATTGTTGCATATTGTAGGAGTTAACATTTCTCTACCACAGTTGGTTGCCCACTGTTGGCTGTATAACGCCTAAATGCATGTCAACTTTTGACGATTGCGGTTTTTGCTATACTTCAATCATACATTTAGGCGATATACAGCCAACAGTGCGCAACCAACTGTGGTAGGGAAATATAAACCACTATAATATGCAACGATTTTTTCCATTCGTCGGTTGCTATCGTTCAAACGATGATCGTCTGAAAAGTTACATGATTTGCCCCCAGGAGACACAAACAACAACAAAAGACGAAGGATTTTTAAGAATTCATATCTCATTCTTACAATGACATCACAAAAGTAAGAGAACGTAAGTGGCAGTTCTCAGAGCCTGATCAGTGGTGAAAGTGCACCAATATAGTGTACCTGGAATAGACTCTCCCCGAATTCGGTCTCCGAACAATCTTTTGGTCTTGACTTTCGTGTCTTCACATCAGTTACTGGGCATCCAGATACGGGTCCGTTTTTGACCACAGCCGGCCCGTCCTCGGATAAGTTTCCTCCCTCCCTTAGGGACAACTTTTCCAGACCGGCGTTTAGCGGAGTTTTGCCGCTAGCCCTTCCCGCTTCCAAGCTTACGCTTGTCTTTCCTCTTCTTGAGAAGCAGCCCATCTCGGACTGCCAGCGAGCACGGACCTTGTCCGGATTCGCAAAGAGGCCTGTGCCTTGCACGGACGCCCAGACTGCCCGTACCCTGCACGGCCTAGCAGCCGGCCCGGACCAGCCAGGGGCCTGTGCCTTGCACGGGCGCCCAGCCTGCCCGTGCCCTGCACGGATGAGCCAGCCAGCCCGTGCTCTGCACGGACTAGCAGCCGGCCCAGACCTTGTCCGGACTAGCCAGGGGGCCCGTGCCTTTCATAGTCTTCGTTTGACTTCCCGACATGTCCATTAAAATCTCCTCTAACAAACAGAAACCCTTTCGTTGGGATGTTCTTTACAAGATTGTCAAAATCTAGAAAAAAGGCATCTTTGTCCTTCTGATCGCACCCACTATGGGGAGCATATGCACTGCCACACCTCTCCTTGCATTAGCAATTTGTTAGCTATCAATCGTCTATCTCTTATGGAGATGACAGAGCAGTTACACATTCACCTTTGCTGGGTGCCGGGCCATAGAGACATTTCAGGTAACTGCAAGGCTGACAAGCTCGCCAGACAGGGTACCACTCTAAGGATTTTGCCTGAAAGGCAAGCCCTGGGTATGCCCCTCGCTACATGTAAGTATCTACTAAAGCTGAACGCTGTTAGCACGACCAACCTCAGATGGGGAAACGGCTCAACGTGTCACATTTCGAGACAGATCTGGCCTAAGCTGGATCAAAACCACTCTCGTGTGGACAGCCAACCTAACCTAACCTAACCTAACCTAGGCATCAATCGATCGCTGGACTTCAAAATGTTCAAGACGTTACCAAGTAACAGCTCTGCCGCAGGGATGACACAAATTCCGTTTCTACCCTTTTCATATCCATAGTAGAACATCTAAGTAATAAACCTTTGTTCTAACGTCCAAGAAACGCGACAGATTTCCGGTGTTTTTCCATTTCGCTTCTAGAACACACAAGATGTCCACTCATCATCTTTTTCAGCTCGTAACTTCGACCGGTCATACTTCCAACATTCCAACTCGCGACCCTCAAATTTCGTCCAAACGGTTTCATTACTTTGCTAGCCCCCGGAATCCGAATAGCTCTGACCCGAACATTTCTGCTCTGTCCAGGATCAGTACCATGGGCAGCAGTGGTAGTGCCTTTAATTTTAGCAAGTATTTCCATAATATTACACTTTTTGCAATTTTGTTGCGATGGTTTTTGATTTATTATTGCTTGGTATTTCTTCTTCATTTCTCCAGCCGTTTCACCCCATGGACTCGTATGCATACTTGGCTGACTTGGGTGTTGAATTGCCTAGACCTGATTTGCCCCCTTAGTCGACTTTTACGTCAAGCGCTATTTGTTGAGTGCCGCTGCAGTGATATTCTAAACCCGTCCCTGCACGGAAGAGTTTATATGAATGGAAAGCATGCAAAAGAATGCAAATGAATGCAAAGAATGCAAATGAGTGTAAAATAATTCACGAATTCATAAAAGGTTGCATTCCATTGAATGGAAGACAAATATGTACGTAAATGCAATCCTGTTGAAATCTCAAAATGAAATCAATGAATGCAATCATAAATATTAATTCATTGAATGCTATTCAAAGAACATATTCCAAAATTATTGCATTGTTTAAGAATCCTGTGCGAGAGTATTATTGTCATGGGAAAGCATGTTAAAGAAAATAAAATAAAAATTGGCTTCGGATATGGCACAAATCTCCCTTCCATTCATGCAAAAGTTATAACGTATACAACACGAGTGGTTCGTTGTTCTAAGTATTGCTTTTTTTGTTTTTCTTTCGGATATAGATTTGTAACCGGACAGAGAGAGAGAAACAGAGAGAGATTGGTGTAGCGGTTTGAAACTCAGATATTAGATTTAAAAAAAAAACTCCGAGGGTGGTGTCCAGATAACTGGGGAGATTTGTTTGATGCCATGAAATAACCTCAGGCGAAATAATGGGAAACAAAGCCGAATTTTGAAATTCTTCGTCTCCGTATCCCCGCTTTTTTTTAATCCCATTTGACAAAATCCCAAAAAAAAGAAAGCATAATCCCGATTATTTAAAGTCCCGCGTTTGAAATCCCGTTTTCCAGAATCACGACTTTCTAATTGAATTTAATCACAAAACCGCTCTCGAATAGACTTAGCCCCAGGCGCCGGCCTGACAGTTGTGGACGTACCCGATTATTTAAAGTCCCGCGTTTGAAATCCCGTTTTCCAGAATCACGACTTTCTAATTGAATTTAATCACAAAACCGCTCTCGAATAGACTTAGCCCCAGGCGCCGGCCTGACAGTTGTGGACATACCCTTAGCGGAGCGACGAAGTCGCGTTAGCGGCTAAACCACTCCGGAAAGCGGAGTTTAAATAAATGTACCGCGTTTTACTGCTGGTAAAATTTGCTTTGCTTATTATTGTTTAGTCATTTACGAGTATAGTATTCTACATACATACATGCATATATTTGTTTAACTGTCTACTTTAACAATTTCTCTTAGAATTGTGACAATAAAGCTTTTAGTATTTATATAGCACTCAAACGGAGCGGTCAGTCTTTTCTTTTCACTGCCAAAAGCCCAGGTTTCTAACAGGTTATGGGCCCTGAACTGGTATAAGATTTTCTTTAGTTAAATTTTGTTTGCCCAGTAAGCGCAAAGTTAGAGGTATACGTACTGTGCAGGTAGTCCTACTTCTTCTTGCTTTTATCTGCGAGGTAATGATCTGAAAATAAGGGATCAGAACCCTCCAACTTCACCGCATTTCTACTAATCCGCCTGTGGGGTTCGCCTATTTGACCTCAGAAAATATCGGCAGGCCCGCCGATTTTGGATCACTCGGTTACTGAGGTCAATGAAATGCCGATGTCGTTGCATTTGTGTGATCCAGGCGTTTATAGGCCTGCCTTTCCTACATCGCGATATCTTTGGAACGTGCATTGGTATTGCCTTTTTAACAGGGTTCAAATGATCTGTTCTTTGAATGTGGCAATACCAGCTGAGCCGGACGCGCTCTATTTTTTCTACGATGGTTTCCTTGATGTGAAAGTTTCCACATGGCAAAGAATGGCAAAGAGTAATAACATGGAAGGACGGGTGGCAAATTGGACAGTAGCACCCTTCAACCTTGGTAGCAGAGGACCACCACCTTTTCGCTCATGATTAAATAATACCAAGGTTGTCTCATTCGGATCGATTAATGGTCCGTATAGAAGTCATAAAAATCTATTCGGGGTAGATTACATTCAATGGCAAACCCCACTCAAACTCAAGGATAATTCTAATGCCAGTACACAAAATATAGTCTGCGTGCACTTGCATGTGAAAGCCCAAATTTTGCATTCCCAATAGAAAGAAAGAAAGAACTCCACTAGTAAACACAAGTGAAAGTAAAGCTGAAAGAATCTCAATCTGTTGGCGCTAAGGGTTTCTCACTGGATACCCGAAATTCTAAGTAGGAATGATCTTACAGAGTTTCCTCTTCCAGATCGCGTCAGTTTGTAATTGACCACACATCACTTTATTAGAAAAAATGAGTTGAATAACTTGACAAAAGTCGGCTTGTAAGAAACGTTATTGATGGATGACTAGCAGAATCGTAGCGAAGATAAACGTAAACAATAATTATTTCATGACCTACCTACAGTAGCATACTTAGATCGATTTTGCCAAGATCAGGCCATTCAGCTCCTTTAAAATAAAATACTTGTATCATACCCAAACCACAAGCATGTTTTTATTTTTATTTGAATTCAGATTCTGAGGGAATGTGCGAATTTATGACGGCTGCATAACAGAATCGAAGACCACATAGGAAAACCAAAGAGGTCACAACCATTAATAAACTCACAAAACTTCAAAGACTAGCTTGCCTCGGTATCACAGGTACTATGCACACTTGTCCCACAACAGCCATTGAAGCCATAGTCGGACTTACTCCGTTACATGTATTTATAAAACAGTGGCAATCCGCAGTGCAGTTAGTCTTAGAAAATCAGATGCTAATAGTACACAGGATCACGTGAATCTCATGGAGCTATTGTCTGACTTTCCCGAGCTAGACATGCTCAGCACGGTCTCCGACTTTACGCCTAAATCACTCTAATTTGGTATAAGGTTTGAGATTGTGATCCCAAGCCGAGATATATGGAATAATGGCAGACCGTCGCTTGATCCAAAAGGTATAGTGTTGTACACCGATAGATCAAAAATGGATTCAGGAGTTGGCGGCGGTGTGTATGGACCCAACCATTTCGAAATCACTCGGAAAGAGTCCTAGTGTTTTCCAGGCCGAGCTTTACGCTATTGAAACTTAAGCTATCATTTACATCATCAAAGGTGCCTCTATCCATATACTGACCGACAGCCAAGTGGCGCTCAAAGCACTGATCTCCCATTTGATCAGTTTAAAATTAGTTCTAAGCTGCTTCGACAGCTTACAAAGTCTGGCCCGACACAATAAAGTAAAATTGTGGTGGGTACCGGGTCATGTAGGCGTTGACGGCAATGAAACTGCAGACCTGCTAGCTAGGAAGGGCTCCTCTGAGTTGTTCACTGGACCTGAACCCTTCTGCGGGATACCCGATTCCGCCTTCAAACGTACCTTAAACATCACTGGAATAACTCCCAAGGTCTCAGGCAGGCTAAAAGAGCTGTCCAACCCTTCCAAAGACAGGCAGTTGATATCCTAAAATACGGCAGAAATGACATAAGAAGGCTTGTGAGCTTCCTTACCGGTCACTGCCAACTTCTCTACCACCTTAACAAAATGAGAATTTCGGAGGATATCACCTGCCGCCTCTGCCTAGAAGAGGACGAAACCGCAGAACACATACTATGCGAGTGTAGCACTAGCAGAAGCTTTTTCCTTAAAGAGATCATATCTCCAAAAGATCTTAGGAACTCCTCCGCAGCAGTAATTATAGCTTTCATAAGGAGAGTAGAAGTACTGCTGTCCTAAAAGTGGCCTATAGCACAATAGATCTCCTTGGTCGCAGTGCCTACACGCCAATTGGGCGTGGCCACACACCTGTTAGAAAAAAAAAAAAAACAGTTCTCCTCTTATTTTGAAGATAACGCTAATTTTATCTGTAGAGCTGTTGATCGAAAAATACGTCTTATCTTCTAAACAATGATCGAGTTGGCTATAGTAAGATCTATATATGGATGACTGAGCTTCACTTACAAAACTGTCGTATAATCTGTGTCCTGTTCTTTCCAATAAGATGTTGAATTTTTGTTGGAGTGAAGCTGGCTGCTTATTTGGTGTAGTATTTATATTAAAGTTATTTTCCGTTCCTAGCTTTTCCCACTCTTGAACACATTTTACTCCGCTCCGTAGCATTTGCAGGAGCACTAACCTCGGTATTCTTTCTGGATTCATTGCCATCACTTTTACAACATAATCAAAATGTAGTTTAAGGGAGAAGTGAATCATATAGGTCGGCGAACTACTTGGGAGTCTAAATACCCGCATTATAAAGTAGCGGAGGAACTTTTCCACAATTTCAAAAGAGCAAAAACTCCAGACTTGAGATGCATAGGTATAGAAGGACGAAAGTAGCGGTAGCACGAAATATTTTTTGTTTAGCTATATGCGAGACGTTTTTGTTGTTAAAATACAACTTTTGTTAATACAACTTCCCCAAACTGCGCAAATTGCCCGTTTGGCTTCAGCAAGTTTAATTTCGAGGTGTTTCTTCATGTTTAAGTTGGGGGTAATCAACGCTCCTAGGTACTTATATTCTTTTACCTTTTCTATCTCCTTACTTTCTAGCATATCTCCCTTCACAATCTTTGAAAATCATTATCTTAGATTTTGCTAAGTTTACTGATAAGTTCCAAGTTATGCCATATGTATCCAGCCTATTTATCATTAACTGTATGGTCTCTACTTTCTCAGCAAGCAAAACGATATCGTCGGCAAACATAGTGCAGGAATTTTAATTCCGCTCAGCTCTATACTTCCTTTAACATGTTCAGGTATGTCATTTATGTATAAAATAAACAGTAATGTACTCAGGACGCAGCCTTGCTTAACACCCACCGATGCTTTAAAATCTTCCGACAGATGGCTGCCATCCCTTATTGTTTTCGTACATTGCTTTCAGCACTTTTATAACCTTGGATGAAATGCCATAACTATAAAGCTTGTAGAAGAGTGTTTGCCTTGGGATCGTGTCGAAAGCAGCACTAAAATCTACGAAAACAGCATAAAGATTTTTGGAAACATTCGGGTACCTTCGCTGATTCAAATATTCGGTTAAATTCCTGTGTAATAGCTGTTAGAAATTCCGATGAGCAGTGCTGGTAGTACTCAAACGGGATGCTCCAATCCATTCCTGGAGCTTTGTTTCTCTTGGTTTTCCGGATGACCGCCACCACTTCACTCACTGTAAACGGCGCGTCAAGAGATTCGTCTGCGATCATAGGAGCTGCATATTGAGGGGACCGAGATATTTGTGGTGCGTTGAGGAGAGTTATTAAATGGTTTCTTATCTGCTCCGCTTGAAGTCCTAACGCAATTACACTTGTTTTATCATTTATAAGCTTGATCGCCTTCCAAAACTCAGCCGACGATCTTGATCCGTTTATCAAGGCTACATTTCGTTGGTCGAAGGCTATCTTTTTTTCATAGCAAAGTTGCTTGACATTTTTATTTGCTGTTGCATAGAGTACTTTGAACGCGCAACTATTATTCGTTCTTAGTAATTTTAGAAACGTAAATGCCGTATCCCTAGTTCTCAAACACTCGCTATCAAACCACTTTTGCTTTGGTATTTTCCGGTTAGATCTCCTAGATGTGATCGTTGGAGCCGCTTTCCTTACTATTTCAGTTGAGACATCCAATCGATGTTGAGTATTCTCCTCCCGCAATTTCGCGAGTTCTGAGTCCAGGTTGCGCTTATAGGAGTCCTCGTAGCTATCTTTCCATATCAGCTTAGGAAGGAGCTTTAATCTGGTTGTATTAGAAACGATTTGACCATTGGGAAAATTGATGGAAACCTCTAAGGGCATATGATCTGAGAAGGTTTTCGTTTCTACCCGAAAATTAATAAGATGCGAAGAACAGATTCCTGACACGAAGCAGTAATCAATAACGGAATTTGCTGTTCCCCGTATAAAGGTGTTTTCCCCGCGTGTGTCCCCTTCACATGCTCCATTTAAGACTTTACAGTCCCATGCATCTGCCAATTCAAGTATTTTTTTGCCTTTTGCATCACTGAAAGTGTCCTTAGAGTTTCGGTTTGAAAAGATAGGTGATGGATTCATTTCGTTTAGGGTCAAAGGGGGTAATTGTAAACGATTTTCGTTTTTTTCTAGATTTATAGTGTGTCATCCAGCTTAACTATTCGATATTGGAAATTTGTGTTGGTTGAACTTACATTTAAATTCTTTCATCTTTAAAAAAAAAAAATTATTGTAGGTGTGTAAGTTTATTAGTTTTTGTAAAAATTCGTGTTTACATTTACCCCCGCCTTTTTTTAGGAACAAGAGAAAAATGGGGTAAATGAAAACAAGGAACTGAGCCTCTTAAGGCTGTAGAATAAAAACCTTTGGGGTAAAAGCGAACTAAATCAAAATGAAAACATTTGATGAAGAACAGAAATCGAAAATGCAATGTTCACAATTACCCAAAAGAAATTTTAATAAGGAATAAGCATAACGGGAATATATCGTATATTGAAATAATGGCATGGCATGCCTCGATGGATAACCGGTTTTTGGAGAATTAAGTGCGCTTACAATTACTCCTGTTTACAATTACCCCCTTGGCACAACAAAATTATTTTGTGCAAGCCCAATTCTTCCATTAAAATCTCCAATTAACATAAGGTCGGTAGAGTTCAGGTTGATTAATAAATCTCTTAGCTTATTAAATTCAAATTCCCACTTATTACAATTTAAATATATTGGCACTAAGTGGATTATGTTATTATACTTCCAGTACATACGCCTCTTTTATCCTCTTAAATGAAATCCCCACTCCATCAAGTTGCTTACGATATCCGTAAAGCTCACCTCCGCTAGCTCTTCTAAACAGATTTGTTTTTTCCGCAGGTATAAGTTTTTTAGTTCATAGTTCTTAAAAATACTTTTATATCGATTTTCATCATAAACTATTACATGATTCTCGTATAGTACAAAAAATATCGAATTCATTTAAATAATTAAAAAAATATACAAATAATTCCTTGTTTTTTAGGCCTGATATATTATAGCTTAAGCCCTTTAAATTCGTTATCTCTTCGTTGATTCGGTAGACTGGCAAAATTCAATTTGAGTCAGTTTGCGAACACCCCCTTGCTTCTTTTCTTGCGGTTGCACCTTTACTTATCTTATCAAATGTCACGTTCTGCACAGAGGGAAGTTGTCTGAGGAATTTCAGATCCAAGTGGGGCAAGACAAGGCTGTATTTTCGTCACCAATACTATTCTTATTGTTGATTAGCGATGTGCTTCATGCAGCTTTTTCGACGGGAAACAGAGGAATTCGATGGACTCTTACATTCCAACTGAAACATCTTGACTACGCTGACGATGTACTCGTATGCTTACTCTCTCACAGAATTTTGTACCTCCAACAATGACGGAAGATGTGGAGAGGGAGGCAGGTATCATCGGGCTCAAAATCAATACGGCAAAAGCTAAAATGATCTCCAAGGCTGATCATCAGCTCAAATATGCATTGCTGGACAACCGGTACACTTCCAGTATCTTGCGAGTGTCAGCCGTGTTTTGTTTTTTCCGTGAACTGGTTCAGTTCATATTTTTACACAGGATGCAAAAACAAATGAACCAGCACTTGAGCTGGTTCAATTTTCGTGAACCAGAATTTCTATCCCATATCTCACCACTAGATGGCTTTTCATAAAAAAAAAATATGTGTAAAGCTTGGCAGTTCTGCTGAATGTCAGAAGTAAATCGTAGTTATTTGTTATATCCTCACTTCCTTACATAAGTATCCAAAAACACTTAATTATCAAGCAAATATAAAAATATTAAGCAATTTTCTCACTTCGATTGCTATGTTTTCCGCCATTTTTAGTCCATATTAAACGTCAGTGTGATAGCTGCTACTACCAACTTGTGAAAATGAAATATGCTATCTATTTGAACCAGAAGGGTTTTTTTTATTTTGAGATGAACTAGTTCAGTTCACGGAAAAAAAAAGAAAGGCGATTGTCCCGACCGATGGCGGAACCGAACGGGGTATAGCCAACAGGATCGCCAAAGCAAAGTCCGCGTTCGGGATGCTATCCAAAATATGGCAAGCAATGTAATCAGTTTGAACAACAAGCTTAGACTGTTCCGCTCCAACGTTGATTCCGTGTTGTTATATGGATGCAGAACATGGAGAGTGACCACTACTATCACCAGAAAGCTGCAAACGTTCGTTAATAGGTGCCTGTGCAATATCTTAAGGATTTTCTGGCCCAATCGTATTTCTAACGAACATCTTTACGAGAGAACGTAATCTAACTACTAACTACTAAGTAAAGTATAGTTATACCAATTTATGGCGAAAAACTGGGTATGTCATTTAGTAGCCTATAAATAAACTATTATAGTTCAATTGTTCAGCATCGTGGAACTCGTTTTCAAATTCACGTTTATAATAAAAATTCAGTTTTTGTCTTGGCGTATAGGACCACCGCTTCCAAATAGAATGTTTGCAAAAAACGTATCTGTATTTATTCGCGCAAATTTCTCACTATTTCTTTATCTCATGGTCAAACACGAAGTATCAAAATCTAAATATCTATTTTTCAAATCTAAACTTCAGGTTTCGAGCATTAGATAAAGTTATAGTGAGGAAATTCGCGCGAACGGTTAAAATAGGTTTTGGTTATTGGCAAAATAAAAAAAAACCATATGGTCCTATGTCACCAATTTACATGACCTTGTGTCTGCACGTGGAATGTAAGGTCCCTCTGCAAACCACGTGCATGGCTCATCTAAGACGTGCAATGGGATGAGCCGGACAAAAGGAAGATAAAAAACTGCGACATCTAATACGGCGATTGCTATAGACAAAAAGGACAGCATCTATTCGGGTGCGGAATTGTTACTACCTAAGCGAAGAAGTTTTGACTTTCCGGCATGCAACCGAGTGCCTCATGACTATCCGTCTCAAGGCCAAATTCGCCAACATTAATATGCACTCACGACCCTCACTAGAGGATGGATGACACGGCGAAGGACGACTTCTATCAGCTCTTGGACAAGACATATGAGTAATGCGCTAGCTTACTTACTTACGTATTGTACATACTTAGGTGATGCTACAATTCGGAGTGAACGTGGGCCTCAACCAACAATGCACTCCATTTAACTCGGTCTTTAGCTAATTGTTTCCAGTTGCGCGCTCCAAGTTAATCGAGGTCCCTTTGAACTTGTGCGTTCCAAATTAGATTAGGTCGATGTCACTGTACAGCTCGTGTCGGAATTGAATCTTCTCCTCCAAAACAGTTCAAATGTCAAACAACCGGGACCAAATATCTTACGAATAATTTTTCTCTCGAAGCGACCAAGGATATTTTCATCCTCTTTCAATAAACTCCATGTTTCAGCACCGTAAGGAAGGACTGGTGTGATCCGAGTCTTATACAGAAACTCCTCAGTTGTTCGAGATAGGGCTTTACTGTTGAATTGCCTTACAAGCCCCAAAAAAAACAGCAATTGGCGAGAGTTATTCTTCGCTTGATTTCTGCGCTGATGTTGTTTTTAGAATTTATAGCAGAGCCAAGTAGACAAAGTCCCTTATTGCATCGAAGTTATACCCGCCCACTGTTACGTTCTGTCCAATTCGTCGATGTTGAATGTCCCTTCTTGTTGACAGCATATACTTCGTTTTGCCCTCGCATATACTTTGCTTTGACCGCTTCTGCTTCAATGCTTGCAAACACATCGGTGACAGCCCGCTTAGTTCTTCCGATAAGGTCAATATCGTCGGCGTATGCCAGCAATTATACACACTTGTGATAGATTGTGCCTCCAGTTTTGGCTTGTGAGTTCCGCACAATCCGTTCAAGTACAATATGAAAGAAGTCACATAACAGCGCGTCACCGAGTCTAAAACCTTTCTTGACATCAAAGGTCTCGGTGAGGTCATTAGCGCCCTTGATGGAGCAGCGATCATTCTCCATCGTCATCCTGCACAGACGGACACGTTTGGCAGGGATGTCAAAACTAGACATGGCTTTATAAAGCTCTTCTCTATAAATGCTGCCATAGGCGGCCATGAAATCGATAAAGTGGTGGTGAGTATTGATTTGGAAATCTTGAGTTTTTTCCAGGATCTGCCGAAGTGTAAAGATTTCATCGATGGTGGACTTTTCTGGCTTGACGCCGCACTGATAGGGTCCAATCAGGCTGTTGATAAAAGGTTTCAGGCGTTCACACAATATCGCAGAAAAGATCTTGTATGTGATGTTGAGGAGACTGATGCCTATGTAATTGGCGCAGTTGAGGGGGTCTCCTTTCTTGTGGATCGGGCAAACGATGCTGAGATTCCATTCATCAGGCATACACTCGTCTGACCAAATCTTAGAGATGAGTGGGTATATGCACTCTACCAGTTCACCACCAGCTGCCTTGAAATGTTCGGCCGGTAAACCGTCAGGTCCAGCAGCCTTGTTGGATTTCCTCACTTCGTTTTGGTCAGGTGGGCGGTAATTCTGACCCTCCTCGTCCATGTTGAATGATTCATTCTGCCTGACAGCGGGATGTTGGTCTTCGTCGCCGTTATACAGTCTGCAGAAGTAGTTTTTCCATATTCTCAGCACCGACTGTGATTCTACTACGAGCTTTCCATTTTCATCTCTACAGTATTCTTCGTCAAACCAGAGGTTTGGCGTTGGTGGGCGAGCGAATCCCATCACATCAGTCGCGGCATTTCTGATGGGATGTTGGCAGCGTTGTCAGTGGACTTCGGCGCTTAATTCTGGTGGTATAGGGGTGATTGAGAGATTTCGGGATACGCGTTCAGCGAAGACTCTGGCGGTCTCTTGCGATTATAGGTTTTCGACGTTAAATTTTCTCACAGTGATTCTTCTTTGTTGCTCAGTTGGGGATATCCGCATTCGTACCTTGGCAACAACAAGGTAATGATCCAAGTTTATGTTGGACGCTCGGAAGGTCCGGACATCCAGAATACTGTAGGCATGCCTTGCGTCGATCGCAATATGATCAACTCGATTGACCGTTAGATCATTGGATCGTCATGTCTGCTTATGAATGTTGAGATGAGGAAACCATGTGATTACTATGGTGACGTTTCGCTCCACAGCAAAATGAATTAGCCCTACCAAAGACGTCCTCATTTCCTATTTTGACGTTAAAATCGCCCAATACGATTTTAACGTCGTATTTAGGACATTGCTCGTATATTTTGTCTAGGAGCTCTAACAACGACGTTAAAATTGTACTGGGTCGGAAATTACAGAGTGCACAACGCCACATCCAACAATGGACTCTGTTTAGTCGACTTTGCGGTGGGACGAAAAGTTGTTATAGATAGTACTTAGCGGTTCTCACGTCTTGATAGTCACATGGGACATGGCTCGCTTTTGATCGAAAAACCGTCAACCAAATTGACCACATTGCGATCGACTCAATGCACTCTTCCAGTATTCTGGGTGTTCCGAATTTCCGAGGAGCCAATGAGGACTCAGAACACTTCCTAATTGTAGCCAAGGTACGGATAGCGATATCCGTGAGTAAGTTTGACATCAGGTGGCTACAAGCACAAGAGACCGCCAGAGCCTCTGCCGATCGAGTCTTTTTTAATCTCAATCCAAGCCCTTTGCTGCCAGCAGCAAATGCGGAAGACCAGTAGCAACGTTGTCAATGAGCCATCAGAGACGCCGCTACTGATGTACGGGGTTTCGCTCGGCCACCATAACAAAACCCCTGGTTTGACGAAGAATAGCTTCATGAGCATGCAGCAAAGCAAGAGTCGTACAAAGCGGAGCTTCATAGGAGCACTAGAGCTGCTCGCGAGCTACGAAAGGACTTTGCTACGAAATTAAAACTTTCTGCCTACCTAAATGTTCCAACTTTCCTTCAGTTTTCAGATGTTTCAGTACAATACAAGGAGAAATTACACAGATTACTGCTTCGGGTTCTCAGAAATCCATATATGAAATTTAATCCCCATAAATGGCTTAAGATATTTGTTACACTTCGAAAAAAAAACCTCTTCTTAGCTAGAAAATTAAAGCTTAATAGCTTAATCGACTCGGCGGTTTACACTGGCCACTTACATATACACAACACATTATGGATTCCCTCTCTATTATTTTTCTATGTTACAAACTATATATCAAACATAAAATGCACCTATGAAGGTGTAAAAAAAAAACACATAAAAGCTCCGTCGTCGGAGTTCCGAAGTAAAATTACCGGTAAGGAGAGAGAGGGGTTGAATAAAGAAGTGATCATTTAATAAAAAGATTCGTGGTTATGATATTAGTCAAAAGACTAAAAATAAAAGAAATCAATATATCACCTTTAAACTTCGAATCATTCAGCTGCAAGTACCCGCTTAACATCGTTCATAATGTACAGTGCTCTCTTTCAGTATACTCCTACATGTACGAGTAGAAAGATTGTAAATCACATTTTTACTGCATGAATCTCGGGCATCTTGGGATGGTGCAGAAGACTACTCCAAACACTTTTTCAGCATGTGAAATGGAAATATTAAGCGCCTCCAATTTATAGAGTTTATAGTAGCTTACGAACCAGTAGTGGGGTTACAATATTCTGACTACATGGAAACAACCGAAGGGATCAATGCAAATAAAATAAAGGCCCTCAAGTGGACCCAATCTCTGGATGATTGTACTTGATCAACTACCAAGAATCCTACAAATGTAACGGGTAACCATCTAGTGATTTTTTTTTAAACCATAGGTTATTTTGACACTGACGGCTATTTCCCGCTCGAAATCTTGACAAAAAGTCAGTATCATACCTCCGCGGAACGAAATGAGTCGCTTTACGCTTGAACAGCATTGGGAAATATTGAAAACTTATTTCCAAAGTGAGTGCTTTGTAGTCCAAACAGCGCGTTTTTTGAAAAGAAGTTTTGGCCGAAGTGAAGCACCCATCGCGCCTGCTGTACGCAAGTTTGTGCAAAAAGTTCGTGACACTGGTATGCTAGTGGACAACACTCATTGTCCCCGTCACCGTACGGTGCGCACAGACGAGAATGTGGCTGCTGTAGCCGAGAGTGTGAAACTCAATTCACGAACATCAACTCGTCATCGATCTCAACAGCTCAACATTTCACGCACTAGCCTGAGGAGAATTCTGCACAGAGATCTGGGATTATTCGCTTACAAGGTCCAATTGATTCAGCAATTGAAAGCGCACGACCATCCGCTTCGTTATCGCTTCGCAGTTTGGGCCTTAGAACAGCTTGAATTGGACAACGATTTTGGGCGAAAAATCATCTTTTCTGACGAGGCACATTTTCATCTCGGCGGCTACGTTAACAAACAAAATTGCCGCATCGGAAAACCCGCACGTTATTGTCGAGAAGCCAATGCATCCACAGAGAGGGACAGTTTGGTGCGGATTGTGAAGTGGTGGCATCATTGGACCATTTTTCTTCGAAAATGAAGCTGGGAACAACGTTTCGGTCAACGGTGGGCGTTACAGAGCCATGTTAACGACTTTTTTTTTTACTGCAATTGAAGACATAGATTTGGACGACCCCTGGTTCATGCAGGATGGCGCACCATGCCACACAGCCCATACCACTATCGGTCTTTTGCGCACCAAATTCCCAAATCTTGTTATCAGCCGTCTTGGCGATGTCAATTGGCCGCCTCGGATCTGCGATTTGACCCCTTTGGACTTTCTTTTTGTGGGGAACCGTGAAGGACCGATGTTATGCCAACAATCCAGAAACGATTCAAGCACTTAAGGCCAATATCATCCAAGCAATCCGTGAGCTACAGCCCGATATCATCAACAAGGTCTTGGAAAATTAGAGTGATAGAATGGGCTACTGCGAGGCCAGCCGAGGCAGCCATTTGAACGACGTTGTATTCCATAATTAATGGGAATGTTTGCTCTTACTAATAAAGCCTGTAGAAAATTTTATCCGATGACTTGGTCTGCAGCTTGATCGGGCTACGGATACCAATCATCTTATTTCTTATATATTAATACGTGAACACGAAACTTATCGTACGGTTTTAAGTAGTTATTATAAAAGAAGGAAGATGAAACTTATATTATTAGAAAGGTACTGTGCCATAGATGTGCAGTAACAAAAAAAAACATGTGCGTATGTAACCGTTACATACATACATACATACATACATTTTCAAATGAACCGCTAATCCTTCATGATGGTCGCGGGGGTAGGATGCTCAGGTGGACTCTCCATCCTTCTCGATCCTCCGCCATTGACTCCAACTCATCAGGAGGAATCCCTAGACGGCTCCAGGAGAGATGTCGGACTTGGTCCAACCATCTTTTTCTAGGCCTACCGCGGAGTCGCCTACCTGATGGAACGGCCACCATGGCACGTCTTGGAAGCCGGTCTGGGGGCATATGCACTACGTGACCAAACCATCGAAACATAGATCGTTCCGTTCGGAGAAGTAGCTGCTCAGCATTGAGCGCCTCGCGTACTCTGGTGTTACGCACTCGATACCTATGAGTTATTCCAGCAACACCGCGAAGGAACCTCATTTCGGCAGCTTTTATCCGCGATCTTATTCTTTCGGTCACTACCCAAATTTCATGACCATAGGTCATGGTCATGTAACCGTTAAGTTAGGTAAATTCCCCTCCTTCGAATTTCGACCAGAAGCGATACTAGTAATATATTACATACGTGAACACGGAATTTATTGTACGTTTTGTTAGTATTTATTATAAAAGGATGGGGATGAAACTTACATCATTCGAAAGTTTATGCGCCTTAGATTGCAAAAAAAAAAAAAGTGCGTATGTTACCGTTAAGTCAGGTAAAATAAAGTGAACATGCGCACATGATTTCCCCATACAAGACACGTTAACCAATTAAATGAAATATTTAGGTTTAGGTTTTTATACCTTGCCTTCCTTACACAGGAGAATACAAAACAAAAAAAGTTATGTAAACAAACCATGGCCATGGTGTAGTGGTAACGTCGTCAATTGCCACGCTAATGGTTCATGGTTCAAATCCTAATGTCAGCAAGCATTTATTTATTTCTCATGAAATATATAAAGTCAGTCCGATCAATTGCGAAAGCTTGTGCGAGCACTACTGCGAAGGCATAACACTGGCAGTAGGTTGGTTCTCTCTTGTTCGCTCTGTTAACATTGATTTGTCTATGACATCGGTTATCGGGAGAAAGATACTGTGAATCAGAAGAAAAGACAAAAAATAACAAAAATTTCCCCACTTATCTGGACGCCACTACACCAAAATCGTTCTCTCTCTCTATCTATCCTTTCCAACGCCCGCACTATGTGTAAACATGTTAACGGTATTCATAGCTCCTTGAGTGCGCGTAAAATTATAAAAAAAAATAGCGTTGTTTCTCTCGCTGTTTGTTTATTTCCCCTCATCATATTCCCCTCGTCATATTTCGACCACACGCGATACTAGTAAAAATAATTACTTCAGCCCAAATATAATTAACGCATTTACAAGTTTGAAAGTATTATTCTATGGGTATGCAAATGTGTTATATAGGATTTTTGTTATAAGATGTGATATTTTGCGGTGCTTTGTAACATTTTATTTAACTAAGCGCTATTTACATCACTTTATAAATATTCTTTTATTGAATATCAGTTTGTTAGTAAATACATTTTTTCTTTCCAAAAATGAAAAGAATGCACAATAATTGTGTACATACACATATGTAACTTAATCCTACGACGATGAAATAGATAGTAAATGGCTCGTGAGCTTTCGAGATCCCATTGTGAGCCAAACGAAAATGGCTCGCTTTTGTGTACTTACATAAGTATTAGGTTGTTGCATATGAAATAGTCGTGATTTACAATATATAAACAGAACGATACAGTTGTTAAACGTGAGATGAATTAAAAATCCTGACCTTCAAAACTCATATTTAATTTTTTTGTTATTAATTGTTGTTAGGATTTTTGTGACCACCCAACTTACACCAAAGAAAAACTAAAACTAATTTTTTAAGAGTTTACATTTAGACACAATGCTGCAGAGCAAACAGAAACATCAGCTTGGCATTTGGAGAAAACAAAATTTGGAAAGTACTGCTTGGAACTGCAACAAACATATCATATTATGTTTGAGAAGTTGGTAACTAAGCAGCCTATGTTGCTTAACAGACATTGAATTATACTGCTCTATAATAACGTGAGGCCATACGTATCACATACAATCGTACTGCAATTATTACAGTACGAAATCCTCTCTCACAAACATTATTCTCTGGACATCCGAACAACTAATTATCATTTGTTTACGCATCTAGATCATTTTCTTGTGGAGAACATATATAGAGACGAAGCAGCTGACAATGGCGTAGTGGTAACGTCATCTATTGCCACGCCAATTGTTCATGGTTTAAATCCTGATTTCAGCAGCATTTATTTATTTCATGAAATTCGTAACAATAATCTTCTATGGATCTCCAGTTTGGGGCAAATGTGCAAAAAGTCACCTCCGCAGATTACAAGTAACACAAAACAAACTATTGAAAATGATCTTAAACTTGCCTTGGCATTTTTCGACTGAAGAGTTACATATGATCTCAAATATTGAAAAAGTGTCCATAAGACTAAACAAATTAATTGAGCGCTACAGCTGTTCTTGTAATTTATCTGAAAACCACTTGATTTCAGGTCTACTGCATTAAACATTGCGAATAAACTGTGATTAAGTTTATAATCGTTTAATATTAAATTTACTTATTAATTTATTTATTCTTGTTTTATTTATTTCTTATTTACTTATTCATTTATTTATTTATTTATTTATTTATTTATTTATTTACTCATTTATCTATTTATTTATTTGTTTATTTATTTATTTATTTATTTATTTATTTATTTATTTATTCATTTATCTATTTATTTATTTATTTATTTATTTAATTTATCTATTTTGTTTATTTACATTATTAATATGTTCGTACATGTCTATCCATCAAAATTATTTATATTTATTATTTTGTATTTATTAATTTAATTTATGCGTATTTGTAATTTATTTATTTTTGTCGTGTTATTTACACTTATTAATTTATATAACAATATCCCAAAAGTCTACTTGAAATCAAGATCGCACACCACCACTTCCCTCATCTCGATGAAAAATAAAATATGTTTGTATAGAACCTTTTCCTAGAAGCTTTTCCTCTAATTATCAATTGTAGTTTTCCAATAAGTTTATAAAGATTATGTAAAGTTTCAGTAGTAAGAAAGCAATAGCCAAATCTCTGTAAATCGTGCAATAGTAGTTTTAAGAATGTAAATTTTTGCTGAAATAAAGAAAAAAATATGAATATGAATGAAATTTGTAAAGTCAGTCCGATCAATTGCGAAAGCTTGTGTCAACACCACTGCGAAAGCACAACACCGGCAGTAGGTTTGCCATATGGCTAAAAAAAACTGGTTCGCTCTGTTGGGTGATTGGTATGCCTATGATATATATATATGTAATAAAAATACGGTGCAGATATAAGACAAAAATAACATATGCCAAACATCTTGATCGAACGTTTAAGCCCTTCGACGGCATTATTAGAGAATATTGGTAGCATGTTTACAACCCCAGACAGCTTTAAAGTAAAAAGCGTGTCATTGGTCGATTTTCGCCAGGGGGCAAATCACGCAACTTTTCAGACGCTTATCGTTTGGACGATACCAACCGATAAATGGAAAATTTTGTTTGCATATTTATATGTGTTAAGATTTCTCTACTGCCGTTGGTTGCGCACTGTTGGCTGTATAACAATTATCGTATGGCCAATACGCGAGCAAAATGTCACAGAATGCGGAGGTCCCAGCAGAGAGCCCGTGGTAGAGGCACACAGGACTACGAGGTACTGAGAGAGAACAGTTTCAGAAGAAGCGATCACAACTCCGCAAGTTGATAAAAAATAACAAAGCCGAATGCTTCCAGGCACTCAGAGAGGAGCTACAAGACAATCCTTGGGGAGGCGCGTATCAAATAGTCATGAAAAAATTAAAGAATGCCACATCAGCTGCACCGACTTGCCCAAATACCATGCATTCAATTGTCTGCGCTCTTTTCCCGAGAAAAGATGGATTCACCCTATCACGAGGAGCAGCGGAAGAAACAGAGACAATACCAGCAGTCACCACAGAGGTGGTCTTAGAAGCCGTGGCAACAATAAAGAGCAACAAGACGCCGGGAATGAATGGAATCCCGAACTTCGTGCCAAAAGGAGCAATGAAAGCAAGACCAGAGATCCTCACACGACTTTATACGACATGCCTAACGGAAGGCAATTTCCCACTACAGTGAAAAAGGCAACAGTTAGTCCTCATTCCAAAAGTAAATAAACCACCTTAGCAACCGACGTCGTACAGGCCGTTGTGCATGCTTGACACACTGGGGAAAGTGTTAGAAAAAATAATACGTACAAGGCTAGAGAAGAGAGGGAAGCAGACTCAGGGCTCTCTACTCGGCAGTACGACTTTAGAAAGAAACGAAGCATCATAGGGGCATTAAGGGCAGTGCGCGACATTGCACGCCAACCTATCGCAGGACAAAGATAGCTAGGAGGAAGCAAGCCGTATTGCGCCGTCGTAACACTCGCCGTTAAAAACGCATTCAACTGAGTCAGATGGAGCTGTGTAGTTAGAGCGCTAAGCAACCTGCAGATATCTAACTACCTGCTGAGATGAGAAGCTACTTCAGTGAGAGAACTCTTCATTATGACACGGGAAAGGGGCCTAGGACCTACACAATTGCGGGAGGAGTTCCCCAAGCTTCGCTACTAGGCCCAGCCCTGGGGAATATAATGTATGATGGCATACTAAGAACGCCAAGGCCGAGCGGAACAGAAATGATCGACTACGCTGATGAAATTGCTGTAATCGTTGTAGCAAAAACGCTAGAACAAGTGTCCGAAAACCAACAATAATGAACGCGAGGGCATGGCTACAGGCATCAGGTCTGGAACTGGGAGATCACAAGATAGAAGCAGTACTAATAAGTAGCAGAACGAAGGAAGAACACCTTCCTATACAGGTCGATGAGCATACCATCGAGTCACGTCCACACATCAAGTACCTGGGAGTGCTGCTGGACCACAGGCTAAACTTCAGAGAGCACCTAATGTACGCAGGCGAGAGAGCTTTTAGGGCAGTAGCGGCACTGCCAAGATTAATACCAAACGTTGGGGGAACCGGGCAACCAATTATAAACCTGCTTGCAACAGTAAGCAAGTCGATCCTTATGTACGCGTCTCCCTTATGGGTACAAACGACGTACCGGATAACGTACATGAGACGGATGAACTCGGCCCATAGAATGGCATCGTTAGAGTGTGTTGTGCCTTTCGGAAAGTGTCCGCGGAGGCAATTGGCGTAATCTCCGGTTGAATGCCAATCGATTTGGAAATAAAAAAGTTCACAGCAACCAGCGAGGCTACACAAGCAGAATGGCAACAGAGATGGAACACCACACCCAAAGGAAGATGGACCCGCTTGCTGATCCCCAACGTAGAGGAATGGATCAGCAGAAAACACGGAGAAGTAAACTTCTACATGACACAGTTCCTATCAGGGCACGGATGCTTTCGGGAATATCTCTGCAAATACAAACACGTAGATGACCCATACTGCCCGCACTGTGAAGGCAAAATCCAGAACGTGGAACATGTTTTGATGGAATGTCGGATGTATACGACGGGCAAAAACATACTAGAGAGAGAAACTGGCGGCCAAGTGACTTCGAGAGGACACACTGTTGACGACGTGTTAAGCCTAGAACACAGCGAACAAAATCATCACCAGCATGATGTAACAACTACAGCAGCGAGAAATGAGGATCCTACAAAGACTGGAAGGTAGACTAAGTTACCCAAAAACGCCCACATATTCAATGTAACACAAGTGGCATGCTCAGCCACACAACATATGAACTCACGCAGTAACATAAATTGGAATGTGCAAATTGAGCTGCCGCAACGCAGCAGGAGCATAAGAAGACGCAATGGTTCATGCGTGATGAATAGCATGACATGCTAACCAGGCCCGCGAAGTAATACCCAACGGCAGTCCCGCTGGGAGAATGGTGGAAATGCGCAGGGTGTGGACTAGTAAGTAGGCGCATTCCTGGTATCGATTATTCGGGCTTGCGAATCGTGCATGCTAGTAGCCCGGGCAACTAGTATCTTTAGAAGGATACCACACCCCTTGGCGCAACAAAAAAAAAAACGGTAAAAGAGAAATGTTAGCACCTATAAATAAGTAACATTTTTTTCCATTCGTCAGTTGCTATCGTTCAAACGATGATCGTCTAAAAAGTTTCGTTATTTGCCCCATGATATCAAAAATTAAAAAAAAGCAAAAGGTACCTGGGCATGATCTTATAACCAGACAGATCCTCAACAAATTGTTACACAAAGCCTTAATCAAACGCCTTTCCCTCTCAAATGCTGCGATAAGGCTATCATACATACGTTCCAAGACAATCGAAAGTTGTTGAAGTAATAATGGTTCAAAACTAGGAAAATCTCCAAATGACAAAGAATAGTAGAGATCGATTTCGCTTCTGCCAATTTTTTTATTTTATTTTCCTTGTTCGATTTACAACTGTCTAAGTAATGACATTAAGTAAATTGTTCAAAAGATACATTTTCGGATTTTAAGCGTGAGCGTGGACCTTTGTCCTTAAAATGTCGTCACCTTTATTGTTGGTATGGCACAGGTGGGTTTTAATCCACCCGAAGCGTTGGCGGTTTTATTCACACCGAGCGACCCTCGTCGCTCGTTGTTGTCGCCTTTCAGGTGCGTGCAATAATCAGTCGATTTAAAGCTACATTTAACAACGTTACATCAGTGACAATACTTAAGACTTGGACATACAATCTTAAATGTTAATACATAGTTTTAGTTCTGAATTAGGTCGGTGGGTCATCTTCGTTTGAGTCTTCTTCCTCTTGTGGTTTCTTGGTCGAGTAGAGTGTTGACGTCGCTGTTACAATAGCCGCGTTTTGTTTTCCCCGTGAACTGAACTAATTCAGCTTAAAATAAAAAAAAACGCTCCTGGTTCACCTAGAAATTTCATATTCACAAGTTGTTAGCAGCAGCTACACACTGACGTTTAATATGGATTAAAAATGGACGAAAAATAGCAATTGAAGTGAGAAAAGTGCTTAATATTTTTATGTTTGTTTAATAATTAAGTGTTTTTAGATACTTATGTCAGAAAGTGTGGATACAACAAACAACTATGATTTACTTCTGCCATTCAGCAGAGCTGCCAAGCTTTACATATATTTTTTTTTTGCGAAAAGCCATCTGGTGATGAGATATGGAATAGAAATTCTGGTTCAAGAAAATTGAACCAGCTTATTGCAGATATACCACTCAGCGTTGATAATCGTTCTTAAATTTTTTGATTGTTGTCTTTGTATGATGTTGAGGTTCGATTTCTTTACGGTTCCCCAAATTTGAATGCTGTACGTCCATATTGGTTTTAGTATACTCTTATAGATGAGTAAATTGTTGTTTGTCGGAAGTTTGGATTGAGGTCGTAATAGCCAATAAAGTTGTCTAAATTTATGTTTTATTCGGGTGCGTTTTTGTTGAATGTGGTACTTCCATGTCAATTTGCTGTCTAGATGAATCCCCAAATATTTTGCTACTGGTTGGATGGACACTTATGTGTTGTTTTTTGTTAAGGTAAGGGTGTGAATTTTGTTTTGGTAGTGTAAATAACTTATATTGTTTTGTCTTCGTTGATCTTTATGTGCCACTTTGAGAGTCACTCAATCGCTTTGTCAAGTATTTTTTGTAGTTGGCAAGTTACAGTTTGGAGATGGTTACCGGAGTTGAGTAGAACTGTATCGTCAGCAAATGTTGCAATCATGGCCGCTTCTCTGGTAGGGGAGGGGATGTCTGCTGTAAAGAGTAGATAGAGGAGCGGCCCTAAGATGCTGCCTTGGGGTACTCCAACATTGATTGGGTAGAACATCTGTTTTTGAATCGTACATAAAAGCATCGGTTTTCTAAATAAATTTTTAGGATTAAGAAGCAGTCCTTCGGAATGATGTTGCTCAGTTTGTATAGTATTTCCTTGTGCCAAACCGAGTCGAAGGCTTTCGCAACATCCAGGTACACTGTAATACAGAATTGCTTTTCGTCCATGGTGGTTGATATCTTGTTTGCCACTCTGTGCATTTGCTCAATAGTTGAGTGTTGTCTTCTGAACCCGAACTGGTGATTGGGAACAGCGTTGGATTGTGTCAATATTGGTTAAAGACTTTTACTTCGGAGTTTTTCGAAGACCTTGGATATGAGAGGAAGCAAACTGATAGGTCTATACGAGTTTGGCTTTGTAGCGTCCTTTCCTGGCTTCAGAATAGCTATTACCTCTGCGACTTTCCAGAGTTTTGGAAAGTGCTTTTGTCTAATTATGCTGTTGAATTGCGTAGGAAGATGAAGGCTAATCGCGGTAGTTTTTTTTAGTAATCTACCAGTCAAGAGGTCATAGTGCTTTCTTGTTGTTTATTTTGATGCAGTGCTCTATCTCTTTGACTGTCATTCTATTTATACGTTTATTGTCTGTATTGCTGTTGTAATGAAGTGACGATGAATCGCCATCGTTGTTTGTAAAAGTGGTCTCGAAGTACTTGGCTAACACTGTCGCTTTGTCCATGTTCTCCCTAGCCCATGTGTTGGCGTCAAGTTTTTTAAGTAATTGGAGAGGTTATTGTCCTGGATTTTCTTTAGTTTCTGTTTGAGGTCTTTGGTAATCTTGTTTAGCTTGGTTTCGTCACTTGGTGCTCGAGTCATCTGCCATCTTTTGCTTAGTTTTATTTTGGTCCGTATGAGTTCTATAATAACTGGAACCGATGAAAAGCTGTTTGGTTTATATTCCACTTTAGGTGTTGCTCTATGAGCACCTTCGTTGATTGTGTCATTCAAGTGTATTATCGCCCTTTCAATGTCGTTTTGTGATTTGAGGGGAATATTCATTGATAAGGAGTTATCTATATGTTGTCGAAAAGTGTCCCAGTCGGCTTTTCAGTTGTAGAGCTTGGTTGGTTCTGTTGCTTTTATTGGATGCGTGGAGTATTCGATGGTTATAGGTGAATGGTTTGAAGAAAGGTCAAAAGAAGACTTGATTTTTATATTATTAATGTTGATGTTCTTGAAAATGAAAAGTCTATGGCTGAGGGGAAGGGAAGGTTCTACACCGCAGTTGTGCGTCCAGCGCTCACATACGGTTCACAATGTTGGACGATGTATAAAACGTATGAGAGTAAATTAACGGCAGCTGAGATGAAGATGCTCCGCATGACAGCAGAAGTGACAATGCTTGATAGAATAAGAAGTTCGAAGATCCGTGGAAGCTTCCACATCAAGAAAGCTATAGTACAAAAAATAGACCGCGACCGGCTCAGCTGGTGTTGCCATGTTCAATGAAGAGATCATTTGAACCCTGTTAAAAAGGCAATATCAATGTATGTTCCAAAGACATCGCGATGTAGGAAAGGCGGGCCTATAAACGCCTGGATCACACAAATGCGACGACATCGGCATTTCATTGGCCTCAGTAACCGAGTGATCCAAAATCGGCAGGCCTGCCGATATTTTCTGAGGTCAAATAGGCGATCCCCACCGGCGGATCAGTAGAAATGCGGTGAAGTGTGAGGGTTGTGATCCCTTGTTTTCGGATCTTAACCTCGCTGATAAAAGGCAGAAGAAGAAGTAAAAGTCAATAAGATCAGGTTTCTTCGTCAAGTCTGTGGGCCAGTAGGTTTTATTTGTTTTGATTGTGTCTAGTAGGTTATTACCCTTTTTGGTGTATAGTCTGAAGCCCCAGTCTGTGTGCTTCGCATTAAAGTCGCCTGCCACTAGAAAACGGTTGCCTAGAGATTTTAGATAGTGGTCAAATTGAGAAGTGGTGATTTGGTGCTTTGGTGGGCAGTAGATTGAGGATAAGACCATGTGCCTTTGTTTATCTTCCAATAGAATAGACGTAGATTGGATGTAATCTGTCTGAAAGTCGTTGAGTTCGGTGTATTTAATTTGCTTATTGACTATGATTGCGGTTCCTCCATGTCCTGTTCCATCTGGGTGATTTGTATTAAGGTTTCGTAGTCGGGGAATTTTATGTGTTTTTTCTCAGTAAGATGGGTTTCAGCAATGAGCATTATGTCGATTTGATTGTGTCTTTTAGGTATTGCTTAAGTTCCAGGTAGTGTTGATGAAGTCCGTTTGCGTTCCATATGGTGATTTTGAGATGGTTATTGGTCTAGTAATAGGTAAGGTTAGGATATTTAACATGTTGGTCATTTGTGTGATTAATTGTTTCATCATCTCTTTGAGTTCTTTTATGTCGGAATATTGTTCAGTGTCTATGTTTTGTGGTTGTGCTGGTGGTACTGAAGATTGCGGTGGATTCAGAAGGGGTTCGTTTTTTGTTGTGTTGTTGTTGGCAATGGATATGGTTGAAGGACTTGTTTCGATGGCAGACTTTTTGCAACAGCGTCTGCGTAACTTATGTTTGTTGTCGTAGTAGTTGATTGTCTGTCTTTGTCTTTTAGCGTAGCTTCAGTTTGATTGTCTGTATTTGTATCTCCTCTTAGGCGAAGGGGCGGAAAACGCTGAATGTTAAGAGCTTTGTAGACTTCGCATCCCTTATAGTTTGCGGTGTGGTTTCCTCCACAAAGGGCACATTTGGGGTTTTTGTCCTCTTTTGTAAGTTGGCATTCGATGGTGTTATGTTTGCCAGCGCATTTGACGCAGACTGGGTCCATTGTGCAAAAATTTCTTGTGTGTCCATACTTTTGATAGTTTGCGCATTGGGATATTACTCTCCTATAGTGGGGAGTTTCAAAGGATACTTTGCAGCTTAGTAAGTTCGTGATTTGGTAAATGTTCTTGTTATTGTTCTTGTTTTCAAACTCGATTGTGAAGAGAGGAGGAGGTTTTTTTGTACCTGTCTGTTGAATGTTATGTGTATTGAGTACTTTGTGTCCAAAATCCCCAAGCTGTTATTTATTGTCGTTTGGATCAGTTGACGGATGCATGCTTCTTAATAGTACTTTAAAACCTCTTTCTTCCTTTGGTTTGTATGTGAAGTATTTTGTTCCTTTTTGTTTTAGCATTTGAACTATCTTTCTGTAGAAGGTGGAGTCGGCTGCTTGAACTCTTACTTGGTTTTTCATCAGGAATTTAAGTTCATATTCCTACTTTGCTTCCATGTCAAGAGCTTTAGTTAGAGTCTTTAGGCATTCGACTTCTTGAACCTAAATTGGTGGTGGTTTGTTTGTTTTAAGGATAGATTCTATTATGTTTTCATTTTGTTCGTTGATGGCGTTTTCGTCGTCGTCGTCGTCGTCATCTACATCAAGGATGTCAAAGCGGTTTGAAGGGTTGTCTTGTTTGGGTTTGCTTAGCCAACAGTTGATAGTTGGCTGATTTCTTGTGCTAAGTTTTTTGTTTGATACGTCACCTGTTTTGTTTGGTGAGTTTTTTGATCGTTTATTGTTCGAATTTGGGGTTGTAATATCTTCTTTAGAGCGGTTGGTTAATGTTGTTTTGATGCTTGGTTCTTCTGTTTGAGTCTGCGAACTTGTAATGTAAGGTGTAGTTGTAGTTTGTCCTGAGCTTGTTGTGGCGGTTCTAGCTGAAGCGAAAGATGCTATGACGCTAGTTAATGTCGCGGTTGTTGTTGTCAGCGTTATGACGAAGTACTTGTGGACGCTGAGGTCCGGAAATGCATTCAGATCACGCCCACTCGGGGGTGATCTTAGAACACTCATATTGATTTCCGATTGCTGCGAGATCTCGTGTTAAAGCGAGGGTTTGAAGATAAGTCACAATTGTTTCTTTCTTTTTAGGCTTGGATTTTGAAATAATTATTGCATACTTTTTGGCAGCTAGCTGAGCTTTCCAGAATGGCCGTGCTTAGTCGAGGCACAAACCGCTATAAGCGCAGCTTTTGTAGTTGATGATATACTCTGCTTGCTTTCCGGTCAATGTCCAATTAGTGAGTAGATCCGACAGCGAAAGAGAACAAAGAGAAACAAAAATTAAAAATAACTTTTCTAAGTTGAATTTGGAGCACTTCTCATCTGGCAAAAGTACTCCCAACGATTGAAAATTGGTTGTACTCCAGTGTTTTCTGGTGCAGGATGAGGAGCGCTTCCGTTTGGCGGGTTTGAATATATAATTCGTTATGTATATTTGAATAATAAGATTACGATTGTAGCACAAACTCACTTTGAGTGTTAGTTACCTAGCAGCGTTGCCAGAATGATCAAAATAATCAATAATATCAAAAGTATTTGAAAAAGTCCCGCTGAAGCACCTACATTTCCTGATTAAAGAAAGATGCCTAGTTGCTGATCATCAATTCGGCTTCAGAGGAAACCAATTCCACAATCGAACAGGTCCATAGAGTAACCAATGAAATTAAGGAAGCTTAGAAGGGAAAACGATATGCTCTAGCGATTTTCTTGATGTCTCTCAAGGTATTCGGCAAGGTATGGCACGAAGGCTTGAAGTTGAAGCTAAGACACGTCCTTCCGGAAGTTATACAAAATTCTAGACCTTACGGGCAGACTATTCCGTATAAAACACGGAAGTGATTATTCGGAATTTAAGGAAATCGCCGCTGGGATTCCGCAAGCAAGTGCTTTTGGTCCGGTCCTATTCCTGGTCTCCAATCGAGGCATACCTCAAGATGAAGGCATAATTGTAGTCACGTTTGTGGACAATACGGACGTATTGGACACAGACAGTACAGTCGAACTAGCTACTGAGAAGCTCCAAAGGCCTTTGGATAAAATTTGCGAGCCGACAAAGAATTGGCTCATTTTTCTCAACAAAAAGAAAACAACGCATATCAACTTTACTTATAAAAATGTAAACAATCTACCCATTTGCGTATACTCGGCACAAATACCGTATGCAAACGAGGCGAAATATCTAGGTATGATACTGGACGCAAAACTTAAATGGAAGCATCGCCTTAAAAAGAAAGGCGAGGAACTCGAAAACGGTTTCAGGTAAATGTACTGGCTTCTTGGAAGACATTCCAAGTTAAGCACATATGTATAACAAACTGCTTTTATATAAGCTAGTATTAAAACCTGTATTGGCATATTACATACAACTCTGGGGTTGTACTGGAGCCAGCAATAGAAATGTCCTTCAGTCTATTCAAAATAAGGTACTAACAGCAATGAATGTTCCATGGTATATCAGGAACAATGATATTCACAGAGACCTTAAGATAACAATAGTTGAAGATGAAATAACTAACTTTTTGTTCGCAAACTTCATATTTTTCTCCAGCGTCATTGCAAGAAGTCATCCATCTTCTAGTGAGGGTCGTGAGCGCATATTAAGCTAATGTTGGCGAATTTAGCCTTGATATGGATGGTCATGAGGCGCTCGTTCACATGCCGGAAATGCACGACTACGACTAGACGCTGTTCTTTTTGACTCAGCAATCGCCGTAGTAGATTTCGCAGTTTTTCATCGTCTTTTTGACCGGCCAATCCCATCACACTTCTTGGATGGCGGTAATATATGCTTTGCAGCGGTCTAGGACCTCCGCAAGTTGTTCATACGGATGATTTTACTGTTGACGAACCTTGCAAACGAAAAAAGGACAACGATCTTCGTGTGTGCACGTGACATGTTAGGTCGCTCTACAAACCACGTGCAGACACTAAAATCGTTGTCCTTTTTTCGTTTGCAAGGTTCGTCAACAGCAAAATCATCCGTATCCGAGGCTGTTGGTTGCTTCGTAACCAAAGTCTTCTTACGTGGTAGGGTAGTTAGCCCGACGTTACAACCCTCAACCTGGAGGGCCAGTTATTTTTGCTATACCCCTAGGATACGTACAAAATTATATAACTTGGATGCAAGACAATATGGTGCCTTAATATTTGCAGACGAAAGGGGCATTGGTTGTTGACTGAAATGTGAAGGCCACCTTTTGATACATGCTTACCAAACGCCACCCCTAAGTGTTAAGAAAACTTATGTAAATTGTCTTGCATAAAAGTGTCAAACAAAATGCGTCATGCTCATTCATGTAATAAAAAATAAATAAATTGAAAATACGATTTTATTTCTTAAGCCGTAAACATTGTACGATATTACCTACAAGATTTGCTGCTCTTCCACATCTTCACCTTCTCCAACCCGACCTGGATCATGTTTTGCTATGGTCTAATCTTATTATTGTTCTTTCTTACCGCTCTTCCCAAAATACTACCGTGATTGCCTTATCTACCTGCTCTTATGTTAATTGCTGTCCAATGCCTTGTAGTCTCAGCTGATTCCATCAGCTTTTCTGTGTTTGAAATGTTGTTTTGTATAGCAAATTTGTGTATTGTAGCTTCCTTACTTCCACACTTCAGCTACCGCTGTTCCAAGTTATCGTCTTATCTCCTATGTACAGACAACCATAGCTGAATTTTAAAGTCTTGTTAGTCTTTAATAGAAACTTTTTGATTTTGGCCAGTTGTTTGTGATTTTGACGTGTTTTTCGTGTTACATCTCCGTTTAAAGAGATAGTGGTGCCTTTGATCCAATTTCTAAAAAAAAAAAAGTTTAATTAGAAAAATTCAGCTTTTACCACTGATTATATCCACAACTTCTGCCAACTTCAGAATATGGCTGCATCGGTTTCCCAGTGCAGTTTTCGAGTTACCGGCGCATTCTATGTTGAATATAATGAGGTTTGTTTTTCGGATTCCTCTATCTTGTTAATCATCTTTTGTTCCACAGTAGTAAAATTAATTGAATCGCATTCTCCCTTAAGGATGTGTATTTCGGTGTTGATTTTTTTAGTGTTAGCTTTTGTTGAAAGTTCGGATATTTCTGTCGTTATTGTGTCAGGAAGCATATCCGTCAGACCAGGTCGCTGTTTAACATGTTAGTTCGAAAGATAGGGGGTTGATTGCTTTTGATGCCTGTTTATTTATATGCTCAGGTAAATTTGGTTTTCTCCTTCTTTCATTATTATAAAATTAATATATGGCCTTAATATCTCAAGAAGCTTTATTATATTATTCAGGAATATTTTTGGGTACGATTCATAATAACAGCAGAAGACACAAAAGAATGTAAAATGTGAATTTTCGTGCATCTACTGAACATTTTTGAAAATGTCAGAGCTTTGCCAATAAATTGTCTTATTGCTCTGTACTATCTTATTAAGTACATATGTACATATTTGATGCAACAGCCATTCAAGGGCCAAGGCCTAGCTTCCAGCAACCACTCGTGTTGTGTACGTTATATATTTCGCACGAATGGAAGGGACCTACAGTTCTGTACTGCATCCGCAATTTGCAATTTTTATTGAGAAGCTTTCTCATAACAACGATACTCTCGGATGTTTTCCAAACGTTTCCGGGAGGTGGCATCGTGGAAAAACTTGTTGGTGTTTTCTCAGATTCGAATATAGAACCTCACGCGCAGTGGTCCGACACACTAACCACTGAGCCACGGCGCCCACATCTTATTAAGTATTTAAGGAATCAATTTCGTGAACAGGTGAAGATTTGTTTGGAACCTACGCATTGATGTTCAACATAAACGAATCACCGATTACCTAAATGAATAATCAGAAATAACGGGACCCTTAAATGGGCCTATACATACACAAGTGTTGACACCAAAAATCTATTCCGCCACATGCATACACGACACAAGTGCACACAAACATGTGTATTTATTAGTTATTCACTTCATTTCAACGAAGAAAGCATTGTACATCACAATGAGTAGTTATAGTGTAACCGTGGTTGGCCTTTTGAAAATTAATTCCTGTTTGGAAAAAAACAAAATAAGTATGTACATATATACAGCTTCATACAGACTTGTAATGAATTGGTTAAGATCGTTTTCAGATTCTTTTGAATTTTTTCCCATTGAAATCATTCTTTTGTCTGTAGTCTGTAGGAATAACACTTCAAACTCCTTCTCCTTTGCATGTTTTGAATATGTATATGTTAACTAGCTGACCCACCCGGCTTGGCTCGTGGCCATAAACTATTTTAATTGCAAAGTTTTATATATGTACATTTCATTTTTTTAAGTATTTTAATCGTACGTACCATTAATTTATTTTATTGAATCTCTACAATATGTTTTCGGAAAAATCCAATTAAGGGAATAAAAATCCGAAAAAAAAAATTAGTTTAAAAAACATTTTTTGTATACTCCCGAAACTGTAACAAATGAAGGCATCTGCAATAATTTTCCAGGAAACTTGTCAGGTCCTTGTAAATTAATAAAAAAATCAGTCGATATCTCATTCGTAGATCCTTAAACGTTAAATCTGCTGGTTAAATCTATTGCATCGTTTGTCCCTTGTGTGATATAGCGAAGTATAAGTTTTCCAAAATAGATCGCCGATTTTTAGTTGTAGTTTACAGGTGTTTCAGCTGATACTAAGAGCTCAACTCGTTTTTTTTTGTGTATATTCGGCCAAACTATCATTTTTATAAACAGTGTAACTATTTAGCTCGAAGACGGACTAATGGAGCAGACCATTTTAGTGTTAACCAGAATGCACCACGAGGAGGTAAAATCTGCGTAGAATTCCGCACCCTTGGCAGGTACTTTTCTAAGCCCCGGTGTTTACATGAATACTAATAGAGCTGTCAAATTAATCCAAGGTGTTTTATAAATCTTAGAACTGCCGTTGGGTTACCTTATTTCTTCAACACATCTCTGTAAACTATGTTTGTCGTTTTCCCTCAGGCTGTAGAATAGACAGACTGCAAGGTGAGCAAACTCTCGAGCATGCCACATATAGTTGGCCATGAGAGAAACAGTCTGCCCTTAAATCAACCCCAGACTTCTTTAAGGACTGACCCTGAGCCTCATTTATCGTCGGCAAAACAAACCTTCACTGGGAATTGCAGTCGTTTGAAACAAAACGGATTATCAGATGGAATAAGCGGGATACTTACTTTACTTACTTATGTATGTCCTGTATCCCCTTGTGGGTCCTAGTCCTCTACTACGCCTACGCGCCATCGTGTACGGTTTCTGGCAATGTGTCCGAGTTCTCCCCAACTTTTCCCTAACTGCCGTGCCTCCTTCTCGACTGTTCTGCGCCATGTTCTCCTCGGACCGCCAGGTCTTCTGCCATCCTGAGTTAGAGGGTTCGATTGCATAGCATGGTTCGCTATGGAACTGTCACCCTTTCGGAACGTGTGACCAATCCACTGCCACTTCCGTCGTTGGATGCTTGTGCGATGAGTTAGTTCCAAGGCTGATAATTTTAGTTTTTGCCGTATTAATTTTTAGCCCGACGACACCTGCCTCCCTCTCCACATCTGCTGTTATTTGGTGGAGGTCCATAATTCTGTGGGAGAGTAAGCATACATCGTCTACGTAGTCAAGATGTTTCAGTTGAGATGCAAGAGTCCATCGAATTCCTCCGTTTCCCGTCGACAAAGCTGCATGAAGCACATCGCTAATCACCAATAGGAATAATATTGGTGAAAGGATACAGCCTTGTCTTACCCCACTTTGGATCTCAAATTCCTCAGACAACCTTCCTCTGTGCAGAACGTGACATTTGGAGCCTTCATATGTAGCTTTGATAACAGCAATTAGTTTATTGGGAATACCTCTCCTGTGTAAGGCACACCAAATAAACTCCCTGTTGACACTATCGAACGCCTTCTCAAAATCAATGAACATCAGGTGGAGTGGCGATCGATATTCAACACACTGTTCGATGATAACCCGCATCGTGTTGATGTGCTCGGCAGAGGAGGATCCAAAGCGAAAACCGGCTTGTTCGGCATCGAGCGTGTCTTCGAGATGTTGTTTGATTCGCTCAAGGATGACTTTAGCTATTATCTTAGCTAGAGCAGGCAGCACGCAGATACCCCTCCAGTTTCCGCACTCCATTAAATTTCCTTTCTTAGGAAGCTTGACGATCATTCCCTTTTTCCACTCGTTAGGAAAGCTCTCAGCCTCCCAAGCTCTCTCTATAAGTGGAAGCAGAAGCTCAGCCGATTATGTTGGCGTCGGCGAATACCGTCAAGTCCTACCGCCTTGTTGGTTTTGAGTGCCTTGATCGCTGGTCTTCATCCGAAATGAGCAAGGAGCCGTCTAGGCTTTTCACGGGGTGTTGGCTGGAGCTGCGACCACCTGTTAGCTCTTTCGAGATTCTATAGACGGTCCTGCTGTCGTACCTCCGTGCTGCTTCTTCTGCTTCTGTAGCCAGCGCGTTGATGTAGTTGCGCTTGTCACGTCACACGCTACGCTGAACTTCTCTCATCTTCATGCTCACTCTAGCTCGCTTCTCCCTGCTTTTGGTGTAGCTGCAACGCGAGCTTTCAGCTGTTTCCGTTCGTCAATCCGTCTCCAGGTATCCTCGGAAAGCCACGCCCTATGTCTTCTCTGCGATCGACCGACAATTCTTTCAGCATCAGATGTAAAAACATTTTTCACAGCACACCAATGGTCTCGGATGGTTGCGGGCATTGAGCTGCTGATTGCTTCCACACCTAGCGAAAAGTGCTCCCTTAATTGTTGGCGCACTGAGGGATCACTCAGTCTATCGATGTTGAACCTCGGTATTCTTGTGTTGTCGTGGGATCTTCGAACTGCAGCAGTGCGTAGTTGGAGAGTAGCTATCATCAGATGGTGATCACGTACTATCCCCGCATCTGCCCCTCGCTTGTTTCGGACGTCCAGGAGACTGCTTCTAAAGCGGCGGCTGATAGCAAAATGGTCAATTTGGTTGGAGGTTGCTTGCCTGTCATTGGAAACCCAGCTGACTTTGTGGCAGGTCTTGTGCTCAAACATGGTGCCACCTATCACAAGGCGGCTGGTATTGCAGAAATCCACAAACCTTTCGCCGTTGTCATTGTGGTTGCCTAGTCCATGCTTCCCGATTACATGTTTGAGCCCTTCGTTGTCGCTGCCTACCTTGGCATTCAAATCCCCCATCACTATGACAATGTCTCCATTTGGTGTTGTGTTGAAGATGGCGCTTAAGAGATTGTAGAAGCTCTCCTTTTTGTCCTTAGACGAACTATTCGTTGGGGCGTAACACTGTATGATGGTGACGCGTCGTACTCTAGTCCGGAATCTGGCCGTCAAAATCCTATCACCATGAGGCCCTTGGGTGCTGTTGTTGTTAGCAGTAGTCCGACTCCATATTCCCGCGGACGTCCGGATGATCTTCCAGAATAGAGTAGTACAGTGTTACGCGTTGGAGACTGGTACTCGCCCGCTTCTAACCATCTTACTTCACTTACCCCCAAAGTGTCCAGTTTATATCGCATGAATTCGTTTTCCAATTGGAGGAATCTGGCATTGTAAGGACCTTCTCTTCCCGAGTCGAGGAGTGTCTTTACGTTCCAGAAACCTATCTTTGTCCGGGTACAATAGCCAAAAGTCGTCAACATGTGATCATTCCTTATCCGAAGCATAGTGTCGGTTTCCGTAGCGGGCAATATTCGGTAACGCAGGTTGCTGGCCCACGTTACCTAGCCTAGAATCAAGGCCCTAGACAACCCGCACTTACAATTTTAGCCTATACGTATAAGGGTTTATACGTTAAGTTGCCCGGGGACCACTAGGAGGTAAAGTAAGCACTTCATCACGAACTTGATTGTTGCGCTACTGGCCCAGGCCAAGTTTGGAGCAGTCAGTAGTTTCCCGATCAATCGCAATGCAGGTCCCCAATAAGCGGGATGCGAGGAATGAACACAGTTTCTCCTTGGCCGCATCCAGCAAGACCTATCGCCTCTATCAAATTCTTTTGGAGAACTTTTATCTGCAATCTAGCACCATTGCACATTTTAGGAAGATTTAAATTCCTTAAGAGCATAACAGGTGCGCCGACTTTTAATGTTAGTTTATGTGAAGGAATGCCTGGGGGATTGAGAGTGTGTAGGAATTACAGCGGGTAATGCACTACTACTTCCATATGTACTACTGAATCTATAGCTTTGTATTTCATGTCAAGAGCATTAAACTTAAGTAAAAGGCAAGCATTGATTTAATTAGCTGCATCATTTTTGGTGTTAATATAGCTCGCTCCTTTAGCCATATAATTGGTTTGCTACTTATGTTTTTCAAATCGGAATAAACATTTTCAGTAAGTGCCTTTATGTCGCTTACCATGCGGCACAAACTATTGGGAATTTCTATCCTTCCATCCTTCCCTTCTATACTTCCTTCGCCTATCTTTAGAAGTAGTTGCGCAAACTCTTCTCCACACAAGTCGTGTCCCAAATGTACTCTAATATTTTTTTGGAGGTATCTTTGTTTCGTTTTTGGCCACACGTAGGATGATTTATTAAAACATTCTAAAATATAGACAATTCCAACGATCAACAACATCTCATCCCACAAAATGGAAAAATATTGCAATAGTTCTACGAGTATGTCTACACATGCATGTACATACATAATGTACCTACACGTATATTCCCAAGTCTCTTTATTGCATGTTTTGACAGCACATGGCACAAATAGTAAAATTAACAATATTTTAGATTTGGCACTGATAATGCTTTTTTCAATTTTAACTCTAGAAGAGATCGAACACTGAAGATCAAAACATAATCATAGGATAGCGCGCCCATATACTCACACACACATACTATTGCAACGATAGCCACTGCTGGCCGTGGTCTCCACTGAAGGGATATTGTGGGCGATGATTTGATCATTTGTTTTTAGCATTGCTCATCTTCAGGACAGAGGGATGTTTTATACCTTAAATGAATCAGCAGCTATTTTTTATTTTTTTTATTTTTTTTAGTCCGGAGAGCCAGTACTGAGCTACTGTGGAATCAATATTTACAGATGGAAAATTCGATCTCAACCCCGTT
The DNA here is from genome assembly GCA_945910035.1 of Brachypalpus laphriformis. NCBI lineage: Eukaryota > Metazoa > Arthropoda > Insecta > Diptera > Syrphidae > Brachypalpus > Brachypalpus laphriformis. Next base: position 131,599,268 of record OX246756.1, read on the forward strand.
TATGCCACTTAGACCTTGAATTTCGGAAAATCCCTTCTTATCTCGCATCTAGGCAAAATAAGGAGTAACTGTGCAAAATTTCAAGTATCTACGTTTAGAAGTTTTCGAGAAACGTTGTTCACAAGGAAAATCGATTTTGCTTTTATAGTATTTAAGAAAGATAGGTGTACCAGTACAGAAAAAAAAAAAACAATTAGCACATCACGGGGTTGTTTTCTAGTATTGGTAATACCGCGCAAAGCGTCGAACAAAGTGACAGACCAACTGGTTGATAGGCTATCAACTTGCCGAATATATTGTGTAAAATAGTGGGTATCGCCCTGTGATCAAGTGGTCAGTTCGTTTGACTACTAAGTGCGACCTTTGAAGTTAGAAAACCCTTAAAAAGTATTTTTTCACGGTCCTACCTCTCGCGAGCGCCTGACAAACATCCGAGAGCATTACCGTCATGAGAAGACTTATCGAAAGTGTTGTCTTCGGATATGACAGGAAACTGTAGTGCTGGATAGTTGGTGGCCCGTCTTAGATCCATCTGCCTGGCATAAGTTGGCATTGAAAGTCAAAGTACCTGGAAATCATATTGGGCAACATTCACGACTCGTGATGGATGGAATGTTTTCTTTACGACACGTCAAGTTCAGGCTATGGTTCAAAAAACTTGGGAATATGCAGGTGAATTAAGCAAATGCTTTGTAGTCGCGTAATCAACTCCCCTCCACGAGATGTGAACGGAAGAGTGAGAGTCAACCAGGGATCCCCCGAAGGCGGAGTGTAGACACTTGTGTTGTGCTTATGGGTCGCTTATGAAGGTAACCATGTTAAAATGCTGCCGAGCATTGTTACCGTCTTTATCTCACACATACAGATACAGAAATGATTTCCAACTAAATAATCTGAGCGGAAATGTCAGCTTTATTCTTTTCCCGATTTTACAGACTAGAATTTAAATTTCCGTATCCTATAACACAAAATGAGGGCGGCAAGTGTCACGTCGTGCACAATGGTAAGGTGTCGGACGATTTTGAAGTCCAAAGTGGAGTACGTCAAGGGTGCTGTCCCCACTATTGTCCCCACTATTGTTTTTGATGGTTATCAGCGATGTACTCCGTGCAGCATTGACGGAAGCTAATTCTGGAATTCGTTGAACTATGACATCTTACCTTAAACACCTAGATTACGCTGACGATGTTTGTCTACTTTCACATCGGATAATGGATCTTCATTTAATGGCCCAAAATCTAGAAGCTGAGGCAAACAAAGTGGGGCTAAAAATAAACACAGGCAAAACAAAAGCCCTGAGTACTTCCAATACCCGCGCTCAATTTAACATTGCCGGAAAGCAAGTCGAGAAAGTTGATGACTTTCTATATTTAGGAAGTGTCGTCTCGGCTAATCGCGGTAGCACCGAACTGGATGTGTTCAGCAGAATCGAGAAGGCTAAAGCTGCGTCCGGAATGCTGTCCAAAATCTGGAGAAGCAATGTTATTAGCTTAAGAACCAAGCTACGACTGTTCCGCTCCAACGTAGAATCAGTGCTGCTTTATGGGTGCAGTACCTGGAAGGTGGACACCATTAACACACGCAAGCTGCAAGCCTTCGTAAACAAATGCTTAAGAATCATCTTGAGGATTTTTTGGCCGAACCGCATCTCCAACGAACAACTTTATCTGAGAACGGGCCAAGAACCTATAAGCATTACTATACGAAGAAGAAAGTGGCAATGGATTGGACACACCCTACGGCGCGAAGACAACTCCATTGCGAAATACGCCATGCAGTGGAATCCGCTCACCCAGGCAGGCAGAATAGCGGGACGCCCTAGGCAAACGTGGCACAGAACAGTTGAGGAGGAATCGAGCTCTTTAGGAATGAGTTGGAGGCAGCTCAAACGCGTTGCAGAACTCCGAACACGATGGCGCGCAGGCGTGGTTGACGCCCTATGCCCCCCGAGGGGTTAAAGGATATAAGTAAGTATAACACAAATGAATTTCTTAAATATTCCGCTTGTCTCTAAGCTTACTAACACATTCTTATAATATGGCGGTTGCAGTAATATTTGACAAGTGCAACAAGCATTTCTTTCCACTTCTGTTTCACATGAAAACATTGTTACTTTCTAACTATGCTGAACCTGATGCTGGAATGTCTAGGCAGCATTATGTAGGAATATACTGCAGTTAATATATGTATAAGTCATTAATTCGAAAGAGTTTGATTCCTTATTGACTTTTTTTTAAGAAGGATCCTAAATCCCAGAGCACTCAGACTCGCTGGCCCACTTTACTACCAGGCAGAAACCTTTTCTTGGTTCAGTGGTTAGGAAAACTTCCATGTTATTTGTTTTCCTCGTTATGCCCGGGTGGCTATTGATTGCTGGTTTCTACTGGGACTTGAACCTGCACACATCAATTAACGAGCAAACACACTACCCACTGTACCATTGACACTCACTTTCTTATTACCATTATTCTATTTTTATAATTGTCTGCTATTATTATAATAAAGGAAAGAGATTCGCAACAAGATATTTTACACATGAATGCTATTACATTTAAATTTCAAATGAAATCCTTTGGCATTCCGTGGGAATGTGAATGAGATTTTTTAACCTTTTTCTTTTCTTTTTCACAAATTTCGATTGGGTGGAAACGAAGTGCATACCATATGTACATATGTACGCATAAGCTTCATTTGCAAGTACTTTACATATTACACTGTCAGCATTTCCAAAAACTTCATTATATTTACATCTAGCCAGTGTCGAAAAGCCAATCCATTTACATAAGTAAACAAGAAGAAAGGGAGCGCGATTTGATTAAATCACATCATTTAAAGACGACTGGTACCCAACACATTTTCTTTTGCTTATAAATGTATCCAGAAATATACAAAGCGACTGACTGCTCTTGACTATTTTTACACGAACCTTATATTCCAATCGTTTTAATGCAGTTGCAACATTGACGATTTAATCAAGCAAAAGTTTCGCCGACGGAATAACAATTGACATATCTTCCTCAATCCCGTAGATGCTAGATAAACGCGACTTTACAGTCCAAAAATTTGCATGCATAAATTATTGCTTAAACATATTTGATTTGGAATTCACTGAATTCCAATTGATTTTATTGAAAATAATATATGCATGACCGAAGATCCAGAAAAAAAAACCTTCAAATACCATTTGATTCACTCAGAAAATTGAAAATTTACAATGCTCCTTCGCTTTATCCCCTTTCTAATCATTGCCACCATCATCGTTGTGGGTTGTTATAAAATCCGACAAAATTCATTTATTCATCGAAAGCAAGCACGAAACGGAAACAATGCGCTCCCCTGGGTGTAATTAAATGAGTTTATAATGCTTAAGTACGAGTACATCGTGTAGAGGCATTTTCAAAGCAACACACACGTTATATACAGATTACAGGTAAGTAATGTGTAGGCCGCCTGTGGGTTGAATTTAGTCAATAAATGAAAAAACCATGCACATTTTAAAACCACTAACTATAAAAGCTCCCTTAGTAGAAAGAGCATAATAAAATCATTAGTTTTTGTTTTCGCATGTTTTTGGCGTCATTTTATAGAATGCAAACATAGTACACATGTAAGTACGTGGGTGCACCCGTTATAAAAGTGTGCGAAACCAAGATTACTTTTGCACATTGGATTTCTACTTACCAGTCTACTTCTGAAATTGCGAAAGGACGAAGTGCTACTAAATCCACTGAATTATAAAATATTGTCCTTGCACCGACCGGTTTTTGAAGTGTTCTGTTCCAATTCAATATCAACTGGATTCCATTTTGCGCATGGATAATGGATGAAAACCCGAAAGCATGGTGCTCTTTCCAATTTCTCTTAGCTATTAACTGCGTCACTGGAAAAACCTGGGCGCCATATTAAGAGAACTGTAATGGTATATTTTGAAAATTGGAGAAATTCCACGTCGTTCCTCTGAATTGGGTAAACATTCTCCATAATCTTTTGGGTCAACTATAATATATGCCATGACGGTTTCTAGGTACATGAAAGTCCTTCGAAAATGTATGAGCTGACATTTTGAATGCCAGACTGGACGACACCAACAATTATCCCACTCAAATTTCGGTACGGTGAAGGTGGCCGGAACCCTCATGTATTCAAGCGTTTCCCTACTGGCAACAAAATAAGATTCAACGCGAGTAATGTTTATGGTTGAGCAAATAAAATGTTTATGATTTATATTCGTTTTTCGCAATCGCCAACCCTTAAACCTCGATTTCAATGGGGAATTACGTTTTATGAATTGTACCTTAAGCTTAATATCCATAGAATTGTGTTGGTACACCAGATTTTTTGTGTTAAATTCGTATACGATTTAAATTTTAGTTTACTCTTTAAAAGGCAAGTATTGGTTTTTTCACGTTCATTCGTTGAGCATCTAATTAATGTTCTTTATCTGTTTACGGCGAGAAGGCCTTCTACTGCGTCGTCCCTCTGGGTTGGAATCGAAGACTCCGCGGCCAGAGCGTTGGTATCCATTCGCCCTACATGCCCAGGCTATCTCAAACGTCCAATACGCAGCTTATTACTAGGTCGATGTTGTACAACTCGTATAGTTCGTCATTGAGTCTTCTTCTCCAAAACCCGTCAACGCAAACGGAATATCTTTCTAAGGATTTTTCTCTCCAAGCGACCAGGGCTATCTTCATCCGCTATCAATAAAGTCCATGTTTCAGGGCCGTTAAGCCAGACTGGGGTGATCAGGTCTTACACAGAGTCTCCTTAATTGTTCGTGATAGGGCTTTACTATTGAATTGCCTTATTCGCCCAAAAGAACAGCGATTGGCAAGAGTTATTCTTCGCTTGATTTCGGCGATGGTATCGTTTTCAGAATTTATGGCAGAGCTAAAGTAGACAAAGTCCCTTACTACCTCGAATTTGTAGCTGCCTATGACGTTTTGTCCAATTCGTCGGTGTTGATTGTCCCCTTTATGTTGACAGACACACTGGTGACAGCCCGCTGAGTCCTTTCAATTACCTCAATATCGTCGGCGTATACAAGCAGTTGTACGGACTTTTAGTAGATTGTGTCTCTGGTCTTGGCTTGTCAGTTTCCCACAATCCGTTCAAGTAGACTATTAAAGGAGTTACATGACAGCACATTAGGTTGTCTAAAATATTTTTTGACATTAAAAGTCTCGGTGAGGTCCTTACCGAACTTGGTGGACCATCGAGCTCTCTATAGATGCTGTCAAATGTGGCATTCAAATCGATAAAGAGATGATGAGTATCGATTTTGACTTCTTGGGTTTTCTCCAGGATCTACGGAAATATGGCTCAGAATTCATTTATTTTATTTATTTATGTACTTAATTAACATCATTCATAATAGGCTTCATGTCAACTTCAAGCTATAAATGAGAAATATATACAATAAAGATTTAAATTAAATTCATGTAGTATGTATGTTTAAGAAATTGATATTTGCTATAATCAACAATTATTAAGGATATAATTTAAAATGTTAAATGATTTTGATTTATTAATGAAGTTTACCTAGAGTGTATCTATATACATTAAATGTATCAATTTGTATTACTGTAGCATTGACTACAGGATGGTTTGTGGACCAAAAACTAAAACACTGTATCCCAAACTGTAGCAACGACATCTATTGCAAAACCTGTTAGCAGCAAATATTCCAACCTGATGTGCTTACGTTCCACAATTGTTCCACACAATATCCCAATATTCCAGGATCCTCGATTCACCTGGAGAAACATCTGGCATGTTCTAGAACCCCTTGCAATTTCATATAAATACCCATACCACAACCACCGTGCACACATTTGTTTATAAGTGAATACAGCGATTACAAGAGGGACATTAAACCAGTGGTGAAAAGAAGCGACATTGTGAAAATAAGTCTGTAGCGACCGTTTGATTTGAAATAAATAAATAATAAAGTAATTGAATATTGTGTTAAAGTAAAGTTGGTGTTTGATAATAAATAAACAATTAAAATACACAAAAGACGGTTCTTTGGGGACCTGCATTGCGATTGATCGGGAAACTACTGACTGCCCAAAACTTAGCTTGGGCCAGAGCGCAACAATCAAGTTCGTGATGAAGTGCTTACTTTACCTCCTAGTGGTGGTCCCCGGGCAACTATACGTATAAACCCTTATACGTATAGGCCAAAATTGTAAGTGCGGGTTGTCTAGGGCCTTGATTCTAGGCTAGGTAACGTGGGCCAGCAACCTGCGTTACTGAAACCAGCTCGCTACTGAAACCGACACTATGCCTCGGATAAGGACTGATCACATGTTGACGACTTTTGGCTATTGTACCCGGACAAAGATAGGTTTCTGGAATGTAAAGACGCTCCTCGACTCGGGAAGAGAAGGTCCTTACAATGCCAGATTCCTCCAACTGGAAAAGGAATTCATGCGATATAAACTGGACATTTTGGGGGTAAGTGAAGTAAGATGGTTAGAAGCGGGCGAGTACCAGTCTCCAACGCGTAACACTGTACTACTCTATTCTGGAAGACCATCCGGAAGTCCGCGGGAATATGGAGTCGGACTACTGCTAACAACAACAGCACGCAAGGGCCTGATTTCCTGGCAGCCTCATGGTGATAGGATTTTGACGGCCAGATTCCGGACTAGAGTACGACGCGTCACCATCATACAGTGTTACGCCCCAACGAATAGTTCGTCTGAGGACGAAAAGGAGAGCTTCTACAATCTCTTAAGCGCCGTCTTCAACACAACACCAAATGGAGACATTGTCATAGTGATGGGGGATTTGAATGCCAAGGTAGGCAGCGACAACGAAGGGCTCAAGCATGTAATCGGGAAGCATGGACTAGGCAACCGCAATGACAACGGCGAAAGGTTTGTGGATTTCTGCAATGCCAACCGCCTTGTGATAGGTGGCACCATGTTTGAGCACAAGACCTGCCACAAAGTCAGTTGGGTTTCCAATGACAGGCAAGCAACCTCCAACCAAATTGACCATTTTGCTATCAGCCGCCGCTTTAGAAGCAGTCTCCTGGACGTCCGAAACAGACGAGGGGCAGATGTGGGGATAGTACGTGATCACCATCTTATGATAGCTACTCTCCAACTACGCACTGCTGCAGTTCGAAGATCCCACGACAACACAAGAATGCCCAGGTTCAACATCGATAGACTTAGTGATCCCTCAGTGCGCCAACAATTAAGGGAGCACTTTTCGCAAGGTGTGGAAGCAATCAGCAGCTCAATGCCCGCAACCATCCAAGACCATTGGTGTGCTGTGAAAAATGTTTTTACATCTGGTGCTGAAAGAATTGTCGGTCGATCGCAGGGAAGACATAGGGCGTGGCTTTCCGAGGATACCTGGAGACGGATTGACGAACGAAAACAGCTAAAAGCTCGCGTTGCAGCTACCCCAGCAGCAGGGAGAAGCGAGCTAGAGTCCCTATATCGCATGAAGATGAGAGAAGTTCAGCGTAGCGTACGACGTGACAAGCGCAACTACATCAACGCGCTGGCTACAGAAGCAGAAGAAGCTGCACGGAGGTGCGACAGCAGGACTGTCTATAGAATCACGAAAGAGCTGACAGGTGGTCGCAGCTCCAGCCAATACCTAGTGAAAAGCCTAGACGGCTCCTTGCTCATTTCGGATGAGGACCAGCTCAAGAGATGGAAAGAGCATTTTGCTACGGTTTTGAACCGTGTATTCGCTAGCGATATGCTCCCAAATCAGACTGAGATGCCCGAGGTGAGAAGTTCCCGAATACGCACCACGACTCCCAGTAAAGATGAGATCATTAGCGCGATCAAGGCACTCAAAACCAACAAGGCGGTAGGACTTGACGGTATTCCAGCAGAGCTCTTACGAGCAACGCCAACAACATCGGCTGAGCTTCTGCTTCCACTTATAGATAGAGCTTGGGAAGCTGAGAGCTTTCCTAACGAGTGGAAAAAGGGAATGATCGTCAAGCTTCCTAAGAAAGGAAATTTAATGGAGTGCGGAAACTGGAGGGGTATCTGCGTGCTGCCTGCTGTAGCTAAGATAATAGCTAAAATCATCCTTGAGCGAATCAAACAACATCTCGAAGACACACTCGATGCCGAACAAGCAGGTTTCCGCTCTGGATCCTCCTGTGCCGACCACATCAACACCCTGCGGATTATCATCGAACAGTGTGTTGAATATCGATCGCCACTGCACCTGCTGTTCATCGATTTTGAGAAGGCGTTCGATAGTGTCAACAATGAGTTTATTTGGCGTGCCTTACGCAGGAGAGGCATTCCCGATAAACTAATTGCTATTATCAAAGCTACATATGAAGGCTCCAAATGTCACGTTCTGCACAGGGGAAGGTTGTCTGAGGAATTTGAGATCCAAAGTGGGGTAAGACAAGGCTGTATCCTTTCACCAATATTATTCCTATTGGTGATTAGCGATGTGCTTCATGCAGCTTTGTCGACGGGAAACGGAGGAATTCGATGGACTCTTACATCTCAACTGAAGCATCTTGACTACGCAGACGATGTATGCTTACTCTCCCACAGAATTATGGACCTCCACCAAATGACAGCAGATGTGGAGAGGGAGGCAGGTGTCGTCGGGCTGAAAATTAATACGACAAAAACTAAAGTCATCAGCCTTGGAACTAACTCATCGGCTCAAATATGCATTGCTGGACAACCGGTAGAGAGAGTAGAGGATTTCCAGTATCTTGGGAGTATTGTCTCGACCGATGGTGGAACCGAACTGGATATAGCCAACAGGATCGCCAAAGCAAAGTCCGCGTTCGGGATGTTGTCCAAAATATGGCGAAGCAATGCAATCAGTTTGAGCACCAAAATAAGACTGTTCCGCTCCAACGTTGAATCCGTGCTGCTATATGGTTGCAGCACGTGGAGAGTGACCACTACTATCACCAGAAAGCTGCAAACGTTCGTTAATAGGTGTCTGCGCAATATCTTAAGGATTTTCTGGCCCAATCGTATCTCTAACGAACACCTTTACGAGAGAACGGGTCAGGAACCAATAGGCACAACTATCCAACGGCGGAAGTGGCAGTGGATTGGTCACACGTTCCGAAAGGGTGACAGCTCCATAGCGAACCATGCTATGCAATGGAACCCTCTAACTCAGGATGGCAGAAGACCTGGCGGTCCGCGGAAAACATGGCGCAGAACAGTCGAGAAGGAGGCACGGCAGTTAGGGAAAAGTTGGGGAGAACTCAGACACATTGCCAGAAACCGTACACGATGGCGCGTATGCGTAGTAGAGGCCCTAGGACCCACAAGGGGATACAGGACATAAGTAAGAATATTACATTACCATTAACCTGCCAAATGCCGAAAAAGAGATTCTCCAAAACTACTCGTATTATAAAGCCTTCTCACCACAAGAGGAAGCGAATTCCAAAGACGAGTGGCATCAATGAAAAATTGTCGCTCTGAGTTTTGATAAAATACGCGCGGCTGGATCAAACTAAGGGACCGGTGCGAATGTGAGATCTTAAGTTTTTCGAATAAGTATGGAGTCTGTTTGCTGATAAAAACCTTATGTAGATACTTGAGTACACAAAACTCCAAATACTAGTCTAACGTACAACCGAGTACATTTTTGACATATGATGAAATGTGATCATGCCGTGTCAAACCATAAACATAGCGAGTGATATTGTTGAATGCAACATAGAGCTTACGCTTGATAAGCGCACTGCAACAGCCATACCTGATGATTGGTATAAGCAATGTCTTTGCTAACATTAACCTAGTATGCAGCGGTGTGTGGGATTGTGACATTGAGAGATTTCTAAGGGAATAATAGATTTCGGCTATAACTGTGGATATATGGTCTTCCCAGGACAGAGTCTTGTTGAACCATACACCAAGAATTCTAACTTTGCCTACGAATTCAATTGGCTCATCTCCAAGACGCACTATGGGTAGACACATTCAACAACTCCGCTTCTGCTAATAACAAGACACTTGGTCGTGGATGGATTCAACATAACAGACCACGTTAGAATTTTACCAACATCATCGTTGAGGTCATGCACCACATTTTTTAAAAGGTCAGGTTTGCAGCTGATATAAAGGTGAACATCGTCTGCATACATGTGCAATGATGAGTGCTGAACTATACTCGGGTGGTCTTTAATGAAAATGGTAAAAAGCAGTGGCCCTAATATGGATCCTTGGGGTACACCCGCTGAGGTTGCAACGAAGTCCGACATTTTATCATCAGCAACAACCGCTTGTTTCCTTCCACCAAGGTATGTTTCTAAGACCTTCATGGCAAACGAGAAAAAGCCGAAAAGCCTTTCAAGTTTTAATAAAAGCTGATGATGATTTACTGCGCCCTTGGAAAAGTCTAACAGAGTAAGAAAACTTATGCGGTGTCTATCTACCGCAGCGCGTATATCATCAGTCACTTTTAGCAATGCGGATGTACAGCTATGAAATGGCCTGACTCCTGACTGATTCTCATAAAGTAACTTATTACGCTGGAGATAGACCGACATTTGATGGTGTGCTATCTTTTCTAAGACCTTTGACAGGAAAGGGAGGATTGCAATAGGTCTGTATTCAGCTGGTGAACTAGATGTAGCTTTCTTTTTTAACACTGGTACAAGGTACTAGGAAAAGTGGATGTTGTTAGGACTGTGTTAAAGACATGGGTAACTGCTGGCAAGAGGTAAGGAAATATAATTTTAATAAAAACTGGATAAATTCCATCAATACCAATAGCTTTAGACTTAATTTTGAGGATGGCACTACCAACATCCGCTTGTTCGATACAGGTGAACCCGAGCTAGTAATTTATCATCAAATTATTAGGTTCAGTATAAGCACTAGAAGACCTTTGAACTTGTACAAACTCTCTATTTAAACGATTAATGTCGATGTTGTCATTTGTGATGTTACTCTTGCGACAGATACCTACTTCCCGCAAATTTTTCCAAAGGGTCTTAGTTGGCATTTTGTGATTTAAATGCGTATCATAATAATCACGCTTGGCATGCTTGATTTTTGAATTAACTAGATTCCTTAACTGGCGGAAAACATTATAAAATTCAGAAGTCTAAATTGTTTCCATCTCTTATAAGCTGCGTCGCGTTTGTTTTTTAGATTGAATATTTGTGGAGTAAACCATAAATTATAGGAGCACCAAATAATCTTGGTCTTAAGAGGAACATTGCGATTAAAAAGATGCTGTATAGCACTATGTAGGAAATTTACCTGATTTAAACTTGCACTTTCACAGTATATAGGCTGCCAGTTCACTCTTTGCAGATCATGCTCTAATGCTTGAGTGTTTAAATTTCTAAAATCTCGGCAGGTATGTTTTAAATGTTGTTCACCACAAGGGAAGCTAAATGTGGCAAATATAGCATACAGGAGCTGAGAACTGGCTATAAAATACGTCCTGATTGTCATTTGTTAGAAATAAGTCCAGAAGAGTGCTAGTGTGAGTGAAGTGCGTTGGAACAGTTTTGTTTACAATATCTAAACTAAGTGTTTCCATTGCCTCAAAAAATAATGTAGAGCCCGCATGATTGAACAAGTTGCAATTAAAATCACTGCAAATAACGGTTTTCCAATAATTAGGAGAATAGTTCTCTATGATATTGTATACGGGATATAAATCGAAATGGCTATTAGGTCGTTAGACAACACCTAGAAAACATTTTTTCTTCTCACGAACAACTTCAACAAAACAATACTCTACTGGACTACCGGGAGGCGAGTTGATTAAAATCTTAACGTATATAGTGTTGCGGATATAGATTGCAACGCTCTCCCCTATTCTATCGTTTCGCAATAACCGATAGCCTTTTAGAGCATATACCTCATCCACAACATCAATGTTAAACCATGTTTCGGTTACACATACGCCATCGACAAATGAATCAACAAACATTCCTCTAAATTCATCGATCTTCTTAAAAAGACTCTGGGCATTAATGTGGCACATACGCAAACCCTGGCGCTGATTACAAAGAATATTTATCAGTATGCACAAGTGATCATTCGTGCCATTTCCTTGGAATTGGCCTACAATTGTATTATGCATCGGAAAAAAGAAAAATAAAAACTATGTATGTATGAAGATTTAATCGATGGCGGAATTTTATGACCTGAAATCGCACTGATAGGGGCCAATCAGCTGTTGATACAAGGTTTCAGGCGTTGGCACAATATCGCAGAAAAGATCTTGTACGAGTATTTTTCTTTTTTTATAATTGGCGGGCGCCAGTGGGCTTATTAATATCCTTATACTGATACTCAGGGGACGGACTGAAAGTAAGTAGGGGGAGAGGAACGACGGAGATGCCTGTTTGCTTTTGCTCTAAATGTTTGAAGGTTGTAATGATGAGGATATACAGAGACTGGTGGATCATTCCACAAACATGTTAATCGCCTTATAAACGAATCCCTATGTTTGACAGTAAGTCCGAAGTTGGACTTGGGGGGATGAATGGGGAACTGAAAGCATGGTGCATATTGTGGTTGAAATTTTGAAGGGGAGGAATGTAACTGGCTATTTCGCTGGAACAATTTTTTATTTTTTTTTTTAAAGCAATAAAATAGGGAAAGGCACGAGACATATCTAGGATGTTCAAGTGAGACTATGGAGTTCACAATGTCTCTACGCCAGATTCTGTACCCTACCTAAAATGTGCGGAGTTGTCTTGGCTGCGCCAGACCAGATGTGGATGTTATATTCCAGCTTTGGGCGGATGAATGCCTTGTAGATTCAGGCCAGATCAGACGGATTAAAATATTTTTTGCACCGCTTTAGGAATCCTAGACATTTTGCAGCATATTTAGCAACCTCGAATATGCGATCGTTCCATCGAGGATGGTGATATGCGCACATACCGAGAATATCAAGTTGCTTTCGCTTGAGAGACAGAAGGCAGTATTAAATTCCACTCTATTAATTGAACCCCATTTGATAATGCTGTCCAGGTCGAAATTAAATGTTTTTAACATTATATCGTCGTTCCTCCTCTTCGACCGAAGAGCAGAGACGTGAATTAGGAAACGAGTATGAAAACTGAGACTAGATTGTTGAAGAGCTGGAATTACGTCACCTCTTCGTGCTTCTCAGGTGACCCGGCGCGTTCCCAAGTGACGGATAAGGGAGGGCCACGTAATGTGGTATACCTCCGCGGACCAGCAGAGGTCATTCCCCGCACTATTCATTCCACTGAATGCTGCAAGGAATAAATAATAAAAAAGTGCATCGCAAACGTAAGGTCCCTATGAGATACCAGGTGACCTCTCATAGTAACCAGCCTTACACCTGTATGGGAGCTCTGCAGGTGCTGACCTTACTTTCTCGCCTTACTTGTGGGAACAATAAATTGAAAAAAAAATAGAAAATAACAATAACAAAATAAAAAAACAAAAACAAATCACCAATCAGATGAGGAATCTCTACTCCGTTCACCTGTTTCTAAGATGGATACAGTGGAAATCCCTCATCACCTCTTCTAATCCCAGCTCTTCAACAATCTACACTCTAGGTCATCTTATCACTGCGGCCACATTCGGCCTACTGTGATTTTCTCTGATCTTAATGATCATTAAATATGCGCGATTTGGTGATGAACTCTACTATGCTTTTGAGTAAGCTTGCAGATAGGTCTTCTGCTTCAAGGTAGAATCTACCTAAATAACGATGCCATGTTCTGATTAGACAGTTACAGTGACTTAAGATGTGTTCTGCTGATTCTTCGTCTTCGTTGCACATTCTGCAGATGCTGTCTTGTGCTGTTCCCATAGCCATGGGAAGACTCTTCACTCGACAGTGGCCTGTAAGGAAACCTGTGGCTTGATTCCTAGTTGATTGTAGAAGTTGTTTCGTTCTTTTGAGGGAAGTATTTAGCTGAAAGATCTTGGCTTGTCTGCTACCTTCAGTTTCCATCCAGTAATGATGCGCTTTTTCTTTTAGTCAATTTTTGATACAGCTATTTAGCGTAATGGTCTTGGGATCATAAAGTTTGACTTAGCTCCTTTTTTAGCTAGCAAGTCAGCTTTTTCATTTCCTTCATATCTGCTGTATCCTGACACCCAAACGAGATGAACTCTATGCTGGCTAGTGATATGAGTAGTTGAGGGCAGTCCTATACTAGTTTGGATGTCATTTTATAAGCCTTAATTGCCAGTAGAGCAGCCTTGCTATCTGATCGAATATAAATGTTCTTGTTCGTTATAGATCTGTTTATATTTTCTCTGATGTAAAGCGAATACTTCGACTTGGAATACGGAGTTACTTTTTTCAAGTGAATGAAGGTTTTTGTAGTAGCACCATATACTGCAGCCCCAACTTCTTCATCTGTCTTAGATCCGTCTGTGTACCATACATGAGAGTTATTGGCAAATGTAGGTTTGTTCTGTTCCCAATTATTTCGATCTGGGAATGTAACCTTGAAGTTGTGGCTGAAATTGAGCTTTAGCAGGCATTTGCCCGTACTTTTTATTCCTAGCAATATATTATATCGGAGTGAATTAGTTTGGAATTTGAGTTATTTTCTGCGATGAGAATAAAGTCGTTAACCAAAACTTCTTTCTTTATATGAAGGTGAAGAGGGGGTAGGTTTAGAATAACCTCCAGTGCTGCAGTAGGAGTTGCTTTTATTGCACCTGTTGTGCATACACAGGGCACTCTTTGTAGTTTATTGAGCCTGTTCTGCGTAAACCTTTTATTGCCACCACACTGGTGCTGGATATGTAACAATTGGCCTTGCTATTGCAGTGTAAACATAGCATTATCTTGGGGTTTAGGCCCCAATTTCTACGAGACTTTTGCTGCTCCATAATGAAATGTTTGGGCGTTTGTGGATAAAGTAAGAAAGCCCAAAAAAGGTATAACCGCCCAAAAATTAACGAACAATCGCCGAGTGAAACACGAGTGAATGGCTGTGCGAATAATCACCCTAAGAAGAATCGCGCAAAATCTGAAAATGAACGATGGCGCAAAAATGTTTTTTTTTTTTCTTAATAATTAATATTCATTTCAAAACTAACCATACAGCCAACAGTGGGTAAGTGGCGCGCTTCCCACGATTCATTTATTTAAACTCCGCTTTCCGGAATGGTTTAGCCACTCACATAACTTCATCGCTCCGCTAAGGGTATGTCAACAACTGTCAGGCAGGCGCCTGGGGCTAAGTCTATTCGAGAACAGTTTTGTGCCGGCAAACAGTGGGTAAGTGACGCGATTCATTTATTTAAATTTCGCTTTCTGGAGTGGTTTAGCCGCTCACACGACTTCGTCGCCCCACTAGGGGTATTCATTTTGTTCTATGGTCGTCTTTTTTTTTTGACCTGCGTTACAAAGAGTTGCCCAAAAACTTTTGGGTGATTGTTCATTTGGCAGTTTTGGGCTATTATTCGCATAACATTTAGGGTATATTTTCACTTTTGGCATCTTGGGCGATCTTTCACTATAAACAGCAGCCCAACTTTAGGTTCTTTACTCTGGACCGGCTTCAATAGTCCTTTTATTCTAATCAGGACCTGCGAGAGTTAAGGAATATTTTACAACCTTGACTCAGGATATAATCCTTTAATTTCTCATCAATTGAGAAAGTTATTGTTTCATTCCCGCTTTTCTCCTTGAATACATCCTTTGTCATGATGTCTTCTTCAGGAATGAAGGTAATACATGTGAGTTACTTGGAAACTTCGTTACCCTGAGTTATTCTCAAGCTAGCTGCTTTCCATGGCTTTATTCTGGCCACCGCCGAAATGAACCATTTTTTGTTTCTCTGTCGTGGCAGGTGATTGATAGGGTGTCTACAAAAATATATGCTGTCTAAGAAAAAGGACACTCAACATCGGTGTCTTGGACAGAACGCCACAATAGACAGATATACTTTTGAGGTAGCAAAGGATTTTGTCTACCTAGGCTCTATGGTGAACTCCGCAAATGACATCAGTAGGGAGATCACACGAAGAATTACTCTTGCCAATCGTTGTTTCTATGGGCTAAAACGGCAATTGAGTAGCAAAGCTCTATCTCGAACTACCAAGGCAACTCTCTATAAGACACTAATCATCCCAGTCCTGCTGTATGGCGCAGAGGCATGGGCTTTGACAAAACCGGATGAGGATGCCCTTGGTTATTTCGAGAGAAGAGTTCTTTGAGCGATCTTTGGTCCCGTGTGCATAGACGGTGAGTGGAGGAGAAGGTACAATGCCGAACTATACGGCCTGTACAAGGACATCGACTTAGCCAGAAGAGTTCACATACAGCGACTAAGATGGCTGAGTCATTTGGAGCGGATGGAGCCCAATGTTCCCGCTAAGAAAGTTTTCAAATCCACCCCGGATGGACGACGCAGTAGAGGACGACCTCGCGGTAGGTGGCGCAAACAAGTGGAGGGGGACCTCAACCACCTTGAGTGATATGCTCTCCGCAAAATTAAAACAATATTTTATATCGTACGCGATTAATACCCTGAGTTGGTAACAACGGCAAAAGCGAGCATCAAACAAACATGTTTATTACTCCGCTCTCCGAGCGCATGTTAAAGAAGACAGTTATGGAGAAAGAAAAAACACAAGTTGTTTTGGTCTTTTAAGCCATAAGTTTGTGGTACAGTCGCCGACTGATTATCACCTTGCAAAACCATACTGTATCGATGCCAAAGCCAAGTTGTACGATCAAGCAGCTTGTTACCATGCACGCTTGATGAACACAAACAATGATGCTGCTATGCTGCATGCCAAGACTCTCTCCTTTTTTTTCTCTTCTCTCTCCCTTTTTATTCGGCTCTCTTTTTGCATTTTCCTTTTCTTTATATTATGTTTTGTTAAAATCTGTTTTTGAATGAAATTTTAAAAACGTAAGTTAAGTTAGCATTAGAACGTTTCGAATGGACATTATAAGTTTAGCCTCGACTGAATAAAGATCGTGTTTTATAAAGTTTATGAAAAACAAAGTGTTTCATTGTTAGAGTGTAAAGTGGGATGAGTTAAAACGTAACTCTTGGCGTGCGCAACTGGAGGCAGGTGGCTCCTAACCGCGCTGGCTGGAGAGGTTTGTTGGTTGAGGCCCAGGTCCACCCCGGACTGTAGCGCCATCTAAGTAAGTAAGTAACATCAGACGCGATTTAATCGAAAGATTGCGGAATTCTCATTTAGAAGAAAAAGAGCGTCAGACCTTGGAAACCTTTTCGTCCGCAGTACGCGAATCAACTTTAGACGTTTGTTTATCATCTAACATTTCTGCTGAAGAAAATATGCCGCCTAAGGTCGACACAGTGCAAGTATTAATGCAACAAGGGGTACAGTTCAAGGACGTAGAGGAAGCCTTAGAAAAGTTTGATGGAGAAACTAAAGAGGTTAATTCATGGTTGAGCGACTTCGAAAATGTTGCTGTTGTTTGTAGTTGGAGTGACGTGCACAAATACTTGTAGGCACGGCGGTTGCTGGTAGGGGCGGGTAGATTGGCAGTCGAATCCGAATCTGGGATAAGTTGCTTGAAAGCTTTAAAAGATTTGCTCGTTAAGGAGTTCGGCAAAACAGAGGTAGAAATGTACATAAGATTTTAGAAAATACTAAGAAAATGCCGACAGAGTCTTATTTGGAATACTTTTATAGGCTCAAAAAGATTGCTATGAAGGGAAAAGTTGAAACGTCACATCTAATTGGCTATATCATAGCAGGAATCCCTGATGATGCAGTAAATAAAGGAATATTGTATCAATCTTATAATTTGGAGTACCCAAATGAACACCTAAAGTCATACGAAAAGATGAAGGAGGAACAGCAAGAGGAACAGGAGAAGAAGCGACAGCTTAATACAAGTAGAACGGTTAGGCAAAATGATGTCTCCAGAAGATTCAAACGGTGCACTATTTGTGGCGCAATGTCTCATCTGAGTAACGATTGTCCAAATAAATCGAAGGGTATGCGGTGTTTGAATTCCAAAGAATTTGGGCACATCGCCCCCAAATGCCCCAAAAGAGAAACAAGGGGCCCAGCTTATGTTCGTAGGGCAAATGTTCCTGATTTTATAACACAAGTAACAATAGAGAGTGAAAGTTATTCAGCGTTGGTAGATACTGGGAGTGATATCAGTATAATAGGAACATCACTAAAAGATAAAAGGAAAATCCGAAAGTTCAACCAGCCGGGAATTTCAGTGGTTGGGTTCGCGCAAAACAATCGTAATACTCTCGGTACAGTAACTATTGTCGCAGAAATCGATAGCGAATCCTACAATATCTGTTGTCCCGTGGTCCCCAATCATTGGCTAAATGTGGATATGCTCATAGACAAGGACTTCTTCTCGGACGCAATCCTGGCGATAGAGGATGGCAGACCAATCATTTACCAGGAGAATGAAAAGAGAACCTAGCTGAAGTGAACTTAGTTGAACGCGGAGACAAAACGTATTCGGAGAGTTTAGATAGGATCGCGAATAAGGAATACAAGTATTAGGTAGAGCATCTGATCGAAGAATACAAACCTCGTAGAAGTGGCAAGGTAGATATAAAAATGAAAATTATGTTGGAAGACGAGTTACCAGTTTACCAAAAACCTAGGCGGTGAGCGTGAACGGGAGATCGTGCAGCAACAGATTTCAGAATGGTTGAGCGAGGGAATTATCCAGGAGAGTAAGTCAAGTTATGCTAGCCCTATTGTATTGGCCAAAAAGAAAGATGGGAGTAGTCGTCTTTGTATTCATTACCGGAAACTTAAATGCAAAATAATAAGGGACAGATTTCCTTTGCCAAACATCGAAGAAGTGCTAGAAGGACTACATAAAGCTCGAGTATTCTCAACGCTTGACCTAAAAAATGGATTTTTCCACATGGAAAATTCCACATTGGAAATGCCAGTCAGAAATACACAGCCTTTGTAATGCCAGATGGCCACTATGAGTTCGCTAAGGTGCTCTTTGGCTTATGTAACTCCCCGTCGGTTTTCCAACGGCTTATAAATACTGTTTTTCGTGAAGCTATTCGGGACGGCAGGGTTCTGATCTATATGAATGACATTATTAAACCTTCGGAGAATGAGGCAACGAATATTAAAACGTTGGAAGGAATTTTGCGTATATGCAGTCGGAATGGTTTGCTTATTAAATGGAGTAAATGCCAATTTTTGACCAAAGAGGTACAATTTCTTGGGCATTTTATTTGCGAAGGAACCATTCGACCCTCGACTGAGAAGATTACGGTGGTAAAGAAGTATCCGACATCAAAGAATGTTAAAGATGTGATGAGTTTTTTGGGATTGACGGGTTTCTTTCGAAAATTTATACCGGGATATGCTTTGTTGGCGATGCCGATTTTGTTTGGGAAAGAGAACAAAAGGAATCTTTTATGGTGCTGAAGAACAAGTTGTGTGATGAGCTCTTTTTGAGCTGTTCGGCCCCTCGCATCTTACTCAGTTGCATACTGATGCAAGCAAGGAAGGATATGGAACAGTTTTGCTTTAGAAAGGCGAAGACGCTCTTTTTCACCGAGTATTTTTCCTCAGTTTTGAATCATTAGCTGCTGAAAAGAACTACTCCAGTTATGAGCTGGAGGTACTTACAATTGTAAAGGCACTTATATCTTTTAGGATTGACTTTCGAAATTTTCACAGACTGTAAAGCTTTCCAGTTGACGATGACGAAAAAAGAGTTTAACTGCAGGGTTGCAAACTGGGCATTGCAGCTGCAGGAGTACGACTGTACCAATGGCGTACCCAATGTTGTTAACACTAGAGGACGGGATCCTGAAAGCAGTAAAAAGGGCGCAAGAAATGGATGAATATTGTAAAATGATTTCTAAACTACTACAGTCTGCGAAATTCGAAGACTATGCAGTAAAAGGAGGACTAATTTATAAATACGTTGATGGCGAGTTTCTTCTCCTTATTCCAAAGGCAATGCAATGGTCAATTATAATGAAAGTTCATGAAAAGGAACATTTCAACTCTCGAAAAGTGGAGTTGCATAAGTTGTATTCTCGCTGCAAGAAAAGGAGGTAAGCAAGAAGGATTCCTAAGCTCAATCGAAAAGACTGATTTGCCTCTCCATACTTTGCATTTGGATCACATAGGTCCTCTGCCTTGGACTGCGAAAAGGTACAAGTTTCTCTTCATTGCCGTCGATGCATTTACCAAATTAAGTTGGATATATCCAGTAAAAAGCACGGGAGCTGAGGAAGTAATCAATAAGTTGGAGTTCCAGAGTGAGATATTTGGGAACCCCCACCGAATAATTACGGATAAAGGTGCTGCGCTTACATCGAACCACTTCAAAGACTATTGCGATGTCCATCGGATCTACCATCATCTTGTAACCACCGGTGTCCCGCGGGGAAATGGACAAGTTGAACGGATCAACAAGATAATCATCGAGCTTCTTACCAAGCTTCCGGTTGGAGATCCTTTGAAGTGGTACCAGCATGTGAGCAGAGTCCAGCGTATTTTGAATTCCACAACGTCTAGAGCTACGAAGAAAACGCCCTTTGAATTGCTGACCATGTGAAGATGTTCACCTCTGACGACCTGGAGTTGAAGGAAGCGTTGGAAGAGGAAATCCGTTTAACGACCGTCCAGCCATTCGCCGTATGGCCAGTGAAAAGATTAGGAGGATATAGGAGCAGAGCAAGAAATAAATTACAAAGTAGGAGATCTGGTCGCCATTCATAGAACTCAATTCGGCGCGGGCCTGAAGCTATGTCCTAAATTCTTGGGCCCTTACGAAGTCTCCAAAGTAAAACGGAAAGATCGGTATGAGGTCGGTAAATTCGGCGAGCACGAAAGACCGAATGTTACGTCGACAGCCGCTGATTATATGAAACCATGGAGAGTTTGTTATTCCATTGAAGACGAGGATGAAGAAGACGAAGATGAAGCTGCTGAAGATAAAGAAGAAAATGATTCCCCCGAGTCGGGAAAATCGCAGGATGGCCGAATGTAGAAGCAAAGTTGAGAAGTGAAGTTTAGCACTTAACAGCCCGTTAAAAGAGAAGACAAATCATCATTTCTTTTAGCATAAAAAATAGATAAAACTCTCGTTAAGTCCGTCAAGCGATGCTGTACACTTGTGGCTCACTAAATTGTTATATATATTTTTACTCTTTTTAATTAATAAATGAACTCGAATTAATCCTGAAGTGAAGTGGATGTCTTTTTTTTGGATTTTCGTTCTCTACATAAATACCCTCAAGATGTTTTTACACATTGCGGGCGTTGGAAAGGATATATAGAGAAAAAAAATATATTTGGTTTAGTAGGGGTGGCGTCCAGATAACTGGGGAGATTTTTGTTGTTTTTTGTATTTGCTTCTGATTCACAGTATTTTTTCGCAATTACCGACGTCATAGGCAAATCAATCATCCAACAGAGCGAACAATTTTTCCAGCCATATGACCAAGGGCTGCCAGTGTTATGCCTTCGCAGTAGTGGTCACACAAGCTTTCGCAATTGATCGGACTGACTTTATTTCATGAGAAATAAATAAATGCTTGCTAACATCAGGATTTGAACCATGAACCACTAGCGTGGCAATTGACGACGTTACCACTACACCATTGCTACCCACAATTGCTGGTAAGGCAGGAGAGCTTGCAAATCTGGTCAACCGTAGAATACGTGTTTTTACATGCGGCATGAAATTCGTTTAGAGCCCGATTTTCTTCTAAACACTTATTAAGCCTATTCAGCTTGTAGATAGTGTCTGCAAATGACAGACCTCGGTAGTTGCTGACATCATTAGAAAATATCTCTTTTAATTAAATGTAATCAAAAAAATCTTTCCGTGGAAATCTTCCCCTCAAGGAAACCATCTTACGAAAAATATATCGCGACCGGCTCAACTGGCATTGCCACGTTTAAAGAATATATTATAAACCACCTTCAAGACGAGGGCTTTAAAATTCTTGATGCCGTCGACATTATCAAGAAAGAGAAGCAAAAGTCGGAGGGAGATCAGGAAAAATTGGTAAAGCGTGGACTTCCACTATTTATGCTAAGTTTTAATAAAGACGAAAATAAAGATATGGCATTAAGACTATTCTAAACATCGTGGTCAAAATCGAACCTATGCGTAAGAGCTCAGGATCGATCCAGCAGTGTAAACGCTGTCAAGGTTTCAATCATACGCAGACTTACTGCCAGAAAGAGCGGCGATGCGTGAAATGCACAGGTAAACATCTCTCGGAAGAGTGTCACCTAAATAAGCAAACCCCAGCCACTTGTGCAAACTGTAAAAGAAAACATCCTGCGAACTATCGAGGTTGCGACGCGGCGAAAGAGCTCTGAAAAACGCGCGATACGTTAAAAATTCCATGCGCCCGAATCCGATACCAATTAAGAATAGACCCAAAATAGCTACGAAAAAAGCAGTGAAAGAAAATCCGTCAATATTGATTGAGTGTATCGAGCACTCAGCAGAAATACAGATTTAATTAGAAGCAATGCAAGTAAGCACGGTACGCGTTAGAAATAGACATTTTGCCTCAACATTTCGTCTATATATTGTCCACTGCGATGTAAACTTGAAGAAAGTGATTTCACAAACATCTTCTTCAAATTCCTTAAACCAAATTTTATTATTAGTGGCGACTTCAACGCGAAATACCCCTTCTGGGGTTCAAGGTACTCCTCTCAGAAAGGTAGAAAGCTTCATAATGCGGGTATGTAGTACAGTTGTGATTTTCATTCCACCGGTAAACTCACATATTGACAGACTGATAGAAATAAGATACCACATCAGATTGATTTCTTTGTTTTTAAAGGAATATCTGCCAACTGTATAAAAGTTGAAGAAAGCTTTGATCTCTCCTCTGATTCTCCAATCATTATAACGATAAGCGGACTGCCAAGCCAATAGTAGGACTTCCAAGCCAAAGTGAACCCCGGCCAGTTACACTCAAACTTATCCACAGGAAATAAAAGAGATGATTAAGGAGAAGAGAAAAGCATGCAAAAAATGGCAGCAAACTCGGGCTCCGCAACATAAAGTACATCTTAACCGTTTGTGCAACTCACTAAAAAGTTTTATTAAAAACCTTAAGAATAATGAAATGCAAACTTACCTAGGAAGTTTAGCGGCAGAAAAGATTCTAATTACTCGCTTTGGAAGGCTATAAAAGGTGTTTAAAAACCTCAAATTCAAGCCGCACCAATTAGGAAAAATCAAGACGAATGGGCCAGGCATGATAAAGAGAAAGCGCAAGTTTTTGCCACCCACCTGGAAGAAACTTTTAAGCCGTTTGATGGACAAGCTCTTATTCAAAATATAAATATGTCGTATATAGCCAATAGTGCAGTAAGAAATGCATCACAAACCGAACTTAAGGAAGAAATAAAGAAACTTAAGCCTAAGAAGGCTCCTGGATACGACCTAATCACAGGAGAGCTTTTTAAAGAACTACAAAGAAAAGCTTTAATTAAGTTTCTGTTCATTATAAACACCGCGCTTAGAGCAGAATATGTTCCCAGTCAATGGAAATTCGCCGAAATAATAATGGTCCTTAAGCCAGGAAAACCGCCGAATGAAAAAACGTCTTATAGACCGATTTCGCTCCTTCCTTATATCCAAAGTCTTCGAGAGAATGTTGATTAGGGGAATGCAGCCGATTATAGAAGAAAGGCATCTCATTCCGGATCATCAATTCGGATTCAGAAGTAAGCATTCTACAGTTGAACAAGTGCATAGAATAACACATGTAATCGAAAAAGCTTCCGAAGAAAAAAGATTTGTTGAAGCGTATTCCTTGACGTCTCTCAAGCATTTGATAAGGTCTGGCATGAAGGCTTAAAGTCTAAATTACGACAATTTTTGCCAAAACACCTATACGGTATTTTGAAGAACTACTTTACGAATAGACTATTCCGCGTCAAAAGTGGAAACGAATATTCAGATTTTAAGGAAATAATGGCTGGGGTGCCGCAAGGAAGCGTACTTGGTCCTGTTGTATATCTATTATATACCCGTGATATTCCGCAAGTAGAAGCTACTGAGCTAGCTACATTTGCCGACGACACTGCTATTTGGGCAGTAGGTAAAATGGTCGAAGATACTACAAAAAACTGCAAGAAGATTTGGATAGAGTAAATGAATGGACAAATGTTTGGCGAATCGCACTCAATGAGACAAAATTTGAAAATTTTACTTATAAGAAAATAAATAATTTGCCGATCTTTTCAAACTCGGTTTAAATTCCGTTTGCAAACGAGGATCTTGGAATGACATTGATGCAAAGCTGAACTGGAAAGCGCTTGTAAATATAGAGAAATATTGGAAAATATTCCAAGCTTAAGATAGAGAACAAACTGCTTTTATATAAGCAAGTGCTAAAGCCTGTATGGACATATGGAATACAACTCTGGAGTCGTGCCAAAATAATTAACATTAAAATTTTACAAACTTCTAAAAACAAAGTGCTAAGAGGTATTGCCAATGCGCCATGGTATATTAGAAATAGCGATATCCACGGAGATCTCGGCATTTAGACAATCGAAGACGAAATCAAAAACTACGCGAGAAAGCATAAAAGTCGACTGGAAAGTCACGTTAATATTACAGTCCTCCAAGTTTTGGATGAAAGAAATTAACTACGCCATCTACAAAGAACCAAATCTTTAACCGACGAGATAAGTAACCGCGTCTAAACTGCGGAGCCAGCAGGAACCTCTACTGGGAAGGTACCTGCAAAACGTCCTTATTTCGTGAAATTAAAACTACTTGATAAGTCGAATACTTAGTTGTAGTAAAAATAAAAACAAGACTGTTTTTAAGGCAGGTTTTTTAGTGGGTACTCACTAAAAAAGACCTCCCTTCTACTGGGTTAATACGACTAAGTTTCCTTATCAAGTAGTTTTAGTTTGAAACATATTCGCGTTGGGCAGGTAGCTATCCAGCAAAAACAGCTGCTAAAATCCGCCATTAAATGCGGCCGGTCCTTATTACGCTAAACCGTAGTCCGCACAAGGTTCGTCTCGTAGAGAATTTGAAGTATAAAGTTATTGCAATGGCCATGAAGACGAATATGGAGTTTCGAGCAAAGTTCGTTATTACGTCATCGACGGAATTTAATGCTAAGTTTTTGTGGATATCATTGCTTCTGATATAAAACGGGGCATTTACTATGACGCGTGCACTTGACGATAATAGAAAATAAAAACGAGAGAATGAGACTCGGAGGTAGCAAAACAGATTTTACTTCAATTTTAACATTGGTAGATCTCTTAACTCACTGCTAACTGCCTAACCTAATTCTAACTTAAATTACTAAAGCTTATAATTCTGTATTTTTTGATAAGTGGTAGGTATACCATATACCTATAGTACTCGTATATGAGGCGCGTTTTTAGGAGTGAACACATACGACATCTGTATTAATGTTTGTAATGGTACGAGTATGTAATGCTTGTTTTCTGTGAGTACAGAGAGTCACTAGAAAATGTTCCTTTAGTTTCTAGGAAAAATGGATGTGCCAGTTGGCGGACTTAAGATACAGATGTTTACACTTGTACTGCTTCTTTCGCTCAGAAGCCAGTATGTAAAGTTTCATTGTCCAAGCTCGAAGTTTAAGGACCACTTAGAGATAATATTTAGACGGCGGACAAACGGACATTATTTAATCAACTCAGCTATTACATATTCTAAGCACAAACAAATTTAACTTTAATCTGTTTGGTAATAACGAGGTCTTTTATTGTGGAAGTTCTTTTCTTTTGGCGCGGCAACGCAAGTTGGGACATATACAAGTACATGCCATCCTAAGATTTGAAAGTTTTCAAAACATTCATTAAAAAAAAAACACACACCAATTTTAGTATTTTGTATAAGTTTGAAATCCGAGCAGTTTCAGTGAAATACCATAGATACAGTGAAACTGGTTTTGGAGTAAGATCAGATTAGATAGATTAGATTAGATTTTTATTTTTATACCAAAATATTTACAAAATCAAACAAAAATCCGTTAGCATTGGCATTGCCGTCTGCCTGGTTGACAAAAAGTAAAACATTAATTAATTATAGCCTAATAGCAGACTGATGAATTAATTCTTTATTTTCCTTATTTCATTTAGGATACTCATCCAAGACTCTTTCCCTATATTGTAAAGCAATTTTGCAGTACCTGGTTAAGGTTGTGACGTCAATCTCATTAAGGATTTGCAGGACTTGGTTTTCCGACAAGAAATCATATCCAAACACAGATCTTCTTGTTTCTCGCAAAATTGGGCACTTGCCAAGAAAATGAAAAGTATCCTCTCTCTCTGACAAATTGCACATGCTGCAGACTAGCGGTAGGTCATCCCTGTGGGGTATGTAATTCAGTTTCAGGAGCTCTCAACACAGTTTAAGGATCATTGCTATTTCTTTTATGCTGTACTCATCCCGGATGTAATTATTCTGCTCCAAATTGTGGCATAACCGACTGTACACTGCTCATGGAGTGACTCTGCTGCCTCTCCCAGAAATCTATCTCTGATCTGCTCATCCACACGCGCGATCAATTGGTAAAGTTTTGGCTTCCAATTCCTCGCATCCTCCACACTAAACTGCACATCCACACCCACTAGCTAGTCCCAGCCACTCTTTGTACCATCCAGTTTTATTTCGTACTAGCGGATACCCGGTGTGCGTTGCCGCGCCTAACTAAAAAAAACTAAAAAAAATACGACTGTCAGGCAGGCGGCTGGGGAAACAACTGTTAGGCAGGTGCCTGGGGCTAAGTCTATTAGTGAACAGTTTTGTGCAGGCCAACAGTAAGTAAGTGGTCCAACCTTAAATACATATATCAAAATATTTTTAGTACTAAGTACTATAATACTGAAGCAATGGGCAAACTGCTGGACCGATTGAAACCGGCGTGCTTTGCTGCGACTAATAAAAGAGAATTTTTTTTAGTACTAAAGTACGATAATACTAAAGTAGTGGTCCAATTTTGACTAAACTTCAAAAGCATACTCTCGGGCTAATACCAAAGATTGCCTGAACATTTGAGTTCAATCGGTTATGTGGTTTCGGAGTCCATAGCACACAAACATTGGTACACACATTTTATTCCATGGAAAAAAGCACTTTCAGATTTTCCCGAATTTTCCAATTTTGCGGGCAACTTTTAAAAAATTTTCTTTCCATAAAAACCTTATTCGGACAAATATAAACATTTAAAAAGGCAAATGTGCCAAATCGGTCCAGCCGTTCTCAAGTGATGCGATGACCAACGAACAGCATTTGATTTTTATTTATATAAGATAGATTACTTTCTTCGGTAGTCTATAGCCCGACATGTTTAGTACCTTAAGTACGTAATCCACCTGTAGTTTTAGGGTTTTTTTTACGAAGAATGGTGATAAGCCTGTTTCCAACATAAGCGTGTAATTTGGTGTGTTCGGTGGAAGATGAAATGTTCTCTTTATATAAAACATGAGTAGTTTTTCCACCGTCTCAAATTGTTTTCCTCTCCATACTTATGCAGCGCAGAAGAGAATGAATTTCGAAACTGATTCAAAAACTTTATATTTGCTGCAGGCAATGTTGATGGCTATTTTCGACTTCGGCCATTTCTCTTTAAGGTGCCTTCCCATGTTGAGATTTCTTGTGAAATACACTCCGAGGCACTTATACTCTTTCACCACTTGAATAGTTTCCCCATTAAAATGCAATTTTTCATTTGCGCAGTTTCTGCCTCCACCTCTTCTAAAAATAATTATTTGAGACTTGCTCAAATTTATCACAAGATTCCACATTTTACAGTATTCGGAGAGTCGGTTAATTGTTAGCTGTAGAGATTCAGGTGAGTACGCCAAAAGTAATACGTCGTCCGCAAAAAGAAGGGCTTTAATCAGTACACATCCATACTCAACCCCTCCAGGTAAGAAATCCACTATATCCTCAATGAAGAGTGCAAATAGACTTGGACTTAGAGCACAACCTTGCATTACCCCTGATCCCGAATGAAACCATTTTGATAAGAGCTCACCATTCCACACAGCTGCCTTGGTATCCACGTACAGATTTTTAATTACACATCCCAACTTCAGTGACATGCCCATGCCAAAGAGCTTGTAGAATAAATTTCGGTCCACTGAGTCAAAAGCTGGCTTGAAGTCAACGAAGAATGCATATAGTTTCTTATTCCTCCAGAGAAAGGACTCCACAATACTATTTAAGACAAAGACGTGATCGACAGTGCATAGCATACTGTATACTAAGCGTACTGCCAGATGGGTTCAGATGCTTCTCGAAATGAACTTGAAGGACAGTTGGACTTAGTTCCCTGGCTATGACATATTTTCCACCATTTAGTTTTTTAGCCAATCTCCAGAATTCTGAGGGATTATTACAGTATACCAGTCTTCGAGCCTCTGATTTATAATGCATTCTCCTTTTTGCTACGCAAAGCACCTTAAACTCTTTATTAGCCTTTATGTATGAACTTTTCATTGCATCTTCATTGAAAATCCGGAATAATATCAGCCATCCGAAAGATAGTCCCCTCAGATTAAGGCACTCATTGTCAAACCACGGTTCTTTGTAGCGTTGTTTTTTTGTATTTTGTTGGTTCTTGATTGGGCACAATCCCTTTATAATATCCTCTATTCTGTCGAAATCCGCATACTTTTGGGTTAGTAGTTGCTCTTCCAATTGCCCTCTATATGCAGATGCTTTAGCATTGTTCCATTTTAGCTTCGGGAGAAGATTCATGTGCCTTGTACTCATGCCATCCGTTACAATCAGCTCAAAGGTGACAACAATCGGGAGATGATATGAATATGGAACTTCCATCACTTCGAACTCAGTTATAAGGGTGCTTTATTCACCTCCTGCTAAACAATAATCGTTGACGGATGTCCCCGGTCCTCCCGCAAATGTGAACTCTCCATGTTTGTCACCCAAACTTGTACCATTCAGCGCTCGTAACCTAAACGAATTACAAAATTCCAACAACTTCGTGCCCTTTGCATTACAAATTTGATCCTTAAATTGTCGGCTTATTCCAGCTATTCTGTTTCCCATGCCTTCTTCTTTGCCTACTCTTTCCTTTAGATTTCCTACCACACAAACGTTTCAGTCGCCGCAGCACATTGCTATTTCGTTTAACTTCTCAAAATCTCTATGTTAATGATTGCAATTAAGATACGATGGTATTATACAGAATTTTTCAGGGCCATATTTGAAGCAAACATACGAGTATATCCCATTCTCAATAACTGTAAACTCGCTGTCGATGTTGTTAAGATCACGCTTAAATCCAAAGAAAAAAACATCTTCCGCTGGCTCTGCCCCTATTCCGTACCCTAACTGCTGGGATCCACTTGAATCCATAGTTTGGAAACTTTTTTTTTGGTTTTACTAAGAATGCAATCCAGTATTTGTAGGCGTATAGTACTTACTTTTTGCTTATTAGTATTGCAGAGCGTTTTTTATGTTCTAGGTCGATGTTGCTCAGCCGCCATTTTGGTTTGGTTGGCGTTTGTCAGTTGGCATGTGACAGTCATGAACAACAGTCGATAGCAATATGCATACATATTTTGGACCATCTAATACTTCAATAACGTGTTGAATTTATTAGAACGTGTTATCTAAATAATCATTCAATTATAAAAATGCGAACGAATTCCCGAAACTTTTTAATTGAAATCATGTGCCTAGCAAGTCAACCATTCAGTGTATAGTGAATACCTTTAAATTTGTCCGATATAATATTCCAAACATAATCATGACAGACAAAATATTCGGTCAATCAAAAAAATTAACAAATTGTGTTGATGGTGAACATCATAGTCAACAAGTAGATGGCTCAGAATTCTCATCTCAAAATTCGTGAGAGGTGATCCAATGCCGAATCAATGCAGGGAAAGTTACCTTCTCCCTGTATACAAAGGGAAGGGTGATACGCGAAACTGTGATAGCTACCGTTCGATCAAGCTGATGTCACACACCATGAAGATCGTTGAGCGGGTATTAGGTGGCCGACTGAGAAATATAATACGGCTATCTGATGATCAGTGCGGGTTTGTCTCGGGTAAATCAACCACAGATGCAATCCAAAGTATAAGGATCATAATGGAAACCATTGTGATTCCTTAAGGGATTTGCATATTGTATTGGTTGACTTTGAAAAGACATTCGACAGACAACCACGAGATCTGATATGGGTGGCGCTAAGACATCGAGGGGTTCCAGAAACCTATGTACAAATGATCATGGGCATGTACGAAGGAGCAAAGACAAGAGTAAGATGCCCAGCTGGAATAACCGAAGAGTTCCCAATCAAAGTCGGGGTGCACCAGGGAAGCGTTTTAAGTCCTCTGCTCTTTATTACAGTCCTTGATTATCTGCTTGAAGGTAAAGTGATGGATCCCAAGGTACACCAGTTATTCTTTGCTGACGATGGAGCCATCATAAGTGAGGATCCTACATCCCTGCAACGAGCACTTGATGTGTGGGTGGACGTTTTGGAGGGAAATGGGAAATGGGTAGTTCAAAAAAGACAGATTACTTGTGCTGCCCGTTCTCTGATCCACTCAGGCCTATTTATTTGAATGGAACAGTGCTTCCCAAGTGCGAAAAGTTCAAATATCTGGGATCTATGATCAATAGCAAAGCAACTTGTGATGACGACATCAATCATCGCGTAAGCGTAGGGTGGATGAAGTGGCGAGAACATACGGTTCACAATGTTCGACGATGTACAAAAAGTATGAGAGTAAATTAACGGCAGCTGAGATGAAGATGCTTCGCATGACAGCAGGAGTGACAAAGCTTGATCGAATAAGAAGTTCGAAGATCCGTGGAAGCTTTCACATCAAGGAAACCATCGTACAAAAAATAGAGTGCGACCGGCTCAGCTGGTATTGCCACGTTCAAAGAAGAGATCATTTGAACCCTGTTAAAAAGGCAATATCAATGCACGTTCCAAAGACATCATGATGTAGGAAAGGCAGGCCTATAAACACCTGGATCAGACAAATGCGACGAGTGACGAGACAAAGTAACCGAGTGATCCAAAATCGGCGGCCCTGCCGATATTTTCTGAGGTCAAATAGGCGAACCCCACAGGCGGATCAGTAGAAATGCGGTGAAGTGGGAGGGTTGTGATCCCTTGTTTTCGGATCATCGCTGATAAAAGGAAGAAGAAGATCATAGTCAACAAGTACTTCAGTAAGTGAACGTCATAGTTAGACAACAGAATCATCGATCTGGAACGTAAAAAACAGCGTTCCGAGACTCAAAGTGGACCAGTTCTTTTTTTTTGTTTTTTTTAATTTTATCTTAAGCTGGATTTTTAGCGTGGAAAAACAGATTAAGTTAAAAAATTAGAAAAATGGAAGGGGATGCACTAATTAAAAGTATCACGTGAAGAAAATAAACAACTTACTTTTATAAATTTGTCACATATTTATGAAAATAATTGCACAACAATTCCAAATGAATTCCAATATTGTTTTTTTTTTTTTCTTTTGAACTGAGTTCCAGTTAATCTTGTTCCCAAGATTGTTTAAATTAGAAGAAAAGCATAAAGAAATTTTCAAGTATGAGTAATCATACCATCTTTTTTTAATAATCGTTACTACCAGACACTTTCCGTCGACGTCTACTCTTACCAGACGCTTTAAAGCTCCAAAAAAATAATGTAACTTTACTTATAATTTCAGTCTTGATTTCTTTATATATGACACTCAGGGAACTATTTCAATACTTTTGGTTACCAGCCAGACCAATTGGAGGATGAGTAGTCTTGGATTTGTTGTCTAATGTCACAAATAACAAATAAATAAATATTTGGCGCAACGGCTCTTTAAAGTGCCAGGGCCTAGCTTCTCGCAACCACTCATGTTGTGTGCATTATATTTTTCACACGAATGGAAGGGACCTACAGTTTAATGCCGAATCCGAACGGCGATTTGAGAAGCTTTTTCGTGACAACAATACTCCCGGATGTTTGTCAGACGCTCGCGAGAGGTGGGACCGTGAAAAACTTTTTGGTATTTTTTGGGATTCGAACTTGGAACCTCATGCGTAGTGATCCGACACACTAACCGCTTACGCCACGGCGCCCGTCTAATGTCAAGTCAACCATAAAAATCTACTTACACACATAGAGATACTCGACGCATGCACCGACGCATTCACTCGTACCCTTAGCCTTCAGTCAGTTAGACTAGCATCCCCAACAGCGTTGCCACTTCTATCCAGAGCAATGTAGCATACTGACAATAAAAATGTAGCATTTAAAAAAAAAATTTAGCATAAGAAAAATTGTTGTTAATTTTCTTTATTTTTGCGTTATTAAACATAAAATAACAAATAACATAAGAAAATTCATTAACATACTAGTACCAAAATTAACAAAAAAGAAAAATAATAAATTCATTTATGAATCTCAAATCGATACCATTAAATAAATAATAGTAGGAATTCATTGATAAAACAAAAAATTAATTAAAAAAATAAAAGTTAATTCAATACATATTCAATTGCACAGAGAAGTAGGTGTCTCTTATATTAAATAAAAGAAGAATACTAATAAGAGGAGCAAACATTTTGACTTAATTTGTATTTGCAATCGACAAATTTAAAATGTAAGCAAAACCTTCCCAACTCCTCAGAAGGATCAAATATTGCCTCAGTTTTTAATAGCTCTCTAGCCAGTAAAATTGAGTCTACGGCTTCTGAACTTAGCCGATTTCTCAGATCGTCATTTATTATGTTTAATTCAGAAAACTTTCGTTCAGCGCAAGCACTACTGTGGGGAAGTCAGCAGAAATGAAGCATATAATTAGCAAAGGATTTAAGCACCTAACTATTTGTGTCCTGGGGTTTTTTAAATCAAATCTTTGATGTAGCTGCTTGCATAATTCAATATTAACTTTTATTGCATTTGACTTTACAATACCTATTAAGTTTGAGTTTATTTTAGATGATTGTGCACATACTTCAAATTGCATACCGGTATAACAATTTACCGATTGTAAATGATAAAAATTATTTTAAAAATCGATATCTATATTTAAATATTGAGGCTTAATAAAATTTTTATAATAAATTTGTTACTTCTTTATTTAATAAATGCGAGTATATTTGTACCTTTTCTGTTTGAAAGGATTTATTCAAATCGTTAAGTTTTTTTTTTAATAAATACGATGAAAACAGTAAATAAAGTTTATTCTCCTCATTAATAAAAAAAAATCGTAAATAACCTTCTCATTTTCATCCTCAAATGATGCCAATGTGAAATAGTGAAACAAGGAACTCTATTTATTATGGCTTCCAAAGACAGACAATATGTTGTTTCATGCCGCAATGATGTATGCCCCTAACAATTAAAATGTTCTTGAAAGTCTTTGAACTGGCCTTGTCGCTTGGGGCTATGTGCAAAATGGGCATATGTAGCTTTGATGCAATTTACAACGTTGGCACCAGGAGGTCTGATATGGGTGGCGCTTAGACATCGAGGGGTTTCTGAAAGATGATCAGATGATCATGGACATGTACGTAAGATGTTCCGCTTTTAAGTCATTTGCTCTTTATTACAGTCCTTGACTATCTGCTTGAAAGTAAAGTGACGGACCCCAAGGTACATCAATTATTCTTTGCTGACGATGGAGCCATCATAAGTGAGTAGCCTACATCCCTGCAACGACCACTTGATGTATGGGTGGATGTTTTGGAGAGAAATGGGTATCGCATTAGTTAAAAAAAGACAGAGTTCTTGTGCTGCCCGTTCTCTGATCCACGCTGGCTTATTCCAGACATTTATTTGAATGGAACAGTGCTTCCCAAGTGCAAAAAGTTCAGATATCTGGGATCTATGATCAAAAGCAAAGCAACCTGTGACGACGACATCAATCATCGCGTAAGCGTAGGATGGATGAAGTGGAGAGAAAACTCCACTATCTTCTGTAACCGAAAAATGCCATATAAGTTGAAAGAAAGGGTCTACACCGCAGTTGTGCGTCCAGCGCTCACATACGGTTCACAATTTTGGACGATGTACGAAAAGTATGAGAGTAAATGAACGGCAGCTGAGATGAAGATGCTTCGCATGACACCAAGAGCGACAAAGCTGGATCGAATAAGAAGTTCGAAGATCCGTGGAAGCCTTCACGTCATGGAAACCATTGTACAAAAGATAGAGTGCGACCGGCTCAGCTGGTATTGCCACATTCAAAGAAGAGATCATTTGAATCCTGTTAAAACGGCAATATCAATTAACGTTCCAAAGACATCGCAGGAGGTAGACCTATAAACGCCTGGATCACACAAATGCGACGACATCGGCATTTGATCGGCCTCAGTAACCGAGTGATCCAAAATCGGCAGGTGTGCCGATATTTTCTGAGGTCAAATAGGCGAACCCCACAGGCGGATCAGTAGAAATGCGGTGAAGTGGAAGAGTTATAATCCCTTGTTTTCGGATCATAACCTTGCTGAAAAAGGAAGAAGATGAAGAAAAGAAGCAAAATAGAAAAAAAAAAAAAAACAAATAAAAAATTAGGTAGACACTTTAGAAATATGTAGCATATTGAGGGAAAGATGTAACATGTAGCATGGCACTCCAAAATGTAGCAGTTTTGCTACATATATAGCAAAAGTGACAACGCTGATCCCCACTCTTTCAATTTCTTACGTTATTTTTTCTTATCTCTTATTTCTCCTCCATTGAGTCACTTCCCCTTTTCTTAACAAAAAAATGTATACAAATTTCAATAGAGAAGGCTCAGGGAAATAAACCCCAATGAAATAAATTTTCAAAGAGAAAATGAAATAACTTCGCAAACTGAAGGATTATTGCACTGCAAAATAAAACCCTTGCAATTATTTCATAGTTGAATTAGGGAATTTGTTTCACTATGAAATAACCCATAATTCAAAGCATAAAATAAGACCCCAGAAACCCCAATTTTGGGGATTTATTTCATATTAAAAGCACCAAACCTCCATAAAAACTTTGAGAAATTATTTCGTTTCGGAAATTATTATTATTAATAAAAGAGTGTAGAGATACAGGGTGGCTGGTATATGCTGATCTAGAGAAGTAAAATTTGCAGGAGCTATGGGGTAAGGGGGTGAAAGATTCTAATTCTCTGAGAACATTTCCAGGATCGGATGATTTTGGGAATAGAGGGATTAGGGGAGATGCTGCGGTCTGACCAACCCATGAAATTGCATCAGAAGTGGTGCAAGTACAATTCGGAGCAGACGTCTCCAAGTTTCTATGTAAAGAAAGTGCAGTGCTACCGATGTAAAAAGCCCTTATGAAAAGGCAGTGCATACCTACCCCCCAGTGGGGGTAAGTGATTTACATTAAAAAGTTATTGGGAAAGGTTTCCTAAATAATTTTTTTTCATAAACATATATATAGTGTTCTAAGGCGGCCACATACCGTTGAAAATTGAGGTAGTGGTCGCCGAAAATTTTAAATCCTTGCATGACTTAATTCAAAGGGCGAACCCGTAACACTAAACTACCCCCAGAAGTCTGAAATATATTATCTGCACCGGTTACTTAGTTAAGTGTAGGGAAGTGAGGCCATAAAGGACATCTTTAAATACGTTTTTTTTTTAAAATGGTAAAACGCACTTACGCTGTTACAGATATATTTTATGAACTATTCACTGTCATTGTGATGATTGTTGTGTAGAAGTCTAAATCACCCTATACACCAAGATAAGACTGTTCCGCTCCAAGGTTGAATCCGTGCTGTTATATGGTTGCAGCACGTGGAGAGTGACCACTACTATCACCAGAAAGCTGTAAACGTTCGTTAATAGGTGCCTGCGCAATATCTGAAGGATTTTCTGGCCCAATCGTGTCTCGAACGAACACCTTTACGAGAGAACGGGTCAGGAACAAATAGGCACAACCATCCAACTACGGAAGTGGCAGTGGATTGGTCACACGTTCCATAAGGGTGAGAGTTCCATAGCGAACCATGCTATGCAATCGAACCCTTTAACTCAGGATGGCAGAAGACCTGGTGGTCCGAGGAGAACATGGCGAAGAACAGTCGAGAAGAAGGCACGGCAGTTTGGGAAAAGTTGGGGAAAACTCAGACACATTGCCAGAAACCGTATACGATGGCGCGTATGCGTAGTAGACGCCCTAGGACCTACAAGGGGATACAGAACATAATTAAGAAGCATAAGTATTCTCGCTTTATACAGCCTCTAAATGAGTTTTACTTAAACAACCTTTATACAACGTTGTAGAAGTTTGCAATTTTTTTGTAAATAACGTGACGTTTTATTATAAACTTTTCTCCTGTGATCCACGTGGTATCACAATGCACCTATTGTTGGTCTAAGTGAGTTGGCGTTTCTCAGCTGGCAGCCACTGCCACCTAATCTAACCTAACCTAAGGTTTTATAAGTTGTGCATAGCTTTATGCAGTCCGTATACTGTGTTTATAAATCAAAACGATGTAAAATATTTCATAGACCTTTTAATAATCTTTCAGCCCAGAGCAATCAACCCACTGGGTATTCAAAGGAACTTGTTCCGAAGATATTGCGTAAAGATTCTTATTAAGATATTTGTTGTCTCAAAATCGTCCATAAATTCATCTGTGTATACCTACGTCCTTTTCTTTTTATCGAATTTTTTTTTTAATTTTAACACTTTGATATAAGTAACGTATAATATTTCATAAGCAACAACGGCAAATAATCGAATAAATCAATATATAAATCGGGGAAGAATAATATTTATTTCAAATTAGATTTTCGTTTTTCTGAGTAGAATTTTCAGATTTCATATTTTCATTTCCACTCTATATTTTATAAAAAAATATGTAAGAAAAAAAAAGCGAGGTAGAACGGAAACAAAACGAACAAGAGCATAACAAACAGAGAGCTATCGCACACGTTTGGAATGTGAAAAAATGGCATCACATTTTTCTCTGCTTTTAGAAAGAATGTGAATAGATAGACAAGGTTACCGTCATAAATCTCGGCTTACAAGTGTGGAATATATTTTATGATTACTCCGGAAATAAAATGCACATTTGTCATTGTAATCAAAGCTATATATTAGAATGAATGAGTGTGAAAAAATTTATTGGAAATTACTAAGCACAGATGGTAAACGTATAGAAGTGCACATATTGTATTACATTTTTCCATACATACTCATATATATAGGTAAATTGTGCCTATAATTTGTGTTCAAGGAAATGCAGATTTAATGGGATATGATTACTACCCTACATAAACGGCAATCAAAAAGCTACTATATTAATAAATTAGATTTAAATGTTAAAGTTATATTAAAATTAAAATTTAAATAGAACTACAGCAATTCAAGATGAAACGGAGCTCATTTTAAATCTCCTGTGTATCAAAGTAGTATTTTCGCACATTTTGAACTTAAATCTATATAGATTTAGATTAGATTAGATTTTATTAATTATTATTAATTCACAAATTAATTACAATTCTTCACAAAGATCGAAAAATCAAAAAAGCATGGCAAAAAGCCGTCTACCGATTGACAATTTTTTTAAAAAACCATTGCTACTTTATGGATTACAATTTAATAAACGAAAAGCGTTATTCTTTAAAATTAGAAACTTTCTGTTATAATTCTTCGCTGCGGTTCGTTGAGCTTACTTATGATTTCTTCATGGAAATTTCATCTACTCCAAACAAGTGCAGTCTAGTTTCCCGGAGCGTAGGACATCTTCCCACGAAATGAAATATATCCTCCCTCTCCGCCATGTTACATATATTACACAAGACCGGTAGATCTTCTCTATGCGGTTGATAATTTAGTGGAAGTAGTTCAGCTCGCAGTTTTAGCATAAGTGATATTTCTTTGCAGCTATTACCATCGTGAAAGTAGTTTCGGTCTCCCAAATTATGATCCAACTGCCTATAAATAGATCGATTCAGTGACTCTAATGCTTCTCTTTCAAATTGTTGTCTGAAGTTAACATCTACTGCTGCTAACAACTGGTATAGCTTTGGCTTCCATGACTCCGTGCTTGCTTCATCCATATCCAAGCTTATTCCACACTCGTGCGCTAGTTCGTTCCAATTTCTGTACCAACCATTATTGCATCGTAGTGCTTCCAGTGCAACTTTTCTTGGTAATCTTTCCAAAAACATATTGAATACCTTTAAAATATAGTCCACCTGCAGTTTCAGTGTCTTTATAGCCAGTGGAGAAAGTCCAGTCTCTAGCATTATGGCATAGTTTGGGGTGTTAGGTGGTAAACGGAATATCCTTTTAACATAAAACCTCAATAGCTTTTCCACTTCCTCAAACCGCCTTCCGCTCTATACCTGGGCCGCATACAACATAGTTGACTCGGCAACCGCTTCAAAAACACGAAACTTACTGCTATGTACTATGCATTTGTTGGCAAAACATTTTCTCCAAGTTGTATTTATCATGATTTTGGCCTTTTGTAGCTTGCATTTCAGGTGTTCTTCCATGCTTAAGTTTTGCGTGAAAAGCATACCCAGGTAGTTATACTTTTTGACGGTCTCAATCTGTTCGCCGTTCAAAAACCATTTCTCGTTGCTACACATCCTTCCCCCACCTTTTTTAAAGATCATCGCCTTTGATTTTTCCAGGTTTATAATTAGGCTCCACATTTTACAGTACTCATACAAACGGTTAATCATGCGCTGCAATGTCTCCGGGGAATTCGCCATCAACACTATGTCGTCTGCAAAAAGGAGCGCCTTTATCAGTATCCCTCCAAACTCAACACCTCTAGGTAGCGATTCGATGATGTCATCTATGAACAGTGCGAATAGCAATGGGCTTAAAGTGCATCCTTGCCTAACTCCTGTGGTCGCTTTAAACCAGTTTCACGCATTTTCTCCATTCCATACAGCTGACAGCGTCTTTTCATAAATGTTTTGTATTACCCTCCCAAACTTTTTAGACATTCCTTTGGCAAAGAGTTTATACATTAAGGAACCTCTGTTTATCGAATCAAACGCTGCTCTAAAGTCCTCAAAGAATACATATAACTTTTTACGTTGCGCTATATAGGCTTCCGCAATGCTTTTGAGTACGAAAATGTGGTCGACGGTGGAATATCCTGCCCTGAAGCCAGCTTGCAATTCTTTTAGTAGACCATTAGTATTTATTCATGAGGTTAATCTTTTTTGGAGTACGGTTGTAAATATCTTATAAGATGCATTCAAAAATGATATGCCCCTATAATTGTAAGGCTTGGACCTACAACCTTTCTTAAAAATGGGGAAAAACCAAGGCTTCTTTGAACTGTTGCGGCACCACACCATGCTCCAAAACGTTATTAAATAAGCCTTCCAGTGTCTTAGTCAGCTCAGGTGTTCCATATTTATAGAACTCCGTAGGAATTCCATCCGATCCCGGTGCTTTGCCATCTTTCAGACTCTTATATGCAACATCTATTTCCGCTGCCGTAATTGGTGCATCCAATTCGTCGCTGTCGAAGGCCGGTTGAGCAAAGTGGAATCTGCATGGATCAGTTATTGGATTCAAAAGTTGCCTAAAGTCCTGAAATAGAGTATCGGTCCCTAAAGTTTCACTGATGATGAACTTTTTCCCATTAAGCTTCGCAGCGCATTTCCAAAAATCAGCTGAATTTTAACACTCGGAGAGCTTTTTGGCTTCCGCCTCATAGTGCAGTTTCTTTTTTTCTTTTGCATAACTCCTTATACTTTGAATTTGCTTCTACATAAAATCTCCTGAAAAAATCCTCGCTAGAGTTTAGAAACATTTTCAGCCAAACGAATGAGTATTTTCTTGCCCTTTTGCATTCCTCGTCGAACCATGGTTTGTCGTTAGCTGGTCTATTTCCTATGTTATGTATGCTTGTCTGGTATGCCGCCTGGATGACATCTCCCAATTGACCGACATCTATAGGCTGCCTTTCTTCCAAAAGTCGATCAAGGTTCTGATTATATATAATCCTTCTCTTTTGCCTCCATTTTAATTTAGGCAGGAGAGCCATTTCTTTCAAGAGGATGTTATTCTCCTGTACATTAATTCCGAAAGTTATTATTATCGGCTGATGATCTGAGTACGGAACTTGCCCCACTTCGAAATCAAACACATAGCTGCGCCAGTCTCCACCTATGAGTTCCAAGTCTATGACTGAGGTTCCTTGCTGCCCCACAAATGTGAATTCGCCGCATGCGTCCATTTCGCTTGTTCCATTCAAAATTCGACGTCCAAATGTGTTACACATTTCCAGGAGCTTTCTGCCCCTAGCATTGCAGATACCGTCTTTCGATTTTCTGGATATGCCGGCTAAGGAATTCTCGAGTCCTGCATCTAAATTAAAAATTAATTAAATCTATATACTTTATAATAAAATGATATACCTCTGGTGGGTGTCTGTTCATCATTTAAAACGACTGATACACATCTATCATCTCGATACAAAATATCGATATAGCATCATAGAGCTGCCTACTAACTAAACCAATACCTAATAGCTTCACCGATTACATTAAAATTGTGTTATTGCTTAGAGCATTTCCCCCAAAGGCTTAAAGCAACATGGCATAGCATACATTCACTCACTCCGCCCCACGTTGTACTCTTCAGATTCAACTTTGCATATAGCAACATTCCCTTAAAATGGCGAAAAGTAGACATTGTGTTTATTCCAAAGGCTGGAAACTGACCTCCAACAGATCCAGAATCCATTGTTCAATCCTTTCAGAACACCTTCCAAACTCCGACCAATTTGCCTACCAAACAGGCTAATTTTATCGCCACAATATGTTGACATACAGATTGACAGTTGTGATGAGTTGACCGTTGCACCAAAGGTAGTAGTTGCATTACGGCCACTTGTATAGGGTGCATCATTTCCCCATCGCTTAGCTGGAATCAAATCTGACTTGCTTGCTTCGCAACCGCACTGATCTTCGCGGTGTTGGTTGCGCTACTACGGCTCCAGCAGATACCAGTGAGTTGAAAGACTGTATGTGACTCTGATGGTGGAGAGCAGTCTATATCGACACCAAAACGTATTTCCCCTGATAAGTTGAGTTCGACAGTCCGAGGACTCGACACAGGATAGGTGTATACGTCAAAATCGTCTAGTGAGTCTTGCTGAGCATTCATCGCGATACCACTGGGAATAGAAACCGAATTAGAAAGGTCATGTTTACTACTTGCCTGTTGTAAATCAATTGCTTCTTCTGTCGAAAAACGAATTTCCCATTCGTTGGTCGCAGTTCGGGAACGTATCTGGTTTGGTGACGTCGCCAAGGGACATTACATGTTTGCACCAGATACATTCGTCTTCCAAAAGTCTTTAAAATTTATCCAGCAATCCATCTCTTTCCACGCCGATATTGTCGCGCAAAAACGGGTTGATTTACGCTGAACTTGGTGTCATCCATGTTGATCTTCGTTCTGGTACTCTCAGATTCAGGAAAGATTGTAAACAGCAAAGTTCGATGTTGCCTACAGTGTAATTTCTCTGCTGGCGATATCCGACTGTCATCCGGAATAGACCGGTATGTAGATAGGAAGGATGCATCGTCGCTTTGCTTGTTGTCCCCCATGATTCTACGGAAAGCGGTCTTAAATGTTCTTACCACCATCTCAGCTACTCCGTTCGACTCGGGATTGAATGGTGCTGACATCATATGTCGAATTAAGTATTTCCTGTAACTCGGAAGACTTGAATTGAGTGTCATTATCTGATACTATCGTCTTTGGCAGTCCCTCCAACGCGAAAATAGAACGCAATGCTTGAATCGTGCCACAGGAGGTAATGGCCGGTATTTGTGCCACAAACGGGAACTTAGATTCCGCATCTACCATAATCAGCCACATAGCTTTTGAAATGGCCCAGCGAAATCTATGTGAATGCGCTCCCAAACTTGCTCGAATTCTGGTCTACTGGTATATTCTTTAGGTGAACGCGTGGCATTAAGCTAACATGGACTGAACTGTTCTACTGTTCTTGTGATAAGGTCATCAATATTGGGCCACCAGAAATATCTCATGCGGGTAGTTCACCAATGACCTTGATGTGAGAGTGCTAATACTTTCTGCTGTAGTTGGATTGGTATGATAGCTCTGGAAAATGCGCTGTAGAAGCGAAGGACATTAGCACACACACTTAGACAAAACCTTCTGCGAAAAAACTGCAATAAAATGTTATCTGACGGAGGTAGGCGATTTGGCCAACTCTTCTGAACGTAGTCGATAACCCTTTGGATGGTCGGGTCCTGCTTTGAAAATTTGGCAATGACTTTGGCGTTGATTGGGAAATCCTCCACTATTGACCTACAACTATCGTCGATCTGATGGCACGATTCTTCAGATTTGTCAAACTCCATATCAGGACCAACCGGCGGGCCAGGTAAGTATATCCTATTAGGACAATGGCCCATCGCTGAAGTCATTGGACTTGTCATATAAGGCAATTTCTTACTCGAATTGAAAATACCCACCAGCCATTGGTTGTCAGCGATAAGCTCAAATTGGCGGCCGTACAAGTACTGTTGAAGCGTTTTTATCCTTCTCGATTTGGCTATAGGTCTTTTGCGACTCATCGAGTGTTTTTGATGCGAACGCAATTGGCTTTTTAACTCCATTCAGATAAACATGCGAATGACTGCTCCGATAGCGTGTGATGAGGCGTCGGTAGCCAAAGTAACCGGCAATGAACCAACCTGAAAATGAACCAGTTTTGACGCGTCCATGATCTTCTGTTTTAAAACGTCATCAGAGCACTGCTGCTCCTTTTGCTCTAGGCGCGTTCGGCGGAGCTGCTAACAGCAAAATGTTCAATAAATTGATTGTAATAATTTATTTTTCTAATAAAAGCCTCAAGGTCTTCAAATCTTTGGGCCTGGGCAAGTCCCTTATGCCCTTAATACGGGACTCCGACGGGCAAAAACCCTTTTCGTCTATGATGTGGCCCAATTATTCCTCTTAACTTTTTGCAAACTTACATTTCTGCAGTCTACACCACCGCAATCCATGGCGCTCAAGCCGTTCAAGGAATACTTCGAGGTTCCTAAGGTGCTCCTCGTTGGTACCTTCAGACACAATGACGACATCCTAGGAGGATACGCATAAATCCAGATTGACAGCGAGCTGTTCCCTATATCTTTGGAAAATA
This sequence comes from Brachypalpus laphriformis, assembly GCA_945910035.1. Classification (NCBI taxonomy): domain Eukaryota; kingdom Metazoa; phylum Arthropoda; class Insecta; order Diptera; family Syrphidae; genus Brachypalpus; species Brachypalpus laphriformis. The sequence goes on from OX246756.1 coordinate 131,642,346, forward strand.
CTTGTAGAACTTTATGTGCCAAACGCCAAGCGCTGATATTCGAACAGCCCGAACTCGGTGTTGACGACACACAACTTCTTAGATTGTTCGAAATAATTCCTGGATGCGAGACACCGGATGGCGGTCTATTTGTAAGTGTGGATTGATGGTGACCTTGAAATCTCCGCATACACGCAGGTTTCCAGTCGCCTTCTTCACGACCACAATGGGTGCTACCCATTGGCTGGTTTCGACGGGGCGTCTGATGCCTAGTTCTCTCAGTCGCTCTATCTCACGGTGAACATCTTCGTTTTGAGCGAAAGGTAAAGGGTAATATTTAAAGCATTTAGGTTGATAGTTAGTTTGGTTTCAGGCTAAGATGTGCAACATACACTTTACCTCAACCTAGCTCTGCTTTGAAAACTAGTTCATGCTTCTTACACAAAGACTCCTTCGCGAATCGTATTTGAAAACCGAATGCTCCAAGTCAGTCCAAACCCATTATATTCGCCCCTCGAACCAGGTCGGAGACGATGAGTGATAGAGTACGAATTTTATCTTTCCACTAAACACGAACGTTTATAGTTCCTTTAACCGGTAGTCGCCTATCCCCACAAGCTTTAAGCATACGATCTGTTGATTCACAGAGTGAACTCCCAAAACTTCGGTATCCTTCTAGGCCTATTAAGGAGCATGTGGCACCTGTGTATAGATAGAATGTTAAAGGGCGCTGATTTACGTGGAGCAACACAAAGATTTTCTTCTCCTTCACATCGGTCTCGCACTGTGGAGAGGAAAAATGCAGGACAGCGTGATCGGTGACCTGATTTATGGAATAAGCAGACTCTGTCTGTCTATGTCTGCAACCAAAATTGAATCGGCTATCACGTCTAAGAATTGTTTCGATGTTATGTTTCGTAATCGTCCCCTTCCTTGTTTTTTTTTTTTTGATCAGGAGCGTGACTGCGATGTGAATGTTCGATCGGAATGCTGTTGGACCTACTTTTAGATCTCTGATAACTGTTGTGATTCAGCTGATTTACTTCCGAAGAATTTGATGGGGTGGAAGTACTGCTTCCTTTTAGGATACCCAATGCCAGTTGCGTCGACTAATATGCCATCGCCAGTACCTCGATTTCATCTAAAGTGGGGTCTTTTTTCTGTGTTGCGGCCATGTGGACTGCGTCGTGAGGCGTGTAGAGCGCGATCATATCTCTGATCATAGTGTCAGCATATGATGTTCCGCATCCCTCCTTTGAACAAATGAAAGAACAATCCCTCGCAAGACCCTTTTGGTTTCCTATCCACTCAGCGTATGTCTCGGAGCTCGACCAACTTGGAATGCGCAACTGGAGGCAATTAGCTAAAGACCGAGCTAAATGGAGAGGCTTATTGGTTGAGGCCCAGGTTCACCCCGAACTGTAGGGCCACCTAAGTAAGTAAGTAGACGACAAATTGACAGTGGTACTGACACACTTAGCTAATTGATAATACAATGCGAAAAATGCTTTTTGTGGATTCTACAATACATGCAGATACAGATAAATATAATTATTTTGTTTATGAATTGGAGTATGTTACCGCACAATTTACAGTGTTCAGACTACAGAGATGTGATTTACGTAGTATATCTTTCTACTGAAAAATTATATATAAATTATTTATTAAAACTATAGCAAAAAGAACATTCTTGAGGAAACAACGATAAAAAGCCTAAATTTAGAGAAAGATGCTACAATACATACAAAACCATAATTATAAAAAATGTAATTATTAATAGATTCTGTGCAGTGTTTAAGGGGGTTCCAGAAACATGTGTACAGATGATTATGGAAGAGTTCCCAATCAAATTCCGGGCACATCAGGGAAGCGTCTGATGTCCTTTGCTCTTTGTTGCACTCGTTGACTATCTGCTTGAAGGTATAGTGACGGGCTCACAAGTGCATCAGTTTTTCTTTGCTGATAATGGAGCAAAGTAAGAAGTAGATAAATGAGGATCCTACGTTCCTGCAACGAGCACTTGACGTATGGATGAACGTGTTGGGGGGAAATGGGTATCGCATTAGTCCAAAAAAGACCAATTAGTTGTGTTGCCCGTTCACTGGATCAGTGGCCTATTCCAGACATTTACTTGGTAATTGTTCCCAAGTGCGGACAATTTAAATATCTGGGATCTTTGATCAATAGCGAAGCAACCTATGATGATGACATCAATCATCGCGTAAGCGTATGGTGGATAAAGTGGCGGGAAAACTCCATCATCATCTAAGCTAAAAGGAAGGCTCTACACCACAGTTGTGCCTTCAGTGCTCACATACGGTTCATAATGTTGAACAATGTACAAAAAGTATGAAAGTAAATTATCGGCAGCTGAAATGAAGATCCTTCGCATGACAAGCTTGATCGAATAAGAACTTCATAGATCCGTCGAATCCTTCAAGTTAAAGAAATTATTAAATCTGTAAGAAAGTAAATTAACGGCAGCTGAGATGAAGATCCTTCGCATTAAAAGCTTGATCGAATAAGAACTTCATAGATCCGTGAAATCGTTCGAGTTAAAGAAATCATTTCACGAAATATAGAACACGTTCGGCTCAGCTGGTTTTGTCATGTTTAAAGAAGAAATCATTCCGACCCCATAAAAAAAGCAGTATCAATGAACATTCCACTGATATCGTGAAGAAGAGGTAGACGTTAAAACCCCTAAATCACACAAATGCAACAACAGCAACATTTTATTCGCCTCAAGAACGAAGTGATGACAAATCAGGAGGCCTGATGATATTAATTGAGATTAAACAGGCGAACCCCACATGCAGATCAGTAGACATGCAGTGCAGTGAGAGGGTGATGACCCATTGAGTTTAGATCATAACCTCGCCAAAATAGGAAGATGAAGAAGAAGTACCTTGTGCTTAAACCTTTCAAAATCACAGTCTCTCCCAAAACGTAAAGGACTTACTTGCTAACTTAGATGGTGCTACAGTCCAGAGTGGACTTGGGCCCAGCCTCTTCAGCCGGCTGGAACATTAGCCAGCTGCCTCCAGTTGAGTTGAGGTCCCTTTCCAAATGTTCGCGCCACCTAAGTTGAGACCTTTGTCGTTCCTAGGGAATGCATTTGAAGTCTTTTCGGGCCAGGGCGTTGGTGTCCATCCACTCTAAATGTTCTTGCCACATCAGTCGCTGTATGCGTTGTCTTTTGGCTAGGTCAATATCTCTGTACCGCCAATACAGTTCTTGATCGTATCTTCTCCTCCACTTGCCGTCTATGCACACTAGTGCATAATTCCCTCGATGAACCATTCTCTCAAAATAACCAAGGGTATCCTCATCCGATTTCGAAAAGAACCATGTCTCTGCGTCATATAGCAGGACTGGGATGAGTAGGGTCTTTTACAGGGCTGCTTTAGTCGTTCGAGAGAGGGACTTAGTACTCAATTGCCTTCTAAGCCCAAAGAAACAGCGTCTGGCAAGATTAATTCCTTCATTGATTTCAGCGCTGATGTCATAGCGGAGTCTAGGTAGACAAAGTCCTTAACTACCGGGAAGTTGTGACTGCCTATCATACCATTCTTGTAAGTTGCGCACAATACTTTCAAGTACGATGTTGAATAAATCACAACATCCAAGATCTACATATCATATTGTGAATAGTTGGTGGTTGGTCGATGGTGGGAGTATGGCGGCGCACGATACTCGTATTATGGGTTCCCCAACTAAATTTTGTATAACTGAGTAGTATTTGAAAACTACGTAAGTCCAGAAACTATTATTATAAATGAAAAAATACATTAGGCCGTATCTCCACGAGCAATATTTCATAGCTTGCCATCTGTCACTTTTCATAGAAGGAAAGAACGATATCATGCCATGAAATTTAGGATGGGCATTTCATAGCTTACTATTTCAGTCCTCCAAATGTCGCAAAGCAAAGCATTTCGATGTGTTTTCGCATTGGAGACAAAAAAAGAATTAAAAGAATTGCAAAAAGAAACGCCAACAAGCAGAAAAAGCGAAGGCTTATTTTTAGATCTAATCTTTTATATTCCGGACTTTAAAAATGCCACAAACACTCAATTTGTCGATAATTATTAACGAATTTAATAATTTCTTCCATTCGCCACTCAGCCAACGCAAAAAAAAGCTCAAATTTCAAACTAAAATGACAGCCCATAGAATACTACCCATAGCGTGCTATGAGCTAAGCAATATATAGAAAGAAATTTCTCATAGAATACTATTTGTGGTCTCCACGAGCAATATTTCATAGAATGCAAGATAGCATTCTATGAAAATTGCTCGTGGAGACATCGGGTAATGAACGAGCTAAACATCTAAAAGACTGAAGGGTGTTTTTTTTAAGAATGCCACAATTTCTTTTTAAATAAATTTAGTATTTGAAGACGTTGCATTTAACATTTGAAGATAGTTTCAGGTATATGTGCTCCGAGGCTATCTCTTATAACCGCTATCTCTTTATACGGTGGTCCTTTGGCTTCAATTCTTGTGCCAATTGAATCACAAAATCTCCCACCTATTGAATGGACAAAGCCCAATTTTCTGTCATCTGTCGAATGGATTTATTTGGGTTCCCAGCGACACTAGTGTCTACGCCGGCGATATTGTCTTTAAGACGCAAACGATGCGATACGATAATATGTTTGGGGTCCAACTGCACTGCGACCTATAATATCTATTGTGTTGGCCCAATGGTTAACCAGAAGTAAAATCGAGACCTCAATAACGTCTTAGGTTATATATTCAAGGTATCCGCTGGGCCCATCGAGACCCGCATTAGGTGGAGTAGTCATTTCTTTGCGACCCCTAAGCATTCACAGAGAATGTGTTCTGCTGTTTCTCCTTGTTCCCCGCAGAGTCTGCATATGGTCTGCATGGTACCTAAGTGGACAATGCCGGTTAGGTAGGCCGTTAGAGTTCGCAAATCGCCTTTGCTGAATTCGAGTAGCTTCTTTGCTCTATTTTTGTTAAGGTTTATGCACTTTTTCGCTTGTCTTAGGCGCTTTTGATTGGCCCAGTGTTCGGCGAGTCCTATAGCTTCCCATTTCATAATCGTGGAGTGGATACCAATGGTTGCTACCCCAAAGTAGGGTTCAGGGCCGATGAGTGGCGCCCAACGCTTCTCTTCGTCAGACAGTCTGTTCATTCGTGCCCCTCGAAGTTTTCGTGTCCAGGAATCCATGCTAGGGTGACTTGATTTGTGGATGCGAGGCTATCAAGGAGGTTAAGACCGTTTAAGACGCATAGTTCTCAATCTGGTTGATTTTTGGTTGTCCAATAGAGTGAATTGAGTAAATAAGACGTCGAATTGCGTGCTCACATAGCCGATTGTATGCACCATAAAACGGACGAAGCACTTCATAACATTGTCGAATTGAGCTCTGATTTTGGAAATAAATTTCCGCAGTTTGAAAGTATTGTAGCGGTGTAAGTCTTTCTATGATTATTTTGTTCGTATTGAAAAAGTAGGGGAGTCTAAAAAAATACACCCTTTAGTAAAAAAAAAATTGTATATAGGTATAACCCACAAACATAAACTTATGTACATACTATGTAGCTCTTGTTTGGAATTGGAATTCAACAAAGAAATTGATGTACTCCGTTTCAAAAAACTCAGATTTTACTCGTTCAAGAAAACTTATAAGAAATCTACTTTGGTTCATATCGTGTTTACTGTAACAATATTGAAAGTTGAATGGAAACAAAAATAATATAAATAATATAGATAGGTAGGTAGGTGTGGTGGTTCTTTTTAGAAAAGAAGAACCCAATTAGCACTAAGTGCCGTTTTGATACCACAAAGCTCGTGTACCTGAATGTGAAAGGTGTGTTGGTGGTTGGTGGTTGGTGGGGTAGTCTCTAGATCCAACCTGTAGAGTTTAAGAAAATTATTAAATCTTTAAAGTTTTTCTCTGAGTCTTACTCAAGGGAAGGGTTTTCCGAAACCTAGTTGTCTGGTCCTAGCTAGTGCCGGATAGGCGCATAATAATATAACGGAATAAACTCAGACTGGGAACCCAAGATACCCCACGTAATCCTTTAAAGGCTAAAATGAATCCATTTTACAAAGTATTACTTCACTCATCTACCTGCCATTTTTTTACAGTGCCTTACAATCAGCAGAGCACTCACCGAAAGGATTTTCCCATTAGATTATGGACGATCTGACTTAATTTATTTCGAAGAACATCTCTGTAACCACACATTTAATGCATACATATATACCATTTCTATCACGTCCTATTCGCCAAATATTGTGAAAATTTGCTTCCAACGAGCATTGTCATCATTGGATGATGCTATAGATGTGGAATCCAGTTCACCAAGTTGAAAACTGCTATCCCCACGTAATCATTCTTCTTTGCGGATGTGGATATCTATGAGATTAGTAGATTAATGTCCTCAATAAATTGGCATTTGATTCTATCCGATAACCAGCAAACCCCCATCTACGGCCACAGGAGATCCACGTTCAACAAAATAACTTCCTGTCCTTAAAGTCTTAGCCACCTCGCCTTCATATATATGTACATACTTGTACATATGTATGTGCATGTTGAACATATGTATGTTCGGTACACATGCCCTTTGAATTGAAAGATACCCATATATATTTTTGACTGACCGTATTGCTTGACTGGTGTATTTGTACTTCCTTTTTTTTTTCCTTGTGATGACAAGTAAAATTGCACACATATTCTATAGGTACATTCATACATATATGCATAGCACATTTTAAAGTCCTACTTCTAAGTAAATATTAAATAACTTGAAAATGTCAAGAAATCATCTTGAATGCTCATGCGATTCTCCGCAAACTGCATGTGCGCTAGAACAAATCAAAAAAATCTTGCACAATGCATGGGTAGTGAAAATCTTTATTCAATTTGAATTTGTACAAGTATACGTGTTTATCTTTATGTGTGCACATCCTGCTGCATGTACATATGTACCTACTCCTCTAGAGGAAATCATCAGTTTCCTTCGCTCTTGTTGAATGGGTTGGGGAGAAATCATTTCTATCTGAACAATTCGATTACTGCAGAAAATGCACATTTTATCCTTGAATTGTACTTTCAAACAATAAGAAATTTTCCTGCATCATCCCTTTTTACGCTAGACTTCCTTTTAAGAAGATGCCATATTCTAAGCTGGCTGCGATTGCCTAGGAAAAACTGCTCCTTATTATTTCCGCAAGCTTAAGGAATTTGCATTCAATTCTGTGAGTTTATTCAAATTTTGAGTTTGGCGTTGCATTAAAACGGAGTTGTTTACTTAATGACGGTGATGCGATGGCGAAGTGGTAATATTCGTTAGCATTCCAATGATTTCTCATTGTTAGATTGCTAGTCGTAAGGAAAACTTATGGCGTATATAGCGTACATTATTGATTGGGAAATGTAAGTGGCATGCTGATGCCATTGGAATTATTTCATTATTACTTTTCTTTTGGATTGTTTGCATACTCATCCCTTGACATTTCATAATTATGCTTGAAAGTTAATCAGAAACTTTTGGTGCTCTAATCGATTTTAATGTCAAAACTAAGAAATGAATTTAATTTTTGTAGTACTGCTATTCACCTGTTGCGCAATTATCTCATGGATATGTTTCGGCCAGTCAATACTGAAACTTCCAGACCACGTGTTGCAAATACCGGAGACCCACAGGGCTGTTATTATTTTTCTCCAGAGTCTCACTGGACTCGTTGAAGTATCTGCAGAGTCCGACTGTTAGGATGCGTGGATTATTCTTATATAGATTGATACATGCTTCAAATTTGTTTGGTTATAGTTCCCTAGTATTATAGTTTATTATTTTTTTATTAGAGGAAAAATTAAAATTTTTAAAGACACCCCCATTAAGACCACCCAAAGTTTAGAGTTTCCACACTCGATACTGCCAAATACTTTGTCAATATATATCTCTGGTTTTACATGCCTCCAACTGTACATAAGTTATTAATCCATGGTACAGATGTGATTAATGGTGCTCTGCTTCCAATAGGGCAACTATCTGAAGCACAGGATGCCAGAAACAAAAGTTTCCGAAAGCTGTTCAAGGAAATGTTCTCGTGAAAAATGTAATGAAGATGTTTTAATTTAATGTCAATAACATAAGACCCGCTGATAACAAGCAACATGCAACAACCTTAAAAGCATCTAAAAACATTTCCATACGAATTTTTTGAGGTAATTATTTCACAAAGGTCTATTAACTCTATGATTTCCAGCATTAGCGAGTAAAGTCAAGATGATCGTTTGTCAGATAAATCTGACCTTTGGTCTTCTTTTATAAAAATGCTAGCGGATGACCCGCGTGCGCTGTTACGTCATTTAACGGAATGAAATATAGATGTTTTTTTTTTTTTTTCTGTGTGCATGTTTTTTTATTGAACGACTAGATGGTTGTACCCGCTTCGCTGGGTCTTTAAATGTGCGATTTTAAGTACACTTACTTAGAGCACTCTCCGTTTTGTCATTAAAATAGTTCACCCGTTAATCCTTTATGAGGGTCGCGAAGGTAGGATAATTAGGTGCACTCTCCATCGTTTTTGAACTTCCGCCGTCGACTCCAACTACTCTGGAGAAATCCCTAGACGGCTCCAAGAGAGATGTCGAACTTGATCCAACCATCTATTTTTAGGCCTACCGAGGGGTCGCTAACTTGATGGTGCGGCAATCTTGACACGTCTTGGAAACCAGCTGGGGATACGCTCTGCGCGACGAAACCGTCAAAGCATAAACCTTCCGTTCGAAAAAGTTGCTGCTCTATATTGAGTGCCTCGCGTACTCTGGTGTTACGCAACACCGCGAAGGAACCTCTTTCAGCAGCTTGTATCCGCGACTGTAGGTGAGAGCTGGGACATATACCAAGTTAAAAACCGATAATTAGCTTTCAACACTATAGGATAGTTCGGCCTTCCTTATAACAGATTGACCAAACTGTCTCAAAACTGATCGAACTTGACCATTTCTACAGAATAACTCGACATTGCTTTTTCAATCACTCGTGAATAAGACCCCGAGATACTTAAACGTATCCAGCTGCTTCATTGAGACTCTACAAACATGCAGAGTGTACTGAATAGGCGTTATGGAAACAACCAATACTTCCGACAAACGACCAAGGATGACCAAATCATCGCCAAAGAAAGGATGACTAATCCTTAAGCCCTCACTTTGCAACATTCTCTGCCACAGCTGCACTGCAGCATCCAGTCCATATATGCAATGAAGAGGCGAGGTGACGAAAGGCACCCTTGGCAGAGTCCAACCCCCACAGTGAAGGGTATTGATTTACCGCCATTTACCCGAACACAGCTTCTATAGTTTGTATATAAATATTGCGTCGCCCTTAATAAGGAACTCCAGAGTTTGCCTCGAGGAACCCTAACACATGCTTTCGCCAAATACACAAAACAGGTGTATACAGGTTCAGCATACTCCCAGGTCTTCTCAGGAACCATTCTGAGAGTGAATAACTGGTCGGTTGTGCTTCTGCCGGATCGAAAACCGAAACCATTGCTCATCCGCCAAACTATCCTGAACCAGAGCTCTGGAACGCATTTCTAGCACCTTACCAAAGACGTTTCCACGGGGACTTAAAAGAGATTCCACCTTTAGTTGATTCAATCTCTTTTGTCTCCCCTTTTACAAAGAGGGACAATCATCAGGTGTTTCACCGCATTCCTATGCCACTTTAATGACACGTGAGAGCCATTGCACTCACTCAAAGCATTTAGCATTTCTGCCCCGATTTCATCCACATCGGTAGATTCGCCAACTTGTAGCGGTTTGATCGCCAAAGTCTCGAGCATAGCTCTGTCATCTTCCTGATGACATGGCTTGTTTGGGATTAAGCAATTCTGAAAAGTGCTTGCCCATCTCCATCGCTCATTGGAAAGCAGTGTACGGTATTTGGTTTTCACTCCTTTCACGATATTCAACGTTCTTCCTCTGATTTGGCGGACGGTCTGCCAGAATATTTTATTTACAGATATGCAGTCACGTTTCAATGAAACAGTTTATTACATTTGAAAAATACGTATAATTACCTGAATTATTTCTCTAAAAACACCTCCTAAAAGGTAGGAAAATAAACTTGAAGTATGAGTATTCAACTTGCAATATACTGCCTACGCCACCCTGTTAATAGTTTATTTTAAATCTATTATTCTAAAATGTAGACAAATCCAACGATCAACAACATCTCATCTAATAAAATGGAAAAATATTGCAATTTATCTCTCTGTACATGCATATGTATTATATGTACATATGGTCGCGTATATTGCCAAATCTCTTAATTGCAAGAAGGTTTGACATATCCTAATTAATAAAATTTAGATGTCTTAGATTTGATATTTCTGCCACTTAGAACTCGAATGCTCAGTTCTTGTAAGTGATAGAGCAATTTTTAATACAATCTTCCCCGGCAAATGCAGATCATAACATTGAAAACCGTATCCAAATCCCTTCAGTGGTTCCCGAGATTATCGCAGTCATTCACGTCTTGGGGATTTCCTTTTATACGATGTAGTTTGTTTGATGAACATGAATATGCGTGCACTCCGCTGGTGGGCCATTGATTGCAATGACCCACGCATATCTGTCATATTTTTATATCTCAAATAATTATATTTTTGCTTATTATTTCTGTTATAAGAATCATAGAATAATGATTTATACCTCAATCTCTTCAGTAGGAAATGCACTAGTCGGGGAATTAAGTCATATTCAAATCAGTTCAGCCATTTCGTAGTCATGTGTGTGTAAAGCATGGACAAATTATTTTTGTCAGTAAAAAAAACATATAAAATGGGTTTAAGAGCCCAATGACGGATTAAGGATACTAAAATGTATCCTAAGTTATTCCTCTTCTTACGACAAATCGATTGAGATATATATTGTTGAGGTACCATTACGTACTTACTCCCTATTCGCGGACAAACAGAAAAAATGCGTTCTCTTTTATAGATGTAGAGATTAGTAAACTTACATTTTTTGTTCATGCTATCGTGGGGTTAATATTTCACTTGTGTCGTAAGAAATGCCATTGCCATGCCATGTTGGTTGTCATTTTCTGCGAAATATTATTGTGTTAATATTGACGCTTGGTTGAAATACCAACTTTTTTCGATCATTTTCTCTTTTTCTCGAATCTTTCGGTTAATACGGAGGCTTAAAAAGCGTGATCCGGAGTCCTACACGGGCAAGGAAAGAGTGGCTCTGGATAGAGCCACCAACACGCTTAAGCTGAGAGAATCCACCCGACAAGACAGGACGAGCCGTAAGTTAAGAAGTTCCTTCACAGCGAGCGCAGGAAGCCTCTTGCTCCCCACCTCAGCCGCGAAGAGACTTCGCCCAGTAACCGACTAAGACTCAACCCCTGAGCCGGTTGCAAGCTGCTCCAATAAGGTGACTACGTTACGGAACTCATCTGCAACAGGAACTGGTGTAGGACTGACCGCAGCGAGGAGGGAAAGCATCTTGCCATCCACCTCAGCCGCGGATAGACCTAAACCGCTTTCAACTAATCCAAGCAAGGACGCACAGTCCAAACCTGGGTCGATTGTTGGACGTTCTGGTGCTGACTCAGGCAATAGGGGACGCATCACAGGGCCGACTAGAGGAACAGGTAGGAAGAAAAACATCCAGGGATAGCTCAGTGGTAGAGCGTTGGTGGCTAAAATCATAACTATCGCAGGTTTGTCTCCTGCCTCTGGAAAAAACGTTTTCTTCTTTGATCAATTCTCCAAAAATAATCATTCTTTACATTGATATTCCATCAGTGAGGATGATTGGTACGGCTGATTTGTTGATTGACAATTAATTGGGAGATACAAATTAATAAAATAAAATCATCAAAAAATGCATCTTAGGGTTGAGCGAGATAAGATGGTTCGATGCTAGGGAATTCATCTCCCCAACCAAAAACACTGTCATGCTCTACTCTGGGAAACCAGCTGGAAGTGCACGGAGTTCCGGAGTAGGACTCATGCTAACTCCAGCAGCACGTAGTAGCCTCATATCCTGGAAACCCCATAATGACCGGATATTGACGGCTAGGTTCCAGAGTAGAGTTAGAAAAATTACCATCATATCATATCATATCATATCATGTTGTGCTCCGACTCTAGACGCGACTGAGGACAAAAAGGTTGATTTTTATAGCCACTTAGGCGCCGCCTACAACCAAACGCCTAATGGGGACATCGTAATGGTGATGGGAGATTTCAATGCCAAGGTGGGTAGCGACAACACCATGCTTAAGCACGTGATGGGAGTTCACGGCGTGGGAGACCGTAATGATAGCGGTGAGCGGTTTGTGGACTTCTGCAATACCAACCGCCTAGTCATCGGAGGTACGCTGTTTAAGCATAACACCTGCCACAAAATCAGTTGGGTCTCTACTGATAGGCAACGAACATCCAACCAGATCGACCACATTGCGATCAGTCGCCGCTTTAGAAATTGTTTCCTGGACGTCCGAAACAGACGTGGAGCTGACGTCGGACTAGAACGAGATCACCATCTTATGGTAGCTCATTTACGCCTTCGTACTGCATCCGTCAACAGCAACCGCTCAAACCTACTTAACATCACCAGGTTTAATATCGACAGGCTCAAGGTTCCCCAAGTGCGCCAACAGTTCAGGGACCATCTTGCCTTAGAAGCAGAAGCAATCAGCAGCATAGAGAACATGGATGACCACTGGAGTGCTGTGAAAAATGCTTTTGCGACTGGGGCACGCACGTATGTCGGTAAAAAGCAGAAACACCACCGCACATGGCTTTCTACAGACACCTGGAGACGGATCGATGAGCGTACAGCAATCAAGGCTCGGATTGCAGCGGCCTCAGCAGTAGAGAGAACCGAGCTTGAAGCCCAATACCATGCGAAGAAGAAAGAAGTGCAGCGTAGTGTGAGACGTGACAAACGTCAATATATCAACTCACTGGCCTCAAGGGCTGAAGAAGCAGCGAGTAGGTGCGACAGTAGGACTGTGTATAGCATCACTAAGGAGCTCATCGGTGGTCGAAACTCCAAACAACATCCAGTGAAGAGTCTAGACGGTAACCTTCTGATTTCGGATGAGGATCAGCTCACTAGATGGAGAAAACATTTTGCTACAGTGCTAAATCACATAGACGATGGCGGTATGATCTCGAATTCGAATGAGCAGTTCGAAGCAACAAATTCCCGAATTCGCACCGCACCTCCCAGTAAAACCGAGATAATAACAGCAATCAAGTCCCTCAAGAAGAACAAGGCGGTGGGTATTGATGGCATCCCTGCCGAGCTATTTCAAGCGGCGCCAAATACATCGGCAGATTTGCTGCATCCGCTAATACGGAGAGCTTGGGATAGTGAACAATTTCCGCAGGAGTGGAAAAGGGGGATGATCATTAAACTTCCAAAGAAGGGAAACTTGATGGATTGCGGTAACTGGAGAGGTATATGCGTTCTTCCAACCGTGGCTAAAATAATAGCTAAAATAATTCTAGAACGAATTAAAGAACATTTAGATTCAACTCTCGATGTCGAACAGGCAGGCTTTCGCGCTGGATCCTCCTGCATTGACCACATAAACACCTTACGGATCATTATCGAGCAATGCGTTGAGTATAGGTCTCCGCTACATTTAATGTTTATCGACTTCGAGAAAGCTTTCGACAGATTGAATCGAGATGCTATCTGGTTGGCCTTGCGCAGGAGAGGCATCCCAGAAAAACTTATAGCTATTATCAAGGCTACATACGAGGGCGGTAAGTGTCACGTCGTGCACAATGGTAAGGTGTCGGAGGATTTTGAAGTCCAAAGTGCAGTACGTCAAGGGTGCATACTGTCACCACTATTGTTTTTGGTGGTTATCAGCGATGTACTCCGTGCAGCATTGACGGAAGGCAACTATGGAATTCGTTGGACTATGACATCTTACCTTAAACACCTAGATTACGCTGACGATGTTTGTCTACTTTCACATCGGATAATGGATCTTCATCTGATGGCCCAAAATCTAGAAGCTGAGGCAAACAAAGTGGGGCTAAAAGTAAACACAGCCAAAACAAAAGCCCTGAGCACTTCTTCTAACAACCGCGCTCAACTTAACATTGCCGGACAGGAAGTCGAGAAAGTTGATAACTTTCTTTATTTAGGAAGTGTGGTCTCGGCTAATCGCGGTGGCACCGAACTGGATGTGTGCAGCAGAATCGGGAAGGCTAAAGCTGCGTCCGGAATACTATCTAAAATCTGGAGAAGCAATGTTTTCAGCTTAAGAACCAAGCTGCGACTGTTCCGCTCCAACGTAGAATCAGTGCTGGTTTATGGGTGCAGTACTTGGAAGGTGGACACCATTAACACACGGAAGCTGCAAAGTCTTTGTAAACAAATGCTTAAGAATCATCTTGAGGATTTTTTGGCCGAACCGCATCTCTAACGAACAGCTTTATCTGAGAACGGGCCAAGAACCTATAAGCATTACTATACGAAGAAGAAAGTGGCAATGGATTGGACACACCCTACGGCGCGAAGACAACTCCATTGCGAAATACGCCATGCAGTGGAACCGCTCACCCAGGCAGGCAGAATAGTGGGACGCCCTAGGCAAACGTGGCGCAGAACAGTTGAGGAGGAATCGAGCTCTTTAGGAATGAGTTGGAGGCAGCTCAAACGCGTTGCAGAACTTCGAACACGATGGCGCGCAGGCGTGGTTGACGCCCTATGCCCCCCGAGGGGTTAAAGGATCTAAGTAAGTAAGTAAGTAAAAAATGCATGTGCCAAAAACTGCGATTCGAACCTCGATCACCGAGGGAAGAATGGTCAACACAGCACCTTAGCCATCTCGGCAATGGTAGTGTTCCGCTAGGCGATGTCAAAGCCATATCAGTCTTTTGCAGATAATGCAATAGTAACGTTCAGCTTATTACATACAGCATTGAACCGCTAAGCGCGGAATGTAAGAACAGAACGTGCATTGTAGCTAGGAAACGGATTAACCTTTTTCTTTTATCTACCTACTGCAACGTAGACCAAACAGTGGTAAGGCTGAACGGAGGGGGCTTTCCCCACTGATTCTATCAGCCGTCTAGATGCCTTTTGATGCCAAGGAGGGACCGCCATCCATACTTACCCGCTCTCTTATACCAAAAGCGGAACAGGAACGATGGGGTTAACTCTCATTACTCTCAATGGAGAGGTAGCGACACAAACTTACGCAGTGAGTCTTTGTTTGAGTTTATAATTGAATATAACATTATTAAAGCGAATAAAGGTAATTAACTTACTTTTGTAGTAAAGAAAAGGCAAGAAATTATAGATGTAACTTTAGCCAGTATCTTGAATACTCTAATCATCGACAAGTGGAACGTGGTGGGGAAGAAATCCTATTCTGAAATGATTGAATTCCTCGTGGGTAACAACTACGACTCGCCTAAACCATACAGAAACCCCAGAAAAAAAAAACTGGAATCTCTTTAGCAACGTAGGGAGGAAAGGTGTCAGATCCCGGCAGGATAGTAACTGGCTAGGACCTGCAGACATCGAGCGCAAGGCTCAGGATATTACATCCATCTTTAATGAAGCCTTTGTCAAAGCATGTGCAGAAACCAAAAGAAAAGACGAAAAATCAACACCATGGTATTCGAATGAACTAGCTAATACGCATATTCAAAAATGAGACACCGAAAGCTAAACGCCATTGTTGGCGAGATTGAGGAAAATCCTACCAAGAGAATCAAAAACTCTAGCATCTCTCAAGGAACCCGACGGATGGTGGACTGAATCATGTGCAGAATCACTTAGCTCCCTGCTAAAAGCGCACTTTCTGGGTTGTTCGACCCATCCAGATAATAACATCGAAACCAACAGTAGCTTTATAATGGAAACTCCGACGGATCTTATTTCAGAGGAAAGAATTGAGTGGGCAATTGGAACATTCTCTCCCTTTAAATCCACAGGACTCGATTGTATTATCTCTATCATGTTGTAGAAAACAGTAACCACAATTATTCCGGTACTTAAAGAACTATAGGTATATCACAATAACCTCATTTGGGGGTATATACCTAGACCATGGAAAGAGGTTAAAGTGGTCTTCATACCCAAGGCCGGTGAGGCAAGCCACACTACTGCGAAAGACTTTAGGCTAACAAGCCGTAAAGCTTATTTTTCGTAAAGGCTTTTGAAAGATTAGCTGACGTATACATCCGTAGTAAACTACGCCCAGGTGGCATATGGTATTTCCAGCGCAGCACGCCTATATGAAATGGAAAAGCGCAGAGACAGCGCTGCACTGTGTAGTCGGCTCAGTAGCAAAATCATTGAAAGACAAAAAATATGCACCAGCCGCTTTCCTACACATTGAAGGAGTCTTTAACAATTTCAAAACAGATGCGGTTCATAGAACTCTAACGAAACTCAATATTCACAACTCGCTGATAAACTGAATCGTCAATATGCTAGAGGAAAGACATATTAAAGTTGAACTCGAAGGAACAAAGCTTGAAGCTTATGCCTCAAGAGGCACCCGTCAAGGAAGGGTTATATCCCCACTACTGTGGGTAATTGTCCTCAATGAAGTTCTTCTAAAACTCAGGAACAGCGGCGTCAAAACCATAGCCTATGCGGACGACGTTGTGCTGCTAGCAACAGGAAAATTTGTCCCGACCCTGAGGGAGCAAATTGAAGGGGCGCTGAAAACAATTGACTCCTGGACAGAGAGATGTGGACTAGTGGTTAATCCCCCGAAAACGGAGTTAGTACTATTCACTAACAAAACGATAATTGCACAATTCGTAACACCTTTCGCAAGGGGTATTCCCCTAAGTATCTCCAGTAGTCCAAGATACCTCCACCTGGTGCTCAATTGAAAACTGAATTGGAGACTAGACATTAAGGAAAGAGTAAAAAAAAGCCACCATAGCCCTTTACTCGGGCAGTAGAAAATTCGGGAAAACTAGGGAGCCGATCCCCAAAATCATCCAATGGATGTATGCAGCCAATACTAATTTATGGCAGCCTTGTATGGTGCCAAGCAGCCAGCAAAATAAACAACTTAACTGCTATCCCAAAAGTACGAAGACTAGCGTGCATCGCCGCAATAAGTGCGATGAGAACGACACCTACACCAGGACTCGAGGCCATTCTCAATCTGCTTCCGCTAGACATCTTTATACAAGCATCGGCGGATCTTAGTGCTATAAGATTAAGCCAGACAGATAGCTGGAGACCAAATGCAATGGGTCATACCACGATTCTGCAGAGATATCTAGGCAATGCATCTAGCACTCGTACAGACTACACACCGCCATACCTACTCTTTACGAGACCATTTCCAAGCTATCTGAGCAGGGAAGAATGGAAAAACGCGGAACGCCTACGAGCGATCCATAGCTGTATACACCGATGAATCAAAACTGGAAATAGGTGTAGGCGCAGGCCTCTTCTCTGAACCGCTTGGTATCTCCATGTCAGCTCCGCTTCCGAACTACAGCAGCGTTTCCCGGGCAAAGGTCCTAGCAGTGACAATAGCAGCCCGTGAGACTGCGATGAAGGCAATACCACGGGAGGATATCACCTTTTTCATCGACAGCCAGGCAGCGATAAAAGCAATTTCTGCTATAGAAATGAAATCGAAGATTGTGAAGTTTTGTAGAGAAGAGCTCAAGGTTTTAGAATGCGTTCTATAAATTTAATTTTAGCTTTATTCAAAACTTATACAAAATAATTTTAGCACATGGCCTGCAAACAAGGCGCAACTTTAGGAATACGAAAATCTTTTGGGCTGTCAAAAGGGAGAGAGAGAGATATGGCTAGCCGCGGGCATTTATATATGTGGTTGGTTTTGTAGACTTGTGTCGACATCTATAATTCGATCTGGGAAAGGTTTACTATTGAATTCAAATTTTCGTGGTTATTATATCGGAAGCTACATCACTCCCCTCCTAGTGACGTAGTGCACTAAAACTAATCACGATAAATGTACATAAATGATATAAATGAAAATTTTAATTTAATTTGTCTTTATGATATGCAAAATCTTTCTGGTATGCATACTCGTCTCCCTGAGCGTGTCGTCGTAGGACTGAATGTTGATACAGGAGATGACCTTGATGATGCTACTGGTGTGCTGACCTCTGGCTGTTGCATTTGATCATCGTTTGACAAGACGAATGCTGGTTTTAAGCGGTCAATGGAAACTGTGAGATCTTTGCCTTTGACTCTTATGGTGAAGTACTTGTCTGCTCGTTTCAAAACCGGAAATGGTCCTTCATACGGCTGCTGCAATGCACTTCTTAGTGAGTCTCGTCTGATGAACACATGAGATGCTGATGATAAGTCTTTGAAGATAAAAATTGACTTTGATCCGTGACGTGAAGCTGGAACAGGCTGTAAAGTGGCGTCGAAGCTGGCTGACGAAATCTTGAGGAACAGTGTTGTTGTTGCTCCGTGGATACAAAAACTCGCCAGATACACGAATAGTTTCTCCGTATACCATTTCGGCAGCAGTTGCTTTTATGTCCTCTTTGAAAAATGTTCTGAGTCCCAGTAGAACGATTGGTAGTTCATCGACCCATGATAGCTATTCGTGGCATTCTATAGCTGCTTTCAGTTGGCGATGAAACCTCTCAACCATGCCGTTAGCTGCAGGGTGGTACGCTGTGGTCGTCAGGTGGTTGATGGCAAACAATTTAGCTTGCGCCTGAAATAAATCGGAGAGAAATTGCCTTCCACGGTCAGATGTTACCTTTAAGGGCACTCCAAAGCGAGCGATCCAATTGCCGAAAAGAGCTCTTGCTAGGGTGTCTGCCGTCGAGTCTTCGAGAGGGTAGGCTTGCGGCCAACGTGAAAACCGATCCACGATGGTGAGACAAAATCATGAGCCTCGAGAATATGGTAAAGGTTACACGAAGTCTACATGGATATGCTCGAACCTCGAACCCGGAGATGCGAAATCGCCTACAGGAGATGATATATGGCGAGTGACCTTCGATCTCTGGTATGGTACACATGCTCGTGCCCATGTTTTGCAGTCTTTCTGTAGCGATGGCCAGATGTATTTTGAAGCGACGAACTTTGCTGTAGCCTTAGCCCTAGGATGACTCAGATTGTGTAGTAAGTTGAAGACTTGGCGGCGCAAATGTTGTGGGATGACAGGTCTGGCAGTTTTCTGAGACACATCACAGTAAAGATGTGACGGTGAATTCGGCAGTTGTACCTTAATAATCTGTAAAGCAGAATCAGACTGTAAAGGTTATTCCATTCTACGTCACCTGATTGGGCTGCTGCTAAGTCGTTGATGTCTATTGGTTTGCTGATGGTCTCGATCCTGGACAACATATTCGCTGTCACATTATCGGCACCAGGTATGTGTTTGATATCAGTAGAGAATTGGCCAATAAAATCCAGATATCTAAACTGCCTTGGTGATGGCTTTTCGGGTTTTTGTTTAAATGCGAAGACCAATATTTTATGATCTGTATAGATCGTAAAACTTCTGGCTTCGAGCATGAATCTGAAGTATACTGCTAGGAGTTCGGTGGCGTAGGTACTATATTTCCGCTGTGCTGGACTGAACCCTTTTGCGATGTACGGCAATCGCTGCCACCCACGAGGAGATGTTTGCTGCAGGACTGCTCCCATCGCGTTGTCTGATGCGTCGGTGAATGATCCCAAAACCACACTTGGATCAGGGTGAGCCAGTAGTGCAGCCTTAACGGGACCTTCCTTGCAAGAATTAAAGGCTTGCTGAAGAGATGGTGTCCATACGGTAGCCTTATTACCCTTGGTGTTTTATCCTTTAAGACAGTTGTTCAGTGGTACTTGGAGTTCAGCTGCGTTTTTGATGAAACGCCTGTAAAAATTAACTGACCCGAGGAATCTGCGCAATTTCGTCACTGTGTCTGGTGGTTTGTAATCCATGATGGCCTTGATCCGTTCTTCGGGCGGTTTCGTACTCTCTTCTGATATGAAATAGCCTAAAAATGTTATGGCATGCTTACCAAATTCACTCTTTGCTTGGAGTGAATTGATCACCACGACATGGTCGCTGAGACGTTCGAAAAGACTTCTGAGATGTTGTAGATGCTGATCTTCATTTTCTGATGCCGGATGTCGTCTATGTAGAGAAAGCAGAACTCGAGTCCGGCTGTCACTTCATCGATGAACCTCTGGAATGTTTGTCCAGCGTTTCTTAAACCAAACGAAGGGGACGAAGAGTCCAAACAAGGTAATTATCGATGTTTTCTGGATGTCCTCGGCAGCGACTGGCATATGATTGAAGGCCCTGACGAGATCGATCTTCGAGAAGAACCTTTTACCAGCTAGGTTCGCCGAGTAATCCTGGATGCTTCGTGGTGGATAGTTGTCCGGTATAGTTCAAGCGTTCAGCGAACGGTAGTCGCCACAAGGACGCCACTCACCAGTTTTCTTTGGAGCTAGATGTCGGGGTGATGACCAACAATTCTTGGATCGACGAGCTATTCCCATTTTTACCATCGTCTCGAATTCGTGTTTGGCAACTTTCACTTTGTCAGGGCCCAAACGACGCGCTTTGTAGGCAATTGGCGGCCCTGACGTTGTCTTGATGTGGTGCATAGTAGAGTGACAAATATCTTTGGAGGCACCGTCTGGTCTGGTTAAATTCGGAAACTCTTTAAAAAGTTCGATGTACTAAGATTCGCCAGAAACAGTTTTGACTTGTAGAGCTCATTTCACAAACGCATTGAAAACTCTAGTTGAGAGTCCTGTGATGATGTCTATGAGTCTGCTGTGTGCCACATCTACAAGTAAACGATAGTATGCCAGAAGTCCGCTCCGATGATTGGTTTACCCATTTCAGCCACAACGAAACGCCAAGTAAAATCGCGTCGTAGTCCGAGATCGACTGAAACAGTGAGACATCCGTACGTTGGTATAGGTGTTCCGTTGGCAGCGAAGAGAGTGTATTCCGAGGCATTACGCCAACGATGTGAACGAATGTGTGGAAGGACAGACACATCTGATCCTGTGTCTACCAGGAACTGGGCTTTTGTTTTCTTGTCGGTAACAAATAGGCGGCTGGAAGTTTGGCTGTCCATTTACCGCCATTAATGACACCCCTCGTCGTTTCCCTGCTGGAAGTTACATGGTGATTGGCATTTTCTTGCGTTGGCACCAAACCTGTGATGATAATAACAAAGACCATTTCACTTTTGTGCACGAGAGTGTGTCATTGCCAGTCAGCTGATAATGAGGGGTATTACCTTGGCGCTGTTGTCTGCGACGAGAAAGTGAGCGAGAACGGTGGTTCCAATTTCGCATGTTGTTGTCCTGTCAAGTAGATAATGCTGTGACCTGCTTGCTCAGCTCCTCTACTTGCTGCAGCAAGCGACAAAAAGATTTATTTTCTCCTGGAGATATGCTAGCAATTTGATGCAGGGGAATGACTGCGTTTATTTTATCGGCGATTGCTCGCAACTCATTGAAAGTACTCTTAGTTGAAGTATGAGCCGCGAGTAGCCGGGCCGTTGTTTTCTGCATTGTTGTTGTCGCCCGAACTTTCGCCTTTACCTTTCATCGTGTAGTCGGGGTCACCAATTTAGAATGCGTTCTATAAATACAATTTTAACTTTATTTAAAATTTATGCAAAATAAATTTAGCACATGGCAGCAAATAAAGGCGCAACTTAAGGAATACGAAAATCTTTTGGGCTGTCAAAAGGGAGAGAGAGAGAGAGATATGGCTAGCCGCGCGCATTTATACCTATATGTGGTTCGTTTTGTAGACTTATGTCGACATCTATAATTCGATCTGGGAAAGGTTTATTATTGAATTCAAATTTTCGTGGTTATTATATCGGACGCTACAGGTTCTTGGAACACAGCACGAGGTAAAGCTCCGCTGGGTCTCTGGTCATGAAGGCAAACCAGGAATGAGAAAGCCGACGAGCTGGCTAGAGGAGGCTTAGCACTAAGCTCGGACCAATCCGATGCCTCAGTGTACGCCCCGCCCTCCACACTCAAAACTTAAATCAGGGAATAAAGCTCTAAGGGAAGTAAACAACAGGTGGACCTCTTTAGACACTTCTGTCACCACGAGGAAGATATGGCCTACATTAGACAGAACAAGAGCCAATAGACGCATGCAAAGGGGTAGAAAATCCCTCCCGCATAACACTATGCGATAGCACATGAAAAAGCTACGTGTGACGAACGAAGACCTTTGTAGAGGCTGCGGTGACGATGAGGTTCAGGAGGACACCACCCACTTTCTTTGCTACTTCCCAGGCATTTATCATTTGAAAAATAAGTTCCTTTGACAACACTTCTTTAAGAATTTAGAACAGTAGTCCAACAGACCGATATATGACATCGCGAACTTCATCAAATCCTGTGGATGGTTTGTATCTCGGACACAGTGTACTAAATGCTTTCTTTATGATATGTACAAAAGACGATATTTCTATTTTTTTTCTTTTTTTCATGAGGCAGGAATTCTCTAATCTATCTCCTTTCCCCCTATGGGTATCACAATGGGTCTGACCTGAGTGTGGTGTAGAGGTTTTCTTTCCCCTACACCAGCCCACATACTTAACCTAACCTACCCAGATGTAATTCCGCGACTACAGAAATTTTATTAAAATCTGGTTTTTGGAGAAAAGCAACAAAAAATGGGCGCCGACATGCATATGTATACATATAATGTAAAGACAGATTATAGAAAAGACCAAAAGTACATATCTCTTAAAAATGTTGAAAAAAGATAATTTATCGAAAAGGGAATCTTTACAAAATTTTGTACTCGGACTTTCATATGTCCATTTGTGAAATATCATCCTACCTTTTAGTTCGAAATTGTACTGATGTACTTAATGAGGTCGATCACCATTATTCTTATATATTACAAAATATGTATCACAAGTGTAGCCATTCGAAACTAATGAATAGTAAAAAATATGATATTAACGTTGATTCAATGAACTAATAGGTTGTGCTTAATGTGTTGAATATGCCACTTTCTACATTTAAATGCAAAAATTGAATGAGCCTTTGTCAGTCAAATCTCAAACACATACATATATTACGCAAAATATACGCAAGAAAAAAGTTAAATAACTTAATCCACAACCTGACAACATCCAACGATAACTTGGAAACACCATTATGGTTGGAAATATTATTCTTTAAAGGAGCAGCAAAGTTTTAAAACAAATAAATCAGCATGAAGCGAAATTTAAACTGTCAAACATAGATCTTCATTAAGCAAATATCTTTTATCAGTCATACATATAACAAGCTTGAATACAGTGCACGAAGTACGAGTAAAATAGGCAAATTGGATACGTACATAGCCCAAAGTCATAAAGAAGATTATATGTAAAACTGCAACCCAGAGCAATTTCTCAGTTGAGGAAACCAAACTGAAATTGCATTTTATTTCGGGAAAAGAGCGAAATCGGCTTAACGCTAATCCTCTCAGTTACATTCGGAAAAAAGGGAGGATTCGAAATTCCAAAAAAGGAACGAAACAAATGCAATCTAATTTAAACACATATTCTGGCACATTTGATATGCGCGCATAGCCACGCTTCCACAGGAGTAATATTGTTATATCCTGAATTTTCCTTAAGGAATTCTCGTAAGGCAAACATCCTGGATGTACTAGCAACATCTCATATCTCCATTAAAATAAAATTGAATTTGAAATTGCGACGTACAAAAAAAAAGTCTTTCCTAACAGATTGAGATACTCATCAAATCCGAAAAAGCGATTCTTTCACGAACTAGTTTTTTTCTTATTCATACTTCCATACGTACATACGAGTATGTACCTATGTACTCGTATAGTACAATATATCCCGTATAACGTAGGAACTTAGCAATGGAATTTCTTCAATATAAATGTTCATGCCTCCTTAAAAAATTTAATACACAACCTGGGTATTCTGGCAAAGTTTATGAGACATATGGAAAGCAGAACTGTGGTCCACTGAATAAACTCTCTTCGCCAGGAGAATTACATAGTATCACTAAAAGACTAAAAGCGTAAACATTATGTCCGGGATAAGTTTCATTTGATGGTGTACATTCGTGTTGTGGTCTTGTCACCTGGATTGTGTAAATTTTGGACAGGTCATGACCACATGTCAAACTTATACCGCACTTTACTATGTAAAAAGTCCAGAGCAAACCATAAGTGTAAATGATATACGGGACGCCATGTGTAAAACATGCAAATACTGTGCTTTTGTCATCGTGGCATAAATTGTTCCTTCTGTGTGGAAACATAATGTTGGTTAGACCATCAGTGTTTTTATTTTGGTTTTGTTTTTATGTTTGTTGGCTGCTAATGGTAGGAACTAAGGCATTAGATTAAATGTTTTGTGATGTTTAAATTTAGTAGCACACATGTATACACAAGCATGAACAAAATTTAGATGTTTGAATAAAAGCCAACAAAGAAATATCCTTACGTACACAATAGTAAAAATTTTGTTGTAGTTCAAGTTGAAATATTTTTAGGGAACCAGTAATCTTAAACAGACAAAGTTAAAAAGGTGACGGTCTATCGATTCGATTCAGAACAAACTTGGCTACTAACTGTTTACCGACACAATAATATGACTTATTGCGTAGTCTACAATGTTTTATTGAACAGGTTCCCTGGTGATGACAATGTTGTCTGTTTTAAGAACGAGGCATTCAAGAAATGAATGACAAAATGGATGTGTGGTACTCGTGATTCAATTTGATGTTCATATGTGGAGGTTAAAAATAACCAATAAGGCGTTTTAACCCTTTCGCTCCGCATGGTACACAAATGTACCAGCAAAAGTTCAAACATCCCTAAAATCTCTTATTTTTTATCAGAAACGGTTCAAATTTATACAAGGACGTTTTGGTATAAATTTGAACTATCTCTTAAATAAAAAACAACGGTACTTTTCCATTTTCATTCCAGTTTAAGTTCTATATTTGTCATTATTATCAGGTGTGTCATACAAAAAAGTGGTTTATTATTGATTTGAGTGCGATTTTCTTAAATTGGTGGGTAAATAAGTCTATGAAATATTGATTTTTTATTACGTATAATTCAGAAGAGTGACATATTTGCAGAAGGTAATCCTTTAGAATCGAGACAATGTTTTTATTGTCAGTTTTATATAGGTGGTACTAAAATGTACCATGCGTCCTTTATTATGGTGCTTATGTGTACCACTCGTCCTTATTGACGTTGTTTTAGGAACAGTATTTTTTTTTAGCTTCAGATTTGTGATGGAGGATAACCAAATCAGAATGGCTCTAGAGGAAGATGCGAGCTCCTCAAGCGAAGAAGACTTTTCCTCTGATAGCGGCGAGTTTTATCAGCCCCCAGACGACAATGCATTTGAAACAGGCTCTGAAAGTGATCCTGATAATTCGGCTTCTGAAGATGAGGTCGATTATGAAGATACTGCTGCAGACGGGCTACCTGCTACAGTCAACCTACAAGATTCCCCAA
Source organism: Brachypalpus laphriformis (assembly GCA_945910035.1). NCBI lineage: Eukaryota > Metazoa > Arthropoda > Insecta > Diptera > Syrphidae > Brachypalpus > Brachypalpus laphriformis. Next base: position 131,667,828 of record OX246756.1, read on the forward strand.
ATATAGAAGAAACACATGTTGAAGGCATTATCTGGACTACTCCAAGTGAAGCATTTACTCCAAAAAAAAATTGTGTTTCCTCCACGAGAATGTAAAGTCTCAGAAAATATTAACAGGCTGTCTTTAATATCCGATATCTTCCATAAACTTTTCACTCGACCTCTTTATATATACATAGCACAGTGTACTAGCGAGCGCCTAAACATCAATCGAGCAACTACAAAAGATAAGCGTTATAAAAACATCCAACCAACTAATGGTGGCGAAATTGAAGTTATTATTGGATGCATGTTCGTAAGGTGCTTCAATCGACTTCCTTGCCTAAAAGATTACTGGTCAGTGCACAAAGCATTAGGGAACCAGACAATCAAAAACGCAATTACTCGGGATAGATTTATTATGATTACTTCAAAAATGTATTTCACTATTCCCGAACAAATTCCCAATACTCGGAGTTCAAAAACGTACTATCTCAATGATTTGTGGGATGTTTGAAAAAAACTTTTCAAAAATGCAGACAGGACAGCGTATATCAAAGTATCGAAGAGTCAAGGACGAGATTCAAGGGGCGCAGTTCATTGAAGCAGTACATCCCTATAAAGCCTGTCAAAAGAGGAATAAAAATGTGGCTACGTTGTGATGCTAAGAGTGGCTACACCTACGATTTCAACATATACTATGGGAAGGAGACTCAAAGAGTTGAAGGAACTCTAGGAGAACGAGTTGTGAACAAATTGGCCAGTACAATCACAGAGCCAGATGTTGTCTTATTTTTGACCGTTTCTTCACATCCGTGGACTTATTGAAGACAATTGAATTTCCACCGGTTGGTACATTGATGTCTAACCGAAAAAATGTACCAAAGCTCAACAAAAAGCTACAACGCGGAGAGGCAGAGTTCAAAGCCCGTTCCTCCGGTCTCTTATGTGTAAAATGGCAGGACACGAAAGAGGTCTTAGCTTTGAGCAACTGCCACAATTGTGAAATGAAAAATGTCACAAAAACAATAAAAACGGGAGAAAAAATTGTTGTAACATGCCCAGATATGATCAAATTTAACCGTGAAGTCATGGGAGGCGTGGATTTGGCGGACCAAAGGAGTGGGTTGTACGAATACGATCGAAAGTTTGATAAATGGTGGAAAATAACTTTTTATCGATTGGTTATGATGGCAGCCGTCAATTCGTGGGTTATTCACTGTGACATTAACTGAAAAAAACGTTTTAATTTATCAGAGGATTTGATCGCGCAAGGTTTGAAAACCACAGCTATTCGTAGATCATTCCACCGAGGTGCTCGACCCAGAAAAGATCCAGGAATAAAACATTTGCCTATTGAAGGTTCTAGCAGACGTCGCTGCTATAGTTGCAGTCAAATGAAAAACAGTCGCGCACCAAAATAATGTGCAAGGAGTGCGAAGTGTTTTTGTGTAAAAAATGTTTTACGCCTTTCCATTCTTAAAAAAATTGTTAAAAATAAAGAAAACATTTAGATTTTCAAAAGAGTGTGTTTTTTTTTTTATTACTTTTAGAGCGGACGAATAGTACATAAAAGTACCACCCAACATCCCGACTGTTACATTTTTGTACCAGCCCACCCGCCCTATTCCCGCCCCAAGTGGCTAATATCTTTGCATATATGACTTACAGGAGTTTATATCGACACATTTAATCGATAAAATGTTTTCTAGCTTATTTATTCGAATTGCGGGGCGAAAGGGTTTGAATTAAATTAATATCTCGATTATTTTCTTATAATTTTTAATTTAATTTTTAGAAGAAAAAAAAGTATGCTCTGCTATCTTTTTAGATGTAGCACAGGCTTTCGATAGAGTATGGCATGAAGGTCTTCTCAATAAACTAAAAGTGTACCTGCCAGAACAGTACTTCCACCTAATGGAGTCTTATTTAACATCGCGTTACTTCCGTATAAAACAAGAAAACTACTACTCTAAGCTAATGCAGATCGAAGCCGGAGTTCCTCAAGGAAGCGTCCTCGGACCTCTGTTATACCTCCTTTATACTAAAGACCTACCTACAACGCCCTACACCAAAACGGCAACTTTTGCCGACGACACGGCAGTCTTAGCAGTGGGAGATACTACGCTAGAATCGACGCAAAAGCTACAAGCTGCTACAGACCAAATTATCAGGTGGACTCAAAGATGGCGTATAAAACTAAATTCGAACAAATCTGTACATATTGACTTCACAAATAAGTCTATCTCGTACTCCCCCATAGCAATATCAGGCACGACAATACCTTACTCTAATACAGCGAAGTATCTAGGTATGACTCTAGATGCCAAGCTTCGTTGGAAAGAGCATATTAAAATGAAAAGACAAGAATTAGATATTAAATGGCGAAAATTAGAATGGCTTATAGGCAGAAAGTCAGGACTATCAATTAATAATAAAATTCTTTTATATAACCAGATCCTAAAACCAGTGTGGAACTATGGCGCTCAACTCTGGGGATGTGCCAGCCAAACTAATATTGCAGTCATCCAACGATTCCAGAATAAAGTCCTTCGAAGTATTGTGAACGCTCCATGGTACATCAGAAACAGCGACCTCCATCGGGACCTAGGGATTCCTACTATTCTTGAAGAAATCAACACTAGGGCCAAAGCACACGAGAAGAGTCTCCAGGAACATATTAACGAGGAAGCAACAATTCTTCTAAACGTATATGGCGTGAGACGACTGCAACGTATAAGACCATCAGATCTTGCAAGGCAACCGCAAACCAGACGACTTACCACATCCTCTACTAGATAGTGACAGAGCGACAACAACGAGCGAAAAGAGGCGCTCGGAGTGAATTTAACCTCCAACGCTTTGGATGGATTAAATCCCATCTATGCTCTTGTTACTTTCATTAAAAGTTAAGAATGACATACAACAAATTATAATTATATTGTACTTTAAAAATAGTAAACTGTTTCCCATTTACTTTTCTCTCACTATTTATACTGAAAAGCAAACTGCTCGTTGGTTTCATAACTAGTCGCAGTGTTAACAAACATTTGTAATCCTTTACAGCTTATTATGTTTGGAATAAAAAAAAAAAAAAAAAAAAAAAAATAATTTTTAATATTAACTTACATCGTCTAAGAGTTTAGCTCTTTTAACGCAACTGCACGGCGCGGCGTTTGTTGAAAATGAAAAGAAGGAATAGCAAGTGTTATTTTCAGTGTAATGGGTTGAAACTCAGTACATGTACATGTTTACTCCATGGGTGGTGTCCGAACAAGTCAGGGAGAATTTGTTGTGATGCTTGCATTCAGGCCTATTGCAGACATTTATTTGAATGGAACAGTGCTTCCCAATTGCGAAAAGTTCACATATCTGGGATCTATGATTAAGAGCAAAGCAACTTGTGATGACGACATCAATCATCGCGTAAGCGTACGGTGGATGAAGTGGCGGGAAAACTCCGCTGTCTTCTGTGACCGAAAATGCCACCTTATTTGAAAGGAAGGCTCTACACAATAGTTGTGCGTCCAGCGCTCACATACGGTTCACAGTGTTGGACGATGTGCAAAACGTATGAGAGTAAATTAACCGCAGCTGAGATAAAGATGCTTCGCATGAGCAGAAATGACAAAGCTTGATCGAATAAGAAGTTCGAAGATCCGTGGAAGCCTTCAAGTCAAGGAAACCATATTACGAAAAATAGAGCGCGACCGGTTCAGCTGGTATTGCCACGTTCAAAGAAGAGATCATTTGAACCCTGCTAAAAGGCAACATCAATGAACGTTTCAAAGAAATCGCGAGGCAGGAGAGACATGCCTATAAACGCCCGGATCAGACAAATGCGACGACATCGACATTTCATCGACCTCAGTAACTGCGTGATAAAAAATCGGGAGGCCTGCTGATATTTTCTGAGGTAAAATAGGCGAACCCCACAGGCGGATCAGTAGAAATGCGTTGAAGTGGGAGGGTTATGATCCCTTGTTTTCAGATTATAACCTCGCCGAAATAGGAAGAAGAAGCTTGCGTTTGGTTTTGATTTATTTTAATACATATTTCCAAGCAAATGCTTATTTCCTCAAAGTAGTAAATGATCTTATCATTTAATTTGAGTACTACTAGAAAACTAGAATGGATATGGCGGGTACTCGAGCCAATATCTTACCAGAGCACCATGCCACTCAAACGCGGGCGTTTTCACTCTTTACCTCCAAATCTAAAGTTTAAAAACTGACAGACGGAAGGCATTCTAGAGGAGCTCAGCTCAAGTGAATAAGAATCGATTAAGGGCTTAGTTCAAGCAGACTTTAAATTCGAAATGAACATTGGACCTCCATCTCTCAGTAATCCAAACAAATACAATTTTTTAGCGCATCGTCGAAGAGACTAATTTAGTGCATTGAAATTTGAAAAACTTTCTCTGGTTACTCCTTGTAGGCAGTTCAAGTTCGAAAAAGTATTAAGTTGCAAAGAATACGTGCATTGAGAGTTGAAATTGGAGAGAGGTAGATCTCTTCGTAAATAGGGGCATCAATATTTTAAGAACACGGAACGGAAAATTGTTAGTACTTACCAAGTAGAGTTTCGTAATGCGCAAAAACCTTCGGATATTCCCTCTCTAGTAAAAGTAGGTCCCTTAGTAATGGAATCGGTAAGATAATTTTTTCCCAATCAAATTCTGTCTCACTGCAAAGCTATCTGAACTCGTTCTACACAAGGTGCACTACATAATGCCCCTTCTCGAATATGCCAGTCAAATCTGGTTCCCATATCAAGATACCCTTTCTCTCAGAATTGAAGCTGTTAAGCGTAATTTTATTCGTTTCGCCCCATGTGATCTCTCCCGGACTGACAGATATAACTTGCCTCCATATAAAGGAAGATCGGTTAAAATTGATCAGATTACAAACACTGGAAAAACGCAGCCAAGTTGCCGACAAACTCTGCATGCAACAGTTGTTAACCGGTATAATTGATTTCCCGCTCTACGTCAAACGATCTACTTAAATACTAACCCTCATAACCTTAGGTCTGTATCCCTCTTTTGCCTCACTCTCTACCTAACCAATTGCTGTCATTTTGAACCCCTATCCAGAATGTGCCGTTTGGCCAATAACGCGCATAACAAACAAGCATTTCACCTCATCCGGTTCACCTTCCGAAGCTACCTTCACATCTCCTTATGATTTCTTTCAGGCTGTCTTTTCTGTTAATAAGTCTTAAGTTTGATTTTTGAGCCTGTTAATTAGTAGTTTAAGTCTTCTGTTATTAGTTTTAAGTTTAGCTTTAAGTAATTTCATTTAAGCTTATATAAAATAAGTCGACTCTGAATTTACACATCAGCTGGAGTTCTGGTGTGTTTGCATCAGATGGAATAACCATAAGACCGGAGTCGTAAGATAAGTGTGGTGCAAGTTCATCAAAATTCCAGTGTGGAGTATACCAAACACCGACCCGTCTAAGACGATAGCTGGCTTTGATAGTGCAACCCATGATATAATTATCGAGGGGAGGTAAGTTCAGCAAAGCGTCTAGAGCAGAGCCAGGCGTACTCGGGAAAGCTCCCGTGCAGCCGAGACAAGCTGTTCTTTGGAGTTTCACACAAAAGGCAACCACATATTTACACGAGAGCCCCTTCCACCAAACAACCGACGCATATGCGAGGAATGGTCTTAACATAGCCGTGTAGATCCAGAGAACTTTATTCGGTGACAAGTCCCAAGTCTTGCCAAAAGCAAGCACCCTTACACTGCCAGAAGACTGAGAGCGCCTTGGATGTTTTCGACTCGATGTGTTTAGACCAATGAAGTTCCTTATCTAAACTCACTCCCAGATATTTGTCATCATTGGAAATGCCAATGGTGACGCCTTTTAGCACTGGGTGAGTCAGACCGGTCAAAATCCTCTTTCTCGTAAAAAAAACAACCTCCGTTTGAAGAGGAATCACCGAAAGCCCACTTCTAGTACACCATTCATCGATCATGTCCAGCGCCGCCTTCGCGTTAGCACAGACCGCTGCCAGGCATGGCCCGACAGAAAGTACGGCAACATCATCCACATATGCCTGAGCGTAGACCATGTACCTTAACAATGGAGACAGAACGCCACCTTGCGGACAACTCCTGTTTATCCCTGTCATAACATAACGGCCACAATCCGCATCCACTACCAAAGTTCTATTCATTAGCATTGCTTTAATCCACAACACTAATATTTCATATACCCCGCGTTGTCTGGCCGCGTCGCAGATGCAGTCAAAAGTCGCATTGTCAAAAGCACCCTCAATGTCGATTAAGATACCCATCGCGTATTCTTTCCTATCAAGCGCACATTCAATTCTGGCCACTGGATTTTCAAGTGCGGTCACGCAGGATTTCCCGCGCTGATAAGGATGCATCTCCGATAGTGGATGTAGCTTCAAAGCAACTTTACGCACGTGAAATTCCACCAGTCTCTCCATACTTTTCAGTAAGAAAGATGTCAAACTTATGGGTCTGAAACTCTTGGGGAGCGAATTGTCCTCCTTACTAATTTTCGGTATGAAGCTACTCTGACTGTCCGCCAAGGTGTAGGAATATATGCCAACACCAAGCAAACGGTGAAAATTCTTTCAGAGTTGGCAATAACTAATCTATACCCTGTTGCAGCATAGCTGGATATATTCCATCGGTGCCAGGTGATTTGAAACAATCAAAAGATGCCACAGCATATTTGATGGCCTCAACTGTTACCACGGCTGATGCAGTATACCAGTTGCGCCGAGTTTTCTGACTTAGATCAAGCTCAGCCTGAGTAAGCGGACCAAGCTACGACCTAGTGATTATCTGATTGCCAGGAAAGTGAGTCTGGAGCAGAAGAAGTTACCGCTTCCGTCTCAGTAAACTTGCCATTAGACCGTCTGAGTGACTCCGGTTTGGTCGGCTTACCTCTTTTGAGGACTTTAACCAACCTACTGGTTTCACCGAGTGTCTCGATCTTTTCACAAAAATCTCTATAAGAAGCACTTTTCGACAACCGAATTAACTTACAAAAATACAAAATTGCTTTAATCCACAACACTAAACCTAAAACGCACCCAATTGGGTTTCCTCGGATCCCTCCCCTCCTGCAAAGTTCTAGCTTCGCATTCGGTTTGGAAAACTGTGTATCTATGGTCTGATAAGGACACTTCCGGCAGTACCCTACAGTTGGTAATCAACTTGAAGTACCTATTAGATAAAGTCAAGTCAATTACCTCCTGCCTCCTTGCCGTAACAAAAGTTGGGTGGGAGCCAACATTGTTTATTGCCATAGTCTCACAATACTTTATGCGTTCAGCAACCGCCTTCAGTGGTGGAGGCATTACCAAATCATAAGGGAAATAAGCCAACGCAACGACGAAAGTTTTCCAACCTCCGTTCGTTTCGTAGCTTACAGCTGCGACAACCAGGTCCTGTCCACAAAATTGTCCGAGCTTGCTTACTGAGAGGAAATTCGGCACAATTAGACAAGCTCTCGGTCTTTCAGATCGCTCGTCACATAGCTCCGTTACTCCACCTCCAAAACTACATATGCGCTTGTTTCGCACCTATGGTTTCTGGATAGATGTTGTGTGGGATTGATATGCACCACGGAAAGTCTACTACTTAAGAGAGCGGTAGCAGCCTTGGAGTGATGCAAGTTGATTTGCGAAAATATCATAGACTAGCTGACCAGTGCTCGCCTTTCTTCGCCGCAGTTTAGCTGAGGGTTATTTACTTGTTAAAATATAATAATTAATAAAATTTAAAATGTCATAGATTTGGCACTGATCATGTTTTTTTTTTTCAATTTAAACTCTAGAAGAGATCGCACCCTGAAGATCAAAACATAATCATGGGATAGCGCGCCCATATACTCACACACACATACTATTGCAACGATAGCCACTGCTGTATGACTGCTGGCCGTGGTCTCCACTGAAGGAAAATTGTGGGCGATGATTTGATTAATTGTTTTTAGCATTGCTCAGCTTCAGGACAACGCAGACGGTTGTTTTGTACCTTAAATGAAGCAGCGGCGAATTTACTAAATTCATCTATTTCTTATTTTTTTAATCCGGATAGCTAAGGCTGTGGAATCATTATTTACAGAGGAAAAATTCGATCTCAACCAGCTTTATGCCACTTAGACCTTGAATTTCGGTAAATCCCTTCTTATCTCGCATCTGGACAAAATAAGGAATAACTGTGCAAAATTTCAAGTACCTACTTCTAGTAGTTTTCGAGAAACGGTGTTCGCAGAGAAAATCGACTTTGCCTTTATAGTATTTAAAATATAAAATATAGTCGGTGGTCTTCGCCCATTACTTGCACTCGCTTGGAAATTAAGCGGAAATGAATCCTTCCAAGATGCAGGTAAGGACGCATGTCATACCTAGACTTCAAGACCTCCACAGAGCCTAGATCCAAACCCACAACAAGAAAAGAGCCTTCCACATTTTCCCGATTCTTGCACTTCCCGTGAGAGTAGACGAACCATTCGCTCGTGCCGAGGCCAGGATTCTGAGTACGGAGACGCGTTAGCACATCCGCCGTTTTCCTGTCTTTCCCCGGGATAAAGCAAATGCCGCGCGTTCTCTTAATAGGCATGAGAACCACAGAGAAGTGGTCCCCAAGAGTGGTGTTTTCGCCACTGCATTGCTTATTCATTCAAGGGTTTGCTGCGAGGAGCACTCACCATGAAGGTTCACCTTTTTAACGCACAGCCCTCCTCTTGAATGCAGGCATTTGCTATCAAATCCAGCTTCCACAAACGATCGTCGCAGTCTTTCCGCTCCACGTCGGTCATCTTGTGATCACTGCTAGCTCTTGCGATTCGTAACGTAAGAGCGGATGAAACAGTTGCAGTATACAGAATCTGCTCCCTTCGCTCCTTCGATCCGGGGTGCTTCTTACTGAGGGTCTTATGCGCGTCAGCCAATTTCTGTCCGCAGGTGCTAGAGGTTTTAGAAGTTGCAGCACGCGCATCACCCAGATTTTGTGCCCAGGTAATACCTCCGGTTTGAGGCTTCTTGGTGGAAGGGCGAGCACCCTTACCCGTGGCTTTGCCTGCGTCTGCCATTTTCTGTCCTCTAGTGCTGCGACCTTTAGGGGTAACAACATCAGCATCACTCATATTTTGTGCGCAGATAACGCCACCGGCGAGAATGTGTCCAGCAGAGGGGCGCGCATCAGATGCGCACACGCTTCCACCGATGAAAGTAGGGGAAACTTGCTTCGTCCGCTTTGATCTGTTCAAGCCAGCCGAAAGGGAGCCGGCGTTGGGTCCAAGGGATAGATTGACTCAAGTTAGAGTACTATCTGCCGACCTAGGCTTCTTTCCCGCCGCCATTGAGGGATGACTGCTATCGGCGCTTGCCCCTTCAGCTCACTCTGTAGCCTCTTTGCACCGCGCCATCGCCGCCTTCCTTCTTCTCCTTTTCAACAGACTCTTAGTCAGGAGCTTATCGGAGTGCGCCGTTTCAGGAGCTCGTTCAGTCTTTTCGGTATCCCGAGTCAAACCATCACCAACACAACTTCGACCAGCTGCCCGACTATTAAAACAGAGATTAGAGATTCCAGCCGAAGCCTTTCCGCCACTTTCTCCGTCACTCCATCCCAGTCTACCAAACGAGTCGGAGACAGAGCTGCAGGATTCTTCAGAGCAAGCATCGGTACTACCGGGTGTCCGCCGGGAAGGTATACTACTTTGTTTGTTTATAATTTTTGATTAAATGAAAGAGAATGGATCTTATATTGATAAATGTTTTATTTAATGTCGGCAATTATGTATGGAATACAATATCAGGTAAATGTCCGCCTCTGCTAGTCTCACAAATGCGAGCCCTTTTGAGCACATTTTTCATTACATTCTCACACATTTCACGCGGTATTTCATTAATTTCATCACGAATATTTTGTTTGAGTTGCTCAAGCGTTTCTGGTTTGTTTGCATAAACCTTGCTTTTCAGATATCCCCACAAAAAGAAGTCAGGAGCAGTCAAATCACCAAAACCAGAACCGACTATTCTGTTTATTCACATATCCATTCAAATGAAAATGTGCCTCGTCACTCATTATGATTTTTTCATGAAAATCGGGGTTGTCATGGGCTAGCTGTAACATCGTATTGGCATATGTACGGCGGCGTAAATGGTCTTCTTGAAGAAGCTCTTGTGTCAACTGAATCTTAAATGGAAACAAATGCAAATCCTTGTGGCCAAAGTTGTTCTTTGAAGACCAAGCTCCTGAGCACGGCGTCGAATTGAGGTTGATGGATTGTTTTGAACACTTCCTTGAACAGCAGTAATGTTTTCAGCCGATGTTGCAGTATGTTGTGGCCCATGCTTGGGCCTATCACCTACAGACCCTCTTTCTTCGAAATCATTCACTACACGACAAATAGTGCGTTTTGTTGGCACGTTGTTTCTCCCAAAAATTTCACGTAACTTTCTCATCGTCACAGTAATCGATGATTGATTTTGATAAAATGTTTTAACGATTAAAACACGTTGGTTTATCGAATATTTTTCCATAATAAATTTGCCACGTGCCTACTTCACGACTGCCAAATATGAACTGTCAAGACTAATGTTTACCAAAATGGCGGCAAAACAAAGTAGTATACGTTCCCGGCGGACACCCTGTACTTCAGGGTCAACGCCAGAGGCGGGGGGTATGCGTATGCTGGTTGGGACCTGCAGAATCCTTTCCCCGGCCGAGGTCGAAAAGACCACGGATGGATTGTCACTTACGCGAGTACCACCTGGGGTCCTTTTGGACCCTTAGGGTCATTGACTCTTAAGCCGTTCCGCCACGTCAAGGCAGCTGAAGAATGGGAACGGTTGTTTGGATAATTATATTCTTACTGGAATCAAAAGTATGAAGGTTTGAGTGTTGGGCTACAGTATCTTTGATCTCGTTTAACATATTTGTGTGGGAACGAGTCCACAAAAAGTCACTATTTTTCTTCAACAAACCACGATCATGTACCTAAGTAGTTAAACATTCCCATGATTCTTTCTAGCTCTTTTCTATCTCCGGGCTCTTTCAATGAAAGGATCGATTCTACGGGACGTGGATCAGAGCGGATAATATCACCAGGAAAAATACGGGCTAAATATTTTCCTTTTTTTACGCAGTATTGAACTTTATCCACATAAAAGTTAACATTTACTCCACGCGCACTTCTTAACACATTTTCTATATGTTTATCGTGCTCTTCTTTTGTTCTACACCCCGTAATTATATTATAGATATACAATAAATAAAAGTTCCAGGTGTAAACGAGAGAAGCGAGAGAGAAACGAGTGAAAGAATATAAGAAACAACAACAATTTCCTTTACACAGGCGTATTTTATTGGGCTAACTATTGTTGTCCCTGTAACAAACTGCCGGCGATTGACCCAAAGTGCAGCTACGGGGTTTGCTTAAATACCTTTAGAAGGTCTGAATGCACCGTCGACTTAACAACTCGGCCATCCTTTAATGATCGTGTCCTCATGATCCGGACCTCGGTATCGCTCTTCGGGTTGAATTGTTTCCCGAAGTTCTCATCCTTGGACACTGACAGCTTTGAATAACCCTTTGATCGAGAGTGGGACCTTGATTTGGAGTGACTGCCGGGCCCTGATTTGGATTTGGATCTCGAGTGACTGCTTCGAGTGGCCTTGATGTCATTCCTGCTACGCCCTGGTTTATACCAACTGCGTTTGGAACCGCTTCTACCCTGTCTGAAACCCCTTCGATCACATCTAGATCCGCTTTTAATACGCCTTGAGCCACTTCAACTGCACCCGCGACTGCTGGACCCAATACTGCTCCATCTCAATCCGCTACGACTTCATCTGGGGCCGCTGCGCGACCTACTTGTTTTACGACTGCATCTTCCCTTAATCGACCTAGACCTCAAGCAGCTTTCTGATCGCCTGAATCGGCTCTTATTGCGGCTGGAACAACCCATGCTGCGCTTCGATCTACTCCTACCATGACTTGGGCTCCCTGATCAGCTCTTGGATTCTCTGCGACTCTTTTGGGGAGACATAGTCCTACAGTCAGGGATGGAGATGCATTTATATGCCTTTACGAACTTCACTTGTGCTTGGTCCAGCAACTTGCGCCCAATCAGCATCGCATAGGGTTGGCTCTCGTCCAGCACCATGAGGTAAGTTTGTCGACCGCTACTTCAGTGTAGACTCGCCCAACGGTCTGGCAAGTCCCTCCTCTGAATCCCCTTAGCTGCCTGCGGTACTCGACGTACTCGATGTGTCCTTCGTCAGCGACTGAACGATGCAGAGTTACACAATCACTCCCCAATTCGATGAATGCTTGGACTAGATACCCGTTCACCATGGCGTCCTTGACGTACTCTGCCGTATACTCAGTCGGTTCCTCCTTCAACAGCAACTAGGTTGGTGTCTCAGGGTTCCCCACTATACTGGTATTCCGTCCAATTTCCGCAGCTTGGGTACGTCGATGTAGGCAATCCCGTTTATAGTGCCCCACCTGTTGACACTCGAAACACCTTACTCCGTCTTCTGCACCTTCCGATCCGCCCAATAGTCCATTCTCTCGCTGTCGAGACGTATCTGCTTCGTGTCGACTCCTGGGCCTTAGTCCGACGATCCATCGGACTTTTTGTAAGAGGTCATCGACCAACGCTGGCCTCACCGCCCGGAACGTTTCCTGGCACTCGGCATCTGCAATTCCCTGAATTATTTATATATTTTGAAAATATTATAGAAAACTTGTGCTTATTCAGTCAAAAACAAAAAGGAATGCACTAATTTTCACAAATCTGGTTTATAAATCGAAAACAAATTAGAATGGCAATGTGTGACCTATCAAAAATAATTATGCATACAGTAGGTTTGAACAACGTATTAATATTAAATACTATAAAAACGTTCTCAACATCTCAACACTCCCTCTCGTTTTTTTTTTTTTAAGAATTCATATGTGTATGTAGTTAAACAGAAAATTAGCAAATTCCATAACGCTCTCTTAAGCAAGCGGCTTCGTCAACGAGTCGGCTAGTTGGTCATCTGTAGAAACGAACTGCACATTAATTTCTCCTTTATTTTGTTGATCACACGTATAGAAGAACTGTATATCGTTATGTTTAGTTCTCTTCGATGAGTCTGGATTTTTAACAATCGTAATCGCCCTCTGATTATCGCAAAACATCGGTGTTGGATCGATCTGTTTGCAGTAGAAGTCTGATAAAATACGCCTCAGACACACTGTCGCCTTTGTCGCTGAACATAGTGCCACAAATTCCGCTTCTGTTGTCGATGTTGCGATCACACTTTGTTTTCGAGAACTCCAACCAATAGGTCCGCCGTTGAGAAAACAAACCCATCCAGTTGTGCTGTGTCTGCTGTCAACATCACCTGCCCAATCAGCATCAGAATAAATGGTCAGTGCAGTTTCGTTGGTGCCCAAACCATAAGTTATGCCATGTGACAGTGTTCCCTTCAAATATCTAAAAACTCGCTTTACCCCATGCCAATTATTTGTTTCGGGTCTTCCATGTAGCGGCTTTAAACTCCAATGGCAAAAGCTAAATCCGGTCGGGTAGAAATCATTAAATACATCAAAGAACCGATAGCCTCACGATATGGAAATAATCTAGTCTCCTTACCACCAATATCATTAGCTGCTTTAGTGAATTTGATACCTGGATCAGCCGGAATTGAGACTGGCGTACATTCAGTGTGATGAAAACGCTCCAGTACCTTTTTCGCGAAAGCACTTTGGTGTATTTTAACTTTATCTCCCCCTGTATACCTCTCGATCTGTATACCCACAAAGAACTCTGCTTCTTTGTACGTTATCTTGAATTCGTTGTGAAACTGTTTTAAAGGTTCTTGAATGACAGCCATGTCATCGCCGCAAATAAGTCCATCATCCACATACAATGCAAGATAAAATCGCATTGACTTTTTGTAAAAAATGCATGGATCCGTATTTGATTGTTGTAGTCCAAACTGAAATAAAAATGAACCATTTTCCTGTTCCATTGACGTGATGCCTGCTTAAGTCCATACAGACTTATTTTCAGTAGACACACACGATCATCCTCTGCAAAACCATACGGTGGTTCCATGAATATACATTTATCTAAATCGCCGGGTAAAAAGGCTGTATTAACGTCAAATTGGTAAATTTTAAGATCCAAAGCTGCTGCAACTGCTAAGAGACTTCTTACAGAATCGTATCTAGCCACTGGTGCAAAAGTATCTTCATAATCTACACCTCGCTTTTGTATACAACCCCTCGCCATGTCCATCAGCTTTATATTTTTTCTTAAAAATCCAACGATTCGTAATGACATTTTGATCAGCTGGCCTCGGAACCAAAATCCATGTTTCGTTCTCTAACAATGCGTCTAGCTCATCATTGATTGCATTCAGCCATTTCGCAGAATCATCAGCTTCCATCGCTTCCTCAAGATCAAATGGATCCAATTGCGCTACGCACAACTCAGCCATTTTTACTAATCCGTCAGCATCCCTTGCATTCCGTTTTGGATACGGGTCCCTTTGAATTGGTAACCTTGGATTTCTCCATATTTTCTGACTTTTCTCACCTTCTTCACCTTCTTCTTCTGCACTTGCTGGATTCCCGTTCTTCTTCTGCTCCTCATGAGAGGTATCTGCTTTATCCACTACAACGTGAGGCATAACAGACATTTCGTTAAATATGACATCCCTTCGAATCAGAATCTTCCTTTTTGCTGCGTCATACACTCTATATGCCTTATTTCCTTCGCTATATCCTACCATCTGACATTTTACAGAATTTATCTGCCATTTTGTCCGTTGTTCTTTTGGGATATGCATATAGCACTCGCTCCCAAAAACCTTGAGATGTCCCACTGATGGTTTGCCGCCATACCATTTCTCATAAGGTGTGACACCACCAAGAGTCTGCGATGCCGTTCTATTCTTCAAATAAACAGAGGTATTAGTAGCCTCACCCCAAAGGAATTGCGGCAAATTGCGCGCATGCAACATTGCCTTAGCACTCTCCACAATCGTCCTGTTTTGCCTCTCTATAAAACCGTTTTGTTCTGGAGCTCTAGGTGTTGATAGCTCATGTTTGATCCCTTTCGATAAGAGAAACTTCTTCACTTCATCGTTGCAAAATTCAAAGCCTCCATCAGACCTCAATCTCTTGATTTGGTGAGCGTTTGCCTGTACTTCCGCATAAAACTGCATCAGATTCTCCAAAACATCTGTTTTATTCCTTAAGAAAAATACAAAACAGTATCTGGAACAGTCATCTTTTAAGAGCATAAAATAATAAGCTCCACGAATAGACGACACACTCATTTTTCCACATAAATCGACATGAAAAATCTCACCAGGAATAATAGAACGCCTCGCACCCTCCTTAGGAAAACTTAAACGATGTTGCTTGCCATATGCACAGCCCTCACAGAACGGATCCTTTTCGGTATAGTCTTTGACCTTTAAATCTCCGACGACTTCCTTTTGATACATATCCCTCAGCATCTTGAAATTCACGTGACCTAAATGTTCGTGCCACAGCATTATTGACCCAGAAGACGCCACATTCACTTCAATTTTCCTAACTGGCTTCAAATTCATTTTATAGAGCTTGTGGTCTCTGACACCATCCACAATCAGTCGGCGTTCTTTAACGAACAAAACTCGGTTGGCTCCTTCTTCAAAAATCACCTTTTAACCCTTTTCGGTTGATTTAAGCACAGAAATAAAATTCTTATCTAACTTCGGTACATAAAGTACATCCTTGATAATATGTATTGGAGACGACCCTTCGTGATTTGTCACCTGCACATCCACATCGCCCATACCTTCCGCTTTCAAAGAGAAACCATCACCAACTCGAACATGAAAATTCTTGTTTTCAAATGGAACGACATTTTTAAACCACTCCCTCTGAAACGACATATAGTCTGTTGCCCCTGAATCAGCAAACCAAAAATCTCGCATTTCGTTAGAAATTCCTGATCTACCAATCATAAGCAGTTCTGCCCTATCTGTAAAAATTATTGAAGATGAATCTGCACATGAACCTGTTTCCACCATAAAAGACTGAGCATTATTTCTGCCACCCTGATCTCGTTGTTTCTTGAAGCACTCTCTAGCCCAATGGCCTTCCTTCGAACAATAGTTGCATTTTCCCTTCCGCTTAGAGGAATTATCTTTGTTTTTATTGTTGCTCCTGTTCCTGTTAGTATTCTTCCAGCTACTGCTTGCCATATATGCAGCTTCAGATGTACTAGCACATTCACTTCTATTTGACCTTGATTTTAGAAGAGCCTCTTCGTTAACCAAATGGTCAGTGAGCTTCTCGATCGTTTGAGCTGCACTTGGCACAGTATACCAGGCAGTTCTTACATTGTCAAACTTTGATGGTAGGCTGCCCAAAATTTTAGCTATGATTACCTGCTCCTTTTGTTCAACATCCATGTCCTTCAAACGCTGAGCGAGAGACATTACCTTAGCGACGTAATCAGCCATGCTCTCGTCTTCTTCCATCCTGCAGTTAATGAACCTATCTAACAGCACCTGAACAGACTGGTCACTCTTCTCTGCATGCACGGTCCTTAATCTCGACCACATTTGAGCAGCCGTTGTGCAGTCGGACAAATATTTCAACTGCTGCAACTCCAAGCCACGCATAAGAAACGCCTGCGTCTCTGTATCTTTCTCATCCCACGCATCGTAGTTGGTACTCGGACGAGCTAAAGTTCCCAAAATATATTGCTTAAGTTTGTTCTCGGTCATGTAAATCTCCATCTGCCTACGCCATAGATGATAATCCTGCCCATTAAATCGATGAATGTGGTAAATCTTATGTTCAGACATAGTCACCAGTCTATCAAATGAAATTACAGGAACCTCAAGTATTTCGTCTTCAATTTCTTCTTTTGCAGGCGTGCGATGGTCGATGACCGAATCAGAAAAACACTCAGCAATTGAACCTTTCTTTTCCATAAAATAAAAGAATCAGAATTTAACAAAAAAACTTTTCTCAGTAAGACAGAATGCCTAGGCCCATAACCTTTTGAAAATATTATAGAAAACTTGTGTTTATTCAGTCAAAAACAAAAAGGAATGCACTTATTTTCACAAATCTGGTTTATAAATCAAAAACAAATTAGAATGGCAATGTGTGACCTATCAAAAATAATTATGCATACAGTAGGTTTGAACAAGGTATTAATATTAAATACTATAAAAACGTTATCTCAACAATATATTTTATCAGGGAAGTCTCCTGATACATCCCCTTGACGAAATCGTTTTCATCTCGAAAATGTATTCTTCAATATCCTCCCCGTACCTCTGCCTCCGCTTTCACAGCTTATCATGGATGTCCGCGTCATCATCGGTTGTCGGAAAGCTCCGGCATACATATAATTTGGCTGCACCCACCAGTTTTGTCGTCGCCGCCATCAGTAGCAACCTTTCATCGAGAACATAGATGCGCTAGTTGCCCGCTACCTTCTTCTCCACGCTTTCGACGATAGCCCTGCGATCGCCTAAGGGTCAAACTCGGGCAGCATCTCAGCGATGTCTCGCACGAAGTAAAAGTTCCGCGAGCAGCAACTATCCCTGTTCGACGAGACAGCGTTTGCCCGCACTGCAACCTTTGCTTTGATCATTGCGAGGTCTGCAAGTTTCTCCCTCAGCAGCTGGAGTTCATGGCGAAGCTCCTGGAGATCACTCGATTTGCTCGCAGATTCACTCCCTGAGGATTTTCCAACGACCCCCTCAGAATCTGTAGCGTCCAGCAACCGTTTCAGCAGCTCCTCCTTCCGACCCCCCTGGTCCAAGCCGCGCTGCCTCAGCTCCTCACGCAGCTCTTCTTTCGTCAAAGCCCCATACTTCTCCTCTCGCTCCACTCTGCTACCCATGGCCACGCTTTGATTTTTTATTTTTTTTTTATTTCGCCGAAGAAGGAAATGCCTTTCCAAGACTACATTCTACATGCTACGAAATAAAAAAAAAAAAAAAAAAATACGTGCTACATTCGCCCTTCTCAACCAATCAAGGGCTACCAATTTGCCGTAGATGCAATTGATTCTTTATTTGACGTTCTTGACGCCTCTTCATTGATTGTCTGTCTGATTCTGGCCTTTTCCAAATAAGTGGCATTACGAACAACTTAGGCAGACAACTAGACCTGATTTTCTCAACCGATGCGTCCAATTGCGTCGTTACTGCAAGCAACCACCTCCTCTCCACATTAGACCGCTTCCAACCACCTCTATTCCTAACGTTTTCGTACGACAACTTAAGTAAAATTCCTCACTGTGAGAACTCATACAGCTTTGATTTTCGTAAAGCTGATTTCGTTAAGTTTAATAATCTTCTCAGCAACATTAACTTTACTCCTATCCAAGTTAACAGCATCGACTACGCTGTAGCCCCGCCATGATATAATAAAGAGCTACGCTCGCTTCGTAACAAAAGAAACAAAATTTGGCAAGCATTCCTCGAATATCGATCTGACTCTGATTTTTCCCATTACCAGCACGTCCACTCCCAATTCTCTGAAATCTGTGAATATCTTAATGTGGAATATCTTGACAGAATGCAAACCACGCTAATCAGTGACCCCAAATGTTTCTACCACTTCATTAATGCCAAACGAAAAATCCGATTGCTATCCATCTACTTTGAAACTTGCTGATAAATCTTCGGCAGACCACTTCACAATCGCAAACCTGTTTGCTCATTTTTTCAGCCAATCATTTACAGATAACATTACTCAACTTGATCATAGCTACTGCCGCTACTTAGACAACTGTCCCCAAACCTCCTTAGTCACAATTGTTATAACCACGGCGTCGCTATTAGATAAGATTAGCAAACTTAAGGACGAATACTCCCCTCTCCCTTCCGCTATAGTTCTGAAAAAATGCGCGAATTATTTAGTCCAACCCCTTACTACACTTTTCCAACTATCTATTTGGGAAGGAGTTTTCCCCGAAATCTGGAAAAATTCGTATATAATCCCCACTTACAAAAAAGGTTGTAAAAGTGAAATATCCAACTACCAACATCGCTAAACTGTCCTGCATACCCAAGCTCTTTGAAAGCATTGTTTACGACACAATGTTTTTTCACTGTAAAGCTTTCCATTCACCGAACCAGCATGGATTTCTTAAGGGCAGATCAGCAACCATAAATCTTACCGAGTTTGTATCTAGTACTCTGTGCGTTTTGGAAGATGGTGATGAAGTTGATATTGTTGCCACCGACTTCAGCAAAGCCTTCGACAAAATTTCGCATGCAATCATTCTCTTCAAACTTAAAGTTCTTGGTTTTCAATCCGGGTTTATTTCATGGATCAAACCTTACTTGGAAAAACGCCAGTATAAGGTCCTCTTCAGGTCTTCAATCTCTGATCCTTATAAAGCTACATCGGGAGTCCATCAAGGCAACCATCTTGGCCCAATGATCTTCATTTTGACAATAAATGATGTCGACTGTATCATCAACGATTCCCGCCTTTCTATACACGCTGATGATATGAAAATCTTTAGACCTATATCATCCCCTACCGACTCTATCTCTCTGCAAGATGATTTGAACCGATTTTCAGTCTGGTGCCGTAGTAATTTTTTAGAGCTCAACGGCAGCAAGTGTCAAGCTGTTACATACCATATTCCTGTAAGCGTAACCGATCATCCGCTAGAGTCTAGTCTATTTGTGGTGAGCCTATTCCCTCTGTCTCGTCACTGCGCGATTTAGGTGTTATCTGTGATAGGGAACTCAACTTTCGTTCCCGTATTCATAACATTATCTACAGAGTTAACTCTGCGCTCGGTTTCGTTAAACGATGGTCCAAGAAATTCCCAAACCCTTATGTTACAAAATCATTATATGGTATATCACATTCGTCAGACCCCTCCTTGAGTATACTTGCCAGGTATGATCACCTTACTATGAAATCCATATCTTGCGAATCGAAGCCGACCAGCGTAGGTTCATTCGCTTTGCCTTACGAGGTCTTCCTTAGGCTGATAGTTACAATTTACCTCCTTACGCGGACCGCTTGAAACTAATCAATTTACAGTCTCTCGCTAAACGTCGGGAAGTTGCTGACATTTTGTTTATTCATCGGTTATTAGTTGGTCACACTGATTCCCCCGCGCTGCTACATCTGATCTCTTTCAACGCCAACCCACGTAACCTCAGATCCTCACCTGTCGCTCGTCTTTCTCCTCACCGGACCAATTATGGATATCACTTGGGGACCATTGCGATTGATCGGGAAACTACTGACTGCCCAAAACTTGGGTTGGGCCAGTAGCGCAACAATCAAGTTCGTGATGAAGTGCTTACTTTACCTCCTAGTGGTGGTCCCCGGGCAACTATACGTATAAACCCTTATACGTGTAGGCTAAAATTGTAAGTGCGGGTTGTCTAGGGCCTTGATTCTAGACTAGGTAACGTGGGCCTGCGCTACTGAAAACCGATGGCTGCAGAAACCGACACTATGCCTCGGATAAGGAATGATCACATGTTGACGACTTTTGGCCATTGTAGCCGGACAAAGACAGGTTTCTGGAATGTAAAGACGATCCTCGACTCGGGAAGCGAAGGTCCTTACAATGCCAGATACATCCAATTGGAAAAATATATCATGCGAAATAGACATTTTGTGGGTAAGTCTAAGATGGTTAGAAGCGGGCGAGTACCAGTCCCCAACGCGTAACACTGTACTACTCTATTCTGGAAGACCATCCGGAAGTCCGCGGGAATATGTAGTCGGACTAACGCAAACAACAACAGCACACAAGCGCCTAATTTCCTGGCAGCCTCATTGTGATAGGATTTTGACGGCCAGATTCCGGACTAGAGTACGACGCGTCACCATCATACAGTGTTACGCCCCAACGAATAGTTCGTCTGAGGACGAAAAGGAGAGCTTCTACAATCTCTTAAGTGCCATCTTCAACACAACACCAAATGGAGACATTGTCATAGTGATGTAGGATTTGAATGCCAAGATAGGCAACGACAACGAAGGGCTCAAACATGTAATCGGGAAGCATAGACTAGGCAACCGCAATGACAACGGCGAAAGGTTTATGGATTTCTGCAATGCCAACCGCATTGTGATAGGTGGCACCATGTTTGAGCACAAGACCTGCCACAAAGTCAGCTGTGTTTCCAATGACAGGCAAGCAACCTCCAACCAAATTGACCATTTTGCTATCAGCCGCCGCTTTAGAAGTAGTCTCCTGGACGTCCGAAACAGGCGAGGAGCAGATGTGGGAATAGTATCATCTTATGACAGCTACTCTCCAACTACGCACTGCTGCAGTTCGAAGATCCCACGACAACACAAGAATACCCAGGTTCAACATCGACAGATTTAGTGATCCCTCAGTGCGCCAGCAATTAAGGGAGCACTTTTTGCAAGGTGTGGAAGCAATCAGCAGCTCAATGCCCGCAACCATCCAAGACCATTGGTGTGCTCTGAAAAATGTTTTTACATCTGGTGCTGAAAAAATCGTCGGTCGATCGCAGGGAATACATAAGGCGTGCCTTTCCGAGGATACCTGGAGACGGATTGACGAACGAAAACAGCTGAGAGCTCCCGTTGCAGCTACCCCAGCAGCAGGGAGAAGCGAGCTAGAGTCCCTATATCGCATGAAGATGAGAGAAGCTCAGCGTAGCGTGCGACGTGACAAGCGCAACTACATCAACGCGCTGGCTAGAGAAGCAGAAGAAGCTGCACGGAGGTGCGACAGCAGGACCGCCTACAGAATCACGAAAGAGCTGACAGGTGGTCACAGCTTCAACCAACATCCAGTGAAAAGCCTAGACGGCTCTTTGCTCATTTCGGATGAGGACCAGCTCAAGAGATGGAAAGAGCATTTTGCTAAGGTTTTGAACCGCGTATTCGCCAGCGATATGCTCCCAAATCGGACTGAGATGCCCGAGGTGAGAAGTTCCCTAATACGCACCATGACTCACAGTAATGAAGAGATCACTACCGCGATCAAGGCACTCAAAAACAACAAGGCGGTAGGACTGAAGGTATTCCAGTTGAGCTTCTGCTTCCACTTATAGATAGAGCTTGGGAAGCTGAGAACTTTCCTAACGAGTGGAAACAGGGAATGACCGTCAAGCTTCCGAAAAAAGGAAATTTAATGGAGTGCGGAAACTGGAGGGGTATCTGCGTGCTGTCTGCTGTAGCTAAGATAATAGCTAAAATCATCCTGGAGCGAATCAAACAACATCTCGAAGACACTCTCGATGCCGAACAAGCAGGTTTCTGCTCTGGATCCTCCTGTGTCGACCTCATCAACAACATGCGGGTTATCATCGAATAGTGCGTTCAATACCGATCGCCACTCCACCTGCTGTTCATCGATTTCGAGAAGGTGTTCGATAGTGTCAACAGGGAGTTTATTTGGCGTGCCTTACGCAGGAGAGGCTAATTGCTATTATCAAAGCTACATATGAAGGCTCCAAATGTCACGTTCTGCACAGGGGAAGGTTGTCTGAGGAATTTGAGATCCAAAGTGGGGTAAGACAAGGCTGTATCCTTTCACCAATATTATACCTATTGGTGATTAGCGATGTGCTTGATGCAGCTTTGTCGACGGGAAACGGAGGAATTCGATGGACTCTTACATCTCAACTGAAACATCTTGACTACGCTGACGATGCATGCTTACTCTCCCACAGAATTATGGACCTCCACCAAATGACAGAAGATGTGGAGAGGGAGGCAGGCATCGTCGGGCTGAAAATTAATACGGCAAAAACTAAAATGATCAGCCTTGGAACAAACTCATCGGCTCAAATATGCATTGCGGGACAACCGGTAGAGAAAGTAGAGGATTTCCAGTATCTTGTGAGTATTGTCTCGACCGATGGTGTAACCGAACTGGATATAGCCAACAGGATCGCCAAAGCAAAGTCCGCGTTCGGGATTTTGTCCAAAATATGGCGAAGCAATGCAATCAGTTTGAACACCAAGAAAGACTGTTCCGCTCCAACGTTGCTCCGTGCTGTTATATGGTTGCAGCACGTGGAGAGTGACCACTACTATTACCAGAAAGCTGCAAACGTTCGTTAATAGGTGCCTGCGCAATATCTTAAGGATTTTCTGACCCAATCGTATCTCGAACGAACACCTTTACGAGAGAACGGGTCAGGAACCAATAGGCACAGCCATCCAACGACGGAAGTGGCAGTAGATTGGTCGGTCACACGTTCTGTAAGGGTGACAGTTCCATAGCGAACCATGCTATGCAGTGGAACCCTTTAACTCAGGATGGCAGAAGACCTGACGGTCCGAGGAGAACATGGCGCAGAACAGTCGAGAAGGAGGCACGGCAGTTAGGGAAAAGTTGGGGAGAACTCAGACACATTGCCAGAAACCATACACGATGGCGCGTAGGCGTAGTAGAGGCCCTAGGACCCACAATGGGATACAGGACATAAGTAAAAAAGTAAGTAATGTCCAGAATACTCCGTGAAGCTAGCTAGCTTTCCCACTAGCAGAGCGTCCTTAAGAAACGTTCTTCATTCCCATAATTCCTCCTGATACTTTTTAAGCTTAAGTCTAGTATAATTTAAAAAAAAGGGAGGTTAAGTGCCCATTTTGTTAGTTTTAAGTTTAGCTTTAAGTTCGCTTGCATTAAGCTTGAATAAATAAAATAAATAAAAGCGCACGCTTATCAAAAGACCACAAAAGTCGACGCAAAACAATTTTTTTTTTTTCGTCCAAAAAAATTAAAAGCAATCTGGTCATCCTAACAGCCAAGGAACTCAATCACTCGAACGGCCAGTCCGCTTCTCCAGTCGCCAGCCAATTTTTTTCTTCTCCCATTCCAACGGCAATAGTTCAGCGCCCAGCACCAACCCAGCCCAGATCAACGGCTCGTTTCAACGACCTCCTCAACCGCCGAATCGACTTCCAAATTCAAATCAGCGACACAATCGCAAGCAAAAATTGACAATCTCTGCAACGCTCAACTGCTGGCGCTCACACACACTGAAACAGACCGTCTCGTGCACTCGGTGTCGTGTTCTTCGCTTCCTCTGTTTATTCACCTCTTTCGCTTGCACCACAGCGAATTTTCCAGCTGTGAGTCGAGCCCATTCGTCGAGATCACAAAAAAAGCCCAAGATAATCCCGTTCGCTATTTAAGTTTTCTTATCCCACTTCTGATTTTATAAACGAGAGAAACGATAGCGAAACGAGTGAAAGAAAATAAGAAACAACAACAATTTCCTCTACACAGGCGTACTTTATTGGATTGACTATTGTTGTCCCTGTAACAAATGGTCGGCGATTAACCCCAAGTGCAGCTACGGGGTTTACTTAAATACCTTTAGAAGGTCTGGATGCACCGTCGACTTAACACAGGGAAATTACCAGAATATTTACTATTAATATTTTGAAATTTTTCCGCTGCTATTTTGACACCAAATGGAAGTATTATACATTGTACTCACATGTCCGGTATAGCGTACTGAACACAGTGAATTTCTTAGATGAGGGGCATAATTCGACTTGCCAAAAACATTATTTTACGTCAAATACTGTAAAATACTTTAACCCTCTCATAGCATCGCAAAAATCAGACAGAGTTGGGATAACGCTGTGCTCTTCTTGGAGGTTATCATTCAAGGCACTCGGATCCAAACATAACCTTAAACTGCCATTTGCCTTTTCTAGTATTACTAATTGATTAGACCATTCCGATGGTTCCTCTCGAATAACACCACGTCGTTCCATGTTTTCGAGAGCTTCCTTAACATTATCTCTCATACCCAGTGAAATTCTATGAAGAGGCTTACGCACAGTTATAGCATTAGATTTGACTTTCAACCTACATTTATCTGGAAATCTACCGTCTGCGGAAAAGGCGTCACTGTTTTTAATCAAAAAACGTCCTACTTCATTAATTTCATTCACTCTACGGATTAAATCAAATTGAATACACGTTTTTAGGCCAACTAAATGTTTTGAACTTTCATTAACTGCTACGTAGTCAACGTCATCAACTTCCTCTTTATACTGTGTGCGAAGACGAACCGAATCCATTGTAGCAATTTGAGAACCTCCATATGCTTTTTATCTATGTTTTACGGGGCTCAACTTTGCCTCGCATTTAACTATTTGTAAAGCGTCAAACGTTATAATATTTACGTCAGCTCTACTATAAAGCTTAAATTCTATTAAACTGTTTTCTACTAATATGTTTTCGCACCAACTACCAAACCCATGACGAGCCTGACCTATCGCACCAATATAAGCAACTGACTCACTACTGTCATCATCACCATCACTCTCAACCGTAGCTTCGTTAATATAGTTAATTCCTTTAGATTTACAAACAGCTGCAAAATGATTAAATCTTCCACAAGCCTGACACCTTATACAATATGCTGGACATTTACCCGGTGCATGATGTCTATTACATTTGTAACAAACATTGCTAGCGAACTTTAAATTGACACGTCGTTGTTCCATATTATTATGCTGATCTCTGTTCTTTGTTACAAGATTTCTAGGATGAGTAAAAAATGGAACATTCAAACTTTGTCAAACATTGTTATCAGAATAAGAATTACGAGTAAATTGTTTTTCTCTCTTATTTTTAACAGCATCAACAGACGATCCTATTTCGATTTGCATCTCCTTCGCTTGTTCAGCCACCTTGCAGATTTCTTTTGCTTTTGGTAAATCTAAGCCATCCGTCTTTAAAAGCTGCAGTCTTATGTTTTGCTCAGCTATGTCCATCACGATACGGTCCCTTATCATAGACTCCTTCTGGCCAGTTTTACAGTATCCGAGAGGAACTGTTCAAGCGCTTCCCCTTCTTTTTGATGTCGAGAAAAGAAAATATGCCGTTCGTATACCACATTGCTCCTAGGTACACAGTACCGTTGAAATGCCTCAATAACCCTTTTAAGCTTATTTTTGTCTGCTTCTGATATTGCAAGTGTTTGGTATACTTCGATTGCTTCTTCTCCAGTACACGACAGAAATCGGGCAGTTTTTATTTCCTCAGACTCACTATTGGTTTTGGTGTCCACAGAATAGATTCCACATATTGTGAAATTTTAGCCAAATATCCTTCACATTTCCGTCCATTATTAGTGGGCCCGGTTTTTGGAACTCGTTGGCCATTTTAACTTTGTTTTGTTTTAAAATTAATTTTAAGTTGTTTTTTTTTTCTGTTTTTTCTTTTCGATTTTTTTTTAATTAAGTACCGGCTGCGGCATGTTATGTTCTTCAATAAGTGTACTCAGTCCAATTTCACAGTCCAATTTCAATATATGTTTTATTCATGAATAGTTAACTTACAACTGAACTAAAGAATATTCAATCAAAGATCGAACCCAGCATGATATCCGAATCGGTTCACATATGTATAAACATATATATATGTATGTATGCCAACCTCAATAGTACATCACTCATAAGGAATCAAATGTTTAAGGCATCTGTGTATTTGTGCGAGCTAAGGACAATATGTTGACAAGATCTTAGTATTCTAGGCTTGAAGAGAAATTGGATGCTTGTGCGTTCATTTCCAGAGTGCCCAGTGGGATGGTTTTATGTTCCAGGTCGATGTTTTTTTTTTTTTGAGTCGCTACGAAATGAAATATTTTTAAATTTTTTTTTTTTTATTTATCTATTATTTAGTTTATAAAAGTAATCAACTTAATATCTTTCTGAAATTGAAATCAAAACCTTGCCTGACAACACCGAGAATGCACGTTGCTGCGTTTACTTGCTGATTAAGATGATTTAGGACCTGCAGGTTACATTGTTGGTCTAGATTTGAGAAGCGAACTATTATAGTATATTGGTCTAGGTGGGCAAGTTGTCATAGATCTGTTGAAAGTTACAGAAAATAGAAATTCTCACAAGGTATATTTTGATAACTGTTTTACCAGCCTGAGCCTATTCGTTCATTTGAGAAATGAGGGATATTTTGCTACCGGGATTGTCTGCGGAAAGAGAATCCCCAAATGCCCACTAGAGACCAGCAAATCAATAGGCAAAAAACAGCGTGGTGCAATGGAGTTCTGCTATGATCACGCGAATGAAATAAGTGTTATACCATGGAATGATAAATCCATTGTTACAGTGGCAACCAATTGCGAGTCTCCCAAATGCCATTGTAAAACAATGGAAAAGAGAGAGATCTCGATACCACAACTATATATGATAGCTATGTACAATAAATATAATACATGGGGGGCGTTGACTTGTACGACAATGCAGTGGCAAACTACCGTATAAATATTGGTGGTAAAAAATTGTGGTGGCCGTTATATGCCAATACGATAGACTCCGCAATAGTGAATGCTTAGAAGCTTCACAGAATTGTGTAGGAAAAACCAATATCGCAGCTGGACTTTAGGTCTGAATTAGTTCGGAGTCTGGCACTTATAGCCAACAAGTGCAAAACACAATCTGTTCGAGGACGGGGTTCAACTTCATCTCTACCATCCACTTCGCTATAAGATAACGTTGGCCACATTATTGAGAGGAATCCTGAAAATTGGAGAAGACGGTGCAGAGTTTGTAAAAGCACAACTGTTTTTATGTGTAACAAATGCGCAATTCCGTTACTTTTTCATTGCTTTAAGGCTTACCACACTTAATTTCTTTTTATATGTATTGTCCCAATGTTGCGTTAACGCAACGCCGAAAAAGTGGGAGTGACTGATTGAAAAAATTGTTTCTTTAAATGCGAAATGCTTACGAGCACGCAATAAAATGGTTATGAATTCAAATATTAGCGTTTTTCTGAATATTTATACTAGTGGTCCTAAATGGGTTAAGGCATGTAAAATAAATTAAACATACACACATGGTTTCGCTATACAAAGCGCTTTAACCAATTAAATGAAAGCATTTTAATCACGTTCATGGCTGTATGAGCTTAGATCCTGCTTGTTTGTAATAAATGTAATAAATTCTTTATTTCAGAAAAAAGTTTTTAACAAATGTATACTTCAATTTTAATTGAAATTGAATTCTTTAAGAAACAAAGAATGTACGACTATGACATTTTGTCGTCTGTCGGTAGTTTGGCTTATTATTTATTATATAATTTATATTTGTTTTATAGTATATTTAATTTTTATCTAATACAAAGTGCTCACCAGTTTTTGTTCCGGTTTTTAATTGTTAAAATAATTCATTAATTTATTTCTATATTTAAGAGCACCGATAACGAAATTGCTAAGCATGTTCCAAGATTCATCATTAACTCCGTTTAAAACATTTATTACATCCTCATTATTCAGTGTTGTTTTCTTAAAATATCTATACCTAAATTCCCTTAAGATCGGACATCTACCAATGAAATGTTGGATTGTTTCCACTTCCCTCATATTGCACAACGAGCATAGATTGCAATCTCGAGTGTTAAATCTACTTCCATTGAGCCAGATCAGATCACAGCGTGCTTTATAGATCCATGATATATTATTTTGGCTGTATTTATCAGTGAAGTACGTTTGACCTTTCGAATAATCAAGTTGGCTATAAATTCTATCTGTGCTCCTTGCTGCTTTTTGTAACCTACTTTGCCACCTTTTTGCTTTAGCCTCTTCAACAGTTGGTTATCTTTGAATAGCCAATCAGTGCGCGTTAGGTTTTCAGCCTGCCATTGTAATTCAAAATCCGATCCAAGAATATTTATGTCCTTAGCCCAAAAAATGTTTTTTTTTTTTTTATAATTTTCTTCGACGTTATATGAAGCAACTTTCTGCCATCGTATTCGAACAATGTTTGGTAAATATATTGCAGATGAAGTTCTAGTGTGTAGAAGTGACCACAATTAAGTCTGGTTTCTATATAAAGGACATAACTTGCTGTGCTGTGTAGGCCTGAATTGCTCTATAGACTGCTTGGAATAGTTGCCACTTCGATTTGAGGGATATTTCGTTTCTGCTAAGGAAGTTTTCCCATGTGGCATTAATGCTATTTTTTGCTGAATTGTTCCTGATATCAACATGCTTGGCAAACGACATTTTTGGAGTAAGAATCACATCGAGGTAACAGTACTCCCGCACAATTTTAATTTGATCGCCTTTAAATATTCAGTTTCTCTAGAGGATAGACTTCCACCATTTCTAAATACCATAATAGCTGATTTCTCCAAATTCACCTCCATATTCTATATGCTGCAATATTCTTCTATTCGCATTATCATTTTCTGCAAGGTGTTTACGTCATCTGAAAAGATTAGTATCAAGATCCCGCTTGTTATGCAAACTAATACATAGCGTTGTTTCTCTCGCTGTTTGTTTATTTCCCCTCGGTTGAATTTCGACCACCCTGAGCCTGAGCAAATTCTCGCAGCCATTTATGTTTGTAATGTAGAAAAGAATTTTACATTATCAACATACAGAAGGGAACGTTAATCGTATTGGGCGATTTTAACGCCAAAATAGGAAAGGAGGAAGTCTTTGGTAGGGCAGTCGGTAAGCATAGCCTACACGACACCACGTCTGATAACGGACTAAGGCTAATTGATTTCGCTGTGGAGCGAAATGTCACCATAGCAAGCACATGGTTTCCTCATCTCGATATTCATAAGCAGACATGGCGGTCCAATGATCATGTAACGATCAACCAAATTGATCATATTGCGATCGACGCAAGGCATGCCTCCAGTATTCTGGATGTCCGGACCTTCCGAGCGGCCAACATAGACTCGGATCATTACCTTGTTGTAGCCAAGGTACGAATGCGGATATCCCAATCTGAGCAACAAAGAAGAATTACTGTGAGAAAATTTAACGTCGAAAAGCTACAATCGCAAGAGACCGCCAGACTCTTCGCTGAACGCGTATCCCGAAATCTCTCAATCACCAATTTGCCGCCAGCATCAAGTACCGAAGACCAGTGGCAACGCTGCCAACATGCCATCAGAAATGCCGCGACTGATGTGTTGGGTCTCGCTCGACCACCACCGCGAAACCCCTGGTTTGACGAAGAATGCCGGCGAGTGCATGCAGCAAAACAAGAGGCATACAAAGCGGCGCTGCAAAGGAAGACGAGAGCTGCTCGTGAGCTCTACGAACAAAAGAGACGGGAAGAACATCGGCTTCTCCAAAAGAAGAAGAAAGAGCATGAGAAGCGCGCGTTTGAGAATATCGAGAGTCTATACTCCAGGAACAATGTACGGAAGTTTTACCAAAAGGTAAAAAGAACGTGTCAGAGAAGTAATACCCGTACAGAAACCTGTAGAGATGAAAATGGAAACCTCGTAGTAGAATCATAGTCGGTGCTGAGAATATGGAAAAACTACTTCTGCAGACTGTATAACGGCGACGAAGACCAACATCCCGCTGTCAGGCAGAATGAACCATTCAACATAGACGATGATAGTCAAAATTTCCGTCCACCTGACCAAAACGAAGTGAGGATAGCAATATCCAAGCTAAAATCCAACAAGGCTGCTGGACCTGACGGCTTACCGGCCCAACTTTTCAAGGCAGCTGGCGATGAATTGGTAGAGTGCATACACCAACTCATTTCTAATATTTGGTCAGACGAGTGTATGCCTGATGAATGGAATCAGCATCGTTTGCCCGATCCACAAGAAAGGAGACCCCCTCAACTGCGCCAATTATAGAGGCATCAGTCTCCTCAACATCGCATACAAGATATTTTCTGCGATATTGTGTGAACGCCTGAAACCCTTTATCAACAGCCTGATCAGTGCGGTTTCAGACCAGGAAAGTCCACCATCGATCAAATCTTCACACTTCGGCAGATCCTGGAGAAAACCCAAGAATTCCAAATCGATACTCACCACCTCTTTATCGATTTCAAGGCCGCCTATGACAGCATCTATAGAGAAGAGCTTTATAGAGCCATGTCTAGTTTTGACATCCCTGCCAAACTTGTCCGTCTGTGCAGGCTGACGATGGAGAACGCTCGCTGCTCCATCAAGGTCGGTAATGACCTCACCGAGACCTTTGATGTCAAAAAAGGCTTTAGACAAGGTGACGCGCTGTCATGTGACTTCTTCAATATTGTACTTGAACGGATTGTGCGGAACTCACAAGCCAACACCGGAGGCACAATCTATTACAAATCTGTACAACTCCTTGCATACGCCGACGATATAGACATTATCGGAAGATCTCAGCGGGCTGTCACCGGTGCATTGAGGCGGAAGCGGCCAAAATGAGTTTGGCGATAAACGAGGGCAAAACCAAGTATATGCTGTCAACTAGAAGGGAAAACCAACACCGACGAATTGGACAAAACGTCACCGTGGGCAGCTATAACTTCGAGGTAGTAAGGGACTTTGTCTACCTTGGCTGTGCTATAAATTCTACAAATAACATCAGCGCAGAAATCAAGCGAAGAATAACTCTTGCCAATCGCTGTTTTTTGGGCTTATAAGGCAATTCAACAGTAAAGCCCTATCTCGAACAACTAAGGAGACTCTGTATAAGACCCTGATCATCCCAGTCCTGCTTTACGGCGCTGAAACATGGACGTTATTAACAGAGGATGAAGATATCCTTGGTCGCTTCGAGAGAAAAATTCTTCGTAAGATTTTCGGTCCCGTTTGTGTTGACGGGTTTTGGAGGAGAAGATTCAATCACGAACTATACGAGCTGTACAGCGACATCGACCTAGTCAAAAAACTGCGTATTGGACGTCTGAGATGGCTAGGACATGTAGAGCGAATGGACACTAACGTTCCGGCCCGCAGAGTCTTCGAATCTAACCCGGAGGGACGACGCAGTAGAGGGAATCATCGCCGTAGGTGGCGCGCACAAGTTCAAGGGGACCTCGACCAACTTGGAGTGCGCAACTGGAGGCAATTAGCTAAAGACCGAGCTAAATGGAGAGGCTTGTTGGTTGAGGCCCAGGTTCACCCCGAACTGTAGCGCCACCTAAGTAAGTAAGTAAGAAGGGAACGACAAAGCTTTAAAATTGAAGGCAGATTGTTAACAAAAAGCCAAAATAGGGAAGGTGCCAAATGACTCCCTTCTGAAACTCCGGAAATAACAAAAAATTCTTTAGAAAAGTATTTTCCTACGGCAAATGTTTACGAGTATTTTCTCCCCTTTAGATAAGGCATAAGTCATTCTAGAAATGACCCATAGAAACCAAAAGTTTTTAACTTTCTAGAAATAATATTTAAATTCACTCTGCTGAATACCAAGTGGTGCTGTAATAACAGTTTATTTTTCAACGTATCTAAATGGCCGTCGATAATCTTTTCAAGAAAATGTAATTTAATAAGTTGTGATTACAATCTCAATGAATCTGTACTTTACAAAGTCATATCGAAATGTGATTTAGGAGTGCATTTTTCTCAAAATATAGACTTCGATTTTCACATTGAACAAATTTGTCTATATAACAAATTCAATGCTTGGCTTTATAAAGCGTTGGAGTAAAGAATTCAAATATCCTCTTATTACATCCGCGCTTTACAACACCTTTGTTCGTCCGCAGTTAGAGTATGCATCTAGCATTTGGTCTCCAATGTATGCAGTACACATTAACCGCATTGAATCCGTATAGCGTCCGATTTGTCCGATTTGTCCGATTTGCACTCCGCCACTTAAAATGGAAAGACCCTATACGTCTTCCACCATATTGCGACTGCCTTTTTCTCTTAAATCTTTATTCTTTGGAGAAACGTAGGGAAGTATGTGATGTAGCATTTTTACACCAACTAGTAAATGGTTTTATTGACTCGCCGTACATTTTAAATGAAGTCGGCTTAAACATAAGATGCTGCAACTCCAGAAATACCGACATTTTTCGCCGGAGGAATTAGGGCTCTAACGAACCTCTTACGCATATGGTAAAGGAAGTAAATAATAACCACGACAAATTTGATTACAACTATAGTAAATTAAATCTAAAACATAAATTATACGCGCGTGTAATGTTTATGCGAAGCATATGCGTACCTAGCATATTCATTTTTTAGTTCATTCTTTTGGTTAGTATGCAATTTTCTTGTTTACTTGTGCAGCAAAATATTTAGGAATGACCCTAGACGCAAAACTTAAGTGGAAACCACACGTTAAAAAGAAGCGCGAAGAGCTCGAAATCAGATTTAGAGAAATGTATTGGCTACTCAGAAGATACTCGAAGTTAAGCATATACAACAAACTGCTTCTGTATAAGCAAGTGCTAAAACCGTCTTGGACATATGGTATACAACTTTGGGGTTGTACCAAACCAAGCAATATGGCTCTACTGCAAGCATTTCAAAATAAAATGCTAAGAGCAATCGTGAATGCTCCTTGGTATATAAGGAATAGTGATATTCATAGAGATCTAGGAATTGCTACCGTGAGGGACGAAGTAACAAACTTTGCTCGCAAACTTCGTACCCGTCTTCGTGTTCATTGCAATAATGAAATAATCCGTACTATGGACGTGACAAGCCTTGAGCGCCGACTACAAAGAACAAGACCTTTCGACCTAGCGCCGTAAGGAAAAACCGCATGTAATGACGGTATTAGTAGGTGCCTTCACTGGAAAGCTACCTACCTAACGCGATTAACACTACAGAAGCGTAAACTACTCGTTAAGGCAACTTAGTCGTAGTCATCACAAAAAATGAAAAAATGAGAGGAACGAATTTCCTACTACTATGAGTACGCGCAGCCGGTTCTCATAGTGCCTCTCTGAGGGGGTGAGAGGTTTAGCCCGTAGGCATATACTGACTAGCACTGATGGCATTGTCAGATATATGAATCGGGCATAACCAATGGTACGGACCATTGGTATCTTTTGAAGATTCCTGCACCTCCAGGCGCAACCAAAAAAAAAAAAAAAACTTGTGCAGTTTTTAACCTTAAAATTAAAGAAGGAACTTAAAAAAGAACAATTTGGCTATACGAGGAAACCAACTGAAAAAAAGATTAGATGAGTTCTTTAGTAACTGGTCGTTATGCTTATTCGCTAGTGACGTGGACGCCGCGGTTGATAAGATCACTAATACAATTCTCCTACGTATAAGTACTTGTATCTCTCACAGAATTAAAACTATCGAACTTAAGGAAAACGCCTGATATAACTCGAGCTGTAAAGAAACTATTAGGCTAAATGAACTGAGTTTTCGGTCTTACAAGACCAATCCAACTGAGAAAAACCGAAAAAGTTGAAACGATCCAGAAATGACTGCGATACCTACATTAACCGTGTTAAATTCTCTCACGACCAAGAGTTGAGGCAAAAAATACTACATTTGCAAAAATACTTCTTGATCTCAACAAATCCGCTCGTCCAGATGGTATACCAGCTATTGTACTGAAGAGGTGTTCTTCATCAGATCCCGTACCTAAAAAAGCAGAATCTCCCTCTCTCTCCAGCTACCGACGTCCCTCGGTTACACGGTATGTGTGTCAACAAGAAACTCTGTTGGAATGACCATATATACGAAATCGTCAAGAATGCCGCGAAATGTTTAGGTTTTCTAAAACGATGTAAGAAATAATTCACCACTTCAGATATGACTTCAATTTATAAGGCGACCCTTCGCCCTAAGTTAGAGTAAAAAGCTCACATCTGGTCAGGTGCACCAAAATCCATATTGCACTTTATAGATAGGATACAAAATCGAGCGATGAAGCTTGTAGGAGACATGAATATTATGAACAATATTGTTTCGCTTGAACACCGACGTAATTTCTCCTGCCTTTCCCTGTTTGTCGATATATTCACCGAAAGTGCTCAAACGAAATAACCTCTTAAGCCTATCTTGGGACGTGGCTCGAAATACTCGTATAGATATTCTTTCGTAAGCTGCATAAGCTCAACAGACACATACTTACGTTGAATGCTCTTCCGAACTCTATTTTGCCTCTCCATTATAGCTTACAGATATTTATGACCAATGTGCGTCTATTCTTTCTGTCTAATTCTTATCTCATGCTGCATACATATGTATCGAAACAATACATAAAAATTGAAGTCGAACCCCTTTAGCGCGGGCGAATTATAAAAAAAAAAACACTAAGCTCTGAATATGGATATACAATGGTAAAAGTGATCTAAAAAACAGTATCTATCAGGTTGGCAACTAAGTAATTGGCGATTTTTTCAGATAAATAAAACAAATTTTTTTAAATACAACGAATGAACTTTAGTCAACGATATATTTTCTTCGATGATCTTGTGCCATTTTTCTGGCAACTTCATAATTCCACGTTCGTAGAACTTCTGATCTTTATTGGCAAAAAACTGAAACAAGTGCGATTTCACAGCGTCATCATCATTGAAAGTTTTACCATCCAAAGAGTTTTGCAAAGATCGAAATAAATGGTAATCAGCAGCAGCAAGGTCAGTGCTATATGGTGGATGTAACATCAATTCCCAACCAAGCTTCAATAATTTTTTTCCGAGTGACCAAAGATATATGTGGCCTAGCGTTGTCCTGGTGAAAATTGATACCTTTTTGATGGACCAATTCTGGCCGTTTTTCCTTGATAGCTGTATTTATTCTGTACAGTTGTTGACAG
Source organism: Brachypalpus laphriformis (assembly GCA_945910035.1). Lineage (NCBI taxonomy): Eukaryota > Metazoa > Arthropoda > Insecta > Diptera > Syrphidae > Brachypalpus > Brachypalpus laphriformis. The sequence continues at coordinate 131,703,319 of OX246756.1, forward strand.
TACACATGCGAATTGATCGTTTGATTCCTTGGAAGTAGCTCAAAATACACCAAACATTTTCAAAATCCCACCAAATTGAGAGCAAAATCATCGTTAAGCCTGCACCATGATCGTTTTCGATTGACGTTACTGTAAACAATAAACCTTTTTTTTTTCTTTTTTTTTTTCCTATCTCTCGTACAGTTACATAACGATCCGACTCGATTATGGCTTTAACAATCGACGTCATCGTTGTTCACCTTTCAGTGAAAAATCTTCGGAATGAAATTTGTCAAACCAATTCCGGCACTGTCTTTCTTTTAAGGCTTCTTCACCATACACACACGTAATTTTTATCGGCTTGAGCTGTGTTTTTTCTTTTACGGAAATAAAAATGTAAAATATGACGAAAATGCTCGTTTTTGCACTCCATATTAAAAGTCACGCCGAACTAATACCTTTTCACAAAAATATGCGGAATTTGCTTCTAAAGCAAGATAAGACTGACAGCTAACAATTGTCAAAAGGAAAATAATATATCATTGACAGAAGTCATTAAAAAAGATGGCCAAAGAGATACAGTGGACGTCCAGTATAACGAATGATATAATGTTCGGGGTCATTCTCTATATCGAGAGCGTTCGTTATATCGATCGACTTTTCATACAAAAAATTTAAATAAGTTATCAATAAATTTATTTATTCATAGGTTTTTTTATTGGTAATGTTAAATTGAATGGTCCTGCCATTATAGTATACATATTTTGAGGAAAAAAAATCACTTATACGACTTTGTCTCACTTCAAGTCGAGATTTCAATTGTAAAGCTTTTTCTTGAAGCCGTCTCAAAGTGAACATGTCAGCCATATCAATATTAACTTGTTGTCCCCATCGTAACACATTAACTAAGGAACTGGCAGCGTCAACGTGTTTTATTGGATCTCCAACATTATTGCTACCATCACCTTGCTCACCTAAGTTCAACGGTGTCGCAGTAAGCTTGGTCTTCTAAATTACATTCAGTATTGTTCCAAGCTTCTATTTCTGCGATGGTAGTACGACGCTGAAGAGAAAAAAAAAAGTCATTTCCGAAACTGATGCGTTTTAATGAAGTGGGTTACCTCTGGGAAAACACAGTTCACCATACTTAAAGTATTTTGCAATGTCAAAATTTGATCATCTTGCCACAATAATGAGTGGAAGCTCATCCTCCTCATCGAAATCTAGGGTATCACTAATTAAAATGTTTCTCCAACATTTATGAAGTATTTGACTTGAAAGGTTATTCCATGCTCGATGCAGAAGCATGATTGCATCAAAGAGTTTATATTCTTTTAAAGCAGTGGTGATGTCTGGACCCCTAGAGTCGCTGAAGTCCATGATACAGTTGTAAACCCTTTGGGCCACACACATATGAGAGAACTTTCGTGTTGATGTACATAAGATGCACAAATGACAACGTCAACAAGAACACAGTCATTTTATGTCAAATTATTAACGCGTTCGTTATATCGGATAGCAAATTGTGTCCATCGTTCGCTATTTAGAGATGTTAATGTAAATCTAAAAAGCGTTCGTTATATCGCAAATTCGCTATATCGGGTATTCCTTATACTGGACGTCCACTGTACTTATATGAAACATGTTACATATATGGTATGTATTTACTCCTTGGGTAACATTTTGCGGAGTATGGGTCTACTCTCGTATTTGTCTTGGCAATCTATTATTTCGCCATGATCATTTCGCAATATGCTGTCTTGCATTTTAATTATTTCGCATTGCATTTATTCGCAATTTTTGTTGAGCAAGTTCTTATTTAGCTATGTTATCGTATCGCAAGAATACCTATCATTTCGCAATTGTCATCTAGGAATTTTTATATTGTGTTATGATTTATTCGCATTTTGCTAATCTGCATTGTATACTTACTTACTTAGGTGGCGCTACAGTTCAGGGGTGAACCCGGGCCTCAACCAACAAGCCTCTCCATTTAGCTCGGTCTTTAGCTAATTGCCTCCAGTTGCGCACTCCAAGTTGGTCGAGGTCCCTTTGAACTTGTGCGCGCCACCTACGGCGATGATTCCATCTACTGCGTCGTCCCTCGGGATTAGATTCGAAGACTCTGCGGGCCGGAGCGTTGATGTCCATTCGCTCTACATGACCTAGCCATCTCAGACGTCCAATACGCAGTTTTTTGACTAGGTCGATGTCGCTGTACAGCTCGAATAGTTCGTGATTGAATCTTCTCCTCCAAAACCCGTCAACACAAACGGGACCGAAAATCTTACGAAGAATTTTTCTCTCGAAGCGACCAAGGATATCTTCATCCTCTGTTAATAACGTCCATGTTTCAGCGCCGTAAAGCAGGACTGGGATGATCAGGGTCTTATACAGAGTCTCCTTAGTTGTTCGAGATAGGGCTTTACTGTTGAATTGCCTTATAAGCCCAAAAAACAGCGATTGGCAAGAGTTATTCTTCGCTTGATTTCTGCGCTGATGTTATTTGTAGAATTTATAGCACAGCCAAGGTAGACAAAGTCCCTTACTACCTCGAAGTTATAGCTGCCCACGGTGACGTTTTGTCCAATTCGTCGGTGTTGGTTTTCCCTTCTAGTTGACAGCATATACTTGGTTTTGCCCTCGTTTATCGCCAAACTCATTTTGGCCGCTTCCGCCTCAATGCACCGGTGACAGCCCGCTGAGATCTTCCGATAATGTCTATATCGTCGGCGTATGCAAGGAGTTGTACAGACTTGTAATAGATTGTGCCTCCGGTGTTGGCTTGTGAGTTCCGCACAATCCGTTCAAGTACAATATTGAAGAAGTCACATGACAGCGCGTCACCTTGTCTAAAGCCTTTTTTGACATCAAAGGTCTCGGTGAGGTCATTACCGACCTTGATGGAGCAGCGAGCGTTCTCCATCGTCAGCCTGCACAGACGGACAAGTTTGGCAGGGATGTCAAAACTAGACATGGCTCTATAAAGCTCTTCTCTATAGATGCTGTCATAGGCGGCCTTGAAATCGATAAAGAGGTGGTGAGTATCGATTTGGAATTCTTGGGTTTTCTCCAGGATCTGCCGAAGTGTGAAGATTTGATCGATGGTGGACTTTCCTGGTCTGAAACCGCACTGATCAGGCTGTTGATAAAGGGTTTCAGGCGTTCACACAATATCGCAGAAAATATCTTGTATGCGATGTTGAGGAGACTGATGCCTCTATAATTGGCGCAGTTGAGGGGGTCTCCTTTCTTGTGGATCGGGCAAACGATGCTGATTCCATTCATCAGGCATACACTCGTCTGACCAAATATTAGAAATGAGTTGGTGTATGCACTCTACCAATTCATCGCCAGCTGCCTTGAAAAGTTGGGCCGGTAAGCCGTCAGGTCCAGCAGCCTTGTTGGATTTTAGCTTGGATATTGCTATCCTCACTTCGTTTTGGTCAGGTGGACGGAAATTTTGACTATCATCGTCTATGTTGAATGGTTCATTCTGCCTGACAGCGGGATGTTGGTCTTCGTCGCCGTTATACAGTCTGCAGAAGTAGTTTTTCCATATTCTCAGCACCGGCTATGATTCTACTACGAGGTTTCCATTTTCATCTCTACAGGTTTCTGTACGGGTATTACTTCTCTGACACGTTCTTTTTACCTTTTGGTAAAACTTCCGTACATTCTTCCTGGAGTATAGACTCTCGATATTCTCAAACGCGCGCTTCTCATGCTCTTTCTTCTTCTTTTGGAGAAGCCGATGTTCTTCCCGTCTCTTTTGTTCGTAGAGCTCACGAGCAGCTCTCGTCTTCCTTTGCAGCGCCGCTTTGTATGCCTCTTGTTTTGCTGCATGCACTCGCCGGCATTCTTCGTCAAACCAGGGGTTTCGCGGTGGTGGTCGAGCGAGACCCAACACATCAGTCGCGGCATTTCTGATGGCATGTTGGCAGCGTTGCCACTGGTCTTCGGTACTTGATGCTGGCGGCAAATTGGTGATTGAGAGATTTCGGGATACGCGTTCAGCGAAGAGTCTGGCGGTCTCTTGCGATTGTAGCTTTTCGACGTTAAATTTTCTCACAGTAATTCTTCTTTGTTGCTCAGATTGGGATATCCGCATTCGTACCTTGGCTACAACAAGGTAATGATCCGAGTCTATGTTGGCCGCTCGGAAGGTCCATCCAGAATACTGGAGGCATGCCTTGCGTCGATCGCAATATGATCAATTTGGTTGATCGTGACATGGTCATTGGACCGCCATGTCTGCTTATGAATATCGAGATGAGGAATCTGCATTGTATAGTTGGCCAATAAATTCCCTCTTGTTGTCTTTAGTGTTCCCGTTAACTTTGAATGACTTCGTTAGTAAATGTTGCTTCGAGCTTGCAGTTTTTTCTTCTTTAAATACACATCGCAGTACATATGTGAAAGAAAGTTCATAACGATCGGTTGTGTTTTACGCATTTGGTATACTTTTGAAAATTGAGGCAAATAAGGAGTATTTTCGGCATACGAGTATTATGCTCTTTTATTTTCGGAAAGGAAAAAACGCTGCACAAAGACGTAAGAGGATTTGCGCTGTGCATGGAGATAACTCTGTAAGAGCTTGGACTGTTCGCGAGTGGTTCCGGCGTTTTCGTGATGGTGATTTCACATGTTCTGACTTGCAAAGTTTTGGACGACCGGTTGCGATTGATGGGGACCAAATAAAAGCTTTCTACGCAAGCAGACACATAGCTGATATATCGAAATCAAGCGTAGCAAATCGCTTGCGTAAACTGCAATACGTAAATCGATACGATATTTGGCTGGCGCACAATTTGAGTGAACAAAATTTATTGGATCGTGTCTCCATTAGCGATTCCCTGCATGAACGCAACGGAACTGAACCATTTTGAAAACGGATGATAACGGGCGATGAAAAGTGGATAAAATATCATGGTGCAAAAGAGGAGAGTCACTTTTATCCATTCCGAAAGCTGGTCTTCACCCAAAGAAGGTTGTGCTCTATATTTGGTGGGATTGGAAGGGAAATGAGTACTATGAGTTTCTTCCGTATAACCAAACTATTGATTCCGATAAATACTACTCTCAATTGAATAAACTGAAGGATGCAATCACCGAAAAACGACCGGAACTGGCTATCCGGAAGGGTGCCGTGTTTCACCAAGACAACGCTAGACCGCATTTCTCTTTGCAGACTCGGCAGAAGTTTTGGTGCAGTTTGGACGGGATGTTTTACCTCACCCGCCGTATTCACCTGACCTTGCACCTTCTGATTACCATTTATTCCGGTCTCTGCAGAACTCAGTTAATGGAAAAAAATTTCGTCTCGCTGGAAGCTTGTAAAATCCAGTTAGAGCAATTCTTCGCCAGTAAAAATCAAACGTTCTACGAAAGGGACATTATAAAATTGTCCGAAGATGGCATGAAGTGGTAGAAAATAACGGTGCATATATGTACATAATGTATGTATAACTGATTAAAGTTTTTCCTAACAATAAATATTTAATCTTTCATTCCGCCTAAAAAAGGCAGAGGGAACTTATTGGCCAACCCAATATTATTTCGCGCAAAATATATTACCATGTAATAGATTGCAAGACAAAACAATTTAAAAGCTTAATAATGCTTTGCAAAATAATAAAGAGGGAACTATGTACCTATAGTTCGAATACCAGAAAACACAAAAAAAAAAGTTTTTTTCACGGTCTCACCTCTCGCGTACGTCTGACAAACATCCGAGAGTACTGTTGTCTCGAAAAAGCATCTCAAACCAAATTGCCCTTCGGATACGCCTTTAAACTGTAGGTCCCTTCCATTCGTGTGAAAAATATAACGCTTTCTGTACCTATAGATAATTTTTTTTTTAATTCAATTCGTATTTATTAACAAAAATCTACTATTATGGTATATGCACTCCATTATCTTAGGTGGTGAACAAGCGGCCTTTGCACTTACATACCTATATGGAATATTTACATCAACAACGGTAGTTTTTTCTTTGTATTCAAAGTCGTATGAATAAGCTTATCTTTATTTCTTATTAATATAAATAAGAAACCAAGTTTTCCGGAATATCCAATTAACGTTACGAGATAAAAAAGACCGAATGAAAATTTGCGAAACAACTATTGCGAGACAAATAAAGTAAGATTTGCGAAATAAATTTTGACGAATAGACAGGCACCCCATTTTGCGTCGAAATGGCACAATTTGTGAGTTAGGTGCATTTAAACTGACATCAATTATCAATAATTATATCAATGATTATTATAACATAAACTCATTCGAATATATAGTCTTAAATTCAGCTCATTTGCCATTTCAAGCGTTTTTTTTTTCCTCTATATGTGTCTTTTGTTTAATGTCAATATTTGAATACTTTTCTATTATACCCTCGGAATGCAGTTCCAACCATACATTCTCATCGTTGTTTCTATTTATTCGATAAAAGCCAATCGTTTGAGTATTTCTCCGTTCAAATATTGGTAGAACAACTCAATCGTCTGAATGGAATTATGATGTAGTTGCAAACTTCATAAACATTTTTCATAGCGAATGGAAATTGGAAATATCCTGCGGATGTATGCAATAGAGAGGTCGAGTGTGCTTGCACATGCATTTAGTTTTGATTCAAACGGCAATTCTGAAACTGAACTGTTTTCAAAATTAGCTGATAATATTAATTATGTATTTGCAACTGGAATAATAGTCAATGTTTAATGTTTGGCGTGATTTTGATTCGTTTAAATAAAATCTGCAAATATTCTTAAGATAATAAGGGAGGCTAAAGAATGATAATGCGGGCGCCGTGGCACAGTGGTTAGTGAGTGTGTCGGACCACTGCCCATGAGGTCCAATGTTTGAATCCCAGAAAACACAAACACGGTCTCACCTCTCGTGAAGACTCGCGAAAATTCTCGATTCTCGAAAATGCCGCAAGCACCTGCAAAAACATAATTTTTTATTTTTTTTTTTCCGAGGGTAGGTGAAAATCTTCAACAAGACACTATGAGGATCGACAGGGCGTGCTCATAGTAGTGTGGGATTCTTACCCACTAAAAAACCTCCCTTTAAAACAGACTTGTTTTCATTTTTACTACAACTAACTATTCGACTTATCAAGTAGTTTTCATTTCACGTAATAAGGACGTTTTGCAGGGACCTTCCCATTAGAAGTTCCTGCCAGCTCCGCAGTTTAGACGCGGTTACTTATCGCGCTAAGTCTAAAGGTTTGGTTCTTTGTAGACGGCGCAGTAAATTTCTTTCCTCCAAAAGTTGGAGGACTGTAATATTTACGTGAGTTTCTGGTCGACTTCTATGCTTTCTCGCGTAGGTTTGAATTTCATCTTCTATAGTTTTAATGCCAAGATCTCTATGGATATCGCTATTTCCGGTATACCATGGCGCATTAACAATACTTCTATGCACTTTGTTTTCAAAAGTTTTTAAAATTTTAATATTAGTGATTTTGATACAACCCCAGAGTTGTATACCATATGTCCATACGGGCTTTAGCACTTGCTTATATAAAAGCAGTTTGTTATATATATTAAGCTTGGAATATTTTCCAAGTAACCAATACATTTCTCTATATTTATTATCTAGTTCTTTGCGTTTTTTCTTAACGTGCGTTTTCCATTTCAGCTTTGCATCAAGTGTCATTCCAAGATACTTAGCCTCGTTTGCAAACGGAATTTGAACCGAGTTTGAAAAGATCGGTAAATTATTTATTTTCTTATAAGTAAAATTTACATGAACAGATTTGGTCTCGTTAAGTGCGATTCGCCAAATCTTTGTCCATTCATTTACTCTATCCAAAGCTTCTTGCAGTTTTTCTGTAGTATCTTCGACCGTTTTACCTACTGCCAAGATAGAGGTGTCGTCGGAAAATGTAGCTAGCACAGTGCCTTCTACTTGCGGTATATCACGGGTGTATAATAGATACAAGACTGAACCAAGAACGCTTCCTTGCGGCACCGCAGCCATTATTTCCTTAAAATCCGAATATTCATTTCCACATTTGACGCGGAATAGTCTATTCGTAAGGTAGTTCTTCAAAATATTATATAGGTGCTCTGGCAGAACTTGTCGTAATTTAAACTTTAAGCCTTCGTGCCAGACCTTGTCAAAGGCTTGAGAGACGTGAAGGAATACGGTTGAACAAATCTCTTTTTCTTCAAGTGATTTTTCGATTACATGTGTTATTCGATGTACTTGTTCAACTGTAGAATGCTTACTTCTGAAACGGAATTGATGATCCGGGATGAGATGCCCTTCTTCTATTACCGGCTGTATTCGCCTAACCAATATTCTCTCAAACACTTTGGATATAATTGGAAGAAGCGAAATCGGTCTATAAGAGGTTTTTTCATTGGGCGGTTTTCCAGGCTTAAGGACCATTATGATTTCGGCGACTTTCCATTGACTGGGAACATATTCTAGTCTAATCGCGGCGTTTATAATGAACAGAAGCTTAATTAGAGCTTTTCTTGGTAGTGCTTTAAGAACCTATCCCGTAATTAGGTCGTATCCAGGAGCTTTCTTAGGTTTAAGTTTCTTTATTTCTTCCTTAAGTTCGGTAAGTGTTGCATTTCTTATTACGCTATTGGCTATATAAGACGTATTTATATTTTTAATAAGAGCTTGTCCATCAAACGGTTTGAAAGTTTCTTCCAGGTGGGTGGTAAAAACTTGCGCTTTCTCTTTATCATGCCTGGCCCATTCGTCTTGATTTTTCCTAATTGGGGCGGCTTGAATTTGAGGTTTTTTAATACCTTTTATAGCCTTCCAAAGCGAGTAATTAGAATCTTTTTCTGCCGTTAAGCTTTCTAGATAAGTTTGCATTTCATTATTTTTAAGGTTTTTAATAGAACTTTTTAGTGAGTTGCACAAACGGTTAAGATGTGCTTTATGTTGCGGAGCCCGAGTTTGTTACCACTTTTTGCGTGCTTTTCTCTTCTCCTTAATCATCTCTTTTATTTCCTGCGGATAAGTTTGAATATAGCTTGCCGGCGTTTTCTTTGGTTTGGGAGTATTCTTCCACGCGGCATTATGTAGGATTGCGACGAAGCGATCAGCTTCAACTTCAAGTTCATATGACGTTTTAAGTGATACGCTCAGCTCAGTATTTGCTTCAATATCTTTTTTAAAGCCATCCCAATTAGTTTTCGCACTCGTTAATCTGACCGGTCCTACTTTTTTAATCAGAGCATCGCTTATCGTCATAATGATGGGAGAATGATCAGAGGAGAGATCAAAGCTTTCTTCAACTTTTATATGGTTGCCAGATATTCCTTTAACAACAAAGAAATCGAACAGATCTGGTATCTTATTTCTATCAGTCGGCCAATATGTTGGTTTACCCGTCGAGTGAAAATCACAACTGTATTGCATACCCGCATTATAAAGCTTTCTACCTTTCTGAGAGGCGTTCCTTGAACCCCAGAAGGGGTGTTTCGCGTTGAAGTCGCCACCAATAATAAAATTTGGTTTAAGGGATCTGAAGAAGATGTTTCTGAAATCACTTTCTTCAAGTTTACATCGCAGTGGACAATATATAGACGAAATGTTGAAGGCAAAATGTCTATTTCTAACACGTACCGTGCTTATTTGCATTGCTTCTAATTCAATCTTTACTTCCGCTGAGTGTTCGATACATTGTTTTATAAACAAGGATGATCCGCCTCTTGCTCTTTCCGATGGGTGGAAGGCGTGATACACGCTATATCCTCTTATCGTAACATTCGTTTGTTTTGTCAGATGAGTTTCACAGACCAAGCATATATCAATATCTTTTTCTCGTATAAATATTTCTAACTCGTCGAGTTCCATGTAAGAATTTTTAGCATATCTTAGCAACTAGTCTCTCGAAAATAAGTTTGTTTGTTTTGCATTGCTCTTCAAGTTTCGCAAGTATTAAGGAGAAAACATTGGATACTGGATTTTGTGAGCTACCTCTATCACCGTTTTCCAATGTCGCAACTTGAGCAGGAGTCTTTACGTTAGAGTTTGGACGGTTTTTTGCCTTGATCTCCCGTGGGTTGACGGTCATATACTTGCCATTAGCTGCCATCGCCGCTTGAGCATAAGACTGTGCGTCAGTATTCGAAGACTTTGCTTCTGTCACATTTTCTCTACTGCGTTTGGGGTTTTCGTCGTTACCCTATCTTAAGTCAATATTGACGGATTTCCTATCTTTCGCTGCTTTTTTTGTAGCTATTTTGGGTCTGTTCTTGATTGGTTTCGGATTAGTCCGCATGGAATTTTTAAGCGTATCGCGCCTTTTTTGGAGCTCTTTCGCCACTTCGCAACCTCGATAGTTCGCAGGATGTTTTTCTTTGCAGTTTATACAAGTGGCTGGGGTTTGCTTGTTTAGGTGACACTCTTCCGAGAGATGCTTACCTGCGCATTTGACGCATCGCGGCTCTTTCTGGCAGTAAGTTGCGTATGATTGAAGCCTTGACAGCGTTTACACTGCGGGATCGATCTGGAGGTCTTACGCATGGGTTCGATTTTGACCAATTTTTCATGATCTCCCTCCGACTGTTGCTTCTCCTTCTTGATAATATTGACGGCATCAAGAATTTTAAAGCCTTTATCTTGAAGGTCGTGCATTACATCTTCTTTAGTACACGAGGGGTGGAGTCCCCTTGCTACAACACGCAGTGGTCTTTCTAACTTATTTTGGTAAGTATACCACTGAATCTTTTCGGCATTCAATTTTTAGGATAATGATCGGTAACCGTCGGCATCATCGACATTGATTTTCCACGTATTGTTTCGCAGAGATGTCACCTTAAACGTCGATGGCAGAGTTCCTTTAATGAGGCAATGCAACTTATTATAGTCCGTAATTCCAACGACGTTTATCGGTGGCGGAGGACGTAATTTTTGTTGTTGTTGCTTTTCTTGCAACTCCTTGCTCTTTTCATGTTTTTGTGGCTCGACTTCCGGTGACGAACCAGCTTTGCGTTTTTTGCTAGGTCGTTTCTTTTCGATCCAATTCGTTTCACGTGTTAGCTCTTCTTCGTCCGTCTGGTATTCGCGACTAGGTGAGCGATGTAGGCTAACTGTACTTTCTTTTTGTAGATACGTGTTTTTTTAGGGCATAATTTTCTTGCCTGAGTAAATCTACTTCTTTCTTAAGCTCACGATAGAGTAGCTCAATTTCGGTAAGCTTTGTACGGAGTACGTCATTTTCCTCCTCAATGCTTTTTGATTTCGCTGAGTCCCGTTTTTCATGCGCTTGCGCTTCCGGCGGACTTCTTTTTCCGGAGACGTTCGATCTTGTTGGTGGAGATCGAGATACCCTTGTACTTTTTGAGAAGGGATTAATTAAGTGCAATAAATGGCTCTCCCCAGAATCCGTAGAGCCGACCTCCTAAGAGGGTGGATTTTCCAGTGTACCTGGACTGCCACCTGGGGTATTAAAATCTTTTGTTTTGATCATTGCATGTTTTGTATACGCCATACTCGGTATACGGAGGGTGGATTTTAGTCGCCTCTTACGACAGGCATGCCTACCTCCGGTATATTCTGACCCCTACCCTCGGGTAGCTTTTGGCAGCAGGACAGAATGATTCATAGGATAAGGAATGTTCGCATTCTGCAAACGCTCACCAACTCGGAGGAGCGTGCGAGAGTTACCGTCCAGGAAAGGGTTAAGATTTTTGACGCAACTCTTTGAGCTAATCAATGTTTCCGCTTCCAACTGTTGGACTTCCTCTGTAAACGCGCTCCGTTGGATATGCCACAAAATTCTCATCAACGCCTCATTCAACACTGATGCAGACAGCATTGGGGTAGATTGTGAAGCCATCATGTAAATCTCCTGATGCGTAGCCACATACGCAGTTTTAGCAATAGATTTTTTCATATTCTTTATGAACCGGCAGACGTACCCGAAAATTCGCAATATCCTTTAGAAATCATTCGACCTCAGAAAATTGAGTACATATTTTTGAGGCCATTAGCGTCACGTCTCTCTTTCTTCTTCCCGGTATGTTCTTGTTGAATCTTGAGCAATCCTTTTCTGGCCAACTAGTGTCCGGCAGGTATAGAAATTCTGGTCCGCTAAACCATCGGCTTTCCAGAAATTCCCTTGCGTAGGCTCCTCTCGACACGATATCCGCTGGATTCTGCTTGGTGCTCACGTGCTTCCATATTGCCGATGGTAGTTTGCTTTGAATTTTCGATACTCGTTTAGCAATAAAAACTTCCCATGTAGACGGGTGTGCCGACAACCAACAGAGCACAATCTCCGAGTCTGTCAACAAGAAAATATTATCAACTAAGCCGACCAAGTTGGGTAGAACGTTTGCAACCAGTGGCACTAACAATTCAGCCGCGCATAGCTCAAGTCTCGGAACACTTTCCGTTTTGATCGGAGCCACGTCACCTCATGTGTCCACCAGGCAAGCAACCTCCAACCAAATTGACCATTTTGCTATCAGCCGCCGCTTTAGAAGCAGTCTCCTGGACGTCCGAAACAGACGAGGGGCAGATGTGGGGATAGTACGTGATCACCATCTTATGATAGCTACTCTCCAACTACGCACTGCTGCAGTTCGAAGATCCCACGACAACACAAGAATGCCCAGGTTCAACATCGATAGACTTAGTGATCCCTCAGTGCGCCAACAATTAAGGGAGCACTTTTCGCAAGGTGTGAAAGCAATCAGCAGCTCAATGCCCGCAACCATCCAAGACCATTGGTGTGCTGTGAAAAATGTTTTTACATCTGGTGCTGAAAGAATTGTCGGTCGATCGCAGGGAAGACATAGGGCGTGGCTTTCCGAGGATACCTGGAGACGGATTGACGAACGAAAACAGCTAAAAGCTCGCGTTGCAGCTACCCCAGCAGCAGGGAGAAGCGAGCTAGAGTCACTATATCGCATGAAGATGAGAGAAGTTCAGCGTAGCGTACGACGTGACAAGCGCAACTACATCAACGCGCTGGCTACAGAAGCAGAAGAAGCTGCACGGAGGTGCAACAGCAGGACTGTCTACAGAATCACGAAAGAGCTGACAGGTGGTCGCAGCTCCAGCCAATACCTAGTGAAAAGCCTAGACGGCTCCTTGCTCATTTCGGATGAGAACCAGCTCAAGAGATGGAAAGAGCATTTTGCTACGGTTTTGAACCGTGTATTCGCTAGCGATATGCTCCCAAATCAGACTAAGATGCCCGAGGTGAGAAGTTCCCGAATACGCACCTCGACTCCCAGTAAAGATGAGATCATTACCGCGATCAAGGCACTCAAAACCAACAAGGCGGTAGGACTTGACGGTATTCCAGCAGAGCTCTTACGAGCAACGCCAACAACATCGGCTGAGCTTCTGCTTCCACTTATAGATAGAGCTTGGGAAGCTGAGAGCTTTCCTAACGAGTGGAAAAAGGGAATGATCGTCAAGCTTCCTAAGAAAGGAAATTTAATGGAGTGCGGAAACTGGAGGGGTATCTGCGTGCTGCCTGCTGTAGCTAAGATAATAGCTAAAATCATCCTTGAGCGAATCAAACAACATCTCGAAGACACACTCGATGCCGAACAAGCAGGTTTCCGCTCTGGATCCTCCTGTGCCGACCACATCAACACCCTGCGGATTATCATCGAACAGTGTGTTGAATATCGATCGCCACTGCACCTGCTGTTCATCGATTTTGAGAAGGCGTTCGATAGTGTCAACAGGGAGTTTATTTGGCGTGCCTTACGCAGGAGAGGCATTCCCGATAAACTAATTGCTATTATCAAACCTACATATGAAGGCTCCAAATGTCACGTTCTGCACAGGGGAAGGTTGTCTGAGGAATTTGAGATCCAAAGTGGGGTAAGACAAGGCTGTATCCTTTCACCAATATTATTCCTATTGGTGATTAGCGATGTGCTTCATGCAGCTTTGTCGACGGGAAACGGAGGAATTCGATGGACTCTTACATCTCAACTGAAGCATCTTGACTACGCAGACGATGTATGCTTACTCTCCCACAGAATTATGGACCTCCACCAAATGACAGCAGATGTGGAGAGGGAGGCTGGTGTCGTCGGGCTGAAAATTAATACGACAAAAACTAAAATCATCAGCCTTGGAACTAACTCATCGGCTCAAATATGCATTGCTGGACAACCGGTAGAGAGAGTAGAGGATTTCCAGTATCTTGGGAGTATTGTCTCGACCGATGGTGGAACCGAACTGGATATAGCCAACAGGATCGCCAAAGCAAAGTCCGCGTTCGGGATGTTGTCCAAAATATGGCGAAGCAATGCAATCAGTTTGAGCACCAAAATAAGACTGTTCCGCTCCAACGTTGAATCCGTGCTGCTATATGGTTGCAGCACGTGGAGAGTGACCACTACTATCACCAGAAAGCTGCAAACGTTCGTTAATAGGTGTCTGCGCAATATCTTAAGGATTTTCTGGCCCAATCGTATCTCTAACGAACACCTTTACGAGAGAACGGGTCAGGAACCAATAGGCACAACCATCCAACGGCGGAAGTGGCAGTGGATTGGTCACACGTTCCGAAAGGGTGACAGCTCCATAGCGAACCATGCTATGCAATGGAACCCTCTAACTCAGGATGGCAGAAGACCTGGCGGTCCGCGGAAAACATGGCGCAGAACAGTCGAGAAGGAGGCACGGCAGTTAGGGAAAAGTTGGGGAGAACTCAGACACATTGCCAGAAACCGTACACGATGGCGCGTAGGCGTAGTAGAGGCCCTAGGACCCACAAGGGGATACAGGACATAAAAAATCATCATGTGTCCACCATTTACGTAGCTCAAACCCAGCTCCTTTGAGAATAGTACGAACTTCCGAATAAATGTTGAATATTTCGTCCAAGGAATCCCCTCCACTGATCAGGTCTTCCATGTAAAAGTCTTCCCTTAAAACATTTGACCCCAGTGGATATTTCGATCGATTCAAGCCGGCTAACATTTTTATGCACCGGGTAGCTAGGAATGGCGCAGATGTGGTACTGTAGGTAACAGTCCTTAACTGATATGCCTTCAAATCATCCGTGGCTTTAGTTCTCCACAATATGCACTGGTATTTCTGGTCGCGTTTGTCCACCTTTACGTGCCGATAAATTTTTGAAATCGCAAAATGATGGAAAGCAATGTATTTTGGATGATGGCCTTTCAACAACACCTCATTTAACGAAATATTCAACGATGTACAGCAACTACAATCGAAAACTACCCGGAATGTTGTTGAAGTGTGGGCGAAGCACACACTGATGAAGGCAAAAGTACTCAATCTGATTCATCTTGGTTTTGGGAACTTCTTCCATTTGTCCTAACTCTTCACACTCCTTCAAGAATTGAGCATATTGAGCTTTAAGTTCTGAATTCCTATACAACCTCTTTTCAAGAGAAAGAAGTCGTCTCTTGGTAATGCTAAACGAATCACCCAAAGCTACCGGATTATCCTTAAATGGCAATCTAACAACGAACCTGCCATCATCTCCTCGCACTACGGTTTGCACGAAATGTTCCTCACACTTCTCTTCCTCAGATGTAAGATGTGCAAACCTATGCAAGAGCTGATGATGGGGTAGAGAACAAATGCTGCATTTGTCCTTCGAGCAACGCCTTACCGAATGTGCCTTATCTAGACAATTAATGCATAGCATCAACCTCTTGGTCTTATGAAAGCGCTTCTCTACTGGCAAACTTGCGAACTCACTACACCTATCGATCTTGTGTCCCTCGGCATTACAATATGTACACAGCACCTGTTGCGCAGCTAACGTGGTAGGTTTACTTTGTCGACTATTGCCTTCATTACTATTCCGCCACCGTAAACGGCGATCATTTTTGGCCCCTGAAGCTGACAACAAGCTCTCTGAACGTGGCATTTTTGATTCTTTGATTTCAAGATTTTTACACCGATGATCTAGCACCTTGGCACCACGATGGCAGGTTGTTGTAATCCAGCGCATCTTGCCACTTCGCCTGAGTTTCGGGATCCGTCCGATCTAATGCAAGCGATATTAATATTGCATCGGTTATATCCTTATAATTTCCTAAAGACAACATCGCAGTGAGGTGGGTATTGAAACTATCTTCCAAATTTTTAAGCGAAAGGGAACTGGCCTTGGACATCTTAGGAACTTCTGGCAAAAGATTTATGTGCTCTTGGAAAATTAAACACTTGTTGTTAAATCTCTTGTCTAATCTCGCTAATGCTTCACGATAGTTCGCCCCTGTCAAGTCGAACTCCTTCACTGCCCCTAGCGCCGGTCCTGAAAAACATCGCTTTAAATAATTAAATTTCTGCAAGTTGCCTAACGAGTCATCCTTGTCAACTAAACTCTGAAATAATCCAATAAAGTTAGGATATTCAGAAAATTTGGCAGTTTAGTTTGCTCGACCGAGCGGCTGGCGGCGGTTGAAAAAACGTTGCATTAAAACTGTCTGCCGCGTTTGAATTTCCTTTAAATTATGCCACTCTTTCCCTAATTTTCGCCTTCGTTAAAACATACAATTCCTCCACTTCACCTCTAAATGTTTCATTAGTTGCCTCCTCTTCCTTTATGTCAAACAGTTCGATGGTTTTTTGAACATTTAGCGCTTGTTTGAAATAGGATTCTAATATCTCTAAGCGACACTCTAACTTTGTCAGAGATAATAAATCACCAATAAAGTTTTTTACTCTCTTCAAACTCCCTTTGGTCAGCTTTTCTCCACCTTGGTAGATTTATCCAATTCCCCAACTCCCCAACTTGGTTAATCAGCAACAACAAACTAGCAGCCCTAACCAGCAGCAATGATGATAAATCGTCAGCAACAAATAATCAATCAACCCGCAACACCATAAACGCTTCAATCAGCAACACAATAACCACTTCAATCAGCAAGTAAATAAATCAGCAACACAATAACCGCTTCACTTAGCAACAAATTCAATAACAGTGCAACAGAATTTTTAGGCAAAAAGCTTTTACCAGATCTCCTATGTATAGGGTGTCCGCCGGGAACGTATACTACTTTGTTTTGCCGCCATTTTGGTAAACATTAGTCTTGACAGTTCATATTTGGCAGTCGTGAAGAAACACGTGGCAAATTTATTATGGAAAAATATTCGATAAACCAACGTGTTTTAATCGTTAAAACATTTTATCAAAATCAATCATCGATTACTGTGACGATGAGAAAGTTACGTGAAATTTTTGGGAGAAACAACGTGCCAACAAAACGCACTATTTATCGTGTAGTGAATGATTTCGAAGAAAGAGGGTCTGTAGGTGATAGGCCCAAGCATGGGCCACAACGTACTGCAACATCGGCTGAAAACATTACTGCTGTTCAAGGAAGTGTTCAAAACAATCCATCAACCTCAATTCGACGCCGTGCTCAGGAGCTTGGTCTTCAAAGAACAACTTTGGCCACAATTTTGCACAAGGATTTGCATTTGTTTCCATTTAAGATTCAGTTGACACAAGAGCTTCTTCAAGAAGACCATTTACGCCGCCGTACATATGCCAATACGATGTTACAGCTAGCCCATGACAACCCCGATTTTCATGAAAAAATCATAATGAGTGACGAGGCACATTTTCATTTGAATGGATATGTGAATAAACAGAATAGTCGGTTCTGGTTTTGGTGATTTGACTGCTCCTGACTTCTTTTTGTGGGGATATCTGAAAAGCAAGGTTTATGCAAACAAACCAGAAACGCTTGAGCAACTCAAACAAAATATTCGTGATGAAATTAATGAAATACCGCGTGAAATGTGTGAGAATGTAATGAAAAATGTGCTCAAAAGGGCTCGTATTTGTGAGACTAGCAGAGGCGGGCATTTACCTGATATTGTATTCCATACATAATTGCCGACATTAAATAAAACATTTATCAATATAAGATCCATTCTCTTTCATTTAATCAAAAATTATAAACAAACAAAGTAGTATACCTTCCCGGCGGACACCCTGTATTTGTAGGCGATGATGAAAATGCAATCCACATCCGCAAGTTTGTAGCCTTCTCGCTCTTATGCACCTCTTTCATCTCTGCGAAGAGCTTATGTTGCTTGTCTCGCTTACACTGTATCCGCCAGTGACGAAAGAAAAGTTTTAGATTTTACGCGTGTGTGTGTGTCCCTCGTATTGTGTATTGTCTGGTCATCTGATCATGTACAGTTTCTTCTTTCTGTTCGTCCTCTTTGTTCTCTCTTTGTATCGTGTAAAGTAAAAGTTAGCTGTTCCTATGTACTTCGTGTACCGCGAATTGGTGCGTGCGTTATGTACTGCGTCATGTCTTCTGTAGGGTATCGTCTGTCTTGTCTGGCCCAATCCCACATATACTATATACATATGTAACTGGTTAAAAGTTGAAATCTAACGATCTCCCGGGTTTCGGCACCATGTTAATTCGCAAGAGATTTTTCGATATCAAATATAAATTTAACGCTTGGGATTTTTCTGTGAGATCCACACGACAACTCAAAACATTGGGATACGTCACACATTAAAATAAAAATCCGTCACTTTAAACGTTATAAAGTTTTATTTTTCGACTAAGGTACCTTCTTCTCTCAACGGCCACTGATCAACTTCAACTACAGGGGCCGTTGTACTCGGCTTTTTCTCTCGGCTCAGTTCTTGGCAGCACAGGCATTGCATGAAGCCCGTGTTTCGACTTTGCCGTGTGTGAGGCACATAAATTCATGGCAAAAAAAAAATATATGGAATGTCTTACGGCGCATTTCACCTTGGGCTCTGCAGTGCACATAATCCTTCCGTTATCTTTTTAGTTGCGCAGCAGCGGTTAAGACAGATTCAGCTAATGCAGAAGCTGTGGATGATGCTACCTGAGCTAATGTAGGCGGAATTGGTGTCTGGGAAGAGTTAGAATGAAGAAATAAATGAGAATGAAATGTAGAAACTGTTTTATGACGTGGTGTAAATACTTACAATAACACCGAACTTTGCCATTGCTTGTTTGATAAGAGATTGGCGTGAAACATGTCCATTCATTGCTCTAACGCCCATATGTGGAGCAGCCAATTGCATGGCCAATTTTATTTTTTTTTTATAATTTGCGCGCACTCAAAGGGTTATGAATACCTTTAACATGCTTACACACAGTGCGGGCGTTAGAAAGGATGGATAGAGAGAGAGAGAGAAAGAGTCAACATTTACGACGTTTGCTTTGCTGGCTGCAAATGGTTGTAAACAATAAACGAAGCCAAACCGCCAATATCCAAAATGTTGTAAAACATAGCCAATGGCCATCGATTGGTTCCACGTTTGAAGGAATACCCGGAGATCATTTGATCCATGGTGTCAACACCTGCTTTATTGTCATTGTAGTCCAGGATTTGGTTCGGTTTAAGAGAGGTATTCTCTTGATCGATGGCACCCGTATAATGCTCTGTCGGCAACATAATGACGGCTTTATTTTTCTTTGGCACCTATGAATACAATGCATATTTTTTATTACAAAAACCAAACAAAGTCTGATACAATTGACGATTTTTTTATTTTTTGAAATCAGCCGGAACGAAACGTTTGTTAGGGCGAACAGTGCCCACAATAGCGAGTCCGACTTGAAGCAAATGTTCGGCCAAAGACAATGAAGTGAAAAAATGATCACAATAGATAGTGCGGCATATATTATGATAATGTTGGATCAATGATAACACCACTCGCTCGCCTTAATTCACCTCTCGCTCTGCATTTGCTAGTTTCCCAGTATATATTTTGCCTTTCAGAGGATAATTTGTGGGTAAATCGCAAGCCCGCCATACCTTGATTTGGCTGCTTTTGAGGGTATATACTGGGTGAAAAGCGTGTATGGCCGCGGTAGGGGAACAATTGCCCGTCAACGGCTATGTTGGCACTTGGCGTATACCACCTTGATCAAAAAGTTCCCGGAATAAAAACCGTGTGGCGCTCCCATCGTTCCGATTTGAGTTCTGTTTTCTTTGTTAAGTTGGTACATCTATTGTTGATATTCCTTCTAAATCTTAGCGTCATAGCTTGACATTTGCAAAACTTACGTAGCCAAGAGTACATCTATCTCTGTGTGTGTTGGCGATTTTAAACCAGACCAGAATTGTGGGCAGAAAACTCGTGGATTTTGCACCATGATAACGCACCGTCGCACAGTGCCATCATTATTCGTAATTTTTTGACGAGAAATGCAACAAATATCATCCAACAGCCACCGAATTCACCTGATTTGGCTCCCTGTGACTTGTTTTTGTTCAATCGAGTTAAAAAACCATTACGGGGAACGCGTTTCAGCAGCCGAGAGGAAGTAATGGAAAAATCGCAGGAAGCACTGATGGACATACCGAAAACCGAATATAAAAAAAATGTTTCGAAGATTGGATCAAGCGCTGGCATAAGTGTGTTGCAGTCGATGGGGATTACTTTGAAAGGGACAATATAGATTTAGAGGAATAAACTTGTATTTTTAATTTTCTGAATAAATTCCGGGAACTTTTTGATCAAGGTGGTATGCCCTCTCTAAATTTGCTGGTTAGCAGGCGTCGTTCGCGTGTATTGCCATTATCAAAATGAATATAATATAGTAAAATGTTGAAACGTTTTAGAGACATTGTTGCCGTATAAATGTCGTGATAATAAGGCGCCCACAATTCCTTGGTCGGCTGGGTGGCGGAGTTGAAGAAGCCAGAAAATAATACCAAACCAATGAATGCATACACTTCGTTTTCATTCGTTGGCTGCCAAACCTTTTGATTTGCTGTTGGATGTGCTTCATTCCAAGTGCGCACTATATGATTTGCTTTTCGGTTTGTTTCACGGCAAATGATATCAACTATCTCTGGTGTCACGAACTGCTTGAAAATAGAAATCGTATTTTGAACAACACTACCAATGGGCCAAGCTTTTGCAGCAACAGGCACATTATGTACTTGTGGCCGGCTAGTTTGTGGTGGAAGTTTTATCCACATAATTCCATCTTTGCATAAATAAAATTCACAAGACGATTGTTGAGGCACAAAACCAGCACCCAAAACAGAGTCAAGTTCTTCTTGGGGAATAACATTTATCTCATCGTCATCATCGCTATCTTCAGCAAATGGATACTTTTCCTTACCACTATCTTCTACCAATAATGTCGCTGTGTTTTGCAGTTATCCGCCCAGATTTGGTTGTCCGATTTAGAACTATATCCACAACATGAAAAAATTCATTTTGCCCCGCCCTTTTTCACTGCAGAAAAAAAATTACAAACCAACCAAACAAAATGCCAATCAAACTACAAATAGTAAAAAATAAAGCCGAAAGTAAATATTACCAAAAGAAACAAAACAAAAAAATTGAAAAGCTATAATCTATACGGCTATAACTTTATACTCAGCAGACGTTTCATAGAGTGCTTTGCTACACACTTTAAACGAAAACATACGCGGTTATCCTGGACCTACTGTAACGAAGTGACATGTTTCACTACCTTCAATTACCAACCGAGAGAGAAAACGGGGTATACAGCCAGGTGTTTTGGCAGACCCATGCCACCAAAAGGGTTGCATACTTTCGGGTACCTCTACAAAGACGACCAACTCATAAGGAAGTATGCTATACCCTAAAGCACGCCAAGATAAAATAAAGCCAAAAAGTTTTAAAAAGTCACACTTCGTTCTTACGAGGATATCTCATAAGTAAGAGAACGTAAGTGGCAGTTGGCAGAGTCTGCTCAGTGGTGATAAGTGTACCAATCAAGCGTACCTGGAACAGACTCTCCCCCGAATTCGGTCACCAACATTTTTGGTTTTTGGTTTTCGTGCCTTCACCCCAGTGAGTGGGTATTCAGCTAAGGGTCCGTTTTGACCACAGCCAGCCCGTCCCTTGATAAGTGTCCCCATTCTTTTGGGAGAAATCCTCCAGACCGGCATTTAGCGGAGTTTTTCCGCCAGCCTTTCCGCTCCAAGCTTATGCTTGGCTCCCCTTCCTGAGGAGCAGCCCGGACCCTGTCCGGACTCGCCAGTCAGCCCGTGCACGGACCAGCCAGGCGGCCCGTGCCTTGCACGGACACCCAGCCTGCCCGTGCCCTGCACGGACAAGCCCGTACCAGTACCGCGTGTGGACCGCACGACCTGTCAAGCCGTTCCAAGACACCGCAACCCCAGAGACCCGCCAAGGAGGCCAGTTCAAGCCTGAGCTAGGGGTTTGAGTATTATTGTAGTGTAGAATTAAGCTTGTCCATGAATTGTTAAGTATAAGATTTGTAAGTATAAGAATCTTGCATTGTTAAAAGGAACACTGTAATATTAGTCCTATAGTTTTAATAAAGTACCTCTTTCCCAAAGTTTTAGGGTATTTCTTTGGGGCTGACCCTGGAGCCAGCGAGCTCACCTCAGCCTTCGACAAAAAAGACCTTTACACTACTTAGGCCCAGCGGTTACTTTTCGATATTCACGTACGAAAAATATTTTTTTCCACCAACTGGCCCCAAACGATTCGCATTTGGTATGGTTGTGCTCAGGAAGCATCGCCGCAAGAAGTCAAAAAGTTTCGGCCCGATTAATTTGGAAACAAAAAGGTTACATATGTTTAAACTCAATTTGGGCCTTATTAGGCCCAGCTGCACAAAAATCAATTTCATTACGAATGAACCTCTGCTTATCATCCGTTTTTCGGTTTGGCTATCGGTTTCTTCATTGGGACAGTTTTCCTCTGTTATGCCTTCGTTGTTATCATTTGTTGACGATGAACTGGCGGCAGATACATCGCCAATCTCAGATTCGTTTTTTATTTTCACCTCTTCGATTGACTTATCTTCATCCGTGTCTGATAGGTCGTTTATAGCGTCTTAATTTTTATTGGTTGCTGACTTCACCGGTTCTAGAATAAGATACTCGTTAGTATTTTTTGTTTCTGCATTTATGTTAACTTTCGTATCCAGGAGCTTCACGTCTCGACTTTCGTAAACCTTTCATTGAGAAGGGACGTATACACGGTATGCCTTCGGTCCGGCTGAATAGCCCACCATTACGCAATCAAGCCCTTTAGCTCGAAATTTAGATCTTCCTGGTCGTTTATCGAGCATAACTCCTTTGCAGCCGAACGGCTGTGGATGCCTCATACTGGGTTTTTTTCACTCCAGCTTTCGTATGGGGTCATCAAAGCTACAGCCGTCGTTGGCGACCTATTTCTTAGATAAGCGGAAGTACTCACATCATTTCTGGCAGCCGTGAGTCTATGAACATACATTGCGCCATTTCCACCACAGCTCAGTTTGTGCGCTCCACTACACCGTTCTGTTGTGGTGTATATTCAACGGAAAATTGTCGCCGCACACCGTTTTCTTTTAAAAACTTCGCAAAATTCCGGCCGATATATTCGCGAAAATTATTACTCCTTAAAATTTTTAATTTGTTTCCCGTTTCGATCTCAGTACTAACTTTAAATCGTTTGAACCCGTCAAAAACTTCGGTTTTAGATTTTATAAAATCAACACATATTTTTCCCGATTCGTCGTCTATGAATGTCATAAAGTACAACGCACCGCCAAGAGAAGGGACCCGCATAGGTCCACACACGTCGGTGTGGACCAGATCTAATTTATTCTCACTTCTATTCGCAGGCCCTTTCGGGAAAAGCCTGTCACTAAATCTCCCCTTTAAATAGATTGCATAAGTCATTGCAATATAGTTACGCACCATTTGCTTTTTATACAAAGAAATCAGTGCCTTTGCATAAAAGTGTTCGTACATCTCATGCCAATGTGAGCAATTTGTATCCGTCCCGATGTACACTGATGGACAAAAGTATTCGTAAAATGGTATCATGACGAAAAAGAACAAAAAAAAATTATTAAAGCCGCTATGTTAGATTTCTTGGTTTTTATTATTTAAAAGATTAGTTCTTAACGTTAACATAAAACATCTAAAAGAAACAATTCAATTTCGCAATAACTGTAAATAAACAAAAATGACAAAACATTTCAAATTTCACATGGACAAAAGTGTTCGTAATTCATAAAAACTTAACCTAATTGTTCGAAAATCCAATAAATTAATAAATTGTTTGCCTTCCGTTTTGATTTAAAACTACTTGCAGTCGATTTGGCATGGAAAGTACTAAGTTCTTAGTAATATCAGTGCCAATATTCTTCCATTCCGCCTGTAGCAACTTCTTGAGCTGTGTTTTCGATGTTATGTGATGTTCTCGTACCCGTCTATCTAACACATCGCATAGATGTTCTATGGGATTGAGATCTGGTGATTGGGGTGGTGTTTTCAATGTATGAGGAGTGTTATAGAGTATCCATAAACGAACCATTTCAGCAGTGTGCTTTGGGTCATTATCCTGTTGAAAATAGAAGTCGTTACCCAAATTCAAATTTTCAGCGCTTTTCCGTAAATGTTCCTTCAATATTTTAAGGTAAAGTTCTTTTTTCATTATTTCATCAATAAACACAAGCTTCCCCACACCTGAAGCAGCCATACACCCCCACACCATTACGGCACCACCCCATGTTTCACAGTGGTTTGCAGGTTTTTTTGTTGCAACGCGGTGCCTGCCTTTCTCCATACTAAAACACGTCCATCTGATCGGTAAACACAAAACTTACTCTCATCAGAGAACAAAACATTATTCCAGAAGGATTGGGGTTTGTTTAAGAACTCATTTGCAAAGTCCAGCCTCTTCTTTCGATTCACCTTCGAAATAAGGGGTTTCTTTCTGCATACCCTGGCGCTGTAACCCTCGTTTTTCAGGACTCTTTGGACTGTTCTAGGGTGAACTTCTGTTCCAGAACTCTCTTTTAACTCCGCGCAGATTTTGGATGATTATGTCTTAGGATCCTTTACCATAACAATTATTTTCCGCTTGTCCCTTGATGTTAGTTTACTTGGGCGACCACTTCTGGGATTATTTCTTAAGTTTGAGTTATTTTCATAACGTTTTATAATATCTCTTACGGTAGTATAGCTTCTCTTTACAATTTAAGATATTTCTTTAATTGAATTGCCACTTTCCAGAAGATTTAAAATAATTTTTCTTTCTTCCAGTGTTGTTTACTTTCTTTACCTTTTCGACCCATTTTGTTAAATAAAATGCAAGTTTCTACACACGAGACACTACAAATGTGAAATGAAACAATAAATACCTACTATTCATGAATTTATTTTATTCTATGGGGTTGCACATTCATTAAATAATTTTAAAACAAATTTTCAAAATTTATTTTTTAATGGCGAATACTTTTGTCCATGTAGGATTTGAATTGTTTTGTCATTTTTGTTTATTTTCAGTTATTGCAAGGTTGAATTCTTGAATTTTGTAGTTTTATGATTATGTTAAGAACTATGCTTTATATAATAAAAGAAAGATATATCAAACATGTCAGTTTTATTATTATTTTTTTTTTTTTTTTTCATCAGATAATACCGTTTTACGAATACTTTTGTCCATCAGTGTAGCTACTGACAGCGACGCTTTATACATTGGTGCATTTTAAAATACATACGTGTATGTACAAATCACTTTCTCTTTCTCCCGATAACAGAATTTTTCCGAACCCGTTTCGCACCAGAGCTTTTGCATTATTGAACTCGATCGTGAGCTTGCTTTGAACCTTGCCTTCAATTCGGGCACAAAAAGAATTTCGCGAAGAGTTACCTTCGAATAATGAGTTTCGATTAACACTTCTTCCTTTCCAGAGGACTCAATAAAGTTGTTTGCTGCAAGTTCAATTTTTTCTGTGTGTTTATGAAAATTAACAAAAAAAAACTTTTTCGCAACACATATGTGAAGTGGAATCCACGTGCATCTATTCAGCACACCTGCATCAATCGCATTAAGCATAGCAAATGAGCTAGTAACTTTATGTGCATTATATTTTTCTTTTTCACGACACTAAGCGACATAATGTCCCTTTCGATTGCACTTAAAGCATCAACCCTTTAACCCACTAGTACCAGCATTATGATTATGATTATGTATAAGTCGTTGAGCCTTATTCTGTCGCTCTCTGAATTTTGCCATGAATGCTATTTCACCTTCCGCTTCTGTTTTTTCATTTGCCCCTATCTGACCCTCCTCTAGCAACTTAGTCTTCAAAATTGATAATGATGGTAGTGAGTCTCTCGATTCTATCGCTATCATAAAATGTTCGTAAGCTTTGGGTAAGCTAGATAGCATAATGATGGTCAGTACCTCTTCATTAATATTTACCTCTATCTCTTTTAATTTTTCCCACACATCTTAAAAAAAGCATGTAAATGGTCCGACATAGCCTGATTTTCGTTCATTCTAAGCGCAAGTAACTGCTTAAATAGAGTCTTTCGAGCCGGGCCGGTGGGATTATTCTTCAATCTTTTTCCATGCTTCATTAGACGTCTTGTAGTTCTTAATATGATTTAACTGCGATGCATAGGCATAGCCACCTCGAATGCTCATCAGTTTATCCTTAAGCCTATTTTCGGACGTACCGTGAAATATAGAGATCCTTTTATGAGCTGCACAACACGTTTGTGAAATGCTCTCCCCGAGTCTGGTTTTCCTCTGCATTATAACCTACTAACCTACAGAAATTTAAGAGCAATGTGCATCAGTGCCTCCTTTCCCTCTAACCCCTCATCCTTTACGCTCACGATATGTATAATACATAAAATGGGTAGTCATAACACCTTTAGCGCGAGTAAATTATAAAAAAGAAAATACTAACAACTAACACCACGCTAAATGATGACTGGGACAAGCTGGATATTACTTAGTAGTAGGACTGGGTGTAAAAAAAACGAAGTAGTTAAAAAAACAGTTTTTCATCTCGTAACGACGTAACCGTTTTTTTTTCTTTTTTTTCATAAAAACAGTTTCAATAGTAACTACATTTATCTCTTTTGCACATTTAAAATTCAATGGAAAAAAAATGAAAACAAAACGAGCCCAGCACACAAAAATAACCAAAAAAAGAATACACAAAATTCAACACAGGCATGCGAACGGATCATTCTGTTGCGCACAAAAACAAATAATTCAAAAATCGTAACGACGTTAGAACCAGAGAACTGCACGAACAGACTCAATTGCAGATGTCATCTGGCAACTCTGCCAAGTGGTCAAAGTCAGTGTTCATATCGGTACTACCAATAAATCAAATATTCGAAAAAGGATTGTGCGTAAAATCTTATAGGCAGCGGCGTCCAAAAGCAATAGTTGCAGCACATTGCTAGCAATCGAAGTTTTCTACCCAAAAACCAGCTTTCTGGATTTAAATTAGAAATTAATTGCAATTCAACTTTTTATATATTAATCAATAGTTAAATTAAGCTCCGTTCCTTTGGAATAATAAAATTGCCAAGGGCGTGCTTATAAATGTGCTAAAAACTATTTGTTCGCAGTTTGGGCATTCGCAGTTTGCTGAGCTGTGAATGGACCTTAAGAGGTAATAAAATTTCGTTTACAAACCTTTCATCTCCTACTGTGAGATCAGCCTGCTGCTGTCAACAAATCCGACGCTCACGCAAGTGGGAGCAGGCTGAACTAGTAGTAAGCTCAGCTAACTAGCATACACCATCTGAGTCTTCCACCCAGAAAACGCATGTTCAGACCGAAATTGACAGATATGTCTTAGTAACTAAGCGTAAACTAAGTCCGAAATCATCGAAGATAGCCACCAGCGCCAAACAACCCAAAAGCATAGCTGCTAATTCAACGTCCGAAAATCGATTCGCCATCCTTTCAGATGAAGTGGATAGTGACCAGCCATCTACTAAAAGCATTAAGCCCCCTCCAATTTTCCTTAGAGAAAGAATCTCTAATGAGCTGGTAAAACATCTCTCCCAAATAGCTGAAGAAAAAAACTTCCATGTAGTCTCTCTCAACAAAGGTAATATCTCCGAAACAAAGATTCAAACAATCGACGAACAAATCTTTCGGAAAGTTATAACTGACCTCGAAAAACACAAAAAGAACTTCTACACATACCAAATTAAAAGCTGTAAAGGACTAATCGTAGTAATCAAGGGGAGCGAACCCAGCATTCATACCTCTGAAGTCAAAGAAGCGCTAGAAGTAGAAGGCCAGAAAACAAACCGCAACCGCTTTTTCGATGTGAGCTTGAATTCAATCCTAAAACTTTTAAGAAGAATGAAATTCATTAATCGAAAATCATGAATCGAAAGATTACAATCGAGGAACCTCACAAGCGTAGCGGACCAGTTAAATGTGCTAACTATCAGGAATTCGGTCACACTAAGAAATACTACATTTGTGAGGGTCTACACAGTTCAGTAGACTGCAATAAAGCAAGGTTAAATCCGAACTTAAAAAAATTTTGCAACTGTGGGGGAGAACATACTGCGAACTACAGAGGCTGCCCAGTATATACAGCCTTAAAAGAGAAATAAAAGATTCTACCACAACAAGCGAGGAGAAGCTACCTTGAAAACCCAAATATTCTGATCCCTCAAAATCCTGTAGAGCCTACTTTTCACCTAAGCATGTCCTATGCGAACGCGGTGAAATCAAATGTCGACCCACATTCATCCAATATCGATCCGCATTCATCCAATGTACCCCAATTAAGCAAACTGGAACAACTCCTAGAAACGCTGATGCAAACAATATCTGGTTTCATGTCAAGCATGCAAAATATGATGCAGGAGATGTTGAAAATCCAAACAATGCTAATGCAAGCAATAGTCACATAACCATGAATTTCATAAAAATTTGTCAGTGGAATGCCAACAGCCTGAGCCAGCGAAAACTCGAACTCGAGTACTTCCTAACGAGAAACAATATAGATATTATGTTGGTTTCCGAAACTCATTTAACCCAAAAAATTGCTTTAGAATTAAGAACTATATATTTTACGACACAAAACACCCTTCAGGTAGTGCACGAGGGGGTACCGGTATTCAAGTGAGGCAGAAGTTAAATCACCATCTACTGGAAGAGTTCAGTAAGGAATACTTACAAGCTACTTCAATCTGCAGATAAGACCACAATATCGGCTATATACTGCCCTCCAAGCTTCAACATAACAGAAGAGCAGTACATTCAATTCTTCAATACTCTTGGTAATAGATTTCTGGCAGTAGGCGACTATAACGCAAAACACATTTTCTGGGGATCAAGACTAACCAGTCCAAAGGGCAATAGACTCTGTAATGTCGTATCTAACAAAGGATTCGACACCATATCTGTTCGTAGCCCAACTTACTGGCCTACAGACCGACGAAAAATTCCGCACCTGCTGGACTTCGGCATAATAAGAAACCTAAATCGTGACTACTTCGTCGTTGAAGCAAGTCTAGAGCTTTTATTATATCATTTTCCGATTATAATAACGTGGAGAAGGAACCCTATAACCCTAGTTTCTTCATCAACTTCTCTCACCATCAGAAATACAAACTTGCTTAAACTCAAAAAATATATAAGCGCCCATATTAAGCCTAAGATCTCCTTTAAGTCTAGAGCAGATGTAGATACTGCAATCCTAAACTTCAACCAAGCCATAACCGACGCCGCACACAGCGCAACAGTACCCTGCAACAGAAACCTTGTACACGATATCAAATCTCCTCACATTGAAGAGCTTTTGAAGAAAAAGAGACACTTAAGAAGAAAATAGCAACAAAGTAGGTCTCCAGTCCTAAAACAAGAACTAAGACGATGCACGTATGCCCTTCATTACGCTTTAAAACTTAGAAAATAACTGGCACTTCAAAATGTTCTTATTAACCTAACGCCAATTAATAAAACTGACTACTCTCTCTGGCTAGCCACGAAATAGTACAAACGGCCCGCTCAAGTAGAATCTCCTCTTCGTTTACCGGATGGCAACTGGGCTAGAGACGATACCGCGAAAGGTTAAGCGTTTGCCGAACCCTTGTGCCAATTCTTTACACCAAACCAATTCTCAAATCCCGGATGTCTCCCCGAAATCCCTGACACCCCGTGGCAAGCTCCTATCAAAATAAAGAATAAAAACTTAGCGGGGGCAATCAAAAACTTAAAAATAAAAAAAGGACTTGGATGCGATGGTATTACTCCCAAAATGTTGAAGGAACTTCCCAATGCTGCCGTAACACAGCTTCTACATATGTATATTAAATGCTTCACTATGCCTTAGTTACTTCCCGGACTACTGGAAATAATCCATTATCATAGTAATCGCTAAACCGGGAAAAGATCCTACCAATGTAAACTCCTATAGACCTATAAGCCTCCTACCCATTGCATCCAAGATATTCGAGAAGCTCATACTCGAACAACGTATGCCACACATAAATGATACAAACACAATACCACTCCATCAGTTTGGATTTAGGAGAAGGCATAATACTACTGAACAAGTGCATCGTATAGTTACAAAAATTAGAAGAGCGTTCGAAGAAAAACATTATTGCTCAGCTTTGTTCATTGATATTAGCCAAGCTTTCGATAAAGTTTGGCACAAGGGACTATTACACAAAAAAAATATAATACTTATATCCTTTAACCCCTCGGGGGGCATAGGGCGTCAACCACGCCTGCGCGCCATCGTGTTCGGAGTTCTGCAACGCGAATTCCACTGCATAGAGTGAGTGAGCGGATTCCACTGCATAGCGTATTTCGCAATGGAGTTGTCTTCGCGCCGTAGGGCGTGTCCAATCCATTGCCACTTTCTTCTTCGTATAGTAATGCTTATAGGTTCTTGGCCCGTTCTCAGATAAAGTTGTTCGATGGAGATGCGGTTCGGCCAAAAAATCCTCAAGATGATTCTTAAGCATTTGTTTACGAAGACTTGCAGCTTGCGTGTGTTAATGGTGTCCACCTTCCAGGTACTGCACCCATAAAGCAGCACTGATTCTACGTTGAAGCGGAACAGTCGTAGCTTGGTTCTTAAGCTAATAACATTGCTTCTCCAGATTTTGGACAGCATTCCGGACGCAGCTTTAGCCTTCCCGATTCTGCTGCACACATCAAGTTCGGCGCCACCGCGATTAGCCGACACGACACTTCCTAAATGTAGAAAGTTATTAACTTTCTCGACTTGCTTTCCAGCAATGTTAAGTTGAGCGCGGGTATTGGAAGTACTCAGGGCTTTTGTTTTGGCTGTGTTTATTTTTAGCCCCACTTTGTTTGCCTCAGCTTCTAGATTTTGGGCCATCAAATGAAGATCCATTATCCGATGTGAAAGTAGACAAACATCGTCAGCGTAATCTAGGTGTTTAAGGTAAGATGTCATAGTCCAACGAATTCCAGAATTAGCTTCCGTCAATGCTGCACGGAGTACATCGCTGATAACCACCAAGAACAATAGTGGGGACAGTATGCACCCTTGACGTACTCCACATTGGACTTCAAAGTCCTCCGACACCTTACCATAGTGCACGACGTGACACTTGCCGCCCTCATATGTAGCCTTGATAATAGCTATAAGCTTTTCTGGAATGCCTCTCCTGCGCAAGGCCAACCAGATAGCATCTCGATTCAAGCTGTCGAAAGCCTTCTCGAAGTCGGTCAACAGTAAATGTAGCGGAGACCTATACTCAACGCATTGTTCGATTATGATCCGTAAGGTGTTTATGTGGTCGATGCAGGAGGATCCAGCGCGAAAGCCTACCTGTTCGGCATCGAGTGTTGAATCTAAATGTTCTTTAATTCGTTCTAGAATTATTCTAGTTATTATTTTGGCTACAGCTGGAAGAACACATATACCTCTCCGGTTACCGCACTCCATCAAGTTACCCTTCTTTGGAAGCTTAATGATCATCCCCCTTTTCCCCCTCTCCGTATTAGCGGATGCAGCAAATCTGCCGATGTATTTGGCGCCGCTTGAAATAGCTCGGCAGGGATGCCATCAATACCCACCGCTTTGTTTTTCTTGAGAGACTTGATTGCTGTTATTATTTCAGTTTTACTGGGAGGTACGGTGCGAATTCGGGAATTTGTTGCTTCGAACTGCTCATTCGAATTCAAGATCATACCGCCGTCGTCTAAGTGATTTAGCACTGTAGCAAAATGCTCTCTCCATCTAGTGAGCTGATCCTCATCCGAAATCAGAAGGTTACCGTCTAGACTCTTTACTTGATGTTGTTTGGAGTTTCGACCACTAACGAGCTCCTTAGTGATGCTGTAAGCAGTCCTACTGTCGCACTACTCGCTGCTTCTTCAGCCCTTGAGGCTAGTGAGTTGACATATTGACGTTTGTCACGTCTCACACTACGCTGCACTTCATTCTTCTTCGCACGGTATTGGGCTTCAAGCTCGGTTCTCTCTACTGCTGAGGCCGCTGCAATCCGAGCCTTGATTGCTGTACGCTCATCGATCCATCTCCCGGTGTCTGTAGAAAGCCATGTGCGGTGGTGTTTCTGCTTTTTATCGACATAAGTGCGTGCCCCAGTCGCTAAAGCATTTTTTCACAGCACTCCAGTGGTCATCCATGTTCTCTATGCTGCTGATTGCTTCTGCTTCTAAGGCAAGATGGTCCCTGAACTGTTGGCGCACTTGGGGAACCTTGAGCCTGTCGATATTAAACCTGGTGATGTTAAGTAGGTTTGAGCGGTTGCTGTTGACGGATGCAGTACGAAGGCGTAAATGAGCTACCATAAGATGGTGATCTCGTTCTTGTCCGACGTCAGCTCCACATCTGTTTCGGACGTCCAGGAGACAATTTCTAAAGCTGCGGCTGATCGCAATGTGGTCGATCTGGTTGGATGTTCGTTACCTATCAGTAGAGACTCAACTGATCTTATGGCAGGTGTTATGCTTAAACAGCGTACCTCCGATGACTAGGCGGTTGGTATTGCAGAAGTCCACAAACTGCTCACCGTTATCATTACGGTCTCCCACGCCGTGATCTCCCATCACGTGCTTAAGCATGGTGTTGTCGTTACCCACCTTGGCATTGAGATCTCCCATTACCATTACGATGTCCCCATTAGGCGTTCGGTTGTAGCCGGCGCCTAAGTGGCTATACAAATTATCCTTTTCATCCTCAGTCGCGTCTAGAGTCGGAGCAAAACACTGTATGATGGTAATTTTTCTAACTCTACTCTGGAACCTAGCCGTCAATATCCGGTCACTATGGGGTTTCCAGGATATGAGGCTACTACGTGCTACTGGAGTTAGCATGAGTCCTACGCCAGAACTCCGTGTACTTCCAGCTGGTTTACCAGAGTAGAGCATCACAGTGCTTTTTGTTGGGGAGATGTATTCCCCAGCATCGTACCATCTTATCTCGATATCGATTTTAAACCGTGCGAATTCGCGCTCCAATTGGAGGAATCTGGCGTTATAAGGCCCTTCCTTGAGTGAGTCCAGGAGGGTCTTAACGTTCCAGAATCCGATCGTTGTCCGTGTCCGATACCCGAAGGTCGTCAACAAATTATCCGTCCTTATCCGAGGCGATGGTTTCCGTTTCGAAGCAAGATTTGTTTTACGGTTACGGCTCGCTGGGCCACAGACCAACCGAGACTTATCCTGTTTTTTTGGCGCAGGAAGCTCGCCATTCGTCCTCTCCCGTTAGCAATTTCCGAAGAAATTCCCAGATGACACCACGAGGAGGTGCGAGTAGGGCTTACTAACAGAGCTGCTAGGTTTTCGGCTGCAGTGGCTCCTACTCGTTACTTAGCGGACCAGCACCTATCGGGAGATTCTGCCCCTACAAGGCCTTTGTTAGTTGTTTGCCATCAAAAAAAAATATAATGCTTCCACAAAACACCCACGGCATTTTAGAAAGTTACCTTTCAGATCGTAAATTCCGCACTAAATACAGTGGACTCCCCTTAAGTCGAATTTTCACGGGAGACCATGATTTGTTCGAGTTAGAGGGAGTTTCGACTTAGAGGGAGTTTGACTTAGAGGATGCTTTTGTATGGAAAATTGAGGGGAATGCTAAAATATGGCGAAAAAATTCGAGTTAGAGAAAAATTCGACTTAGGGAGAGTTCGACTTAGGGAGAGTCCACTGTACAAGAATTTTACATCCCATCTATACAACAGCGAAGCGGGAGTCCCTCAAGGGAACATATTAGGCCCGTTTTTGTATTTAATTTACACATCTGATATGCCAACTAACCACTTCACACTTACCTCAACATTTGCAGGCGACACAGCAATCATCTGTTCTCATAAAGGCCCAAATCTCGCATCTCCAAAGTCATGTTCTTGAAAAATGGTTGGAAACTTGGAGAATAAAAGTGAACGAAACCAAATGTGCTCACATTACATTTACCCCGAGGAAAGGAAATTGCGCCAACATCAAAATCAATGGTCTCACCATCCCACAGCACTCGGAGTATAAATACTTAGGCATCCACTAGATCGCCGTCTCACTTGGAGCAAACACATAGATTTGAAATCAGCTCAAATCCAACTTAAATTCAAATCACTCTACTGGTTATTAAAAAGAAACTCAAAACTAAGCCTAGAAAATAAAATGCTGGTCTATAATGCTATTATCAAGCCAATTTGGTCATACGGACTCCAACTCTGGGGTACTTCATTCGCTTCCAACATTACCAAACTAGAAAGAAGACAGTCAAAAGTCCTACGAGCCATCACCTGCGCCCGTGGTTCATTAGAAATCCCAACATCTTACGTGACCTGAAAATCCCTACCGTACAAGAAGAAATTCGAAGATCTACTAAAAATTACATCAACAAACTGGAAATCCACCCCAATCCACTTGCTAGAAACCTTCTAATTTCACATACACATGTACGACTGAAGAATAAAGATACTCTAACTGGTAGAGAACATTATTGTATTTTTAGCTCCTAAGATTTGTTAAATTATTGCTATAATCTAGTATGATTGATTCATCAAATAATTATGTATCATAAAAACGAAAAATTTGCATCTGTGAATCATTCGCTAAGACAAGAGGCGTCCACAGTCTCACGCACAAAAAAAAACAAGCAAGTATGAGCTGACACACATAAATATTTGAGTGCGTAGTGGACTCGCACTCAAAGTACATATTGACGTAATAAGAGTATTCACAAATGTATACGTGATTCACTAGCCTTCGAATAGTTCCAAGTAGCTCGCATATGACAAGTGTAAAATTTTCAGGGTGCATATTATGGAGGCAATAAAGTGTGAGGGTAGCTAATCATTTCTTGGAATGAATGTGAATGTATATGAAGGGCAGTGAATGTTTGGAGTGGCTCATAAAACGAGCTGCTTGATGCAGTTCTCTGGTTAGAACTCCACGTTAATTTAAATGAAAAACTTAGATACTAACATAAAAGCTTTATTTGACAAAACAAAACCAAAACATAAATAAATAAATAAAAATAAATAAAAAAAAAAACGCATTAGAATATAAAAAAAAAATTAAATCAAATCAGTACAATTTTATTGTGAACGATTGTGATGATGATGAGCAAATAAATAGAATTTTTGTTGGAAAAATAAAATAAAAAGTCAAAAAAATAAAGGTCAACAAGAGTTTTTTTTTAAAAAGGCGGATCATAGTCTCTTTGCGTGAAAAAACGGTCAAATTGCGACTGAAGGCGCATAGCAGCAACACTGTTCACTACTCCACGATTGAACTAATAATGATAAAATGGAAGAGAATGGAACATTTCGGGTGTGGAACGTGACCTTCTTCTCGATTTTTATATTTCCTCCCTGACTGTCCCCTCTCTTTACCCCTCTTCTCTCCCAAAAACTATCGACATAGTGCATCAGGTAACGTCTAAACAGGGTCAAAGATAAACAAAATATTGCATGGATCTTCGAAAAATAAAAAGTAGCAAAATGGGGCCAATTCTGAAATCTAAGTAGCAATGTAGCAAACTAAGAGAGTTGAAAAAAAAGTTGCACTTTTGCTACAAAAGAAGCAACGTGGCAATACTGCCCCTGATACATACACTAACTATAATACTTCACCCGCACGTTATCGTTTTTAACGTTTTCTTCGTTGAATGAAATGTGAGAGCATTTGTTCGCTTTCCCAACGAAATAGCTCTATTTTAATCTGGCTAGTAGGTAAACCGCAGAAGGGTTCTGGTTCAATGTAAAGAGATTGGGCACCTAGTCTGGCAAGCTTATCAGCCGCTTCGTTACCAGGGGTACCTTTGTGCCCGGGACCCACATTTATGTGATTTTATTGTATGCAGCAAGCTGCAAGAGAGTCTGCAGACAGCCCCAAACCAGCTTAGACTTATAGTCAAAGGACGTGAGGGCCTTGACTGCTGCTTGGCTATCTGACATTATATTAATATGTGGTCTTCGGAGCATTCTTCTAATGCATTCTCTGGCACAGAGCTCGATAGCATGTACCTCTGATTGGAAGATAGTAGTCGATTGACCTAATGGTGTAAAGAGTTTGTAGTTGGAGCCAAAGATACCAGCTTCTGTCCCATTTAACATTAACATTTTGAATCGTCAGTGTACCAGCTGATTTGAAATGTTGATTGAGGGATTTGAGGATAATTCTAGTAGCGGCGGTCAGGGATGGTAACTGTGAAGGAGTGGTTGAGGTGGATTCTTTTAGGCATGAAGTCTGAGATGCATACTGCTGGAGAAGTAAGTAGCAGAATTTTCTCAAGGATCTTCGTATAACAAACTAATTCGGAATTTGCGTTGTTGCATAAACGGTGAAGCTTTAGAGAACTGGCAGCCTTAGTCTTCATAATATTTGTGTGTAGGGGTGGAAGGCTTGAGAGAACTTCCAGCGCTGTTGTGCAAGTGCGCATTGCGCCCGTAATGCCTACACAGGCTAGTCTTTGTACTTTCTGGAGTGCAAAGAAGGTAACAATTTGGTTAACTTTATCCCACCACACTAGCGAAGCATAGGTTATTATCAGGATCAGCGTTGGCACTTCTTCCAGAGCAAATGTAGTGTACTGACAATAAAAATGTACCATTTTCAAAGAAAATGTAGCATAATAGACAATTTTGTTAATCTTCTTTATTTTTGCGTTATAACTTATATAATAGCATTAAGTTTCAACAATACAAAATATTATAAAAAAAAAAAAAAATTGAAGTCGATGGACGGTTTCCTCCTCATCATCGCTTCTACAGCTCCTGTAGAAATCGTTGGAGAAGAGGCCAAGTCTCTTGGCATTTTGGCCTATAAGATAGTGTCCAGGACACCGACATCGTAGCTAATCTGTGATGGCTTTAGCTTGACCAACTAAGCACTACGTTTCTGGTCCAGCTTTGGCCAGATCTGTCTCGAAATGTGACTCGTTGAGCCGTTTACCCGTCTGTGGTTGGTCTTGCTAATAGCGTTCAGCTTTAGTAGATGCTTACATGTAGCGAGGGGCAAACATAAGGCTTGCCTATCAGGCAGAATCCTTAGAGCTGTACCCTGTTTGGCGAGCCCGTCCGCCATGCAGTTTCCTGGAATGTCCCTGTGGCCTGGCTCCCAGCATCGATCGGTGAATATTGAACTGCACGGTCATCTCTGTAAGAGATAAATGGCAGTTTAAGGCAGCCCTTGAAGTGAAGGAGCACGATTCTAGGGACTTGATTGTTGCTTGTTTGTCAGTGAAAATACTAATATGCCTGACAGATGATATTTACATAACACTTCAGCCAGTACAAGGATCAAGGATCAAGGAGTAGGCAATGTGATAATTAGA
Organism: Brachypalpus laphriformis; assembly: GCA_945910035.1. NCBI lineage: Eukaryota > Metazoa > Arthropoda > Insecta > Diptera > Syrphidae > Brachypalpus > Brachypalpus laphriformis. Next base: position 131,740,809 of record OX246756.1, read on the forward strand.
CCACTGAGAGGTGGCTTTTAGACGGATGGCCGCACTGGCTGCAATCTGTTTGCCAAAAATCTCCATTCATTTCAACAACTTAAACATAAAAAAAAGTAATAAATTAATTGATAAAGCATTCATAACATTTGAAAAAGATTCTTTAAAATATACGATGAAATAGCAACTTTTACGTTACAATACTTCTTCTTGATTTATTTGATTGAGCAAACCCGAACGGTTGTAAGTCCAACTAACGAATGCTTGCACATTTCTATTTGAATTTAACGGAAATGTCGGGGAGTATGGTGAATTTGGGGATGGTTAACAAGTAAGTGGGATAGTGGATATATTTATTGTATGGAACAAATTTAAATGTTTGACGCCAACAACATTAAATAAACATATAGGAATTCATTGGTAAAAAAAGATTAAATAAATAAATAAAAATTTAACTATCTTAATCTATAATACACATTAAACTGCATAATATCTCTTGTGTTAAACAAAACAAGAAATACTTCTGAAGAGGAGCAGAATTCGTTACTGATTTTTACTTTTTTTTTATGTATCTACAAACTTAAAAGTCAAGCGAAACCTTACCAACTCGTCAGAAGGCTCAAACATTGCCACATCTTTCAATAGCGCCTTAGTCAGTAAAATACTATGGAATTAATTTTACTGACTAATCTGAACTTAACCTATTTCTCAAATCGCCTTTTATTATTTTTAACATATGAAAGTTAATAATATGAGTTAAGAGTAAAAATAAAAAAACATATATAGTAATTAGTAAGACGGTTTGGAGAAATGTACAATAGCATAATTTGGGAAAGATGTAGTATCTAGCATGGCACTTCAAAAAGGTAGCAGTTTTTCTACATATATAGCAAAAGCGGTAACGCTGATCAGGATGATGATTGTTGTACAGGTCTAGTGGATCAGTTTTGGACTTAATCCCCATTTTTTGCCGAAAAACTTAGAACAGGTCCAGAAGGCTTAAGTCGCCTTCTCAGTGGTTCTATCTATACGAAATTTCCACTTTAATTTGTGGTGTAGAGTAATCCCAAGATATTTTGCTTCCTTTCAGAAATCAATTTGTATGTACGTATCCATAAAAGATGGGATAGGATACCCCTTTGTGGACAGCCCTTAGTAGTTCTAACGGAGATTGAGATTTGTCCAAGCTTTTTTTTTCTTCTTAGATGACGTTACAGTCCGGGGTGGACCTGGGCCTCAACCAACAAACCTCTCCAGCCAGCACGGTTACGAGCCAGCTGCCTCCAGTTGCGCACGCCAAGTTGATTGAGGTCCCCCTCCACTTGTTTGCGCCACCTACCTCGAGGTCGTTCTCTACTGCGCCGTCCGTCCAGGGTGGATTCGAAGACTTTCTTAGCGGGAAGGTTGGGCTCCATCCGCTCTAAATGACCCAGCCATCTTAGTCGCTGTATGTGAACTCTTCTAACTAAGTCGATGTCCTTATACAGGCCGTATAGTTCGGTATTGTACCTTCTCCTCCACTCACCGTCTATGCAGACGGGACCAAAGATCGCTCGAAGAACTTTTCTCTCGAAATAACCAAGGGCATCCTCATCCGGTTTTGTCAAGGCCCATGCCTCTGTGCCATGCAGCAGGACTGTGATGATAAGTGTCTTATAAAGAGTTACCTTAGTAGTTCGAGATAGGGCTTTGCTACTCAATTGCCGTTTTAGCCCATAGAAACAACGATTGGCAAGAGTAATTCTTCGTGTGATCTCCTTACTGATGTCATTTGCGGACCTCATCATAGGGCCTATGTAGAAAAAATCTTTTACTACCTCAAAATTATATCTGTCTATAGTGGCGTTCTGTCCAAGACGCCGATGTTGGGTGTGCTTTTTTGTAGACAGCATATAATTTGTTTTGCTTTCATTGACTGCTAGACCCATCTTTGCTGCCTCGATCTCAATACCCGTAAATGCCCCATTGACAGCCCGCTGAGTTCTTCCGATTATGTCAATGTCATGTAGTTGTACAGACTTGTAAAAGATTGTACCTCCGGTATTGGCTTGTGAGTTTCGTAAAATTCTCTCAAGTACTATGTAAAAGAGATCGCATGATAGCGCGTCACCTTGCCTAAGACCTTTCCGGACATCGAAAGGTTCGGTGATGTTCTTACCGACTTTGATGGAGCAGAGAGAGTTCTCCATCGTTATTCTGCACAAACGGACGAGCTTGGCAGGGATGTGAATACTAGACATGGCTCGGTATAACTCGTCTCTATATAGGCTATCATAGGCAACTTTGAAATCGATGAAGAGGTGGTGCGTATCGATTTTATATTCATGTGTATTTCCGAAGAGCTGCCGTAGTGTGAATTTTTGGTCAATGGTGGACTTTCCCGGCCTGAAACCGCACTGATAAGGACCTATCAGGTTGATCGGTTTTAGGCATGCACATAATACGGCAGACAGGATCTTATATGCGATGTTGAGGAGACTTATACCTCTGTAGTTGGCGCAGATCTGAGGGTCTCCTTTCTTCAGGATCGAGCAAACGATGCTGAGGTTCCATTCATTGAGCATACTTTCGTCCGACCAGATTTTACAGATGAGCTGGTGCATGCTCCTTATCAACTCATCTCCTCCTGCCTTGAAAAGTTCATCGGCAAGGCCTCTTTCTGAGAAGTCGATGTTCCTCTTTTCTCCTCCGCTCGTAGAGCTCGCGAGCAGCTCTAGTCCTTCTATGCAAGGCCGCTTTGCACGCCTCTTGTTTTGATGCATGTGTTGCCGGCATTCCTCATCAAACCAGTGGTTACGTACATCAGAGGCGGCATCCCTGATGGCTTGTTGGCAACGCTGCCAATGGTCTTCCGCATTTGCTGCTGGCGGCATAGGACTTAGGTTAAGACTAAGAAAAACTTGATCGGCAACGGCTCTGGCGGACTCTTGCGATTGTAGCCACCCGACGTCAAATATCCTCACAGAATTTCGTTGATTTCGCTTCATTCTGGATATCCGCATCCATAGTACACCACTACCATGGCTACAACTAGGTAGTGATTCGAGTCCACGTTGGCTCCTCGGAAAGTCCGCACACCCAGAATACTGGAAGAGTGCCTTGCGTCAATCGCAATGTGATCGATTTGACAGTTTTTCGATCAAGGAAGAGCCATGTTCCTTTGTGAATATCGAGATGTGGGAACCGCGTACTAGCTACGACAAAGTTTCGCAAAGTCGATTAGCCTGAGTCCCTTGTCGGATGTGATGTCATGCGGGCTGTGCTCACGCTACTAAGAACGTTCTCTCTTCCTAACTTTGCGTCAAAATCACCTAAGATAGTTTTAACATCGTGGCTAGGGCATTGCTCATACGTCTTGTTCAAGAGCTGGTAGAAGTCATCCTTCGTCGCGTCGTCCTTCTCCTCATGAGGGGCGTGAACGCATATTAGGCTAATGTTGGCAAATTTAGACTTGAAACGGATAGCCATGAAGCGGTCGCTCACATTCCGGAAACTCAAGACTTCTTACCTAAGTCTGCCTCCAATGACAAATCCGCACCCGAATAGACGCTGACCTTGTTGTCTGTAGCAATCTCCGTAGTAGATGTGGCAGTTTTTCATCCTCCTTTTGCCCGGCCCATCCCATCTCACTTCTCTGATGGCGGTAATGTCTGCTTTGAGACACTCTAGGGCCTTCGCAAGTTGTTCGGTTGCACGTGGTTTGTAGAGGGACCTAACATTCCACGTGCAGACACGAAGATCGTTGTCCTCTTTACGTTTGCTTGGGTCGTCAACAGAAAAATCATCCGTATCCGAGGCTGTTGGTTGCTTCGTAATCAAAGGTTTTTTACGTGGTAGGGAAGTCAACCCGACGGCACAACCCCCAACCTGGAGGACCAGATCCTTTTTTGTCACCTTTAGGACAAGAGGCCGGATTCACCGATGCCAGTAACCCACTTCGGGGATATGAGCGCTGCCGTTGGCCCATTACCACCACCACTATCTCGTTTTCAGTACCCTGACGTATTATTGAAAATCCTTACAGACCTCAGCTCCAAATATATCGAAGTAGCTCAAGTAAGATATCCGCTGGTCTGTAGACGTCACCGTTGATTCCATCGGGAGAATTCATCCGCCGCACGTCCTCCTTCTGAGGACCTCTTGCTAGACTTCTGAGACGCATATTTCAGCCAATCAGGTCAACAAGAGATGCCTCGTCCGGTTAAACATATGCGCGCTGAAGTTCACCCAGATGTGCTTACGCAGGTCTGAGTGTTCAGCTACACATACCGGTATACCGTCAGACTCAGCATACGCTCATCGTTAGTTCGACATCAGATAGCTATCCAGCGGGCACCACGAGGAGGTGATGATGCGATTTTGCATCAGTTTTTGTACTGCCAAGCTTGGCAGAAATTAATCTGCTACTGAACATGGAGCATATCCATTCGGTGGTTTGCAGCTTAACGCCTTTGACATCAGCAGCAGACTTAATTGATTGAAGGATCATTCCTTCTTTGAGAAGGTTTCTTCAATAGTGCTGACTAGATGGTGTAGGGCTGTGACCGTAGATTTACCAGGTTGATATGCAAATTGAAGGTTATTTAGGGGGTGTTCGATAAGGGCAGAATTTATTATGTGAAGATCAATGATTTTTTCAATTACCTTAAAAAACGCAGAGGTGAGACTGATTGGCCTAAAGGCCTTTGGGTCTGATTCTGATCTGGCGCCGGCTTTAGGAATGAACACTACATTAACTTTTCCCCATATTGATGGGATGTTGCTGAGGTCATAGCTGGATCTGAAGATGGGCACTAAGGATTCGATAAGAGTGCCGATTCCATGATGTAATATTGCAGGGACAATTCTATCTCCACTGGGAGCTTTGAAAGGTTTTTGCGTGGAGATGGCCCTTCTTATGGAGTAAAGGGAGAAGATTTTCTTGGCCATAATTCTAGTGCGGGGGTTAGGTGAGAGTTGCATGACTTCATGCAACAGAGATGTATGAGGGTCAGTAATTAGGGAGTGAGGGAAGTGTCAGGAATGTTTCGTTGTATTCCTCTGTAAAACTGCCGTCAGGTTTTTGTAGCACAACAATACCGTTGCTGTGGTTCTTGGATAGCGTTTTCTGGGCTCTGGCAGCTGAAGGGAGATCGTTAATGCTTTCTCAGAAAAACCTCCATGTATGTCTTTTTGATATCCCAATAGCAGAGTTGTAAGCTGTGAGAGTTATCTTATACTCGCTCCATGGGTTGGTGGACTGGGCTTTATAAATCGCCTTCTTACTTTTTTTAAGGGTGTCGAGCTCATTGTTCTAACATGGCACATCGCAGAAGTTAGTTTTGTTTTTAGGATAGTGTAGCGGTTTGAAACATAGATGGCAGAAAAAAACATAAAACAAATAAACTATATAACCGGAAGAAAGAGATGGTAGTAAAGTGTAAAATAAATCATGTAATTCTCAGACTAAATATAGAGGGCGAACAAAGCACAAAAACATTCATAAAATAAAACAAATGTAACATCTCGCTGTCAGAATAGAAAAAGAAGTCATGGCGGACAGACGTCAAAAGTGTAATTAACCTACATACGTAATAAAATAAAATTTCATTTTAAGCTTTGCGAAAGCAGTTTTTTTTCATTCTCCAAGAAGTTTGGAGCAACCTAAATAGTTTTTACAAACAATTCGTGTGTGAGTGGTCTCCCCAAAGGAGATACCACCGCCACACGATATTGGTGACCCCGCACGCAGACCAAGCAACCGCAAACCACGCGGCGTCTCATCAGCCGCACGTACAGCATCATCGGCGACAAAATTTTTGCGCACAATAAAACCTGCCACAGAACGCACCCACGCGGGATTTTCTTCGGATAGAGCACAACCTCAAGGCGCGCAACTACGCCGTATGCCGCCAATTTTGCGTCATCAGCTCTACCACGACCAGCATCAGCACCAGCAGCATCACACCACCACGTCCAGCACGACAATTAGCAAGAACAGGGTACATGTATGTAAGTTTGATACATTCTAGGTTATATTACAATAGTATAAAAAATCATACAGATTTTATATTATTATTCTCCATTATATAAATTATATATGAAATCTCATTCTATACATAAAATACATGTACATATATGTATCTCAAAGCCACGTGCTAAACAATATACAAGTAATTCTTTAAGTCGCTAATCACGGGTTATCTGTTCGCAATCGAGTGTACATTTTTTTGATTTAGTTGTTCAAAAGTGTAAACCTCTTTTTCTTCCGAACTGCAAATCCCTCAATTCAAAAGTGTAAAAATTTTATTTTTTTTTCCGTCCTTGGTACGAGTATATCCCCATATTCCAAATTACATTAGATAATTTTGAACATGGTCGATAAGCCATGACCACCGCTAGAAAACCCCCACGGATCCCAAAATCCAAGACCTAGTAGTCCTAGATTTGATAACGTTCGTCCAAGTGAATCCGTTAATGCCGTCGCGATTAAATTACCAGAATTTTGGACAAAGATTTTTTTTTTTTTTTTTTTTTCGAGGGTAGGTGAAAATCTTCAAGAAGACACTATGAGGATCGACAGCGCGTGCTCATAGTAGTGTGGGATTCTTACCCACTAAAAAACCTCCCTTCAAAACAGACTTGTTTTCATTTTTACTACAACTAAGTATTCGACTTATCAAGTAGTTTTCGTTTCACGAAATAAGGACGTTTTGCAGAGACCTTCCCATTAGAAGTTCCTGCTAGCTCCGCAGTTTAGACGCGGTTACTTATCGCGCTAAGTCTAAAGGTTTTGTTCTTTGTAGACGGCGTAGTAAGTTTCTTTCATCCAAAACTTGGAGGACTGTTATATTAACGTGACTTTCTAGTCGACTTTTATGTTTTCTCGCGTAGTTTTTGATTTCGTCTTCGACTGTTTTAATGCCAAGATCTCTGTGGATATCGCTATTTCTGATATACCATGGCGCATTTACAATACCTCTTAGCACTTTGTTTTCAAAAGTTTGTAAAATTTGAATATTACTTATTTTGGTACAACCCCAGAGTTGTATACCATATGTCCATACAGGCTTTAGCACTTGCTTATATAAAAGCAGTTTGTTATATATATTAAGCTTGGAATATTTTCCAAGTAACCAATACATTTCTCGATATTTGTTATCTAGTTCTTTGCGTTTTTTCTTAACGCGCGTTTTCCATTTCAGCTTTGCATCAAGTGTCATTCCAAGATACTTAGCCTCGTTTGCAAACGGAATTTGAACCGAGTTTGAAAAGATCGGCAGATTATTTACTCTCTTATAAGTAAAATTTACATGAACAGATTTGGTCTCATTGAGTGCGATTCGCCAAACCTTTGTCCATTCATTTACTCTATCCAAAGCTTCTTGCAATTTTTCTGTAGTATCTTCGACCGTTTTACCTACTGCCAAGATAGCAGTGTCGTCGGCAAATGTAGCTAGCTCAGTGCCTTCTACTTGCGGTATATCACGAGTGTATAATAGATATAAGACCGGACCAAGAACGCTTCCTTGCGGCACCCCAGCCATTATTTCCTTAAAATCCGAATATTCGTTTCCACATTTGACGCGGAATAGTCTATTCGTAAGGTAGTTCTTCAAAATATTATATAGGTGCTCTGGCAGAACTTGTCGTAATTTAAACTTTAAGCCTTCATGCCAGACCTGGTCAAAAGCTTGAGAGACGTCAAGGAATACGGTTGAACAAATCTTTTTTTCTTCAAGTGACTTTTCGATTACATGTGTTATTCGATGTACTTGTTCAACTGTAGAATGCTTACTTCTGAAAATCCGAATTGATGATCCGGAATAAGATGCCTCTCTTCTATAACCGGCTGTATTCGCCTAATCAAAATTCTTTCGAACACTTTGGATATGATTGAAAGAAGCGAAATCGGTCTATAAGACGTTTTTTCATTCGGCGGTTTTCCGGGCTTAAGGACCATTATGACTTCGGCCACTTTCCATTGACTGGGAACATATTCTAGTCTAAGCGCGGCGTTTATAATGAACAGAAGCTTCATTAGACCTTTTCTCGGAAGTGCTTTAAGAACCTCTCCCGTGATTAGGTCGTATCCAGGAGCCTTCTTAGGTTTAAGTTTCTTTATTTCTTCCTTAAGTTCGGTTAGTGTTGCATTTCTTATTATACGATTGTCAATATACGACGTATTTATATTTTGAATAAGAGCCTGTCCATCAAGCGGTTTGTAAGTTTCTTCCAGGTGGGCGGCAAAAACTTGCGCTTTCTCTTTATCATGCCTGGCCCATTCGTCTTGATTTTTCCTAATTGGGGCGGCTTGAATTTGAGGTTTTTTAATACCTTTTATAGCTTTCCAAAGCGAGTAATTAGAATCTTTTTCTGCCGTTAAGCTTTCTAGGTGAGTTTGCATTTCATTATTCTTAAGGTCTTTAATAGATCTTTTTAGTGAGTTGCACAAACGGTTAAGATGTGCTTTATGTTGCGGAGCCCGAGTTTGTTGCCATTTTTTGCGCGCTTTCCTCTTCTCCTTAATCATCTCTTTTATTTCCTGCGGACAATTTTGAATATAGCTGGCCGGCGTTTTCTTAGGTTTCGGAGTATTCTTCCACGCGGCATTCTGTAGGATTTCGACGAAGCGATCTACTTCAACTTCAAGTTCATAGGGCGTTATAATTGAAACCCTCAGCTCAGTATTTGATTCAATATCTTTTTTGAAGCCATCCCAATTCGTTTTCGCGCTGGTTAATCTGGCCGGACCTACTTTTTTAATCAGAGCATCAGACAAAGATGCCAGCCATCTGGTTCATTCAAGTTGAATCACAGTTTGCAATCAGAAATATAACGGTTGAACAATCCAGATTTCACTATGTCGTTCAATCATTGCCGCAAGACGTGGCTGCAAGCGTTTACGATATTCTAATGAAAGAATCCCTTACCCCTTATACTGATTTAAAGAAAGCTCTTATCGAGCGTCACTCTATGAGTGAAGGGAAAAGGATAGAGGCACTGTTGTCAGGTGAGGAGATGGGCGATAGCAAACCCTCAGACTTTTATCGAAGACTGAAAACCTTGGCATTGCAATCCACACTTGTAACAGAAAACTTAATAATAGAATTGTGGAAAAGACGCCTTCCAACGCTAGTACAAGTCTCAGTCAAAGCCAGTTCCAAGTCTAAAACGGAGGAATTGCTTGAAGTTGCAGATGATATCTTCGAGGTATATCAGCAACAGAAGACCTCCACCTTCTCTATCACCTCCCAATCCAACAAAACAATCAGTGAATTAACAAATATCAATCATGACCTTCAAGCAGAGATTCTGGAAATCAAATCAATGCTTTCGAATATGAATTTCCAAAATAAACGCTCTCGATACAACACCAGAACCCATCCTTCTAGTACCAACCCCGAACGAAATAGATCGCGTTCAAGGCATGATATCAAAATGTGCTGGTATCATTCCAAATACGGGCAGGGTGCACGCAAATGCAATAAGCCTTGTGATTTCAAACACCCAAACTAGCTTCTACTGCCATCGTGGCGGCAAATGGCAGTAGAATATCTAACATACAATGCCGTCTTTTCATAAAAGATCCCATTTCAAACATAACTTTTTTAATTGATTCCGGCTCCGACGTCTCAGCCTTACCAGCGTCACAATTCAAACCCCAAAACTCTAAACCCGATCAGTTCATATCGGCCGCAAATGGTTCCGCCATTAAGACCTTCGGAACCAAATACCTTCGGACTAGTCTTGGGTTCAGACGTGTCTTCAACCATACCTTCTTGATCGCGTCTGTTACCAAACCAATCATTGGTGCGGACTTTTTGCGCCAAACTGGTTTGATCATCGACCTTAAAAATGCTAAGTTATTCGACCCTCTTACCAACTCAAAGGTCAACGGATCTCTTTGTCAACTAGACATTGCAAGCCCTCGTTTTTTCGCCCTGGAACAGAGGTACAACGCCATTCTTACAGATTTTCCCTCTCTGTTGAATGCACCAGACTTCAACTTTCCAGTAACCCACTCGGTCTGGCATCACATTCTAACAAAAGGTCCGTTGCCATACTCACGGCCCAGACGTTTAAATGCCGGTAAATTGAAAATAGCAAAAAATGAGTTTGACTATATGTCACAGATTGGTATTTGCACACCATCCTCATCCCCATGCGCATCTCCCTTGCACTGCACATGGCCCCCAAGCGAGAAGCCAACGATTGGAGGCCGTGTGGGGATTACAGGATGTTAAACGCCATAACAACTCCTGACAGGTATCCCCTACCGCACATACACGATTTTAGTGGCATTCTCCACGGTTGTACAGTTTTTTCGAAAATAGATCTGGTAAGAGCTTACCATCATATCCCTGTAGCACCGGAGGACGTCCATAAAACGGCGGTTACAGCACCATTTGGGCTCTTCGAATTCACGCGAATGCCTTTCGGATTACGTAACGCGGCCCAAACCTTTCAATGTTTTATGCACCAGGTGACAAGGGACCTGGACTTTATTTTCGTTTACGTTGACGAAATTCTTGTCGCAAGCAAAACGGATGAAGAGCATGAGCATCACCTTAGACTTTTGTTTCAACGTTTATGCGATTACGGGTTGCGTATCAAGGCTTCGAAGTGCTCATTTGGTGTTGCAGAACTGCAGTTTCTGGGATGCCACATCTCGAAAAATGGAATTCAACCATCACGAGATCGGGTTAAGATAATCAAAAACTTTCCTGAACCGAAGTCGGTTAAAAATGTGCAACGCTTTGTAGGCATGATGAATTACTACCACCGCTTCATACCACACCTAGCAAGAACGTTCGCGCCAGTCTATGATCATCTAACAAACCTACTTAAAAGCAACGCCAAAGCAAAAAACTTCACTTGGCCACCCATTTGCCAAGAAGCTTTCGCAAAAGCAAAGCAACAACTCGCTAATACCACACTTCTCAGACATCCACAAGAAAATGCACAACTCAGCATTGCAACGGATGCATCCAATACGGACATAGGGGCGGTAATGCAACAGTTCAGGGAGGATCGTTGGGAACCAATAGCATTTTTTAGCAAAAAGCTATCACCCACACAGTCACGTTACTCTGCCTTCGACAGAGAGTTACTCGCTATCTATTTGGCCATTCAGCATTTCCGAAACTTCGTCGAGGGGCAAGAGTTCTGTATTTACACAGATCACAAACCGCTTACAACAGCCCTTACAACCAAGACGAAGCGCAGCCCGAGACAGGAACGTCAGCTAGCCTTTATAGCCCAGTTCACAAATGATATCAAATATATCAAGGGTTCGCTCAACGTTGTGGCTGACACCCTCTCACGCCCAGATGCTGCTGCAATTGACTTGCTTTTTCCGGGAATGGAAGCGTTGGCAAAAGCACAAGATTCATATGCGGAGGTGATCTGAGAGCTAAGTTTTGAGTTTATATTTGAACAGAATGGAATGAATTCGCCCCTAAGGATTTCTACATAGAGATTCCAATTGGTGCGTTCAGGAGACCTGCTGGGGGTAATTAGGTCACGAGTAGTTTCGATTGCAAACCTAATGCGCATATGGTCAGACAACGAAAGCTCCTTTAAGACATGTCAATTGGTGATTTGTTCGGACAGAAAGGAACTAGATAGGGTAAGATCCAATACCTCTTGCCTGATGCAGTTGACAAAAGTAGGTTCATTCTCTCTATTTATTTAAACTATTAATATTTCAACCAATAAGGAAGTTAAGAAGGCAATTACCTCTTTTGTTAATATTGGAACAGCCCCAGATCGCTTCGCAGCCTAACACGGTATGCTGTCCAGACTTCTTATCGTATCTAAACAGTTTGGCGACTTCGTCATGTAGAGCCGGAGTTTGGTCTTCAGCAAAGTGTCCTCCGGCGATGGTGATGGATTGCTGGCCTCTGTTGGCAGTTAGATCCACTAAAACGGCTACAGGGTCTTTGCTTATCAACTGCCGGATAGGAAGAAAGTTGATTCGATATTCTTCTTCTTCTTCCTTTTATCAGCGAGGTTATGATCCGAAAACAAGGGATCACAACCCTCCCACTTCACCGCATTTCTACTGATATTATTGATCAGAATGGCAGCCATGGGAAGGGGTTGCCTGTTGTCATATATTAACTTACATGCGTTGCTGAGGAGGCCCCATATTTTGCGATCACGGACCCATGGCTAATGAATTAAGAGAAGGTCCGCTTTGGCATGGTGCAGGTTTATTTGCAGAAATTTGATGGTGCCGGTCATTGCAACTTCGGGGTAGGGGTGAAGCCTGGGGGAGCTCTTACGAGTTTTTGCCGGACGATGCCTTTGACTCCTCGGTCCTTATGTTGCGTAACTCTAGGGGCTGAACATTAAGGGCATTAGAACATGCTAAGGTCTCTACGGTGATTTGATTCTCCATCTTACGACAGCTGCTACTTTTTGGTGTATCTTCTTGCTCCGAAACCTTTGAAGTGCTAGTACTTTCAGTCTCCTTTGGGTTTGCACTACAATTTCTCTGACAGCATTGTGCGGTGGGGGCAGCATCACTGCTGAGCTGCTCCTGAAGGGGTGGATTATGATCTGAAATACTCGTATCTCACTTTCTAATAATAACAATTTTTGCATTTTCTTGTTTGTTTTGAGTTTTGTTTCGCTTTTTATATTGATTATAGCTTTCCATTTGAATCCCACTACTATTGAGGGCCTGAGGTCCTCCACATCAGAGACTAATATGGTAGGGCTACTTACAACCAGAGGGCTCTATTAGTGATGCTGTATTGATTTTACGCCGCCAGCACCGGCACGAGTCGCATGACACTTTGCCCTCGGGACGGACGCTTAGTTAAGGGCTGCATCTACATACCCTGTCACAAAAATTTGACTGGGTTTATGTGGTTTTTCCGTCACACCCTCCATTTTTCCGCTCTTGGTCGAGGACTGCTTATTGGTTATTCGCAGCTTACCTTCATATCTGTAGGCCGTTCACCTATCCACCAACATACTGACCCGCCTGGTTGCTCCAGCCAGGCCCCCGTATCTCGCGGTAGGTGGCCTAAATAAGTGGAGGGGGACCTAAACTAACTTGGTGTGAACAACTGCAAGCAGCTGGCTCGTAACCGGGTTGGCTTTAGAGTTTCATTGGTTGAAGCCCAGGTCCACCCCGGACTGTAGCACCACCTATGGAAGTAAAACAAGTACATACACATGTATTCAGTGTAAGTAAACTCTATGAGATGGAATTATCACTTTGTCGGACAACGTTTTGTACCGCAAGATGTGGCTATAAGAAATCGATAAGGGTCCTAGAAATCCGATAAACAATAAGCACAATTACATAATTTATTTTAAAATAAGTTAATTATTATTACTATTATTTTATTATTCGGTTTTATTAGTTTTCAAAAGATTTTAATACTAATTACAATAATGATTTCTTATAAACTTATAAATTAATGTTTTTTAATATGAAGTTTATTCTTGATTTAAATATATTAAGATTTGTTAAATTTTTTACTTTTCTCGGAAGTCGGTTAAATAGCTGAAGGTCCTTATAGAGCAGGTTGTTCTGCGTATGCGCTCTTCTGTATAATGGTAACCGGAAGTCGCCAGCATTTCTTAGTTCATACCTCTCGTTTGATATATACTTTACGTTATTCTGCAAATATTGGGGGTATAAGTTATATTTTATTTTAAAAATCATTACTAATGCATTGAATTTTAATCGCTGGGTAAAACTTAACCAACCAAGTGAACGTAACATGTCAGAAATTCCAGAGTACCTGTCGCAAGTGTCGTAAGTTATTGGTGTTATCTCCACTGGTGTATATGAGCATATCATCCACAAAAAGACACATTTTGCTACCCGTCAAGACTGCACCGTTGATATACAGCAAAAAAAGTAAAACTCCCTACACCGAACCTTGGGGGACACCGATAAATATTATTGCTGCTACTTCTACTACTACTACTACTACAACTACAACTACAAGTATTCATCTACCCGAGGCAATAACATTTGAACTGAATGATGAAAACATACATATCTATCCTGATACCAGGATATTGTGAATGTTGGGTGTCTGAAAGACTCCACCCAACTCATGATACTCCATTGGAAACGTTATAATTCTTAAATTCTTGATTGTCTCTGTGTCAGTTTTATAAAAAAAAAAACAGCCTTGGAATTAATATACATAGTTTTACGAACCGACAGATAATCAAATTTAATTTCCTTGTGCTAATAAAGTGAAATGAGGGTAAATAGGATTGGTGAAAATCAAAGCAACTGAACTTGTACTGTGACAATATTTGAACAACATAACTAATTTAATGTTTTACTTGTTGCACAGTCTGGAGTGTTTACCCGCTTCAATAAACAAACAAGGTGAACATTTGTCGACTCTGAACTCTTAGGAAATATCTTAATGCGCAAATATAATGTGTATGTAGATACATCTCTCAATCTCAACGACATTCACATACAGTTACTGAGCTAATTTCAATTCAAAATTAGGGCTCAGTGTCTGTTTGACATACGATTCCCAAGAAATAGCACATACCAATTAAAAAGAAATGAGAGCTTGGGGAAACTACCTCAAGAATATGTTTTGACTTTATATTTTTTGCGGACTGTCTTATACTATACGTACTATGTATAGGTATGTATGCACACAGCGACGGATAACGAAGTACTCACTGCATAATCAGAAGAATGCAGAATAAAATCAACAAAGTTCAAAATGTAAATGTTCTGCAAATGAATGAACCTCCTTGTCTCCGCCTGAACTTGGAAATAGCTCTAATTGGCCTCAATCCCATCAGCAAAAATGTGAACCTGTTCCTTCTTTTCGTAGAAATTTGTCTAACGGTTGGAGAAGGAAGAATGCAAAGTGCACTTGAAAAGAAATTTCTCTGGGGATGAACCCTTTATTCCGACAACTTTCATATAAATGGAATATTCAGAATGTAGTATCCGTATATCAGGGCAAATCTCCTAGGAGCCAGTACCTCAGACGTAACCGCCGTTAACAAGTTAATAGAGATGCAAGTTGAACTGAAGTGCCTTTCCAGACAAATTTTCTGTTTTCATCTATTTCCTGCAACCGTAGTTTAATTCTTTTTTCTTTCGAATGACTTTCATTTTATTCCCAGATCCCGTTTGGTTTACGTTTTTATTTCACGTTTTTCTATTTAAATTTTTAATTGAAATACGATTTGCAGAAGTGGTGAATCTCTAAGAGATTGAAGGATGTTCTTAGAACTATCAGTTATGAGAAAAATAATATTTGATAACAACATTGTGTTCGAAAAAAATATTTTTCTTCTAAAGGATGTGCTTACAGAATTTGCATTGATTAGATTGGATAAAACTTGATTATTTTCAAGTTCCACTTTCCACATAATTATTTTGCTATACCGAATTTGTTTTTTTTTCTTTATTGCATAAATGCATGCCTAATATTACATATAATATAATCATAATATAATATATTGTACTGTAATATTTTTGCTGGTGTTCGCAATAATAATTACGGAGGGGTGGCAATGGTGTAGTGATAACGTCGTCAATTGCCGCGCTAATTTTCATGGTTCAAATCTTGATGTCAGTAAGCATTTATTTATTTCTCATGAAATAGTCGTATATAAAGTCAGTCCGAGCAATTGCGAAAGCTTGTGTGAATACTACTGCGAAGGTATAACACTGGCAGCAGCTTGGTCATACGGCTGGAAAAATTGTTCGCTCTGTTGATGATGATTTGCCTATGACATCGGTTATCAGAAAAACAAAATACTGTGAATCAGCAAAAGACAAAATATAACAACAATTTCGCAGTTATCTGGACCCCTCGGAGCTTCTCTAAAGCTTCTCTAAAGCATAAAACAACTGAACTTCAAACTGGCTGTGCGAATAACCGCCCAAAAAAAAAATTCGCCCAAATTCCAAAAATGAACAATCGCACAAAAAAAAAACCTGCAATTTTTTTGCATTTTTATATGTTGGGTTATTGTTCATAGTGAAAGATCGCTCAAAATGTCATAAGTGAAAATATGTCCAAATGTTATGCGAATAATCGCCCAAAACAAAATCGACTAAAAATCCCAAATAAACAATCGCCAAAAAGTTTTTAAGGAATTCTTTGCAACGCAGGTCACGAAAAAAAGATGACAATAGATCAAAATGAACACCCTTGGCGAAGCAACGAATAGACTTAGCCCCAGGCGCCTGCCTGACAGTTGTTGCCATACCCTCAGCGGAACGACGGAGTCGCGTGAGCGGCTAAACCACTCCGGAAGGCGGATTTTAATCGCGCGAAGTGCTCCATTTGCCCACTGTTGACCCGCACAAAACTGTTCTCGAATAGACTTAGCCACAGGCGCCTGCCTGAGAGTTGTTGACATACGATTAGCGGATCGACGAAGTCGCGTGAGCGGCTAAACTACTCCGAAAAGCGGAGTTTAAATAAATTAATTGTTTAAATAATTAAATGGGCGATTTTTTTTGGGCGATTTTTTTTGGGCGATTATTCGCCCAGCCCTTCAAACAACTACACCAAATCGTTCTCTCCATCTCTATCTATACTTTCCAACACCCGCACTGTGTGTAAACATGTTAAAGATATTCATAACCGTTTGAGTGCGCGCAAATTATATAAAAAAAAATAATTACGGAAGTCAATGTTATTTTCATACCTACAACAGGTAAAACCTTGTATATTGATCCCAAAGATCTAAATCCCAGATCCATAAGAGTGTCATAGGTAATGTATTCTGAAGGCTCTGGAGCAGTGTTCCCAGATTTTCTCAATGAATTTCCTTTTTGTCGCATTTTGCCTTCTTTTCCAGTCTACATTATTCCCCTTTTTTAAACAACGTATTAATGAAAGGTGGGCAAAATAGCATCATCACCTCCTCGTGGTGCCCGCTGGATAGCTATCTGATAGTGAACTAACGATGAGCGTATGCTGAGTCTGACGACGATATATGTGCAGCTGAACACTCAGACCTGCGTAAGCACATCTGGGTGAACTTCAGCGCGCATATGTTTAACCGGACGAGGAATCTCTTGTTGACCTGATCGGCTGAAATATGCGTCTCAGAAGTCTAGCAAGAGCTCCTTAGAAGGAGGACGTGCGGCGGATGAATTTCTCGCTGGAACCAACGGTGTCGTCTACAGACCAGCGGATACCTTACCGGAGCTACTTCAACATATTTGGAGCTGAGGTCTGTAAGGATTTTCAATACTACGCCAGGGTATTGAAAAAGAGATGGTGGTGGTGGTAATAGGCCAACGGCAACGCTCATATCCCCGAAGTGGGTTACTGACATCGGTGTATCCGGCCTCTTGTCCTAGGGGTACAACAAAATGATCTGGTCCTCCAGGTTGGGGGTTGTGCCGTCGGGTTGACTTCCCTACCACGTAAAAAAACCTTTGGTTACGAAGCAATCAACAGCCTCGCATACGGATGACTTTTCTCTTGACGACCCATGCAAACGTAAAAAAGACAACGAACTTCGTGTCTGCACGTGGAATGTTAGGTCCCTCTACAAATCACGTGCAGCCGAACAACTTGCAGAGGCCCTAGTTTTAAAGCAGACATTACCGCCATCCAAGAAGTGCGATGGGATGGGCCGGGCAAAAGGAAGATGAAAAACTGCGGCATCTACTACGGCGACTGCTACAGACAACAAGGGCAGCGTCTATTCGGGTGCGGATTTGTCATTGGAGGCAGACTTAGGCAGGAAGTCTTGAGTTTCCGGCATGTGAACGAGCGCCTCATGACTAACCGTTTCAAGGCTAAATTTGCCAACATTAGCCTAATATGCGTTCACGCCCCTCATGAGGAGAAGGACGACGCGACAAAGGATGACTTCTACCAGCTCTTGGACAAGACGTATGAGCAATGCTCTAGCCACGACGTTAAAATTATCCTAGGTGATTTTAACGCAAAGCTAGGAAGACAGAACGTCTTTAGTAGCGTGGTCGGAAAGCACAGCCTGCACGACATCACATCCGACAACGGACTCAGGCTATTCGACTTTGCAGCGGGGCGAAACTTTGTCGTAGCTAATACGCGGTTCCCACGTCTCGACATTCACAAAGGGACATGGCTCTCCTTTGATCGAAAAACTGTTAACCAAATCGATCACATTGCGATCGACGCAAGGCACTCTTCCAGTATTCTGGGTGTCCGGACTTTCCGAGGAGCCAACGTGGACTCGGATCACTACCTAGTTGTAGCCAAGGTACGGATGCGGATATCCAGAACGGAGCAAAGTCAACGAAATACTGTGAGAAAATTTGACGTCGAAAGGCTACAATCGCAAGAGACCGCCAGAACCTTTGCCGAACGAGTTTCTTTTAATCTTAATCTAAGTCCTATGCCGCCAGCAGTAAATGCGGAAGACCAGTGGCAGCGTTGCCATCAAGCCATCAGAGATGCCGCCTCTTATGTACTGGGTTTTTCTCGGCCACCACAACGAAACCACTGGTTTGATGAGGAATGCCGGCAAGCACATGCAGCTAAACAAGAGGCGTACAAAGCGGCGCTGCATAGAAGGACTAGAGCTGCCTACGAGCTTTACTTGAGCAGAAGAAAAGAGGAACATCGACTTCTCAGAAAGAAGAAAAAGGAGCATGAGAAGCGCTCGATCGAAGAGATTGAGAGACTTTATTGCAGGAATGATGTTGGAAAATTTTACCAAAGGGTAAATAGAACATGCCAGGGCTTCAATGCCAGAACAGAAGCCTGCAGGGACGAAAATGGCAATATAGTAGTAGAATCGCAGTCGGTGCTGAGGATATGGAAGGAACACTTCTGCAGACTGTTAAACGGCGATGATGAGCAATATTCCGCTGTCAGGCAGAATGAGCCATTCAACAGTGACGATTACAGTCAAGATTCCCGTCAACCCGATAAGAATCAAGTGAGGATAGAGATATCTAAACTCAAATCCAACAAAGCTGCTAGAGCCGACGGCCTTGCCGCTGAACTTTTCAAAGCAGGAGGAGATGAGTTGGTAAGGAGCATGCACCAGCTCATCTGTAAAATCTGGTCGGACGAAAGTATGCCCGATGAATGGAACCTCAGCATCGTTTGCCCGATCCTGAAGAAAGGAGACCCTCTGAACTGCGCCAACTACAGATGTATAAGTCTCCTAAACATCGCATATAAGATCCTGTCTGCCGTACTATGTGAACGTCTAAAACCGATTGTCAACAACCTGATAGGTCCTTATCAGTGCGGTTTCAGGCCGGGAAGGTCCACCATTCACCAAATATTCACACTACGGCAGATCTTGGAAAAAACCCATGAATATAAAATCGATACGCACCACCTTTTCATCGATTTCAGAGTTGCTTATGATAGCGTGTATAGAGACGAGTTATACAGACCCATGTCTAGTCGTGACATCCCTGCCAAGCTCGTCCGTTTGTGCAGAATGACGATGGAGAACTTTCGCTGATCCATCAAAGTCGGTAAGAACATCACCGACCGAACCGTTCGATGTGAGGAAAGGTCTTAGACAAGGTGACGCGCTATCATGCGATCTCTTTAACATAGTACTTGAAAGAATTGTACGAAACTCGCAAGCCAACCCCGGAGGTAAAATCTTCTTCAAGTTTGTACAACTACTCGCTTATGCCGATGACATTGACATAATTGGAAGAACTCAGCGGGCCGTCAATGGGGCATTTACGGGTATTGACATCGAGGCAGCAAAGATGGGTCTAGCGGTCAATGAAAGCAAAACAAAATATATGCTGTCTACAAAAAAGGACACCCAACATCGGCGTCTTGGACAGAACGCCACAATAGACAGATACAATTTTGAGGTAGTAAAAGATTTTTTCTACCTAGACTCTATGGTCAGCTCCGCAAATGACATCAGTAGGGAGATCACACGAAGAATTTCTATTGCCAATCGTTGTTTCTATGGGCTAAAACGGCAATTGAGTAGCAACGCCCTATCTCGAACTACTAAGGTAACTCTTTATGAGACATTAATCATCCCAGTGCTGCTGTATGGCACAGAGGCATGGGCTTTGACAAAACCGGATGAGGATGCCCTTGGTAATTTCGAGAGAACATTTCTTCGAGTGCTCTTTGGTCCCGTCTGCATAGACGGTGAGTGGAGGAGAAGGTACAATGCCGAACTATACGGCCTCTACAAGAAGATCGACTTAGCAAGAAGACTTCACATACAGCGACTAAGATGGCTGGGTCATTTAGAGCGGATGGAGCCCAACCTTCCCGCTAAGAAAGTCTTCGAATCCACCCCGGACGGACGGCGCACTAGAGGACGACCTCGCGTGGATGGGGACCTCAACCAACTTGGCGTGCGCAACTGGAGGCAGCTGGCTCGTAACCGTGCTGGCTGGAGAGGTTTGTTGGTTGAGGGCCAGGTCCACCCCGGACTGTAGCGCCATCTAAGTAAGCAAGTAGTATTAATGAAAAGAAATACAGACTTGCCATTAAAAAAAGCTTTACTTTTATAAATATCTTAAATTCAACGAAAATTGTTCATAAAATATACGTAATAACAAGAAAAAAAAAATTTAATTCAGAACTTGACAGGTAATACGCGTACATAAGGAAAACAAGACAACAAGTCTTTAACCTAAAATTCCACTCAAAAAGCGCCAAAAAAACGATTTTCCCCACAATCTGAGAGCACTTCTCTGGGAAAACTGATGCGTGGATTGGAGTGACATCTGTCAAATAACTAAGAGTTGGTGTTTTTAAAAAAGTCCCCAAAAAAATCGAAAGAGTCTAAGATTTGTATCAAAAAGAAATGTTATAAGTTCTCGCAATTAAAGTTTTATCTAAAAAGTCAACCTCTAACTTAATTCAAAAGAGTCTTATTTCATTACGACTGTTTTTTTTTTTTTTGTAAGCGCTTAAGTGTTTACGCACCCTACCTCACGACAAGTGCATATGAGCAAGTGCAAAGTAAGCGAAATTTCTCCAAAAACCTTCAAGAACCAGAAAAAAGCGCAAATCTGTGCGAAGAAATTGTTGAGCAATGACGAAATCAGATTTAGCCAATATGATTGCAGAACAACTTAACTCGAAGCTGCAAGATAATGCAAAAAAAGCTGACATTGATGCAATCGCCATTGTCAACAGTAGAATTTTAAAGCAAAATATCCAAATATCCACGAAAAAAGGTGCGTACGACAAAAAATACGAGAATATGGAAAGTAGAATGGAGGAAATACAGAAAAAAAATCTGATGATGAGAGCTGCTACCCAAGAAAGAGTTGATAAAAAGCGTTTGTTCAACCATATTTCAACCACCACCATGCACTGATAGTCTGTAAATTCACGAACTTCGATCCTCAAATGCAAAAGTAAAGAATTTTGTTGTCAAATTGGTATCAAAACAACAAGTCATCACTGCATTGAAATTGTCAAGAGTCCTACAGAAAACGGGAGTCACCATCTTGAAAGATCCTCTAATTTCGATACGGCAAAAGCGAAATCAGTTGTAAAAGTGTAGAAGGAGTCTTTGAAGTCGATGCGGAAAGTAGGGTATCTATTAGAGACGACAAAATGGCTATTAATGATAAAGTTTTCCGCTGGAGCCAAACATTGGGAATTTTGAACAAGAATACTGCGGACAGATTGTCAGAGTTAAATCACATTTATCAGCCAGATCTAAGCAAACATCTGGATAATTTGATGACAGAAAGTGTACGTCAAAACACAAATGTAAATATGTGCCGATTAACGTCTTGTGACGGAGTCATGGGATTAATGAGAACAATAGTTGTCGACAAACAGGGTTATGAGAGTAGGGGAACTCTACAAGGCGCGGTGATTTTTCCTTTCTTTCGAGCCTAGCGGTGAATAAACTGCTTCTAATGCTGGAAGGGAAGGATTGTAAAGTAATTGCTTATACGGACGACACTGCTATAGCTGTCTCGGGAGAACACCTCAATATACCCAGAGAACTTTTGAAAAACGCTCTCTCTAAGCTGGAAACTCGAAATCATAGAACGCGTTCAGAAAGCCACTACAGCTCTATACTGATGTAAGAAAGGAATATGAAATAAATGGGGACTACAGCCACGGATTACATACTGGCTCTATGCATCTATCATCAGGCCCATACTAAAGTATGGCGCAATAGTCTGGTCGACAGCCTTTGAGAAGGGTGTTCACTTAACCTATCCTGTCCGTGTGTCCATGTGCAAAGATCGGCTTGTCTATGCATCAGTGGAAGACTAAGAATCACCTCAACAATTGCTCTAGATATTCTGTTTCACTAAGAAGCCTTGGATATTTATAACAAAGAAATGGCAGCCACACGCATAAAGACCGTATTTCTGTGGTCTGGTGTGGACGAATTGGCTAACGCCAACATCAGCAGCCTCCAGCGCATCATAACAAACTTCAATTTGTTCTACGGGTAGTTCTTTCTGGGGAGTATAGATTCATGTGATGTACCACAATGGACATTTTCTGGTCACATTGGGGATCTATAACTTCGAGATAATAAGGGACTTTGTCTACCTTGGCTCTGCTATAAACTCGAAAAACAAGATCAGCACAGAAATCAAGCGAAGAATAACTCTTGCCAATTGCGGTTTTTTTTTTGGCTTATAAGGCAATTCAACAGTAAAGCCCTATCTCGAATAACTAAGGAGACTCTGTATAAGACCCTGACCATCCCAGTCCTGCTTTACGGCGCTAAAACATGGACTTTATTTAAAGAGGATGAAAATCCTTGGTCGCTTCGAGAGAAAAATTCTTCGTAAGATTTTCGGTCCCGTTTGCGTTGACGAGTTTTGGAGGAGAAGATTCAATCACGATCTAAACTGTCTTTACAAAATCACTTTTATTCGAAATATAGTTTATTTTCAATACAAATTTTAACAAAATTTACTCGCAGTAATCGCACTTCTTTAACTCTTTCTCTAATTAGATCCATTCGCTGCTCTGTGTATTTATATCAAACCCAAGAAGAACCTCCAGAATATTTTGGAAAATGCAATGTAAATATTTTCGAACTGCTGTCTAGACTAATCGAAGAGAACTTTGGGTATGGACTGTTGAGCAAACTGTTGTGGATGGTTAGAGTTGTGGTGTTACCACATTTAATCCGTTGATAATGAACTCTGAAATCTATATATACATATAATAAAATGATAACAAGGGCTCTTGATGGGCGCGTATTATGCAGAAACTTCTGTACATATTTTAACTAATCTTTCAGCGTTCTATACCTTAGGATATTGGTCCTTATTTCAAATAATAATTATGATGATAGTCCTTAAGGGGATTAAGATATTAAAAGAAATAAACACAGAGTTAGAGAGTTACTGAGTTTTTTTTTGTGCATACTTTTGGGTGCAGTATAACAAAAATAAACACATTATTTCCTGGGGGCAACTCACGTAACTTTCCAGACGATTATCGTTTGGACGATAGTAATCGACTGATGAAAAAAATTGTTACATATTGTAGAAGTTAACATTTCTCTACCACAGTTGGTTGCCCACTGTTGGCTGTATAACGCCTAAATGCATGTACCCTTTTGACGATTGCGGTTTTTGCTATAGTTCAAACATACATTTAGGCGTTACACAGCCAACAGAGCGCAACCAACTGAGGTAGGGAAATATTAACCGCTATAATATGCAACAACTTTTTCCATTCGTCGGTTGCTATCGTTCAAACGATGATCGTCTGAAAAGTTACGTGATTTGCCCCCTGTATTTCCAAACTGTAGCGCCTTCTAAGTAAGTAAGTAAATTTATTTTATTTATTTCTTTGCCTACCTATAGGCGCAAATTTATACATATGGTATAAACATGTGCATTTTGACGCAGTACTTCTGTTAGCCAAAAACATACATATGCGGCGGTTAAAGTCATGCTAGTAAATTAAAATGTTACCACTTCAACAACAGACGGTAGCCGGCCAAACTTGGTAGATAGAGGAAAAGCTGATATGTATTGTTGAAAGTTACAGCGGGACAAATCTTAAATTCTTAAGCTAAAAATGACTTACACCACTAACTTTAACCGCCTCACATAAAGTTATTGTGGACCACGCGGACAAAGTTACGGGTATCTGCGAGTCTGTAATAAATGTTCATCACCATTAACATAGGTTTTCCAAGGGTAGATCCAGAGTTATAAATTTGGCGGACTGAACTTCGTATATTCTCTTAGAGATGGAGAAGGGTTACCAAATTGACGCTATTTCTACAGATTTCAGCAAAGCATTTGATAATGTTGACCACAATTTGCTCATTTTCAATTTAAATAAAATTGGTGTTTGTGGGTGTTCGTTGAATTCGATTAAATCATATTTGTCAAGTAGGGCATCTGGCGTACCCCAGGGGCAGTCATCTCAATCCACTCTTTTTTTGTTTTATTTATCACTGAGTTACCTTTACTGTTGTCAGCTTGTAGATGGCTTGAATATTAAGTATTTTTTTTAATGTTAATAGCTTCAATGATGGTTTTATATTACAGTAATAGATAAGTATTCCTATTATGCGGTTTAAATGCAATGGAATTGTTATGTCTATTAAAAGGCCGCCTATCTCGATTACTGATTCTTTATTAACTGAACTAACTTACTAACTAACTTGCTCTACCAAGTCTCATATTGTTACATTCTAACAATATTGTGTATGTGTATTATGTAGGTGTGTATTATATAATATTTATATACATATATTACATTTGCATGTTTGGCTGGTGTGGCGTGATCGCATTTAATTATATAATATAATATATGTGTATTGTTCAGTCTTCAGTTCAGTTTCATATCGAGCACCAGGCGGAGGTATCCCGCACTACTGGAGATACTTAGGGGAATACCCCTTACAGAAGGTGCTACGATTGTGGAATTATCCTTTGGTTAGTGAATAGTACTAACTCCGTTTTCTGGGGATTGACCGGTAGTCCACATCTCTTCATCCAGAAGTCAATGGTTTTTAGCGCCCCTTCAATTTGCTCGCACAGGGTCGGGAGAAATTGTCCTGTTGCCAGCAGCACAACGTCGTCCGCATAGGCTATGGTTTTGACGCCGCTGTTTTTGAGTTTTAGAAGAACTTCGTTCAGGATAATTGCCCACAGTAGTTGTGATGTAATGCCTCCTTGAGGGCGCATGCTTCAAGCTTTTTTCCTCCGAGTTCAACCTTGATATGTTTTTCCTCTAGCATATTGACGATCCACTTTATCAGGGAGTTGTGAATATTGAGGTTCGTTAGAGTTCTATGAACCGCATCTGTTTTTATATTGTTAAAGGCTCCTTCAATGCCTAGGAAAGCGGCTAGTGTATATTTTTGTCTTTTAATTATATTTCTATTGAGCCGACTACACAGTGCAACGCTGTCTCTACGCTTTAACCTTTCATACAAGCGTGTTGCGCTGGGGCTAGGTCACCAGGGCGTAGTTTGCTACGAATGTTCATGTCAGCTAGTCTTTCAAAAGTCTTTAGGACAAAAAGCTACGACTTATTGTCCTAAAGTCTTTCGCGGTCGTGTGACTTGCCTTATCCACCTTAGGTATGAAGACCACTTTAACCTCTCTCCATGCTCTAGGAATATATAGTCGACTCCGCTTAACTGAAACACCAATTTGCCACAATTATTTTTTCACCTAAGCGGTATTTTCTCTTAAGTGAACTTCGGGTAACTGAAAAAAAATCCATTTAACCGGAGTTCGGATAACTGAAAAACAATTTCACTTATCCGACCTGAAAATCAAAAAAATATCAACAACATCATTTTTAACATGTCAATATTTTATAAAAAAAAAAAAAACTCGAAACAAAACAAAACGATAACATGTAAATAAAGAAAAACAAAAAAGGAAAATTAAATATTTTTATGCTAATTTACAGGTCAGTTTTAGCGATGATTCAGTTATTTGATTTCAGTTATGCTGAGAGGTTTGAGTATAAATTAATAATTTCTGTTGTAAAAGTTTTTTTTCAGTTAACCAGGTTTTTCAGTTAAGCGGAGTAATTTGTATGAAGATTGTGAAAAAATGCTCCGTGACAAATTTTGTGTTTCAGTTAATCGATTTTTTCAGTAAAGCGTAGTTCAGATAAGCGGAGTTGACTGTACGCCCAAATGAGGCTATTGAGGTATAGTTCTTTAAGTACCGGGATGATAGTGGTTACGGTTTTCTGTAACATGATCGGCTCGATCCCGCCGGGTAATGGGGATTTAAGAGGAGAGAATGATCGAATAGTCCACTCCGGAGTATCCGTTACCATGCTACTGCTAGTTACGATGTTATTGTCTAGATGGGTCATACAACCAAAGAGTCGCAAAGACAAGAGTAAGATGTCCCGCTGGAGTAACCGAAGAGTTTCTACTCAAAGTCGGGGTGCACCAAGGAAGTGTCTTAAGTCCTTTGCTCTGTATTATAGTCTTTGACTATCTGCTTGAAGGTGAAGTGATGAACCCCAAGGTGCATCTATTTGCTGACAATGGAGCCATCATAAGTGAAGATCCCATATCCCTGCAACGTGTACTTGATGTGTGGGTGGACGTTTTGGAGGGAACTGGATATCCACACTGAGGGAAGTGGGAATTAAAAAAGTTGGGCTTGCAATGGAAGATTGACAAGCAGTAAGTTAAAAAAAACTTCAGTTAGTTGAACTGAGTATTTGGTGAAGCAGTTAAAGAAAGGAAAACTAGAAAATTATCTGTTTAAGCTAAACTTTATCGGCTGGCTGCTAACTGACGAGTAGTTTAACATATCCATTTCATCCTTCCTTGAAGCTGCTGATGACTTATTTACTAATCAGCTTCTTCTTCTTAAGGTCAATCACCCTGGCCTATTTACTGCGAAAAAGCAGTCTGATCTGTGGTAGTGTGGTCGTAGTATATTTCGTGTGAGTAGTTCAGTTGATCCTCAACAATGCCCCCATTTTCGGAGTGTGTGTTAGAGTGCATTGTTTGTAGAATGCATATCACTCACACCCAACATCTTGGATTTTCACAGCAGTTGGTCAGAGGTTATGCCTATATTGTTCAAATGGTGTTGCCATGAGTTGAAGCGGGATAGAAGCTCCTTTCTCTATCGGGCTGTGGACCAATTCGCCCGGTGTTTTGACAGTTTTCGGCTTTTCCGCGTTGCGCTGTGTTGTGGGTGGTGTTTTTGCGAATTATTTATGGTGTTTTAAATTTGTTTATTTATTTGTGTTGTGTGCATTAGAGCTAGTTACTCGTAATGTTAAGCACTTGGTGTGCTTGGTTTTAGCTACATTTGAGTGCCCAGCTTCCTGCAAACACACACTTCCTTCTTTCCAGCTTGTGCTTATTTTGTTGGAATGCAACACACTAGTTAAAAAAAGACAGAGGACTTGTGCTGCCCGTTCTCTGGTCGACTCAAACCAATTCTAGACATTTATTTGAATGGAACAGTGCTTCCCAAGTGCGAAAAGTTCAAATATCTGGGATCTATTATCAACAGCAAATCAACCTGTGATGACGACATCAATCATTGCGTAAGCATAGGGTGGGTGAGAAAACCCCGCTATCTTCTGTGACCGAAAAATGCCCCCTAAGTTGAAGGGAACGCTCTATACCGCAGTTGTGCATCCAGTGCTCACATACGGTTTACAATGTTGGACAATGTACAAAAAGTATTAGAATAAACTAACGGCAGTTGAAATGAAGATGCTTCGCATGACAGCAGGAGTGGCAAAGCTTGATCGAACAAGAAGTTCGAATATCCGTGGAAGCCTTCACCTTAAGGAAACCATCTTACGAAAAATAAAGCGCGACCGGCTTCGCTGGCATCGCCACGTTCAAAGAAGAGATTATTTGAACTCTATTTAAGAGGCAATATCAATGAACGGTCCAAAGACATCGCGGGGCAGGAGAGGCAACTCAGTAACCGAGTGATCCAAAATCGGGAGGCATACCTATATATTCTGAGGTCAAATAGGCGAACCCCACAGCCAGATCAATAGAAATGCAATGTTTTTCTTTTCTTTTAGTAACATCATATAGCGGTGGAATATCTACTGCGCTGGGTTCACGAATCTACTACGAATCTACTGCGATGGATATCTAATCTGCGGCACTACTAATAATTATTTCCTTTCCTTGCTAAAGTCGTTAGGAAAGAAAGGAAATAAAAATCTTTTATAAATGTGCCTGTTAGTGGGCGGACTTCAATTGTGTTTACACTTGTACTGCTTCGGGCTCGCAGGAGCCCATATATGAAATTTCATCCTCCTAACACGATTTAAGGCACAACAAGAAAGCCTGTTGGTACTGATCATTTATTTTACATATTATACTATATGTCAAAATTCCATTTTGTAAAGTAGATATGTACATATGTGAGTGTAGCTCCACCAACACTTCCACAGGTCGATACTCAGCAATCGGGCTCGACGATCGACTACCGCGTGAAGACTATTGGCGACTTAAAGCGTTGTCTTAGTTTTATTGATAAGTATTTGAATTAGTGGTGACGTGATATCGATGTGTCGCCTAGGACTTAAGTGCAAACAGCGATTGAACCAGAGTCAGTTGTAATAAACTCATATTATTCACATTTAATTTTTACATGAAACCTTGATACTGATATCTGCACACGAACGTGGTGAATAGTAGTGACGAGTTAAATGATATGCCACATGGTTAATTACATTACAAGCAACTACCTGCTTTATTCCCAGGACGTCATGGCAATTGAACTGTCACATATGTACCATATTGAATTCACTATCCTTTACCAGTGTCTTAAAAGGAGTATTGTGCAGTTGGCATGGACATTTGTTACTTTAATTTCGAAATTAACTACAAGTTTTTATACTTAGCCTGCTTTTTGATTTACACTTCTTTAAACAATTCCAATAAATTTTTATTAATTTGTATTGCACTTTCAAAGAGTCGTTTTCATAAAAGCACTTTCGATTGAAAGCATGTGTCCGAATACAAAAGGTGTTTTGTTTCGAAAATCCTTCTCAATATGTTGAAAAATGAAGAAAACGTTTCAACGTTCGGTCATAAAATACAAAATTTCATAAGAAAATGATTTTTATGACGGAAACTTTTATCACATTTAACATTCAACGTGTATACCATTGATGTCATAAAACCAGTTTATGACGATACCCAAATTATTGGCTTCTACCCTGTGAACTTATTAGGAAGTATACAAAATAAATTCCCATTTTGCGAAAACAATGCTGCCGTGAATATAATCGATACTAAAGATAGGCCATAAAATAGATGCTAAAATGCAAAAAGAGCTGGCTCAAAAATTTGTTTGCATTGGACGATGGAAGGCGAAGCAATAACTCTTCTAAAATCCTTGTGGGTCCTAAAAGCAAAATCCTATTATTTTCAGCCGATAATTTGAATATTTTTAACAATCCTTGATTTATGCAGTCCATTTTCCACTTCAGTTACCCTTTTACTTTGGTGTTTAAAAACTAACGAAAAAGAAGAGTCGGTCGTATCTTAAAGTATTATGTACATAAGTGTGAAGATACATTATGCATGAGAATAATGTCCCTACCGTTTTCTTAGGTAGTATCGTTGAGTGCAAGTTGACTTAAAGAATAAATTGCCAACAAAATTTACATTCAAAGTAAGAGGTCTGATATTTTCTTGCGCAGGAGAGGACTATAAATTTAAATTTTGTTACATATACACATATTCTTTTCTAATTAATTTGTTTTTCTTTTATTTATTTAATGACGTAAGAAGTGGTTTTCAGTAGCAAAACTTCTTGACGTTCATAGTCAAAAGCAATTTGATAAAGTATTGCATTACTTCTCAGAATTCTGCACCGAATTTAACAATTTGCTTTTCATTAGGTTCATAACAAATACGTAAAAAATAGTGCCTATGCATTATTGTATTCATGTGAAGAATAAGAAAGTAGCACTCATTATCCCGTACATGGCTCTATGAATACACTTTTTGCTTTACGAGATAATTGAATATATAGAAAGCACGCGTTAAATCATGGTTAGCAGTGACCGTTTTAAGACTATAAGTAGCGTTATGGGTACTATAATAAACTTAATATAAACCTATGCGAAGCGTAGCGACAGAATTATAATTATGTTAGCCCAAATTGCATGATGTGAATATAGACAACATGTGGTTCCGGCGAGACGGATGTTGTGTGCCACATAGCGTTATTGATAAAAACAATGGTGTTATTGCCGGAAAAGTTTGGCCGCTACGATCGTGCAACTTAACGTCCTTAGCCTTTTTTGGGGGGTAATTCCCTTGCATATGCCAATAAACAAACAGCAATACAAGCCATTGCTAAAATCCAACCTGATTTATGCAAACGAGTTATCTTAAATTGGGTCTCACGCACTGCCTCTTACAAACGAAGTCGTAAATGCCATAGGAATAATTTTTAAAATAATTATTACTCCGCAACTAAGATTTCCTCCACACATCACTTATAGCTCTTTTAATTCAATTGTCAAGATCGAGCACCTTTATTGAGAGACCCTTCACTTCCATGCTTTGATCAAATTATGTGAATGTCTCTCCGTCTCTACTTTTGCTAAATTTGCACAAAGTACTTTGAACGAAAGATGAATTATCATTCAGACTATAAAAAATTGACGTTATTTTCAAAACCACTGACGAACACTTAGCAAAAGGAATCATATAAATCGCAAAAACCTGGCACACCACCTGTTAAAATGTTACGAAATTTGGACCTATTCCTTTGAGCCAATTTCGAGAAAATTACAAATTTTTCAAAATCTACATTAATTACTTTGGTACCGTTAAATTTGTGGTGAGAACATTAATTGCGGTCTTAACGCGAACCGTGGTCCCACCGACTCCAGATATGAAGTTTGAATGAAATCGTATAAGTCCAGTGACAATGCAATGCAGTATGTCTAATATAGTTCTAAATCCAATACGATGAACACTCCCAAAATGGAGGATTGCATTTATTTTCACAACTTCCTTGATATTGGCATTAAATGAAAGAGTTTGACAATATGGCGGACACCCCGAGATGGATCATTATCGTTTTTTTCAAAACCCCCTTGACATGGGCATTAAATGAAAGGGTTTGATGAGTAGAATACTATAATGCATGAGCTAAGAAGCAAATAGGCGCCGTGGGGCAGTGGTTAGT
Source organism: Brachypalpus laphriformis (assembly GCA_945910035.1). Taxonomy (NCBI): domain Eukaryota; kingdom Metazoa; phylum Arthropoda; class Insecta; order Diptera; family Syrphidae; genus Brachypalpus; species Brachypalpus laphriformis. Next base: position 131,771,869 of record OX246756.1, read on the forward strand.
ATGTCGGACCACTGCGCGCTAGGTTCAATGTTCGAATCCCAAAGAACACCAACTAGTTTTTTCACGGTACCACCTCTCGCGAACGTCTGACAAACATCCGCGAGTATTGTTGTCACGAGAAAGCTTCTCAAAAAAAAAATTTGACCATCAAATACGGCACGAATTTGCAGGTCCCTTCCATTCATGCGGACAAATATAACGCGAGAAGCTAGGCCTAGGCACTTGATGATTCGGAAAATCTATGGAAACTGGGCCAAGAGCGACAAAGAAAAGACAGAACTTTTTGCTGTGCACTTAGAAGAAACGTTTAAGCCGTTCGACGGCCCTTCGTTAACGCCCCACTCCTCAGTCACGACATCTGACAATTTAAAGTAAAAAAAGTTGCATTGATTGAACTGAAGGAAGTGATTAAAAATTTAAAGATAAAAAAAGCTCCGGGTTACGACTTGATAATGGTCCCAAAACCAGGCAAACCGCTAAATGAGAAGAAATCATATCGGCCTATTTCCCTATTGCCGGTTATCTCAAAAATATTTGAAAAACTACTTTCCAAACGTCTACAGCCCGTAGTCGACGAAAGACGTCTCATTCCTGACCATCAGTTTGGATTTAGAGTTAAACATTCTACAATTGACCAAGTCCACAAAATAACTGACGTGATTGAGAAAGCTTTGGAAGAAAAAAAGATTTGTTGTGGTGTATTTCTTGACGTCTCACAGGCTTTCGATAAGGTATGGCACGAAGGCTTGGAGTATAAATTGCAACGACTACTGCCACGGCAACTCTTTCTAATCCTACTATCGTACCTTACCGAGAGACTCTTTCGTGTTAAGTACGGACATGATTACTCTGACTTCAAGGAGATTCCGGCCGGAGTTCCACAAAGAAGTGTCCTTGGCCCGCTTTTATATGTACTGTACACGCGTGATATCCCGCAGGAAAGAAACTGTGTCGTCGCCACATTTGCGGACGATACGGCGATATTGACCACGGGCGAAACTATTGAAGCAGCAACTGGAAAGCTGCAACATGCTATTAATAAAGTCCACGCTTGGACGAATTCTTGGCGTATTGTGCTGAACGAAAGCAAATCTACTCACGTCAACTTTACCTATAAAAAAGTGGATATATTACCTCTATATCTTAACTCGGCTCAAATACTGGCCGCGAACGAAGCAAAATATCTAGGAATGACTCCAGATGTTAAGCTTAAATCGAAATCACACGTAAAAAAGAAACGCGACGAGCTAGAAAACAAATACCGACAAATGTACTGGCTACTCGGAAAATATTCGAAGTTTAGCCTACATAACAAACTGCTTATCTATAAGCAAGTGCTAAAGCCAGTGTGGAGGTATGGTATACAACTATGGGGTTATACCAAGAAAAGCAATAGAAACATCATACAAACTTTTGAAAATAAAGTCCTTAGAACGATCGTTAACGCACCGTGGTATGCACGTGACGAAGATATTCATCGAGATCTGGGAATTCCCAGCGTCGTCGAAGAGATAACAAAATTTGCGCGTAAACACAAAGATCGTGTTCAAGGCCATTGTAACCGTACCGTTATTCAACTACTTGACGCGAATAATTCAATTCGTCGTCTGCAAAGGATAAAACCTTTTGACCTCATTAACTATCATTGGGATTTAACCTGCCTAAAGTTCTACATTTCTTTTAACTTCGTACGAACATTTTTTTTTTCCAAAAATCACGTGTATCGTAAGCGAAAATAAAACTGCTGGATAAGTGTCGGCTTAGTTGTAGTATTACTTTTGAAGAGAGGTGTTTTTTTAGTGAGTAAAAATCTCACACTACCATAAGCACGCTCGGTCGGGCCTTATGGTGTCTTTAGAAGATTTTTCACCTACTCTCGGCAAAAAATACCTTTATTTTTTCCTAGTTTTACTGGATGCAGAGCAAATAAAGTTGAAGAGAATCCACTGACTTCAAATGAATTCAAACAATTTTAGTTGAATTCACCGACTTCAATGGATTTAAAGTGAATTCATTACTGACTTCAACGAAATATATGAATTCACTGCTGACTTCAATTCGCATTAACTGAATTCAATTGATTTCCTCAAATGAATTGAATGCAGCAATCACTGACTTCAAAAGGATGGTGAATTAAATTTTTTTCAAATCGCTGTCTTTTTTAAATTCGATTGCATCAATCAAAAATTTGAATTCTTTTCTTTGAATTCTGTGAATGCATTCCCAAAATGCATTCTTTTACAACTCTGGTGCTCACGAGCAGCTCTCGTCTTCCTTTGCAGTTCCGGCGGCTTTATATGCCACTTGGTTTGCTGCATGCCCTCGCTCGCATTCTTCGTCAAACCAGCGGTTTCGCGGTGAAGGTCGAGCGAGACTCAGCATATCAGTCGCGGCGTTTTTGATGGGATGTTGGCAGCGTTGCCACTGGTCTTCGGCCTGGGACTAGGCTTAGGCTACCAGGGGGGTCAGCAAGGTGGCGGATGGCTGAACGGCCTATAGATATGTAGGTTAGCTGCGAATACTGAATAAGCAGTCTCCGACCAAGAACGGCAGGGGTGGAGGGCGTGAGTAAAAACCAAAAAAGCTCAATGAAATTCCCTGTGACAGGGCGAGTCGATGCCGCCCTTTAAATAAGTGTCAAAATCCCAATTTATAAAAAAAAAAAAAATAACCCTGGCAGTAGGTATAAAATGCAACCGTTATTTTGATGCAATGAACAAAACAACAGATAATATTACCCCAGGTGGGAGACCAGTTACACTGGAAAATCCACCCTCAAATGAAGCAGGTCCTACGGATTCTGGGGCGGACCAACTATTGCGTTTAAACGACCCATTCATAAGGAGAGGAAGGGTATCCAGATCTCCGCCAACACGATCTGACACCCTCATCGCTGCCAGCGAGTGAAACACTTGGCTCCCACAGATTGTAAAGCGTGTACAAGTGAGGCAGGAGAAAATCGTTTCAAAAAGAGCTCTCATCTGCGAAGATTAGATTAGATTAGATTAGATTTTATTATTCAAAATTCCTTATATAAATTCAGTATTACTTCACAATTCAAAAAATTTACATGATAATAGAACTTATAAAATAAAGTATAAGAAATTCATTTAGCATTCTGTATTTTGTATACGTAAGTAATAAAAATAGTGTTGAGTACCACATCAATACGCATTTTAGATAATTCAAAAATTAGTTTATTTGGCTTGGGTAACCCTTGAATAAAATAAAAAAAAAACTAGTATTTTTTATTAAACAACATTAAGAAATAGAAAAAGGAAACATTTACTCTAAAACATCAAATAGTGTGCAAGAAAAATTAAGATTTAGATTTAAACCAGATAGTCAGAAGGGATAGATTCTATGCCATCGAAATTGAACCCAAGAAGTTTTTACTAGTTTAAGAAACATTCCAGATGAAGTGATTGTTCTGAAGGACTGAGGAAGTTTGTTGAATAAACGATGAGACGAAATGTGATAAAAATTACGATAGGCAGTAGTATGGAAAGTAGGGACAGATACAGAGTACGAAAAGTTTCCACGTAAGTTATAGTTTGAAATTAAACGGAAATTATGATTACCAGATTTCATAAAAAAGCAGTTCAACACTTTAAAACAATACAAGTGACGAACAGGAAGAATTTTGAGGTCACAGAACAAAGGGTAACTATGATGTCTCGCAGGTTTACGGCATAATTTTCGTAGGATATGATTCTGTAAGGTAAAAGTACCTCCCCAGCACGCAATACCATATTGTAATTTTGAGTGAACAATACCATAATAAATAATTTTTAAGAGCATACTTGAACAGATGTTACGCAAATGGAAAAAATGCCTAAGTGTACAACGAATATGATTCCTCAAAGCATCTACATGATTCAAGAAGCTCATTTTCGAGTCAATGACAGATATTTAAATTCACTGAAGTTTTCGATCAAAAAACATTTATCATTGCAGCTTAGACAACCATTAAAGATAGGAGAGGATAAGCCAGAATTACAATTGCAGACATGAAGTTTGAATTTTTGCCACTCTGGTGAATAAAAGTAGATATTAACTTCAAGATCCGGTATAGACGACAAACTAAAAAACATAATCTTAGTCTTGGGACTTATGACCAAGCTGTGTTTGGAGAACCAGATTCTTAGAAGATGAAGGTCCATATTAATGTCTGCAACCAGGTATAAGCGGCTGTCTGAACCATATGAGAAACCTACATCATCCGCAAAAGCAGTTGGTGTGCCTTTGAAATTAAGTGCAAAAAGAGAGTTGGTGTAAATCAGAAAGAGAATAGGACCTAGGACAGAGCCTTGAGGTACTCCTAAGTTGAAGACCATAAGATCGCTCCTGATTTCGTCAATCTTCCATTGAACCATTCTAACATGAAGCCGCGAAATACTGCTTTTTCAATCTTATTGAGAAGAATGAGGTGATCGACCATATCAAACGCTTTGGTGATATCAATAAATAAACCAGCAGTGGACCTTTTACTATCAAGGTTAGACATTACATTACCACAAAACTGTAGAAGTGCATCTTCGGTTGATTTTCCTTTTTGAAAGCCAAATTGAGATGAATTAAAGAACTTAGTTTTTGAAAGATAACTGACTATCCTGTTTTTCACTAGCTTTTCAAAGATTTTACTTACAGCTGGAAGAAGAGATATAGGCCTATAATTACACATTTCTACAGTAGAACCCTTTTTAAACAACGGAACAACATCTGCACACTTAAGCTCCTCTGGAAAAACCCCCTCAAAAATACAGCGATTAAAAATATGTGATAGTACGTCCATTAAATAGCATGCAATTTTTTTAAGAAAGGAGTTTGTATTTTTTAGAGTACGGACGACTTTTAACACTTCAAGTGAAGTTATGGGTTCAAATACAAAACTGTTGCAAGTGATTGGGTCAGCACAGCAACTAGTTGTCCTACAGGTGAGACAAGAAGGTTGGACAGGACCTGGTTGTAAACTGGTGCTGTCTTAGTAAAATAAATATTAAAAGCATTTGCAATGACCAGTTTGTCAGATACAACACAATCAGCAACACGAATAACACTCGGCTTTTTTGTTACAGAGGACTTATTTAGAATATTGTTAACTACTTTCCATTCATTTTTTAAGTTACCTCTAGCAGAACAGAATTGAGAACGGTAGTAATTATTCCGGCAAATTGGAATTTCCTTTTTAAGTTCGGTGCACAGTTTTTTGTAGTTGCTTTTTAATCTCAGATTTAAGATCACCACCGCCTTTAAAACAGGATGAACCCGAATCGGCAGCACGGGAGAAACCCGCCACAGCCCGGAAAATCATCGCAGAAAACCTTTCAATAGGGAGCGCCACCCTAACGAAACCAACAAACAGTAACCAACATGAGTCCTCCGATGTAAGTGAAGCCCAGCTGACGGAAAACTCACTGGAGAAGGAGCTACAGAAATGCAAGGAGACGATTAAAAAAATGAAATTCGCGACGGACAGGCAGAAGAATATCAGCATTGATATTAAGAAAGGTCTTGCTGAACTAGAGGAATACTTGGACGTAATCAGCTTCCTTAAAAAGGGGCGGAATAGCGACCTGAGGCTTCACCGGTCACAACAACCTGAACTTCAGATGCGACAGGTCAACAGAACAGATGCGAACCACCAGGAGCCTCCAAAAAGTAGGACACCGAGCGGAATTCGGGAACCCAAGAAGAGACCACCATCTAGCCCCCTTGAAAAGGAGACGGAAAAGAAGAAGAAGAAGTCACCGAAGGTTGCAACTCCTCCAACTAGGCTTCAACCGTGTGGAGAAGGGATGTAGCCCACAAAGAACCTGGCAAAGATCTTGGACGGGCTGGTCAAACGGTAGTGCATGCGATCATATGAAAACACAAGCGTTTTCACTCAGCTGAGGCCTACCAACTCCTACTCTCAACCTCCACGCGGTGACAGCTGGGTGCCTAGTACCTTAATCCAAGAAATGGGTAACCAACCCCGTTTGGCGGATTCTTGGTGGCAGCAGATGAGAGAGGGGGGGAAGAGTGCTTTTCTCACTAGAGCGCTTCTTCCTGTTCCAGGCGGCAGTGGACGAATTCCCTAGACGGAGTCAACGGTGGCGTCTATAGTTCCAGTTAGGTTGAACTTAGTGAACACCTTGCGCGAGCTGCTTCGACGTGTTCGGATCACAGGTCGGTAAGGAATTTCCAATGTTGGTCAGGACATTGGAATAGAGATGGTGGCGGAGGAGCCCTTAATGGGCCAACGGCAGCGCTCATACTCCCGTAGTGGACTACTGGCACCGGTGTACCCGGCCCCTCGTCCTAGGGGAATAATTAAGGAACTGGCCCTCCAGGTTGGGGGTTGTGCCGTCGGGGTAACTTCCCTACCACGTAAAAACCGCATGGTTCCGAAACAACCAAAAGCCTCGGATAAGGATGACTCAACTAATGACGACCCCAGCAAACGAAATAAGGACAACGACCTCGGATCTGTACGTGGAATGTTCTGTCCCTTTACAGACCACGTGCAGCCGAACAACTAGCAGAGGCCCTAGACTGCTATAAAGCAGATATTACCGCCATCCAGGAAGTGCGATGGGATGGGCCGGGCAAAAAGAGGATGAAAAACTGTGACATCTACTACGGTGATTGCTACAGAGGCAACAGGCAACGCTTATTCGGATGCGGATTTGTCATACGCGGCAGACTTAGGCAAGAAGTCTTAAGCTTCCGACACGTGAGCGAGCGTATTATGACGATCCGGATCAAGGCTAAATTCGCTAACATAAGCCTAATATGTGTTCATGCCCCCACAGAAGAAAAGGACCCTGCCACCAAAAAATGTTTCTACGAGCTCCTCGACAAAACATACGAGCAATGTCCTAAATACGACGTTAAAATCGTATTGGGCGATTTTAACGCCAAAATAGGAAAGGAGGACGTCTGTGGTAGGGCAGTCGGTAAGCATAGCCTACACGACACCACGTCTGATAACGGACTAAGGCTAATTGATTTCGCTGTGGAGCGAAATGTCACCATAGCAAGCACATGGTTTCCTCATCTCGATATTCATAAGCAGACATGGCGGTCCAATGATCATGTAACGATCAACCAAATTGATCATATTGCGATCGACGCAAGGCATGCCTCCAGTATTCTGGATGTCCGGACCTTCCGAGCGGCCAACATAGACTCGGATCATTACCTTGTTGTAGCCAAGGTACGAATGCGGATATCCCAATCTGAGCAACAAAGAAGAATTACTGTGAGAAAATTTAACGTCGAAAAGCTACAATCGCAAGAGACCGCCAGACTCTTCGCTGAACGCGTATCCCGAAATCTCTCAATCACCCCTTTGCCGCCAGCATCAAGTACCGAAGACCAGTGGCAACGCTGCCAACATGCCATCAGAAACGCCGCGACTGATGTTTTGGGTCTCGCTCGACCACCACCGCGAAACCCCTGGTTTGACGAAGAATGCCGGCGAGTGCATGCAGCAAAACAAGAGGCATACAAAGCGGCGCTGCAAAGGAAGACGAGAGCTGCTCGTGAGCTCTACGAGCAAAAGAGACGGGAAGAACATCGGCTTCTCCAAAAGAAGAAGAAAGAGCATGAGAATCGCGCGTTTGAGAATATCGAGAGTCTATACTCCAGGAACAATGTACGGAAGTTTTACCAAAAGGTAAAAAGAACGTGTCAGAGAAGTAATACCCGTACAGAAACCTGTAGAGATGAAAATGGAAACCTCGTAGTAGAATCACAGTCGGTGCTGAGAATATGGAAAAACTACTTCTGCAGACTGAGACCAACATCCCGCTGTCAGGCAGAATGAACCATTCAACATAGACGATGATAGTCAAAATTTCCGTCCACCTGACCAAAACGAAGTGAGGATAGCAATATCCAAGCTAAAATCCAACAAGGCTGCTGGACCTGACGGCTTACCGGCCGAACTTTTCAAGGCAGCTGGGGATGAATTGGTAGAGTGCATACACCAACTCATTTCTAATACTTGGTCAGACGAGTGTATGCCTGATGAATGGAATCTCAGCATCGTTTGCCCGATCCACAAGAAAGGAGACCCCCTCAACTGCGCCAATTATAGAGGCATCAGTCCCCTCAACATCGCATACAAGATCTTTTCTGCGATATTGTGTGAACGCCTGAAACCCTTTATCAACAGCCTGATTGGATCCTATCAGTGCGGTTTCAAGCCAGGAAAGTCCACCATCGATCAAATCTTCACACTTCGGCAGATCCTGGAGAAAACCCAAGAATTCCAAACCGATACTCACCACCTCTTTATCGATTTCAAGGCCGCCTATGACAGCATCTATAGAGAAGAGCTTTATAGAGCCATGTCTAGTTTTGACATCCCTGCCAAACTTGTCCGTCTGTGCAGGCTGACGATGGAGGACGCTCGCTGCTCCATCAAGGTCGGTAATGACCTCACCGAGACCTTTGATGTCAAAATAGGCTTTAGACAAGGTGACGCGCTGTCATGTGACTTCTTCAATATTGTACTCGAACGGATTGTGCGGAACTCACAAGCCAACACCGGAGGCACAATCTATTACAAGTCTGTACAACTGCTTGCATACGCCGACGATATAGACATTATCGGAAGATCTCAGCGGGCTGTCACCGGTGCTTTTGCAAGCATTGAGGCGGAAGCGGCCAAAATGGGTTTGGCGATAAACGAGGGCAAAACCAAGTATATGCTGTCAACTAGAAGGGAAAACCAACACCGACGAATTGGACAAAACGTCACTGTGGGCAGCTATAACTTCGAGGTAGTAAGGGACTTTGTCTACCTTGGCTCTGCTATAAATTCTTCTAACAAAATCAGCGTAGAAATCAATCGAAGAATAACTCTTGCCAATCGCTGTTTTTTTGGGCTTATAAGGCAATTCAACAGTAAAGCCCTATCTCGAACAACTAAGGAGACTCTATATAAGACCTTGATCATCCCAGTCCTGCTTTACGGCGCTGAAACATGGACTTTATTAAAAGAGGATGAAGATATCCTTGGTCGCTTCGAGAGAAAAATTCTTCGTAAGATTTTCGGTCCCGTTTGTGTTGACGGGTTTTGGAGGAGAAGATTCAATCACGAACTATACGAGCTGTACAGCGACATCGACCTAGTCAAAAAACTGCGTATTGGACGTCTGAGATGGCTAGGACATGTAGAGCGAATGGACACCAACGCTCCGGCCCGCAGAGTCTTCGAATCTAACCCGGAGGGACGACGCAGTAGAGGGAATCATCGCCGTAGGTGGCGCGCACAAGTTAAAGGGGACCTCGACCAACTTGGAGTGCGCAACTGGAGGCAATTAGCTAAAGACCGAGCTAAATGGAGAGGCTTGTTGGTTGAGGCCCAGGTTCACCCCGAACTGTAGCGCCACCTAAGTAAGTAAGTAAGTAAGTAAAGATCTTGGACCCAATATAGGCCAGAGGACAACCCCTTCTCGAAAGGAAAAGTGCCTAAAAAGCTGGTAAAGCGGTAAAGATGGTAAAGCGGGGACTTCCTCGGTGAAAGAGCACGAGCAGCAGAAAAAGGAGGAAGGGATGGTAATAAGCCAAAAAAAAGATAAGAGACCAGCGAGACACCGGTGGAAAGCAATGATCATAAGACCAAGAGGAGCAGAAACGTACGCGGAGATCTTCCGAGAAATTCGTACAAGGGCCAACCCAGATCGTCAAACGAGGTCAGGAGATGTCTTAGGTTAGGTTAGGTAGATGGGTGCCTTGTGACAAGGAGTCACTGCTCACTCAGACCAACAGTACGGGTCCATTGTGCCCAATCATTTAACCCTGGAAACGCTGTAAAGAAAATCCGCCGTTAGAACCACCCAGAAAGTGATATGAATCTCAGGAGGTCCGCTAGCTCAACACTACCCAAGTCCTCCAGCTTCGAGAAGAAGTAACTACCAAGACTCCTCATTCTTCTGACCGATAGGGCAGGACAGTCACACAACAGGTGACGAACAGATTCAATTTCTTCTTCGTCCCTGCAACTTCTGCAATAGTCATTATGCAGCACACCGAGTCGTTCCGCGTGAGCGCCAATGGCACAATGTCCGGTAATTATGCCAGAAATGACTCGTGCGTTATAACGACTAAGTTTTACCAGAGAGGTTGATCTCTTCTTGCTGTAGGCCTGCCATAGCGCCCTGGCCGTAGCGCATGTATCCAGATGAGCCCAGGGTCTGTTTGCTCGACCGGTGGCTTCATCCTCTATTTTTTTCCGCAAGGAGCTGATCGGGATTGCTACAGAGGGGAGGGCCCGCGATAAGTGCAGCGCCGACCCTTTCCTAGCAAGCTCGTCAGCCCTTTCGTTACCTTCAACATCCATATGCCCTGGTACCACCGGAGATGTCTTGCTTGAGCTCGGTGCAAAAACAAAAGATAAGGAAGGTTTTAGCTCATCCCTTAAGTTCATCTGGGGGGAGAAGGCAACGGTCCGAAACCTTGAACCAAAAACGACACTGGAGATCACAGACATGGATGACCTGACAACAGTAGATGAAGTCGAGGAAGCTATCAAACGAGCAATTAATGACCAGAGGGCGGAACTTCAAATCACCTTAATAAAGGCCAACAGCAGGTCGCAAAAAAATTGCTTTAGTTCAGCTGAACGACCGAGTGGCAGGTGAGCTGCTAAAATTCGCTCGTATAAAAGTCGGGTGGGTTTTCTGCAGAGTTCGCCGAAGAGTAGTGGTCGCGCGCTACTACAGATGTTTCGGCTATGGCCACCAGCAAGCTAATTGCAAGGGGCCCGACAGAAAGAACCAGGGAATATGCTTCAAGTTCGGAGTACAAAGCCATAAAAAATCCGATTGCAAAGCTATCGCGAAGTGCTGCTTATGTGTGGAACTGAAGCTCAGGCCAGCACTGCTAGCTCATTTACCAGGGTCGGGAAACTGCCAGGTGTTTAGAGGGGCACTTGAAAAGGCGAAGAGAAGCAGTGCATGATGAAATCCTATAAGCAAATCTCCGTAGAAGTCGCACGGCTGACAACCTACTCTCACAACTTAGACTCGATCTTAAAGTGAATGTGGTGGCCATAAGTGAGCAGTATAAAAACAAGGACGGGCCTAGCTGGTTCTCGAATACACTCGGCACAGCTGCAATATGGATACCGGACGCAAAGACGACCCGCATAAAAACCCACGGCACAGCTAGTGGCTTTGTTTGGGTGAAATGCGAAAGAATCACGATATTTAGCTGTTATTTTACGCCGAACAAGAGTATCAGTAATTTTCGAGCAAAGCTAGACCGCTTAGGGGACACCGTGAGAGATATTGAGGGGAGGATCTTGGTTGCCAGCAATTTTAACGCCAAGGCCTTAGATTGGGGGATGCCTAGCACAGACTCACGAGGTAAGCAGATACTCGAGATGGCTGCCAGACTGCGGCTCTACGCGTTGAACGAAGGAAATACACCCACCTTCAGGCGTCCCGGATATACCGAAACAATACCGGATGTTACTTTCGCGTCAGAAGAGCTACTAGCAAAGGTGGAAAACTGGAGAGTCATCGAGGAGTACACCGGGAGCGACCACCAGTATATCGTCTTTGACCTACAGAGGACCCGACGAGTCTCTAACGGAAACCGGAGGCGAGCACCGAGGTGGAAAGTCAGCCGGTTAAATGAAGAAGTTCTCACGGCCACGCTAGAGGAAGGGAAGGAAGCCATCCTGGAAATGACGGGGACAGCTGAAATAAAAGCTCAAGCGGCGATGCAACACTTACACCGCGCATGTGATGCGTCGATGCCTCGAGTTAGAAACTCAATGGGATGGCGAAAATCAGTGTACTGGTGGACGGAGGAGATGCCTACACCATAGACGCAAGGTCAACAGGGGAAGGTGAAGACACGCTGAAATCTCGGAAGGCGTACTCGCGGAATACAAAACCGCAAGATCCGAGCTGAAGAGGGCCATCAACTCGAACAAGAAACAAAAGTGGGAGGACTTTCGCCGGGAGATCAACAGCGACCTCTGGGGACTCGGCTATAGGGTTGTCATGAAAAATTAGGAGCGCAGACGTCACTCCCCACGATGACCGCGGAGCTAATGAAGAACATAGTGGACACACTCTTTCCGGCCACCCTGTTAGGTCAATGGAGATCTCTCCTGCCCAACACCAAGACATCCCATTGTTCAGCGAAGAAGAGCTGATTGTAGCAGCTAAATCTCTTCAGAACTATAAGGTCCCCGGCCCCGATGGCATACCAGCGGAAGTATTGAAAACGGTTGCCCGAACTTGCCCATAGATACTGCTAAGTATGTATAACGGCTGTCTAAAGGAGGGGATCTTTTTCAAGAAGTGGAAGGTACGCTTGGTGCTCATAAGCAAGGGAAAAGGGGAGTCGGATTCCCCATCAGCATACAGACCTCTGTGCATGCTGGACACGGCAGGAAAACTCCTCGAGAAGATGCTAAAGCCTCGAATCACAGAAGCAATCCAAAGAGCAGGTGGCCTATCCGATCGACAACACGGATTCAGGAAAGGCCACTCCACGATATGAGCAATTGAGGAAGTAGTCAAAACCACCTACCTCGCCCAAAGGGGAAATCACTACTCAAGGCGAATCGTCCTGCTGGCAGCTCTGGATGTGAGGAATGCCTTCAACTCGGCCAGATGGGGAGATATGTTAGATGCGCTCGAGAACACCTTCAGGATACCGCAATATCTTTTGCAAATTGTGAAGGACCTTCGCATGGAGATGCCCGACGATACCTTCTTAGTCCGGTACGCAGATGACATCGGAGCGGTGATTACCGCAAGGGACATCGAAGGGATGGATGGAAGCCCATGGCCTTAGTCTCGCCGCGAAAAAAACAGAGACAGTTCTTCTGACTAGGAAACAGATCCCGAGCATTGCCGAGTTCTGAGTAGGTCCAGAAGTGATAATCAGCAAACCAGCAGTAAGGTATCTAGGAATCGCCTTTGATTCTAAACTCTCTTTCTGGCAACAGATTAAGTCCGCATCTGAGCGAGCTGCGAAGGTCACGTCATCGTTGAGTAAGCTTATGGCAAATATCGGAGGCCCAAAAATGAGTAGGCGACGACTCCTCATGTCCATCACCCACGCCATTCTTCTGTATGGGTGTGAGATCTGGGCAGACGCACTTAGACAGGAGAAGTACAGAAAGCAAATTGCCGCCAGTACAAAGGCGAGGAGCACTCCGAGTTACAAGCTCCTATCGCACAGTGTCGGAACCAGCCGTCCTCGTAGTTGCGGGTGTGACCCCATCGACCTCCTAGCGACCGAGAGGAAATACGCCTACGACAAGAAGGCGGAAGTAGGGGCAGAACTGGCAGTCGCTGAAGCGAAGAAGCTTACCAAGCAGGCTTGGCAGAGAAGGTGGAGCGCTGAAACGAGAGGGAGGTGGACAGCGAGGCTGATTACAGACGTCACGGCACGGACAGAGCGGGAACACGGCGAAGTGAACTATTTTGTCACTCAATTCCTAACCGGACATGGGTATTTCAACCATACCTCCACAAAATGGGTAAAGTAGAGAGCGCAGCCTGCCAATATGGAGACTCCTCAGCGGAAGACGACGCTTTCCACACCTTTTTCGCCTGTAGCAGATGGACAGAGTAGAGGAGTAGACTGGAGTCGGAAATAGGCGATTTTTCCCCGGAAAATGCTATAAGCAAGACGACCTCGAGTACCGACACGTGGAATAGAATATCTTCCTTTATCGCGACAGTACTAAGATCCAAAAAGAGAGAGAAAGACTCCAACATTCCCTCACAAATTATATACAATAAAGTAGATAAAAGCCTTACCGGGAAGAATGCATAAACCCGCACCAGGAGTCGGATATGAAAAAGCCGGTCCCCAGAGTGGAAATAAAACGACACCACTCTGAAGTAATCCGATAAGCGGCTCCAGAGAGGATGGTGTCAAGTAGAAAGAATGGGTTAAACATGGTTTTTTCTAGTGAGTAGTGAGTCTCACACTACTAGAAACAGAGCGGGACTGTTTCCCGTGCGCATTAGCGTTTTTCCACTACCCCCTAGGCAAAAAAAAAAACAACAACTGGTCTTCGGCACTTGATGCTGGCGGCATAAGAGTGATTGATAGATTTTGGGATACGCGGTCAGCGAAGACTCTGGCGGTCTCTTGCGATTGTAGTTTTTCGATGTTAAATTTTTTCACAGTGATTCTTCTTTGCATTCGTACCTTAGCTAAAACAAGGTAATAATCCGAGTCTTTGGTGGCCGTTCGGAAGGACCTGACATCCAGAATACTGGAGGTATGTCTTGCGTCAATCGCAATATGATCAACTTGGTTGATCGTTACATGATCATTGGACCGCTATGTCTGCTTATGAATATCGAGATGAGGAACCATGTGCTTTCTACGATGACTTTTCGCTCTACAGCGAAATTAATTAGCCTTTGTCCGTTATCAGATGTGGTGGCGTGTAAGCTATGCTTACCGACTGCCCTACCAAAGACGTCCTCCTTTCCTATTTTGGCGTTAAATTCGCCCAATACGATTTTAACGTCGTATTTAAAACATTGCTCGTATGTTTTGTCGAGGAGCTCGTAGAAACAATCATTGGTGGCAGTGTGCTTTTCTTCCATGGGGGCATGAACACATATTAGGCTTAAGTAAGCGAAGTTAGCTTTGGTCCGGATAGTCATAATATGCTCGCTCATATGTCGGAAGCTTAAGTCTTCTTGCCTAAGTCTGTCGTGTATAACAAATCCACATCCGAATAAGCGTTGCCTGTTGCCTCTGAAGCAATCACGGTAGCGGATGTTTTTCATCCTCTTTTTGCTTTATAGCGGTGTAGGGGCTCTGCTAATTGTTCGGCTACACGTGGTCTGTAAAAGGCAGAACATTCCACGTACAGATCCGAGGTCGATGTCCTTATTTCGTTTGCTGGGGTCGTCATCAGTTGAGTCGTCCTTATCCGAGGCTTTTGGTTGTTTGCGGTAGGGAAGTTACCCTGACGGCACAACCCCCAACTTGGAGCGCCAGTTCCTTCAGTTATACCACTAGGACGAGGGGACGGGTACACCGGTGCCCGTAGTCCACTACGGGAGTATGAGTGCTGTCGTTGGTCCATTAAGGGCTCCTCCGCCACCATCTCTATTCCAATGTCCTGACCAATATTGAAAATTCCTTATCGACCTGTGATCCGAATACGTCGAAGCAGCTCGCGCAAAGTATTCACTAAGTTCAACCTAACTGGAACTATAGACGCCACCGTTCACTCCGTCTAGGGAATTCGTCCACTGAAGCCTGGAACAAGAAAAAGTGCTCTAGTGAGAAAGCACTCTTCCCATCTCTCTCATCTGTTGATCTGTAGTTGATTACATTTCTTGGATTAAGGTACTAGGCACCCAGCTGTCACCGCGTGGAGGTTGGGAGTAGGAGTTGATAGGCCTCAGCTAAGTGAAAACGCTTGTGTTTTCATATAATCACAGCACTAACATTTGACCAGTCATGATGGGTACAGTTGTTCCGGTTCTGGCGAGTTCATCAGTCTTACGATTCTCCAGAATATCCCTATGACCCGGCACCCAACAGATGTGAATATTAAACTGCTCCTCCATCTCCTTAAGAGACGATCGGCAATCTAGGTCTACTACTGAATTTATAAAGATCGAGATGGCAGCTTGGCGTCTGAAAAGTTACCAATAAAAAATGATCACTAAGATTGTGCTTTCATTTCGCTCGGACATTACAGTATACAAGTTTTCTTCTTTTAATTTAAACACCTTGATATCTCGGAAACGGTTCGAGGTATGAAAGAATTACTTAAAGACATGGCTATAGAGAATGGATAATAAAATAAAAAAATAATAAATTTCAATACATAAGAATGGTATAATATCGCATGCAAATGGTGTTATTATTTGTTTGGCAACCGAATAGAAAACTATTTTTACCGCTTTGAATACATAACATTCAATACATAATGCTAACAAGAAGATAGCAACAAAAATAAGAAAAAGCTATATGGAAAAAAATAAACAGTTTTCCTGAAAATGATAATATATGCCAAAAGGCAGGATTTACATATGAAAAAGAAAAACCGAATATCTCCACATAGAATGTTGTATGGCGTGTTCAAGGACTACTCTGAAAAGTTTTGTAGATGCCAAACATCACCGTACAAGAAGGGCAAAATGCAAATATACCTTACCGGATATTTCAACAACTTATTCGCACATATCCTCAACGAACTTTTATTTTGGGAGTCGTGAACATTTGCAAATCCTTTTGTCCATTGAACGCAGGTACACTGCAAATTTCCACAAGAGATGACAACGAAAGACACGCTCCATGGCATGGATATTAGAGTTATTACCATATGAATGGTTGGAAGTTCCAAGGAACGTTAAAAGTGCATTAATTTCTGTCGATACATAGGAACACAGATATTGACTAACGAAGGAGTATTTTGGGGTTTGAGAACAATGAAAAGCCAGAATACTTTTCAGAGTCCATATTCGACTTCTATTTAATGCACTATTAGTTGTTCGAAAATGTAGATCTTTTAGAATTTCTAATAACCTAACATAAATTTATTATTTATAATCAAGTACGTCACTCTTGTTGTGCTGTAGCGCAATATCTAGATTTTTAAACCAGTCAATCACATCACAATTGGGCTTACGTATATATTCGTATC
This sequence comes from Brachypalpus laphriformis, assembly GCA_945910035.1. Classification (NCBI taxonomy): domain Eukaryota; kingdom Metazoa; phylum Arthropoda; class Insecta; order Diptera; family Syrphidae; genus Brachypalpus; species Brachypalpus laphriformis. The sequence continues at coordinate 131,788,517 of OX246756.1, forward strand.
GGGGAAATCCTGAATATCTCAGTTGTAGGAGCGGTTGAAACACTCTACGACTTCCTCTTCTTCTTCTTCCTTTTTCAGCGAGGTTGTGATGCGAAAATAAGGGATCACAATCCTCCCACTTCACAGCTTTTCTACTGAACCGCCTGTGGGGCTCGCCTTTTTTTTTTGTTTGACACGTGCATGCTCCTGTTTTAGTATTGTTTGATCTTTCTTTTATGGCACCGGTGATCTCCAGTCGTGTAAATCCACGGACTCACATGCACACTTGTGAGAGGGTTTTTAAGGTAGTATATGTGTCGCTAGGCTCACTTGGGTGTTATATTGCCTAGATCTGATTTATCCCCTTAGTCGCCTTTTACAACAAGCGCTAGTTGTTGGGGGGCGCTGCAGTGATATTCTTAACCCGTCCCTGCACGGGGAATTGAAACACTCTACGACATTATGGTAAATTGTTTGACGTTGAGCCCCGCACTCGCAAACAGGGGAGTCAGTGATTCCCTTGCGGAACAGAGAGCCTGCACACCTGCCATGAGTCGCTCGAATCCTGTTTAGAGTAGTCCAAAAGCTAGAGCAAATGGCCAGGATAAGGGGTTTGTGACTGTTTTTCGTCACCACTGTGAATGTCTAAAACTCACACTTGTATTCGGTAAAATAAATTACTCTTATGTAAAAAATGCAACCACGTCTTTTCGCTTTCTCGTTATAAATTAGAGTGTCTTTAATTCCCAAATTCTTTATATAATGCAATTGATATTTTTGTAATTACTTTTGGCACTTTACGTTACGTTACTATATTTACTATAAATTTTATAATGTTTGAACTAGTTTTATATCGGCAATAAATTAATACAAATCAAATTAATTGAACTCAAACAGTGACCGTTATATTGTCATCTTGCATCTATGGTGTCCATTTCGGAACGCATCATGAGCAAGCTTATTACCACTTATCACTGTTGGCTGGCGAAATTTCAGTCTTTGTTGGCGTGGAAGCAGAGTTGTAACTAACGTTGCCACTTTTACTACATATAGTATGTAGCAAAACTACTCCATTTCGCCAAAAAGCTACCTAATTTTTTATATAGGCATTTTTTTTGTTTGCTCTTAACTCATATTATTTACTTCATGTGTACGCCCAGACTTTTTTCATAATAAAACCGTACTTCGATATTTTTGTGAGCATTGGTACCACTTTGCAAATGTCAGATTTAAATTGTACAACTGAGTCAGCTATGATTCTATGAAGTTCTCATCGATTGAATTCGTATATACGTATTTATTTAATGTTATTACGATGTCTCCACGTTGGAACTTGGACTCCTTTATTTAACATATACGTATAAGTATCATTTTACATTTCCTTTCTTATGTCTAATTTTACATTTCCTATCTTGGCCTAAATTAATCTACTCTAGATGGATCAAAACTCCCATCTCAAGATGAAAAATAGAAAAAGAAATATTAATTTACAATTCTAAATAAATTCCTTACATCACATTTTCTATATATTAGATATCTATCACTCTAAAGCTTTTACATGGAATTTTTTTTTTTGTAATTATAGTTTTAGTTTGTTTAAACATGATATAAAACTAGTTGTTACTCCTTATAATTACTCACTCCTCCCAACATCTGCAGAGGTTATCGGCTCGGAAACAGTCTCAATTTTTAGCGCACTTGTTACTAATGGATCACTGTCGTTGCCCGATGTATTGACAATGGCATGATTTTCATTCACTGATGCCTCCATTGTGTTTTGGTCATTGTTTTACGAAGCGCGAATAATTTGATTCAGATGTCTATTAATTACCTTATTATTTCGAGCTAATGCACAACGATAAGACTGCAGGCCAATTCGGTCTTTAACCGAAGCTTTTTGCCAACTGGCTTTGTTCAGATACGAATAATATCGAACAAAAACATTTTCACCGTTTTTGATATCCATATTTCTTGAACCTTTATGATTTTTAATATTCGATATCAGACTATGAACAATTTTGTCTTTTACAAACGGCGGTAATATAAAAATATTTTCCACCCTAGTTCCCATGAAACCTCGCTTTTAGTAGGTACTGTAAATTAACATAGACTACTGACTTTACATAAGAGGGTCAATGACCGCTTGAACTTGAGTTAGTTTAAAGACGTTAATACATAAAATTTGATTTCTAGGAAATGTATGTGTGTGCTTACAGGTATTGGTTTCAAAAGTGTTATACTTTATATGAACAATTAATGCCCCCTATCAATCCTGTGTGCTGAAGTGATCGCCATAACAAATGGTGCACCCTTTTTCTTTATCTGTACGTCAGCCATGATGAATTTAGTGGAGGGGAGATAGCTAGCTGCTGACCTCGTATGCATTTTCGCAGATGAGTCAGAGGGAGAGATGCAGTGCAAGGCTGTTGACATTTGATTTGTTTACATTGTGGTTCGTCTTCTTCCGTGGTAGTTGATCGGTCGGTAGTTTATTTTAATTATAAATTTACTAAATTGTGTTGGGAACCAACAGGAAGAGTTAGAAAATGCTATCAATTCGTCCGGTGAGAAGGAAAATGACACTGATGGTACTAGTAAATAGTAACTTTTTCATTAAGTGCTGGAATTTTCGATTGTATTATTAATTTCAACGATGTTACTTACATAAACTTGCTTTATCTAGAACCTTTCACCTCTATCAAACTTAATTAAAAAAACTTATATCTAAACATTTTATTTAGAAACTATTACTACCATAAGTACATATGTATTTCATATATTTCAACTTACAGCTGTTATTTACATATTATTCTCGTTTAACTAACTATGTGAATTTAATTTTAGCCCAAGAAAATGAAATGGAAACGCCTGGACCGTCATCCACAATAGAGAAAGATACTTCAACTGGAGAAAAAGCTAAGGATCACCACTTTCACAAAGTCCCTGGACCGTTGTCACTAAGAGAAGAAAAAATTCTCTAACTGTTGAAAATATTTCTTCAAATGTGTTTTGTTGTATTTGCCAAAAAGAGAGTCCCGGCGCGCATACATGCATAATTTGTGAACAGGTCGTGCATGTTGTGTGCGCTGACAGCACACTTAATACAGACGACGAAGGCTTCGGAAGTAAAGTTACATGCATTCGTTGTGCATAGACAGAAAATATAAGTATAAGCAAAAAAAAAAAAGGCTATTGAAGGTCTTTAAGCTCAGGCCAATGTTATGAAACAATTATCTGAACAAATATTTCCGCCAATCACGATTGGAAAAACTGTAACTGCACCCATTTCCAGCTTCGATAGAGCCAAAGGAGGCGCTCGAAAAATTTTGGGTATAATACAATACAATATGAAACAGTTGATGGTTTATATAGAGTAGGGACGAAACGCGGAATAATAAACACACTTTTTGCTAGGAATCAGATAGAAGAATGGAAAGAGAAATTTCTTAATTTCGAAGATGTACCCAACGTTCAGCTGTCTCTAAGGGAGATCAGTACAAAAGATTCTAAGTTTGGGGGCCAAGACTTTATAAAATGCCACTGTAATAAAAAATGCTCTTCAAACATGTGTAAATGTAAAAGAACAAACGTATTGTGCAACTAAAAATGCCATAACGCATCACCTTGTCAATTCAGCAATGCGAGGACATTGTGCTTCCATGGCTCAAAGTCATCTTGTCGGGCTGTCTAAATCTGGTCTATATTCCCAAACTATGGACCGAGGTTGAAGTCATATTCATACCTAAGGCAGGAAAGAGCTTGCACGTGGAACCAAAGGATCTCCGACCTATCAGTCTATCGTCCTTTCTGCTCAAAACTCTAGAAAGGTTAATTGATATCCATCTTCGGCAAAGTATTAGCCCAGCTCTGCTCTCGCCGTCCCAACATGCGTACTGCAAAGGCAAATCGGTTGAGACTGCCTTACATTCGCTTTTGCGCACCAACGAAAAATCATTATGCATCACCACACCATAGTGGCTTTCTTTGACATTGAGGGAGCTTTTAACAATGTCAAACCAAAGGCGATTACCGACGCACTTGTAAATCTGAAAGTGGATACCTCGCTCGGAGTGTTGATCAATCAATTGCTTACATGCAGGATTATTAACACACAGCTGGGCGGAGCATCGACCAGAAGAATTGCTCGCTGCGGTACACCTCAAGGTGGAGTCTTGTCACCTCTTCTGTGGAACCTGGTAGTTAATGAACTACTGATGGACCTGGATACGTCAGGTTGTAGAGTGATCGCCTATGCTGATGACATTGCTATTGCTTCCTCCGGTAAACACCCGGACACTCTCAGGGATATCCTCCAATATGCTGTCCTTCGGCTCACCAAATGGGCCTCCAAATGTGGACTGGGGGTTAACCCCCATAAAACGGAACTCGTTCTCTTCACGAGGAAATATAAAGTTCCCCACATAGACCCTCCTGTGATAAAGGGCACCAGTCTCACCTTCTCTGAAAACGCAAAATATCTGGGTCTTGTGTAGCTCTCTATTTCTGTAAAAAGGCTATAGGTAGGAGCTGGGGTATCAAACCTCAAGTCACTCATTGGCTATAAGTGTCCGTTATCAGGCCTATACTACTATATGGCGTGATCGTATGGTGGCCTGCTCTCGACAGGGCTGTCCACCTCACTCAACTAGCTAAGGTGCAAAGATCTGCATGCATCTGCATCAGTGGTGCACTGAGAACTACTCCCTCCGCGGCACTGGATATTTTGTTCAACCTGCTACCTTTAGATATTTTCGGCAAACAGATGGCTGCCTGTGCGGCCATCCGCCTAAAAGCCTCCTCTTAGTGGTCTAGCTATCGCTTTGGCCACTCCTCGATCCTTGATCTTCTCAACTTCAAACACGAAAACACGGACTACACCCCGCCGAAACTGAGATTTGACCGTAACTTCCGTACGAGCATCCCTAACCGGGATGTATGGGACACTTCCTCCCCTGTAGATGGTAGTTCGGTTCACTTCTTTACAGATGGATCTAAGACGGAGGGTGGGGTGGGTTGTGGTGTTTTCTCCGAACAGCTCAATCTGAACATCCCTTTCCGCCTCCCTGATCATTGTAGCGTTTTCCGGGCGGAAATCATGGCGATTAAGGAAGCCCTGTCCTGGCTGAAATGTAATGTTCTCCTTCACTTTAAAGGCTGCCTTAAACTGTCGTCTATCTCTTATGGAGATGACAGAGTAGTTCAACATTCACCTTTGCTGGATGCCGGGCCATAGAGACATTCTAGGTAACTGCAGGGCTGACGACCTCGCTAGACAGGGTACCACTCTAAGGATTTTGCCTGAAAGGCAAGCCCTGGGTATGCCCCTCACTACATGTAAGTATCTACTAAAGCTGAACGCTATTAGCACGACCAACCTCAGATGGGGAAACGGCTCAACGTGTCACATTTCGAGACAGATCTGGCCTAAGCTGGATCAAAACCGTAGTGCCGATCTGATCAAGCTAAAGCGTACACAAATCAGCTGCACTGTCGGTGTTCTCACTGGACACTGTCTTATAGGCCAACACGCCAGAAGACTTGGTCTCTTCTCCAACGACTTCTGCAGGAGCTGTAGGGACGAGGAGGCCCTGTCGCATAAAAGAATGCTCCATCTAGGGTCCCCCTTCCTTGACGACCTCTGCGATCTGCCGTCCCTGGTCGTCATGATGATCATCGCTTTGTCAAAAGCTCCGGTTGGTTTTGTTAGTCCCTGAGTGGCCTAATGGTTTGATCCATTATATCAGAAAGGACCTTCACTGGTCTAAGTGTGTCTGCACTCACGTGTGGACAGCCAACCTAACCTAACCTAACCTAACCTATCACCTTGTCAAAAATAGTAATAATTTTTTGATTAATTATTGTCATAATACAAAATAACAATAACAAATTTAATTACCTCCTTATTCTGATTATTTGTCAATCCATTCTTGCAATATTGAAACAATTAACATTAAAATAAAAAATATGCTTTTATTATATCTAATCTAAAAAACTAACACTTACTAACTTAGGTCTGACTGGTCAAACCCCGATTTCTTCAAATTGTGTTTCGGCGTTTGACTGTCCAAATTAGTCTCTCCTAGGATTAAATAAAAATTCGTTAGTCAAATGTAGAAAAATGCTATTGATTTGGACTTTGACTAAGACTTTATGTCAGACCTGAGGTTTAACTAGCCAAACCTAGGAGCGCCGGAGCTTCGATGTATTATTTATTTATATACAAATAATATAATTGATTTTGTTACCGATGTAAAATTTTTTTTTAAAAAGTGGCCGTTTGGGTGGGTGGGTGGGTTGCAAACGTCATTAGACTCTTTAGCTCAACAAAATATGGTTCAAAAACTGCTGCCATGTATTATAGAAAAGCGGACAGACAGATGGACAAGCATATGTTTTTTTTTATGCAATTTTGGGATCTTATATATTAATACGTGAACACGAAACTTATCGTAGGTTTTTTCTTAGTATTTATTATAAATGTATTGGGATGAAAGTTATATCATTCGAAATGTACTGTGTCGTAGATGTGCAGAAAAGAAAAGTTAAGCCAGGTAAAATAAAGTGAACATACACACATGGTTTGCCCTTAAAAAACACTTTAACCAGTTAAATGAAAGCATTTTAATCACGTTCATGGCTGTATGAGCTTAGATCCCTCTGCCTTCCCTACACGGGAGAATACTACAAAGGAAAAGTTATGTATAGAAATACATAGCGTTGCTTCTCTCGCTGTTTGTTTATTTCACCTCGGTCGAAATTCGACCACACGCGATACTAGTATATATTATTATATCAGCTCTATTTGCATATAACTACATACATGGGAAAGTACACGGCGAGCTTGAATGTGTGCCTTACGCCGAAAATTAAACAACTCACATATATTATCCATCTATACACTGTATAGGGTGATGGCACTCATTCCTTAAAAAAAAATTGTTCATGTTAAATAATTAATACAAAAGTCATAAATAATTAAAGAGCAAAAAGGAACATTTATTTCAATGATATTTACTTAAAAATTAGATAAATTGCAGAAAACGTGTTTTAAAAAAGGTTTACCCTTTTTTGGTTTCATTAAAACTGACTCCGATAGGTTTGATGCCTTTAAATGCACCCACGTCTGCTGATTGGCTAATGTGAGTAGTGTTTGATAAGAGCGCATATACAATTATCCCATTATCGCGGCATAAGTCACTGTACTCGGGTGTGACATGTGACCATCGACTAGAAACAATACTGGCCGTTTGATACTGTTTTTAGTAAGCCAGTCATTAAAACTATTGGCCACGTATTCGAAAAATGTTTCCGATCGCATCCAGCCCCTTTCTGATCTTTCTAGTACCCATTCATCTGGCATACTTTTAACCACGGGTTGAGGGGGATGCACATAGGGAAATACAACCATAGTTGCTAATATTTGCTCATCAGCACTGAAAAGCAGTAGTAAGCAGTAGTAGTATGGGTGACAATGGTGTAGTGGTAACGTCGTCAATTGCCACGCTAATGCTTCATGGTTCAAATCCTGATGTCAGCAAGCATTTATTTATTCCTCATGAAATATATAAAGTCAGTCCGATCATTTGCGAAAGCTTGCCTGAACACTAGTGCGAAGGCATTACACTGGCAGTGTGGCTGCAAAAATTGTTCACTCTGTTGATGATGATTTGCCCTTAATATCAGTTATCGGGAAAAAAGTACTGTAAATCAGAATCAAAGACAAAAAATAACAAAAATCTCCCCAGTTATCTGGACGCCACCCCCGGAGAATCTCTGAAGCATAAACAACTGAACTTCAAGAACCACTACACCAAAAATCATTCTCTCTCTCTCTCTCTATCAATCCTTTCCAACCCCCGTACTGTGTGTAAACATGTTAAAGGTATTCATAAAATAACCCTTAGAGTGCGCGCAAATTATAAAAAAAAAAGTATCGTCTCTTGATCGTTTTCGCAAGTGACCTTATACAGGTTTTTCCTTAGGAGCCAAAACAACCTCTGTTTTTGGAGACAGACAGAAAAACGTTTCATCCCAATTGAAGATTCTAGAAGGGTTTTCCAAAACATCGGTTGCATTTAATTCTCGTGAATGCTCCTTTAAGTCTCTGAACCACTTCCTAACCGACCCTTCTGTGGCGATTGGTCGCCCTTTTGAGAGCCCTTCAACTGTTCTTACTCGTAGGGACAATTCGGGATGGCGGTTAAGAAAACCGTAATAATATTATTTGCCGGTTGATTTGAAAGGTGTGTTCCATTTGTCGTCCTGGATAATTTTTTGCTTCGTATTCACCAGGTCCGTTGGTTTCTGTGCAAATCCGCATTTCGCAAGATCAATCAACCAATTATGAAGAGTTCGCCATTCGGTTGCACTCAGAACGGTCTAGGACCCCGTTACCCTTAGCTTTTCGACAGCTCTGCCACGGATGCAGTATTATAGAGTGCCTCTAGGGATCCCAAATTCTTTACTTGCTTTTCTTATGAGCCACCTATCTTTACGAATTTTTGTTAAAGCTTCATCTAGTACCTCTTCTGTGTAGTTATGGAAATCACATTTGCCTTTTTTAGCCAAAACGTAAGTTTTTCCAAAAAAAAAATTATTTCTGAAGTTAACTAACTAGGGATTTTTCATCTTTTACAAAAATGGCTGAGCTTAGAAAACATTCTCCTATAGTCAGCCACTCCTGTCTTCACTATGAAAACAAGGGGCTGACTACTGAAAATACAGAAAATATTCCGATAGTTTTGGGGAAAATTAAGAGAGAATGCTATTTCCATTCATTTTGCATACTCAGTTAACCCTTTCATGCCCGAATTCATTTTTTTGAGGACATTTAACTGCTTGTTGATCCTTAAATATGAACTGATATCAAATTCAAAGTTCTATGTTTCCTGGTTTGCCCATTATGATGGTCCATTGCCATTGGGCCATTGAGGTAAATTTTAAAACCCATATGTGTATAGATATTTTTAATTTGTTTTATTCATTTTTGTCACAAATTAAGTGTGATATGATACGAAACAATCTTTTTGTGGATAACAGCATAAATAAACTTTACATTTAGTGGACTTTGACCACGGAGTACCAGACTGGCATAGCCTACACCTTCCTTTTGCTCCCCATTCAATCCAGTGACTGGACGTGCCACAATGTAAGATCGTTTACTCTAAATTGATGAACAGGGTGATGATGGAGCTGATGAAACATCCGCTGATGATGGAACTTGAGATGAAGACGCCGGTGAGGACGAACCTGATTGAATGTTTGAAAGAAGTGACGATGGACTACCTCTTCTGTGTGAGTTTGCTAGTACGTTTGCTGTTTGCAATTGAAAATTTAGCAATGGTATATGCCTTGTTTCTCCGCTTTTTTGAAGTCCCTTCGGTACAACAGCCAGCTATTGACTACAGCTGTGTTGATGCATCAGTAAACAATGCGCATATACCAATTTTAAGAACAGTGGTTGATTTTGTACAACTCTAACAACATGTCAGCAAGATCAACCCCTCCCATATGTTTATTATAACATTCAACAATAGCTGGCCGAGGTATGTTTATGTACTTCCTCTCCTTACGACACCACCGTTTGCATTCAGATATTGGATTTTCAGCGATATAATTTGAAACCAGTTGAACGCTTTTGTTGTCGTACCTACTTACTTACTTACTTAGGTGGCGCTACAATTCGGGGTGAACCTGAGCCTCAACCAACAAGCCTCTCCATTTAACTCGGTCTTTAGCTAATTGCCTCCAGTTGCGCACTCCAAGTTGGTCGAGGTCCCCTTAAACTTGTGCGCGCCACCTACGGCGATGATTCCCTCTACTGCGTCGTCCCTCGGGGTTAGAATCGAAGACTCTGCGGGCCGGAGCGTTGGTGTCCATTCGCTCTACATGTCCTAGCCATCTCAGACATCCAATACGTAGTTTTTTGACTAGGTCGATGTCGCTGTACAGCTCGTATAGTTCGTTATTGAATCTTCTCCTCCAAAACCCGTCAACGTAAACGGGACCGAAAATCTTACGAAGATTTTTTTTCTCGAAGGGACCAAGGATATCTTCATCCTCTTTTAATAAAGTCCATGTTTCAGCACCGTAAAGCAGGACTGGGGTGATCAGGGTCTTATACAGAGTCTCCTTAGTTGTTCGAGATAGGGCTTTACTGTTGAATTGCCTTATAAGCCCAAAAAAACAGCGATTGGCAAAAGTTATTCCTCGCTTGATTTCTGCGCTGATCTTGTTTTTCGAGTTTATAGCAGAGCCAAGGTAGACAAAGTCCCTTACTACCTCGAAGTTATAGCTGCCCACTGTGACGTTCTGTCCCTTCTTGTTGAGAGCATAAACTTGGTTTTGCCCTCGTTTATAGCTAAAACCATTTTGGCCGCTTCCGCCTCAATGCTTGCAAACGCACCGGTGATAGCCCGCTGAGTTTTTCCGATAATGTCTATATCGTCGGCGTATTCAAGCAGTTGTACAGACTTGTAATAGATTGTGCCTCCGGTGTTGGCTTGTGATTTCCGCACAATCCGTTTAAGTACAATATTAAAGAAGTCACATGACAGCGCGTCACCTTGTCTAAAACCTTTTGACATCACAGGTCTCGGTGAGCTCATTACCGGCCTCGATGGAGCAGCGAGCGTTCTCCATCGTCATCACAGACGGACATGTTTGGCAGGGATGTCAAAACTAGACATGGCTCTATAAAGCTCGTCTCTATAGATCCTGTCATAGGCGGCTTTGAAATCGATATAGAGGTGGTGAGTATCGATTTGGAATTCTTGGGTTTTCTCCAGGATCTGCCAAAGTGTGAAGATTTGATCGATGGTGGACTTTCCTGGCCTGAAACCGCACTGATAGGGTCCAATCAGGATGTTCATAAAAGGTTTCAGGCGTTCACACAATATCGTAGAAAAGATCTTGTATGCGATGTTGAGGAGACTGATGCCTCTATAATTGGCGCAGTTGAAGGTGTCTCCTTTTTTGTGAATCGGACAAACGATGCTGAGATTCCATTCATCAGGCATACACTCGTCTGAGCAAATCTAAGAGATGAGTTGGTGTATGCACTCTACCAATTCATCCCCAGCTGCCTTGAAAAGTTCGGCCGGTAAACCGTCTGGTCCAGCAGCCTTGTTGGATTTAAACTTGGATATTGCTATCCTCACTTCGTTATGGTCAGGTGGACCGAAATTTTGACTATCATCGTCTATGTTGAATGGTTCATTCTGCCTGACAGCGGGGTGTTGGTCTTCGTCGCCGTTATACAGTCTACAGAAGTAGTTTTTCCATATCCAGCACCGACTGTGATTCTACTACGAGGTTACCATTTTCATCTCTACAGGTTTCTGTACGGGTATTGCTTCTCTAACACGTCCTTTCTACCTTTTGGTAAGACTTCCGTACATTGTTCCTGGAGTATAAACTCTCGATATTCTCAAACGCACATCCAGAATACTGGAGGCATACCTTGTGTCAATCGCAATATGATCAACTTGGTTGATCGTTACATGATCATTGGACTGCCATGTCTGCTTATGAATATCGAAATGAGGAAACCATGTGCTTGCTATGGTGACATTTCGCTCCACAGCGAAATCAAGTAGCTTCGAAATCAATTAACTGCCCTACCAAAGACGTCCTCCTTTCCTATTTTGGCGTCAAAGTCGCCCAATACGATTTTAACGTCGTATTTAGGACATTGCTCGTATATTTTGTCGAGGAGCTCGTAGAAACACTCTTTGATGGCAGGGTCCTTTCCTTCGGTGAGGATATGAACACATATTAGGCCTATATTAGCGAATTAAGCCCTGATTCGTATAGTCATAATACGCTCGCTCACGTGTCGGAAGCTTAAGACTTCTTGCCTAAGTCTGCCGCGTATGACAAATCCGCATCCGAATAGGCGTTGCCTGTTGCCTTTGTAGCAATCACCGTAGTAGATGTCACAATTTTTCATCCTCTTTTTGCCCGGCCCATCCCATCGCACTTCCTGGATGGCTTTTTTCTTGCAACATCTGTACTCCATTTCGAGGCGAGCGTTTTCGTCATTATTATTAAAGGGGCACTTAACCAAGCTTTGAAAGCCGCTTTCTTCTCATTTATTAACTTCTTAGCTTCATCACTCCACCATAATGTTTCTTTGGAGTGTTGATGGTGGCCTTTTGAAGCTTCTAGTAGTGATTTGGCCTTCTTTAAGCAAGTTCGCTGTAGGGAACCCCATACATTTTGTGCTCTGCACTCTTCATCCTCAAGTCCGTTGATGGTGTGAGAGAGGTAATTTTTCATTACGAAAACAAAAGCCTCGCCTGTTTCCTTGTCCAGGTTGTACCACTTGATTTTCTCAGAGACCCTTGTTTGTTAGCTTTACTCCGGTGTTTCCATAAAAATTTCTGTTAGCAGGAGACGGCGTTGCCGAACGATTGCCTCTTCCAGGATCACTTTCCAATCTTTTAGTTGAGGCTTCCTGAAACTGGCTACCAAATGGTAGTCAAACTGAGTTTCATCTCCACCACTGCTGTAAGTGATCAGGTGTCGGCTTTGTTTGATGAACATGGTATTTAACACGATAAGACCGTGTGATTTGCACATGCTTAGGATGTTTTCACCAGGAAGGTTCCTGGTGCCATATCCTAGTCCTCCATGGCAGTCTTCATAGTCTTTTCCCGACTTGATTTCCCGACATGTCCATTCAAATCTCCTCCAACAAACAGAAATTCTTCTTTCGGGATGTTCTTAAGGAGATTGTGGAAATCTAGCCAAAATGCATCTTTATCTCTCTGATTGCACCCATTGTGGGGAGCATATGCACTGACAATATTCCACACCTCTCCTTGTATAACTAGTTTGAGAGACATCAAACGGTCGCTGGACTTCCAAATGCTCAAGACGTTACCAAGTAGCTCTGCCGCAAGGATGATACCGATTCCGTTCTTAGCCTTTTCCGTTCCGTAGTAGAACATCTTGTGGGCGCGGCAGTGATATTCTTAACCCGTCCCTGCACGGCGAATAAATAAATAAATTATTCACCTATATACTATATAAATATCTATTACACATTCGTTAATATCTTATTCTTTGCTGACGATGGAGCCATCATAAGTGAGGATCCTACATCCCTGCAATGAGCACTTGATGCGTGGGTGGACGCTTTGGATGGAAATGGATATCGCATTAGTTCAGAAAAGACAGAGTACTGGTGCTGCCCGTTCTTTGATCCACTCAGGCCTATTCCAGACATTTATTTGAATGGAACAGTGCTTCTCAAGTGCGAAAAGTTCAAATATCTGGGATCTATGATCAATAGCAAAACAACCTGTGATGACGATATCAATCATCGCGCACGCGTAGGGTGGATGAAGTGGCGAGAAAACTCCGCTATTTTCTGTAACCCAAAAATGCGCCCTAAAAAAGTATGAGATTAAAGGAGCAGGAGTGACAAAGCTTGATCGAATAAAAAGTTCGAAGATCCATGGAAGCCTTCAAGTCAAGGAAAACATCTTACGAAAGATAGAGCGCAACCGGCTCAGCTGGTATTGTCACGTTCAAAGAAGAGATCATTTGAACCCTATTAAAAAGGCAATATCAAAGAACGTCCCAAAGACATAGCTAGACGGGAGAGGCAGGCCTATAAACGCCTGGAGCACGCAAATGCGACGGCATCGGCATTTCATTGGCCTCAGTAACCGAGTGATCCACAATCGGGAGGCCTACCGATATTTTCTGAGGTTAAATAGGCGAACCCCACAGGTGGATCAGTAGAAATGCGGTGAAGTGGGAGGGTTATGATCCCTTGTTCTCGGATCATAACCTCACCGAAATAGGAAGAAGAAGAAGAACGCAAATGTGGTCCGAAAATATAAAAGAAAACCAGCAGGGCCAATATGATGAAGAAACTAAAAAAGCTGTAAATGATGTCATTTCACCTGCGACCAGAAACGATGTAATATGTCCGAGTTTACAATCAGAACTTCATAAGCGAGACCCTTTAAAACAATCATCTGATTCAGAGCACGATAAAGAAAATAAGTTTCTATCTAAATATTTTTCTGAGACAAGTTTTTTCTAAGGCCTAAGAAGAAGGACTGGTTGTTATGTTAAAAATACCGCTTTTCATTACTTTGGCTTAAAATTCTTTTCGAATGTTGGCCTATGAATATGTAATCCTGTATATTAACAGGCAAACAAGAACATATTTTTCCGCTTTACGGCGTTTCTACTGCAGCGATTTTCATATATTATATACCGTTGCAAAGGCATACCTGTGCCGGAGAAGAGCATGTTTATTTTAAGGTCAAGTTATTAAGAAAGCTGCAATCGCCATATGAAAATACGTACACCAACACATATGCATGGGCGCCGTGGCGTAAGTGGTTAGTGTGTCGGATCACTACGCATGAGGTTCCAAGTTCGAATCCCAGAAAACACCAAAAAGTTCTTTCATGGTCCCACCTTTCGCGAACGTCTGGCAAACATTGAGTATTGTTGTCTCGAAAAGCTTCTCAAAACAAATTGCCTTTCGGATACGACGCTAAACTGTAGGTCCGTTCCATCCGTGTGAAAAATATAACGCACATAACATGAGTGGTTGCGAGAAGCCAGACCCTGGCACTTAACGAGCTGTTGCGCGAAATATCTATCTATCTACATTCATTGTTGGGGGTGGCAATGTTGTAGTGGTAACATCGTCAATTGTCATGCAAATGGTTCGTGGTTCAAATCCTGATGTCAGCAAGCATTTATTTATTTCGCATGAAATATATAAAGTCAGTCCGATCAATTGCGAAAGCTTGTGTAAACACTACTGCGAAGGCATAAACCTGGCAGTAGCTTGGTCATATAGATGGACAATTTGTTCGCCCTGTTGATGACGATTTGCCTATGTCATCGGTTATCAGGAAAAAAAATACTGCGAACCAGAAGCAAAGACACAAAATATCAAAAGTCTCCCTAGTTATCTGAACGCCACCCTGGAGTTTCTCTGAAGCATAAACAACCAATAGGCGTATATCTTATTCGCGCACTGTATATACCATATGTCAATACCCCTGTTTTTTTGGCACATCGAAGTGAAGTAAAGTAGGATTTTGCATGTAGATCTACTACAATATCCCACTGCCAATGACTGCCAATAAGTTCAGCAGCCAAATGCAAGTGTAGACAATTTTTCGAGACTCGATTGTTGACAAAGATAAAGATTTAGAATTTTCTTTTAACAATATTACGTACGCCTATTTTTTAATTGAAAGACAAAAATAAAGTATCGGTAGGTTTGGGGCTTTTTTATAAGGAAATAGGAAATTTTGAAATATAGGAAATCTGGCAGCTGCGGATCGTTTTTTAACATCTGGTTAACTTCACTTCACTTTACTATTTACAAACGCCAAAAAAACAGGGGTAATGTAGGTATGCGCAACCGATTTTATGGGCATAAGGGAGCGATCAGCGATACTTACAAAAAAAAATGTTTGTATCGCAAATTGTACATTATGCATATTTTTATAATGCAAATATTAAAAAATTAATGATATTGAATTAAAAAATAGTGCATTTTGAATGCATAATGCATATAAAATATTTGATTAACTAGAATAAAATTTCGGCCGCTTGGCCCACCAGTACAAACAACATATATCACATCCAATAAATTGGGATCTTTCTAAGAAATCTTCGGACGAAAACTAGGCATAGCAGAAGCTGTTGATTTTAACTTTAACGTCCTTTCTGTAGCCAAGTGATGTTCTTATGCTTTATTGCCTGAATTCAGCATTTATTGATTTGATTGTTGTTCTTTGAATAATTGTTATGCTAACATAAAAAAAATAATAAACAGGAACTAAATCAGTCGTATTTAAAAAAAGAAAAAATCCGTACTGAATGTACCCTATCAAATGCCGAAGCTGCCCGTGTTGGGGCACTTTCAGCAAAATGACTTTAGTTTTTGAAACACGAAAATTGTTTTACAAACTCAATTATGTATATATATAAATTATTGTCTTTTCAATATTATTGTTTAATAGAGAAATTGTCTGCAACTTCTAAGGAATTTGTATTTGGTTTATTAATAAAAGTAATAGGAAGCTTTAAAAAAAAGTAAACGAATGTGCCCCAGTTGACCATACATATATATTGGGTTGGCCAATAAGTTCCCTCTGCTTTTTCTGGAGGAATGAAAGACTAAATATGTATTGTTAGGAAAAACTGTAATCAGTATATATGCACCATTACTTTCTACCACTTTATGCCGTCTTTTCCGAAATTTCATAATGTCCCTTTCGTAGAACGTTTGATTTTTATTGGAGAAGAATTGCTTCAAGTGGATTTTACAGGCTTCCAGTGAGTCGAAATTTTTTCCATTAAGTGAGTTCTGCAGGGACCGGAATAAATTGTAATCGGAAGGTGTAAGATCAGGTGAATGCGGCGGGTGAGGTAAAACATCCCATCCAAACTGCACCAAAACTTCTGCCGAGTCTGCGTTGTCTTGATGAAACACGGCACCCTTCCGGTTAGCCAGTTCCGGTCGTTTTTCGGTGATTACATCCTTCAGTTTATCTAATTGAGACCAGTATTTATCGGAATCAATGGTTTGGTTATGCCGAAGAAGTTCATAATTCACAATTCCCTTCCAATCCCACCAAATACAGGGCATAACCTTCTTAGGGTGAAGGCCAGCTTTTGGAATGGCTAAAGGTGGCTCGCGTTGTTGTAAAGTATCCACTTTTCATCGCCCGTTATCATCCGTTTTCAAAATGGTTCAGTTTTGTTGCGTTTCTGCAGGGAATCGCTGATGAAGACACGGTCGAATAAATTCTTTTCACTCAAATTGTGCGGCAGCCAAATATCGTAACGATTTACGTATTGCAGTTTACGCAAACGATTTTCTACGCTTGATTTCGATATACCATATCCAATATATGCGCTATGTGCCTAGTTGTGTAGTGTGGATTATTTTCAATTAGAGCTTTAATTTGGTCCCCATCAATATAAACCAGTCGTCCAGAACCGGCAAGTTGGAACATGTGAAATCACCATCACGGAAGCGCCGGCACCACTCCTGAACAGTCCAAGCGCTTACAGAGTTATCCCCGTGCACAGCCCAAATCTTCTAA
Source organism: Brachypalpus laphriformis (assembly GCA_945910035.1). Lineage (NCBI taxonomy): Eukaryota > Metazoa > Arthropoda > Insecta > Diptera > Syrphidae > Brachypalpus > Brachypalpus laphriformis. The sequence goes on from OX246756.1 coordinate 131,805,595, forward strand.
TGTGCAGCGTTTTTTCGTTTCCGAAAATAAAAGAGCATAATATGCCGAAAATACTCCTTATTTGCCTCCATTTTCAAAAGTTTACCAAATGCGTATAATACAACCGATCGCTATGAACATTCTTTTCTATATTTTTTTTTTTTTTTTGCCGATAGCAGGTGAAAAATCTTCTAAAGACATCATAAGGCCCGACCGCGCGAGATAAAAATCGAATTAATTTTAACTCAGTCTTCGAAAAAGAACGACTTTATTTAAAGACTGTTGGAACAAGACTCATTCATTCCATTCTTACTTTCTAACTTATGACCTATCTTAACAAAATAATCACAATCAATGAATGACCGACGTTGGAGTTCAGCAAATCACCAAGCCAGCGGTTTTGGCTTTGCTTTTATTTTATATGCTGTTGGCAGGTCATTGCTACGTTCGTCAGCATTTCCGGTGTTGGTCGGCTGTAGGCTGCTGATGTATGTAACTCCTCCTCGCTTTGAGTCAGAAGCCTTCGGCTTCAAGTTATTAACAATGCTGATCTTATCTTTATTAGTTTTCCAAGATACAAATAAGAATATTGCTATTGCCATAATTATTATGATTATTGCTAAACCTATATTAGTACCGTACATTACATTTTTGTGATACTGTAGTTCTTTAATTTCTTCTAAATTTTTAACATTGCTCATAATGATTTCATTAAAACTGAAAGGCTTTACAAACAATTCTGTTATATTATTTGATGGATAATAATATTTATCGAATTTTTTTATTGTAGAATTTATTTTGCTTAATTTCTAGTGTACAATTACTAAAATTTATTAAATAGTGTCCAATTAAGTTAACTATTCTTTTATCGCAATTTTGTATTAAAGTGTCGTTATACATATTAATTAACAAAACAGATTCATCAACTAGTTCTTCTATGCTAGTAACATTATGATATACTAGTGAATATGTTTTCTTTACAATGCAATTTGTACTATATTCTAAGTCTTTTAACATAGCTTTGTCATTGTATTTATATATTTTGCTATTTATTTCAACTACTGTTTCATCTTCACTATCAATTTGTAAGCCATTTCGATTTGGAATGGGTTTAATCAATTGTAATTCTGTAACTATATAATTTACTGGTATTTTTATTGCAAATATTAAACAATCATCTTTATAATCCACTACTCCAGCTTTTAAAAGTCTTATCTTATGGAAATCTACTTTATAAGAGTCTAATTCTTGCATCGTTAACATACTTGGATGTATAAGGTTATTTTTAGTTGCCATAATATTATCGAGTATTTGGTTGACTTTATTTTCAAGACATCTTAGTTTGGTCTCTTGTTCTAAAAATAACACTTTCTAATTTAATTCCTTAACTATACCGTTTGTAAAGTTGTATGATTCTAAAATGTTTGTCCTATCATTCTCTATCAGTGCTCTTAAATCATATAATGTTTTATTATAATGGTCGTGTATTTTCATTTGCTTATTAAGATTTTCTATAGCCCTATGATTATTAATATCCATGACCTGTAAGTGATCCATTATTTCTTGTCTGTCGGAATCGTCCATTGTTCCGAATAGCCAACTTTGAGCTCCGCCTACAATATTTAACAAGCCCCGCTTTTGTCTACTAGCTTTACTTATTGTTCTTAGTTTACTTCTTACTAAATTAATTTCTGAGTAGAATGACACTGAGTCTTCTAATTTCAAATGTGCTATGTTGAATTCTAACTGATCTAAAATGTGCATCATTTCGGGTGGATTTATTATGTGTAAAATGATATCTGTATCATTTGCTATCTCTACGTCCTTAACTCTTAGTTTCACGTACCCGTTCTCTTCTCGTATTGGATATACCTGTAGAAGTCCTTGGACTGCGGTTATCCTCATCACTAGGATTATTATTATGATCTGAAAATTTAGGAGGTCTTTTAATATTGGATACATGGACGTTTTTTAATTGAAATTTCCTAAAATATGGTTCAACTTTATGTCTTACTCTTTTATAATTTTTAATATATCCTTCATTTCTGTGCTCAAAATAATTTTCTCTATCCCTATTGAGTCTTTGTATATAATTAATTTTTTTCTTTCTTATCTTTTCTACTAATGCTGCTGTATCTGAAATATTTCTAGCTTGACTTGGGGTCATTTCAATTGTAGAATGATACCTATCATTGTAATTTCCTACTGCTTTATGTATCTTTTGTTCTACTGATATGTCTTCTTCTATTGCTTGAATCTTTTCTATTAAAGTAGAATGTAGTCTTTCGACATCAGAATTCCCAGTATGACTATTGGGCTTCGTCCAATGTATTTCAATCCCTTTTTCCTGTAAATATTTAACAACTTGTTCCGATTTAAACTCATTATCCATAATAATTTTTCTTGGTGTATCAAAAGTAGCTAGGTAGCATTCTAATATATGTAGCAATCTTTTTAATCCAGTCTCTGTCATTAATTAAATATGCAACAGCGAGTTTAGTTAATTTATCGATAATGGTAACAAAACTTTGTTTTTTGTAATGGAAAATGTCTATATGGATAATTTCATTTCTTCGATTTGGTGTTTCGGTAGTGTTAAACCATGGTTTCATTGGATTTCTGCCATACTTTATTCCCTGACACTTTTCAAAATTATTATTGATAAGTTAATCAATATTTGGATAATATATTTTATCTTTAAGTGTCTGATAGGTTTCATTGATACCGGTGTGCAGTGATTCATTAGTATGATACAGTGATATTTGGTTGTGACACTCTTCTTCATTTTCTATTTCTTGTGCTCTTTTCGTTATTTTCCAAAACTTAATTCTTAAATTGCCCGAGAAAAGTTCTATTATGCATTGCTGTACTTTGTTATATTCTCTATCATCTACTTCTGAATAAATCCCTATATGTTCCGAGGTAACATTTCTCTTTAATACTTCTTTAATTGTTATTTCTTAACTTTGTGAATTGATCTGAATAATTTTTCTTTTATGCACTATTTCTATCTCCCTAGTTGGACTATAAGTTAGAATTATCTGTGTTTTGTATTTATTCACTGTCTCTTCTCTTATATGTATATGGTTTTGTAATTGTTCCTCTTCGGAATGTATTGTGTCAGACAGGTCCATATTGGATTCACTGCTGTTCCTTTTATTTATTTGTGGACTATTTTCTAACCTGACAATCGGCTATTTTATTTTCCTTGCCCTTAAGATACTCAATCTCATAATTATATTCTTGCAACTTTAGAACCCACCTTTGATTTCTTGGCGAAAATTCTTTCCCTTCATACTTCGAATTTAAATATTTTATTGGTACATGGTCAGTGACAATCTTAAACTTTCTTCCGTACAAATAAGGTCGAAAATAATTTACTGAAAAAACTATAGCTAAAAACTCTTTATCTGTTACGCTATAATTTTTCTCGTGGTTGTTCAACGTTCTGGATACATAACATATCGGATGATCTTCTTGTGAAAGAACTGCTCCAATTGCATGATCACTAGCATCCGTTGTAACCACAAATTCTTTTTCATAATTTGGATACCTTAAAACAGGATGAGAGGACAACAAAAGTTTGAGTTTTTCAAAGGCTTCGATGTACTGAGGATCATTGATATTCATTTTAACATCTTTTTTTAAATATTTTATTAGTGGTTGTACTACTTTAGCATAGTCTCTGAAGAATTTTCTATAAAAACATGTCATCCCTAAGAAACTTTTGAGTTGCTTTTCTATTTTAGGTAATTCAATTCGCATTATATTTTCTATTTTATCGGAATTTGGTTTAATTCCTTTTTTAGTAAGAATTTGAATTTGGGTTTCTTTTTTCATGAAACAGCATTTATCAGGTTGTATCTTCAAGTTATGCTCGCTTAATTTTTGAAAATTAATTGCAATGAATTTAAATGCTCTTCTAATGCAAATTAGAATGTCATCTAAATATACTACGCATATCTTATTTATGTAATATATTTATATAACATTTATATAGCATATCTTATATTTATATAACCCCTTAATATTTTATTAATGAGGCGTTGAATTATTGCCGGAGCATTCTTTAATCCGAATGGCATCCGCACATATTCATACAATCCAGATGGTGTAACAAATGACGTTTTTTCAATGTCTTTTTCGGCTGCCAAAATCTGGTGATACCCCTTTGCTAAATCTTATGACGTAAAATATTGAGATTTCCTCAACTTGTCCAATATACTGTCTATATTGGGAAGTGGATACTTGTCGTGAATTGTCACTTGGTTTAGTCTTCTGTAATCTACCACAATTCGGAATTTTTGTACACCTGAATTATCTTTTTTCTTTGGGATTACTATAATAGGTGATCTGTACCTGCTCTTGCTTTTTCTGATTATACCTTGAGCTTCCATTTCTTTCACTTGTTTCCTAACTTCTTCTTCATGCTGAGGTGGATACCTATATAATATGGAATTGATCTGCTCACTTGTCGTAGTTCGAATTTCATGGACAATACTTGTAGTGCTAGTTAGCTTGTCCCCTCTTTGTAAAATAGTTTCTTGTACTTTTCTAACAACTTGATTAAACCATGTTTTTCCTCCTCATTTAAGTGGTTAAGTGTTACATTTTCAAGTGCACCTATTTCTAATGTATTAACTTCATTCTGAACTATTTTATTTAGAAATGGTATCCTTATATCATTGCGTAATACAATTTCCTGATTTTCAATATCTATGGTTCTAACGTTTTTATCTATCCAATCCATTCCAAGCAAAAAATCATATGGTTTTTCTAATTTAATGTTTACCCACTTAATTCTAGCATTTTGCGTCTGACCAAATTCAACTGGACATTTAGATTTAACATATTTCATACTTTTAGTTACTTGTCCTTCTATTGTTGTTAGTGCTACTTCCCCTCCTATACTTTCGTACATACTTCTTGCAACTTTGTTTGAATTTAATAGACTAACTGTAGAACCTGTATCTACCATAGCAACATACTTTTCTTCACAAAAGTTAGATTAATAAAAATTTTGTTTATTTCCGAGGCCAGTTTTTTATAAAACTCATTCTGGGAAATTAAATTAACCTCATCCCTATCGATGAATTATAGCTAAAATTTCTATTATTTCTGGACTGTCGACTTGTATTATAATTATTATTATTGAAAACTCTCCGAGTTTGTCTTGAGTTACTACTGTTATTCGAATTATTTTGTTGATAATTATTATGATTGTTATTGTGATTAGTGTGATAATTTGTGTGTGATGAAAAATTACTTTGTGTTGGCCTGGATGCAAATTATTTATATTCTCTAGAAGGTTTATTTGATTTTAGTTTTTTCAAATTAAAATTATCTTGACCAATATATTCATTAAGTATTGGTCGAATGACTGAATTTATCGTACAATTCGGCTGCTAGAGCCCCTGCTGTAATTTCTTTTATTTCTAAGATCAAAAAACTACTTAAATTATTAACAATGAGATCTTGATAGTTTGTGAATATAGCGATATCATCTACTAATAAACATACTTTATTACATAACTCCAAAATAGAACTCACTTTTAAAATGTTGATTTCTTGCATGATTTGTCCTTGGTCTTTTGTTGATCTGTAGTGTAGTTTCAGCTTGTTTTTACAATCCGTCCAAGTCAACGGCGGCGATGTTTCTAGGTAGTTTTTCGCTGGACCAATGATTTTTTCGTTATATATGACGTTATAGACTTCTTGTAATTGATTTTGGTCATGCTCCGCTAACGCTCTCTCCACCGATGATATAAACGATGGCAATGTCCCAGGTGTTCCATCAAAAATAGGCAGATACCGAAGGTCCTTCTCGAGCCAGCTCCTTAGTGTTACCGGTTGATTTTGACGGTTTAATATTTCGGTTAGCATGGCTAACATTGCTCCGTAATATTTGCCATTCCTCTATTTCTATCAAGAATTCTATTTCGTAATAATCTTCCCTCCAGGTTGTGTTTTTATGTATAATGTTTGTTTCTTCGTAATCTACTAAATTTTACATTAGATTACTGCGTTTCGCACTTATTACACACTTTTAACGTTTTTTTTTATTCGATTCACTGGATTCTAATTCTACTGAACAGAATCGTACCGACTGCGCCAGATATAAATCGAATTAATTTAAACTCAGTCTTCGAAAAAGAATGACTTTATTTAATGACTGTTGGAACAAGACTCATTCATTCCATTCTTACTTTCTAACTTATGACCTATCTTAACAAAATAATCACAATCAGCAATTTCAGCATGAACGGAAATCAGTTCATGTGAATGACCGACGTTGGAGTTCAGCAAATCACCAAGCCAGCGGTTTTGGCCTTGCTTTTATTTTATACGCTGTTGGCAAGTCATTGCTACGTTCGTCAGCATTTCCGATGTTGGTCGGCTGTAGGCTGTATGTAACTCGCGTGCTTATGGTAGTGTGATATTTCTTCTCACTAAAAAAACAGCTCTCTTCAAAATTAACACTACTACAAAGCCGACGCTTATTCAGCAGTTTTATTTTCACTTACGAGACTCGTGATTTTCGAAAAAAAAGATGTTCGTAAGAAGTTAAAAGAAATGTAGCACTTTAGACAGGTTAAATTTCAATGAAAGTTCCTGCCTTTTTCACGACTGGCATATACTATGACGCGAGGTCAAAAGGTTTTGTCCTTTGCAGACGACGAATTGAATTATTCGCGTCAAGTAGTTGAATGACGGTACGGTTACAATGGCCGTGAACACGATCTTTGTGTTTACGCGCAAATTTTGTTATCTCTTCGACGACGCTGGGAATTCCCAGATCTCGGTGAATATCTTCGTTACGTACATTCCACGGTGCGTTAACGATCTTTCTAAGACCTTTATTTTCAAAAGTTTGTATGAAGTTTCTATTGCTTTTTTTTTGGTACAACCTCATAGTTGTGTACCATACGTCCACACAGGCTTTAGCACTTGCTTATAGATAAGCAGTTTGTTATGTAGGCTTAACTTCGAATGTTTTCCGAGTAGCCAGTACATTTATCGGTATTTGTTTTGAAGCTCTTCGCGTTTTTTTTTTTACGTGCGATTTCCATTTAAGCTTAACATCTAGAGTCATTCCTACATATTTTGCTTCGTTCGCGTACGGTATTTGAGCCGAGTTTAGATATTCAGGTAATCTATCCACTTTTTTGTAGGTATAGTTGACGTGAGAAGATTTGCTTTCGTTCAGCACAATACGCCAAGAATTCGTCCAAGCGTGGACCTTGTTAATGGTATGTTGCAGCTTTCCAGTTGCTGCTTCAATAGTTTCGCCCGTGGTCAATATCGCCGTATCGTCCGCAAACGTGGCGATGACGCAGTTTCCTCCCTGCGGGATATCACGCGTATACAGTACATATAGAAGCGGGCCAAGGACACTTCCTTGTAGAACTCCGGCCGCAATCTCCTTGAAGTCAGAGTAATCATTTCCGTGCTTAACACGAAATAGTCTCTCGGTGAGGTACGATACTAAGATAAGAAAGAGTTGCCGTGGCAGTAGTAGTTGCAATTTATACTCCAAGCCTTCGTGCCGTACCTTATCGAAAGCTTGTGAGACGTCAAGAAATACACCACAACAAATCTTTTTTTTTCTTCCAGAGCTTTTTCAATCACGTCAGTTATTTTGTGAACTTGGTCAATTGTAGAATGTTTGATTCTAAATCCAAACTGATGGTCTGGAATGAGATGTCTTTCGTCGATCGGTTTGTGGACTTTTGGAAAGTAGTTTTTCAAATATTTTTGAGATAACCGGCAATAGGGAAATAGCCCGATATGATCTTTTCTCATTCAGAGGTTTGCCTGGTTTCAGGACCATTATAATCTTGGCGACTTTCCATTGTCTCGGAACATAGAGCTATCTGAACGAAGCGTTAATCAAATAGAGCAGTTTGATAAAAGCTTTATTCGGCAATTCATTGACGACCTGCGCCGTTATCAAGTCGTAGCCCGGAGCTTTTTTCTCGTTTCAATATTTAATCACTTCCCTTAGTTCAATCAATGCAACTTTTTTTACTTTAAAGTTGTCAGATGTCGTAACTGGGGATAATAAAATTACCGGCTAGTGGTCAGAAGAGAGATCAAAACATTCTTTGATTGTAATAAACTTCTCTTAAATGCCTTTTGTAACAAAAACAAAATCGATAAGATCGCGAATTTTTTGTGAGTCAGTTGGCCAATAGGTTGGTTTTCCTGTTGAATAAAAACAACAACCGAATTCATTTGCCACTTCGTAGAGAATTTTTCCTTTAGAGGATGTACATCTTGAACCCCAGAAGGTGTGCTTCGCGTTGAAATCTCCACCAATAAGGAAATTTGAACCAAGTGCATTGAAAACACGTTAGTAGTCATCTTTTTCTAGTGAGCATCGCAACGGACAGTAAACAGATGCTATATTGTAGCTCAGGTGTTTATTTTCGACCGAATGTTCGATGTTAGTTTTAATGACTAAGGACGAACCGCCCCGCGCTCTATCAGAAGGATGATAGGCTTGATAACCAGCGTAGCCTCTTATCTTTATTTGCGACTCCCTTGTTAGATGGGTTTTGGAGGTCAAACATATGTCGATACTTTCTCTTATTAGAAACGTTTCTAATTCGTTAGACTTTTGTAAGAGTCCATTTCTCTTCCATCTTACTATTTTAAGCAAAGAGTCCATATTTACTTAGATTAAGATATAACATAAGGTTAGCCATACAAAAGCTTTCGACGTTACTCAGACGTTTGAGAATCCATTTGTTAGTTTCACATTGTTCCTCGAACTTGGCGTAGATGCAGTTCAGAATTTCATTCAACGGATCAGAGGGTGGCTATCCGATGTTATTTTACGTTCAGCCTTTCGGCTCAGGAGTCTGAATAACTGGCTTACGAGCCTGCTCAGTCTGCTTAGCAATACGTTCTACCGACTTAGTAGCCCGATCGACTGACTTCTACTACTTACTTAGATGGCGCGACAGTCCGGGGTGAACCTGGGCCTCAACCAACAAACCTCTCCAGCCAGCGCGGTTACGAGCCAGCTGCCTCCAGTTGCGCACCCCAAGTTGGTTGAGGTCCCCCTCCACTTGTTTGCACCACCTACCGCGAGGTCGTGCTCTACTGCGTCGTCCATCTGGGGTGAATTCGAAGACTTTCTTAGCGGGAACGTTGGGCTCCATCCGCTCTAAATGACCCAGCTATCTTAGTCGTTGTATGTGAACTCTTCTGGCTAAGTCGATGTCCTTGCACGGGCCGTATAGTTCGGCATTGTACCTTCTCCTCCACTCACCATCTATGCAGACGGGACCAAAGATCGCTCGAAGAACTTTTCTCTCAAAATTACCAAGGGCATCCTCATCCGGTTTTGTCAAAGCGCATGCCTCTGCGTCATACATCAGGACTGGGATGATTAGTGTCTTATAAAGAGTTACCTTAGTAGTTCGAGATAGAGCTTTGCTACTCAATTGCCGTCTTAGCCCATAGAAACAACGATTGGCAAGAGTAATTCTTCGTGTGATCTCCCTACTGATGTCATTTGTGGAGTTCACAATAGAGCCTAGATAGACAAAATCGTTTACTACCTCAAAATATATATATCTGTCTATTGTGGCGTTCTATCCAAGACGCCAATGTTGGGTGTCCTTTTTTGTAGACAGCATATATTTTGTTTTGCTTTCATTGACCGCTAGACCCATCTTTGCTGCCTCTATCTTAATACCCCATTGACGGCTCGCTGAGTTCTTCCGATTATGTCAATGTCATCGGCATAAGCGAGTAGTTGTACAGACTTGTAAAAGATTGTACCTCCGGTGTTGGCTTGTGAGTTTCGTACGATTCTCTCAAGTACTATGTCAAAGAGATCGCATGATAGCGCGTCACCTTGTCTAAGACCTTTCCTGACATCGAATGGTTCGGTGATGTTCTTACCGACTTTGCTGGAGCAGCGAGAGTTCTCCATCGTCATTCTGCACAAACGGACGAGCTTGGCAGGGATGCCAAGATTAGACATGGCTCTGTATACCTCTGTACCTTATGTCTCTATACACGCTATCATAGGCAACTTTGAAATCGATGAAGAGGTGGTGCGTATCGATTTTATATTCATCGACTCATTTCATTCCCCGTATAACCGGCGTTGTAGATTTTTTCCGTCGCATCTGTAATTCCTTTGCGACCTCGCAACCGCGATAATTTGCTGGGTGCCTTCCTTTGCAGTTAACGCAAGTAGCTTTCTCATTTTTGCTCAGACTGGAATTTTCCGAAGAGTGTTTTCCAGCGCACTTAACCGCGGCTCTTTCCGACAGTACGCCTGAGTATGATTAAACTCTTGGCGAAGCTTGCATTGAGGGATTGTCTTCGTGTTGATACTTAGCGGGTCGATTTTAACGATTATACTCATGATTGTCCGAATATTATGTATCTTTTCCTGGCTTTCCGTTTTATCGAATGATAGCACAAAAAGCGGAAGCTTACGTTTCACTATAACTTCTTCTCCACGCTCGGGTTGTTTTCTTTTTTGTTTTAAAGGTTCACGGCGTCGAGAATGTTATAACCTCTATCGCGTAAATCGCCTACAAGGTCTTCTTAAGCGCATGATGGATGAAGTCTTTTCGCTAAGACCCTCAAGGGTCTCTCAGACTTGTCTTCGTAATTACGCCATTGAATTTTTTCTTTGTTAAGCTTTTGTCATTAACCTTGTTTTTCCATGCATCGTTTCGCAAGGAAGTTACTTTAAATTCAGTAGCGATCGCTGTTTTTTAAATTTTCCTCAAAGAATTGTAGTCTGTAACGCCTGTTATATTTATTGGTGGAGGGGCGCGTTTGCTTTTAATTTGCTTTTCTGCTTTTGGCTGCGCTTTGCGATTAGGTTCGGGTTGCGGAACAACCTCGGGCGATGAACCGGCTTTACGTTTTTTAGATGGTCTTCGTTTAAGTATCCAATCCGTTTCGCGAGCGAGTTCTTCTTCGTCTGTACTGTAGTGATGGCTACGCGGAGAAGGCTCACTATGAGTAACCGTCTGCGTTTTTGAAGACTCGTTTTGAAGCAAAGTTACTTTATTCTCTGATTCAAGTTTCTCAACTTTGCTTTTGAGCTCCCGACACAACAGCTCCATTTCGTCGAGCCTCTTACGGAGCACGGCGTTTTCCTTTTTCAGAGTACTCTCTTTCAAGATTTGCCCTTCCCGAGTTAACACATCCGGGTTTGCGAGACTTTCATTTTGCGCTTTATGAGAAGTCTTTTGAGGCGGAGATCTTTGTAGCCATGAGCTTTTCCTTCCGCATATGCACTGCGAGGTGCATGTGCTCGAAGCAACATTTACAAACGGCGTCATTCAAAGTTAACGGGAACACTTACGATAAACAGAGGGAATTTATTGGCCAACCCAATATATATTATACACATATCTTTCTCTGTCTATTGTAAAAGCATTGTTTGAAATGAAGTTCAGCTGTCACGAGACTTTTGACCCAAGCGAATCGGATTTTTGTTAAATTAAGTTTCAGTCTTGTTCTCCAAGGGCGTTTTTTACAGCTTATAAGTGAGCTTTATTTTTTCAGATTATCTCATATCCGTCGTTAACTACATCATGAATATTTGCACCTTTCGTAGCCCATCTTCTTCTTCTTCCTTTTATCAGCGAGGTTATGATCCGAAAACAAGGGATCACAACCCTCCCACTTCACCGCATTTCTACTGATCCACCTGTGGGGTTCGCCTTTCGTAGCCCATATGGACGAAATTAAAGCTGATCTATTTCATTTCAAATAAAGAATAGTATAATAGAATGAAACTGTCAACTTCTTCGTATTTGAAAAAAAAGAAGATTAAATCAAAAAATGTCCACAAAAATTGCTTACGTTTCGCACAAACCATACTAAAATAATGTAATTGCAACTAACTGCTATGCAATGCCCAATTAAATTGTAGCGAGAACACATTTTCGTAACTGTGATTCTCACGCATTTGTTCCGTCAATAGTCGGGATTAATGCCAGTGATTCCGCATTTTGTATAGTTGTACTCCATTGGGGTGATTATCTAAATCTATCGAACATGAACTACTGCTTGTCATCAGTGAAGAAATTGACCTCAATTGAGAGATATTTGTGGTAAATCTCCACAAATTCACAAAGCAGCAGTCCTTGCTTTCTGGTGGTGCTGGTGGTGGTGGTGGTAGTGGCGTTGTAACGACATCAAATCAATTAGGAACGTGATTCTGCCTCTCCTGCAGTGAAAACCAATTTTATTTCCCTTCTGTTTTCTATCGCCCCAAATTGCACCTTTCTAGCATGTCAACTGAGCTTTACTTTGGACATCAATGAAATTTACTCAAATTGCTCTCTAATCTTTGCAATTTTCGTTTTATAAAAATTGCTTGGCTTCCGGAATGTGCTGTAGAATTGTAAAAACTAACTTAATACTCGTACAGTGAGCATTCAAGAATTTGTAATAGGTATGCTCATAGTAATTCCGCTAAAAAAAATATTAATTGAATAATGTTTCTGACGTGGCTTTGTTATTATCCTTTATAATTATTATACTAATAACCAGAAATTAATAATTCGATTCGAAAAATCTCGCCATGAATCTTAAAAACCACAACTCGAAAAAGCTGATGGCTCTTGAGCACAGAAATAATGAATAAAAATTTTCCGAAAATTGGGCCTTTCAGTGGCCGGTTTTCAAAAATCTTTGCACCTGTACTGCTTGGGGCTCTCAGAAGCATAAACCCTAAACATAGGGTATAAGGATACTTAAATGATACACATAACTACAATACTGTCTCATTATCTATGTGGGATAGGGCCAAATAATGAATGAACTATACAACGACACCAGACAACGCGACAAAAACGATACAAACAACCAGTGTTGCACGGTTTTGGTGGAGCAAATTTCATTTTTTTGCACGTAAAAGTGATAATATAAGTGCCCGCAGTTAATTTTGGACTTGAGAGGTAACCGCATGAAACCGACGTAAATATGTTGCTTTGATGCCCAGTACTTGAAATATGCTCGTCTAGCAGCTAAAGGAAATAACTATTATATTGAAATTGCCGCAAATTTCAAAACAGGAATAATAAGTGTTACTACTTGAATGTACTAGTAGATTAAAGAGTATGACCCCTTTAGTAAAAATCCATGTGTCCAAGACGTCTTAAGTGTAGCTAAAGTCCTGTCAGACGTGGTAGAAACGCGTACAAAACTCCAATTTTGAAAAATTTATGTAACCGCACCAAATTTTCCTCAAACATAGGATATTACAACGTGAATACAACTATGAAGGTCCATGACGTTTTCGATGTCGCTAAGGACTTGCCAGACGAAGTCAAAATATTGACAAAATGCCAATTTGAAATAATTAGTGTAACCGCTTAAATCTTTTTAAAAACTTAGAGCAAAACGTCCTGATTACAAAGATGTAAATCCTAGACGTTTTACTTGTCGCCAAGTCCTTGCCAGACTCATTTGAAGGATCAAAGCCCGCAATAAGCATACGTGCAATTTAGAGAAATAAAACGCGTACCTGGACCTGAACTACAGGACGTAACCAAACGAAATCTATCTAAAATACAGAACAAAGTACGATTAACCTAACTGCATAAGTTCAAGACGTTTTACTGCTCGCCAAGTCCTTGCCAGACGTATTCAAAGGAAAAAAAAGATAAAAAAATATATTTCATTATTTTTATTGAAAAAATATTCGATTCACTCTCGGACTCATCCGATGAATGAAAACTGCAGGTTTCATCTTCACTTTCAGATACATGTAGGTCTTTGTAGTTTAAGAATATCATTTAATTTGTCAGGAGCCACATTCTCCCTGAACCACTTAATTTTGAACATATATTTTGTATTTGTATGTTGTTTCGGACTTAAGTTGTTAGTCCAAACCAAAAAAAAGTGGACCTTGCAACCGTAAGTTGAAGTTGAAAGGGGACTTAAGATGTTAGTCCAAACCACGAATGAAGTACCTTTACAACCGTAAGTTGTGGTTGAAAGAAAGTTGGAGGGAAACTCTTACACCGTATTTCTGATACGTTATAATAACCTTTATTTATTCTTCATTGATTTTGCTCGTGACACTTGCTACTTTATTTGTTAACTCAAAAGGAAAGAGTGACAAAATTAGTTGAAGCTACGTTAAATGAAACCTCTGTTTCTATATACAAGTTCCAGCTGATCTTATGTACAATGTGTGTCGAGTTCAATAAACTTTACCATAACTTTCTGAACATGATCTCTTACATTTACATACAAAAGATAATACATAGATAGACAATGTGTTCAATGCCCCCTATTGAAAGCCTTGAAGTTAGACGGTAAAACATCTATTCTTGTAGTGCATCCTTTCTCTTTCCTTAATTCGGCCATCATTAATTCAGCCGTAGTTATTTTACATGTTGTAAGTAATAAGCTTTACGATGGATGGGAGAGAGATAGCATTTAATTTTTGTATAAATCGAATTGGCTAATGTTCATTGAACCACCAAGTTTGCAATATGTTAGTTGCACGCGCAACTTACTATTAATCCATATTGTACTTGGTAATTCAATGCACAAAGCCTATTAATTTGCATCTAAGGTGTCAAATGTGTGAAGTGTTTTGGTTTTCCTTCTATAAGTTTGTTGTGCAGCAACATGCTCCCCGCCTCAGGATGTCGAGTTAGTGATGTTCAGTGTGGAGGAGTTACAGCTGCGGTCATCGACTTCATATGTAGATTATGATTATTGAGGTGTTCTTGTGGGCATCTACATGTGCAGTTCTAATGTGTTGAGCGGTCGTTTTGCGCAATGATGTTTGGTTCAGATGCCTTTCTTGGATTGTGTACATATCGATGCTAGATCGTGAGGTTTCTCACCCAAAGAAATGATAAAAAACCGGTTGCATTAGAGTTTGTTTAACAGATTGCTGGTAAATTTAATGTGAATATTTAGCTGGTGTTGTGCCTTCACTTCACCCGGAGGTGGATATGCTTTTAGGTGAGTTGGGTGCGTTGACCTTGCTTATTGGGGTTGCTTATATATACGGGGAAAGCTTTATGGGGTTTATAATTCATGTATTTATAAGTTCATACACATTTATTTCACGGCTGTTTATATTTCAAAAGTTCAATAGTCCAATGTTTATGTTTGCGATTCGTTCGACGAATTGGATACCGGCAAAGGGGATAATTTTGCGATCGGACGTTTTAATACCGACTTTTCTGCTTTTATGGTCACCACGCGCGTAAGACCATCTGCTCCGGAATGGAGTTCTATTACCCGCGCGAGTAACCACGACGTTGGAGGCAGATTGTCTTCCTTGACGAGGACAATGTCTCCCACGTTGATGTTGATGGCCTTTGCTGATGCCATTTTGGACGATGTTGTAGAAGATGGAGGTACGTTGACCTCCATTGCTTCCAGAACTCTTGCGTTAAACGTTGAAGGTATCTCCATCGATCCAGGCTATTGAGATTTTTGTCGTTAAGATTTCTGTCGGGAACTGTGCGAAGTGGAGCTCCAATGAGAAAATGTCCCGGTGTCAATACTGACAGATCATCAGGGTCGGACGTCATTGGACACAACAGCCTTGAGTTGAGGCATGCTTCAATTTGAGCGAGAAGCGTCGCATATTCTTCGAATGTTAACTTGGACGCACCGATGGTTCGCTTAAGGTGAAATTTTATCGACTTAACTCCTGCCTCCCAAAGTCCTCCAAAATGTGGTGATGAGGAAGGGTTAAAGTGCCACATGGTATTCTGCGAAGCAAGACTTTCAGCGACTTCAGTTGACCATTCCGCGGAAATAAATCGACTATCCTTCCGAAGTTCGTTGTTCGCTCCTTTGAAGTTGGTGCCGCAGTCGCTAAACAAATTAGCACAACTTCCTCGTCTGGCCACAAATCTTCTATATGCTGCTATAAAGGCTATGTGGATGGCTTTAGTGGATAGGCAGAGAAAGATGGCAATATATCCCTTGGTAGATTTGTTGCACCTACCCTTCCACAACTTTAACTCTACGGGGCCAACATAATCCACACCCGTGTTGCTAAATGGTCTTGAGACAACAATCCGCTCTGCTGGAAGGCTGCCCATGATGCTGTTGCATTTTTGCGTTGTAGCGATGGCATCGGACGCAGTTATGAATCGTTGATTTCACCAGCCTTTTCAAATTCGCTATCCAGTAGATGCTTCGGATTTCAGCCATCATTAGTTGTTGGCCACCATGAAGGGTACGTTGGTGCACATCGCGAACAACTAATTTTGAAAAGTGATGTGATTCCTTAAGTATTAGGGGATGTTTTTGATTAAAGGGGAGTGGTGAATTCGTTAAACGACCTCCTACGCGTAATATTTCCTTGGAATCGAGAAACGGATTTAAGTTTCGAATACTACTGTTTTTTGTGATGGGCTTTAGATCGCATTTGATTAAAATGCGCATTAAACGTTTGATTTTCGGAGATTGAAGCACCCTCTTGCTCATTGTTTAACGTATTGGATGTGATAACGTGATTCGTATTTTGAATAAAGTGAGTGTTATATTGGGAATTACTGTAGTGCCTCCTGAAATGCGCATTATGCGGCGTAGTCTGTTGGTTATTGTTTGAATTCAACACAACTTTCGACTCAATATGTAGTGTAGTGTGGTGCTTAAGGCCACATTTATAGCAACGGTTACTGCTGCTGCAAGTTGATGAATGGTGATCATAACCAAGGCAGTTAGAACATATGGAATTTTGCCTAACTACTTCGACGCGTGCTTTTGGTTCCATGCTCAAAAATTTCTTGCAATGCCGTATTCCATGAGAGGCCTTGCACAGGCGGCAAAGAAACTGCTTGTTTCCAGCTTGCGCTTTAACATGAAAGGCTGTAGCTGTAGCTTTGCGAAAATTAGCTGTTGGTCCTGGCTGTCTTAAGAATCCGCTTTCTTCTAAAAAATTTTCTAACGAACTGAATCGGCCTTCAATAAATGATGAAAAAGTCTTCCAGTCAGGAAGCGCCTTGGAAGTGCCTAACTTATTTTTCCAATCTCTTTGTGTTTGAGGAGGAAGTTTGTGGTATACTACATATATAAGTATGCAATCCCAAGCGTCGGTTGTTATTCCTAGATTGTTAAGTGCATGAATACACTCAGTGCTGGTATCATGCAAAGATTTGAGACCTGTGGCGGATTCATGGGTGAGTTTCTTTTGTTCCATTAGTATTCTAAGCTGTGTGTTAACAAGTTTACGCTTGTTCTGAAATCTATCATTTAGGATTTCCCAAGCAGATACATAACTTTTGGCGTCGATGGGGAGGTGTTGTATTAAGCGTGCAGCTTCGTCACACACAGAAGTTTTAAGGTACTGCAGTTTCTGAACGTCAGATAGATCGGCGTTTTGATCGATCATACTCTCAAACCAGTTGTGAAACTCATACCATTCCTCAAATTTGCCAGAGAAAGGCTTAATATGTATTGGTTGAAGGCGTACTTCACATGAGGATGACTTTGTCGTATTTAAACGAGAGTTTTCTAAAACCGAATTGCTTTTTTCTGCAAATTTATCGATTTCATCTTGAATCATACCGATAAAACTCAAGTAAATTCGCTTGATTTTTAAAAATGTTTCGTTTTCAAAATATTTATCTTTTATAGGATCAGCAGCGTTATTTACGATAGCACTGTGATTCTTTTTAGCCTGTTTGAAAACATCTTCAATCTCATCGCGATACGCGTTCACATACCCCCTTGAACTTCGCGACACGATTTCTTTTTTAAAATCTTCAAAATCCGTTTGAAGTTCTTCAAGAGTTTTGTCTTGAATTTCGATGTATTTGCATAGTTTAGACATTTTATAAATAAGTTTGCACTAGCACTTGGTTGATTTTTTTTTATTTCGGATAAAGTATGGGCGTTATGAGTTGATTTCAATTCACTTAAATTGCTTAAATCTTAATTTATTTAAATGTATGTTTGGGTAGAATTGGTAGAAAATAAGTTGAAATTCCTACCTTGATATTTCAGTTCAATGAGTTGAAACTGAATTGATTGCCACTCCGTTGTTGCTGGATGCCGCTACTTGATCTCCGTTGTAACCGCTTGGTGTCTTCAATGTTGTTCTGCTACTCCTACCCGTTGCTCCAGTACTTGCCGCGACCGTTGCTCCAGGTTTCCGTTGAACCAGTTCCTGCTCCGTTGAACCAGTTTCTGCTCCGTTGAACCGGACTCGTACTCCTTTTTCTGCTCCGTTGAAATGGTCTTTTGACTCCTTGATGTGGAGTGGTATCCTTAAGGCAAAATTCCTTAAGGCTTCGCAGGACGAAAGCTTCGCTGGACCAATACTCGAAGGACCAATGTTTCGGACTTAAGTTGTTAGTCCAAACCAAAAGAAAGTGGACCTTGCAACCGTAAGTTGTAGTTGAAAGGGGACTTAAGATGTTAGTCCAAACCACGAATGAAGTACCTTTACAACCGTAAGTTGTGGTTGAAAGAAAGTTGGAGGGAAACTCTTACACCGTATTTCTGATACGTTATAATAACCTTTATTTATTCTTAATTGATTTTGCTCGTGACACTTGCTACTTTATTTGTTAACTGAAAAGGAAAGAGTGACAAAATTAGTTGAAGCTACGTTAAATGAAACCTCTGTTTCTATATACAAGTTCCAGCTGATCTTATGTACAATGTGTGTCGAGTTCAATAAACTTTACCATAACTTTCTGAACATGATCTCTTACATTTACATACAAAAGATAATACATAGATAGACAATGTGATCAATGCACCCTATTGAAAGCCTTGAAGTTAGACGGTAAAGCATCTATTCATGTAGTGCATCCTTTCTCTTTCCTTAATTCGGCCATCATTAATTCAGCCGTAGTTATTTTACATGTTGTAAGCAATAAGCTTTACGATGGATGGGAGAGAGATAGCATGCATTACAAGTGGCCTAGCTTATTACTTCACATATTTGACATTAGTTTTTCGACATGTTTACATCGTGTGTGGTTAAGTTTCGCGTGTGATTAGTAAAATAAATTTAATTTTTGTATAAATCGAATTGGCTAATGTTCATTGAACCACCAAGTTTGCAATATGTTAGTTGCACGCGCAACTTACTATTAATCCATATTGTACTTGGTAATTCAATGCACAAAGCCTATTAATTTGCATCTAAGGTGTCAAATGTGTGAAGTGTTTTGGTTTTCCTTCTACAAGTTTGTTGTGCAGCAACATATGTGAACATTTTTGTATTTTTCGCAATTAAACAGAATCATTCTAACAGATTAAATTTTTCAATTAATATATAAAAAAAAGAGCATATGTCCAATATGTACGTAGTACCCTCGCAATTTTTAATTAGCAAATTTGGTTCTTCTTCTATTTCGTAGAGGTTATGATATGAGAACAAGGGATTATAAACCTCCCACACCAGCCACTTTCTGGTGATTCGCCTGTTTGACCTTAGAAAATATTGGCAGGCCTCCCGATTTTGGATCATTTCGTTACCGAAAGGAAGGAAGGATGAAATGTTGGTTTCGTTGCATTTGTGTGACCAATACGTTTTTATGCCTGCCTTTCTTTTGCGATATCTTTCGAACATTCATTGATATTGCCTTTTTGACGGGGTTCAAAGCATCTCCGATTTGAACATGGCAATACATACCAGCTGAGCCGGTCGCGCTCTATTTGTCGTGAGGTGCTTTCTGTGACTTGATGGCTTCCACGGATCTTCAAACTTCGTTTTTGATGAAGCTTTGTCACTCCTGCTGTCATACAAAGAATCTTCACCTCAGCTGCCGTTAATTTACTCTCATGCGTTTTGTACATTATCCGTATATACATTGTGAACCATATGTGAGTACTGCACGCACAACTGTGGTACGGAGCCTTCCTTTCAGCTTGGGTGGCCTTTTTCGGTCACAGACGATAGCGGTGATTTCCCGCCACTTCATCCACTCTACGCTTATGTGGTGGTTTATGTCGTCTCTACAGGTTGTTTCGCTACTTGGGAAGCACTGTCTGTCTGTCGAACACTTTTTCAATGTCAACCAATACAATATGAAAATCCTTTAAGGAATCACGATGTTTTTCCATTATGATCCTTATACTTTGGATTGCGTCTTTCGTTGATTTACCCGCGACAAACGCACGCTGATCATCAGATAGCCGTATTATTTTTCGCAGTTGGCTACCTCTCAACGATCGACGTGGTGTGTGACATCAGCTTGATCGATCGGTAATTATCACCCTTCGCTTTGTACACAGGGAGATTGTTCCAAATGACTTGAAATTACCCAACGTGCTCAGAGAGAAATTTCCCAAAACAATAAAGAGGATGAAATCTCTCTTAATTCTTCAAAGAATAGTTCATGATTTTCTCCACTTTACTCTGTAAGATTTCTGCCGGCTGATCTGTACCGACTACCGAGACCGATTATTTGGTTGCGCTTACGAAAACTTTTCTATTTGCACAGGATTTCTTGCCTATCTGTCGAAATCTAAAATTGTATTCCCATCTGGAATTTGAATAAAGGACTTTTCACCCTTTACTGGTGTATGTCAGATTTATTTCCCGCCTCTGCAACCAGTTACTCAAATCCGAATTTGGCGCCAGCAAAATCCCATGTCCAACGCCATCGTCCATGCCGAACGACACCTAACCGAAGAGAATTGGCCGGGGCCGCCACCACCAAAAGAAGTTTGATCCTGACGCAGAGAAAAATCAAACGAAATTGTCAAGTATTCTGAAGAAGAATTCGTCCACTGAAGGCCCCGAAAGTGAGACAGAAATAAATGAGGGTGGAACAATCGTAGAAATCACGGTAAGTGGGAATCAGTCAGATAATTCACTAACGCTAGGGGGATCCAGAGGCAGATACAGGAGCTGCGTTGACAGCTTGAAATAGCCGAAGCCAACGCTGCCTTTGAAAAACAACAAAGTATGTATGTATATGCCGCCGCCACTAATGATGGGCATGAGTACGTCGGAAACAACCCTGAGTTCCTCGCACGTCCAAAGAGTGTCAACGTTTCTGCCACCTTTGAATGCTCTTTGTCAGCCAACGCATGTCCCTCCACCGCCGTCATACGGAGTAAGCCAGTCTACGTCGCACAATGAAAGAAAGCTGCACGATCTACCGGAATTCAGTGAAACCCCCGAGGAATGGCCAATGTTTTTGCACTGCCTTCCAAGAGTCGACATTAATGTTCAACTATTAAAAAATTGAAAATATATTTCGCCTACAAAAGTGCGTTAAGGGCGAAGCTAAGGAGGTGGTCGAGGCATTATTAATTCATTCGAACAACGTAGACTGAGTGATGGCAGCTTTAGAGTTTCGCTTCGGTCGACCGAAGTGTTTTGTACGAGTACGTAGTCAGCTAGCAAAGGTGAGGGACATAGCGCATATTCCGGAGGGGAAAATAGAGATGCTAACCCCGTTCTCAACAAAGGTGCAGAATCTTTTCACATTCCTGGTATCGAGTGGTTTAAGGCAGCACGTAGCTAACCCGACGCTCATGGATGAACTCGTAAGCAAACTGCCTATGAGTAAGCGTTTAGAGTGGACCCGACGGAGTGTTTACATCTTGCCATATCTCACTCTGAAACATTTTGACGGGTGGCTTAGTGATATCGCCAGACTGGTCTGCTTAGTCACGACAAACTCTTTGCAACCGCTCGCCAGATTTGAAACTAGGCTCAAGCCAAGAAAAGTTAATCACTCCACAGAGCAGCCCAAACCAGCAGCTGCGGCCAGAAGTGATTCATGCCGCCGCTGCGAAGGAAAGCCACATCCAGTCGCCAGTTGCAACGCCTACATGAATCTGGAGGTCCAAAGGATCTGGAGTTTATGAACAAGAACAGAATGTGTTTCTGCTACTTAAGATATGGACATTTTGTGCGCTTTTACAAGTCCTGGAAGGCATGTGGAATTGGTGGGTGTACCAAAGTACACAATCCAACGCTGCATGAGGTGCCGGAACTGAACGTGCCAACCTCAACATCTGATGAGAACGCAAGTCAAGAACCCAAGAAAACTTTACCTCTTATATAAAAGCCAAGGGTGGAATCCTCTAAGGTGATAGTTGATTTTTGACGATCACAATCATCCCTTTTACTCTCTCTAAGGTGACCATCAGCGTGATCATCACATTTTTGCGATCGTTTTCATGTGACAGCTATTTAGGTGTCTCTTCCATATAGAGTAATTATTTTTTTTTACGCTTATTAGTGAAGAAGTGCTATTTGCGAAGTGCTACGAAAATGTTAACCTTTCTGAAATTATTTTATAACGTAAGTGCTTACAAAGAATCCAATTTGAGAAATAACACATATACGTTTTTTGGAACTTCAAAATTCAATATAAGTATCAAAAAATGCATATTCTTTTTGTTGCTGTTTTTTTTTTTTTATTTAGATTTAAAAAAAAAAATAGATAGACTGCGGTTTTTGCACATACCAAGTGGAACACGGGCTTCACATATACAACCAATTCTTCAAACGGCTGCAACACTAAATCTACTTGGTGGTGGAGGTTACCAAAAGCTGCAGTGTGCTATCGCAAGAGTCTCCCATTCTCCTATTAATTTTTTTTTTGTCCGAGGGTAGGTGAAAATCTTCAACAAGACACTATGAGGATCGACAGCGCGTGCTCATAGTAGTGTGGGATTCTTACCCACTAAAAAACCTCCCTTCAAAACAGACTTGTTTTTATTTTTACTACAACTAAGTATTCGACTTATCAAGTAGTTTTCGTTTCGCGAAATAATGACGTTTTGCAGGTACCTTCCCATTAGAAGTTCCTGCTAGCTCCGCAGTTTAGACGCGGTTACTTATCGCGCTAAGTCTAAAGGTTTGATTCTTTGTAGACGGCGAAGTAAATTTCTTTCATCCAAAACTTGGAGGACTGCTATATTATTTAATGCCAAGATTGTTTTAATGCCAAGATCTCTGAGGACATCGCTATTTCTGATATACCATGGCGCATTAACAATACCCCTTAGCACTTTGTTCTCAAAAGTTTGTAAAATTTTAATGTTACTTATTTTGGTACAACTCAAGAGTTGTATACCATATGTCCATACAAGCTTTAGCACCTGCTTATATAAAAGCAGTTTGTTATATATATTAAGCTTGGAATATTTTCCAAGTAACCGATACCTTTCTCTATATTTATTATCTAATTCTTTGCGTTTTTTCTTTACGTGCGTTTTCCATTTCAGCTTTGTATCAAGTGTCATTCCAAGATACTTAGCCTCGTTTGCAAACGGGTTTTGAACCGAGTTTGAAAAGATCGGCAAATTATTTATTTTCTTATAAGTAAAATCTACATGAACAGATTTGGTCTCGTTGAGTGCGATTCGCCAAATCTTTGTCCATTCATTTACTCTATCCAAAGCTTCTTGCAGTTTTTCTGTAGTATCTTCGACCGTTTTACCTACTGTCAAGATAGCAGTGTCGTCGGCAAGTGTAGCTAGCTCAGTGCCTTCTACTTGCGGTATATCACGAGTGTATAATAGATATAAGACTGGACCAAGAACGCTTCCTTGCGGCACCCCAGCTATTATTTCCTTAAAATCCGAATATTCGTTTCCACATTTGACGCGGAATAGCCTATTCGTAAAGTAGTTCTTCAAAATATTATATAGGTGCCCTGGCAGAACTTGTCGTAATTTAAACTTTAAGCCTTCGTGCCAGACCTTGTCAAAGGCTTGAGAAACGTCAAGGAATACGCTTGAACAAATCTTTTTTCCTTCAAGTGATTTTTCGATTACATGTGTTATTCGATGTACTTGTTCAACTGTAGAATGCTTACTTCTGAAGCCGAATTGATGATCAGGGATGAGATGCCCTTCTTCTATTACCGGCTGTATTCGCCTAACCAATATTCTCTCGAACACTTTGGATATAATTGGAAGAAGCGAAATCGGTCTATAAGACGTTTTTTCATTCGGCGGTTTTCCAGGCTTAAGGACCATTATAACTTCGGCGGCTTTCCATTGACTGGGAACATATTCTAGTCTAATCGCGGCGTTTATAATGAACAGAAGCTTAATTAGAGCTTTTCTTGGTAGTGCTTTAAGAACCTCTCCCGTAATTAGGTCGTATCCAGGAGCTTTCTCCTATTAATGTTAAGAGTATTGTAGTTCGTCGCCATATGTACGAGTATATAAAATTGGATAGAATCGCCAATTGCTTATTTATATGGTTCTTTTAATTTGCATAAATACGAGTACGTCAATTTATTATTTTACGTACATGTTTTATGCTACATCTATTTTGTTTAAATTTTCTTTTTTTGTTTATGCTAAACAAATTAGCATAAACAGCTAAGACCGGCGATAGCACTGACTAGAAAATGACATTTCGAAAAGCTGTGCTACCAAGTTTTACATAATTCTTTGCGATCGTTTTACAGACAGCTAACAAAGTGTGATCATCAACTTTGACTATCAACTATCACCTTAGAGGATTCCACTCCTGTTTCGCGTTCTACCGGTGAGGCTGAACAATGCTGACGTCATGGTGAAAACGTATGCACTCCTTGACGAAGGTTCATTTATTACCATAATGAGTGAAGACCTAGCCGGGCGGCTTAAGATAGCTGGCCAAAGGAAAGCTTTAAATTTGCAATGGCTTGGGAAGGAGACGCTAACGGAGCAGTCGCTAGTTGCGGATCTTCAGATTAGTGTCGACAATGGTCATGCTGAGAAGTTCAAAATGAGTAAGGTAGAAACCGTCAGTGAACTAGACTTGCCAACTCAGACACTCACAGACGCTGACTTGCAGCAGTTGTACCAGCAGCGAAATATTTCTTCATTGACCGAGTATACCAACGCAAAGCCGCAGTTGTTGACCGGCCTCAATAATTGCCACTTGGATGCACCGCTGCGAGCGATCGAACCTGCAGATGTGGATGCTGTTGAAGTCCCATCGAGCTATGAGATGGCCAAGAGAAGCTTTGGGTCTTAAAAGAAAGCTACGAAAGGAACCTGACTTTGCTTCGGTATATAGGGATATCGTAAGGAGGTATCTGAAGAAAGGATACGCTAAGAAGCTGCCCAATGCTGATCCAAGCCTAAGTACACCGATGACCTGGTCTCTACCGCATTTTGGAGCTAAGAACCCATATAAATCGGACAAAATTAGATTGGTGTTTGATGCAGCCACCAAAGTGAACGATATCTCGCTTAACATCTTTCTTTTCAAGGGTCCTTATGATGTGAAACCACTGTTGGCTATTCTCTTCAACTTTCGGATGCGGCCTATAGCAGTTATCGGGGATATCAAATAAATGTGCCACCAGGTGATAATTCAACCTGGAGATCAGCATTTGCAACGATTTCTGTGGAGAGAAAAGGAGAGTATGCCTATCGACATTTATGTCATGCAATCTATGACATTCGGTGCCAGCTATTCGCCATGTACAGCAAACTTCATCAAAAATCTTAATGCCGTGAGATTTAAGAGAGATTTTCCAAGGCTGTGAAAGCGATAGTAGATCAGCACTACGAGAAGGACTACGTGGACACTTTTAGTAATGTAGCCGAAGCAGGCAAAGTCATCCAAGCTGTCATTGAAATTCGTAGGAGTGGGGAATTTGAACTATATAACTTCGCGTCGAACTCCTGAAGGCCGACGAATACCAGAAGAAGATGTGCTCGACTAAAAGAGGATTCGGAATGATTGTCAACTTCGTGATACATCATATAATAATAGGTTGTTGTTGCAAGCATGGTACTGGATAGGCTAAACCGATTGCTAATGAAATTTATGAGCGTTGGCAGCTATGGAAGGCGGAACTCCCGACCCTCACGCAGTACAGGATTCCTAGGTATCATGACTCCTCCTTGACGTCAGCCAATAATAGAGATCTTCACACGTTCGTCGATGGCAGTGAAGAGGCGTTCAGTGCAGTAGTATATCTCCGGGCTGAGTTTGATGACGGGAATTGCGTATCATTTGTCTGCGGTAAAACGAGGTGTGTTCCGAAGAAGTTAACGTCTATCCCGCGCCTCGAGTTGTCAGGAGCCATTTTGCGTGTAAGGCTCTGCGATGCTGTTGTTGAACAACACGATTTGGGAGTATTTTGGAGTGAGTCGAAGACGGTTATCAATTGGCTTCAATCAGACACTCGCCGATATAAGCAGTTCGTAGCCTTCCGAATTACCGAGATTCTTGAAAGCACCAAGATAAGCCAATGGTGTTCGATCCCTTCAAGACTCAACCCACCAGATGAAGCGACACGAGATAGATATCTGCCCAAACTTCAAATTAGCAACAGCTGGATAAATGGTCTACAATTTCTGCAAATGCTTGAGTGCTGGCCTGTACCACTAAACGATATCACCAGACATGTGTGCGAGGAGGAGCAACAGCCGAAATCGTTTCTACACACTACTGCTGAGTGTACCCCAGCCATTAATATTTCTAAATTTTCTAAGCACCGCAAGCTGCAAAGAACTGTGGCCTGGATACTACGGTTCATTAGGGCATGTCAACGAAGGCTGACCGAAGGAGGAGAACTGTCAATAGTGGAACTGAATGAAGCAGATATAAAGTTGTGCCGCCAAGCCCGGAATGATGCCTTTGCTTGCGAACTTGCCCGCCTTCGTGAGGATTTGGCAATCGAAAAGAGCAGTTCTGTTTTCAAGTTAATGCCGTATTTAGCTGACGATGCTTGCTCCGCGTGTACGGTTGCATAGATGCCGCCACGAGCATACTGCTTGCCGTCAGACGTCCCGTCATACTGCCAAAGATACATCCACTAACGAAGTTAATCGGCAATCATTATCGCTGCCCGATGCATTACCAAAACGATGACATAGTTGCCAACTCGGTACTGGGTACCGAGACCGAGTGTTCGCTGTGCCATCAAGAAAGCAAAGACCCAGTGCTCATATTGCCACATTCGAACCGCCCAGCCATTGCCACCTTTGATGGGACAGTTGCCCGAGGATCGTCTTCTTCTGAAACTTCTGAGACCTTTAGATCCTTTAGTTTTGGGCACTGGATACCTTGTTTCTTGCTATCTTCTTCGATATTATATTACCTGAATCCCATTTTACAAAGCTTCGAAAACCTATCCCCCTAGGTTAGGGTATAGCCTATGTAAAAAAATGTTTTTTTTAAAACCAACTTTTATTTTATAGATGTACCTACTGAAACGAACAAAATAAGCATAATTTTTTTTATTGGTGCAATGATTTATTTTATTTTATTTTATTTATTTATTTATTTTTTTTTTGTTCAAGGGTAGGTGAAAATCTTCAACAAGACACTATGAGAATTGGCAGCGCGTGCTCATAGTAGTGTGGGACTTTTACCCACTAAAAAACTCCCTTCAAAGCAAACTTCCTTTTATTTTTTTTTACTACAACTAAGTATTCGACTTATCAAGTAGTTTTCATTTCTGGAACTAAGGACGTTTTGCAGGTACCTCCCCATTAGAATTTCCTGCTGGCTCCGCAGTTTAGACGCGGTTACTTATCGCGCTAAATCTAAAGGCTTGGTTCTTTGTAGACGCCGTAATAAATTTATTTCATCCAAAACTTGGATATTTACGTGACTTTCTAGTCGACTTTTATGCTTTCTCGCGTAGATTTTGATTTCATTATGCATTAATGCCAAGATCTCTGTGGATATCGCTATTCTATTTCTGATATGCCTTGGCGCATTGACAATACCTCTTAGCACTTTGTTTTCAAAAGTTTGTAAAATTTTAATGTTATTTATGTTGGTACCGTTATATACATAATAGATTAATAAAATTATCTTATTGTACTATTGTAAGTTATTATTGTGAACAGACTTGTGTGACAAATATGGAAAAAAGGCAGAAGCATTTCCGCTGATACCTCCTTCTTGTTCAGACCGCCTTTGGATTAAGTCACTTCAATAAAGTCTAGAAAAAGGTAACATCACTTGTTTCAATAAATCTTAGCCATAATACTGGCGACGAGGATCAATAATAAAACTGTCAAAATAAAAGTCAAAAAGTGTGCGGAAGTTTATGTCGGGAACAGACGAAAAAAATCTTCAACAAAACGTGGTACCTGAGAAGAAGCCAGAAGTCAGTAAGTTACTTCAACAAAAATCGTTGGAG
Organism: Brachypalpus laphriformis; assembly: GCA_945910035.1. Classification (NCBI taxonomy): domain Eukaryota; kingdom Metazoa; phylum Arthropoda; class Insecta; order Diptera; family Syrphidae; genus Brachypalpus; species Brachypalpus laphriformis. The sequence goes on from OX246756.1 coordinate 131,833,635, forward strand.
CCAGTTAACAAAATGAGCCAATTGTTGGAGTCGGTGGAGACATTTGCGCCAGACGATTACTTCGAGGAATACATCGATCGCCTGGGCGAGTATCTAAAATGCAACGAGGTTCCAGAAGTGAAAAAGACGTCAGCATTCATCACCTAAATTGGATCGGAAGCGTACAAAACCCTAAAAACTATATTGGCACCTGTCAATCCTAATACCAAAACGTACGATGAACTAGTCAGTGTGCTGAACAAAATCTATTTGCCAAACAAATTTTCTATTGCTGAGCGGTTTAAATTCTACCAGAGAAGTCAAAGGGCAGGTGGGAACATTAAAGAATATATTGTAACGCTATAATCGTTGGGCTTACAGCGGAAATTCGCGTTAATTCTCAATATACCCCAATTTTCCACAAATCATATACCGTGCCATTCCAATTACGTCCAAAAGTCGAAATGGAATTAGAAAGATTGTGTCAGTTAGGAGTTATTTCGCCAATTAAATACACCGAAAATGCCAGTCCTATTGTGGTAGTTCCGAAGCCAGACGGTTCGATAAGGATTTGTGTAGATTTTAAGAAGACAATTAACAAATTTGTGGTAATGGAACATTACCATCTGCCGATATGCGAAGATCTGTTTGCACAACTAAGTAATGCAAAATTTTTCTGTGTACTAGACCTAACAAGAGCATACCAGCAGTTAGAAGTATCACCTGAATCTCGCAAGTATCTAGTCATAAATACTCATAAGGGTTTATTTGTATACAATCGTTTGCCATTTGGCGTGTCGTCTGCTCCATCAATCTTTCAAAGTGTTTTTGACCGGGTATTGAAAGACTTAAGTAACGTATTTGGTTATCTTGATGATATTACCATCGGCGGAGATACTAAACAAAATTGCGAAAACAACTTATATGAAGGCTTGCGTCGGTTAGATGCTCACAACATTCAAGTGAACCTTAAGAAGTGTGTTTTCTATGCGGAGGAGGTAGGGTATTTAGGCCACCGCATTTCACACAATCAAATACGACCAAGTAAAAGTAAAATAGACAGCATCTATATCTATAGTCAATGCTCCTAGTCCAACTAATTTAACTGAATTTCAGTCTTACCTTGGACTTTTAAATTACTATGGAAAATTCATTCCTAATCTGTCAATTCAATTTGAGAAATTATACAACCTATTAAAAAAAAATGTAGGGTTTAATTGGTCATGTGAGTGTGAACAAATTGTCCAAAAAAGTAACCAATGGTTAGTCGAAAATTCTATTTTGGAATTATATGATCCAAACAAAACTATAAACTATAGTCATTTCCGCAGATGCGTCACCATATGGCTTGGGGGCAATAATGTCCCACATCATCAGTGGAGCGACCAGTTTTATTTACCTTAAACCCTGCAGAACGTAACTACTCCCAATTATATCGAGAAGCACTCGCAATTATTTTCGGCGTGCGAAAATTCCACAAATACATTTACGGAAAACAGTTCATAATCCATAGTGACCACCAACCCCTTCGAGAAAATTTTGACCCAAACAAAAGTACGCCAGATGTCGCTGCAGCCAGATTACAGCGTTGGGCTGTAATTTTGTCAATGAGTACAAAGTAGTCTATAAGAAGGCACAACAGATGACTCATGCAGATGCACTGTCAAGGTTACCACTTAAAGAATCGTCAAACGTCGAAGATTCGTTAATAAATTCATCGAATGATGATCCTGTAAATCTTAACCAAGTAAAGAAGCATTCATTAAACTGTCCGACACTTAGTAAAGTCATGTCTTATGCACTAAACGGCTGGCCACTAAAGTCAAAAATACAATGTGTTAAAGTACTGTCATTTTACGATAAACTACAAAGCTTATCGATAGAAGATCGATGTCTATACTATGGCAACAAATTGGTTATTCCAGAAACTTTATATAATTGTGTACTGGAGTCGATTCACTGGGATCACATAGGTATAACTCGAATGAAACAAGTAGCACGAAGTCAGTTTTAAATTTAGACAAAAGGATTGAAGAATTCGTAAATAAGTGTATAATATGGCAACAAACACAAAAAGCAAACAAACCGGTAACTACACCTTGGCCGAAAACCACTTTTATGTTTCAGCGTATATATATTGACTTATTTTATTTCGGTAAACTAGAATATTTAATCGTAGTTGACTCCTTTAGTAAATGGATAGATGTGTACGTACTAAAGAATTCCACTGCTGAGCTAATAATTGAGAAACTTAAAACGAGCTTTTCGTATTTTGGCTTCCCGGTAGAAATCTGTAGTGGTAATGGACCTCCATTCTCTTCAAAGAAATTCCGTCTTTTTGGAAAACAAAATGGCATAAAAATAACTAAGTCGCCACCCTATCATCCTCAAAGCAATGGATTGGCTGAAAGAGGAGTAGCGGTAGTAAAAAGAGCATTAAAAAAATGTTTTACTAGACAAAAAATACAATAAGTTATCGGTAGACGAAAAAATTTTCCAATTTCTCACGACCTACCGACACACTCCAACAACGGTTACGAAGCTTTCGCCTTCGGAATCAATTTTTAACTGAAAGCCTAGAACACTGATTATTATTTTAGTACAACCGACGGTAAAAAGTAATTGTGAAAATAGTATTTTAAACAAACCTCAACATGCTCGTAAAAGGGAAAACAATGTTAATTCTAAACTACACAAGGCAGGAATTATGACGAGTATTCCCAAATTTTCAAAAGGGGAGAAGGTATTGTTCTGCAATTCCAACAATTTAGTAGCCAAGTGGATTCCGGCGGTTGTTACTAAAATAATTAGTCCGTGTATCTATGAAATACTTTACAATAATTCCAGACGCCTAGTACAGTACTCAGATATAAGAAGATCTGTGTTAGAAGATAAATACCCTCCAGATATATCGTGTACGCCTAGTTCTCTCGATACAATGGAAATTAAAAAACCTGAACAGAGCACTAGCTGTAATGGTACGGCCGGAAATTATGAACAAAACAAACAGATAAAGGCTAAATCTAAGAAAAAAATATATCTAAAATGTAGAAGTTCATCGAGATTAGCTCGGAAATTATTATATAAGTAAATTATGTTTATAATATAACCTAAGTAGTTCTAAGTAATGAATAATTGTACAATTGCAAAATAAATGAAATATCTAAAAGGGGAGAACTGTTATATATATAAGGAATAAAGCTTGTTATAGATTAATAGAATTGTCTTATTGTACTATTGTAAGTTATTATTGTGAACAGACTTCTATGACAAATATGGAGATCAGGCAGAAGCGTTTCCGCTGATACCTTCTTCTTGTTCAGACCGCCTTTGAATTAAGTCACTTCAATAAAGTCTAGAAAAAGGTAGGTAGGTATAATAGGTACAACCCCAGAGTTGTATACCATATGTCTATATGGGCTTTAGCACTTGCTTATATAAAGCAGTTTGTTTTCTATATTAAGCTTGGAATATTTTCCAAGTAACCAATACATTTCTCTATATTTATTATCTAGTTCTTTGCGTTTTTTTTTACATGCGCTTTCCATTTCAGCTTTACATAAAGCGTCATTCGTAGATACTTAGCCTCGGAAACGGAATTTAAACCGAGTTTGAAAAGATCGGCAAATTATTTATTTTCTTATAGGTAAAATCTACATGAACAGATTTGGTCTCATTGAGTGCGTTCGCCAAACCCTTGTCCATTCATTTACTCTATCTAAAGCTTCTTGCAGTTTTTCTGTAATATCTTCGACCGTTTTTCCTACTGCCAAGATAGCAATGTCGTCGGCAAATATAGCTAGGTCAGTGCCTTCTACTTGCGGTAAATCACGAGTGTATAACAGATATAAAACAGGACCAAGAACGCTTCATTGCGGCATTCTAGCCATTATTTCCTTAAAGTCTGAATATTCGATTCCACATTTGACGCGGAATAGTCTATTCGTAAGGTAGTTCTTCAAAATAATGTATAGGTGCTCTGGCAGAACTTGTCGTAATTTAAACTTTAAGCCTTCAAGCCAGACCTTGTCAAATGCTTGAGAGACGTCAAGGAATACGCTTGAACAAATCCTTTTTTCTTCAAAAGATTTTTCGATAATATGTGTTATTCTATGCACTTGTTGAACTGTAGAATGCTTACTTCTGAATCCGAATTAATGATCCGGAATAGCTTCGTGCAATGATGAATGCTTTTTACAAACGGACAAAGTTCGCGTTGGTGAATCCTAATAAAAGTTCTATTAAAGTTGTTACTGATATACATATAGTATATTATTGTAGCATGCACTCACTGCATGGTTTGTGTACCAAACTGAAACACTGTGTTCCAAACTGTAGCAACGCGAAACCTGCTAGCAGTAAATATTCCCACCTGATGTGCTATGTTCCACAATTGTTCCACACAATATCCCAATTATTCCAGGATCATCAATTCACGGCGAGAAACATCTAGCATGTTCTAGAGTCCCTTGCAATTTTGTATAAATACCCATACCACAACCATCATCGGTACAGTTGTAATAAGCTGAATACAACGATTACAAAAGATATTCGACCAGTGGTGAAGACAAGCGACATTGTGAAAGTAAATCTGTAGCGACAGTTTAATTTGAAATAAACAAAGAATGAAGTGATTGAATATTATGTTAAAGTAAAGTTGGTGTTTGATAATAAATTAAACGATTAAAAAAAACAATGGACAGTTTTATTTAAACGAACCCCAGCAAGAATATTACATTATGTTGAAGCATGCATTTTTGACAAAAAAATTGTATTCTCTCTTAAGTCAGGAGACGATCAGTCATCACCCAGCTGAAAGAGAGTTAATCAATTTAAAAAGGAATTGTGCTATTTTTTAACTAAGACAACAATCCTACATGTATGTACATATATATATATATATGTACATATGTAAAACTTCATCTGAATAAAAAACAACTATAAAATACGCATTTGTGAATGAGAGAATTGTCAAAATACTTAACAAAAATAAATAAATATTCGATTTAATGATTATTGGCAGATAATCTATTTTGTGCGACGTTTGAATGTCCACGTCACTGTTATATAATTTTTTCGGGCTTACGTCCGAATTTGATTAAATAAATAATCTCTTAACTGTGTCTGCACAGCAGAAGTACAGTCAATTTAAATTATAGCTTTATCATGCTAAAATAGCTAATTGTCAGTCATATTAACTTACAAGTGGAGCAGGACCAATTAAAATATTTATTGCTGGTGCCTTTTAAATTATAACCTCTTTTTACCGACATTGTGGTGTTAATTAAAACAAATAGGGCTTTTGTGTGAAATACACCATTTTCGAAAATTCATTCAGTCTAATTAGCGAAGATTAAAATTATTGTCAGGTAAAAATAAGTGACCTTTTATTGTATTTTTATTTAATTGTTGGGTTGATTAAAAACCATAAAATTTACTGCATGCAGAAATGTAATACCTATACGTGTACCTACATACATAGAAAAAATTGCAACCACCAGAAAAAATCAACCATAGACTGCCACACTCGGAATCGATGAATAAAGGGTGAATAAATATTTTCAAATTCAATTTCATTAAAGTAACGGGGACACTTAAAAATCATTTAAAAATTATCAAATATACTCGTACTCGTAAATTATGATATAAAACTTGTTTATGTGCTTCCAGCTGTGTGAATTGTGTTAAAAAGGATATATTTCAACACCTGTATGTCTAATGTACACACAAATTTGTCTATTTTATTGAAATGTGCATTTAATAAACAATTTACTGCACGTATTTTGTACAATTTATGGTTGTGTGTGAGGACTAAGGAGGACTAGGAGGATGTTTTATATCTTAAATGAGTTTAATTTAAATTAAAATTTTACTAAATCCACCTATTTTTTCGTTTTTAAATCTAATAAGTCATTATTGAGTTAGGGCTGAATAATTATCCTTAGTGACGTAAAATTAAAGTCTTTTTCTGATTTTTTCTTATAAAATATTTTACTCCGTCTGATCTGGCCTCCATCTATAGGGCATTCATCCGCCCAAAGCTGGAATATAACGCCCACATTTGGTCTGGTGCACACAAGACCGTTCTGCACATTCTAGATAGGTTACAGAATCGCGCGCTGAAATTGATAGGTGATAGAGACATCGTGAACTCCATAGTCTCACTTGAACAGCGTAGAAATGTCTCGTGTCTTTCCCTTTTTTATCGCTTTTTTTTTATAAAAAATGCTCCAGCGAAATAGCCAGCTGCATTCCTCCCCTTGAAAACTTCACTCGCAATACGCGTCACGCTTCGAATGCTCATCAGTTCACCCTTAAGCCCAACTTCGGACATACTGTCAAATATAGGGATTCGTTTATAAGCCGAACAACACGTTTATGGAATGAACTACCAGCCTCTGTATTTCCTAATCATTACAACTTTCAAACCCACAAACCAGCACCTCCTCTGTCTCTTTCCCCACTTTTCCTATCCGCCCATGCCCTGAGAACCAGTATAAGAATATTAATAATCCCTTTGGCACGTGCAATTTATAAAAGAAAAATAAAAATCTCATGAGTAAGCCGCGGCCGATTGCAATAAAAAAAAAATGAGTCCTTCTCCTTGTTAGGGCCGATGTTTTCCTGAAAAATCCATACGCATTGGGTTAATAGTTTTAACGTGATGCGCGTTCAAATAAACAGACAAACAAATAAAATGTACAGTTTTATTATATGTACGAGTATATTGTACTATAGAAGAAGAATTAGTTAAGTAATCCAATAAAGTAAAATTTTGAGGTTTAAGTTTTTGCTCACGCACTATTACCTTCACTCCAAATTTCTCATATAGACCCTCTCAGTATAAATGACACAATCTGTTCGATCCTAAATATGCTTAATTTTACATATGAAAACACCGACTTGACTCCACCGTACTAAAATTTGATAGGAACTTGCGCGTAAATATCCCTACCATGAGTGGGAGAATGTTGCCACCTTGGAAGGAAGTTCGGTTCACTTTTATACACATGATCCAAAACTTCAATGAAACCGTATTTGAGGCCGAAACTATGCCGACAAATGCCGGCAAATAATTAATCTTTTTATGAGTAAAATTGACATGAACGGATTTGGTTTCATTCAGTTGGTTTAGCCAAATATTTGTCCATTCATGTACTCTGTCCGATGCTTCCTGCAATTTTTCGGTAGTCTCTTCCACCGTTTTGCCAGCTGCCAAGCTGTCGGCAAATGTCGCTAACGCAGTGCCATCTACTTGCGGAATATCACGAGTATATAATAAATGCAGAAGTGGACCAGGGCACTTCCTTGCGGTACCCCAGCCATTATCTCCTTAAAGTCTGAATATTAATTTCCATGTTTGACGCGGAATAGTCTATTCGTGTCTCTAAAATATTGTATAAGGACTCGGGCAGAACCTGTCATAATTTGAATTTGAAACCTTCATGCCAGAACTTGTCAAAGGCTTAAGAGACGCCAAGGAATACGCTTGACGCAATCTGAGAACTTTGCCAGTGATTAGGTCGTATACAGAAACTTTCTTAGGCTTAAGTTTCCTTTTATCTTGCTTAAGTTCGCTTAGCGTTGCACTATTTTTCGCCTGTCCTTCAAACGGTTTAAAAGTTTCTTCCAGGTGGGTGGCAAAAAACTTGAGCTTTCTTTATATTATCCCTGGTCCATTTGTTATCTTCTTTTTTTTTTTATTGGTACGACTTCAATTTTAGGTTTTGTATGCCCCTTTATAGCCCTCTAAAGCAAATAATCTGAATCTTTTTCTGCCGTTAAATTTTCCAGGCAACTTTGTATCCACGATTTTTAAAATCATTTACCGTGTTTTTGAGTGAGTTGGGCAATCGCTTTGTGCTGTGTTTTTTTTTGCGGAGCAGTTAAATATTCATCTATGCTGGGTATTTATAGTTACAGTTTGGATTCCACGTGATGAAAAATGTACGAGTATGCTGAAAGTATTACTCTTTTTTGGATATTTCCTTTTCAGTTTTCGGTATTCTATTAGACGTGTGGTTTCGAAAATACCATTAATATAAGCATTTTTTCCTTATTCCTTTACGAAATGTTATGGAGGAATGCACCAAGTGTAATATTCGTAAATCTTTTGCAAAGTACAGGAAATCCAGAGCAGTAAAATCCAATTTTTTGTAATTTTGCGTTAAAATTCGCATTCGATTGCTGTTTTATTTTTTAAATATAGAACTATTCTTATGCATAATTTGTAACGCGAGAATCATGTATCATTCTCTATACCGACTTTTAACATTTTAAGACTATGTACAAACCAATTGGAATTATTTATTAATTCGAAACATCCCTGCAATTAATATTGGCTCGAAGAGTTAAAAAAGAGTTCAGACGAGTTCGGAAGAGTTCGAAAAAGTTAGGAAGAGTTCGGCAATAAGTCGTGGCTGTGTTCAGAATTTTTTCTGATCTGTCGTAACCCGCTTACACGAGTTCTGCAGACGTTAGGGTAGTTAAGTTCAAATTAAAAAAAAAAAATCGACTCCTTTGGAAAGGAAAATTTGTGTTTTTTTCTTATTGTTTGCGCTTCTTGGAAGCAGTTATCTTTGGCGGCAAACCATATTTTCGCAACACAACTCATGAGACTTAAATTTATTTAACAATAGTATCGCTAGCAAATGCATTCACGAACCGTACCATACATCGAGGCGGACCTGTGAATCAATTGTAGTTAGTAATGAACAATTTTTATAGTCACACATATGGCTTACATACAAAATAATTCATTAACAAACAATTCAATTAGAAAGCTTAAGTTATTTTGATAAGCTGTCATCAATTATATATAATTTTACTAGACATTAACTGCTCTGTGATGGCTAACTTGTACATAATTCCGGCTGTTACCACAAATCACGAAAGGTTCTAGCTAAATACCATATGCGTGTGCTACCCAATGTGCACGCATTCCATAGACTGCTAATTACCCAGGAGAACTGGCGATTGTTTGCTTGCAATTATTGTACATCACTCTTGTCACCACATTGCCTGATTTAATCATTATTATTCATGCTCGCTGACACAGGCATTGTCCTTACATGTTTTGCAATGCAGTGTTTTCGTTACATTATGTACATACATATATAAAAATGTATACATATCTATACGTGTATAGATTGTGCTTATGGAATTGTGGGAGCAGCAAGCTTTACATAAATATGCGTTGAAGAGTTCTTTAGTACCGCACTCCAGAATTTCAATTAAAAAGCGTAGTTTCAGCTCTAAAAGCAATATGAATTAAGCACAAGGGACATAATACGATACTTCCTTAATAAAACATTGCTTGATTAGTTAACAGTTCATTTAAAATAGACTATTGTGGAAATAAATTGGTACATACATAATTGTACTTAATCCCTTTGCGTGGGTGCCAGGAAACTCGTACTTATTTACACCAACACAAGGGCTGATTTCAGCCTATAAACACGGAAAACTTTTTTTTAACCCTTATTCAATTCTACTTAGTCAAAACAGCTGAAATAGTGAATAAAACCTGCAAATTATGGCAACATATTTCAAAATCCCAATCATGGTTTTAAAAGTGATCTTAACGATCTTCACTTCGCGACAGGTCTTGGAGAAAAGCTATATATAATAATATAAATTAGGCGCAACAGCTCGTGAAGTGTCTAGACCTAGCTTCCCGAAACCACTTCGTATCCGAAGGGCATACATACATACATGTATTTTCAATGGCCCGCTAATCCTTCATGAGGGTCGCGGGGGTAGGATGCTCAGGTGGACTTTCCATCCCCCTCGATCCTCCGCCACCGACTCCAATTCATCGGGAGGAATCCGTAGGCGGCTCCAGGAGAGATGTCGGACTTGGTCTAACCATCTATTTCTAGGCCTTCCGCGGAGTCGCCTACCTGATGGGACGGCAACCATGGCGCGTTTTGGAAGTCGGTCTGGGGGCATACGCACTACGTGACCAAACCATCGAAGCATAGATCGTTCCGTTCGGAAAAGTAGCTGCTCAAGATTGAGCGCCTCTCGTACTCTGGTGTTGCGCACTCGATCCCTACGAGTGATTCCAGCAACACCGCGAAGGAACCACATTTCGGCAGCTTGTATCCTCAATCTTATTCTTTCGGTCACTACCCAAATTTCATGACCCTAGCCCCCCTGGCAGCTGACCTCCTCGTGGTGGGGGGCGGGCAACGTGACTGGTATGTGCGGAAACTTAAATAGTTATTCCCATCCATACAATCCAGTCACGGCTAACAATGCGCACACCCCATGATGACAAGACGACAGAAACGGGCCTTGGATACTGCCAAACCTGGTAAACCAGGGCATCCTTTGGAGCCAGCCCTGAAGGGTGTCAGTATGCGAGCGTCTGGTGGTCGACCTGTCCCGCTCGGCAGCCGGCCGGGTCAAACTCAAAATGGCTACGAGCTTCCTGTCAATGGTGTCGCGAACCATTAGGGGGGTCAAGGGGTGAGCGCGATGTGCACCAATAGGGCCACAGATGGACTCTCTGAGTTTCGACAACGGCATCCGAAGGGCAATACATTTTAATTTAATTATGGTATAATAAATATATGATACATTTAGCTTTGATTAAAAATTAACATAAGATCTGATTTAAATATATTTCTTGGCATAGATATGTCTAAGTTATCGTATACGGAATTAAAAAAAAAAAATTGAATATAGTGAAATATGCTTGCGTGTGCCATATAAGGTATGGTTACGATCTTCAAACAATAATGGTCACGCTCTAAGGACCCTTTGTGGAGCGTAGATATTAATGTGTCTGAGTAAATTCTCACATTCAAACGAAGCACGAAGCAAATCTCTGATGAAAATACAATAATACCCAACATTTTCCGACTAAATTCCATATTGCATCTCGAGCAGCATACATTTTGGTTTACTTATAAGAAACCTTGATATTAGTACATATTATGCAAAAATCTAGGTAGGGCAAAACGAAGAAAGTTTTTTTTCTGCACCCTCTTAATTCTATTAATATGTTTTAAGGCAATAGGCTTCCAGACAACAGAACAATATTTGAGAATTGGACGAACTATACTATTACATGATATTATTGCCTTTAGTGAACACGGCTCCTTAAAATATGTGGAATTGCGCTTAAGAAAACCAAGCAAAAAACTTACCTACAATGTTAGATATTCCAGATGGAGGTGAAAATGTTGCTTGGAATCAAAAATGAACCCCAGATCCTTGAAATCGTTTACAATCTTTAATAAATTATTATCAACTAAATAACTTGGGTCAATGTTCAACAGTAACTGACTGAAAGACATTCAAGCACATTTATCAGTATTTACAATCCAAAGCATTTATTTATTTTGTTGTGGCGATAAATATACATTATTTTCTTAAGACTATATTGCACAATTTACAAAGATATGGTATAACACTACCTTATTACTGGGAGTAGTAAAACTATCACAATGAAACATATATCATATATTGAACGTTCGAGTTTTTATGAATGGAAATTTAATAAAAAAGCCTTCATTAAATAACTAAATACTGGAGTGGAGAGAACGTAGGGTGATGAAAGTCATAAGTAGTACTTAGTTGAAATCAACCTTGATTTATGAATTAACCTTAATTTTTGTTTTTTTTTTTGCACTCAGACGCATCTGGTCCATTGTACTGCCAGAGAACCCTGATTTACCTATTTTATTTGAATTTCCTTGACTTTCGAAGAAAGCCAAACAAGCACTTCAGTGATGAGGAGCTTACAGTACCAGCACTCACCACATCCGCACCGAAGATCTGCCACCTGATACGAGCAAAGGCCGGACACTAACAGAGATAGAGTGTCACTTAAGCCTAAAACGTTAAGGTGCTTGGTAAAAGCGAAGTGGCCTTTCAAGACACCAATAAGTTGTCTACAGTCTTTTCTGCCGAGAGACAGCAAGAATGCCGCTGATTTCTTACAGACGTCCGGAAGCATGCCTTTAGTCAACCTGCATCCTGGAGAGTCATGCCACACACAATTGTGCTGGTGAGAGACCCAATCGTCAACGGAAGCCCTAACCGAGGACGCTGGGAGACCCAACGCGGGTTCGGGACCTGAGAAAGCCTCATCTGAGCCTTGTCTAGCAATCTCATCGGAGATCTCGTTCCCCAAGATTCCAGTGTGACCTGGGACCCAGATAAGAGACAGAGAATTCAGCCTTGCGACCGAGTTCAAAGAGCTTTTGGTTTCACGAACTATTTTGATATATTATGGCCATTAGGATTGCATAAGTTTCCGCTTGGAAAGCAGACGCATATTTGCCTAACGAGAAGTGAAGTCTAATGTTGTCGACTTCCACGAAGACACCAGCGCCAGACCCTTGACTGGTTTTGGAACCATCCGTGAAAATACGACTGCATTCCATTCCCGGCTCAGACTCTGACCGAAGCCGAAGTCCTGGACACAAGGAAAGTCGACTCTGAATTTGAGCATCAGCTGGAGTTTTGGTGTCATTGCATCAGACGGCATATCCATAAGACAGGAGTCGTAAGATAAGGGTCGCGCAAGTTCATCAAAGTTCCAGTGTGGAGTATACCAAAAACCGCCTCGCCTAAGACGATGGATGGCTTTGATAATGCAACCCATGATATAAGTATCAAGGGGAGGTAAGTTCAGCAAAGCGTGTAGAGCAGAGCCAGGCGTACTCGGGAAAGCTCCTGAGCAGCCGAAACAAGCTGTTCTTTGGAGTTTCGTGCAAAGGCAACCACATATTTACGCGGGAGTCCTTTCCACCAAACAACTGACGCATATGCGAGGAATGGTCTTTTCATAGCCGTGTAGATCCAGAGAACCTTATTCGATGATAAGCCCCAAGTCTTGCCAAAAGCACCCTTACACTGCCAGAAGACTGAGAGCGCCTTGAATGTTTTCGACTCGACGTGTTTATACCAATGAAGTTTCCTATCTAAAATCGCTCACAGATATTTGGCTTAATTCAAAATGCGAATGGTAATGCCTTTTTTTTTTTTGTCGGGATAGGAAACACTCGACTGGAGCACACAGACACAACTGGTCCATTGTACTGCCAGAGAGCAAACCCTGATTTACCCATTTTACTGGAATTTCCTTGACTTTCGAAGAAAGCCAAGCAAGCACTTCAGTGATGAGGAGCTTACAGTACCAGCACTCACCACATCCGCACCGAAGATCTGCCACCTGATACGAGCAAAGGCCGGACACTCACAGAGATAATGTTCCGCGGTGTCGTCGCTCTCTCCACAAGCGTCGCAGATTGTAGTGTCACTTAAGCCTAACACGTTAAGGTGCTTGGCAAAAGCGAAGTGGCCTGTCAAGACGCCGATAAGTTGTCTACAGTCTTTTCTGCTGAGAGACAGCAAGAATGCCGCTGATTTCTTACAGACGTCCGGGAGCATGCGTTTAGTCAACCTGCAACCTGGAGAGTCATGCCACACATAATTGTGCTCGTGAGAGACCCAATCAGCAATGGAAGCCCTAACCGAAGACGCTGGAAGACCCAACGCGGGTTCGGGACCTGAGAAAGCCTCCTCTGAGCCTTGTCTAGCAATCTCATCGGAGATCTCGTTCCCCAAGATCCCAGTGTGACCTGGGACCCAGATAAGAGACAGAGAATTCAGCCTTGCGACCGAGTTCAAAGAGTTTTTGGTTTCACGAACTATTTTGGAAGTGGTTAAAGGGTTAAGCAAGGCCTTAAGCGCAGCCTGACTGTCACTACAGACACAAATGCTACGTCCCTTCCACCTGTTCTTCACAACATAGTTCATGGCCATTAGGATTGCATAAGTTTCCGCTTGGAAAACAGACGCATATTTGCCTAACGAGAAGTGAAGTCTAATGTTGTCGACTTCCACGAAAACACCAGCGCCAGACCCTTGACTGGTTTTGGAACCGTCCGTGAAAATACGACTACATTCCATTCCCGGCTCAGACTCTGACCGAAGCCAGTCCTGGACACAAGGAAAGTCGACTCTAAATTTGCGCATCAGCTGGAGTTCTGGTGTCATTGCATCAGACGGCATATCCATAAGACAGGAGTCGTAAGATAAGTGTCGCGCAAGTTCATCAAAGTTCCAGTGTGGAGTATACCAAAAACCGCCTCGCCTAAGACGATGGATGGCTTTGATAGTGCAACCCATGATATAAGTATCAAGGGGAGGTAAGTTCAGCAAAGCGTGTAGAGCAGAGCCAGGCGTACTCGGGAAAGCTCCCGAGCAGCCGAGACAAGCCGTTCTTTGGAGTTTCGCACAAAAGGCAACCACATATTTACGCGAGAGCCCCTTCCACCAAACAACCGACGCATATGCGAGGAATGGTCTTATCATAGCCGTGTAGATCCAGAGAACCTTATTCGGTGATAAGCCCCAAGTCTTGCCAAAAGCACCCTTACACTGCCAGAAGACTGAGAGCGCCTTGGATGTTTTCGACTCGACGTGTTTGGACCAATGAAGTTTCTTATCTAAAATCACTCCCAGATATTTGGCTTCATTGGAAATGCGAATGGTGACGCCTTTTAGTACTGGCTGAGTCAGACCGGTCAAAATCCTCCTTCTCGTAAAAAGAACAACCTCAGTTTTAAGACGATTCACCGAAAGCCCACTCCTAGTACACCATTCATCGATCATGTCCAGCGCCGCCTGCGCGTTAGCACAGACCGTCGCCAGTCATGGCCCGACAGAAAGTACGGCGACATCATCCGGATATGCCTGAGCGTAGACGTTAGAACTGTTTAGAGTGTTCAACAGAAAGTCGACCACCATGCACCATAACAATGGAGACAGAACGCCACCTTGCGGACAGCCCCTGTTTACCCCTGTCATAACATATTGGCCACAGTCCACATCCACTACCAAAGTTCTATTCACTAGCATTGCTTTAATCCACAACACTAATGTTTCATCTACCCCGTGTTGTCTGGCCGAGTTGCACATTGAGTCAAAAGTCGCATTGTCAAAAGCACCCTCAATGTCGATGAAGATACCCATCGCGTATTCTTTCCTATCAAGCGTGCATTCAATTCTGGCCACTAGATTTTGAAGTGCGGTCTCACAGGATTTCCCACGCTGATAGGCATGCTGCATCTCCAATAGTGGATGCAGTTTCAAAGCAACTTTGCGCACGTGAAATTCGACCAGTCTCTCCATACTTTTCAGTAAGAAGGGTGTCAAACTTATAGGTCTGAAACTCTTGGGGAACGAATAGTCTTCCTTACCAATTTTCGGTATGAAAGCTACTCTGACCGTCCGCCAAGATGTAGGAATATATGCCAGCGCCAAAACAGCGATGAAAACTATTTTCAGTGCTGGCAGCAACTGGTCTATACCCTCTTGCAGTATAGCTGGATATATTCCATCAGTGCCAGGCGATTTGAAACCATCAAAATATGCCACAGCATATTTGATGGCCTCAACAGTTACCACGGCTGATGCAGTATACCTGCTGCGTCGAGTTTTCTGACTTAGATCAAGCTCAGCCTGGGTAAGCGCGCCAAGCTGCGACCTAGTGATTATCTGATTGCCAGGAAAGTGAGTCTCCAGCAGAAGACTAAAAGTTTCCGCTTTCGTCTCAGTAAACTTGCCATCTGAGTGACTCCGCTTTGGTCGGCTTACCTCTTTTGAGGACTTTAACCAACCTATTGGTTTCACCGAGTGTCTCGATCTTTTCAAAAAAATCTCTCCCGAGCTCCACCAGGGAACCGGCGTTCTGCAGGATTTGTTTGTCATTAGATACGCCAGTTCAAAACAGTTGGTAAGGACACTGGTCAGGTTTTGAACAGCATCCTAAACCTTTCGTTTCGTTTTGAGTTTAGTTGGAGTTTTGACAGATCTGTCTAGCCCTTTCCTAAACCGCACCCAGTTGGTTTTCCTCGGCTTCCTCCTCTCCTGCAAAGTTAAAGCCTCGCATTCGATTTGGAAAACGATGTATCAATGATCTGATAAGGACACTTCCGGCAGTACCCTCCAGTAAGTAATCGACTTGAAGTACCTATTAGATAAAGTCAAGTCAATTCCCTCCTGCCTTCTTGCCGTAACAAAAGTTGGCTGGGAGCCAACATTGTTTATTGCCATATCAGATGATAGTATAAAGTCTAGGAGATGGTTTCCTCCTATGTTGCATTTGCTGCTGCCCCAGTTCGGCAACCGCTTTCGGTGGTGGAGGCATTACCGAATCATAATAGACAAACTCAGTTCAGCCGCAGCTTTAAAGCTACACGCATCGAATACTCATCAACCTTTCGTTAATTTTCTTTTTTCTTTCGCTGTGATATACTATCAAAATTAATAAACGGTCTAGATCGCCCGATATAGGGGACACCTCATTGTCCTCGGAAAAAAAACTTAGAGCGCTACCGAAAATGGCAACAAATAAAAAGGATCCTCGGTCCAATTATTGGAGCCCCTTACAGTGTTTGCCGGATAGCGACAATGAGAGTGAAAATATGGACGAGATCGTATCGCCAAACAAATCTCCCAAAATAGTTGTTCCGCCTATTAAAGTGATACAAAAAACTTGTGAATATGTGCACGGTGCATTGAACTCTTTAAATGTATCCGATTATTCTATAAAGAAAATGTCTATTGGCATAAAAATTATGTGTGACACCATGGAGTCTTATTACTCCGTTATTAATAAACTAAAAGAAGACAATTGTCAGTACTTTACTCATGATGTCAAAAGTGAAAAAGCTTTTAAATCTGTTCTGTACGGCTTAGGCCCGCTTGACATTAACTCGCTAAAAAATTAACTCATTAAATTTGGTCTGAAGTGCAAAGACATAAAAATGATAAACAAAAAATACGTTCACTATACAGATACAATATACATAGTATTTTTTGAGAGTGGTAGTGTTAAGCTGAATGAACTAAGGAAAAATATTCGTTCTATTTTCCACACCCAAGTAAAGTGGAGTTTCAACCGTAAGCAAAAAAATCGGTTAACGCAGTGCCGTAACTGCCAACTGTTTGGTCATGGCGAGAGGAACTACCATATTAAAACATTTTGTGCTACCTGTGCCGGTCCACACAAGACTGAGGAATGCAAAGTTGACAACTCGAATGTCAAATGCGCGAACTGCAAGGGCGACCACAAATCCACAGACAGCAAATGCGAAAGCAGAAACAAGTACTTAGAAATGAGAGAGAAATTTGCAACGAAGTCTAATCGTTCATCTCTCAACATTAAGTCAAAGCTTCATCACAACAACAACAACAATGGAAATATTTCTCTCCACTCAATGAACGATTTCCCAGCTCTCCCAAATCGACCTGCTGTGAACCGGGTGGAAATAGAGAGCAGCAACTTCTCAGGACCCAGAGCATGGGGGGTACATACAGCGCCAGCGTCTTCGCCATCCACAAGCAATAACAACAATGCATCTATTACCACCGGTGAGTTGTTCACAATGGAAGAATTGAACTCGCTCGTTATGGAAATGATAATGAAGTTAGGTTCTTGTAAAACTAAGTTAGAACAATTTAATGCCATTGCACAATTAGCAACTAAATTTTTGTACTCTAATGTCAAGTAATTCAATAGATAGTAATATAAATATTGTAACATGGAATGCCAGAGGTATTAGTAATAAACATGTTGAATTTATTAATTTTTTAAACGCTAATAAGGTCGATATAGCGCTAGTCACGGAAACTTGGTTGAAATCCTCAATTCGAATTTCGAATTCGGTTTTTAAATGTTATCGAATTGATAGAGAAAATAGAAGAGGCGGTGGAGTAGCAATTCTAATAAGAAGGTCAATTCAACATAAGCTTGTGAGAAGTGTGCAAACACAGTTTATTGAAAATCTAGGTATAGAAGTTAAGCTAAGAAATGGTAGTACAGTGAAAATATTTTGTGTGTATTTTCCTGGTGGAATTAGTAGAATTGACAGAAGATTAGGATTGATTGATTGATTGATTGATTGATTTGAGAAAACTCTTTAGTACAACTGGAGAATTTTTAATTGGAGGTGATCTCAATTGTAGACACAGAGATTGGGGCTGCATCCGAGCAAATTCTTGGGGTAATGTATTGTCTAACCTTGTTGCTTTGTTACCAGTTCGTGTTCTGTTTCCGTCCTATCCTACTTATTTTCCAGCTGGTTCACGTGGTCGTCCTTCTGTATTAGATTTATTTATTACTAATATATCTAGTCATATTTCTCAACCAGTATCCATAAACGATTTGTCATCAGACCACAATCCTGTCCTTTTTCAACTTCCATGGTCGGGGGAAAAAAAACGGGCAATATATTCAGGATTTTAAAAATGCTAATTGGGCAGTTTTTCGTTTAGAAATAAAAAGTAAACTTCGAAACTTACCTACTAGTTTAGAAAGTGTATCTAGCAAAGCAGATGTTGATAATATTGTCCATCAATTTTCTGAACATATACTTAGTTCTGCTGATTGTAGTGTACCAAAAATTGAAAAAAAACATTCTTGTGTACCACTTCCAGGTCACATACTAGAGCTCATAAGGCTGAGAAATATGCATAGGCGAAACTGGCAAAGGTACAGGCAACCTATTTTCCAAAGCCAAGTAAAGCATCTAAATAAATTAATAGCAAAGTTCATTCATAATAAACGCAACGATGAATGGAATTCCAAGCTTAATTCACTAGATAAGGCATCTAAACCTTTTTGGAATATAGTGAAAGTCATTAAAAGTAAAAATAAGCAAATTCCTAGCCTTGAACATAGTGGTAACATATATTACACTGATCTCGACAAAGCCAATGTACTTAGCGAGAAATTTGCAGAAAATCATTCTGTAGCTCAACACCTAGGGGACGCAAATACCAACTTACTTGTACGCAACTCTCTGCAGGCATTTACCTCTCTCGTTGTAGAAACACCGGCGAGTGTGTTTGTAAGTGAAGCGGATATAAATTTTTTTACAGATAGCTTAATTACTAAAAAAACAGGTGGTCTGGATAATGTAAGGAATATCTACTTAAAAAAATTACCTAAAATTGGTATTAAGTTTTTAACCTATATAATAAATGCCTGTTTAAAAATGCAATATTTTCCAACTGTATGGAAAGAAGCCAAAATTGTACCTATTCCGAAAGCAGGAAAACCTGCTAATAGACCGGAAAACTACAGGCCCATTAGTTTGCTAAGTAGCTTAAGTAAAATTTTTGAAAGAGTACTTAAGGAAAAATTGTTAAAATTTATCGATGACCAACATATTTTTCCCAATAAACAGCTTGGTTTTACACGTTACCATAGTACCTGCCACCAAATTCTCAGAATTTGCAATACTATAAAGACAAATCGTCTTGTAGGGAAATCGACGGGATTGATACTCCTCGATATTGAAAAGGCGTTTGACACCGTTTGGCACAATGGCCTTTTATTCTAAATGCTTGATTTTAATTTCCCAATATTTCTTTGTAAAATCGTCCAAAGTTTTTTGTCAAATCGTTGATGTAGAGTGTATATCAATAAAAGTCCGTCCAATTTATTTAATATTGTCGCAGGTGTTCCTCAAGGCTCAGTTCTTGGGCCGATCTTGTACAACTTGTACACATCAGATATCCCATACATACCGGAATGCAAAATTGCTGTTTATGCCGATGATACTGCAATATATTCGTCACATGAATTCGGTCTCAACATTGAGACGAATCTTCAAAATGCGGCAGAAATATTAATAAACTATTACAACAAATGGAAAATAAAAGTAAATGCGGAAAAGATTCAAGCGATCTTTTTCTCAAGAAAAAGAAAGACTTGCTTTCTACCGTCTAACCATTTGATAATAAATGGCCATCAGATTGATTGGGAGCCATTTGTTAAGTATTTAGGAGTTTATCTCGATAAAAAACTAACATTTAAAGAGCACACTCCAAGGACATTACATAAAATAAGTATGGCTATCAAGATGTTATATCCGTTTATAAATAGAAATTCTTTATTGTCAAACGAGAACAAAATAGTTATATGCAAAGTCATATTCCAGGCAATTTTACTATATGGCTGTCAAGTGTGGGGCAAATGTGCAGACTGCCATATCAAAAAATTACAAATACAGCAAAATAAATTATTAAAAATGATGCTGAACCTTCCCTGGTATTATTCCACCTCCGATTTACATAAGAGAGCCAATGTTGAATTGATCTCCGATAGAATTCGTAGACTTATCGGAACGTTTTTGATCAGATGCGACCTCTCCAATAACCCTCTAGTACACGAATTGAAAATTACTTACCATACATTGAACTGACTTCCGCATGTTTATTTGTACCTTTATCTTTTTATAATTTATTTACCTAGTTCATAAGCTACATATTTTCTTGTTATATTTATTTATTTATATATTATTTAATTCATTTATATTATATGTTAATTTATTTAGTTATTAATTAATTAATTATTTTTTGTAAAAGTGTTGCTCTGTAACTATTTGTTAATTTATTATATTACTTATTAATTTATTTAATTGTTTATCTATTTATTTATTTGTTTATTTATTTATTTGATTATTAACTTATTTATTTGTTTATTTATTTAATTATTTATTTACTTAATTATTCATTTATTTATTTATGTTATTTATTTATTTATTTATATAATATACACTAATTTGTTGCTAACTAACCTGATTTGTGATTCATTTATTCTGTTCTTGCTATTTATTATAAATATATTTAATTATATAATAATAATTATATTTAATTTGTATGTAGCATATTTAATGTTGCGCAAAATGTTTTTTTTTTTTGTCAAATGAGGGGTTTTCTCGTTGTTTCCCTTCAAAGAATAATTCAATTATTAAATATAAGCTAAATATTTCATTTATTAAACAAAATTTCAGTTGAAAGATATTCATAAATCCTCATATATCATATCTCTGTATTGTAAATTGTGTGGTGGCATGCCTCTGTTATTTTATAAACGAAATAAAGAATAATAATAATAATAGACAAAGAGCCCGCAGTTAATTTTGGACGTGAGAGGTAACCGAATGAATCCTATGTTAATATGTTGCCTTGATCCCCAGTATTTGAGATATGCTCGTCTGGCTGCACGTAATGACAGCTAAAGAAAATAACTGTATATTGAAAATGCCGCAAATTCCAAAACAGGAATAACAGGTGTAACCGCTTGAACTTACAAGTACATTATACAGTACGACCCCTTCAGTAAGAATACATGTGTCCAAGGCGTCTTAAGTGTAGCTAAAGCCCTGCCAGACGCGGTAGAAACGCGTACAAAATTCAAATTTTGAATAATTTATGTAACCGCACCAATTTTTCCTGATACATAGGATATTACAACGTGAATACAATTATGAAGGTCCAAGACGTTTTGGATGTCGCTAAGGGCTTGCCAGACGAAGTCGCATAACTGGACCTTAGTTACTCAACGTAACCAGATGAAATCTCTCCAAAATACAGAACAAAGTACCATAAAAAAAAGCATGAAAAATCGTAGCGCCACGGATATCGTAATATCCCCCATTATGTTGTTAAAAATAAAACCTATTACGCATCGAAATTGCGTAATAGGTTTTATTTTTTCGGAAAAACATTATGTTAGTCAGCATTACCTTGTCGAATCTGTGAGTAATTTATAACGAAAGAAATTATAGCTTCGAAATTTCAACTGGAGTTTTACTTTATTATATTACAGAATATCGTAGTCATGTATATAATATACTTTTTTTTTTTTTTTTTTTTTTTATGAAAACACCAAAGAAAAGCAAACAAACAGGGGTCTCTGAGAAAATCAAGTGGTACAATCTGGACAAAGAAAAAGGCGATGCTTTTGTTTTCGTAATGAAAAATTACCTCGCTCACACCATCAACGGAGCTGAGGATGAAGAGTGCAGAGCACAAAATATGTGGGATTCTCTACAGCGAACTTGCTTAAAGAAGGCCAAATCACTGCTAGGAGCTTCAAAAGGCCACCATCAACACGCCAAAGAAACATGGTGGTGGAGTGATGAAGCTAAGAAAGTGATAAATGAGAAGAAAGCGGCTTTCCAAGCTTGGTCAAAGTGCCCCTCTAATAATAGTGACGAAAAAGCTCGCCTCGAAATGGAATACAGATGCTGCAAGAAAAAAGCGAAGAAGAAGTGCGCTCAGCTTCAAGCAGAGAGTACGGAGGGCCTGTATCGGGAGCTGGATAAAATATTTTCCCCGGTTGCTGATGCAAACCAGGCTATCCAGGAGCTGCGAAGACACAATATGAACAAGAGTGCCACTATCTTCAAAATAGCCGCCCAAAGAAGGAAGAATGCTCAGGAGATTCGTTCGCCAAAGTTCATTAGCAATGCTCATGGCCAGCTTCTTGTGGATGACGACAAAATTCTGCAGAGGTGGCGGCAGTATTGTGAAGAGCTTTTGAATGAACAGTTTCCCCGGCTATACTTTCCAAGAGCCACCCCTAACTGTGAACAAATACCCGACATTACAGTCGAAGAAGTTAGTGAGGCGGTCAAATACTCCAAAAAACGAAAAGCGGTGGCCGACTGCGAAAAATAATACGGCTATCTGATGATCAGTGCGGGTTTGTCTCGGGTAAATCAACCACAGATGCAATCCAAAGTATAAGGATCATAATGGAAAAACATCGTGATTCCTTAAGGGATTTGCATATTGTATTGGTTGACTTTGAAAAGGCATTCGACAGACAACCACGAGATCTGATATGGGTGGCGCTAAGACATCGAGGGGTTCCAGAAACCTATGTACAGATGATTATGGACATGTACGAAGGAGCAAAGACAAAAGTAAGATGCCCCGCTGGAGTAACCAAAGAGTTCCGAATCAAAGTCGGGGTGCACCAGGGAAGCGTTTTAAGTCCTTTGCTCTTTATTACAGTCCTTGATTATCTGCTTGAAGGTAAAGTGATGGACCCCAAGGTACATCAGTTATTCTTTCCTGACGATGGAGCCATCATAAGTGAGGATCCTACATCCCTGCAACGAGCACTTGATGTGTGGGTGGACGTTTCGGAGGGAAATGGGTATCGCATTAGTTCAAAAAAGACAGAGTACTTGTGCTGCCCGTTCTCTGATCCACTCAGGCCTATTCCAGACATTTATTTAAATGGAACAGTGCTTCCCAAGTGCGAAAAGTTCAAATATCTGGGATCTATGATCAATAGCAAAGCAACTTGTGATGACGACATCAATCATCGTGTAAGCGTAGGGTGGATGAAGTGGCGAGAAAATTCCGCTATCTTCTGTGACAGAAAAATGTCCCCTAAGTTGAAAGGAAGGCTCTACACCGCAGTTGTACGTCCAGCGCTCACATACGGTTCACAATGTTGGACGATGTACAAAAAGTATGAGAGTAAATTAACGGCAGCTGAGATGAAGATGCTTCGCATGACAGCAGGAGTGACCAAGCTTGATCGAATAAGAAGTTCGAAGATCCGTGGAAGCTTTCACATCAAGGAAACCATCGTACGAAAATTAGAGCGCGACCGGCTCAGCTGGTATTGCCACGTTCAAAGAAGAGATCATTTGAACCCTGTAAAAAAGGCAATATCTATGCACGTTCCAAAGACATCGCGATGTAGGAAAGGCAGGCCTATAAACGCCTGGATCAGACAAATGCGACGACATCGGCATTTCATTGGCCTCAGTAACCGAGTGATCCAAAATCGGCAGGCCTGCCGATATTTTCTGAGGTCAAATAGGCGAACCCCACAGGCGGATCAGTAGAAATGCGGTGAAGTGGGAGGGTTGTGATCCCTAGTTTTCGGATCATAACCTCGCTGACAAAAGGAAGAAGAAGTATATATTATACACAATATAGCTGGACATCATGCCTATCAAAAAAGCAAAACAAAATCTGCGAAAGCTTGCGAAAGAATTAGTGGTGTACATCATTGTACATGGCTTCTAAAACTTCTTATCACATGTTCTGCAATGTAGCACTACCTAATGAAGCATTCTTAATTATTAAAGTACTAAAGAATTGAAGTAAAATGAGTCACAATTGGAGGCACCGTGGTCATTTTTTGGAGTAAAATTCTTCAGAGAAATATTCAGTTTTCAAAAACTTTATTATGTTTATATTTTTACAATCAGCGAAAAATTAGTATGTAACCTAGAGCCAGCGAGTTTAACTGGTCGAACAACTAACTGGGAAGGCCTTAGGAACGAAATTGAAGATAATGTTGAACTGAGCGTTCCACTTACGACACTTCATGAACTTGAGGTTGAAGTTGATCGCTTCGTTGAGATCGTACAGCTCGCCTCTTGGAATAATACGCCAAATCCGAGGAAAACGCCAGACAGATACGGTTTACGATATCCTTCGGAAATAAAAAAATTGATCAAGGAAAAAAAAATGGCAACAGAGTCGTGCTCCGCAGCATAAAGCACACTTGAATCGTCTGTGCAATTTGTTGAAGAAGACTATTAAGGATTTTAAGAATCGTGAGATAGGCTCTTACCTTGAAAGTTTAACAGCGAAAAAAGATTCTAATTATTCACTTTGGAAAGCTGTAAAAATCACCAAAGTCCCCGCGCCGCCAATCAAATTAAATCAAAATGAATGGGCGAGGGAAAATAAAGAAAAAGCGGACGTCTTTGCGGCCCACGTGGGAGAAACCTTTAAACCGTACCATGGTCAAGTGTAGGCACAACTATCCAACGGCGGAAGTGGCAGTGGATTGGTCACACGTTCCGAAAGGGTGACAGCTCCATAGCGAACCATGCTATGCAATGGAACCCTCTAACTCAGGATGGCAGAAGACCTGGCGGTCCGCGGAAAACATGGCGCAGAACAGTCGAGAAGGAGGCACGGCAGTTAGGGAAAAGTTGGGGAGAACTCAGACACATTGCCAGAAACCGTACACGATGGCGCGTAGGCGTAGTAGAGGCCCTAGGACCCACAAGGGGATACAGGACATAAGTAAGTATGGTCAAGTGGTTTACGACAATCTCAATAGGCTAGATTTACCATCTGACGATTTAACGCTCAGAAGTGCAACGCTAAGGGAACTGAAAGATGAGATCGAGAATCTAAAACCCAAGAAATCCAATAGTTATGATTTGATTACCGGAGAAATTCTCAAAGTTTTACCTAGAAAAGCTTTGATTAAGCTTCTCCATATTGTAGATGCTGCGCTCATATTAAAACACGTGCCGAGCCAATAGAAAGTTGTGGAAGTCATAATGGTTTTAAAACCAGGAAAACGGCCAAATGAGATAAAATCATATAGACCGATTTCGCTTCTTCCAATCATATCAAAAAAATTCAATGTTAGAGGATAGGCGTCTCCAACCGGTTATAGAAGAAAATAATCTTATCCCTGAACACCAGTTTGGATCCAGAAGCAACCATTCGACGATTGACCAGGTGCATAGATAGATAAACTGACGTAATCGAGAAAGCTCTTGAAGAAAAAAACATTTGCTCAAGGGAATTTCTTGACGTCTCGCAAGCCTTTGATAAGGTGTGGCTGATGGCTTGAAATGCAAACTACGACAAATTCTCCCTGTATGCCTATATGATATTCTAGAATCATATCTCGGAATAGACTCTTCCGTGTTAGACATGGAAACGAATACTCGCAGCTCAAAGAAATTTCGGCCGGCGTACCACAAGGAAGCGTTCTTCTCTATCTGTTATATACTCGAGATATACCGAAAGGAGATGGCACTATCCTTGCTACGTTTGCCGATGACACTGCTATACTAGCAGTAGGTAAAACAATCGAAGAAACGACTGAAAAACTGCAAAACGCGCTAAATAAAGTAAATGAATGGACGAGGGACTGGCGGATTGCCCTCAACGAATCTAAATCTGTTCACGTGAATTTCACTTACAAGAAAACTAATAACTTGCAAATTTTCTTAAACTCGGCCGAATACCTTTTGCAAACGAGGGCAAATACCTGGGAATGACACTCGACGCAAGACTGAAATGGAATTCGCACGTGGAAATGAAACGTAAAGAACTCGAAATCAAATATAGAGAAATGTACTGGTTACTCGGAAAACATTCCCAGCTCAGTACTGAGAACAAACTGCTTTTATACAAGCAAGTGCTAAAGCCGGTGTGGACCTGCGGTATACAACTTTGGGGTTGTACCAAGACAACAAATGCAAATATTTTACAAGCTTTTTAGAATAAAGTTCTAAGAGAAATTGACCAAGCAACATGGTATAGTACTCATAGAAACGACGATATCCACAGGGATCTCGGAATTCCGACAATAGAAGCTGAAACTAGAAGCTTGCGAGAAAGCATAGAAATCAACTAATCGGACATGTCAACAATACAGTCCTACAAATTTTGGATGAGAGCAATTTATTGCGCTGACTACAAAGGACGAAACCTTTCGACTAAGCGAGATAAGGATTAACCGCGTCTAGATTGCGGATATGCAAGATCTATCAGTGGAAAGTAACCTGCCAAATGTTTTTATTTCATGATAGAAAAATTGCTTGATAAGTTAATACTTAGATGCGATATCTAACAAATTTATATCGAAGGGTGGTGTTTTTTTAGTCAGTAAGAATCTGACACTACTATGAGCACGCGCTAGCTATTCTCATAGTGTCTATGGAAGATTTTTCACCTACCCTCGGAAAAAAAAAATGTTTATATTATGTTGGTATTAAGTTGTAACCACACAAAAAGTAGCAAAAGTTATAATATTACGCGCGAAATAATTCTGCCACCTAGATTGCCAAAATTGCACACTGTGCGACGGGCTGGGATGTGGCAACGCGATAGGAGTGGATGTATTGAATAATACATATTTCGACGAATATTTGGAGAGATCACATCTTTAAGAAAAATATTAGATGATTTGCAAAAGCACAGCAATGATCTGTCAATGTCATCACGAAGTGTAAACGTCAATCAGCAAGCAACAAAAAGTGCACCCACATCGAAAATAACGGCTGTACACAATTTGTGGACTTTTTTGATTATATTAAGGAATTTGATATTTAGGTATGTATTGTTCGAAAAACATATAATAGACTACGAAGATACTATTTATGAAAGTCTCTTTGTAAGTTTTGAACTAAAATGTTTACCGGATGTAATAGCAAATTTATATGATAGAGGAAGTGGAAGTGAACTATTTGGAAACCGCAAGCAGCTTCAAGGTGTAGCGATTGAATTTAAGGGGGTGGAAGAAACTTTTGTGCTGGAAGTTAAAAACGACAACACCATCCGCCATAAAGGACCCGTTTATCTAGTCATTGGGAGCGTGATTTTGATGAATAAAGAGACCTGCTAAATTCTTTGGAATCAAGAGACATAACATTAATCGGTGAATTTCACGAAAGGATAGGTTTATCGCAAAATAATTTGTGGTGGTTTTGATTCATCATATATGAATGTAAGCCGAAACTCAAAGGATTAAATCAACGGTACTAAGGGTGGCAGGATCCTCGAACTAGCAGGCGCTTTCGACTGCCGAATTCTACATGGAAGCTGTAGAGGTGACCCGCATGAGGAAATAACTTTTCTTTGGGAACCAGCTTGTTCAGTCATTGACAACAGTTTCCTTTCCGGGTTTTGGACATCTACACTCAGTGAGTTTGGAGTAGCGATGAAAACATTCTCCGATCACATGCCGATGGAGGCTACGTTTAAAATGCCTGCTGCAAACATACCCCAGTAACAGCTATTGCCGAAGATAACATGGAGAGATGGATTTCAAGAGTTGTACCAATAAAATCTTACTATAGGACTTGTAAGTTTGCGGGAATCAAACACTTCCCTCAGTATTTGAACATTAACGGAGATAATTAGGAGAACCGCTCCGAAAAATTATCTAACGAGAAGACATGGCAGACTAAACAAGCAAAAATGGTTTGACAATGAATGAA
Organism: Brachypalpus laphriformis; assembly: GCA_945910035.1. Classification (NCBI taxonomy): domain Eukaryota; kingdom Metazoa; phylum Arthropoda; class Insecta; order Diptera; family Syrphidae; genus Brachypalpus; species Brachypalpus laphriformis. Next base: position 131,861,435 of record OX246756.1, read on the forward strand.
TAAGGGCTAGGGATGCGTCCTCTGTATTTCTTAGATTACAATGGTGTAGTAGTAACGTCCTCAATTGCCGCGCTCATTTGCGAAAGCTTATGTGAACACTACTGCGAAGGCATAACACTGGCAGTAGTTTGGTCATGTGGCTGAAAAATTGTTCGCTCTGTTGATGGTGATTTGCGCTTGACATCGATTATCGGGAAAAGAAGTGCTGTGAATCAGAAGCAAAGACAAAAAAAAAAGGAAATTTAAAACAATCTCCCCCAGTTATCTGGACGCCACCCCTGGAGAATTTCTGAAGCATAAAACAACTGAGCTTCAAGAACCACTACACCAAAATCTTTCTCTCTCTCTCTCTATCTATCCTTTCCAACGCTGGCTGGTACTGTGTGTAAACACGGTAAAGGTATTCATTGCCCTTTCAGACCCTTTGATTGTTGATGAATTTTAAGATCGTTCCCAGATAGCCCCAACAATTTTTTTTCACGGTCCCACCTCTAGCGAACGTCTGACAAGCATCCGAGAGTATAATTGTCCCGAAAAAGCTTGTCAAAACAAATTTCACTTCGGATATGGCACTAAACTGCAGGCCCCTTCCATTCGTGTGAAAAAATAACGCATACAACACAAGTGGTTGCGAGAAGCTAGGCTCAGGCACTTAAAGAGCTATTGCGCCAAGTATTTATTTATTTTTGATCACGGAAGGTGAAGGCTTAATTACTATTGAGAATCTCTATTCTTGGATACCCTCAAGCTCCACTTCAACTACGTGGTAAGAGTTATGACGATGAAGGATGAAAGAGTGCCGAAAACTGTGCTAACTCAGATGCTAATGACTAGGGGAAAGACCATTCAAGAATGGCTAGCAACGGATTGCGAATTGAATCTATAGATTGCCCCCAAAGAGCAGCCAGCATCAATGAAACAAAAGTTCAATATCTTACTAGAGAAAACGGGCCAAAGAATGTACAACAATTATGTCAGAGAAGCCAAGTCATCACAATACAGAGCATACTATAACAGGCTAAATCAACTTCTATGCCACAGAACATATTTCTTAGCAGACTAAATGAGAGAAATGATGAGCATCATCTTAAAAATAAGACGAGAACTGCTAGCCCTTAACTACATACCCCATCGCCCTGAACTTCCCTTACTGTGTAATCTATGCTATCGCAAAGAGCGAGAAGATGTGTATCACTTCCTTGCAGTATGCCTAAGGTAACCATAATTTTTTCCTCTCAAAGCGGGACACCTGTACATTTCTTTCGGCAAAACATACATTTTTTTTAAATTATTTTAAATTAAAGTATAACTTTTTTTTTTGCCTAAGGGGTAGTGGAAAAACGCTAATGCGCACGAGAAGTGCGAGACTTCTACCAACTTTAACCCCTTTTCAACATGACACCATCCACTCCGGAACCGGATGCATCACTTCAGAGTGGTGTCGTTTTCTTTCCCTTCTGGGGACCGCCTTTTTCTCCTTTTTCTCCTGGTGCGGCTTTATAATATCTTACCGGTAAGGCTTTCATCGATTTGGTAAAATTACTGAGGGTATATTTACTTCCTTCTCTCTCTTTTTCGATCTGAGTACCGTCTCAATGAATAAAGATATTTTATTCCACGTGTGGATACTCGGGACCATCTTGTTTACGGCACGTATCTACAAAAAGAAAATACTGTTAGCCCACATCGCTCACTTAGTACCAGACGGATGAGGAAGAGCTAACACGTGAAACGAATTCGATAGAAAAGAAACGGCCTAACAAAAAACGCAAAGCTGGTTCGTCACCGGATAAAAAGATGGAAAGCGCAAGGAGTTGCAAGAAAAGCCACAACAAATAAAATTACGTCATCCGCCACCGATAAACGTCGTTGGAATTACGGACTACAATAAGTTGCATGGCCTCCTTAAAGGAACGCTGGCATCGTAGTTTAAGGTGACATCTCTCCGAAACAATACGTGAAAAATCAATATCGTTGATGCCGATAGTTACCGAGCAATTTCTCAAAAATAAAATGCCGAGGAGATAAATTAGAAAGACCACTGCGTGTTGTAGCAAGGGGACTCCACCCCTCGTGCACTAAAGAAGATGTTATAAACGACCTTCAAGACAAAGGCTTTAAAGTTCTTGATGCCGTCAATATTATCAGGAAGATGAAGCAACAGTCGGAGGGAGATCAGGAAAAATTGGTAAAGCGTAAGTTTCCACTATTCATGCTAAGTTTTGATAAAGACGAAAATAAAGATGAAATATATGGTATTAAGACTATTCTAATCATGTGTAGGCGCTGTCAAGGCTTCAATCATACGCAGACTTACTGCTAGAAAGAACGGCGATGCGTTAAATGCGCAGGTAAACATCTCTCGGAAGAGTGTCACCTAAATAAGCAAACGGAAGTCACTTGTACTGTACATTATCGAGGTTGCGAAGTGGCGAAAGAGCTTCCAAAAAGATACGATACGCTTAAAAATTCCATGCGTCCGACTCCGATACCAATTAAAAATAGATCCAAAATAGCTACGAAAAAAGCAGGGAAAGATATAAAATCCATCAGTATTTACTCAAGATCGGGTAATGAAGAAAGACATAAACGTAGTAGAGAAGCAAAATCTTCGAATATTGGCGTGCAGTCTTATGCTCAAGCGGCAATGATTGCTAATGGCAAGTACACAACAACCCCCCAACAACCCACGGGAGATCAAACAAAAAAACCATCCAAACTTCAACTTAAAGACTCCTGCTCATTTGCGGCATTGGAAAACGGTGATAGAGATAGCTCACAAGATCCTGTATCTCATGTTTTCTCCTTAATTCTTGCGAAACTTAAAGAGCAATGTAAAAACAGACAAACTTATTTTAGAGAGACTAGTTGCACTAGAAAACAACATTCATAACACTCGCACTTCAACCCGAATATGAAAGAAACGCTTAAAATTCGTACATGGAAGGTCAACGGGCTCGACGCGTTAGAAAAATTAATAGGAGAAAAAGATATTGATACATGCTTGGTCTGTGAAACTCATCTGACAAAACAATCGAATGTTAAGATACGGGGCTATAGCGTGTATCACGCTTTCCACCCATTCGAAAGAGCCAGAGGCGGATATCTTTGTTTATAAAAGAATGTATCGAACACTCAGCAGAAATACAGATTGAATTAGAAGCAATACAAGTAAGCACGGTACGCGTGAGAAATAGACATTTTACCTTCAACATTTCGTCTATATATTGTCCACTGCGATGTAAATTTGAAGAAAATGATTTCACAAAAATCTTCAAATTCCTTAAACCAAATTTTATTATTGGTGGCGTCTTCCACGCGAAACACCCATTCTGGGGTTCAAGTTACGCCTCTCAGAAAGGTAGAACGCTTTATAATGCGGGTATGCAATACAGTTACATATTAGCCCACTGATAGAAATAAGATACCAGATCTGATTGATTTGTTTGTTACTAAAGGAATATCTAGCAACTGTATAAAAGTTGAAGAAAGCCTTGATCTCTCCTCTGATCATTCTCCAACCATCATGACGATAAGCGAAGCTCTGATTAAAAAAGTAGGACTGGCCAGATTAACCAGCGCGAAAACTAATTGGGATCAGAGTTGCCGTTTATACTTCAATCGAAGTATTTTACTTCGTTTTCATAGACAACACTTCGACACTTCCTCTTTCGCAAAAACACTTCACAATTGCATTATATATGGTATTCATTAATGAGCTCTCCCATAAAGTAGCCAAAAATCGTATACGCGAACACATCCATTCGATAACTACATCGATAAGTACAAGTCTACAATTCTACCCAAAGAAGAAAGTCTTTAAGTCTTTTGGCATTCTGTCTTCTGCCTCAAAAATGCTTTGGGGCAGATTATATACCCTCATTTAATAGAGTTTATAGGAGCCTTGTTATGTCTTCCTCATAGTAGTGCAACTACTGATATGGTGTTTTCCTAAACTAAATTGATTAAGAGTTTAGGAGAAGACAACTTAAAGGTTAGCGCTGTTAATTCACTGATGCTGTGAAAGGAATTGTTTCTGAAAACGGTTTCAAGAACTGGGCATCGCCAAAAGATGTTGTATTAAGATACCACAAAGCTTAGATTAAATTGAAGCTCCCTAATTTAAGAAAAAAATAGGTTTTTTTCCATATATATAGTCGTTTAATATAAGAAACTCAACTTTTATAATGGCACTTCACTTTTCAGCAAAACACTTTTTTTTTTCCTGAAAACACTTCACTAAAAAATTGGCAAACTGCATGGCATCACTGATTGGGATGGCTTTAAAAAAAAATATTGAAGCAAATATTGAGCCAAGCCTATCACTTAAAACGCCCTATGAACTCTCTCAAACCGAATCCAATCGTTTCAGATTTAAAACGATCAAAGTATGCTTCGTTCGTTCGTCATTTTTCTCATTCTCAAACAAACGATACAATATAGATACATAGTAGATACAGACACGGTACACGGAGCGACAGAGCACAAAGTACCTATTAACTACCCAGTTATGTATTTCAATTTCAAGTCTGTTTTTTTTGCTGTTTTTGTTTTTAGTTTTTCTTTTTTTGTGCTGTCTCTGGAAGTCTATCTGTGAGCAATATTATTTTTAGTATATACATTTAGTGAGAATGAGTTTAATGTTTGTACATATTTGTCAAAGTATTGTTCTTATGAAAATAAAAAGTCTAAACAAACTAAAACTGGCATACGCAGTTCCGGCACAACATAGAATACAGAAAGACATCAAATCAACTAATAAAACCAAAATTTGCTTTCTATGGGACGATATGTATCTTATTCTATTATATTATTATAATCAGCGATTTTACGTTTCTTTTCTTTTAATTTCAGTTCGGATTTGGTTAAAATTACACTTTTCTTCAACCTAAGTTATCAGTGATAATTAGCGCGTTTCAAATACATAATGAAAACGATACGTTCACGGACTGGCAAAACTTCGGATATGTACAATACATGTATATAAAACAGTAATTTCAACAGCGTATATTTCACATCGTTAGCTTACAAAGAGTGGCTTTCCGCTTTTGAAGTATGCATGTTCTCTGGTTAACTATCCTACAAAGTTCCTGAAAGGGCCTTCATATGCTCCGTTCTCCAACGATTTGACATTGCCGCAATTCGGAACCAGTACTTTCTTTGTTTTTGATTAAGCGGGCGAAATACAACATCCCCCACCTAACGTGGTACATTATGTGCAAAAAAAAAAACAAATTGAAAAAAAAAATACGGAAAGTACAACGCGTTGCTGGCTTCCTATATCCACGGAATATTGTCAAGGACTTATGTACACGCTGTTGTAAACGTCTTGCACGAGAAGTGCAATTCGAAATTTTTGAAACGGAAATTCAGTAACCTTCCACAGGAACCGCATAAAAGAACTCATTTGTGTACAGGTGCAGTCACTTCAAGCATTAAATGCTGGTTTTCATTATGACCAGTTTTATAGAAAGGACTACCTTTCCAGTAAAACTCAATGACAGTGCGGTTCACCTGTCATACGTCAAAACAAGTTACACATCTATAATATGTACATACATATGTACGCATATGCAAAGCACATTTTTTTAGCGTGGTTTCCTTAAATCGCTTGGTTCTTTTGGATTAAAAAAATGGTTGTGTTGTGTACCTATGTATATGGTATACAGAACAAACACTAAACACGGAAAAGTCTAAAAGTTTGGTGGCTTTGTAATGAGAATGAAGTCATTTAATTTTAAGTAGACAAACTTATACCATGGGCATTATACTCGTATAAAGAACAAAAAAAAAAAAAAAAAAACAATTATTATTTATAATAACCTCCGCAAAACAGATTAAAATCGACCTTGCATTAAATGCGTACTTATGCATTGTACTCAAATTATTGCCTACAAAAATCTAAGATTTTAAATATTGGACAGAAAAAGGATATTTCATTTAAAAAAAAAGTATATCTGCGCTGAAAGCAAATGATACTAAAATGTGCAACATCAGAGTTGAAGTTCAATAATGAATTGAAAATAAAAATTGAAACAATTCATCGACTTTCATCTATGTACATCAATTGACATTGTTGATATTGCGTCCGGACTTGTCTCGGCTTGACCTTCTCTTGGTTTGAAATCATACTTTTCCTGGCTCGCAAGTTTTCGTAGCAGTTCCGGCTGAGTTTTGATAAAATTATGAAAGCCGATGCACGCAAATAGCAAACTGATTTTTACAATTAATACAACTTTCAGCGTCGTTATCTGAAGAACAGAGCTCTCCTTTTTCCAAACTTTCTTCGCTTGCGAAAACACAGGTTTAACCGGAGCTGAAGAACCAGGGAAGCAAATGACGAACTCAATGATTTGAGAAAATTCGACAAAAGGCACGTATTGAGCGTCCATATGTTGGAAGACTTCCACCCAACGTTTAACATATTTTCGGAATTCCACTGACACCCCCTTCGGATAGAGGTTAGAATATACCCGAGGTAGGCATGCCTGTCGTAAGAGGCGACTAAAATCCAGCCTCCGTATACCGAGCGTAGTGTATACACAAAGTGCAATGAACAAAACAAAACGATTGAATACCCCAGGTGGCAGCCTAGGTTCGCCCTCTTCGGAGGTCGGCTCTGCGGATTTGGGGAGAGCTATTTATTACAACTAATAAATCCCCTCTCAAAAAGTACGAGGGTATCTCAATCTCCACCAACAAGATGGAACGTCTCTGGAAAAAGAAGTCCGCCGGAAGCACAAGCGCGTGAAAAACGGGATTCAGTGAAATTTAAAAGCATTGAGGAGGAAAACGACGTACTCCGTACCAAGCTTACCGAAATGGAGCTTCTTGATCTTAAGAAAGAGGTAGATTTACTCAGGCAAGAAAATAAAGCCCTAAGAAACACGTATCTACAAAAACAAAATACTGTTAGCCCACATCGCTCACCTAGTCGCGAATTCCAAACGGATGAAGAAGAGCTAACACGCAAAAAACACAGAGCTGGTTCCGCACCGGAAGTCGAGCCACAAAAAGATGACAAGCGCAAGGAGTTGCAGGAAAAGCCACAACAAATAAAATTACGTCATCCGTCACCGATAAATGTCGTTGGAATTATGGACTATAATAAGTTGCATTGCCTCCTTAAAGGAACTCTGCCATCGAAGTTTAGGGTGACATCTCTCAGAAACAATACGTGGAAAATCAATGTCGATGATGCCGACGGTTACCGAGCAGTGTCTCAAAAATTGTATGCCCAGAAAAGTCGGTGGTATACTTATGATAATAAGTTAGAAAGACCACTGCATGTTGTAGCAAGAGGACTCCACCCGTGCACTAAAGATAAACGACCTTCAAGACAGAGGCTTTAAAATGCTTGATGCCGTCAATATTATCAAGAAGGAGAAGCAACAGTCGCAGGGAGATCAGGAAAAGTTGGTAAAGCGTAGACTTCCACTATTCATGCTAAGTCTTGATAAAGACGAAAATAAAGAAGGAATATATTGCAATAAGACAATTCTCAACATCGTGGTCAAAATCGAACCCATGTGTAAGACCTCCAGATCGATCCCGCAGTGTAAGCGCTGTCAAGGCTTCAATCACACGCAGAACTACTGCCAGAAGGAGCCGCGATGCGTGAAATGCGCAGGTAAACATCTCTCAGAAGGGTGTCATCTAAATAAGTAATCCCCAGCCACATGTATAAACTGCAAGGAAAACATCCTGCGAACTATCGAGGTTGCGAAGTGGCGAAAGATTTCCAAAAAGGCACGATACGCTTAAATGCTCTATGCGCCCGAATCCGAAACCAATTAAGAATACATCCAAAATATCTACGAAAAAAGCAGCAAGAAATAATCGGCATCCGTACTGAAGAAGCAGAGAACGAGCAACTGGCCAACGATCTAATTCAGAAGTGCATCGCTAAAAACGGACAGCGATACGTTGCTTCTCTGCCCTGAAAAAATCCAGATGTGGAGTTAAAATGTAATAGGGAGATCGCACTAAAACGCTTGAAGTCATTGACGATGCGGCTGCTAAGGTGCCAGCTGCAATTTCAACAATATGATGCTGGTATTCGGCAACTTGTGGCAGACAGTGTATCTGAGTCTATACCATTATCCACCGAAGGCCATAACAAGCGAACATTCTACCTTCCCCATCATCCGGAACATATAAGGACAGTGCAACGACTAAGCAGCGCATTGTGTTTGATGCTTCAGCACGTACCGAAGAAACTCCTTCGTTGAACGACCTACTACACGTTGGAGCCAATCTTTTACCGGATGTGTTGAAGATATTGCTAAATTTCCGGTTTGGGCGATTTGGAGCAGTAGCAGATGTTGAAAAGGCATTTCTGCAAATTCAACTAAACGAGAAGGATCGCAATAGTCAGTGGTTTTTTTTTGTACGTCCCGTCAAAGACGCTGATGGACGGAATTGCAAAAGTAGCTGAGTATCGCATGATGAGAGTAACTTTCGGAGTTAACTGCAGCCCGTTCTTGCTGACCGCCACTCTACGCACACACTTTTCTACATCAAAGAAGTATATCTCGGCGTGCCAAATCCTGCTCGACAGTTTTTATATGGACGACTTTGCGGTGAGTTTCGATGATGAAAATGAAGGCAAACGAATTTGCAAAGAAGCTGTACTGGTGCTGAAGGATGCCTGCATGAATCTTCATAAATGGAACTCAAGCAGCGAATTGGTTGGCAAGACGCTATATCCAGGTGAGTCGTTGTGCATGCAAAAAGTTTTTGGATTACTGTGGTATGTAAAGAGCGATGAACTGGTAGTACCACTGGACTCTGTTGAGAGTTTGTTCGCATCCAAATTGTTAAAGGGAACGAAATGCAATGTGTTGCAAACGATCGCCACGATTTACGATCCACTCGGAATACTCGGTCCTGTGGTTATTAGATTAAAGATTCTTTTCCAATCTGCTTGGAGGGAAAATTTGTCATGGGATCAGACACTCCCCTCAGAACTCCTACTTGAGTGGGAAGATTGCGTTCAAGACTTGCTGCAACTGAAGGATTTTTCTATTTCTCGTTCGGCTTTGTCCCTTTCTTCTTCTTCCTTGATACATGCTCTTATATTTTCGGATGCCAGTCTAAAGGATTATGGCACAGTAGCTTTTATCAAAAGCTTTAACGATCTTGGCGATCATAGGATTGCTTTCTTATGTGATAGGAATAGAGTTGCACTACTGAAGCTCGATGGAACAAAGGAACTCTCCTTGCCTAAGCTTGAGCTTACTGCAGCATTGTTGGCTGCTCGTTTGTGTTCCTATCTAAAGCGCTCACTTAAGGTTCGGGCACACAAATTTTATTTATGGACATACTCTCGCATACCTCTTGGGTAGATTCAGGGAGATACACAGCATTGGAAGCCATATGTGCAAGGGAGAGTAACAGAATTCCGTCGTCTTACCTCACCATTTGACTGGAATCACTGCAGAGGTAAAGAGAATCCCGCTGACCTCCTTACTAGGGGAGGGGGATAAAGGCTGGTACCTTGCAAATTTCTTCAATTTGGGCTAAAGGGCCAGAATGGCTGAAAACGAATACAGACTTGGAAGAGGAGATTGTTAAAGATGAGTTAGGACCCGTGGCGTTGCTGGCTCAAACAATTGCTGAAACTGAAACCTTGCCCCAACCATTTATAGAATTTCAACGATTTAGTCCGTGGACCTGTTTGCTTCGAGTGACAGCCTATTGTCTTCGATTCATTAACTTCAAAGGGGAAGAAAGACATACGTTCGTAGGAGTCTATGCTGAAGAACTCGATATTGCTGAAAAATACTGGCTCAGGTTTATACAGGCAAACTCCTTTAAAATCGAAATTGTTTCTCCGAAATCAAATCAAAGAATATCGAAAACATCGAAAGTATATAAATAGAATCCCTCTTTCGATAAAAAGGGCCTTCTCCGATTGGAAGTTCGACTTGAATTTTTGGAAGGGTCATTTGACAAGAAACACCCCATTATACTCCCTACAAATTCATATTTGGTAAATCTTATTTTTGACTACTATTACCAAAAGACTCTTCATGGTGGTACCAAAGTTGTATTGCCCCAGTTGCGTGAGCGATTCTGGTTAGCTAAAGGATTCTGGTTAAAAAAGGGAACAAAGTACAAAATAAAGGAATGAAATCAAATGGATCCGAAAAAAGGAGTATCATTTATAATAAAGTATAGCTGGCTGGACTATGTATTCATGTGTGAACAAAGGATGTTAAGTATCGAAGAAAATCAACACATCCACTCTACTACTAAGCACCTTATGTAGTGTGGAACTGCAAATGGCAGCTCGGGCATATGAGTAGTGTGAACGAAATTGTTAAGTCCAATAGCGACACACAGCCAAGCGAACGGTAGACGTATGCCCGAGTTCGCTAAGGATTATGGTAGTTTAGTTAATACATGTTATACCAAAAGATACCCTTACATTGTCGATGTGGCCGGATAACTTATACCCGAACAAATTTCAAATTAGAATTTATAAATAAATTCGTAAAGGTCAAATATCGTTCATAAGCTGTTTGGGCGAATCGTTTATTTTTAATTTTTATAATTTGTATCAGGACCTAATTATGGGTACAATTTTTTGACACTGACAGTAAAAAATCATCATCATACAATCCATTTTTTTTAAATCCCCCCCCAAAAAAATGGACGAATCTCTACATAATGTATTATATAAACGTATTGTAGAAAAGATCAAGACCTTCACATTTTGATATTATGATTTCAAAAAGTAGGCGGATTACAAGAATGTTTATGCTTTTACTGCTTCAGCCATTCCCACGCTTTTATGTAAAATTTTATCATCCTAGTTCGATGGAAGTGGTCCTGCGCATATTATGAATTGCTGTCAAACTGTCTAAGAAAATAAATGTTACGCAGGATCAAATCACTTCGGCAGATCCTGGAGAAAACCCAAGAAGTCCAAATCGATACTAACCATACTCTTTCTCTTTATCAATTTCAAGGCCGCCTATGACAGCATCTATAGAGAAGAGCTTTATAGAGCCATGTCTAGTTTCGACATCCCTGCCAAACTTGTTCCTCTGTGCAGGATGTCGATGGAGAATGCTCGTTGCTCCATCAAAGTCGGTAATGACCTCACCAAAACCTTTGATATCAAAAAAGGTTTAAGACTCGGTGACGCGCTATCATGTGACTTCTTTAATATTGTACTTGAACGGATTGTGCGGAACTTACAAGCCAACACCAGAGATATAATCTATCAAAAGTCCGTACAACTGCTTGATATGCCGAGGATATTGACATAATTGGAAGAACTCGAATTTAGTGGGATTTCACCGATGCGTTTGCAAGCACTGAAGCAGAAGCGGCCAAAATGGGTTTAGCGATAAACGAGGGCAAAACCATATATATGCTCTCAACAAAAAGGGACAATCAGCACCGACGAATTGGACAGAACGTCACAGTGGGCAGCTATAACTTCGAGGAAGTAAGCGACTTTGTCTACCTTGGTACTGCTATAAACTCTGAAAACGACATCAGCGAAGAAATCGAGCAAAGAATAACTCTTGCCAATCTCTGTATTTTTTTTAGCTTATAAGGCAATTCAACAGCAAAGCCCTATCTCGAACAACTAAGGAGACTGTATAAGACTCTGATCATCCCAGTCCTGCTTTACGGTGCTGAAATATGGACTTTATTAAAAGAGGATAAAGATATCCTTGGTCGCTTCGATAGAACAATTCTTCGTAAGACATTTGGTGCCATTTGCGTTGACGGGTTTTGGAGGAGACGATTTGATCAAGAAGTGTACGAGCTGTACAGTGACATCGACATGTAGAGCGAATGGACACCAAAGCTCCGGCCCGCAGAGTCTTTGAATCTAACCCGGACGGACCTCCTCGTCGAAGGTGACGCGCACAAGTTCAAGGGGACCTCCACCAACTTGGAGTGCGCACTTGGAGGCAATTAGCTAAAGACCGAGCTAAATGGAGAGGCTTGTTGATTGAGGCCCAGGTTCACCCCGAACTGTAGCGCCACCTAAGTAAGTACAGTGCTATGCAAATTAATTGGGACAAGCAGATTTTTAGCGATATTTTGATTTATCTTAAAATATGTTTATACAAATTTATTTTTAATAAATTTTGATTTATTAAACCATTTGCATTAATGAGGTCTTCTACCCTGTTGGGCATTGAAGATATTAATGTTCCGAAAATAGTTTTGATTTCTTCGTCATGGAACCATACCTCAATAATTGCTGAAATCAGCTTGTTTTTGGTTGTGCAATTGTTTTTTCTCAGTCCGGCTTTAATAATGGCCCACAGATTCTGAATCGGATTGAGGTCAGGAGAGTTGCCAAATCATTCTAGAATGTTGATATTATTCTCCGTGAAGAATTGCTTAATTTTCTTTGGCGTGTGGCATGGAGCACGATCTGATTGGAAAATGGCATTTTCAACCAGAAGTCTCCTTCGAATGGTTAGCAGGAACATATGGGTCAAGACGTCAGCATATTTGGTGCTAGTCATCATGCCTTCAAATTTCCAGGACCCTCAGAAGTGAAAAAACCCCAAAACATAACTTCGGGTGGGCGCTTAGGGACTTGGACAATATGACCAGGTCGGAGTTTTTCATTGTCACTTCTTCCCACGACACCTACCCTGTTTCCTTGGACCTTGAAGTGACTCTCGTCCGAAAAGAAATAACTTTTTTCCAATCCTCTGTAGTTCAATTTCTATATTTCCTCTCCCATTGCAGTCTTTTTTTCCTCATACGGTCAGTCACAAGTTGCTTTTTTAGTGGCCTTCTTGCCTTACGACCTACTTCAAGAAAACGCCGTCGAACAATAGACGAATCCACCTATATACCAACCGAAGCCAAGTCCCGCCGAAGATCGCAACTTGTCTTTCCAGGATTTATCACGCTGTTTCGGATCAATACTTTGTAATCATGGGTCGTGGTTTTGCGTTTTCGGCCGCAATTGCACTTACGACACGTTGCAATCGAACCTATAGACTTGTGCAACGCAATAATCCTGGAAACACTCGATTTTCCAACTCCGACATCAACTGAAATCTCCCTTTTGCTTTTTCCAGTGTGCTCGTGTAAAGCAATTATTTTTGCCTCTTCTCCACAGAGATATCCATGTCCAAGTTCCAATGACGCGATATAGAATCGACTGAAAAATTTCTTCGGAATTACTTTCCTTGAGCTGCTGAAATCCAATGCATCTATCCTTAACAGACCCGGCAGACTCCTCAAAAAATGTAGCTATTATCACTAAACATGTCTCGGTTGAAACATCGGTAGTCTCATCAACGATGATAGCAAATTTTTGTGTAGTTAGGTGTTCGGCAATTTGTAATTTTGCGAATGGACCAATGCATGTTTTCACAAGAGAAGTTGCTTTTGTCCGCCCACACTTCACACTTCGTCCTATGTCACTGTCAGCGCAGACATTCTGAAGCAATGCCGGTATCGAATCCATTTGCTTAAAGGGAAGGTTGTGTTGAATACAGTACATCACACAAATAACCTCGGAACGCAATTTAGATATTATGGTTTTTGGCTTGTCATGTTTCTAAAACAATCAGACAAACATGTGGTGTTTTTTGCTTTGTTAATATTAAATATGTACATATGTGTATTGGCAAGAGTTCATGCCTAACAAGCAAAGTCCTATTACACACAAATGCCTTCTAACAAGCGCGACAAAAGGGTTTTTCAGACTTGCACTCCACCCACGGAAATTGGTTTTCCCATTCCTTGCGATATTTTTGGGTGCGCACTTTCTTTTTTTCTTCTGCATTTCATTTTTCTGTTTGGTTCCTGGAATATTTGTTTAATTAGTATATACCCCTCTTTCTCAGTATAAAAGCCTACCCGTTAGTTTCCCAAACGTCTTCCAAAAATCGCTTCATATCTGCAGCACAAGAAAGCCAATCAATTATAGAAACAAACAAACAATAAAGTTTAAATTAATGATCAGCTGTCCGATTAGTGAGCCAAAACATATCTCAAATGAAAGCTGCGGAATTGTATTTTCTTGAGAGTGATGCTAAGTATGTTTTTTTTTTTGTTATAAAACTTAAAGAGGCCTGGAAATTTAAACAGCTATTTTAATAAAATAAAATAATAACTAAATGCTAAAAGTTAAATAAAATGTAGTATTTTAGAGTAAGAATGTAGTATGTAGTACGACATTCAAAAATCATCCAAATATGTAGCTAGGTACTACATATGTAGTACAAGTGATATCACTGGTTGGGCCTTAAGAAAAACAAATATATGAAATTTTCTACGTTTCTGATAGGGTAAATTCTAGCATTAATTTGTGTTCTTGGCACAAAAACATCGGCTGCTTGCCCAATTTTTTGTTTTTCGAAAATGAATAAGCACATATGTATTTTCTTGCTGAAACCCTTGGTTTCATTATTTACACTGCAGCGGTAAACAGCACACTGCATTTTTTTTCAACTTAAATTGTTTAAAAACACCGACAAACAATCACAACTACAACCAATTTATTGTAAACAAACTAACCGATTTTACGTTGGGGTCACGATGGTTTGCCACTTTGTTTTTTTAATATTTTGACAGATGCGCAATATATGGTATTAACTTCTAATAAGTGTACAGTCGACTCCGCTTAAATGAACCTCGTTTATAAGAAAAACTCGGTAAATGGAAATTCAAAATTTATCACAATACATTTTTTTAGAATTTTTATATGAATTATTCCGCTTTAATGAAACCCGCTTATATAAAAAAAAACTGTTAATTAAAAAAAAAAAAAACCTATGAAACAGAAATTTCGTATGTACATACATAGCTCCACTTGATTGCAAAAACTTTTCTTAAGGAAAATATTCGATTCACGAAAGCTCATGGAAGGAATAAAATTCAGCCAACATACACGCTGCAGGCAATTGGTTGTCTAATATTTTGCCAATCTCTCTTTGAGAATATGGCGCAGACGACAAATGCCGATGAGTCAAGATTGATGTTTAAGGGTTTGCCACCGGAGTGTTGGCACCCCAATCAGAAAGTCTATTTGCATCAAAATTGTCCAAATACCGTATTACCAGACCAATTCATCTGATACGGATAAAAGTATTTATTGCATGGGAAACCGAAACTGCACTATTTAACTGATAAAATATTTTTCTAATACAAAAGCGTGGATGACTGGAGAAATATGAACTAAGATAATGAGCGACCTAATGAAAATTCTAAGCAAATTCGCAAAAAAACTATCCTCCTAGTGGACAATGCAGCTTGGCATAAGCTGGGTGATAACACCGTATTAAGCAATACGTATATATAAATTGCATTCCTTCCACCGAACACAACAACCCTTATCCACCCAGCATCGTGAATCTTTAGTACATTAACCATCAAGAACTGTTTCACAAATCAGGATTTATTTATAATGAAGAGGCTGTCTTAGAACCAGAAGTCGAGGGCGTAAAGAAATATCGTTTCTCAGATGATTTTGAACAAGAAATCGCGTTCCTTGTAAATGTTGACTAAAAATCACAATGTTTCGGTTATGTATAGAATAAAGGTATTGTGAATTATATTGAATATGTCAGACTTAACTAATAACGCTACTGTCGGTCAATCTGATTCCGATTGCCAAATTGAAATTCAGAAATCAAAAGAAGAAATAAAAGAAGCATTGAAAACATTTTTCGGTTTGTATAATTGAGCTGCAGAAAAGGTAGACGAATTGGAAGAAGATATGTCGCGGTACCATTTGGAAACTCGTACACAGAAGAAAATCGATGATTATATTAAATAGTAGCCCTCTATTCAGTTAGCGATTTAAACATATAAAACTACGAGATGTGTACATCTTAATGTGTATGTGATATTGAATTAATATTTATTTCATCATATTCAAATAGGTAATAACATCTATAGAAAAGAGCTTTAAAGAGCCAAGTCTAGTTTTGACATCCCTGCCAAACTTGTCTGTCTGTGCAGGCTGACGATGGAGAACGCTCGCTGCTCCATCAAGGTCGGTAACGACCTCACCAAAACCTTTGATGTCAAAAAAGGTTTCAGACAAGGTGACGCGCTGTCATGTGACTTCTTCAATATTGTACTTGAACGGATTGTGCAGAACTCACAAGCCAACACCGGAGGCACAATCTATTACAAGTCTGTACAACTGCTTGCATACGCCGACGATATAGACATTATCGGAAGAAGTCAACAAGAAGGGAAAGCCAACACCGACGAATTGGACAAAACGTCACAGTGGGCAGCTATAACTTCGAGGTAGTAAGGGACTTTGTCTACCTTGGCTCTGCTATAAACTCTGAGAACAACATCAGCGCAGAAATCAAGCGAAGAATAACTCTTGCCAATCGCTGTTTTTTTGTGCTTATAAGGCAATTCAACAGTAAAGCCCTATCTCGAACTACTAAGGAGACTCTGTATAAGACCCTGATTATCCCAGGGGGTCGATTCTCGTTCTGTGAAGCTGTGAAGTGATAAATGGTATCACAGCTTCACGCTGAATTCGATTCTCGATGTGTGAAAAAGTGAAATCAAATGTCAAAATTTCTTCACGTGATAAGTTTTTTATCACAGCCAACTCATTCTGTGAAAAGTCGTGAAAAATGATGGACAACAAAAATAAACGCGGACAAAGGGCATCGGAGCCCCAAAAAGATATTTAATTCAGTATTCGGAGGAGAGGCCGGATTTGGCCAGCGACAAGTAAGTAACCTCACGATAACATAAATATATATATATTGAAATGTAATCATTTTGTAAACATATATTTAAAAAGAACATTTCAATTTACAGATTTACAACAGCCGACGGTGCCCATTCACGGGATAATGAATGAGCAATTAGGCAATAAGCTAAGGAGCTTTGGCGGAGATATAAAATATGGGCCCAAATGGAGAAAGTATTTGAAGGATGAGACTTAACCGGAAACCAATAGAGTTGAATAAAATGCTCATCAGTAGCTACTTCGAATGGATTCTGCACATCTCGAAGGGAACGCCGCAACATCCTCAGTTTCTTCCTACGCAGAAAATGAAATATAATTTTTCTTCAAAACAAAGCACCGAGTTAATATAAATTAATACCTTCGTTCAATACGGCATCTATTATTAATAATTAATCGAGTAATTACTTCCGACATTTTAGTAGCGCAACACAAATAAATTTTTCAGCAAAGAAAATGCCAAAATGACACATAAATGACAGAATTTATCATTTAGTACTTTTTTAGTACACACTCTGACAGGCATTTATCACAATGTGTTCGCGAATCGCGTTAAGTGTGTTCGTGAAGTGATAAAATGAAAATTATTTATCACTTCACAGTTTCACAGATCGGGAATTGACGCCCAGTCCTGCTTTGTGGGGCTGAAACATGGTCTTTATTAATAGAGGATGAAGATATCCTTGGTCGCTTCGAGAGAAAATTGTTCGTAAGATTTTCAGTCCCGTTTGCGTTGACGGGTTTTGGAGGAGAAGATTGAATCACGAACTATACGAGCTGTACAGCGACATCGACCTAGTCAAAAAACTGCGTATTGGACGGCTGAGATGGCTAGGACATGTAGGGCGAATGGAAACCAACGCTCCGGCCCGCAGAGTCTTCGAATCTAATCCCGAGGGACGACGCAGTAGAGGGAATCATCGCCGTAGGTGGCGACGACAAGTTCAAGGGGACCTCGACCAACTTGGAGTGCGCAACTGGAGGCAATTAGCTAAAGACCGAGCTAAATGGAGAGGCTTGTTGGTTGAGGCCCAGGTTCACCCCGAACTGTAGCGCCACCTAAGTGAGTAAGTAAGTAAAATTCACCGTCCGTGAGCAAGTAATTCATTACTGCTTTATTTAAAGAAGCCCTAGTGCGGATAGCAAATCAACTTATAACGAGTTTGATGCGCCGTCCGATTCCATCACATCACTGCATTCTCATACTGAAATCGTCATTGCGGGCGATTTCAATATACACTAATCGCATTGGCTTCGACATTCTGGCCAGACAACACCCGAAGGAAGGTATGTTGAACTTTTCGCTGAGATAAACACTTGACTCAGCTTGTAAATGAGCCTACACGCATACCGGACATTGTAAGTCATTCCGCCAACACGCTAGACTTGTTTCTTACTTCGCACCCTGATAAATACACCATTGGTGTTTTAGTGCATCTAGGCCGGTCACACAGTTAAAGAAAAAAACTCCTAAAAGAAAAGTTTGGCGGTACGAGAAAGCCAACTGGGACTGGATTCAAGTGTAAAATTTCTACATGACCAAAAATTGAGACAAAAAATTCTGCATTGTCCCAAAGGTAATAAAATTTGTTGGTCATTCGTCAAAAATATTAAAAATTCTGCCTCGTCTGCCATTCGAACGCTCATTTACAATGACATTTCAGCTGTCAGCTCCTTAAACTAAGCCAATCTGCTTGCTGCTCACTTTGCAGCGAACTCCACCCTGCCAGATAGTGCTTTGTCTCCACCTGTACTTGAGAGCGTCGAATTTTCCATGGGACGAATCCACTTTCGCACTCGTACAGTTGCAGGAGTACTCAAAGGTGTTAACATACACAAATCCGCTGGTCCAGATAGTATCCCCCCCATAGTTCTGAAGAGGTGTTCTTCCACGCTGGCAAAACATCTGCGTAAGCTTTTCTATTTATCCTACTCTTCTGGGCTCTTTCCGCGTAGATGGAAAACAGCATTTGTCCAGCCCGTCCCTAAAATTGGTGAATCTTCCTCCCCCTCCAATTACCGACAGATTGCACTTACGTCCCTTCTTTCAAAGGTCATGGAAACGTTGATAAATCGTCAACTTATGAAATATCTTGATTCACAAAAACTCGTCAATGACCGGCAGTATGGTTTTCATAGCAACAGGTCCACTGGTGATCTGATGGCATATCTCACCGAGAAGTGGAACCAATCTCTCCATCACTTCGGCGAAACAAAGGTTTTTTTTTCGTAGGGTTGGTGAAAAATCTTCCATAGACACTATGAGAATAGCAAGCGCGTGCTCATAGTAGTGTCAGATTCTTACTGACTAAAAAAACACCACCCTTCGATATAAATTTGTTAGATATCGCAACTAAGTATTAACTTATCAAGCAATTTTTCTATCACGAAATAAAAACGTTTGCCAGGTTACTTTCCACTGAAAGATCCTGCATGTTCCGCAATCTAGACGCGGTTTATCATTATCACGCCAAGTCGAAGGGTTTCGCCCTTTGTAGTCGGCGCAATAAATTGCTCTCATCCAATATTTGTAGGACTGTATTGTTGACATGTCCGATTAGTCGGTTTCTATGCTTTCTCGCGAAGCTTCTAGTTTCAGCTTCTATTGTCGGAATTCCGAGATCCCTGTGGATATCATCGTTTCTAATATACCACGGTGCTTGGACAATCTCTCTTAGAACTTTACTTTGAAAACTTTGTAAAATATTGGCATTTGTTTTCTTGGTACAACCCCAAAGTTGTATACCGCAGGTCCACACCGGCTTTAGCACTTGCTTGTATTAAAGCAGTTTGTTCTCAGTACTGAGCTGGGAATGTTTTCCGAGTAACCAGTACATTTCTCTATATTTGATTTCGAGTTCTTTACGTTTCATTTCCACGTGCGAATTCCATTTCAGTCTTGCGTCGAGTGTCATTCCCAGGTATTTGCCCTCGTTTGCAAAAGGTATTCGGCCGAGTTTAGGAAAATTGGCAAGTTATTAGTTTTCTTGTAAGTGAAATTCACGTGAACAGATTTAGATTCGTTGAGGGCAATCCGCCAGGCCCTCGTCCATTCATTTACTTTATTTAGCGCGTTTTGCAGTTTTTCAGTCGTTTCTTCGATTGTTTTACCTACTGCTAGTATAGCAGTGTCATCGGCAAACGTAGCAAGGATAGTGCCATCTCCTTTCGGTATATCTCGAGTATATAACAGATAGAGAAGAACGCTTCCTTGTGGTACGCCGGCCGAAATTTCTTTGAGCTGCGAGTATTCGTTTCCATGTCTAACACGGAAGAGTCTATTCCGAGATATGATTCTAGAATATCGTATGGGCATACAGGGAGAATTTGTCGTAGTTTGCATTTCAAGCCATCAGCCACACCTTATCAAAGGCTTGTGAGACGTCAAGAAATTCGCTTGAGCAAATCTTTTTGTCTTCAAGTGCTTTCTCGACTACGTCAGTAATTCTATGCACCTGGTCAATCGTCGAATGCTTACTTCTGAACCCAAACTGGTGGTCAGGGATAAGATTATTTTCGTCTATAACCGGTTGTAGACGCCTTAGTAATATCCTCTCGAAAATTTTGGATATGACTGGAAGAAGCGAAATTGGTCTATACGATTTTACCTCATTTGGCGGTTTTCCTGGTTTTAAGACCATTAAGACCTCAACTTTCCATTGGCTCGGAACGTGTCTTAATCTGAGCGCAGCATTTACAATATAGAGAAGCTTAATCAAAGCTTTTCTGGGCAAAACTTTGAGAATTTCTCCGGTGATTAAATCATAACCAGGTGCTTTCTTGGGTTTTAGAATCTCGATCTCATTTTTGAGTTCCCTAAGCGTTGCATTTGTGAGTGTCAAATTGCCAGATGGTAAATCCGGCCTATTGATGTTATCGTAAACCACCTGACTATCGTACGGTTTAAAGGTTTCTTGCAGGTGGGCCGCAAAGACGTCCGCTTTTTCTTTATCTTCCCTTGCCCATTCATTTTGATTCAATTTAATTGGCGGCGCAGGGACTTTGGGCCTTTTGGTGCCTTTTATGGCTTTCCAAAGTGAATAATTGGAATCTTTTTTCGCTGTTAAACTTTCAAGATAAGAGCCTATTGCACGATTCTTAAAATCCTTAATAGTTTTCTTCAACGAATTGCACAGACGATTCAAGTGTGCTTTATGCTGCGGAGCACGACTCTGTTGCCATTTTTTACGCGCTCTTCGTTTTTCCTTGACCAATTCCTTTATTTCCGGAGGATATCGTAAGCCGTATTTGTCCGGCGTTTTCCTTGGAATGGAAGTATTATTCCAAGAGGCGAGCTGTACGATCTCGACGAAGCGATCAACTTCAACCTCAAGTTCATAGGGTGTTGTAAGTGGAACGCTCAGTTCAACATTATCTTCAATTTCGTTCCTAAAACCTTCCCAGTTAGTTGTTCTACCAGTTAATCTCGCTGGCGCTAGGTTATAGACTAGTTTTTCGCTCAATGTCAAAATAATTGGGGAATGATCAGACGACAGATCAAAACTCTTTTTGACTTTTATGTGGTTGGTAGATATTCCTTTCACAACGAAAAAATCTATCAGATCAGGTATTTTTGAAGTATCAGTTGGCCAGTAAGTCGGTTTACCCGTCGACTGGAAATCGCAATTGTACTCCATACCTGCCCCATACAACATTCTACCTTTTTTCGAACTGTATCTTGAGCCCCAGAACGTGTGTTTCGCATTAATATCGCCGCCAATAATGAAATTAGGTTTAAGCGATTCAAACATGTTAGTAAAATCACTTTTTTCAAGCGCGGAACGCGGTGGACAGTAAATAGACGCTGACGATTTTTAACTCGAATCGTGCAAAGTTGCAAAGTTTCAAGCACTATCTTTAGGTCTTCCGATTGCTCGATACAGTCTTTAATAAGCAAGGATGATCCGCCTCTCGCTTTCCCGAAGGGTGACAAGCGTGGTAATCATTATAGCCTTTTATTTTTAAATGCGATTCCTTTTTGATGTGGGTTTCAGAAATCAAGCAAATATCAATATCTTTTTGGCGCATAAATATTTCCAATTCGTCAAGTTTTTGCAAAAGTCCGTATGCATTCCAGGTACATATTTTCAACATTCGTTTGTCTTTCATGTTCTAGTTGAAGTGCGCGTTTTCTGTGAATTATTTTCAAGCTTAACAAAGGTGGTTGCGCTCGATATTTCTAAGGCATCAGGCTCTTTTGTCGAAAATGCGTGCATATGGCATCGACGAGTCTCTTCTTCAATGTATTAGAAATTACCTTTCGGACCGTTCAATGCAAGTTGTCTTGGATGGTTTCAAGTCTGCAATTCACCATATAAATGCTGGTGTTCCTCAGGGCTCCATTTTGTCTCCGACTCTCTTTCTCATTTTATAAATGACCTCTTGTCTGCTACTTCTAATCCAATCCATTCCTTCGCTGATGGAAGTACTCCCAGTTTTCATATTCGTTCCCTTACTCACGTCCCTGCTCTTCGGTAGTAGAAGAGGAACGTCAACCTATGTCAAACACATTAAATTCCGACCTAGATAGCACAACCAAACGGGGTCCAATCAATAGAGTGGAATTGAATGCATCCAAAACACAATGCTGTGTTCTGTCACTCAAGCGAAACCAAGACACCCAACCATTATCCATGAATGGTACTTGCATCGCTGAATCCGAAAGACTGGCCATCCTCGGTATGTACATCAATAACCATCTTCGATGGTACGATCACATATTCGAGGTCGCCAAAAATGCTGCAAAATGTCTAGGATTCCTTAAGCGGTGCAAAAAATAATTTACCCCATCTATAAGGCATTCATCCGCCCAAAGCTGGAATATAACGCCCACATCTGGTCTGGTGCACCCAAGACCGTTCTGCACATTCTAAATGGGGTACAGAATCGGGCGTTAAAACTTATAGGTCCATAGTCTCACTTGAACATCGTAGAAATGTTTCATGTCTTTCCATATTTTATAGCTTTTTTTTTTTATAAAAAAATGCTCCAACGAAATAGCCAGTTGCATCCCTCCCTTTCAAAACTTCACCCGCAATACGCATCATGCTTCGAATGTACATCAGTTCACCCTCAAGCCCAACTTCGGACGTACTGCAAATATAGGGATTCGTTTATAAGCCGAACAACACGTTTGTGGAACGATCTACCAGCCTCTGTATTTCCTAAACATTACCTCCCAACACTTAAAGCCAACGCAAACCGGTATCTCCTTCGTTCTTCTTCCCCTTTTCCTATCCGCCCGAGCCCTGAGCATCAGTATAAGGGTATTAATAATCCCTTCGGCGCGCGCGTATTATAAAAAAAAAAGAAAACATTATTATCGTATCCTGTTTGTCCCTGCGGTGAAGGACTACTTAAAGCGAAACAATTTGGCAATGAAATGCGTTTTAGTCTTGGATAATGCTCCTCCTGGTCATCCACGATTGGTTAGCAACATTGTTCCTGATTTTAAAGGGGTTTTTCTTCACCCAAATACGACTTCGTTACTACAACCGAGGGTTTAAACTGTCATTCTAACTTTTAAGCGCTATAACTCACAGATTAATGACACACGCTATCGCCATAGCTGATACCGAGGCTGGATCAATACTACAGGAGTTCTGGAAACATTTCAATATATGACAGATATTGTCGGAGACTCTTGAGCGTAGGTCAAGGCATCAACCATGAGCAGATTATGGCGAACGCTTTCTCCGTAGCCTATAACAAAGGAGCCGACTGATGATGTGTCTCTAGTAGATATCAATAAGGATGTTATGAAGTTAGGTAAGCAACTAAACCTTCAAATAGGTACCACAGATGTCGATCAACTCATAGCAGAACATGAAGACGAGCTTACCAATGAGGTGCTACATATGTACTTGAAGCAATCAAAAAAACAAACAACGACGACGACGATGAAGACACCGAAACTCACACAGCGACTTCTACGGACTTAAGTTTGCAAAATCTTAACTTAACTTTAGAAAAAGCTCAACAACTTATAGATCTCATCAAAACCCAAGACAATAACGTGGAAAAAAGTAGCAAGGTATGCGATGCTATTCGAAAAGGCTTTACATGCTACAGAATGTTACAAAAGGAGAAAAGGAACGACATCGCTCAGTCAAAAATAGATCACTTTTTTTAAAGAATTGCGATATAAATAACGTTACAAAGTAGATACGTTACTGAGCTTATTACTTAATAAATTAATTGCTTTTGTTGTTTTTTTTTTATTTTTTGTGATTTTTGAGATTTAGGAACGAATTAGACGAAATGTATTTAAAATCGTACCCAAGATACGACCGTTCGGGATACGACCAAGTTTTTAGGAACGCATTACGGTCGTAACATGAGGTATGCCTGTATATAAAAATAACTTTTTTATAAAAGGTTTTATTATTTAAATATACTAAAACAAAAAAAAAAAAACCGCCATCTTAGGGCAACCGCCATATTGTTGAATAAAAGCTTTTAAAAACGACAGAGCTTTCTCTTACACCTAATATTCTGCAGTCATTTTAAGTAACAAAAAATTTTGGTAAATTATTATCTTTAAAGCAACCACAACGATTTCCCAAAAGAATGTTAAGTACCAGGTTTGACAGCAAATGCCAATTAAATACGGGTTTCCTTCGGTGGAAACACTTCAGTGGGATTTCGAACTCTATGCATTATAATTTCGGATTTTGGTTTGATGGAAACGTACTATAAATTATCAAAAAGTTCGTGAAATATCATATTGAAAGAATGAACAAAATAATCTTACAAAACGCTTAAACAAAGGAGAGTACTCATTTTTTTATGTTTTGGAGCCCTTTTTGCTCCCTTGTATGGTTTTTTTTCAAAGCGCAAGAAGCAGACTACCTATGTATTCGTATTTAAGTAATCCTATTTTAGCCTTTTCAATTGTTTTTCTTTTCTTTGGAATGTAAGTAGACACCATTGTACAAAACTCGTCCGAATCCCCAACTTGAAAGGGAATCTACATTATATTTTAGTATTCATTTCTCATTTGCAGTAAGTTCCAATGCATCCATCATCACCAGTTACGTAAATGTGTGCAAGGGCTGCCCGCCCTATAATACAATGAGCTATTCTACATTTACCGAAGGAACTAATTACTTCACCAGTATTCAACAAATCATTCCTGGAACATGTATCTATAGCTTGCCTCTGCAAGAACAGTCAATTGTGGTAGTACTATGTGCAATTGGTTGCTTTTACAGTTTTTAATTAAAGTTGCCATTTTATTTACCCGGAGAATATAATTTTCCTTAGATGAGTTTTTGCGCTCTAGTAAAGTCGGAATCCATCATCAACCGCTACGTAATGAAGGTGGAAACAAAAAGCAAGATACGGATACCTTGAAAATGAGAAAGTATTTCATTGTTTCGACTTTTTCCAACGTTTCAATAAGCTTACTCATTGTAGTCATTAATGAGAGAATGTAAGAAGGAATAAAAATGATGAGATTTCAGAGCAGGTTTACAATTTTATTACGATAAAATGCGTGTTTTGAAATTACATAAACTAGGAGTACATGTTATATACTTAAGCAATTTTCATGATTAAAATTCAAATTACTTCACTCGTTTAAAGGAATTTTTTGTTGGCTCCGGTGGAAGGTGGGAATGTTTCAAAGTAAACACTTTTCTTGTTAACATTGGAAAAACATTTGTTCGGTGTTCTCTGTGCTGTCAACGATAGACCTTACGCGTCGTCTTACTTGCACTTATGCAGGTGCGAGTCGAAACATTCATAACCTGTCAACAACGAAGTTGGGTGGTACTCCAATTTACCATGATCTCTTTCTATTTATGGCTGGAGTTACGGTGGAAGTAATTAAGTGGGCGCCGTGGCGCAAGTGAATAGTGTGTCGGATCACTGCGCGTAAGATTCCATGTCCAGATCCCAGAAAACACCAACAAGTTTTTTCACGGTCCCACCTCTCGCTAGCGTCTGACAAACATCCGAGAGTATTGTTGTCACGAAAAATCTTCTCAAATCGCCCTTCGGATACGGCACAAAACTGTAGGTCCCTTCCATTTATGTGAAGAAATATAACGCGCTCAACACGAGTAGTTGCGAGAAGCTAGGCCCATGCGCTTGAAGAGCTGTTGGGCCAAATATATATATATATACATTTTTTTTACGGTGGAAGTCCACCTGCCTTTCCACATTCTTCTAATATCTTACGATTTTTACCACCCACAACAGTATACTTTTTTCCCAGAGTGATCTATGGAGTATTGTATTGTTCCTTGTCTACAAGGAGGTTTATTAGAAAGATTTTTGGAACTATGCAGGTTGTATATGGACCAAAGGTCAGGGCTTGTACCAATAAAAGTGCAATATTATCAAATTTTAACTTTAACTTTTCAAATTAATGTGTAAGACAGCATTTGACATCAAGTGCCCAACGTCTAGACGTGTTTGAAAAAAGGTCGGATAAACAAATTAGAGCAAACAAATTTTCAAGTGTAAATCAATTCTTCTGAAGGCATCAAAAACACTCAAGGGAACGGTAGTAGTATACATCGAGACTGTCCAAAAACAATCCGTACGAAAAGAGCAAAGCTCTTAATGTTGCACTATTCGAGAAAAGTATCAGTATCATAACTAGTCGTAGAAAGGCGCTTTACATGGAACGAACACGAAGGATTCCTTTGCGGTAATCTAAAAGGATTTGTTATGTTGCCGTATTTGTTCAACGATACACACAACAAAACATTGTTTGAGAACATGCTTCAGAACACCACCACACGACTAGGTTGGTGGTTCATATCTTGATGTCAACAAACATTTGTTTACTTCTCATGAAATAAAGTCAGCGCGAAAGCTTGAGTAAACACTACTGCAAAGGCATAATTCTGGCAGTGTCTTGGTCATATGGCCGGAAAAATTGTTCACTTTATCGGATGATTGATATGCCTATGACGTTGGTGGTCGAAAAAAAATTATGTGAATCAGAAGCAAAGACAAAAAATGACAAAAGTCTCGCCAGTTATCTGGACGCAACCCCCGGCCTTTCTCTGAAGCATAAACAACTGAGCTTCAAACCACTACACAAAATCTTTCTCTCTCTCTATCTATACTTTCCAGCGCACGCACTGTGTAAAAACATTTTAAGGGTAATCATAGCCCATTAAGTGCGCGCAAATTATTAAAAAATAAAATACTTTCATTGAAACGTCAATAAGAAACATCAACAGCGCCACTGTAACTTCAATAACACCACCTAGTTGTGAATCGAATAAAGGGCAGAGTTCGAGAAATAGATCCCCCAGCTCAAGCGGAAGCAGAATACAGCCGTCATAACAATCAATAAACAGTAGCTATCTGCAATCTCAAAAACAGTTCTAATTTTTAATATCTAATAATCTTATAAGTTATAATGTATCAGCTGTTAGAAACTTTACAAAGGGTCACGCCAAGAACCCTCTATGCCATTAAGAATTCCATTCATGAATTTGTTAAGTTTATATAGATAGGACAACGTACTCTATTGGAACTTAATTTACAGGACTCAAATGAAAACTTAAGCATACTCCCAACATATATCAATCCGAGTCAGGTCCATTGGACAAACTGATTTAATACGAGTATATTACTCGCTTCTTAGTATAAACTTGAAAAGCGTTATGATAGTAGGTGACTTAAGTGATAGGATAGGTAAATTGCAGCAAGAATTCCGAGCTAGCTGCGACATTTTAAAGTAAAATGCTGTCAGAAATTCAGTAGGCGAAAAGATCAACAAAACTGACAAGGAAATTTTAGAAATGTGTGAAGCCTTACAGATCTTACAGATCTTAAACGGACGGAGGCGAAGTAATAACCAAGGAGCATTTTTCTTTATTCGGGGAAGTGCTTGTCCAGTTAGCGATTATTGCCTAGTCTCTGAAAAATAGATGGACAAAATACACGGTATAGAGGTGGACAAAAAAATTTTCTCTGATCACATGCCGCTTGTATTGTAGTTTCCTTCCAAATACATGCGCCTGAGCAGACATCAATTCACTTAAAACTCCTTCCTTAGTTGGTATAGAAGCCGCGATACAAGAATGGATACCACAGACGTTTTAATCACGAGCCATAAATATTTAAGATTTCTCTCTGGGACTTCATCAAGGGAATAGAAAAAGGGTTTTCCTAAAGCTCGGTTGTCTGGCCCTAGTTAGTGCCGGACAGGCGCATAAAAAGTGGATAAGGGTTTCTTTCTCAGTTGCGACATTGCAACTTCGACAGTATGCGTTGTGTGGGATACCTACTTTGACTGCATGGTCTCCTATAGGTCAGTGACCCGTGGTGGTTGCGGTTATCCTGGCGGTGTCCCTACGCGTTCTGTTAAAGAAGTCAATAGCAAAGGTATCTTGCAAATATTTCAAACCGTATCTCTATAGCAAGATCATCGGCAGAGTTCTGGAACAACTTGAAATCGACAAGTGAAATTAAATTTAAAATTGGAAGGAACCTTATGGCGCCGGCCCTAAAAGATCCCTTTTGTAACTTGGTAAATATGGAAAGAATAACTCCCCCTTTTTCTCTACACTGTACCGTACATTTGCGACAACTATCTTGACTCATTCTTTTCAAACGAGCAACTACAACAAGCCATCCGACAAATCAAAGATCGCAAAGCTCCTGGGAAGGATAGGATCCCTGCGGAGTTTTACAAAAATTGTACGCCACAAAAATAAACTAACTGCAGCATATAATGCAATTTTTAACAAATACACCAAATTTGAATGAGCTGAACAGAAATTTCATTTTCAAACAACTCAATAGAAATATTTGAAAGCCTGCTACTAAATTGATTGACAGCAGGGGTGCAACAGAAGGGACTTCTGGTTTTCGTAATGGTCGCTCCACTGTAGACTATATATTTACATTGAAAAGCTTAGTAGGTCTGTAACAAAAGCAATACAAGGAGCTCTACATATTCTTTGTAGACTTTACGGCAGCCTTTGACTCCATTGATAGGCAAGTATTAATTTCCAAACTTTTCGACATCGGCATATCATACATCGCTCGAGTTACGTACCTCACCTTAGGATCCAGAGAGGAACCTACCTCAATACTCACCGCCAATCATAAGCTTGAGGAGATCCATTGTCGCGAGTCACGACTCGACAACAACAGCAGTAGACGCAAAGCATGGACCCACGCAATCATCGCGTGCCAATGCCATAAAGCTTGTATCCACGCAGTCACCACATGGCAATAAAAATACATCGCTTAGCAACAATTGTGATCGATTTAATTGGAGGATGAACCGCAAGGAGAAGAGCAGCTTACCAACCTCAGCATGTGACGCCGCTCTATATGCTCTGTGCAGACAAGAGATTCTCTCTTTTAATCTCTTCTTCGAAATTATTCTATGTTTTGGTAGGTTTAAGTTAAGTTAAGTATGTCTGTCTATTATTGGATTTGGTCAAATAAAGATCTAAAAAGGAAGTGAATGTTTTACTTAATATAACTGGCGCAGTCGGTCTGGAAAAAAATCCAGCCAAGTCTCAGTGAATTAAAAAGTAAAAAAAAAAACAAAAAAAAAAGAAAAAAAACTAAGAAGAAAAAAATTTTAAAGTTGAAAAATTGAAAAGTTGTGACTTGCCTATAAAAACTTAAGTCGTGACTTAAAAGACTAAAAAAAAAAAAAAAGAGAATAACTAAAAAGTGAGTGATAACACTGGATTAATTGAAGCACATTCGACGGATTATCGAGTGGCGAATTTTAATTCCTTGGCTTCGAAGAACCCACGCTAAGACATTTGGATGCTGATAGAAGATTAACAACGCTTGGGAACTGTGTGTCTATTGCCTGGCGGGTGAGTCTAAAAATTTTGACTCGTATTTGTGCATATTTCGCTTCCCAATTTCCTAACCCTTCCCTGTGTTGAAAGAAACGAAGGTTAAATCTTTTAATTTTGGTATTACTGCGGTTAATCCTTGTTACGTATACATATCAGAAATATATTAACAGTTATTAGAGATTTGCTTGCATTTAAGATGGATCCACCCCGGAGTGAAATCGATGTTTGTAATTCTTTAAGAATACCCGATGCAGTTAAGGACTTACCCACCTTCGATGGTAACCCGCGATTATTATACGATTTTATTTCTAACGTTGAAGAGTTTTTGTCTTTTATATCTGATGTTAGTAGTACCAGTTACGCTAATATTATCCTTAGAGCAGTTCGAAACAAGATAGTAGGTCAGGCTAGTGAAGTTCTTACTATGTATGGGACATCCTTAGATTGGTCTGAAATTAAGAGCAATTTAATTACTCATTTTTCTGATAAATGAAATGAGACTAGTCTAATTCGAGATCTACATCAATTAAGGCAAAATAGCATAACTGTTGAGGAGTTCTACTCAAAAATAATCGAGATTTTTTCGACCATGATGAATTACATTAGAGCTCATGAACTGCATTCCACCGTCATCAAAGCAAAACAAACGTTGTACGAAGAAATGTACCTAAACACATTTTTGTCTGGCCTAAGAGAACCGTTCGGGTCCACTATTAGGGCAATGAGACCTAGCAAGTTAGCAGACTCTCTCAAATTTTGTCTTCAGGAACAAAATTCAATATACATATTTACAAAACCATCAACAAACACGGCCTTCAACATTCTCCAATTATAGACCATTCGAATCATATCAACAGCCGCAACCTTCTTATCGCCCTTCTCAAAAAATGTTCAAACAAAATTTCACTAATCCACAGTACAGACAAGCTTTTAATAGTCAACCAAATTACAGAAATAGCTCATATGATAACCAACCTGCCTTTAACCAAAACATTAATTACCCACAGCCATCTTCTAGATGGGGAAGACATAATCGGCCGCAGGCATCTTTCTCTTCCCAGAATTTGCAACCTATAAGGGTTCCTCCCCCAGAACCAATGGACACCTATAGCGGTAGAACTAATAGCAGAAAATTTAACAGCTCCTCTAGAGGAAATAGTTCCAAAAATCTCAGAACAGAAACTTTTAATATAGAATCAAATGATGGTAATAATTGCAAAGTGTACAATCAAAAAGATAGTTATAAGCAGAATTATTCTTATCCCAAAAATTCGTACATAAATCCATTTCACGATTCTTTTCAAGGTGAAGTAGATGAAGAAAATTTTCATTAACAAGCCTCGGAGAAAGCATAGGTCACTTAGACCTCAATAACTACAACTCCTGTTTATTACCCTATGTAAATATTAAATTATTTGGCCGCAACATGAAATTCCTAATTGATACTGGCAGTAATATGTCATTTATCGACCCAGGTGTCGTCGATAGCAGCACTATTGAACCCATGGATCTGGTTGAGGTAAAAACAGTTTTCAAAACTCATAAGGTAGATAAACAGATACGATTAAATGGTTTGAAGGAATTTAATACAAAAAAGTTATTATTTTTTCCCTTATTTAAATTTATCAACTATTTCGATGGGCTTATTGGTACAGACATAATGAAAGAACTAGGCATGAAAATAGATCTTGAAAATTCTTACTTAGAAATTAAAAATGTTAGGATAGATCTAAACTATAAGCCCAATTTAATATCAAAAACCTATACCATCCCAGGAAACTGTAAAATCATAAGTCGCGTTCCTGTTAGTATTAAATCTGGTAGTATACACATAAAGCCCATTCAAATCAAAAGTAATCTCATAATACCTGAGGGAATATACAAATCAGAAAATTGGTATTCGCTAGTAGAAGTTATAAATACATCGGACTGTCCACTGAGTTTCGCCATTGAACAACCAATAGAAGCACAATCTATTAATGAAAATGATTTTATTCATAATTCATAACTTCTCCTTTAATAACTATTTACATTCAGATACACAATATAACAAAAGCATTTGTGATCTAATAAAGACTGTAAGAGATACGAACATATCTTCTTTCAAGAGGGGCAAGATTTGACATTTTGGAATCAAATAAAGCATGAAATCAAAACCACGGATGATATCCCTATATACACAAAGTCGTATCGGTTTCCCTATGTACATAGACAGGAAATCCAAGATCAGATTCGAAAAATGCTCGCTCAGGGAATAATTCGGCATAGTTTTTCCCCATGGTCCTCTCCCATTTGGATTGTAGCAAAAAAGAAAGATGCGACTGGTAAGCAAAAATGGCGGCTAGTCGTAGACTACCGAAAACTTAATGCGAAAACTATTAGCGATAAATATCCGATCCCTAACATTAGCGACATCTTAGATAAACTCGGAAAATGCATTTATTTTAGCACCATAGATCTTGCTTCTGGTTTTCACCAAATAGAGGTGAAAGCCGAAGATATTCAGAAAACAGCATTTTCTGTGGACAGCGGACATTATGAGTGGGTTCGCATGCCTTTTGGCTTAAAAAATGCTCCCTCCACTTTCCAACGTGCTATGGATAATGTATTAAATGATCTTTTGGGAATTATTTGTCTTGTCTTCATAGATGACCTAATAGTATTTTCAACATCCTTACAAGAGCACGTAGAAAGTTTGGATAAAGTTTTTCATAGACTACAAGAAGTCAGTTTAAAAGTGAATGTAGAAAAATGCGAATTTCTTCGAAAATAAATTTCCTTTCTAGGGCATTTAGTTACAACTGATGGGGTAAAGCCCAACCCCAATAAAATGCATGCAATTAAAAACTTTCCCATTCCTAAAACAGCCAGGCAAATAAAATCCTTTCTGGGACTATTGGGATATTATCGGAAGTTCATCAAGGACTTTGCAAAACTAACGAAACCAATGACTGAATGTTTACGAAAGGGTAAAAGTATTAAATTAGACTCGACATACATAAAATGTTTCGAGAACTGTAAAACTCTTCTCTGTGACGAACCAATTTTACAATACCCAAATTTTTCAAAAC
The DNA here is from genome assembly GCA_945910035.1 of Brachypalpus laphriformis. Lineage (NCBI taxonomy): Eukaryota > Metazoa > Arthropoda > Insecta > Diptera > Syrphidae > Brachypalpus > Brachypalpus laphriformis. Next base: position 131,894,026 of record OX246756.1, read on the forward strand.
CTTTCATCGTTACTACAGATGCGAGTAACGTTGCAATAGGTGCCGTGCTTTCTCAAGGACCTGTAGGATCGGATAAACCGGTTTGTTACGCAAGCCGCACCTTATCCAAATCCGAACAGAATTATAGCACCATCGAAAAAGAGCTTTTAGCCATAGTATGGGCTACAAAATATTTCCGTCCATACCTGTTTGGGAGAAAATTTCAAATCCTTACTGACCATAAGCCCCTAACGTGGTTGTTCTCATTGAAAGAACCAAATTCGAAGCTCATTCGATGGCGACATAAATTAGAAGAGTTTGAATATGAAATCATATACAAAAAGGGTAAATGTAATACAAACGCAGATGCTCTATCTAGAGTCGAAATAAATATTAATGAGACCATTCATCCCGTTGGAAATTTAGATAATATATCTATGCATAACAATGTCGATAACCTTACCTCGATTCACTCCGCACAAGAGAATCTAGATGACGGAATCCCAATATCGGAACGACCGATAAATGGATTTTTAAATCAATTAATTTTAGAAAAAGATGAAAACGTACAAAATCTTCAGAGTAGATTTCAGATTATGTTTAAGAAGAAAAAACGATTTACTATAAAATACAGTAACATAAATGACGAAGACATTATCATAAGTATTTTTAAGGATTATGTCAACCCCAAAGGATTGGCAGCAGTACTTACAGATGACAGTACATTTAGAGTAGTGCAGTATGTTTATTCAAAATATTTTAGTAATTCCCAGTTTAAATTAATTAGATGTAATACCAAATTTATAGATTTAGTAGATATAGATCAGCAAGATAGATTAATCCAAGAATACCACCGTAAATCCAACCATCGAGGAATTAATGAGTCTTTTCATCATCTTAAGAGAAACTATTATTTTCCGGATATAAAAAGTGCTATAACGCGTATCATAAACAATTGCGAAATATGTCAGAGGTATAAATATGATCGTAATAAAGAAAAATGAAAGTTTGAAATATCCGAAACACCGTCCAAACCATTAGAGATATTACACATAGATATTTACTCCGTGCATAAAGAAAACTTTCTCACTATTATTGATAAATTTAGCAAATTCGCAGGTGTGTATTTATTAACATCTAGAAGCAGTATTAACCTTATTCAATCTTTGAAACATTTCTTCTCACATCACGGGGTTCCGAAAAAGATTGTGACCGATAATGGAAGCGAATTGGTTTCATCGATATTTCGAGAGTTTTTGGATCTTTACGATATTACCCTGCATACTACGTGTGCAAAAAGTTCCACGGGCAACCCGCCCATAGAAAGATTCCACTCAACACTCACGGAACTGGTTCGGATACTTTGCAGCCAAAACAAAGTTAAACCTATTGGGGAAATTGTTGATGAAGCTGTCATTACATATAATAATTCTATCCATTCCACAACCAAATTGACTCCGTTTGAGCTACTTTCTGGCCACTACAACTCAAATATACCACTTCCATCAAGACCAAGTTCAAACACTGAACTGGAGTACCTTAGACAGCATATTAAAGATTACGGAAGTCTATCCAAATTAATACACGAGCGTAGTCTAATCTATAAACAACAAACTATAGGCAAACGTAATGAAACTCGCAGGAATGCTATTGATTTTGTACCGAACGAAAGAATATACGAACAAGATGACAGAAGGAACAAGCTAGCTCCTAGGTTCAACGAACATCAGGTTGTAAAAAACAATAAAATTACAGTAGATACAAACAAGCGTAAAATTCATAAGCAAAAAATTAAAAAGAGACGCAAATTTAAAAATCAATAATATACTACGGTTACTACATCGAGGTTGGGTGGGTGTAACTATTGCAACATTCATGCGTGAATGTACAATTATTCATATGTACATCATCTCTAGGATTAGGTCTTTAAATATTGCAAACAAACACTTCGAATTAACAATGTTTTGTTACTATTTATACGTATTGCAGTTTCAGCAACCTTCATTTCTTTCAACATAATCACTATACCTTAATCCATTCCTTAAAAAAAAAAAAAACTTACTGGTCAATGCACACATGCGCGTATCAATTTTGGACAAACTACGTCGAGTAATATCAAGCACGTCAACCGTAAGCATCATCATTAAGAAGCAAGGTTTCATAAGCAACCCACCGATCATATGGACTTCAATTCATCAACAGCTCATCCAGTCCATTCTAGGAGGGAAGGAGTTACGTACCTCACCTTAGGATCCAGAGAGGAACCTACCTCAATACTCACCGCCAATCATAAGCTTAAGGAGATCCATTGTCGCGAGTCACGACTCGACAACAACAGCAGTAGACGCAAAGCATGGACCCACGCAGTCATCCCGTGCCAATGCCATAAAGCTTGTATCCACGCAGTCACCACATGGCAATAAAAATACATCGCTTAGCAACAATTGTGATCGATTTAATTGGAGGATGAACCGCAAGGAGAAGAGCAGCTTACCAACCTCAGCATGTGACGCCGCTCTATATGCTCTGTGCAGACAAGAGATTCTCTCTTTTAATCTCTTCTTCGAAATTATTCTATGTTTTGGTAGGTTTAAGTTAAGTTAAGTATGTCTGTCTATTATTGGATTTGGTCAAATAAAGATCTAAAAAAGAAGTGAATGTTTTACTTAATATAACTCTCGCTCCACTGTGGACTATATATTTACATTGAAAAGCTTAGCAGGTCTGAAACAAAAGCGATACAAGAAGCTCTACATATTCTTTGTAGACTTTACGGCAGCCTTTGACTCCATTGATAGGCAAGTATTAATTTCCAAACTTTTCGAAATCGGCATATCATACAAAACTACACAAATTTTACGATCATGTAGTACATGGAAAATCACGCAGAAGTTTGGGAAGTTTGGGATGGAAAAAAGTGAATCTCGGCATGGCTCACGCTACAGTGAAATCAATTGATCTCGGCAGACAGCACTACGTGCTTCATTACTACACATTGACATTAGCTAGATCAGAAATGCTCCAACTGCCTTATGAGACAGAAAATGTCGCTCATTACGATGATAGTAGGTGTCATTATGGAGAACTGAATCATTGGCAGGCATGCCATTGGGCTATGCCTCCTCCCAAATGACTTCTGTTGAAGCTGAAGCTATTGAGCAAGAGGAGGAAACAGTATAACACCTCTTTTGCACGTGTCAGGCTCCCTCCGCTCGTAGATGATTGCATTTCTTCAACAATTTAGGCCAATTGACTAACGTCAACGTCAGCAGCCTCCAGCGCTTTATAACAAGGTCCAGTTTGTTTTAAGGGTAGTTCTTTCTGGGGATCATAGATGTATGTGGTACTGCAATGGCCCTTTCCTGGTCTAAGTGCGGCTGCAGCCAATGCAACCTGCCACCTAACTTAGGGTTACCCGGATGATCTACGCTAACCTAGGACAAAAGATGTTAAAATCTAGGACTTTAAAGGACACAAACAAATTGTTATGCTTATATTTTTTAACATCGTTCATTTCTGAAGAAAACTAAATATTCCCATACACAAAATTCATGTGTCAGTTAACCGAAGTTGTAGGTTCTCAGCAAGCTTTCGTGCGATGAAATACATAAATCTGTTTACTATACCTTATTTAGCGCAGAAATTCAATCAATTTCAAAGAAACTAAGAAATCGCATATTTTTTTTACAAAAAAACTGTTAGTCAACTGATATTATGATGTAATACGATTGTAAGCACTAGATCAATTTTCGTCAAATAATCAGGAAGTATAAAACGAAGACTATAAAGACTACCATGAAGGGTTTGGATACGGCACCAATAACTCAAAAAGGAAAAAGGCGAGGTTTTTGCTTTCGCGATGAAAAATTACTTCTCTCACACCATCAACGGAGCTGAGAATGAAGCACAAAATATGTGGGATTCCTTATAGCGCACTTGCTTAAAGAAGGTTAGGGGCACTGCTAGGAGCTTCAAAATGCCATCACAAACACGCCAAAGAAACATGGTGGAGTGATGAAGCTAAAGATGTGATAAATAGGAAGAAAGCGGCTTTCAAAGCTTGGTCAAAGTGCCCTTCTAATAAGAGAAACGAAAAAGCTCGCCTTGAAGCTCTGCAGAGAGTACGGAGGCCATGTATCGGAAGCTGGAGGAAATATCTTCTTCGGTTGCTGATACAAACCATGCTATCCAGGAGGTGCGACGACAAAATATGAACAAGGGCTTCAAAAGAAGAAAAAATGCTCAGGAGATTCGTACGTCAAAGTTCATTACCAAAGATCTTGTCGATGGGGACAAAATTCTGCATACGACAGTAATGTGAAGAACTTTTTAATGACCAGTTTTTCCGCATATACTCTCCAAGAGCCACACCTAACTGTGAAGAAATACCCGTCACTATAGTCGAAGAAGTTCGTGAGGCAGTCAAATACTTCTTCTTCTTCCTCCTTTTTCAGCGAGGTTATGATCCGAAAACAACGGATCATAACCCTCCCACTTCACCGCATTTCTACTGATCCGCCTGTGGGGTTCGCCAATCCAAATCGTCAAATACTCCAAACAATGAAAAGTGGCTGGGCCAGACGAAATACCCTCTCAGCTCATGCCTGCAAAGTAAACCGTGATGGTAATTTGTCAGATATTGATGTTCCACGTGTAATGGCACCGATTAAACATTATTATGAAACTAGCTGATCCGCCCGGATTCGCTCGCGTGTTTTGAAAGTGCATTCTAAAATGTGGTTAAATCCAATGGAAAAATGCTGCAATATTGCTATCTGTATGCATATTGAGAGCCCGCGTTTTTCCATTAAGTTTTGATGGCACATGCATATCCTAATTAATAAAATTTAAAATATCTTAGTTTTGACACGGATAATATTTTTTTTTTTAAATTTTTACTCTAGAACAGATCTCACACTAAGGTTCAAAACATAAACATGTTACAGTGCGCCCATATACTCACACACATACTATTGCTGCATTACTGCTGGCAATGATCTCTGTTGAAGGCAAATTGTAGACGATGATTTGATTAATTGTTTTTAGCATTGTTCAGGGTCAGGATAACGCAGAAGAATGGTTTATACCTTAAATGAATCAGCGGCGAATTTACTAAATTCACATGTTTTTTATTTTTTGAATCCGATGAGCCAATACTGAGCTACGGGTATGTAATCAAATTTTAGTGACGGAAAATTCGATCTCGTTTTCCCCTTTTAATGTATTGGCTGCAATAAATATTGCATCAAGACGACACAAACCTAAGCTGTCTCCCAAATATAAGTTTTATAACAGTGAAAAACGGATCAAAATCAATTCAGAAGTTCTTAAGTAATGCGCAGACAATCAAAATATGCCTACAATTTTATTGTATGTGTAGACAGATATAGATACATATACGGTTCTTAACAAAATACGTAGGTGCTTTGAGTATGTACGGATATAGCAACAACTTACTTACTTAAAGGACTCCCGACCCTTGAAGAGTCTCTGTCTGAGACACGGCTGCCTTCCTGCAATATATGTACATACATATGTATGTAAATACATAGTTTAAACGTTAATGTGCACGACAGACTGTCTTCTACGAGTATAGGGCACGGCACTATTCAAGGATAATGTAAACTTAAAAGTTCCGGAGGATAGATTCCAACACAGTTTCCGGTCGGTGCAATACATCCATTACACCGACTGACTACAACACTCTGGGTGGCAGTTTGGTCGTAACCAAGAGTCGTTATTTATATAAGCGACAAATTATTGTCCTGGCCTGTACTTGAACTAAAAATCATGATTCCAGGAAATAAAATCAATATCATGTCGTTAAGAATCTCTTTTGAGTAAAAAGTTACGTTATTTGGCGAACTTTCTTCTTTTGCATTTATTATTTATAAGTAGATTCTTTGTAAACAGTTTCTTTGACGCTGGTGCAAATGATTGTTGGTACACAATTTCATTAAACTGCAAAGGGCCGATTTCTCAAAGCGCCATTCATTTTGTTCATTTACCACTATACCTGCAAAATTTCGTTGCCGTTTCCAATTAAGGCATTGAATGCCGAGTTGTTTTTGATGCAAAATTAATTGAATACATATTTATGAACGAGTATATATGTACTCGCTTTCCTTATCGTTATGTAAGAGAAATAAAAATGAAATTATGAGTTTATTTTATTTTGCAAGCCCAGTTCCATAGGGTATATTAAGTTTTATAAATAGTTTGTTACGTGGAGAAATATTTCAGATAGATCCTATAAAGTACGAGTATAATATGAACACTGTCGGGCGAAATAAGTTCAAAACCCCCGACAACCATAATATAAATCGTCCTTTTTTGTTTTTGATTGACTATAGCCATAAAAAAGGCGTGGCAAGATTGCATCATCACCTCCTCGCGGTGCCCGCTGGATAGTTATCTGATAGTGAACTAACGATGAGCGTATGCTGAGTCTGACGATGTATGTACATATGTGCAGCTGAACACTCAGACCTACGTAAGCACATCTGAGTGAACTTCAGTGCGCATATGTTTAACCGGATGAAGCATCTCTTTTTGACCTGATTGGCTGAAATACGCGTCTCAGAAGTCTATAAAGAGCTCCTCAGAAGGGGGACGTGCGGCGAATGAATTCTCTCGATGGAATCAACGGTGACGTCTACAGACCAGCGGTTACCTCACCGGAGCTACTTCGACATATTTAGAGCTTAGGTCTGTAAGGACTTTCAATACTGCGTCAGGGTATAGAAAAAGAGATGGTGGCGAACGAACCCTTAATGGGCCAACGGCAGCGCTCATGTCCCCGAAGTGGGTTACTGTCATCGGTGTATCCGGCCCCTCGTCCTAGGGGTTGCAAAAAAGGATCTGGTCCTCCAGGTTGGGGGTTGTGCCGTCGGGTTAATTTTCCTAGCACGTAAAAAACCTTCGGTTACGAAGCAACCAACAACCCCTGATACGGATGATTTTACTGTCGACGACCCAAGCAAACATAAAAAGGACAACGATCTTCATGTCTGCACGTAGAATGTTAGGTCTCTCTACGAGCCACGTGCAGCCGAACAACTTGCGGAGGCCCTAGAGTGTCTCAAAGCAGACACTACCGCCATCCAAGAAGTACGATGGGATGGGCTGGGCAAAAGGAGTATGAAAAACTGCGACATCTACTACGGCGATTTCTACAGACAACAAGGACAGCGTCTATTCGGGTGGGGATTTGTCATTGTAGGCAGACTAAGGCAAGAAGTCTTGAGTTTCCGGCATGTGAACGAGCGCTCACCCCCCTCACGAGAAGATGGACGACGCGACAAAGGATGACTTCTACCAGCTCTTGGACAAGATGTATGAGCAATGCTCTAGCCACGATGTTAAAATTATCCTAGGTGATTTTTAACGCAAAGCTAAGAAGAGAGGACGTCTTTAGTAGCGTGGTCGGAAAGCACAGCCTGCACGACATCACATCCGACAACGGACTCAGGCTAATCGACTTTGCGGCGGGCCGAAACTTTGTCGTAGTTAGAACGCGGTTCCCACGTCTCGATATTCACAAAGGAACATGGTTCTCACTTGATCGAAAAACTGTCAACCAAATCGATCACATTGCGATCGACGCAAGGCAATCTTCCAGTATTCTGGGTGTCCGGACTTCCCGAGGAGCCAACGTGGACTCGGATCACTACCTAGTTGTAGCCAAGGTACGGATACGGATATCCGGAACGGAGCGAAATCAACGAAATACTGTGAGGAAATTTGACGTCGGGCGGCTACATTCGCAAGAGACCGCCAGAACCTTTGCCGATCGTGTTTCTTCTAATCTCAATCTAAGTCCTATGCCGCCAGCAGCAAATGCGGAAGACCAGTGGCAGCGTTGCTAACAGGCCATCAGAGATGCCGCCCCTGATGTAATAGGTTTCTCTCGGCCACCACAGGGAAACCCCTGGTTTGATGAAGAATGCCGGCAAGCACATGCAGCTAAACAAGAGGCGTACAAAGCGGCGCTGCATAGAAGGACTAGAGCTTCTTACGCAGGAGAAAAGAGGAACATCGACCTCGCAGAAAGTAAGAAAAAGGAGCATGAGAAGCGCTCGATCGAGGAGATTGAAAGACTTTATGGGAGGAATGATGTTCGAAAATTTTACCAAAAGGTAAAAAGAACATGCCAGGGTTTCAAAGCCAGAACAGAAGCCTGCAGCGACGAAAATGGTAACATAGTAGTAGAATCGCAGTTGGTGCTGAGAATATGGAAGGAATACTTCTGCAGACTGTTAAACGGCGATGATGACCAATATTCCGCAGTCAGGTAGAATGAGCCATTCAACAGTGACAATGACAGTCAATATTCTCCTCAACCCGATCAGAATGAAGTGATAAATGATAGCGATATATTAACTCAAATTCAACAAAGCTGCTGGAGCCGACGGCCTTGCCGCTGAACTTTTCAAGGCAGGAGGAGATGAGTTGGTAAGGAGCATGCACCAGCTCATCTGTAAAATCTGGTCGATGAAAGTATGCCCGATGAATGGAACCTCAGCATCGTTTGCTCGATCCTGAAGAAAGGAGCAACTCTGATCTGTCCCAACTACAGATATACAGAATATTCACACTACGGCAGATCTTGGAAAAAACCCATGAATATAAAATCGATATGCACCACCTCTTCATCGATTTCAAATGATAGCGCGTATAGAGACGAGTTATACAGAGTCATGTCTAGTCTTGGCATCCCCGCCAAGCTCGTCCGTTTGTGCAGAATGACGATGGAGAACTCTCGCTGTTCCATCAAAGTCGGTAAGAACATCACCGAACCATTCGATGTCAGGAAAGGTCTTAGACAAGGTGACGCGCTATCATGCGATCTCTTTAATACAGTACTTGAGAGTACTCACAAGCCAACACCAGAGGTACAATCTTTTACAAGTCTGTACAACTACTCGCTTATGCCGATGACATTGACATAGTCGGAAAAACTCAGCGAGCCGTCAATGGGGCCTTTGCTAGTATTGAGGTCGAGGCAGCAAAGATGGGTTTAGCGGTCAATGAAAGCAAAACAAAATATATGCTGTCTACAAAAAAGCACACCCAACATGGGCGTCTTGGACAGAACGCCACAACAGGCGGATATAATTTTGAGGTAGTAAAGGATTTTGTCTACCTAGGCTCTATTGTGAACTCCACAAATGACATCAGTAGGAAGATCACACGTAGAATTACTCTTGCCAATCGTTGTTTTTATGGACTAAGACACCAATTGAGTAGCAAAGCCTTATCTCGAACTACTAAGGTAACTCTTTATAAGACACTAATCATTCCAGTCCAGCTGTATGGCGCAGAGGCATGGGCTTTGACAAAACCGGATGAGGATGCCCTTGGTTATTTCGAGAGAAAAGTTCTTTGAGCGATCTTTGGTCCCGTCTGCATAGACGGTGAGTGGAGGAGAAGGTACAATGCCGAACTATACGGCCTATACAAGGACATTGTCTTAGCCAGAAGAGTTCACATACAGCGCTAAGATGGCTGGGTCATTTAGAGCGGATGGAGCCCAACGTTCCCGCTAAGAAAGTCTTCGAATCCACCTCGGATGAACGGCGCAGTAGAGGACGACCTCGTGGTAGGTGGCGCAAACAAGTGGAGGGGGACCTCAACCAACTTGGCGTGCGCAACTGGAGGCAGCCGGCTCGTAGCCATGCTGGCTGGAGAGGTTTGTTGGTTGAGGCCCAGGTCCACCCCGGACTGTAGCGCCACCTAAGTAAGTACGTATTGCCATAAAAAAGAAAGTTGGAACAAATATCAAATTAAAGCTGATGTTTTACCTTTTACAAATATATAGGGTTGCCTGCAATTATTTGGCCAGATACATTACTCGTAACTACCCACGATTTTTGGCGCGCGACTTGCACGATCTGTATGCGACCAAATGAAACCCTCTTCCGCAAAATGTTGAGAGATCTCATCAAACAAATATTCTAATTACTCATCGCACGGTATATTAGAACAATGTACTGATGCATTTTGTTCTTATAATTATCAATTTGTATGTATTGTATCAAAAAGGCAAACGGAAGCATTTGGTCCCAATGGGCTTGCTTGCTTCAGTGATTCAAAATAAAGTGCTAGCAATAATCTTCCGGTTGGATGTTTTCTTCAATTAATACAAAATTAAAATGTTTTTTTAGTGTGGAAAATGAAAATTTAGTAACCTTCATAGGAGAAACTTTCGCGCAGATCACAAAATCGGTAGCTTTTTGCCACATAGAAAAGTGTAAATATGGTGACATGGAACTTTATCGTGAAAACGCTAATAATTTCGGCTACCACTCATCATGTTACAAAATGGCCACGGTTCTTATGAGCAAATACCCATAACCCCATCCTCATCTGGAGTTGGCCATATTTTGGAGATGCTGTTAGAGCAGGTTACTGCTGTTAAAGCTTCACTTCTTCAGATAAAACGCAGAGGCATTAAGTATTTTGTTCAAATTTTAATAAAAAGCAGGTTGTTGAAGGATCGTTAATATGTACCTTCCTATTACTCGTTATTGATTTCATTGCCAACTTTAACAATAACTGCTTACTCGGTTTGACTCTACCTTTTGTGGCAGTATACATTATATGTGAGCACATTGATCATCAAATCATCATCTGAACGTTTTCTGCGTACGTATCAAATCCTTGAACAAGATTGCTAATGAAATTGAGCAAAGATTGCTAATGAAATTAAGCAAAGCGGTCAATTATGAATGGAACACAACATCGTTTATGCATCTACCACGGCTTCTGTTGCAGGCGATCATCCGAAGGGCAAAATGATCGATGACTTTTTGAGGAATGAGTGGGTAAGGGACCGCAATTTCAGTTTGGATGTTATGTTTGAGATCCATTCATAATTGCCATGAAGCAATAAAGTTCTATATTGATTTCGTAATAAATGTATGTTTAATTTAATGAAAACTTCCACACTAGGTGTTGGCTCACCCTTTATACATTTTGTCGTATGTTTAGATAACTCGATGTAGTAAACAATTTCTGATATTTTTCTATTAATACTTATGCCTTTTTTTTGTTTTTGTTTTTTTTTTTTTTTTTTTTCCGAGGGTAGGTAAAAATCTTCAACAAGACACTATGAGGATCGACAGCGCGTGCTCATAGTAGTGTGGGATTCTTACCCACTAAAAAACCTCCCTTCAAAACAGACTTGTTTTAATTTTTACTACAACTAAGTATTTATTCGACTTATCAAGTAGTTTTCATGTCACGTAATAAGGACGTTTTGCAGGGACCTTCCCATTAGAAGTTCCTGCCAGCTCCGCAGTTTAGACGCGGTTACTTATCGCGCTAAGTCTAAAGGTTTGGTTCTTTGTAGACGGCGCAGTAAATTTCTTTCTTCCAAAACTTGGAGGACTGTAATATTTACGTGACTCTCTAGACGACTTTTATGCTTTCTCGCGTAGGTTTGAATTTCGTCTTCTATAGTTTGAATGCCAAGATCTCTATGGATATCGCTATTTCTGATATACCATGGCGCATTAACAATACCTCTTAGCACTTTGTTTTCAAAAGTTTGTAAAATTTTAATATTACTTATTTTGGTACAACCCCAGAGTTGTATACCATATGTCCATACGGGCTTTAGCACTTGCTTATATAAAAGCAGTTTGTTCACTATATTAAGCTTGGACTGTAATATTTACGTGACTTTCTAGTCGACTTTTATGCTTTCTCGCGTAGGTTTGAATTTCGTCTTCTATAGTTTTAATGCCAAGATCTCTATGGATATCGCTATTTCTGATATACCATGGCGCATTAACAATACCTCTTAGCACTTTGTTTTCAAAAGTTTTTAAAATTTTAATATTACTTATTTTGGTACAACCCCAGAGTTGTATACCATATGTCCATACGGGCTTTAGCACTTGCTTATATAAAAGCAGTTTGTTCTCTATATTAAGCTTGGAATATTTTCCAAGTAACCAATACATTTCTCTATATTTATTATCTAGTTCTTTGCGTTTTTTCTTAACGTGCGTTTTCCATTTCAGCTTTGTATCAAGTGTCATTCCAAGATACTTAGCCTCGTTTGCAAACGGAATTTGAACCGAGTTTGAAAAGATCGCCAAATTATTTATTTTCTTATAAGTAAAATTTACATGAACAGATTTGGTCTCGTTAAGTGCGATTCGCCAAACCTTTGTCCATTCATTTACTCTATCCAAAGCTTCTTGCAGTTTTTCTGTAGTATCTTCGACCGTTTTACCTACTGCCAAGATGGCAGTGTCGTCGGCAAATGTAGCTAGCTCAGTGCCTTCTACTTGCGGTATATCACGGGTGTATAATAGATACAAGACTGGACCAAGAACGCTTCCTTGTGGCACCCTAGCCATTATTTCTTTAAAATCTGAATATTAATTTCCACATTTGACGCGGAATAGTCTATTCGTAAGGTAGTTCTTCAAAATATTATGTAGGTGCTCTGGCAGAACTTGTCGTAATTTAAACTTTAAGCCTTCGTGCCAGACCTTGTCAACGGCTTGAGAGACGTCAAGGAATACGCTTGAACAAATCTTTTTTTCTTCAAGTGACTTTTCGATTACATGTGTTATTCGATGTACTTGTTCAACTGTAGAATGCTTACTTCTGAATCCGAATTGATGATTCGGAATGAGATGCCTTTCTTCTATAACCGGCTGTATTCGCCTAATCAATATTCTCTCGAACACCTTGGATATAATTGGAAGAAGCGAAATCGGTCTATAAGACGTTTTTTCATTCGGCGGTTTTCCGGGCTTAAGGACCATTATGATTTCGGCGACTTTCCATTGACTGGGAACATATTCTAGTCTAAGTGCGGCGTTTATAATGAACACAAGCTTAATTAGAGCTTTTCTTGGTAGGGCTTTAAGTACCTCTCCCGTAATTAGGTCGTATCCAGGAGCTTTCTTAGGTCAAAGTTTCTTTATTTCTTCTTTAAGTTCGGCAAGTGTTGCATTTCTTATTACGCTATTGGCTATATAAGACGTATTTATATTTTCAATAAGAGCTTGACCATCAAACGGTTTGAAAGTTTCTTCCAGGTGGGCGGCAAAAACTTGCGCTTTCTCTTTATCATGCCTGGCCCATTCGTCTTGATTTTTCCTAATTGGGGCGGCTTGAATTTGAGGTTTTTTAATACCTTTTATACCCTTCCAGAGCGAGTAATTAGAATCTTTTTCTGCCGTTAAGCTTTCTAGGTAAGTTTGTATTTCATTATTCTTAAGGTTTTTAATAGAACTTTTTAGTGAGTTGCACAAACGGTTAAGATGTGCTTTATGTAGCGGAGCCCGAGTTTGTTGCCATTTTTTGCGTGCTTTTCTCTTCTCCTTAATCATCTCTTTTATTTCCTGCGGATAAGTTTGAATGTAGCTTGCCGGCGTTTTCTTTGGTTTGGGAGTATTCTTCCACGCGGCATTCTGTAGGATTTCGACGAAGCGATCAACTTCAACTTCAAGTTCATATGGCGTTTTAAGTGATACGCTCAGCTCAGCATTTGCTTCAATATCTTTTTTAAAGCCATCCCAACTAGTTTTCGCACTAGTTAATCTGACCGGTCCTACTTTTTTAATCAGAGCATCGCTTATCTTCATAATGATTGGAGAATGATCAGAGGAGAGATCAAAGCTTTCTTCAACTTGTATGCAGTTGCCAGATATTCCTTTAACAACAAAGAAATCGATCAGATCTGGTATCTTCAGTCTATCAGTCGGCCAATATGTTGGTTTACCCGTCGAGTGAAAATCACAACTGAATTGCATACCCGCATTATAAAGCTTTCTACCTTTCGGAGAGGCGTACCTTGAACCCCAGAATGGGTGTTTCGCGTTGAAGTCGCCACCAATAACAAAATTTGGTTTAAGGAAGTTGAAGATGTTTGTGAAATCACTTTCTTCAAGTTTACATCGCAGTGGACAATATATAGACGAAATGTTGAATGCAAAATGTCTATTTCTAACACGTACCGTGCTTACTTGCATTTCTTCTAATTCAATCTTTACTTCCGCTGAGTGTTCGATACATTCTTTTATAAACAAGGATGATCCGCCTCTTGCTCTTTCCGATGGGTGGAAGGCGTGAAACACGCTATATCCTCTTATCTTAACATTCGATTGTTTTGTCAGATGAGTTTCACAGACCAAGCATACCGTATATCAATATCTTTTTCTCGTATAAATATTTCTAACTCGTCGAGTCTTCGTATGAGGCCGTTAGCGTTCCATGTTAGAATTTTTAGCATATCCTTCATATTCGGGTTGAAGTGCACCTGTTATGAATGTTGCTTTCTAGTGCAACTAGTCTCTCGAAAATAAGTTTGTTTGTTTTGCATTGCTCTTCAAGTTTCGCAAGTATTAAGGAGAAAACATTGGATACTGGATTTTGTGAGCTACCTCTATCACCGTTTTCCAATGTCGCAACTTGAGCAGGAGTCTTTACGTTAGAGTTTGGACGGTTTTTTGCCTTGATCTCCCGTGGGTTGACGGTCATATACTTGCCATTAGCTGCCATCGCCGCTTGAGCATAAGACTGATCGTCAGTATTCGAAGACTTTGCTTCTGTCACATTTTCTCTACTGCGTTTGGGGTTTTCGTCGTTACCCGATCTTAAGTCAATATTGACGGATTTCCTATCTTTCGCTGCTTTTTTTGTAGCTATTTGTGTTCTTGATTGGTTTCGGATTAGGGCGCGTGGAATTTTTAAGCGTATCGCGCCTTTTTTGGACCTCTTTCGCCACAACACGCAGTGGTCTTTCTAACTTATTTTGGTAAGTTTACCACTGAATCTTTTCGGCATTCAATTTTTGGGATAATGATCGGTAACTGTCGGCATATTTCCTTCCTTATGTCCTGTATCCCCTTGTGGGTCCTAGGGCCTCTACTACGCCTACGCGCCATCGTGTACGGTTTCTGGCAATGTGTCTGAGTTCTCCCCAACTTTTCCCTAACTGCCGTGCATCCTTCTCGACTGTTCTGCGCCATGTTCTCCTCGGACCGCCAGGTCTTCTGCCATCCTGAGTTAGAGGGTTCCATTGCATAGCATGGTTCGCTATGGAGCTGTCACCCTTTCGGAACGTGTGACCAATCCACTGCCACTTCCGCCGTTGGATAGTTGTGCCTATTGGTTCCTGACCCGTTCTCTCGTAAAGGTGTTCGTTCGAGATACGATTGGGCCAGAAAATCCTTAAGATATTGCGCAGACACCTATTAACGAACGTTTGCAGCTTTCTGGTGATAGTAGTGGTCACTCTCCACGTGCTGCAACCATATAGCAGCACGGATTCAACGTTGGAGCGGAACAGTCTTATTTTGGTGCTCAAACTGATTGCATTGCTTCGCCATATTTTGGACAACATCCCGAACGCGGACTTTGCTTTGGCGATCCTGTTGGTTATATCCAGTTCGGTTCCACCATCGGTCGAGACAATACTCCCAAGATACTGGAAATCCTCTACTCTCTCTACCGGTTGTCCAGCAATGCATATTTGAGCCGATGAGTTAGTTCCAAGGCTGATGATTTTAGTTTTTGTCGTATTGATTTTCAGCCCGACGACACCTGCCTCCCTCTCCACATCTGCTGTCATTTGGTGGAGGTCCATAATTCTGTGGGAGAGTAAGCATACATCGTCTGCGTAGTCAAGATGTTTCAGTTGAGATGTAAGAGTCCATCGAATTCCTCCGTTTTCCGTCGACAAAGCTGCATGAAGCACATCGCTAATCACCAATAGGAATAATATTGGTGAAAGGATACAGCCTTGTCTTACCCCACTTTGGATCTCAAATTCCTCAGACAACCTCCCCCTGTGCAGAACGTGACATTTGGAGCCTTCATATGTAGCTTTGATAATAGCAATTAGTTTATCGGGAATACCTCTCCTGCGTAAGGCACGCCAAATAAACTCCCTGTTGACACTATCGAACGCCTTCTCAAAATCGATGAACAGCAGGTGCAGTGGCGATCGATATTCAACACACTGTTCGATGATAATCCGCAGGGTGTTGATGTGGTCGGCACAGGAGGATCCAGAGCGGAAACCTGCTTGTTCGGCATTGAGTGTGTCTTCGAGATGTTGTTTGATTCGCTCAAGGATGATTTTAGCTATTATCTTAGCTACAGCAGGCAGCACGCAGATACCCCTCCAGTTTCCGCACTCCAATAAATTTCCTTTAGGAACCTTGACGATCATTCCCTTTTTCCACTCGTTAGGAAAGCTCTCAGCTTCCCAAGCTCTATCTATAAGTGGAAGCAGAAGCTCAGCCGATGTTGTTGGCGCTGCTCGTAAGAGCTCTGCTGGAATACCGTCAAGTCCTTCCGCCTTGTTGGTTTTGAGTGCCTTGATCGCGGTAATGATCTCATCTTTACTGGGAGTCGTGGTGCGTATTCGGGAACTTCTCACCTCGGGCATCTCAGTCTGATTTGGGAGCATATCGCTAGCGAATACACGGTTCAAAACCGTAGCAAAATGCTCTTTCCATCTCTTGAGCTGGTCCTCATCCGAAATGAGCAAGGAGCCGTCTAGGCTTTTCACTGGGTATTGGCTGGAGCTGCGACCACCTGTCAGCTCTTTCGTGATTCTGTAGACAGTCCTGCTGTCGCACCTCCGTGCAGCTTCTTCTGCTTCTGTAGCCAGCGCGTTGATGTAGTTGCGCTTGTCACGTCGTACGCTACGCTGAACTTCTCTCATCTTCATGCGATATAGGGACTCTAGCTCGCTTCTCCCTGCTGCTGGGGTAGCTGCAACGCGAGCTTTTAGTTGTTTTCGTTCGTCAATCCTTCTCCAGGTATCCTCGGAAAGCCACGCCCTATGTCTTCCCTGCGATCGACCGACAATTCTTTCAGCACCAGATGTAAAAACATTTTTCACAGCACACCAATGGTCTTGGATGGTTGCGGGCATTGAGCTGCTGATTGCTTCCACACCTTGCGAAAAGTGCTCCCTTAATTGTTGGCGCACTGAGGGATCACTAAGTCTATCGATGTTGAACCTGGGCATTCTTGTGTTGTCGTGGGATCTTCGAACTACAGCAGCGCGTAGTTGGAGAGTAGCTATCATAAGATGGTGATCACGTACTATCCCCACATCTGCCCCTCGTCTGTTTCGGACGTCCAGGATTTTTCCACGTATTGTTTCGCAGAGATGTCACCTTAAACTTCGATGGCAGAGTTCCTTTAATGAGGCAATGCAACTTATTATAGTCCGTTATTCCAACGACGTTTATCGGTGGCGGAGGACGTATTTTTTGTTGTTGTTGCTTTTCTTGCAACTCCTTGCGCTTTTCATGTTTTTGTGGCTCGACTTCCGGTGACGAACCAGCTTTGCGTTTTTTGCTAGGTCGTTTCTTTTCGATCCAATTCGTTTCACGTGTTAGCTCTTCTTCGTCCGTCTGGTATTCGTGACTAGATGAGCGATGTGGGCTAACTGTACTTTCTTTTTGTAGATACGTGTTTTTTAGGGCATTATTTTCTTGCCTGAGTAAATCTACTTCTTTCCTTAGCTCACGATAGAGTAGCTCCATTTCGCTAAGCTTTGTACGGAGTACGTCGTTTTCCTCCTCAATGCTTTTTGATTTCGCTGAGTCCCGTTTTTCACGCGCTTGCACTTCCGGCGGACTTCTTTTTCCGGAGACGTTCGATCTTGTTGGTGGAGATCGAGATACCGTTGTACTTTTTGAGAAGGGATTTATTAAGTGCAATAAATGGCTCTCCCCAGAATCCGTAGAGCCGACCTCCGAAGAGGGTGGATTTTCCAGTGTACCTGGACTGCCACCTGGGGTATTAAAATCTTTTGTTTTGATCATTGCATGTTTTGTATACGCCATACTCGGTATACGGAGGGTGGATTTTAGTCGCCTCTTACGACAGGCATGCCTACCTCGGGTATATTCTGACCCCTACCCGAAGGAATACTTATGCATGTACGATTCAAAAATTGTATAATTTAATTATAAGAACAAAATGCATGAGTACATTGTTCTAATATACTATGCGATGAGTATTAGAATATTTGTTTGACAAGATCTCTCAACTTTTTGCGGGAGAGCGTTCCATATGGTCGCATACAGATCGTACAAGTCGTGCGCCAAAAAATCGTGGGTTGTCAGTGTATCTGGCCAAATAATAACAGACAACCCTATATATTTGTTAAGGGTAAGACAACAGCTTTAATTTGACATTTGTTCCAATTTTCTTTTTTATGGCTATAGACAATAAAAAAAGGGACAATTTAAAATACTGTTATCGGGTAGTGGATCGGATGAGAGCTGCGAATCCAGTGGGTCCAAGTACTATTTAAGGTCCTCTATCGAATGGCTACTCATTCAGTTTTTTTTTATGTCTTTGAAAATCGAAAAAAAAAACGAATAGGAAGTTGCCATTTTTTTTTTCTGGGCAAAAATTCAGCCAACCATTGGCGTTTTGTTCACGCCTGCAAGCAAGCTTTCATTTTATATTCAACTGATCCTTCTTTTTTATGCCTTCGGACATCACGAGGTCGGCTCTCCTACTAGAAGGTCTTCTCCATTCGTGCGAAAAATATAACGCACACATCACGAGTGGTTACGAGAAGCTAGTCCTAGGCCCTTCATGGGCTGTTGCGCCAAATATGTATGGAAGTGTATGCTTCAAACAAAAAATGCAAAACTTAACGATCCGCTCCAGACAGATTATAAAATTTCTTTACGTTTATGGACCAAAATGACATTTCTATCTTACTCTCAAACTTAATTATGTTACATTTGGCTATCAAACCACTTAAAACAAAAACTTAAACAACTGGCCAAGTTGACGAATCCATTAAATCCAGTAATTGATTGATATTATTTCATAAAATCTTCTTCTGATTTAATTCCCTAGGCATATTGAATTCTATTTGCAATTTAGAAAACGACTTCAAGACTTCTTAATTAAATTATTTCAAAAAGGATATCTTTGCTGATTAATATCTTGTCTATCCTTTATTTATTTGAAACAAAGATCGTACGACAAATAATGCTTTTCATATCCCTAGGGTGCCTTTAGGTAACGAACAAGAACAACAATTAAGCTTATGTCCTTAGGGAAAGGATTTTAGAATAATTGTATTGCTTGGCAAAAGTCGTATCTTGTGCGTAGAAGTTATATTATATTTGCATATTGAATTTGTCAACCCTCTGTTTTGATAAGATTATGGGATTTGTGACTATAAGCATGGAGTAGGTTGACGTATAATAATAACATTTCCGATTTGGTTAAGTGATTGCAAACATCGTTTGAGTCTAATATTGAATGATTTAGGCGCAAATTGAATTGAAAACAGTTTTCTTTCATGTTTTAGCATTGAAATAAAATATTCATCTTTAAGATAAATCAGTTTTATTACTTTGATTTGTAGTACAATGAAATGTAATAATAAAAAATGTACAACAAGAAATTATTATCCGAAATGATGTTTTTTTTCCAAATTCAGCCTTAATAAATCAAACAAATTTTGAGAATTTTGCTGAAGTATCATTATTTACTAATGCAAAAATCGATAGAAAATTTTAGAGACAAAACTATTCCACATAATAATATAGCAGTATAATTCGTGTTCCGTATATAATAGGAATTCCTTCAATTTTGTAGACCTCCTCAATATGCGAACGTTTTTTTTTTACACTTTCAGGTACTCGTATGCATAAAAGGGAAAGAAGACATATTGTTAATTGGGGACTGCAATGCAATAGTAGGGAAAGCGCAGCTACTTGAAGTGGAACCAGAAAATTTACCAGAATTAATCATTGGAAAAAGATGTGCAGAAATGAAAAAAATGATACAAATGGGAAAATATTTATTGAAATTTGCGAATCTTTTGGACTCACAGTGATAAATGGGCGAACTAAAAGCGACGAACAGGGACACTTCACATTTATGAGAGGCACACCATGCCAATGATTAATTACTGTCTTGTGTGGGGAAAATGAATGGAGTGTATAACAGACCTAAATGTGAGTAGTCAAACCTTTTCGTGTCACATGCCCTTAACGGTTGCGGTAAATCTAGAGACTGCCCCGCCCCCAGCCACCCCACAAATGAATCTATTACCGAGAATTCAATGGAAGGAAAGATCTGCAATCTTATATTGGTCGATATTAAATCGTAAGATCAACGTTATAGATGAATCGGAAATTCATTCAATCCGTGGCTCGGATATACTCACTACCTGCATCGTGAAAGCAGCTAAACCTTTCCAATCAGTAGGAAGTTTAAAGAAAAAGCAATTATGGTACGACTGGGAATGTGCAGCAGCCAGGAAAGGGGCACACACCTGCTTGCGATTAATACGAGAAACAGGCAGCAGTTCCGCAAAATCCATGTACCAGCAGGCAAGCAAGACGTACAAAACCCTATGCAAAGAGAAACAGAAAAGGTGCACTCAGCATCTAGTTAGGACTCTTGTAGGGGTAAGAGACAGTGGTGCATTCTGGAAACTTGCTAAAACTATAAACAGCTCGATCTTTGCACGGGGTACCCATGTTAAAGCATCGATTCTAGCTGAACATTCTGAGCAGCTGCTTAACCCACTGTGCAGTGCAATCCAAATGCATTATGCGCTGCCGCTCCAGAAAGTCGATGAATTGGACCGCAGTATTACATTATAGGACGTCTATAGAGTCATTCATAGATGCAATTTAAATAAACCACCCGGAGACGACCGTATTCCGTACGAATTTTACAAGTACGCAACAAATGAGTTCCTAGAAAAACTAACTGCAGTGCATAACTTAATTTTCGATGTAGGTGAAGTACCTGACAGTTTCCGACGGAATTTAATTTTCCCCCTATTTAAAAAAGGAGATCAGAGTAATCCAAGTAACTACAGAGGCATATCATTCATGAACTCAGCGATGAAAATATTCACGGGTATCATCTTAGAACAGCTGACAGCTTGGGTACAGGCAAACGACCTACTCAGCGAGTTCCAAACTGGATTCGGGAAGAACTACTCTACGGTGGACAACATTTTTACACTGTCAACTATTGCTAAGTCTTATCTGGACAAGGGTAAAAAGCTTTACGCGTTTTTTGTGGATTTCCAGGCGGCGTTTGATTCCATTAATAGAAATTAAGTATCTTTGGAATTTCTACAAAAGTTCTTAAAATCATCCAAATCCTCTACGAGGAGAACAGGACAGCAGTATGGAATGGAAAAGACGTTTCGAGATGGTTTGAATGGCGAATGGGTGTCAAGCAGGGTTGTCTCTTGAGTCCCCTATTCTCTTCGATATTCCTTGATGACCTGCCAACCTTCCTGCCAGTAGGAATTGAATTCGTCGGGGTTAAAATAAAGCTTCTTATGTACGCCGATGACATTGTAATTCTGTCCGAAACATCAATGATGGTGCAAAATATGATAAACAAATTGCAACATTATTGCAGTCTGTGAAACCTGCAAGTGAACACCAACAAGTCCAAAATAATGGTCTTTCGGAGTGGGTTTGGTCGCTATGCGAGATGTGAAAAATGGACTTGGCTGCGTGAAGAACTTGTGAGGGTGAAAGAATATAAGTACCTCGGAGTGATTATAACACCTCGGATGGACTTCAAGAAACATCTACAAGAAAAGGTAAAAGAGGCAAAAAGAGCTATAAACTTTAGTTCGAAAGGCATTCTGTATACAAAGAACATAGCAAAAAAATACAAATACAAATATTTGGCGCAACAGCTCTTTAAAGTGCCAGGGCCTAGCTTCTCGCAACCACTCATGTTGTGTTCGTTATATTTTTCACATGAATGGAAGGGACCTACCAGTTTAGTGCCGGATCCGAACGGCAATTTGAGAAGCTTTTTCGTGACAACAATATTCTCGGATGTTTGTCAGACGCACGCGAGAGGTGGGACCGTGAAAAAACTTTTTGGTGTTTTCTGGGATTCGAACTTGGAACCTCATGCGTAGTGATCCAACACACTAACCACTTACGCCACGGCGCCCCCAGAACATAGCACCGAGTATAAAATATAAGGTCTTTGACGCCGTAGTGAGGTCGATAATGTGCTATGCGGCTCAAGTCTGGGGTATTTGTCAGTATGAAGAAACGGAAAAACTTCTCAGATATTTTATTAAAAAAATCCTTAGGCTGTCAGAAAATACCCCAAACTACATGCTTTACCTGGAGACTGGACTGCCACTGTTGTACATTTTTACACTAAAATTGCACTTTCTATATATTTTGAAAGTAATGTCGTTTCCGAGTTAGCGCCTTTCGCATTTAGTTGCCATGCACCAAATACGCTTTAAGTTGCAGTTTTTCAATGACTGAGTTAGGTTATCTAGCTAACATGGTATCCCTTTAACCCTTCTGTCAATGAGTAGGTCTGGCCAGACCTTTTCCATTTTCGAAACCATTTTTTCCTAATTGATTGTGTAGCTATCTTTACCAAATTTCCTGACTTTGTCAGCGTACATATTTTTAATGCTTTAGTATAGACAATAAATTGTAAATCTAAGTGGGTGAGAAAAAAATAAGTTTTTCTATAACAACCCCTAGAATCAATGGAATAGGTCTGGCCAGACCTTGCTACATATTGTATGGAGAAACGTATTTATTTAACATTTCATCCGAAAAAAAACTCTTTTTACCTAAGTCTGTCAAGTAATTATTAGTTTTGTTTAGTGCATTATATATAAACAAAATAATTTATTACGGTATTTTGCAAAAATATGCAACTGCCTGGAGTTTTCCACTAATTACTTATGTTTATGACGTATGCAGGCCATTGGGTCACTTGAACATTCCGTATTTGATTGTAAATCGTTTATTGCCTACGACTTACAGATAATTAGTGAATTTTACAATTAGTTATTTTTGTTCAGTTTGTGGGTATATATGAGAGTGAAGGCATCATTATTGCAGTTAGTTATTTTTGTTCAGTTTGTGGGTATACGAGTATATGAGTGAAGCAATTCTGTTTTACAACAAACATAAAGTTAGCGTCGACGTCATGGATCAAATGTTGGGAGAATATACATGTAAAAGACAGACGAAGCGATGGCCATTGGATTTTTTCTACAACATGTTGGATGTCGCAGCATTAGCATCTTTCATAATTTACAAAAAAAGTAAATGATTTGAGTGCAACGAACAAAACCAATGCACGTCGACAATTTTTGCATTCTTTGATTGAGCAGTTAGTGACCCCTCAGATCGAAGCAAAGATGAACGATCCAAGGATAATAGGAGTGTTTTCCGTTCGAAATGGCATCGAATCTTTCTTCGGAGCACTATTGCAAAATAGGATTCCAGAGCCCAGCAGTAGCCAGACATCAATGGGCCAGAAAAAGTCGTGTAGAATTTGCAGAATAAACGATAAAATACAAAGGAAAACCAGATTTGCATGCACTGCCTGCGAAGAGCCTGTCTGTTTACAACATAGTATTCAGTTACATAAATGTGTAAATCAAGAAAATACTTCGTAATATTAATGCTATGTAAAAAAAAAACTTTAGATTAAAAATAAAAATAATAACATGTCCAAAATAACAAAAAAAAACTTCAATTAAAATAAAATAAAAATGTATGAAGGTCCAGCCAGACCTATTCCATTGATGGGAAGGTTTTAAAACATCCATTGACAGAAGGGTTAATGGAGCACAATACAATAACATGGAAAGAAACTCTACAGGAATTATTGATAAGGATAGAGTGATAGAGCGACTTTCAGAACGAAAGCCCGACAAAGCCAATCTCGGTATACCTATCGAGTACTTAAATACGACTTAGGGGAGAATAATTACTTTCATGACCGAAACAGTTTGGATACAATCTCGACGATTTTTAAAGCTGGAGGCGAGTTTCTGCGTTTTAATTTCAGGCCACATATTACTGACCGCGAAGTGGAGGCGGAATGCAATTTATGCAATTTACGAGCCATTGAAGACGTCCACCACTTTATAGGAGTATGTGCAATATTAAAAAAATCAGAAGAGTACATTGGGGAAAGATCACGCTATCGGCAAATGAAGTCATTGATATATTAAATGGGCAAAACTGGAGTGTATTAGCTAGTTATTTAAAGACATCCTTGAAATATCGATAGCAAATATTAGATGAAGCGTTTTGAATAATATTAACATTTTTAAATCCCAGGCGAACCCCACAGGCGGATCAGTAGAAATGCAGTGAAGTGGGAGGGTTATGATCCCTTATTTTCGGATCATAACCTCGCTGATAAAAGGAAGAAGAAGTGTAACGAATGAACTTGGTCATGAAATTTGGGTAGTGACCGAAAGAATAAGATCGGGGATACAAGCTGCCGAAATGAGGTTCCTTCGCGGTGTTGCTGGAAAAACTCGTAGGGATCGAGTGCGCAACACCAGAGTACGCGAGGCGCTCAATGTTGAGCAGCTACTTTTCCAAACGGAACGATCTATGCTTTGATGGTTTGTTCACGTCACGCGTATGCCCCCAGACCGGCTTCCAAGACGTGCCATGGTGGCCATGCCATCAGGTAGGCGACCCCGCAGTAGGCCTAGAAATAGATGGTTGGACCAAGTCCGACATCTCTCCTGGAGCCGTCTAGGGATTCCGCCTGATGAGTTGGATTCAATGGCGGAGGATCGAGAAGGATGGAAAGTCCACCTGAGCATCCTACCCCCGCGACCCTTATGAAGGATCAGCGGGCCATTTGAAAATGTATGTATATATGTATGTATGTATGTATGTATGTATGTATAAATGTACTTTGTATTCTCTCTATATCTTCATTATCAATTAATATGTATTTTCTAACTTGTTATGATTAAGATCCTGAATTCATATTGTACCGAAATCTTCTTTTTCTTCCTCTTTCAGCGAGGTTATGATCCGAAAATAAGGGATCACAACCCTCCCATTTCACCACATTTCCACTGATCCGCCTGTGGGGTTCTCCTATTTGACCTCAGAAAATATCGGCAGGACTGCCGATTTTGGATCACTCGGTTACTGAGGCCAATGAAATGCCGATATCGTCACATTTGTCTGATCCAGGCGTTTATAGGCCTGCCTTTCCTACATCGAGATGTCTTTGGAACGTGCATTGATATTGATCATAGATTCCAGATATTTGAACTTTTCGCACTTGGGAAGCACTGTTCCACTCAAATAGATGTCTGGAATAGCCCTGAGTGGATCAGAGAACGGGCAGCACAATGCTCTGTTTTTTTTTTTCTTTGAACTAATGCGATACCCATTTCCCTTCAGAACGTCCACCCACACATCAAGTGCTCGTTGCGGGAATGTAGGATCCTCACTTATTATGGCTCCATCTTCAGCAAAGAATAACTCATGTATCTTGGGGTCCATCACTTTACCTTCAAGCAGATAATCAAGGACTGTAATAAAGAGCAAATGACTTAAAACGCTTCCCTGGTGCAGCCCGACTTTGATTGGGAACTCTTCGGTTACTCCAGCCGGGCATCTTACTCTTGTCTTTGCTCCTTCGTACATGCCCATGATCATTTGTACGTAGGTTTCTGAAACCCCCCGATGTCTTAGCGTTACCCATATCAGATCTCGTGGTTGTCTGTCGAATGCCTTTTCAAAGTCAACCAATACAATATGCAAATCCTTTAAGGAATCGCGATTTCCATTATGAGCCTTATACTTTGGATTGCATCTGTAGTTGATTTACCCGCGACACACCCGCACTGATCATCAGATAGCCGTATTATTTTTCGCAGTCGACCACCTAATACCCGCTCAATGATCTTCATGGTGTGTGACATCAGCTTGATCGAACGGTAGTTATCACAGTTTCGCGTATCAATCTTCCCTTTGTATACAGGGAGAAGCTAACTTTCCCTCCATTGATTCGGCATCGAATCAACTCTCACAAATTTGGAGATGCGAATTCTGAGCCATCTGAACCCGATTTCTCCCATCTTTTTCCAGAACTCAGAGGGCATCTCGTCTGGCCCAACCGTCTTTCGTTTTTTGTAGTATTTGACCGCCTCACTAACTTCTTCGACTGTAATGTCGGGTATTTCTTCCAGCTCCTGGATAGCCTGGTTTGCATCAGCAACTGTAGAATATATTTTCTCCAGCTCCCGATACAGGTCCTCCGTACTCTCTGTTTGAAGCTGGGCGCACTTCTTCTTCGCTTTTTTCTTGCAACATCTGTATTCCACTTCGAGGCAAGCTTTTTCGTCACTATTATTAGAGGGACACTTTGACCAAGCTTTGAAAGCCGCTTTCTTCTCATTTATCACCTTCTTAGCTTCATCACTCCACCACCATGTTTCTTTGGCGTGTTGACGGTGGCCTTTTGAAGCTCCTAGTAGTGATTTGGCTTTCTTTAAGCAAGTACGCTGTAAGCCCACATATTTTGTGCTCTGCACTCTTCATCCTCAGCTCCGTTGATGGTGTGAGCGAGGTAATTTTTCATTACGAAAACAAAAGCCTCGCCTTTTTCTTTGTCCAGATTGTACCACTTGATTTTCTCAGAGACCCTTGTTTGTTTGCTTTTCTTTGGTGTTTTCATAAAAATTTCTGTTAGCAGGAGACGGTATTGGTGAGCGATCGCCTCTCCCAGGATCACTTTGCAATCCTTTGCCCGAGGCTTCATGAAACTGGCTACCAAATGGTAGTCAAATTGGGTTTCATCTCCACCACTGTTGAAAGTGATCAGGTGTCGGCTTTGTTTGATGAACATGGTATTTAACACGATAAGACCGTGTGATTTGCACATGCTTAGGATGTCTTCGCCAGGAAGGTTCCTGGTGCCATATCCTAGTCCTCCTCCTGGCAGTCTTCAAAGTTTTCGTTTGACTTCCCGACAAGTCCATTCAAATCTCCTCCAACAAACAGAAACTCTTCCTTTGGGATGTTCTTAAGGAGATTGTGGAAATCTACCCAAAATGAATCTTTATCTCTCTGATCGCACCCATTTTGGGGAGCATATGCACTGACAATATTCCACACCTCCCCTTGTATTACTTGTTTGAGAGATTTCAAACGCTCGCTGGACTTCGAAATGCTCAAGACGTTTCCAAGTAGCTCTGCCGCAAGGATGATACCGATTCCGTTCCTAGCCTTTTCCGTTCATAGTAGAACATCTTGTAATCCTTTGTCCTAACGTCCAAGAAACGCGACTGATTTCCGGTGTTTTCCATTTCGTGTCTTGGACACACAAGATATCCACCCACCTTCTATTCATCATCTCTTCCAGCTCGTAACTTCGACCGGTCATGCTTCCAACGTTCCAACTCGCGACCCTCAAATTTCGACGAAACTGTTTCATTATTTTCCTAGCCCCCGGAATCCGTATAGCCCGAACATTTCTGCTCGGTCCAGGATCAGTACCATGCAGAGCAGTGGTAGTGCCTGGCGGGGTAGTGCCTTTCCTTTTAGCGTGTATTACCATAATGATATAGTTTTGCAATATTACCATATTGCGGTGGTGTTTGTTGTTTGACACGTGCATAAAACAGGAGCGTTTTATTATTGTTTGTTTGATCTTTCTTCTATGACACCGGTCATCTCCACTCGTGTCAACCCACGGACTCGCATGCACACTTGTGGGAGGGTTTTTAAGGTAGTGTATGTGTCGCTAGGCTAACTTGGGTGTTATATTGCCTAGATCTGATATTTTCTCTCAGTCGCCTTTTACGACAAGCGCTAGTTGTTGGGGAGCGCTGCAGTAATAGTCTTAAACCGTCCTTGCACGGCTCATATTGTACAGAAATATATTATAATAGAGATGAAAATGAAAATAAAATAAAAACTAGTCAATCAATCAATCAACATATACCGATAATATACTGGCTAACCCGAAAACATCGAAGTTGAGCTTGCATAACAAACTGCTTATCTAGAAGCAAGTGCTAAAGCCAGTGTGGGCGTATGGTATACAACTATGGGGTTGTACCAAGAAAAGCAATAGAAACATCATACAAACTTTTGAAAATAAAGTTCTTAGAACGATCGTTAGCCCACCGTGGTATTTTTAATTTTTTTTTTTTTTTCCGAGGGTAGGTGAAAATCTTCAACAAGACACTATGAGGATCGACAGCGCGTGCTCATAGTAGTGTGGGATTCTTACCCACTAAAAAACCTCCCTTCAAAGCAAACTTGTTTTCATTTTTACTACTACTAAGTATTCGACTTATCAAGTAGTTTTCATTTTACGTAATAAGGACGTTTTGCAGGGACCTTCCCATTAGAAGTTCCTGCCAGCTCCGCAGTTTAGACGCGGTTACTTATCGCGCTAAGTCTAAAGGTTTGGTTCTTTGTAGACGGCGCAGTAAATTTCTTTCTTCCACAATTTGGAGGACTGTATTATCTACGTGACTTTATAGTCGAGTTCTATGCTTTCTCGCGTAGGTTTGAATTTCGTCTTCTATAGTTTTAATGCCAAGATCTCTATGGATATCGCTATTTCTGATATACCATGGCGCATTAACAATACCTCTTAGCACTTTGTTTTCAAAAGTTTGTAAGATTTTAATATTACTTATTTTGGTACAACCCCAGAGTTATATACCATATGTCCATACGGGCTTTAGCACTTGCTAATATAAAAGCAGTTTGTTATCTATGGAATATTTTCCAATTAACCAATACATTTCTCTATATTTTTCTTAACGTGCGTTTTCCATTTCAGCTTTGTTTCAAGTGTCATTCCAAGATACTTAGCCTCGTTTGCAAACGGAATTTGAACCGAGTTCGAAAAGATCGCCAAATTATTTATTTTCTTATAAGTAAAAATTACATGAACAGATTTAGTCTCGTTGAGTGCGATTCGCAAAACCTTTGTCCATTCATTTACTCTATACCCCCTTCGGGTAGGGGTTAGAATATACCCGAGGTAGGCATGCCTGTCGTAAGAGGCGACTAAAATCCACCCTTCGTATACCGGGCTTAAAGTGTATACAAAAAAATGCAATGAGTAAAACGAAAAGATTTAATACCCCAGGTGGCAGTCCAGGTTCACTGGAAAATCCACCCTCTTCGGAGGTAGGCTCTACGGATTCTGGGGAGAGCCAATTATTGCAATTGATAAATCCCTTTATAAAAAGTTCAAGGGTACCTCGGTCTCCACCATCAAGACCGAATGTCTCCGGGAAAAAAAGTCCGCCGGAAGTGCAAGCGCACAAGAAACAGGACTTAGAGAAATGTAAAAGCTTTGAGAAGGAAAATAACGAACTTCGCAATAGGCTTGATGAAATGGATCGGCTCTACCAAGAGCTCAAAAAAGAGGTAGACATGCTGAGAGAGGAAAACAAGCTTCTAAAGAACTCGCTTTTACAAAAAGAACGCGAAGATTCCCCTCCCCGCGCAGCTAATCCACAATATCACACGGACGAAGAAGAGCTTGCACGCGAAACGAATTGCGTCTTAAAGAAAAGACCTAGCAAAAAACGCAGAGCCGGCTCTTCGCCCGAAATCGAGCCGCGAAAAGAAGACAAGCAAAATGAGCCGAAGCCAAAACAAACTCAAGCTAAAGCACGTCCTCCGCCTGCAATAAACGTCGTTGGCATAACGGACTACAGTAAGCTACATTGCCTTCTTAAAGGTACGACGACATCGAAATTCAAGGTAACGTCACTCAGGAACAATGCGTGGAAAATTAACGTTGATGACTCCGATGGCTACCGAGCAATATCACAAAAATTAAACACGGAAAAAATCCAGTGGTATACTTATGAAAATAAGTCAGAAAGACCACTGCGTGTTATAGCAAGGGGTCTCCACCCCTCGTGCACAAAAGACGACGTAATGAACGACCTCAAAGCTAAAGGTTTGAAAATTCTTAATGCCGTCAATATTCTCAAAAAGGTGAAGCAACAAACGGAACAAGGCCAGGAAATCATGGTCAAGCATGGACTTCCGCTCTTTATGCTTACCTTTGACAGGAGCGAAAATGTAGACGATATTTATAACGTTAAAACTATTCTGAATATCGTAGTCAAGATTGAGCCTATGCGTACGAGTACGAGATCGATACCTCAGTGTAAACGCTGTCAAGGCTTTAATCACACACAGTCGTATTGTCAAAAAGAGCCGAGATGCGTAAAATGTGCTGGTAACCATCTCTCAGAAAAGTGTAACCTAAATAAGCAGGCCCCGGCTACCTGCATTAACTGCAAAGGAAAGCACCCAGCGAACTATCGAGGTTGCGAAGTGGCAAAAGAGCTTCAAAAAAGGCGAGACACATTTAAAAATATTCAACGCCAGAACGCAGAACCGGTTAAAAATAGTCGTGAAATCGCTAAGCCAAGGGTAACGACCGTCAATAAACACGTCAAACTTAAGACGAGAGTCGAGCAAAGTAAAGTTCCTTCGGCAAAATCAAAGGAAAAGCCACAATCTACAGAGACGCTAACATATGCTCAAGCTGCGTCGCTAGAAACCAAGCAAAGCGGTGTTACGGTAGACCCAGTCTCCCAAGTCTTCTCTATAATTCTTGCGAAACTTGAGGAGCAAACGAAGGTAAACAAAGTCATATTTGATAAATTGAGCAAGCTCGAGTTAAAACCTCGCCAGAAAAGAACTCCCATATGAATATGAATCAGTTACTAAAAATTTTAACATGGAACGCAAACGGCCTTCTACAAAAAAACGCCGAATTAGAAGTATTCTTACGGAATGACAACATTGACATTTGCTTGATCTCTGAAACTCATTTGACAAGGGAATCCGGAGTAAAAATAAGAGGCTATCGTGCTTATCACGCATACCACCCTTCCGGAAGAGCTAGAGGCGGATCCTCCTTATTCATTAAAGACTGCATTGAGCACTCCATAAATACGACGATTGAAATCGATACAATGCAAACAAGCTCAGTTCGAGTTAAGAATAGGCACTCATATTTCAACATCGCGTCCATTTATTGTCCTCCGCGATGCACGTTTCGAAGTAACGACTTTGTACGTCTCCTTGACTCACTTGGACCGAATTTCATTATAGGTGGCGATTTCAACGCAAAACACACCTTTTGGGGTTCCAGATCCAATTCACGGAAAGGCAGACTTCTGTACGAAGCCGGTATGCAATTCGGGGTTGATTTCTTTTCGACGGGGAAACCGACGTATTGGCCCTCTGATACAGCAAAAACACCGGACCTAATAGACTTCTTCGTAGCGAAAGGAGTATCTTCAAATTTTGCGAAAGTAGAGGAAAGCTTTGATCTCTCCTCAGATCACTCGCCGGTAATCTTGACAATAAGTGACCGACTAATGACAGTAGAAGCTGTGCCTAGATTAACTAACAAAAAAACTAACTGGCGCGACTTTAGAACTGATTGCGAAGAAAATATTGTCTTAAATGTATCGCTCAAAACACCCTTCGAAATAGAAGATGAGCTCGGCAAATTTATTGAATCAATACAAAATGCCGCGTGGAAAAATACACCTTTAAGGAGGAAAGAAGTCCCATGCAATGAAGCTTATTATCCGCCGGAAATAAAAGAACTTATTCGAGAAAAGAGGAGAGCACGCAAAATATGGCAACAAACTCGCGCTCCCCAGCATAAAACCCACTCGAATTTCTTATGCAATAAGCTGAAAAAAGCGATCCAAGACCTAAAAAACCGAGAGACTTCAGCTTATCTTGAAGGTTTAACCGCCGAAAAAACTACTAATTACTCGCTCTGGAAAGCTGTCAAAAGAATTAAAAAACCGCAAATACATTCGCCACCGATAAGAAAAAACAACGACGAATGGGCAAAAGGTGACAAAGAAAAAGCGGATCTATTTGCCGAGCACTTAGAAGAAACTTTTAAGCCATTTGATGGAGAAACATTGGTAGACGATTTTACCGGTACGACTACGACACCTGACAACCTTAGAATAAAAAGTGTGTCACTTATAGAACTTTGCCAGGCAATAAAAAACCTGAAGAACAATAAAGCTCCTGGCTATGATTTAATAACCGGACAAATCCTCAAGGAATTACCAAAAAAGGCACTATTAAAATTGCTTTATTTAATAAATGCTTCCATTAGATTATTATACGTTCCAAATCAATGGAAAGTCGCAGAAGTCATAATGGTTCCGAAACCGGGAAAATCTCCAAATGACAAAAAATCGTACAGACCGATATCGCTACTACCAATAATATCGAAGGTATTTGAAAAACTCCTTCTGAAACGGATTCTTCCGGTCATTGAAGAGAGACGCCTAATACCTGACCACCAATTCGGGTTCAGAATCAAGCATTCCACAATTGACCAGGTTTATAGAATAACCGACGAAATTGAAAAAGCCCTTGAGGAGAAAAAGATTTGTTCTTGACGTATCTCAAGCCTTCGACAGGGTTTGGCACGATGGATTGAATTATAAGCTAAGACGAATCCTTCCGGAGCAACTTCATAAGATCTTAGAATCGTACCTTAAAAACAGACTTTTTCGTGTTAAGCACGGAACTGAATATTCTGATTTTAAAGAAATCGCCGCCGGAGTTCCGCAAGGAAGTGTCCTTGGGCCTATCTTATTCTTGCTGTACACTCGGGACATACCTCAAACTGAAGGCACTATTGTAGCTACGTTCGCGGACGATACGGCTATTTTGGCAACGGAAAGTTCAATCGAGTCAGCAACCATAAAACTCCAACGAGCCTTGGATAAAATCTGTGAGTGGACAAAAACTTGGCGCATTGTTCTTAACGAGACCAAATCGACGCATGTTAACTTCACTTACAAGAAAATAATCAACCTTCCCGTTTTCATTAACTCGGTACAAATACCGCATGCAAACGAAGCTAAATATCTGGGAATGACACTAGACGCGAAACTTAAATGGAAACCTCACGTTAAAAAGAAACGTGACGAAGTCGAAAATCGACTTAGAGAAATGTATTGGCTAATTGGAAGATATTCCAAACTAAGCGTATATAACAAACTGCTTCTGTATAAGCAAGTGCTTAAACCCGTGTGGACGTACGGTATACAACTCTGGGGTTGTACCAAACCAAGCAATAGGAATCTCATACAATCATTGCAAAATAAAATTATAAGAATAATCGTGAACGCTCCCTGGTATATCAGAAACAATGATATCCACAGAGACTTAGGGATAGCTACCGTGGAGGACGAAATAAAAAACTTCGCTCGCAAGCTTCGTATTCGTCTTCATGGCCATTGCAACTGTGCCATACTCCAAACTTTGGATGTGACAAATCTTACGCGCCGACTTCAAAGAACGAAACCGTTCGAATTAGCGCTATAAGACAAAAAGCCGCATGTCATGACGGTTTCAGCAGGTGCTTTTATTGAAAATCTACCTGCCTCACGCGAATATTCTCTTCTGAAGCTTAAACTACTTGATAAGGTCTAACTTAGTCGTAGTAAACAAAACGAAGGGAAGGGTGTTTTTAGTCAGTAGAAATCTGACACTACTATGAGTACACGGTCTCATAGTGTCTCATGAAGATTTTCACCTACCCACGAAAAAAAAAAAAAAAAAAAAAAAAAAAAAAAAAAAAAATTTACTCTATCCAAAGCTTCTTGCAGTTTTTCTGTAGTATCTTCGACCGTTTTACCTACTGTCAAGATAGCAGTGTCGTCGGCAAATGTAGCTAGCTCAGTGCCTTCTACTTGCGGTATATCACGGGTGTATAATAGATACAAGACTGGACCAAGAACGCTTCCCTGTGGCACCCTAGCTATTATTTCCTTGAAATCTTAGTATTCATTTCCACATTTGACGCGGAATAGTCTATTCGTAAGGTAGTTCTTCAAAATATTATATAGGTGCTCTGGCAGAACTTGTCGTAATTTAAACTTTAAGCCTTCATGCCAGACCTTGTCAAAGGCTTGAGAGACGTCAAGGAATACGCTTGAACAAATCTTTTTTTTTCTTCAAATGACTTTTCGATCACATGTGTTATTCGATGTACTTGTTCAACTGTAGAATGCATATATCTGAATCCGAATTGATGATCCGGAATCAGATGCCTTTCTTCTATTACCGGCTGTATTCGCCTAATCAATATTTTCTCGAACACCTTGGATATAATTGGAAGAAGCGAAATCGGTCTATAAGACGTTTTTTCATTCGGCGGTTTTCCGGGCTTAAGGACCATTATGATTTCGGCGACTTTCCATTGACTGGGAACATATTCTAGTCTAATCGCGGCGTTTATAATGAACAGAAGCTTTATTAGAGGTTTTCTTGGTAAGCCTTTAAGAACCTCTTCCGTAATTAGGTCGTATCCAGGAGCTTTCTTAGGTTTAAGTTTCTTTATCTCTTCCTTAATTTCGGTAAGTGTTGCATTTCTTATTACGCTATTGGCTATATAAGACGTATTTATATTTTCAATAAGAGCTTGACCATCAAACGGTTTGAAAGTTTCTTCCAGGTGGGTGGCAAAAACTTGCGCTCTCTCTTTATCATACCTGGCCCATTCGCCTTGATTTTTCCTAATTGGTGCGGCTTGAATTTGAGGTTTTTTAATACCTTTTATAGCCTTCCAAAGCGAATAATTAGAATCTTTTTCTGCCGTTAAGCTTTCTAGGTAAGTTTGCATTTTATTATTCTTAAGGTTTTTAATAGAACTTTTTAGTGAGTTGCACAAACGGTTAAGATGTGCTTTATGTAGCGGATCCCGAAATTGTTGCCATTGTTTGCCTGCTTTTCTCTTCTCCTTATTCATCTCTTTTATTTCCTGCGGATAAGTTTGAATGTAGCTTGCCAGCGTTTTCTTTGGTTTAGGAGTATTCTTCCACGCGGCATTCTGTAGGATTTCGACGAAGCGATCTACTTCAAGTTCAAGTTCATATGGCGTTTTAACTGATACGCTCAGCTCAATATTTGCTTCAATATCTTTTTTAAAGCCATCCCAACTAGTTTTCGCACTGGTTAATCTGACCGGTCCTACTTATTTAATCAGGGCATCGCTTATCGTCATAATGATTGGAGAATGATCAGAGGAGAGACCAAAGCTTTCTTCAACTTGTATGCAGTTGCCAGATATTCCTTTAACAACAAAGAAATCGAACAGATCTGGTATCTTATTTCTATCAGTCGGCCAATATGTTGGTTTACCCGTCGAGTGAAAATCACAACTGTATTGCATACCCGCATTATAAAGCTTTCTACCTTTCGGAGAGGCGTACCTTGAACCCCAGAATGGGTGTTTCGCGTTGAAGTCGCCACCGATATTAAAATTTGGTTTAAGGATGTTGAAGATGTTTGTGAAATCACTATCTTCAAGTTTACATGGCAGTGGACAATAAATAGACGAAATGTTAAAGGCAAAATGTCTATTTCTAACACGTACCGTGCTTACTTGCATTGCTTTTAATTCAATCTTTACTTCCGCTGAGTATTCGATACATTCTTTTATAAACAAGGATGATCCGCCTCTTGCTCTTTCCGATGGGTGGAAGGCGTGATACACACTATCTTAACATTCGATTGTTTTGTCAGATGGGTTTCACAGACCAAGCATACCGTATATCAATATCTTTTTCTCGTATAAATATTTCTAACTCGTCGAGTCTTCGTATGAGGCCGTTAGCGTTCCATGTAAGAATTTTAAGCATTTCTTTCATATTCGGTTTGAAGTGCACCTGTTATGAATAATGCTTTCTAGTGCAACTAGTCTCTCGAAAATAAGTTTGTTTGTTTTGCATTGCTCTTCAAGTTTCGCAAGTATTAAGGAGAAAACATTGGATACTGGATTTTGTGAGCTACCTCTATCACCGTTTTCCAATGTCGCAACTTGAGCAGGAGTCTTTACGTTAGAGTTTGGACGGTTTTTTGCCTTGATCTCCCGTGGGTTGACGGTCATATACTTGCCATTAGCTGCCATCGCCGCTTGAGCATAAGACTGATCGTCAGTATTCGAAGACTTTGCTTCTGTCACATTTTCTCTACTGCGTTTGGGGTTTTCGTCGTTACCCGATCTTAAGTCAATATTGACGGATAGGCGAAAGATAGGATTTCGCTGCTTTTTTTGTAACTATTTTGGGTCTGTTTTTAATTGGTTTCGGATTAGGGCGCGTGGAATTTTTAAGCGTATCGCGCCTTTTTTGGAGCTCTTTCGCCACTTCGCAACCTCGATAGTTCGCAGGATGTTTTCTTTTGCAGTTTATACAAGTGGCTGGGGTTTGCTTGTTTAGGTGACACTCTTCCGAGAGATGCTTACCTGCGCATTTGACGCATCGCGGCTCTTTCTGGCAGTAAGTCTGCGTATGATTGAAGCCTTGACAGCGCTTACACTGCGGGATCGATCTGGAGCTCTTACGCATGGGTTCGATTTTGACCACGATGTTTAGAATAGTCTTGATACCATATATAGCATCTTTATTTTCATCTGTATCGAAACTAAGCATGAATAGTGGAAGTCCACGCCTTAACAATTTTTCATGATCTCCCTCCGGCTGTTGCTTCTCCTCCTTGATAATGTTGACGGCATCAAGAATTTTAAAGCCTTTATCTTGAAGGTCCTGCATTACATCTTCTTTAGTATACTACGGGTGGAGTCCCCTTGCTACAACACGCAGTGGTCTTTCTAACTTATTTTGATAAGTATACCACTGAATCTTTTCGGTATTCAATTTTTGGGATAATGATCGGTAACCGTCAGCATCATCGACATTGATTTTCTACGTATTGTTTGGCAGAAGATGTCACCTTAAACTTCGATGGCAGAGTTCCTTTAATGAGGCAATGCAGCTTATTATAGTCCGTTATTCCAACGACGTTTATCGGTGGCGGAGGGCATACATTTTGTTGTTGTTGCTTTTCTTGCAACTCCTTGCGCTTTTCATGTTTCTGTGGCTCGACTTCCGGTGACGAACCAGCTTTGCGTTTTTTGCTGTGTCGTTTCTTTTCGATCCAATTCGTTTCACGTGTTAGCTCTTCTTCGTCCGTCTGGTATTCGTGACTAGGTGAGCGATGTGGGCTAACTGTACTTTCTTTTTGTAGATACGTGTTTTTTAGGGCATTATTTTCTTGCCTGAGTAAATCTACCTCCTTCTTAAGCTCACTATAGAGTAGCTCCATTTCGGTAAGCTTGGTACGGAGTACGTCGTTTTCCTCCTCAATGCTTTTTGACTTCGCTGAGTCCCGTTTTTCACGCGCTTGCGCTTCCGGCGGACTTCTTTTCCCGGAGACGTTCGATCTTGTTGGTGGAGATCGAGATACCCTTGTACTTTTTGAGAAGGGATTTATTATGTGCAATAATTGGCTCTACCCAGAATCCGTAGAGCCGACCTCCGAAGAGGGTGGATTTTCCAGTGTACCTGGACTGCCACCTGGGGTATTAAAATCTTTTGTTTTGTTCATTGCATGTTTTTGTATACGCCATACTCGGTATACGGAGGGTGGATTTTAGTCGCCTCTTACGACAGGCATGCCTACCTCGGGTATATTCTGACCCCTACCCGAAGGGGGTAGGGGGTACATACCCACCGTGGTATGTACGTAGCGAAGATATTCAGCGGGATCTGGGAATTCCCAGTGTCGTCGAAGAGATAACAAAATTTGCGTACCGTACCGTCTTTTAACTGTTTGACGCGAACAATTTAATTCCTCGTCTGCAAAGGTCAAAGCCTTTTGACCTCGCGTCATAGTATATGCCGGTTGTGAAAAACGCAGGAACTTTCATCGAAATTAAACCCGTCTAAAGGTTAGTTGTAGTATTAATTTTGAAGAGAGGTGTTTTTTTAGTGAGTAAAAATCTCACACTACCATAAGCGCGGTCGGGTCTCATGGTGTCTATAGAAAATATCGTTTATTTTGTAAATAGGATAATTAAAAAAAAATGCATCGATTTTGATGAATCCATTTGTGAAATATTTGTCTTCCTTCGGAAACAAGCGAACTAAGGCTCTAGTTGATGATATACTCGGTCAGCCTTCCTCCATTTCAGCTGCTATTATGAACTGGACTAGCTTGAGTGGATTCAATGAAGGTAGATCCATTTCTGATAGAAAATATGCATTTAGGTGATATCTTCTTTTATGTATCAGTGCTTCGCATTCCATGAGGTGTGCTGGATTTTCTGCGAAATTTCTGCAAAACCTGCAGTGTCCAGATTATTCCCAGTTTCCTAAGGTGCTCATTGAGTCTGCAATGACCCGTTCACACGCCCGTCAGGGTGCGAAGTCGATTCTTGATAACTC
This sequence comes from Brachypalpus laphriformis, assembly GCA_945910035.1. NCBI lineage: Eukaryota > Metazoa > Arthropoda > Insecta > Diptera > Syrphidae > Brachypalpus > Brachypalpus laphriformis. The sequence goes on from OX246756.1 coordinate 131,932,088, forward strand.
TTAAGCAGGTTCTGCTTAGAAGTTCTTTCGTCTGTCTTAATTGAGAGATATCGTTCCAATGCTTAACCTCTTTCGTTAAGTCTTCTCTTATTTTGTGGGGTCTTATTCCACAAAAAGGTGCTGGTCCAAAGAACGGTGTGTCTGATCCGTTTCTTGTTAGTTCATCAGATGCTTCCTTCGCATCCACTCCTACATGTCCTGGTACCCAGTAGAGAGTTACTTTATTTGTTTCTCCCAGTTTGTTGATCCTGCTGAGTCCTTTGCAGACGACGAACTGGTTCGCTTCAAGTAGTTAAATGACGGTAAGGTTACAATGACCGTGAACACGGTCTTTGTGTCTACGTACAAATTTTGTTATCTCTTCGACGACGCTGGGAATTCCCAGATCTCGATGTATATCGTCGCTACGTACGCGGTGGGTTAACGATCGTTCTAAGAACTTTATTTTCAAAAGTTTGTATGATGTTTCTATTGCTTTCTTGGTACAACCCCATAGTTGTATACAATACGTCCACATTGGCTTTAGCACTTGCTTCTAGATAAGCAGTTTGTTATGTAAGCTCAACTTCGAATGTTTTCCGGGTAGCCAGTACATTTGCCGGTAGTTGTTTTCGAGCTCATCGCGTTTCTTTTTTACGTGCGATTTCCATTTAAGCTTAACATCTGTGTTATTCCTAGATATTTTGCTTCGTTCGCGAACAGTATTTGAGCCGAGCTTAGATATACAGGCAACTCTTTGTAGGTAAAGTTGACGTGAGTAGATTTGCCTTCGTTCAGCACAATACACCAAAGTTTGTCCAAGCATGGACCTTATTAATAGCATGTTGAAGCTTTCCAGTTGCTGCTTCAATAGTATCGCACGTTGTCAGTATCGCCATATCGTCCGCAAACGTGGCGACGATGCAGTTTCTTTCCTGCGGGATATCACGCGTGTAGAGTACACATAGAAGTGTGCCAGGGGTACTGCCTTGTGGAACTCTGACCCCTATCTCATTTCCATGCTTAACACGAAAGAGTCTCTCGGTGTGGTACGATCGTAAGATTAGAAAGAGTTGCCGTGGCAGTAGTATTTGCAATTTATACTCCAAGCCTTCGTGCCAAACCTTATCGTAAGCTTGTGAGACGTCAAAAGATACACCACAACAAATCTTTTTTTCTTCGAGAGTATTGCATATACACCCTGTAACCGAAAAGAGACACTGCTGCCACCTTTTGTGTTGGCTGTCTTTTCTCCGACCACGAACAGCGTGCACGCATTGAGATAACCTAATTATTTTCCTTTGTTACTTTTGACTAATTAAATATTAAAGCTAAGTAAAGTTATTGTGGGACTTTCATTTCAAATACATAAAAGTGGCGACGAAGATGGGATCGCTGGAAACTTCGAATTAATCAGAGTATGGGCGATTCATCTGAAGACGAAGAAATTCAGTCCAGTGATCTGAAAAATATTCATGCAATAAAGAACGAGACTGTTCCGGAAAATTAATTATCTTTTGAGCATTCTTCCAATTCTTCAAATTCAAGAAAAATGTCAAGGAAAGTCTCCATAGGACACATGGAAGCATTCGATGTCGCTAGACAGGGCACTTGGGGATCCTACAAGAGGCGGTTCGATATCTTTCTGGAGGCAAATGCAATCACGACGGCCAGTCTGAAACGAGCTACTTTTCTTACCGTTTGCGGAGCACCATTATTCGATCTAGTAGAATCTTTAATTTCACCAAAAAAGGTAACTGAACTTGATTATGATTCAATTTGTAAGACTCTCTCTGATCACTTCTCTCCACCTCCGTCGGAAATTGTCTCATTCTACAATTTTTTTAAGAGAGATCAACTACCTGACGAAAAAACTACAGACTACGTTGCAGAGCTTCAGAAAATTGCAAGCCATTGCAATTTTGGCGATTCATTAGACCATATGCTACGGGACCGGTTCGTTTGTGGACTCCGGGATAGTCGGTTGCAACAGGAGCTTATAGCAACACCAACAACACTTACATTCCAAAGCGCTCAGGAGAAGGCAGTTGCAGCTGAAACAGCCATTCGCAGTCTACAAATGATTAAATCCAATACGCCTACGACGAGCATATCAGATGATCAAATAAATGCGGTGCAAAGAGGATTCAGCAAGGAAAAAACCAAAAATTTCATAAAATACCAAAAAGGATTTACTTAGCTCCGGGTTTCGTTCAGGTGCGTGCTATAGTTGTAGAGGCGCACACCAACGTACATCTTGCCAATTTCGCACAGCTGTTTGTAACAACTGTGGGAAAATAGGACATATAAAAAAGGTATGTAGAGGTGGAAAGAGAGATGATCAGGGTCACACAAACTTCAAGAGAGCATCCAATTCAATCGTTAATCTCGTATCCTGCGTTCCAAACTTAAAACAACGAACGAATATAGTACTAAATGGACGCAAGTGTGAGTTCGAAGTAGACTCTTAATTCAGTGACATCCTCCATTGTACACGAGGTTGTGAACGATTATCAATGATTTATTTTCAAATGAGCTGGGTGCGTATAAAGGACCACTCATAAGCCTTTCTTTAGACCCGAAGGTTGCCCCAATTCATTTACCTACTAGGAGAATTCCTTTTGCGATTCGATCTAAGGTAGAAGCGGAGCTAGACCGGATGGTTGCACAGGGCGTTCTTGAACCCGTTGATTACTCGCGGTGGGCTACACCAATTGTTCCAGTGCCAAAACCAAATGGAACCATACGGATTTGCGGTGATTATAAGGCAACTGTAAACAAGGCACTGCAGCCGTATTGCTATCCAATCCCTTCGATGCATGAGTTGATTGCAAACCTGCCACGCGGGGCTGTATTTGCAAAGTTAGATCTGGCACAGGCATATCAGCAACTTACTGTGGACGACAAAACGGCCGAGGCTCAGACTAATATAACACACAAAGGCGCATTCAAGGTCAAAAGACTTCAATATGGAATTTCTTCTGCTCCAGGTGAATTTCAGAAATGCATGTCAGGTTTGTTGTTGTTGGAGGTAATTCTAACGGCTTAGCTAGTAAACTTTGAGTTGTTTTCGATCGAATACGATCATCTGGCCTAAAATGACGAAAAGAAAAATGCGTGTTTGATGTTCTGTCCAATGATTTCTTGTGTTTTCGCATCGATGCAGAAGGAATTCATCCTCTAAAAGAAAAATTGTTGTCGATTCAAAATACGCCTCCTCGGAAGAACAAGAGCGAGCTTCAAGCATTTCTAGGACTTCTTAATTTCTACCATTCATTTCTTCGTTCAAACGCAACGCTGGGCGAACTCCTTCACCGACTTTTGGATAAGAATTCTGCTTGGAGGTGGACCAAGATTCATCAAACGTCATTCGATAATCTTAAGAAGCTTTTATCATCAGACAGTGTTCTTATGCCCTTCAATGATAAATTACCTGTCGTTTTGACGTGTGACGCTTCGCCATATGAAGTTGGGTCGGTTTTAGCGCACCTATTTCATATTATTCAAGGACCCTCAAGAAATCTGAGCGAAATTATGCACAACTGGATAAGGAAGCCCTGGCAATTATTGCAGGCATCAAAAAGTTCCATGACTACTTACTTATACGGTAGACAATTCGTGATATACACAGATCACAAACCGTTGCTGGGTCTGTTCTCACCTTCCCAACCTACACCAAATACCCTTTCTGAGAGGATGCTTCGTTCAATCGTATTTTTAAGCGCCTACAACTACAAGCTTCAGCATAAAGCCGGGAAGGATATCGCACATGCCGACGCGTTCAGTCGCCTACCAGTTAGTAATTCAATCGATTCCGAAGAAGAGGAGGAGGAAATAGTCTTGATGATAGATTTACTGGATTCGCCGCTACTACAGGCTAGCGATATTACTAAGGAAATCAAAAAGGACAAACTTGTATCACGTGTCTTACACTGGACGTTGAGGAAATGGCCAGCTGTCGTTGAATCCGATTTCAAAGTTTTTTTTAGTCGGAGGAACGAGATTTCATCCATTAGAGGGAGAGTCAGCGGGTGGTGATTCCTAAAATTAATCGAATGAAACTTCTTGCAGCACTTCATGCAAACCACCCTGGAATAGTTCGCATGAAAGCTTTGGCCAGGAGCTACGTCTGGTGGCCAAAAATTGATGACGACATCGACAGATAGTAAAGCTGTGTAATGTCTGCCAACAGATGCGTCCCGATAATTCTCCTATCAAGGGATACACCTGGGAGGAAGAAAAAAACCCTTGGTGCAGGATTCACGTAGACTTTGCGGGTCCATTTAAAGGAAATCTTTTCTTTTTGGTCGTGGACTCATACTCCAAATGGTTGGAGGTTCATCCAGTTCCTGCTACATCGTCCTCTTGCGCGATGTCAGTTTTGAGACAACTTTTTGCTACACATGGGCTACCCGTTGTCATCGTTTCTGACAATGGAGCTGCGTTCACATCCCATGATTTTAAGAGATTTTTTGAAAATAATTTAATTAAACATATCTTTTCAGCTCCATTTCATCCATCGACGAATGGCCAAGTGGAGCGAATGGTGCGCACTACAAAAGACTATTTAAAAAAGGTTCCGAATGGAGATATCCGATTGCGATTAGCTCGATTTTTGCTGGACCAGCATGTTACACCACATACTTCTACTGGTCGTTCGCCTGCAGAGTTACTTTTTAATCGCCGACCATGTACATATTTCGACAAACTGCACCCTGAATCAATGCCTGTTCAAGCAAAGGTTATACAGCAACAGGTTTCGAAGGAAATCAACTACGATAGTGGTGAACCAGTATGGTATCGGAATTATGCAGCAGGACCTAGATGGGTGCCCGGCCGTATATCGGAAGTCAGAGGTCCGGTTTCGGTCGTCATCGAGTCTGAAGGCGGCCAAGAATTGCATCGTCATGCTGATCAGGTTCGTCGTAGATCAATAGAGCAGACCGCTACCAATCCTGAAGATACAGTTCCTGAAGAAACAGTCGAGATGTCAATTCCAACTATTCCTGATGCAACATCATTGCAGCCCGAGGTTCGACGATCTGAAACGATTTGCAACAAGGTTGAAAAGCCGCAATAGTGTCATCCATGGGCGAAGGAGTATTGGATATACACCCTGTAACCGAAAAGAGACACTGCTGCCACCTGCAACAGAAATGACAGCGGCATTTCTTTTTTGTGTTGGCTGTCTTTTCTCCGACCACGAACAGCGTGCACGCATTGAGATAACCTAATTATTTTCCTTTGTTACTTTTGACTAATTAAATATTAAAGCTAAGTAAAGTTATTGTGGGACTTTCATTTCAAATACATAAAAGGGAGCTTTCTCAATCACGATAGTTATTTTGTGGACTTGGTCGATTGTAGAATATTTGATTGTAAATTAAAACTGATGGTCAGGAATGAGACATTTTTTCGTCGATTACTGATTGTAGACGTTTAGAAAGTAGTTTTTCAAATATTTTTGAAATACCCGGCAATAGGGAAATAGGCCGATATGATTTCTTCTCATTCAAAGGTTTGCTGGTTTTGACACCATTATAATCTCGGCGACTTTCCATTGTCTCGGAACGTAGAGCAATCTTTACGAATAGGGCAGTTTGATAAGACCTTTGTTCGGCAATTCCTTGACCACCTGCGCTGTTATCAAGTCGTAACCCAGACCTTTTTTCGTCTTTAGATTTATCACTTCCCTCAGTTTTATCAATGCAACTTTTTTTACTTAAAAGTTGTCAGATGTCGTGACTGGGGAGTTGGGAGTTAACAAAGGGCCATCGAATGGCTTAAACGATTAGCCAGGAGGTAATTTTTTCTTGATTAACTCTTCTCTAAGTAATTAAATTGCCGGAGAGTGGTCAGAAGAGAGATCAAAACTTTCTTCGACTGTAATAAACTTCTCGTAAATACTTTTTGTAACGTATGTAGCCGTCTTTTTCTGGCGAGCATCGCGGCGGACAGTAAACAGATGCTACATTGTAGCTCACGTGTTTATTTTTAACCCTTACTACGCACAACTGAAGTTTTTTATCTTTATTTGATTCCCTTATTAGATGGGTTTCGGAGATCAAACATATGTATACAAGTCGATACTTTCTCTCATTAAGGAAATTTCTAATTCGTTAGATTTTTGTAAGAGTCCATTTGTATTCCATGTTACTATTTTAAGCAAAGTCAATATCTACTTAGATTTAAATATAAGGTTAGCCATACAAAACCTTTCGAAGTTACTGAGACGTTCGAGAATCCGTTTGTTAATTTCACATTGTTCCTCGAACTTATCGTAGATGTAGTTCAGAAATTCATTCAACGGATCAGAGGGTGGCTCGTCATTTCGTTTGGTAGCTTTGACTGCAGCCTGAGAATAAGTCCGACATACGGGGTTCGCTGGCTTATCCGATGTTATTTTACGTTCAGCCTTTCAGGACGACTTTGACGTACGTTTAATCGGCTCAGAAGGCTGATTGACTCGTTCAAGGGTCTGCACTGCTGATTCGAGCGTCCTTTCAGTCGGCTCTGGAGTCTGAACAACTGGCTTACGAGCCTGTTCAGTCTGCTTTGCAATACGTTCTACCGACTTGGTAGTCCGATCGACTGATTTCTACTACTTACTTAGATGGCGCTACAGTCCGGGGTGAACCTGGGTCTCAACCAACAAACCTCTCCAGCCAGCGCGGTTACGAGCCAGCTGCCTCCAGTTGCGCAAGCCAAGTTGGTTGAGGTCCCCCTCCACTTGTTTGCGCCACCTACCGCGAGGTCGTCCTCTACTGCGTCGTCCATCCGGGGTAGATTCGAAGACTTTCTTAGCGGGAACGTTGGGCTCCATCCGCTCCAAATGGCCCAGCCATCTTAGTCGCTGTATTGAACTCTTCTGGCGAAGTCGATGTCCTTGTACAGGCCATATAGTTCGACATTGTACCTTCTCCTCCACTCACCGTCTATGCAGACGGGACCAAAGATCGCTCGAAAAACTTTTCTCTCGAAATAACCAAGGGCATCCTCATCCGGTTTTGTCAAAGCCTCTGCGCCATACAGCAGGACTGGGATGATTAGTGTCTTATAAAGAGTTACCTTAGTAGTTCAAGATAAGGCTTTGCTACTCAATTGCCGTCTTAGCCAATAGAAACAATGATTGGCAAGAGTAATTCTTCGTGTGATCTCCTTACTGATGTCATTTGTGGAGTTCACCGTAGAGCCTAGGTAGACAAAATCCTTTACTACCTCAAAATGATATCTGTCTTTTGCGGCGTTTTGTCCAAGACGCCGATGTTGGGTGTCCTTTTTTGTAGACAGCATATATTTTGATTTGCTTTCATTGACCGCTAGACCCATCTTTGCTGCGTCGATCTCAATACTCGTAAATGCCCCATTGACGGCCCGCGGAGTTCTTCCGATTATGTCAATATCATCGGCATAAGCGAGTACTTGTACCGACTTGTAAAAGATTGTACCTCCGGGGTTGGCTTGTGAGTTTCGTACAATTCTCTCAAGTACTTTGTTAAAGAGATCGCATGATAGCGCGTCACCTTGTCTAAGACCTTTCTTGAGATCGAATGGTTCGGTGATATTCTTACCGACTTTGATGGAGCAGCGAGAGTTCTCCAGCGCCATTCTGCACAAACGGATGAGCTTGGCGGGGATGCCAAGACTCGACATGGCTCTGTTTACCTCGTCTCTATACACGCTATCATAGGCAACTTTGAAATCGATGAAGAGGTGGTGCGTATAATCGGCGTTGTAGATTTTTTCCGTCGCATCGTAATTCCTTTGCGACTGCGCAACCGCGATAATTTGCTGGGTACCTTCCTTTGCAGTTAACGCAAGTAGCTTTTTCATTTTTGCTTAAACTGCAATTTTCCGAAGAGTGTTTTCCAGCCCACTTAACGCAGCGCGGCTCCTTCCGACAGTACGCCTGTGTATGATTAAACTCTTGGCAACGCTTACATTGAGGGATTGTCTTCGTGTTGACACGACCATACTCGTGATTGAACGAATGTTATATATCTTTTCCTGGCTTTCCGTTTTACAGAATGATAGAACAAAAAGCGGAAGTTTACGTTTCACTATAGCTTCTTCTCCACGGTCTCTCTTTTCTTAAAAGGTTCACGGCGTCGAGAATGTTATAACCTCTATCACGTAAATCACCTGTAACTTCTTCTTTAGCGCATGATGAATGAAGTCCTCTAGCTACGACGCTCAAGGGTCTCTCAGACTTGTCTTCGTAAGTGTGCCATTGAATTTTTTCATTGCCAAGCTTTTGAGCTACAGCCCCATAGCCCTCAGCGTCATTAACCTTGATTTTCCATGTATCGTTTCGCAAGGAAGTTACTTTAAATTCAGTAGCGATTGTTGTTTTTAACATTTTTCTCAAAGAATTATAGTCCGCAACGCCTGAAATATTTTTTGTTGGAGGTGCGCGTTTGCTTTCAATTTGCTTTTCAGGTTTTGGCTGCGCTTTGCGATTACGTTCATGTTGTGGAACAACCTAGGGTGATGAATCGGTCTTGCGTTTTTTAGATGGTCTTCGTTTGAGTGTCCAATCCGTTTCGCGTGTGAGTTCTTCTTCGTCCGTACTGTAGACATGGCTAACCGGAGAAGGTTCACTATGAATAACCATCTGCGTTTTTGAAGACTCGTTTTGAAGCAAAGAAACTTTATTCACTGATTCAAGTTTATAAACTTTGCTTTTGAGCTCCCGACACAATAGTTCCATTTCGTCGAGCCTCTTACGGAGCACGGCGTTTTCCTTTTTCAGAGTACTCTCTTCCAAGGCTTGCGTTTCCTGAATTAACACATCCGGGTTCGCGAGACTTTTATTTTGCGCTTTAGGAGAAGCCTTTTGAGGCGGAGGTCTTTGTCGTCTTGAGCTTTTCCTAAATAGGTTAATTCAATTTTGATGCAACAAATAGCTCTCCCCAGAATCCATAGAGCATGCCTCTTGCGAGGGTGGATTTTCCAGTTCAACTGCCGGGGTATAAACACCGTTTATACTGCCACCTGGGGTATAAACACCGTTAGGTTAGGTTAGGTTAAAGGGGTTAGCTGCAACGAATGAGCGCAGCCTTCACTCCGATCTCAAACGAATCCATTGTGCTCCCCTGACGTGGAGTTTCCTGGCTGAAGAACTGTAAATAGAGGAAAAAACAAAATAGCTATAGTTCTGTGCTAGTGGAACGGCCTCCTCTCAACCACCCTGAAGAAGTTATAAATTTCATGATGGTTGTTTGTGGCTTTTCAGGCAGATCGCCCAGATGGTTGAAGAAATACTCTCCAAGGGCCGTCTTCCTGGTACTGCAAAGACTAGGGCGTTTGCAGAGGAAGTGTTCCATGTCCTCCTCTTCGTCTGTATTGCCGCATCCTCTGAGTTCATCTGTACTTAGCCGCATTCTCTTTCGGTGGGCCACCAATAAGTTGTGGTCTGTAATGGTACTTACGAGAAGCGCCAAGTTTTGTCTATTGTGAGTAAGGATGAGCTTGGTTTTCAACTTGTCATGTTTTGTCCAGATGCTTCTGGAGACACGGCATGAAGGGAGCCCTCTCCATCTTTCTTCTGCTTGTCGTTTGAAGTCAAGTGCTATATTAGATTTAACAGGTATTAGGAGAGGTACGACTGAGCTTTGGACCATTGACAGGTCTTGTTCTGATCCCTTTCCTGACAATTCATCCGCCATTTCATTCCCTGGAATTCCTTTGAGTCCTGGGACCCACCAGAGTGTTACGTGGTGGCTTTGGGTAATCATGTTAAGCTCCTCGCGGCATCGTTTCATTAGCTTTAATTTTATAACCGCGGATGAGATGGCCTTTATAGCAGCTTGACGATCTATGTGGATATCAATCTCATTCCTAGTAACAAGTTTCATGGATAGTACTCGTGCCACCTCTGCTATCGCTAGGACTTCTGCCTGGAACACACTAATGTGGTTTGGAAGCCTTAGTGATATTGTAATATCAGGTTCCGCTGAGTAGATACCCGAACCCACTCCTTCGTTTGTTTTGGACCAGTCAGTGAAGATTGAAATACTATGCGGGTTAATGGCCCCACCGTCTTCCTAGTAATCCCTTGATGCGATGGCCGTTTTGACGTTTTGACTAAAGTCGGAGGATGGCGGAAGATAGTCTGTAGTGGTGTCTAAGTGAGCCCATCTTGAGATGCTACGGTGGCCCGTTTGGCCCTTTCTCCATAGGTTGGATTCTTTTAGGCGTAGGGTACTCATCGCGGCAGACTTCTTAACAAATAAGTCAAGTAGAATCAGTACTAGAATTGTTTCAAGTGCTGCGGTCGGGGTAGTTCTAATGGTGCCTGTGGTTGCTATGCAAGCAAGTCTCTGGATTTTAGTCAACTCTTTGCGATGCGTGTTTTTCTCTGCTATTAGCCGCCAGACAATGCACCCATATGTAAGAATGGGTCTGACATCCAATCATCATCCAATGGATGATGGCAGGTTTGCCTCCCCATTTTTTACCAATAATTCTGCTGCCAGCATAGAACGCAATATACGTTTTCTTTATTCTTTCATTTGTGTTATCTCTCCAGCTCAGTTTGCGGTCAAGTATACGCCCAAGATACCGTGCTTTATCCGAGACTTGGAGTGGAGTGTCGCCGAGTCGTAGGGGAAAGCTGGGATTGCTCTTTTGGTGCTGAAGAGGATAGTGTCGAGAAATTTGACGGACATACTAAGGAGGATGATGTCGTCTGCATAAGCAACAACTTTTACTCCGCTGCGTCCTAATTTAAAAAGGATCTCATTGCGACAAGAGTCTATAGTAGGGGAGATAGGAGCCCTCCTTGCGGGGTTCCAGTGCATTTACTTGGCTGTCACCCAGCTCCGAGTTGATGTGTCTTGCCTTGACCATATATTCAATCCAGTCGGAGAGTGTGGAATCTACTCTACTCTGAGTCGGTCCAGTGATAATTTTACTGATTCGGTTTTCACATTATTAAGGGTTCCCTCCACGTCTAAAAAGGCCGCTAAAGTGAATTCTTTGTGGTAGAGTGATTGCTTGATTGTTGCTACCACTTCGTGCAGGGCCGGTTCCACTGATCGGCCCTTCGTGTAGGCATGTTGTGGTGGGGACATGTTCCTAGGGATAAATATGGAGTGAATGTATAGATCAATTAGTCTTTCAAAAGTCTTCAACACGAATGAGGACAGGCTGATCGGCCTGAAGTCGTGGGTGTCGGTTTACCAGCTTTAGGCATGAAGATGACTTTAACTTTCCTCCAGACTTCAGGTACGTAATTACAGTTTAGGCACCCGCGAAAAATGGTCGCTAGCCGCGGAATAACGTATTCCTTACTGCTTTGTAGCATCATGGCGAAGACATCATCCGGGCCGAGCGTCTTGTAAGGAGAAAGCGAGTCAATTGCCCATTTCAGTTCCAATTCATCCACAATTTCGGCGAATAGAGAGTAATTAGCGCTAGCACCTGAATCATGTGATATTATTGTCTACGTATAAGGATTTATGATACTACACCCTGGGAAGTGAGTTCCAGGGTCTCGGCACATGATTCTGTCCAGGTACCATCCGGTTTCTTGATGAATCCTGGGACCGAGTGATCCCTTAACAGGACTTTCCGGAGCCTCCCTGCGTCTTTGGTGGATTCAATTTCGCTGCAAAACTCACTCCATGAGGCTCTTTAGCGTAGATCGTCTTTTTCTTGAAGGCACGCTTTCTTTCTTTGTAGCGGTCACAGTCTGCGGGATTTCTGGTGCGCTCTGCCAGATTGTAAAGTTTCCTGGTATAAGTGCGTAAGGTTGAGAGCTCACTTGACCACCATGCGGGGTTGAGCTTCCGTTTATTTTTACTTAGAGGGCATGAACTTTCGAAGGCTACTTTCAGGGTTGAGGTCAGGGTCTTGACCTCATGGTCAATCATATCTTTGTTTAACAGGGGCAAAGAGCTGGTCAAATGGTAGTGCATGCGATCATATGTAAACACAAGCGTTTTCACTCAGCTGAGGCCTACCAACCTCCACGCGGTGACAGCCGGGTGCCTAGTACCCTAATCCAAGAAATGGGTAACCAACCTCGTTTGGCGGATTCTTGGCGGCAGCAGATGAGAGGGGGGAAGAGTGTTTTCTCACTAGAGCACTTCTTCCTGCTCCAGGCGGCAGCGGACGAATTCCATAGACAGAGTCAACGGTGGAGTCTATAGTTCCAGTTAGGTTGAACTTAGTGAATACCTTGCGCGAGCTACTTCGGCGTATTCGGATCCCATCTCGGTAAGGAATTTCCAATGTTGGTCAGGACATTGGAATAGAGATGGTGGCGGAGGAGCCCTTAATTGGCCAACGGCAGCGCTCATACTCCCGTAGCGGACTACTGGCACCGGTGTACCCGGCCCCTCGTCCTAGGGGAATAATTAAGGAACTGGCCCTCCAGGTTGGGGGTTGTGCCGTCGGGGTAACCTACCACGTAAAAAACCTACGGTTCCGAAACAACCAAAAGCCTCGGATAAGGATGACTCAACTGATGACGACCCCAGCAAACGAAATAAGGACAATGACCTTCGGATCTGTACGTGGAATGTTCAGTCCCTTTACAGACCACGTGCAGCCGAACAACTAGCAGAGGCCCTAGACTGCTATAAAGCAGATATTACCGCCATCCAGGAAGTGCGATGGGATGGGCCGGACAAAAAGAGGATGAAAAACGGTGACATCTACTACGGTGATTGCTACAGAGGCAACGCTTATTCGGATGCGGATTTGTCATACGCGGCAGACTTAGGCAAGAAGTCTTAAGCTATCAAGGCTAAATTCGCTAACATAAACCTAATATGTGTTCATGCCCCCACGGAAGAAAAGGACCCTGCCACCAAAGAGTGTTTCTACGAGCTCCTCGACAAAACATGCGAGCAATGTCCTAAATACGACGTTAAAATCGTATTGGGCGATTTTAACGCCAAAATAGGAAAGGAGGACGTCTTTGGTAGGGCAGTCGGTAAGCATAGCCTACACGACACCACGTCTGATAACGGACTAAGGCTAATTGATTTCGCTGTGGAACGAAATGTCACCATAGCAAGCACATGGTTTCGTCATCTCGATATTCATAAGCAGACATGGCGGTCCAATGATCATGTAATGATCAACCAAATTGATCATATTGCGATCGACGCAAGGCATGCCTCCAGTATTCTGGATGTCCGGACCTTCCGAGCGGCCAACATAGACTCGGATCATTACCTTGTTGTAGCCAAGGTACGAATGCGGATATCCCAATCTGAGCAACAAAGAAGAATCACTGTGAGAAAATTTAACGTCAAAAAGCTACAATCGCAAGAGACCACCAGACTCTTCGCTGAACGCGTATCCCGAAATCTCTCAATCACCTCTATGCCGCCAGCATCAAGTGCTGAACAGCAGTGGCAACGATGCCAAAATGCCATCAGAAACGCCGCGACTGATGTGCTGGGTCTCGCTCGCCCACCACAGCGAAACCCCTGGTTTGACGAAGAATGCCGGCGAGTGCATGCAGCAAAACAAGAGGCATACAAAGCGGCGCTGCAAAGGAAGACGAGAGCTGCTCGTGAGCTCTACGAGCAAAAGAGACGGGAAGAACATCGGCTTCTCCAAAAGAAGAAGAAAGAGCATTCTCAAGCGCGCGTTTGAGAATATCGAGTGTTTACACTCTAGGAACAATGTACGGACGTTTTACCAAAAGGTAAAGAGAACGTATCAGAGGAGCAATACCCGTACAGAAACCTGTAGAGATGAAAATGGAAACCTCGTAGTAGAATCACAGTCGGTGCTGAGAATATGGAAAAACTACTTCTGCAGACCGTATAACGGCGACGAAGACCAACATCCCGCTGTCAGGCAGAATGAACCATTCAACATAGACGATGATAGTCAAAATGTTCGTCCACCTGACCAAAACGAAGTGAGGATAGCAATATCCAAGCTAAAATCCAACAAGGCTGCTGGACCTGACGGCTTACCGGCCGATGAAGGCAGCTGGGGATGAATCGGTAGAGTGCATACACCAACTCATCTCTAAGATTTGTTTAGACGAGTGTATGCCTGATGAATAGAACCTCAGCATCGTTTGCCCGATCCACAAGAATGGAGACCCCCTCAACTGCGCCAATTATAGAGGCATCAGTCTCCTTAATATCGCATACAAGATCTTTTCTGCGATATTATGTGAACGCCTGAAACCTTTTATCAACAGCCTGATTGGACCCTATCAGTACGGTTTCAGGCCAGGAAAGTCCACCATTGATCAAATCTTCACACTTCGGCAGATCCTGGAGAAAACCCAAGAATTTCAAATCGATACTCACCACCTCTTTATCGATTTCAAGGTCGCCTATGACAGCATCTATAGAGAAGAGCTTTATAGAACCATGTCTAGTTTTGACATCCCTGCCAAACTTGTCTGTCTGTGCAGGCTGACGATGAAGAACGCTCGCTGCTCCATAAAGGTCGGTTATGACCTCACCGAGACCTTTGATGTCAAAAAAGGCTTTAGACAAGGTGACGCGCTGTCATGTGACTTCATTAATATTGTACTTGAACGGATTGTGCGGAACTCACAAGCCAACACCGGAGGCACAATCTATTACAAGTCTGTACAGCTGCTTGGATACGCCGACGATATAGACATTATCGGAAGAACTCAGCGGGCTCTCACCAGTGCGAAAGCGGCCAAAATGGGTTTAGCGAGGGCAAAACCAAGTATATGCTGTCAACAAGAAGGGAAAGCCAACACCGACGAATTGGACGAAACGTCACAGTCGGCAGCTATAACTTCGAGGTAGTAAGGGACTTTGTCTACCTTGGCTCTGCTATAAATTCTACAAACAAGATCAGCGCAGAAATCAATCGGAGAATATCTCTTGCCAATCGCTGTTTTTTTTTGGGCTTATTAGGCAATTCAACGGTAAAGCCAAATCTCGAACAACTAAGGAGGCAGTGTATAAGACCTTGATCGTCCCAATCCTGCTTTATTAAAAGACGATGAAGATATCCTTGGTCGCTTCGAGAGAAAAATTCTTGGTAAGATTTTCGGTCCCGTTTGCGTTGACGGGTTTTGCAGGAGAAGATTCAATCACGAACTATCCGAGGTGTGCAGCGAGATCGACCTAGTCAAAAAACTGCGTGTTGGACGTCTGAGATAGACAGGACATATAGAGCGAATGGACACCAACGCTCCGGCCCTCAGAGTCTTCGAATTTAACCCCGAGGGACGACGCAGTAGAGGGAATCATCGCCGTAGGTGGCGCGCACAAGTTCAAGGGGACCTCGACCAACTTGGAGTGCGCAACTGGAGGCAATAAGCTAAGGACCGAGCTAAATGGAGAGGCTTGTTGGTTGAGGCCCAGGTTCACCCCGAACTGTAGCGCCACCTACGTAAATAAGTAAGTAAGTAAGGGGCAAAGATCGGGGATGCTTCGAGTTACCTACGAGGGTTCTAAAAATGTCTTAATTTGTTCTCTTGGGATTGCAATACACTTAGTTTTAGAAATTTTGTGTTTTCGTTAACAGGGAAGCAGATAATTCTATGATCCGAGAGAGTAACGGTATCGGACACCTTCCAGTCACTGACTACCAGGGACCTGGAATTAAGGGTCAAGGTTACATCTAGGACTTCCTGTCTGTTTTTTAACACAAAAGTGGGACCCAATATTTTCTACACACAAATTTCTACTAATAATAAATTCAAGTAAAGACTCGCCCCTTTGGTTGATGCCACTACTTCCCCATTGTATGTGGTGTGAATTGGCATCGCAGCCGATTAGGAGATCCCATCCTATCTTTGTAGCGTTATGCACTAGGTCGGCGAGCATCTCGGTGGGTGGGGGCCGCCGGTCATCGTAGGGCAGATAGCCCGATGTCAGGACCAGGGGTTTGTTGCCCACCTGTTCAAGTCGGGCTGATGTTAGGTCTGCGTTGCTAAATTGGGATAGAACAAAGAGGTTAATTGGTCTTTTTGCTAGGATGCAAGTGCGGAACTTACTGCTCTGTTGGCTCTTTCCAAAAATTAAGGAATAGTCCTTGCTGTTCATTCCGCATATTTTTTGACCACAGTTCCAAGGTTCCTGAACAAGGGCAAAGTCAACATTGTGCTTTGTAATATAGTTTATCATGTTTATCATGCAGCATGTTTGTTTTTCTCCCTTCCGCCAGCGGTCTAATTTTGACCATGTTGATACCGATCTGTATCTTGTGCCCCTTCGCGGGTAACATGGTGATTGTTTCATGGTTGAGCATAATACTGGCTTCTTGGCCCGATTCTGTGGGCATCCCTATCTCCATCACCTTCCGATCCTCACTAGGAAAATCCGGATTTAAGGATCGTAGAAGCTGCTCCAAGTTCTCTTTCGATATAGTTGGCCCAGGGATGCAGATCTTTACTCTGGGTTTGGTCGGTAGGTGTCTTTTCGGCACCACCATCAATTTCATACCCTTATCAGGTGCTGGTATCCTGCTCACTATTTCCTTGAGCCATTTGAGCGTGGCTTCGTTCAAACAGTCCAAGATCCTGAAACCTTTGACCGTGGACAGCTACCCGAAGAGAGGTACCGGGCCGGAGGTACCGGGCCGGTGGGTTTGTTGGTAGCTTCGATTAGCCTGTCGATCAATGATTTTTCTACTGTGGTCCATTGTGCGTCCGTGAGCTTTTTTTCCAGGCTATTGTCATTGATAACGGCCACCTTAAGATGGTCTTTGACTACGTCTACTAGAGTGGTTGAAGCCTCTGCGGTTTTCTGCTTCTTCGTAGGCGACGCAGGTGGTGTCGTCGTTTCGACCTCTTTTCGAGGTGCGCGCACTCGGCACTGGCGAAGCTACCACTCTCACTCGCTACGTATCAGTCGGTCACTGACTGCTAGCTGGACGGCGCGATTGTTGGGCAGGTGTATAGCTAGAGTGTATTGTTTGTAGTGAATTTTCTTTTCTGTAGTTCGCATTACTTCATGGAGCGCCATTTCTGTCGAACACCCCTTAGTGTACGCATGCTGAGATTTGGATAGAAGGAATTGATCTAGGGAATTTCGTATGTGTGTGTCTAAGATACGTTTCAATGTCTTTAAAAGGAAAGAGAGTAAGCTGATGGGTCTGAAATCCTTTGCGGATCTATGACCACGCTTTTCGAATAAACACAACACGAACACGTTTTATGCTTTCTCGCGTAGTTTTTGATTTCGTTTTTTACAGTTTTATTGCCAAGATCTCTATGAATATCGCTATTTCTAATATACCCTGGCGCATTAACATTATTGCGTTTTTTCTTTACATGCGTTTTCCATTTCAGCTTCGTATCAAGTGTCATTCCTAGATACTTAGCGTCGTTTGCAAACGGAATTTGAACCGAGTTTGAAAAGATCGCCAAATTAGTTATTTTCTTATAAGTAAAATTTACATGAACAGATTTAGTCTCGTTGAGTGCAATTCGCCAAACCTTTGTCCATTCATTTACTCTATCCAAAGCTTCTTGCAGTTTTTCTGTAGTATCTTCGACCGTTTTACCTACTGCCAAGATAGCAGTAGGAACTTAAGGCTGAAGACGTCTTGACTGTGACGCAAAACCTGTTGACAGTATGATGGAAGAAACTTGTACGGTATCTACTCCAGGTGGTACTCGTGAAAACGATAATCCACCCGTGGTCTTTTTGACTACGGCCGGGACGAGGATTCTGGAGGTCCCAACCACCATACTTTTATCCCCCGCCTCTGGCGTTGAATCAGAAGTAGCAGCGACGCTTGTTTCAGAAGACTCCTGCAGCTCTGTCTCTGACTCGTTTGGTAGACTGGGCTGGAATGGCAAAGAAAGTGGCGGAAAGGCTTCGGCTGGAACGTCTAATCTCTACCTCAATAGAAGGGTAGCTGGTCGAAGTTGTGTCGGTGACGGTTTGACTCGGGAAACCAATAAGGCTGAACGAGCTCCCGAAGCGGCGCACTCCGATGGGCTCCTGACTAAGAGTCAACTGAAAAGGAGAAAAATGAAGGCGGCGATGGCGCGGTGCAAAGAGGCTGCAAAGTCAGCTGAAGGCGCAAGCGCCGAAAGCGGTCATCCTTCAGTAGCGACAGGAAAGAAGCTTAGGTCGGCAGAAAGTACTCCAACTGGAGCCGATCAATCCCTCAGACCTAACGCTGGCTCCTTTTCGGTCGGCTCGAACAGGTCCAATCTGATGGAGCAAGTTTCGCCTGCTCTTCTTGGTGGAAGTGCGTGCGCATCTGATGCGCGCTCTTCTGTCGGGCACACTCTTACCGCTGGCGTTATCTGCGCACAAAATCTGGTGGATACTGGTGCTGTTACCCCTAAAGGTCCCAGCACTAGCGGACAGAAAATGGCTGACGCAGGCAAAGCCACGGGTATGGGCGCTCGCCTCGCCGGAAGCATGTGCGCACCTGGTGCGCGCCCTTCTGCTAATAAAACTGCGACTATGTCTTTGATATTTTCGCAGATAAACCTCCACCACTCAAAGGCTGCTACCGCTCTCTTAAGTAGCAGACTTTCCGTGGTGCGTACAAAACCCCACATAACATCTATCCAGGAGCCATACGTGCGGAAGAAGCGCATATGTGGTTTTGGGGGTGTTCGTGGAGTAACGGTGCTATGTGACGAGCGATCTGAAAGACCGAGAGCTTGTCTAATTGCGCCGAATTTCCTCTCAGTAACCAAGCTTGGACAATTTTGTGGACAGGACCTGGTTGCTGCAGCTGTAAGCTACGAAACGACCGGAAGTTGGAAAACCTTCGTCGTTGCGTCGGCTTACTTCCCTTATGATTCGGTAATGCCTCCACAACCGAAGGCGGTTGCCGAACTCATAAAGTACTGTGACACTCGGGAGATGGGACTAGTCATATGTTGCGACGCGAATGCTCAGAATACAGTAACATACGAGGAAACCATCTCCTAGACTTTATACTATCGTCTGGCATGGTAATTAACAATGTTGGCTCCCAGCCAACTTTTGTTACGGCGAGGAGGCAGGAGGTAATTGATTTGATTTTATCTAATAGGTATTTCAAGTCATTTACTAACTGGAGGGTACTGCCGGAGGTGTCCTTGTCAGACCATAGATACATCGCTTTCCAAATCGAATGCGAGACCATAACTTTGCAGGAGAGGAGGAATCCGAGGAAAACCAACTGGGTGCGGTTTAGGGAAGAACAAGACAGATCTGTCAAAACTCCAACTAAACTCAGAACGAAACGAAAGGTTGAGGATGCTGTTCAAAACCTGACCAGTGTCCTTACCAGCTGTTTTGAACTGACGTGCCCATTGACAAAAACCCCCTGCAGAACTCCGGCTCCCTGGTGGAGCCCAGAACTGCAGCAACTTAGGAAAGAATCCAGAAAACTTCTAAATAGGTAACTCAAGACAAATTTAGAAGGTGACTAGGATCTTTTTAGATCGAAGCAAAAAGACTACAAGAAGTTAATGTGGTTGTCGAAAAGTGCTTCTTATAGAGATTTTTGTGAAAAGATCGAGACACTCGGTGAAACCAGGAGGTTGGTTAAGGTTCTCAAAAGGGGTAAGCCGACCAAACCGAAGTCACTGAGAAAGTCTGATGGCAAGTTTACTGAGACAAAAGCGGAAACTTTTAGTCTTCTGCTGCAATCAGATAATCACTAGGTCGGAGCTTGGTCCGCTTACCCAGGCTGAGCTTGATCTAAGTCAGAAAACTGGGCGCAGCTGGTATATTGCATCAGCCGTGGTAACAGATGAGGCCATCAAATATGCTGTGGCATCTTTTGATGGTTTCAAATCGCCTGGTACCGATGGAATATATCCAGCTATGCTGCAACAGGGTATAGATCAGCTACTGCCAACTCTGAAAATAATTTTCACCGCTGGCTTGGCGCTGGCATATATTCCTACACCTTGGCGGACAGTCGGAGTAGCTTTCATACCGAAAATTGGTAAGGAAGACTATTCGCTCCCCAAGAGTTTCAGACCTATAAGTTTGACATCCTTCTTACTGAAAAGTATGGAGAGACTGGTAGAATTTCACGTGCGCAAAGTTGCTTTGAAACTGCATCCACTATCGGAGATGCAGCATGCCTATCAGCGTGGGAAATCCTGTGAGACCGCACTTCAAAATCTAGTGGCCAGAATTGAATGCGCGCTTGATAGGAGAGAATACGCGATGGGTATCTTCATCGACATTGAGGGTGCTTTTGACAATGCGACTTTTGACTGCATGTGCGACTCTGCCAGACAACACGGGGTAGATGAAACATTAGTCTTGTGGATTAAAGCAATGCTAATGAATAGAACTTTGGTAGTGGATGCGGATTGTGGCCAATGTATTATGACAGGGGTAAACAGGGGTTGGCCGCAAGGTGGCGTTCTGTCTCCATTGTTATGGTGCATGGTGGTCGACTCTCTGTTGAACACTCTAAATAGTTCTAACGTCTACGCTCAGGCATATGCGGATGATGTCGCCGTACTTCCTCTCGGGCCATGCCTGGCGACGGTCTGTGCTAACGCGCAGGCGGCGCTGGACATGATCGATGAATGGTGTACTAGGAGTGGGCTTTCGGTGAATCCTCTTAAAACTAAGGTTGTTACGAGAAGGAGGATTTTGACCGGTCTGACTCAGCCAGTACTAAAAGGCGTGGAAGGGGCTCTCGCGTAAATATGTGGTTGCTTTTTGCACGAAACTCCAAAGAACGGCTTGTCTCGGATGCTCGGGAGCTTTCCCGAGTACGCCTGGCTCTGCTCCAGACATTTTGCTGAACTTACCTCCCCTTGATACTTATATCATGGGTTACACTATCAAAGCCATCCATCGTCTTAGGCGGGGCGGTTTTTGGTATACTCCACACTGGAATTTTGATGAACTTGCGCGACACTTATCTTACGACTCCTGTCTTATGGATATGCCGTCTGACGCAATGATACCAGAACTCCAGCTGATGCGCAAATTCATGCGAAATGTAGTCGTATTTCCACGGATGGTTCCAAAACCAATCAAGGGTCTGGCGCTGGGGTCTTCGTGGAAGTCGACAACATTTGACTTCACTTCTCGTTAGGCAATTATGCGTCTGTTTTCCAAGCGGAAACTTATGCAATCCTAATGGCCATGAACTATGTTGTGAAGAACAGGTGGAAGGGACGTAGCATTTGTGTATGTAGTGACCGTCAGGCTGCGCTTAAGGCCTTGCTTAACCCTTTAACCACTTCCAAAATAGTTCGTGAAACCAAAAACTCTTTGAACTCGGTCGCAAGGCTGAATTCTCTGTCTCTTATCTGGGTCCCAGGTCACACTGGGATCTTGGGGAACGAGATCTCCGATGAGATTGCTAGACAAGGCTCAGAGGAGGCTTTCTCAGGTCCCGAACCCGTGTTGGGTCTTCCAGCGTCCTCGGTTAGGGCTTCCATTGACGATTGGGTCTCTCACGAGCACAATTGTGTGTGGCATGACTCTCCAGGTTGCAGGTTGACTAAACGCATGCTCCCGGACGTCTGTAAGAAATCAGCGGCATTCTTGATGTCTCTCAGCAGAAAAGACTGTAGACAACTTATCGGCGTCTTGACAGGGCACTTCGCTTTTGCCAAGCACCTTAACGTATTAGGCTTAAGTGACACTACAATCTGCGACGCTTGTGGAGAGAGCGACGACACCGCGGAACATTATCTCTGTGAGTGTCCGGCCTTTACTCGTATCAGGTGGCAGATCTTCGGTGCGGATGTGGTGAGTGCTGGTACTGTAAGCTCCTCATCACTGAAGTGCTCGCTAGGCTTTCTTAGAAAGACAAGGAAATTCCAGTAAAATGGGTAAATCAGGGTTTGCTCTCTGGCAGTACAATGGACCAGTTGTGTCTGAGTGCTCCAGTTGAGCGTTTCCTATCCCGACAAAAAAAAAAACCAAAAAGATAGCAGTGTCGTCGGCAAATGTAACTAGCTCAGTGCCTTCTACTTTCGGTATATCACGAGTGTATAATAGATATAAAACTGGACCAAGAGCGCTTCCCTGTGGCACCCCAGCCATTATTTCCTTAAAATCTGAATATTCGTTTCCACATTTTACGCGGAATAGTCTATTCGTAAGGTAGTTCTTCAAAATATTATATATGTGCTCTGGCAGAACTTGTCGTAATTTAAACTTTAAGCGTTCGTGCCAGACCTTGTCGAAGGCTTGAGAGACGTCAAGGAATAAGCTTGAAGAAATCTTTTTTCTTCAAGTGACTTTTCAATTACACGTGTTATTCGATGTACTTGTTCAATTTAGAATGCTTACTTCGGAATCCGAATTGACGATCCAGAATGAGATTCCTTTCTTCTATTACCGGCTGTATTCGCCTAATCAATATTCTCTCGAACACCTTGGATATAATTGGAAGAAGCGAAATCGGTCTATAAGATATTTTTTCATTCGGCGGTTTTCCGGGCTTAAAGACCATTCTATTCTAGTCTAAGCGCGGCGTTTATAATGAACAGAAGGTTAATTAGATCTTTCCTTGTTAGTGCTTTAAAAACCTCTCCCGTAATTAGGTCGTATCCAGGAGCCTTCTTAGGTTTAAGTTTCTTTGTTTCTTCCTTAAGTTCGGTAAATGTTGCATTTCTTATTACGCTGTTGGCTATATAAGACGTATTTATATTTTGAATAAGACCTTGTCGATTAAACGGTTTGAAAGTTTCTCCCAGGTGGCAAAAACTTGCGCTTTCTCTTTATTATGCCTGACCCAATCGTCTTGATTTTTCCTAATTGGTGCGGTTTGAATTTGAGGTTTTTTAATACCTTTTATAGCCTTCCAAAGCGAGTAATTAGAATCTTTTTCTGCCGTTAAACTTTCTAGTTAAGTTTGCATTTCATTATTCTTAAAGACTTTAATAGATCTTTTTAGAGAGTTGCACAAACGATTAAGATATGCTTTATGTAGCGGAGCCCGAGTTTGTTGCCATTTTTTGCGTGCTTTTCTCTTCTCCTTAATCATCTCTTTAATTTCCTGCGGATAAGTTTGAATGTAGCTGGCCGGCGTTTTCTTAGGTTTGGAGCATTCTTCCACGCGGCATTCTGTAGAATTTCGACGAAGCGATCAACTTCAACTTTAAGTTCATATGCGTTTTAACTGATACTCTCAGCTCAATATTTGCTTCAATATCTTTTTTAAAGCCATCCCAACTAGTTTTCGCACTGGTTAATCTGACCGGTCCTACTTTTTTAATCAGAGCATCGCTTATCGTCATAATGATTGGAGAGTGATCAGAGGAGAGATCAAAGCCTTCTTCAACTTTTATACGGTTGCCAGATATTCCTTTGACAATGAAGAAATCGATCAGATCTGGTATCTTATTTCTATCAGTCGGCCAATATGTTGGTTTACCCGTCGAGTGAAAATCACAACTGTATTGCATACCCGCATTATAAAGCTTTCTACCTTTCTGAGAGGCGTACCATGAACCCCAGAGGGGGTGTTTCACGTTGAAGTCGCCAACAATAATAAAATTGAGTTTAAAGAAGTTGAAGATGTTTCTGAAATCACTGGCTTCAAGTTTACATCGCAGTGGACAATATATAGATGAAATGTTGATGTTGATGTTGATGAAATGTGCTTACTTGCATTGCTTCTAATTCAATCTTTAATTCCGCTGAGTGTTCGATACATTCTTTTATGTTGTAGCGAATGTGTTTGAGCCCTTTTATGGTTGAACCCTTCACCCAAGATTCCTAAATAATGCCAATATCAATGTCTTCCTTACTGAGGGAAACAAGCACTCTTCGAGTGGTGCAGATTAATCTGAATGATTCTCAGCATTGATATTAGTTGGAGTAATGCCGACCACCATGTCCTCCGACATCTTCTCGGGGCCGTCAATTTCGCCTGAATCTTTATCACGACCTGAGGGGCGGAAGACCTTAATGCCTGAAGCACAATAGCGCCTCGACCTCAGCTTCGCCTGACGTCTATCAGTTAAACCATAGGAAATCAATGTATCCTATCACAATGTCATTCGTAAAGAAAAACGTAATGCTACATAACGCCACTCTAACCCAAGGCAGAAGCTGAAATGAGCTGAACGTTTGTGTGCTTTGACAGCCAACAGCTGTGGAACAAAGGAAAAATATGCAAATAAACACTCAACGCGCCTTCGAGGTGGATGGAACGTAACGTTAGCAAAACCGAAGGTCGAGGTGATATTGTGTTTTAGGCATAAGTTTGGCATGCCTTGCGATGAAGAGCAACTTGTGATGTGAATGGGCAAGTGCAGATAAAGAAAAAGCAGACGTCTTTGCGTCCCACCTGGAAGAAACCTTTAAACGGTACGATGGTCAAGTGGCTTACGACAACATCAATAGGCCGGATTAACTATCTGACGATTTAACACTGACAAGGTCAACGATAAGGGAACTCAAACATGAAATCGAGAATCTAAAACCTAAGAAAGCTCCTGCTTATGATTTGATTACTGGAGAAATTCTCAAAGTTTTACCTAGAAAAGCATTGATTAAGCTTCTCTATATTGTAAATGCTGCACTCACACGTGCTGAGCCATTTGAAAGTTGCGGAAGTCATAATGGTTAAAACAGGAAAACCGCCAAATGACGTAAAATCGTATAGACCAATTTCGCTTCTTCCAGTCATATCGAACATTTTTGAGAGGATATTAATAAGGCGTCTCCAACCGGTTATAGAAGAAATTAATCTTATCCCTGACCAGCAGTTTGGGTTCAGAAGTAAGCATTCGACGATTGACCAGGTGCATAAAATTACTGACGTAATCGAGAAAGCATTTGAAGAAAAAAAGATTTGCTCAAGCGTATTTCTTGACGTCTCGCAAGTCTTTGATAAGATGTGGCTGATGGCTTGAAATGCAAACTACGATAAGTTCTCCCTGTATGCCTATACGATATTCTAGAATCATATCTCGGAATAGACTCTTCCGTGTTAGACATGGAAACGAATACTCGAAGCTCAAAGAAATTTCGGCCGGCGTACCGCAAGGACGCGTTTTTGGGCCGCTTCTCTATCTGTTATATACTCGTTGTCCAGTCTTAGCCTGAACCATAAAATAATTATTCTAAGTTCCGCTCAATGCAGCACAAATCGAATGTACATTATTTTAATCTCACTCAATGGTCACTTACTGCAGTTAACGCTTACCGTTTATGTACACAATGTAATTTGCTACTCTAACGAAATATTGTACCGCTATTATTTTCTATTCTTTTTGTTACTCTGTTTCTTTGCTTCTTTTTAAGTTAAAATAAATTCTTTAACAATTGTCATCTCACCGACACCAGACGCAGAGTGTTTTTTATTTTTGCTTTAGGAAAATAATTAAAGTTTGAATTATTTTCCTAAACGTTGCGCCAAGGTCTTGGTAATCGGCAAAATATCTACATCAGGATTTTAGATATTTAACATGGTGACCCCGACGTGATCATGTGAATATTCTACGGGATTACAAATTATTTCGCTTGGATTCTGCACGTCATCGTCTTGAAGAATCAACAGATCCATAGCAGACGACTTTACTCTTCGCACAAAAAGTTGCACATTTAATCAACATAATTAATATTCGCATCGAGGTGGTCTTAACAGGTGGCATTAACTGTAATCAGTTTATTATTGATATAACTACGCTTCTACGCAATTCGCATCGAGACTGCACATTCGTAAGGCTGTATTTAAAGCAATAGCGGCATACCAACAACGACCCCACGCATAACGGAATAGAGGGACAACTCGCTTGAAACAGCAAACCTAGAACGGGGAAACGCATCATCGGATATAGCGGACAATTCATAGCTGTATTCGGGTAACAGTATTTAACTTCGTGCGTATTCTTAAGTTAGATTAAGACTTGCCAGTGAAGTGTTAAATATAGAAATTTTGGATTTTGAGTTCGAGATTTATTCCGCTTACATTTATTCTGCGGAAATCTCAATAGAAATGGCTGAGACTAAGGTAAAGATTGAGAAGCTTAAATCGAAGCGCCAAGTGATCAAAGGACAATTAGGTAGAATTAAAGAGTTTGTATCGAAACGCACTTCAACAGCATTATTTGCCGAACTCGAAACTCGCTTGGAGGCTCTTGAAGTCGCCAAAACCAGCTTCGAAACAATTCAATTGAAAATTGAAGAACTAGATGAAAACGAATCTTCGCTCGCAACCAGAGCAGAGTTTGAGGAAACTTATTTCGAACTTCGGCGTTCATTGCTCACCTTCATTAGCGATGCAAGACATCCAACAGAACCGTCGCCATCGAACACTACTGTCCTCGAAACTACAATCGGAGGTACGCCGGTCCGTCTGCCAGAGATACCTCTGCCTATGTTTTCAGGCGATTACGTTAATTGGACGTCGTTCTATCAAACCTTTGTCACACTAATTCATAAAAATACATTTTCTACGTTCAGCGCTTAACGAAAAAGCACTCAGCTGCATCCGCTCGCTAGAGATTACTGAAGCGAATTATAAAGTAGCCCTCAAAACTCTGGTTTCTCGATACCATAAAAAGAATTCGGCAACAGAACTCCGTGAACTTTTGGATGAACTAAACGTTCACTTAAACGCCTTAACATCGATTGGTAGACCTACGGCGCACTGGGATGATCTCATTATTTACTTAGTTTGCTCAAAATTAGACACGCTCTCATTGGATAAATGCAATGATATACGTTCCCAAGATAGGTTTCCAGCCTTGGAAGAGCGCAAGAAGTTTCTGGATAAACGAGCTTATAATATAGACGAAAAGTCATGCCTTGCTCCTTCCGCTCACACAGCTTCTACGTCAAAGCACATAAAACCACCACCGAGAAAGGATGTTCTACAACGCCAGTTTGCTCTCGCAGCGGCTCATGAAAGGTTTTGTAGTTTTTGTTCTGGGACTCGACATAACATATACCGATGCAAACAATTTCTTCAGCTTACACCAAATCAGCGCTATAATTTAGCGCTGTTTTTTTATAAAACAAGTAAGTTTACTTAAGTGAGTAATCATTTATCTTTGGTAGCAATACTTGTTTTCCAGCCCAAAGTTCTTATTAAAATGAGTAACAAATAGTTTGAGTTTTTGCACTGTTTGAGTACCATGGCAACACATCCTATGCTATTAAATCGATAGTTTCAATGGTCTACTTCCAGTTTTTATTTTACAAGTTTGACTTAATCATATCATTAAACCTAAAAATGAGCAAATTGGAAGACATTCTCAGCAAGAAAAAGACCGTCGTTCCAGTGTTAGACTTAAGTAAGAACATTATACAATCAAAGGAAGAATTTAAGCGTTTAATGGAAAAGGTTCCTGACTATAAAATGAGACCCATTAAAGTCCGCTCCGAAGAAATTAAAATAAAAGATAAGGATTTCTCATTCAAAACACCAAGAAAAGAAGTACGAAAACTACTGAAGCATAATGGGGAACGTGAACCCATTTATTCGTACGCCGACCCAATCCCTAATGAAATGCGCGATGTTATCCTGATGGAGCTTTGTACTGTTCCCATTGATTGGAAAATGCTGACCACGCTGCGGCCAAAATCCAAACTGGAAGAGGACTACTTCAGCCGGCTCGTTGAAATGGGGAAGCTACAGCTGAAAACGGAAGCACGTGACAAGAGAGAATTCACCCTCAACACTGGCATAAAAAAAGTTAAAAACAAATCCGGGGTCATCGAGACTAGACTGCTAACATGCACTGAATGTGGCGAAGAGATGTGCTACGGTATGATGAAATGAATGTTGGTCAACATTCCTGTGTGATGTTCAAAAATTTGAATGTTTTATCTATCTATCCTTTTTTTCAACAGGACGAACATGCACGGATTTCAATTATGATTTGTTTGTGCGGGTTGAGCTAAAACCACTAAAACCAAAACCACCGCCAAACAATGCCGTCAATAAGGGAAAGAGTATCCTCAGAAATAGCAGGAAGAAATCTGCTGCAGCTGTGGCAAATTCTGGCAAACAAAAAAACCGCAAGCATAGTCCTAGCAAAAAGGGGAGAACGGACTCGTAGAAGTGATTGCACTGAAATGAAAATAACAAAATCCGGAATAATTACGTTTTCAGCAAAA
Source organism: Brachypalpus laphriformis (assembly GCA_945910035.1). Taxonomy (NCBI): domain Eukaryota; kingdom Metazoa; phylum Arthropoda; class Insecta; order Diptera; family Syrphidae; genus Brachypalpus; species Brachypalpus laphriformis. The sequence continues at coordinate 131,960,050 of OX246756.1, forward strand.
CAAATTCTTAATCGCAGAAGCACTTTCTCAAATTTTGTTCTGGGATAATCTTTTTCTCGAGAGAGCAGTAATTTTTATTATAGTGTTTTTTTATCCCTAAAAACAGTTGCTTGTAATTGATAAAACATTTTAAAAGGCAGAGAATTTATCATAGTTCTTTTTCTGCTGCAGTTATGCAAATTCAGAGGGGTTTTCCAACCTCTTCGATTCTCATTACGGAGTTTTAACCACTTAAAAGTTTTTTGGATGCAGAGGAAACACCTGGATCATTTGATATCCTTTAATTTTGAAAAAGGCTGCATATGCTCTGTTGGTCATAAGATGGAGTGCGTAAGTTATATGGTATGTATAAGGTTTTGGTTCTACGCACACTTCTTGTACGGAGTTTCCCCTGTCTTTGCTATTAACACGACTTTCACACAACCATCACAAACATTATTCGTTGTTTATATTTCAAAGAAAACAGTTTACGAATTATTCAAGTTTGGAACTTATACAAACTAAATTGTAATTGTTTAAACATTCTATTAGAAGTGTATGTGAAAGCTGCAATAACAGCTGGGTCAAATGGGTAAGATATGTTGAGTAGTTCTCTTTGTGTGTCCAAGTTGGAAGGAAAGAAGAATTTTTTTTTTAACTTTGCTAATTTAAGGTCGAATTCATAAATATTTGTAGCTGGAAAAGTAAGGTCCTTTGTATTGATGCACATATGTTTTAACACAAACCATTGGTAATTGTACTCGCCGAAACTCAAGTGCATAATGACGCTAACCCGAGTGATAATCTATTGCTGGCTATGCTCTTGTGTCGTAACTTTTCGCGCATGGAAGTACAATATCACGCTCTACATTGTAAGCACTTATTATCCATTTTTTGTCTGTTCTAGTTGAACGCGTTCATTCGTGTGAGCGCCATCTATATGTCATTGCATTGTTTAGCACCCAACTTCGGGTCGATCCAACTCTGTTCACTTGAACGAAATCAGCCGAAGAGTAGTGAGGCCTTCAGCCCAGAAAAAAAGAAATTGTAATCGTTTGCCATCAAGAAATAAATCTGCTATTTTTCCATTTTAAAACATAAAAATTAAGTTGCCTTCCATTTGAAGTTGCAGTAGTTCAAACGACCCACGAGGACGAAAAAATCTCCCCTTTTAGCTACCAAGCCGTGGCTTTAAGTGTACCATATGCTTTGAAATGGCATACGATATGAAATCATCTTTTTAATGATCGTCAGTATGTTGAAACCTATCGGCGCATTCACCGCCATGGTGAACACAGATTTTACTCCTGATATCTTCAATGCTTTCCATATAGTGCGTCATGATGCTTCATTTTTTTTTTATAATTTGCGCGCACTCAAAGGGTTATGAATACCTTTAACATGTTTACACACAGTGCGGGTGTTGGAAAGGATGGATAGAGAGAGAGAGAGAGAACTATTTTTTTTTGTTTAGTGGTTCTTGAAGCTCAGTTGTTTATGCTTCAGAGATTCTCCGGGGGTGGCGTCCAGATAACTGGGGAGATTTTTGTTATTTTTTGTCTTTTGCTTCTGATTCACAATACTTTTTTTCCGATAAGCGATGTCAAGGGCAAATCTTCATCAACAGAGCGAACGATTTTTCCAGCCACATGATCAAGCTACTGCCAGTGTTATGCCTTCGCAGTAGTGTCCACACAAGCGTTCGTAATTGATCGGACTGACTTTTTATAATTTATGTAAAATAAATAAATGCCCGAACACAATGATGAAGCTGAAGTACGTCGCGCTGTCAAAGTTAAATACACACACATCCAATACTGCGAACACAATGTGAAGCTGAATCTTGCCGCTGAAGGAGAGTTAACTTCAGCTTCACTGCAGCGCGCTTTTTTGACATTTCCATACAAAAAAAAAATAAAATATATATGGCATAATTAAACGATCGAGTAAAAATGAAAAATATTCTATGCGATTTGAGTAATCTTCACTATAAAAATACAATATAACAAAAAAAAGCCAATGTGTGAAAAAAAATTCCGAAGCATTTGGATTACCAACAACAAGGACCCGTGCAGCGCTTCACCATTGTGTTCGTACTCAACTTCATCAGTGCGCGATTTTGATTTGATTTGATTTTGACAGCGCTACAGGCGTATAGCTTCAGCTGAACCATTGTGTTCGGACAGTAAGAGCATGATTTATTTAGCCGACGCAAGCAATCCGAGTGTGTTGTCATGGATTTGTGATGCCTTCGCTTGCTGATTTGTCTTACGAGTATATGACAAACGCAGAAATTGCAATAGCTTAGTTTTATTTTTTTCTTTTGAATGCTTTCGTCTACATTCTAGGCACTTTATACTAGAGATAAGGGATATGGCGCAGAAATATCGAAATAGTTACCATAAAGCAGGTGTATAAAACAGACTTCCTTAGTATGCGAAAATCCGAAATTCTACAGGTGTATTGACCGTGTACCTTCATTTCCACCGGGAACAGAAATAGGAAAAAACGCCGTGGTGGGAACTCTTCCATGTCTTAGGTAGGAATCCGGCCAAACTTGCCATCACCAACAAATGGTACAAAATCGTAGAGAGGGACGGAAGGGATTTCGAATCCCAACCAATCCCCATCAACTGATGATCTAGATGAGGATGGATGGAAGATACCAGCTCACCAGTTCACCTGGCTGGTAAGAAAGCAGAAGTGAGCGCACGGAATATGTGCAAGGAAAACCTGCGAGTCGCCATTAACAACCGATCAAACTCAGAACTACACCTATGCGACTCCAACTGGAGGTTGGTCTACAGCCAGTTGTTGCCGCATGCCAGGTTCGCCCTTGCAGAGGATCGTGATGGAGAACTATAGTTCGGTCAGATGGTCGCATTCAGGATTTAACCCTTTCGAGCCGATTGGGAAAATACATCCCAAAAAAATTTGAAAAATCCTACTGAGACAATTTAGTAAGGAAATTACTTGCAGTTGGCTTTTTTTCGGTGTTTTTGACTGAAACTTTAATATCGCGTTACCCATGCCGTACTTTCAAACGTCAGTTCTTGGTAATTGTGATACAAAAGCACGTGTCTCCATAATTGGTGTGTAAATTCATTGTTTTTTGGCTATAACTTGATGTAAGTTTTATAATTTACACTTTTTGTAGATTTAAATAACAAGTAATTTATTATAAATAAATATTGACCTATATTGATAGCAAAAATTAATATTAATTTTTATTTTTGTACATTTTAATTTTTTGGGACAATATATCCCAGTAGTTTCGTCTGCTGGGATTATATGTCCCTGCATGTACTTTTTTTTTTTGCTGTACGATCATTTTTTTTATGTAGGAAAGTATGTCTTCCAGTCGAGGTTTGTGATGTTTCATTGTGCTTTAGTTGTTTCACTCCTTCCCATGTAAAAAACAGCGTTTAAATAAAATGTTCTAAACTGTCCATTATTTACAAATTGCTTTCTTTTTTTCCCTCACCCGGTGTCTCCACGAGCAATATTTCATAGAATGCAAGATAGCATTCTATGACAATTGCTCGCGGAGACCACAAATAGTATTCTATGAAAAATTTCTTTCTCTATATTGCTCAGCTCATAGCATGCTATGGATAGTATTCTATGGGCTGTCATTTTAGTAGCATTTTGACATTTTAGTTGCATTATGACATTTGCACGACTGAATATAGTAAGCTATGAAACGTCCACCCTAAATTTCATGTCATACTATCTTTCTTTCTTTCTATGAAAAGTGACAGATGGCAAGGTATGAAATATTGCTCGTGGAGACACGGCCTTAGATACGGTTGGGACAATACATCCCAATTAAAAAAAAAAACGGATGGGATCATATATCCCAAGCGATTACAGCGCCCCTAGTGAAAAAAAAAATATAAAAACGAACGATGAAAAATGTTATTTTTCCCTTACATTTATTATTTCCTCGACAGCAAATTCAGATTTCTTTCGTGGCATTTTCGGTTCGAAAGGGTTAATGCGTCAGCGACCTGCCAAACCGAAGGAGATACCCTTGCTCATACTCCAGAGCTGACAAAAATATTTGGTGCAAACAGCTCATGAAGGGTTTAGGGCCTACCTTCTGACAACCACTAGAGTTGTGTGCGTTTCCTAATCTGTAACGAAGTGACATGTTTACTTTTTACTTATGTCCTGTATCCCCTTGTGGGTCCTAGGGCCTCTACTACGCCTACGCGCCATCGTGTACGGTTTCTGGCAATGTGTCTGAGTTCTCCCCAACTTTTCCCTAACTGCCGTGCCTCCTTCTCGACTGTTCTGCGCCATGTTTTCCGCGGACCGCCAGGTCTTCTGCCATCCTGAGTTAGAGGGTTCCATTGCATAGCATGGTTCGCTATGGAGCTGTCACCCTTTCGGAACGTGTGACCAATCCACTGCCACTTCCGCCGTTGGATAGTTGTGCCTATTGGTTCCTGACCCGTTCTCTCGTAAAGGTGTTCGTTAGAGATACGATTGGGCCAGAAAATCCTTAAGATATTGCGCAGACACCTATTAACGAACGTTTGCAGCTTTCTGGTGATAGTAGTGGTCACTCTCCACGTGCTGCAACCATATAGCAGCACGGATTCAACGTTGGAGCGGAACAGTCTTATTTTGGTGCTCAAACTGATTGCATTGCTTCGCCATATTTTGGACAACATCCCGAACGCGGACTTTGCTTTGGCGATCCTGTTGGTTATATCCAGCTCGGTTCCACCATCGGTCGAGACAATACTCCCAAGATACTGAAAATCCTCTACTCTCTCTACCGGTTGTCCAGCAATGCATATTTGAGCCGATGAGTTAGTTCCAAGGCTGATGATTTTAGTTTTTGTCGTATTGATTTTCAGCCCGACGACTCCTGCCTCCCTCTCCACATCTGCTGTCATTTGGTGGAGGTCCATAATTCTGTGGGAGAGTAAGCATACATCGTCTGCGTAGTCAAGATGTTTCAGTTGAGATGTAAGAGTCCATCGAATTCCTCCGTTTTCCGTCGACAAAGCTGCATGAAGCACATCGCTAATCACCAATAGGAATAATATTGGTGAAAGGATACAGCCTTGTCTTACCCCACTTTGGATCTCAAATTCCTCAGACAACCTCCCCCTGTGCAGAACGTGACATTTGGAGCCTTCATATGTAGCTTTGATAATAGCAATTAGTTTATCGGGAATGCCTCTCCTGCGTAAGGCACGCCAAATAAACTCCCTGTTGACACTATCGAACGCCTTCTCAAAATCGATGAACAGCAGGTGCAGTGGCGATCGATATTCAACACACTGTTCGATGATAATCCGCAGGGTGTTGATGTGGTCGGCACAGGAGGATCCAGAGCGGAAACCTGCTTGTTCGGCATCGAGTGTGTCTTCGAGATGTTGTTTGATTCGCTCAAGGATGATTTTAGCTATTATCTTAGCTACAGCAGGCAGCACGCAGATACCCCTCCAGTTTCCGCACTCCAATAAATTTCCTTTCTTAGGAAGCTTGACGATCATTCCCTTTTTCCACTCGTTAGGAAAGCTCTCAGCTTCCCAAGCTCTATCTATAAGTGGAAGCAGAAGCTCAGCCGATGTTGTTGGCTCTGCTGGAATACCGTCAAGTCCTACCGCCTTGTTGGTTTTGAGTGCCTTGATCGCGGTAATGATCTCATCTTTACTGGGAGTCGTGGTGCGTATTCGGGAACTTCTCACCTCGGGCATCTCAGTCTGATTTGGGAGCATATCGCTAGCGAATACACGGTTCAAAACCGTAGCAAAATGCTCTTTCCATCTCTTGAGCTGGTCCTCATCCGAAATGAGCAAGGAGCCGTCTAGGCTTTTCACTGGGTATTGGCTGGAGCTGCGACCACCTGTCAGCTCTTTCGTGATTCTGTAGACAGTCCTGCTGTCGCACCTCCGTGCAGCTTCTTCTGCTTCTGTAGCCAGCGCGTTGATGTAGTTGCGCTTGTCACGTCGTACGCTACGCTGAACTTCTCTCATCTTCATGCGATATAGGGACTCTAGCTCGCTTCTCCCTGCTGCTGGGGTAGCTGCAACGCGAGCTTTTAGCTGTTTTCGTTCGTCAATCCTTCTCCAGGTATCCTCGGAAAGCCACGCCCTATGTCTTCCCTGCGATCGACCGACAATTCTTTCAGCACCAGATGTAAAAACATTTTTCACAGCACACCAATGGTCTTGGATGGTTGCGGGCATTGAGCTGCTGATTGCTTCCACACCTTGCGAAAAGTGCTCCCTTAATTGCTGGCGCACTGAGGGATCACTAAGTCTATCGATGTTGAACCTGGGCATTCTTGTGTTGTCGTGGGATCTTCGAACTGCAGCAGTGCGTAGTTGGAGAGTAGCTATCATAAGATGGTGATCACGTACTATCCCCACATCTGCCCCTCGTCTGTTTCGGACGTCCAGGAGACTGCTTCTAAAGCGGCGGCTGATAGCAAAATGGTCAATTTGGTTGGAGGTTGCTTGCCTGTCGTTGGAAACCCAGCTGACTTTGTGGCAGGTATTGTGCTCAAACATGGTGCCACCTATCACAAGGCGGTTGGCATTGCAGAAATCCACAAACCTTTCGCCGTTGTCATTGCGGTTGCCTAGACCATGTTTCCCGATTACATGCTTGAGCCCTTCGTTGTCGCTGCCTACCTTGGCATTCAAATCCCCCATCACTATGACAATGTCTCCATTTGGTGTTGTGTTGAAGACGGCGCTTAAGAGATTGTAGAAGATCTCCTTTTCGTCCTCAGACGAACTTTTGGTTGGGGCGTAACACTGTATGATGGTGACGCGTCATACTCTAGTCCGAAATCTGGCCGTCAAAATCCTATCACCATGAGGCTGCCAGGAAATCAGGCCCTTGCGTGCTGTTGTTGTTAGCAGTAGTCCGACTCCATATTCCCGCGGACTTCCGGATGGTCTTCCAGAATAGAGTAGTACAGTGCTACGCGTTGGAGACTGGTACTCGCCCGCTTCTAACCATCTTACTTCACTTACCCCCAAAATGTCCAGTTTATATCGCATGAATTCCTTTTCCAGTTGGAGGAATCTGGCGTTGTAAGGACCTTCTCTTCCCGAGTCGAGGAGCGTCTTAACATTCCAGAAACCTATCTTTGTCCGGGTACAATAGCCAAAAGTCGTCAACATGTGATCAGTCCTTATCCGAGGCATAGTGTCGGTTTCAGTAGCGAGCTGGTTTCAGTAACGCAGGTTGCTGGCCCACGTTACCTAGCCTAGAATCAAGGCCCTAGACAACCCGCACTTACAATTTTGGCCTATACGTATAAGGGTTTATACGTATAGTTGCCCGGGGACCACCACTAGGAGGTAAAGTAAGCACTTCATCACGAACTTGATTGTTGCGCTACTGGCCCAAGCCAAGTTTTGGGCAGTCAGTAGTTTCCCGATCAATCGCAATGCAGGTTTCCCTACCTCTAACTACCAACCGAGACGAAAGTAGAAATAAAACGGAGTTTACAGCCAGGCACTTTTGCGGAGGACGACACACGCCAACAAAAGTGTTGCATATCTTCGGGCACCTTTGCGAAAGCCGAAGACGACCAATTCATAAGGGGCGGAGTATTGCATACTCTAAGGCACTAGAATAGAGTCAGAAACAATGAATAAAGTCAACGAGACACAAACAACAACAAAATACGAAGGAGTTTTTAGAATTCACATCTCGTTCTTGCAAGAACATTACATAAGTAAGAAAACGTAAGTGGCAGTTCTCAGAGTCTGATCGGTGGTGAAAGTGTACCATTCTAGTGTACCTGGCAAAGACTCTCCCCGAATTTGGTCTCCAAACGATCTTCTGATCTTGACATTTGTGCCTTCACATCAGTGAGTGAACATCCTGATATGGGTCCGTTTTGACCACAGCCGGCCCGTCCTCTGATAAGGGTCCCTCCTTCCTTTGGGACAACTCTTCCAGACCTGCATTTAGCGGAGTTTTGCCTCCAGCGCTTCCCGCTTCCAAGCTCACGCTTGACTCACCTTTCTTGAGAAGCAGCCCATCTCGGACCGTGCTTTGCACGGGCGCCCAGCCTGCCCGTGCCCTGCGCGGACAAGCCCCGCACTAATACCGCGTGTGGAATGCATGTCCTGACAAGCCGACCCCGAGACGCCGCAACCCCAGAGAGCCGCCAAGGAGGCCAGTCCGAGCCTGAGCTCGGAGTTAAGTATTGTTAAAATATTTGAGTTTAATATTAAGCTTATCGATCTATTGTTAAGCATAAAATTTGTTACTAGAACACACTTGCATTGTTAAAAAGAACATTGTAATATTATTTCTACTCAGCAAATAAAGTACCTCTTTAGTTTTAGGGTATTGCTATGGGTTGACTCTGGAGCTTTGAGCGAGCTCACCTCAGCATTCGGTAAAAAAGACCTTTACAATTGGCGCCCGAGCAGGGACCTCTACAAGAGGTACCACCAGAACCCGACCTCTACAAGAGGTATCACCAGAACCCGACCTCTACAAGAGGTATCACCAGAACCAGACCGAACCAGAACCAGACCTCTATAAGAGGTATCACCAGAACCAGACCTCTAAAAAAGGGGTATCACCGTGAAACCAGAACCAGACCACACCAGGACGGCGCCCGGAATTTTTTTTTCAATCAATTTTCAATTTCAATTTCAATTTATTTCAATATTAATTCAGAATACAGAACAATAAACTAAATGTAACAAAATTTAACAGAATTAACTTAGAATTAATAAAGTAGCTGGAATCTATAGTTCTAAGGGAACTAGAGGCGAAAGCAGCAAGAATAACAACACTATAATAACAATAAAAGATTAAGTACAGAATGAAATGGGGTCATAACAAGATTTAGTACCAATTTTTAAGAAAAAAAAGAATAAAACAATTTAAAAAATTACACCAAGTAGATCACAAATCTCCTTGTAGTTGAGGTCTAAAAGCCATAATTTTACTTTTTTGAGGAAAGTGGATTCATTTCTTAAGCTTCTAATATGATAGGGTAACTTATTCAAAATTCTCGGAGCAGATGCCGTAAAGAAATTAAAGAAAATTTGCAGTTTGTGGGAAGGTACTAAAGCGAGATTTAGATTATTTATTCTGAGACGATAGCTAGAAGAGCACCTGTTTAAAAGATAGCCTGATCTCACGAAGAATAACTTTAAAACTTTATAACAATAAAGATGTTTCAGAGGTAGAACTTTAAGACTTCTGAAGAGCATTAAACTACTAGTATGACGGCTTTTATTACTAATTACAACTTGTTGTAATACGCACCACCCCAGGAAACTATGCCATATTCAAGCTTAGATTGAACTAAGCCATAATAGATACACCTAAGAAGATCGCGAGAGCAATATGAATTTAGAATGTAAATCGGCCTAGTGACAGCCATAAGGTACTTCTTAAGGACATCGGAATGGGCCGACCAGCTCATCTTCCAGTCCAGCAAAACACCAAGATACTCAAAGGATTTAACACTCTCAATATTAAAACATTTGGCAGAGCACAAAAGTGACTCAAAAATGTCTGTGCCTCTACTTCCGAGTAGCAGATATCTTTAGAATGTTTAAATTTGCAGCAGTTTGCACAGTGAAAAACGAATGGTCCAAAGTCAACTTCCTTACCACTTGGACTAAAAAACATAATCTTGGTTTTATCGCTTATAGCCATTTTATGCATTTTAAACCAATGACTTAAGACTTCCAGGTCATGATTAATATCAGCGGAAAGATTAAGAGCAGAATCACTTTGAAAAGCACAAGCCATATCGTCAGCGAACGCAATTACTTTGCTGCGATATTTTTGTGAAAGAAGCGAGTTGATAAAAACTAAAAAAAGTATAGGACCAAGCACAGAACCTTGGGGAACTCCTACAGAGATAAAACTACTAGAGTTTAATTGACCATTAATTTTGACCCTTTGCACTCTGTTAGATAAATAAGAACATAGCCAGGTATACATTACTCCTCTAAAACCACATTTGTACAGCTTGTCTAAAAGTAGTTTATGATCAATGGTATCAAAAGCTTTGGTTATATCAACGAAGAGAGCCGCAGTTAAATTTCTGTTATTGAAACCATTGTATATATTTGAACAGAAATTCAGGAGGGCTCCCTCAGTAGAGAAACCGGAACGAAAGCCAAATTGACCCTCAATAAAAAACTTGTTTTTTTCTAAAAACTTAACCATTCTATTTTTTACAGCTTTTCCGAAAATTTTTGTAAATACTGGAAGTAAAGAAATTGGCCTGTAGTTATTAATTGAAGTTTTATCACTTTTCTTAAATAGAGGTATCACTTCGGCTTGTTTTAACTTGTCAGGAAAAACACCCTTTAAAATGCTATTGTTATATAAATAAGATAAAACATCACAGATGTTCAGAGCAATTTTCTTAACGAAGTTATTTGAAAGCACTCAGTTGTGTCAGAATTCGAATTTTTACGAGACTTAATTATTTTGTACAGCTCAAAAGACGTGATGGGAACAAAAAAAGCTCTGAGAGGATGACTCCTCATAAGCTAAGCAGTCGCAATTAGAATGTCCAGAACAATTATCTGACACAACTTTAGTACCAACAGAGGCAAAATAATCATTAAATTTATCAGCAATGACCTTGGAATTGGTGATGATGACATCATTCTCTTTTATCATTTGGATTTGTTCGATTTGAGATGATTTGTTTTGTATTGCTTTGACCAATTTCCATTCTTTTTTAGAATCACCTCTGATCTCACTAAACTTGTTTAAATAAAAATCGTTTTTGCATAACATAACTTCTTTAGAGATGTCTTTACATAATTGCTTGTAAGCTGTAGTGATATTAGCATTATTCGGATATTTAACCTTTTTTCTATAAAGCTTGTTTTTCTCTTTTACTTTGTTGAGCAAATCAAAAGATATCCAAGGTTTTAGTTTTTTTAAATTTATCCTCACGTTTTTTTACAAAACTCGAGCATAGTTGTACATACTTATTTAAAGTATCAATAAAACTGGAGTATGCTTTGGAAGGATCATCTTCATTACGTATATTATCCCAGCATTCAAACGAAGTAGACTATTGAGTGCCTCGTAATCAGTTTTAACAAAAGAAAAGTAGGAAGGATTTTTGTTACAAGTTGAAGCAGAAACATTTTTCAAGCTCAAACACGTCATGCAATGATCAGTTAACTGCAGATCAAGAACAGAACTACTTAGAAGGAGATTGTCGGAGTTACGAAAGCGAACCATTATGTGATCAATGCATGTGCTGGAAGAGTCTGAAATACGAGTTAGTTTATTTATACATGGCTCCAAACCGTAAGAAGACAGTAAAAATAAATAATTGTCTACCAGAATAGAGTTTTGTAGAATATCTAAATTGATATCACCCAATAAAATAATATCGTTAGATGACTCACTTGATAACAAGTTTTCTAATTCTTCATAAAACACGTAATTAGCAAGAGATAGCTCATTAAATCTATAAATACATAATAAAGTTAACTTACTGCTTTTTATCTTAATTTTTAAAGCTTCGCAGCTATACAAGTTTAAACAGGAAGCATCGACATCAGTCGTATCTTTCAAAAAATAACTTTTAATAAAAGCTGCAACACCACCGGCTGCATATGTATTATTGCAGCAAGGGATAAATTCATACCCCTCAATCGCAAAAAGCGACTTTTCTTCATCATAAATCCACGTTTCTGACAAAAAAATAAAATCGGGCTTATTCACAAAAGCATTTAAATGCACAAGGAGGTTATCAAAATTTTTGCGCATACTTCTAATGTTTTGGTGGATAATAAGAAAATTAGGTAAGTAGTTTTGGTCAAAAACGAGATCATGAGATGCAACGTCAACGCAATTGATGGAGGGAACACTTAGAAAATTTATTTGAGGATTTTGCATATTAATTAAGTGTTAAAAGGTCTTCAACAGAGTTAATAACAATGTAGTTATCATTATCCCTCTTGGGCATTAGTACTCTCCCGTTTTTGACCCAAACATACTTATACATTTTCTCATTCTTAGCTTTCTGTGCAGCATTCAAAAGATTAATTGTGGCACCATTTAGCGAATCGTTAATATAAATTTTACTATGCTTATCACAGCCAAAAATCTTTGAAGTTAAATTATTTTTAGCACTAACTTTGTTCTTCATAATTATATCTTTTTTTAATTTAGAGACGAATTTAACTACTAAAATATTAGATTTATTAGCAACCGCATTGTTGGATTTCTTAGCTTTTTTAACATAACAATTGTCAATATCAGCTTCAGATATATTAGTGCAAACCCTTAGAAAAAACTTGCAGAGCACAATTAAGAGCGTTGCTATTGTTCACATTCGGCACACCCACAACTTCAACAAAATGTTCTCTTCTTTTTTGGTGTAAAAAATTCACTTCTCTTTGAAGATCACTCACTGTTTTCAAGAGACTATTTTTTTTCTTCTTGTAAAGTTTTTATCAAAGAGAGAGCGAGAGCATTTTCAGATCTGAGAGCAACAATTTCATTATACACTGTCTCTAATGTTATCACTTGATTGTCATAAGAAGTAGATTGTTGAAATTGTTGTTGTCGCTGATTAAAAATCGGATCTTGGAATTGCTGGAGGTGTTCCTGTTGTTGCTTTTGTTGTTGACTGTCGTATTGGTATAGTTGTAGTTGCTTTTGCTGTTGATTGTCGTATTGGTGTAGTTGTTGTGACTGGTTCCGTTCAGCATTAGATGTAGTTGGGAGCGGCGACACTGGTATCGAAGCATCAGTTACTTGATGAGATGGTCGATCATTTTGCACTCTCACAGGGGGGGGGGGGAGAGCGGAGGGAGCTCCTACGTGCAGTAGTACAACTCTTACAAAGAAACTGCTTGTTGGATTTTTTGAAAAAGTCAACGTCTGCCGGTTGAATATTCACGCAGTTTGCAATGAAAATAATTATTGCACTCCGCACATTTAATTTTTGGCTGATTACGTTCAACCTTCGCTTTACAAATACAAGGCATTTCAACTTGTTTTTAATCGATTTAACTTAGAAAAGAGAAACTATTCACGGATAGATCACAGTACGTGTTGACCCCAAGACTTTCTTTCACGTAGTGACGTAGATGACGCCCCAACAATCCGAGAACCATCGCTTATATAAACATCGGCTGGATCTACTTACTAAGCAAGGCAGAACTTACGACCACAATGGCCGACAAAGGGTTGGACACCACGGCGGCATTAAAGGAACTACGCAGCGGATCTCAACTCGGGTTGAGATGCGGAACTGACTTTCTTCGTTGGTGCAGGAGTGTAGCGTTTCGTGGGCAAAGGCTTTGCGTTTGATATGGTGGGTTGTTGGTGCCGCTCAAAACTGCCGCATCTGCTCGCGGAACTTCTCCACGAAATGTTGAGGGTCTGGGTGCAGACTTCCTCGTCGGTGAAGAATTCCCCAGGTAGGCGAAGAGAGGTACCATACACCAACTCAACTGCGGTTGCCTTGATGTCCTCTTTCGGCGGTACGAAGTCCGAGTAGGACGGTCGGTAGTAATTCGGTCCATGGCGAAGTTTCGTGACATCTAACTGCAGCCTTGAAAGGGCGGTGCCAACGTTCGATTATCCCATTGAAGCGGGGTCATCAGGATGTAGTGACAGTCGGGGTCACCGGAACGTAGTGACGGTCGAGGTCACCAGGACGTAGTGACGGTCGGGGTCACCAGAACGTAGCGACGCTCGGGGTCACCAGAATGTGGCGACGGTCGGGGTCACCAGAATGTGGTGACGGTCGGGGGTCATCAGGACGTAGTGACGGTCGGGGTCACCAGAATGTAGTGAGGGTTGGCATAGACACTGTTGTGGTCTACGATGAAGACTGGTCTCTGATGTCGATTTGCTTGGCGCCAGTGTAGCGCTGAGAGTTGTGGTTGTGTCTTCCAGCTGTCGTTTCCAAAGACTCACCGAGAGCCCGTAGTGGCAGAGGAAGTCGGCTCCGAGGATGGCGTGAGTGACATCAGCGATGACGAACATCCAAGGATAGTCTCGACAGAATCCGATGTCCAATGTTAAGGGCTGCGTGCCGTACGTGGTGATAGGGACTCCGTTTGCGGCGAAGAGTTTCTCCGAGGTGCTCCTGCTGCTGATGGTGGTTGGTTTGGGCAGCACGGACACGTCGGCTCCCGTGTCGATGAGGAACCAAGTGCCCGACTTACGATCCTTTACTTTGAGGCGCTTTGAGGTGAGGTGGCTGCCGGCGGTCGCCTTAACACACGCCTGCCCGTTTAGTTTTCCGGCGGCTCGACCCAACTTAATGGATTACGACAGTTGCGGGCCTCCGTGCCGAAGCTCTGGTGGTAGAAGCACGGACCGGTCCTCTCGTTGGATTTGGGCTGATCTGAAGCTGCTCTACGGGGGCGACTCTGGCTCCTGTCGCTGTTTCGAGATAGCCTTTCGACCTTCGATGAGAGTTCTTGGATCGCGGCTTGAAGCTCGTTCACAATGTTAGGGGGGCATCTCTCCGCAGACGTCGAGCGTGGAACTGCCTTGGCGTACGATGAAGTGGACTCGGCTGGCCTGTTGACCACGGCGATGGTCGATCGCAGGGCGTCAAAGATGCGGTTCGCTTGCTCGGCCAGCTCTGATAGGTCGTCGATCCTGCTGCCAACCAGGATGCCTTGAACACTCTCGGGGAGTTGCTCCAGGAAAAGCGAGCGGAGGACTGTCTCGTTGCAGTGTCCACTGGCGAGATCGCGGAGCTGCTGGAGAAACACGGTGGGTTTCTCATCGGCTTGGTGCTGGCCCCGCAGTAGCTTTCGGGGGCGGGTATCCTGGGAATCAGAGAGCGCGTTAATTTTTATTTTTTTTTATGATTCGTACTTTCCTCGAGTTGGGGGATTGTCGATCAAATCCCCGACCAGGACCAGGTTGGTCGCAATGATGCGGTATTTTGTGGTGTCTGACGAAATGCGACACAGGTCGAAGCGCATCTCGCAGTGAAGTACCGCGTTGGGTTGTTCCGTCAGAAGCGGGTCGGCAGTTTAAACGATGCGACGGCGTTGACTTCCTTTGCGGCTGCGTGGTCGGCGCCCAGGGCATTTGATGAAGGCGCCGCATTGTCGGCCTCCTGTGCTGGCGGCGGAGCATCACAATCTGTCGGGTTTGTCATTTCCCTGTATGTAGGGACTTAGATGTCGGGTGGATGTCGGCGACGGTCGTGTCCGCGTTGGAGGAACCAGAATATGGTGACGGTCGGGTGACCAATATGTGGCGTCGACGTACTCGCGTTGGGGTGGCCCAATATAGCGAGCGATGGGTCGCCAATTGTTGAAGTTCGTTTGTCGCGGGAACAATCCAAAGAGACAAATGCCACTACCAAAAATACAATTACTTTATTATAAAAAGTTCAAAGGGGAAAGACAAATGACAAAAGATGTAGGATGATTCAACGAGTCCGTCCGATGGCGGTGAACGATGATCGAAGAATGATTGGATGACGAGATGGTTTCTCCTGAGACGAACAGAAGTCGAAGTTGGTTGAGTTGAGCTGAACGAGAGTCGAAACTATTTCACAACTGCGCACGTGTGCAGTTGGCTCGCAGGAATGGTTGAGTTCAGCTCCGTTTTAGCTGTTCCACTTACTAAGGAAATTGAGATCACGGAGGAGTTTGGTTTAACTCGCTTCTACAGTGCGCGCAACTAGATTGCATGCGCCACATCTATCAAGTTTGTGCTACCATCTGTTGTTGAAGTACTAACATTTTAATTTACTTCACATTTTCATGCAATAGTTTGGGATGTGAAGTATTCATTTCTATACTTACACCGTTATTTTTGAGAAATGACGTACACCAACTTTAACCGCCGCATATTTATGTACTTAGGTAACAGAAGGACTGCGTCAAAATGCACATGTGCATATCATAGCTATAAATTTGCGCCTATAGGTAGGCAAGGAAATAAACCACCTACTTACTTAGAAGATGCTACAGTTTGGGGTGAGTCTGGGCCTCAACCAATAGAAAATTATTTATTTTTATAGTGCAGCCAAAAGCATTCCAAAAAGAATCAGTAGTTCTTAAACTTTCCGAAGAATTTTTTTAATTAAACCTTAGACATTTTTTACAATTATGGTCTTAACGAACCAATGACTAAATGTTTTAAACGTTTCAATTCTCTCTGTACCAAAGTACATTTATGTGATGATAGATCGAAATTTAAATTATTAATTTTAAATCTAAACATGTCCTGAAATATGTATACAGTACGAACTCGGTTAACGCAACCCTCGATTCGCGCAACTCCTCGATTTTCGCAACACTAAAGTCGTAGCACGTCTTGACTCTATAAGTGCAACTTTTCAAAAATGTTACCTCGATTAGTGCAACTTCTTGTGTTTATTCATCTGTTTTTTATTTGCATATTCTCCTTTTCGATCGTTATTGGTGCCGTTATTTTACAGTTATTTAGTTTTGTTTGGACCTGGACCAAATTCTTTGTAAAAACATACATAAATACATATGCAAGTGTGTTTCTTTAGATGGGTTGCGCTCTCATTAGTACCTACGGGAAATTCGTTCAGGATGGGTGTTACAAAAAATATTACAAAATTATGTATTAAAAAAAGAAGTGAAATTTTATCCGATGTGGATAAGGGTGTTTCAGTAAAGGTACTTTGTGAAAAATATAATGTTCACAAGTCAACAATAGGCCGGCTAAAAGCAAAGGGAAGCGCTCTTAGACAATTTGTGGCGAGAGCTGAATCTGGACCAGGAAAACGCGTTACACTTAAGGCTTCTGAATACCCACAGATGGAATAGGCTTTATATGGATGGTTTCAAAAGCAAAGAGCTAAACATATTCCGCTTTCTAATGACATTGTAAAATCAAAGGCAATTCAATTGCACAACAAAATAAGGGAAAGACCATCATTTAACGCTAGCAACGGATGGATTGCGAAATTTAAAAAAACGACATGGTATTCGAATGTTACAAATTTGTGGTGAAAAGTTATCCAATAAATCTGAACTTATCGAACCGTTCGTAATGAAATTTCAACAAAAAATAAAGGAACTTAATTTGACCGCAGATCAAATCTACAATGCGGACGAATCTGGGTTGTTCTACAGGATGTTGCCAAACAGAACACTTGTTACTTTTAATGAATCGTCAGCGCCAGGTCGAAAAGTAAGCAAGGAAAGAGTAACATTCCTTGCGTGCACAAATGCATCAGGGATGCACAATGTAAGGCTGTTTGTCATTGGTAAAGCAGCCAATCCAAGAGCATTTAAACATTTTGAGAATAAGCCTGTTACTTATAAAGCAAATAAAAATGCATGGATGACATTCCTTTTATTCGAACAATGGTTCCACAACGTGTTTGTTCCCGATGTAAAAAAAAAAGAATACAAATTGTAGTGTTTGTGTTGATGAGTTTTCTTTTCAGGTAAGAAATTTTCTCGAATCAAAGGGACTTGAAAAGAAGGCACTGCTGCTTTTGGACAATGCCCCGTGTCATCCTAAAGAAAATGAATTGCAAAGCGATGATGGGCTGATAATTGTTATGATGTTTTCTGCAAATTGCACCGCAATTCTTCAGCCTATGGATCAAAATGTTATTAACATTACAAAGCTCCACTACAAAAAAAGTTTATTGGCGCACTTAGTTGCCAGTGAGGGCATGGATTTGGAAACAAAAATAAAAGCATTCAACTTAAGGGATGCAATTTGTTTACTAGCAAATGCATGGAAAAAAGTAGACCCTTATACTATCAAGAAATGTTGGAATATTTTAATGTCTATCAAGAGTAATTGGGATGAGGAGGACGAGCTTCCATTATCTGCACTGTCTACTAATATCTTAAGGGAAAGAGAATTGATTTCATCCGTTTCCAATCTGCTTGCTGAAATTGTTCCTAATATTAGCATTTCGAATGGTGAAATCATTGATTGGCTTCACGAAAACGTTGAGTCCTCTGCAAATTGTGAGGATCCGGAGAAATTGAGAGCACAAATGAAAGTGAAGGTGAAGCTGGCGCGGCCCCCCCTTTATCGAAAGTTAAAACAGAAGTTGCAGTTCGATCCTTTAGCATATGTTTACAATCGGCCGAAGAGAACAACATTCCAGTAGAAGACATTTTAACTCTACAAAAAATAAAAGAGAGGACAGTTTTGAAAAATATTGAATCGCAAAAATCTCAGTCTAAAATATCTAACTTCTTTAAAAAAAAACACATAATATTTTTACTCTATGTATCACATATCTATATTAATTTTTGTATATGCTTCTAACCTTTCGTTTTCTTACTAAACAAAAATGTGTTCAACAATAACCATTTTTTTTGGTTTCAATAATGTTTTTTTTATAACAGTCGTTATCTCTAAAGAAATAAGACATTTCAACTATAATTTTTTATTAAAAAAAATATAACCCAGTAAGTGCAACAACCTCGGTTATTGCAACTGCCTTAATTTCTATTAGTTGCGTAAATCGAGTTTGTACTGTATATAAATTTCGAATTTTAAAATTCTATTATACAACATTAAATTATCTAAGCTCGATAGATGAGAATAAACTAAACTAAACTGGAAGTTGGCAAATATCTTTCTAAGAGGAAATCGCCTTTGAATCGTTCCAATATGGCTGGTCAAACGGTAGTGCATGCGATCATATGAAAACACAAGCGTTTTCACTCAGCTGAGGCCTACCAACTCCTACTCTCAACCTCCACGCAGTGACAGCCGGGTGCCTAGTACCTTAATCCAAGAGATGGGTAACCAACCCCGTTTGGCGGATTCTTGGTGGCAGCAGATGAGAGAGGAGGGGAAGCGTCCTTTTTTCACTAGAGCACTTCTTCCTGTTCCAGGTGGCAGCGGACGAATTCCCTAGACGGAGTCAACGGTGGCGTCTATAGTTCCAGTTAGGTTGAACTTAGTGAATACCTTGCGCGAGCTGCTTCGACGTATTCGGATCACAGGTCGGTAAGGAATTTCCAATGTTGGTCAGGACATTGGAATAGAGATGGTGGCGGAGGAGCCCTTAATGGGCCAACGGCAGCGCTCATACTCCCGTAGTGGACTACTGGCACCGGTGTACCCGGCCCCTCGTCCTAGGGGAATAATTAAGGAACTGGCCCTCCAGGTTGGGGGTTGTACCGTCGGGGTAACTTCCCTACCACGTAAAAAGCGCATGGTTCCGAAACAACCAAAAGCCTCGGATAAGGATGACTCAACTAATGACGACCCCAGCAAACGAAATAAGGACAACGACCTTCGGATCTGTACGTGGAATGTTCTGTCAGCCGAACAACTAGCAGAGGCCCTAGACTGCTATAAAGCAGATATTACCGCCATCCAGGAAGTGCGATGGGATGGGCCGGGCAAAAAGAGGATGAAAAACTGTGACATCTACTACGGTGATTGCTACAGAGGCAACAGGCAACGCTTATTCGGATGCGGATTTGTCATACGCGGCAGACTTAGGCAAGAAGTCTTAAGCTTCCGACACGTGAGCGAGCGTATTATGACTATCCGGATCAAGGCTAAATTCGCTAACATAAGCCTAATATGTGTTCATGCCCCCACAGAAGAAAAGGACCCTGCCACCAAAGAGTGTTTCTACGAGCTCCTCGACAAAACATACGAGCAATGTCCTAAATACGACGTTAAAATCGTATTGGGCGATTTTAACGCCAAAATAGGAAAGGAGGACGTCTTTGGTAGGGCAGTCGGTAAGCATAGCCTACACGACACCACGTCTGATAACGGACTAAGGCTAATTGATTTCTATGTCACCATAGCAAGCACATGGTTTCCTCATCTCGACATTCATTAACAGACATGACGGTCCAATGATCATGTCACGATCAACCAAATTGATCATATTGCGATCGACGCAAGGCATGCCTCCAGTATTCTGGATGTCCGGACCTTCCGAGCGGCCAACATAGACTCGGATCATTACCTTGTTGTAGCCAAGGTACGAATGCGGATATCCCAATCTGAGCAACAAAGAAGAATTACTGTGAGAAAATTTAACGTCGAAAAGCTACAATCGCAAGAGACCGCCAGACTCTTCGCTGAACGCGTATCCCGAAATCTCTCAATCACCCCTTTGCCGCCAGCATCAAGTACCGAAGACCAGTGGCAACGCTGCCAACATGCCATCAGAAACGCCGCGACTGATGTGCTGGGTCTCGCTCGACCACCACCGCGAAACCCCTGGTTTGACGAAATATGCCGGCGAGTGCATGCAGCAAAACAAGAGGCATACAAAGCGGCGCTGCAAAGGAAGACGAGAGCTGCTCGTGAGCTCTACGAGCAAAAGAGACGGGAAGAACATCGGCTTCTCCAAAAGAAGAAGAAAGAGCATGAGAAGCACGCGTTTGAGAATATCGAGAGTTTATACTCCAGGAACAATGTACGGAAGTTTTACCAAAAGGTAAAAAGAACGTGTCAGAGAAGTAATACCCGTACAGAAACCTGTAGAGATGAAAATGGAAACCTCGTAGTAGAATCACAGTCGGTGCTGAGAATATGGAAAAACTACTTCTGCAGACTGTATAACGGCGACGAAGACCAACATCCCGCTGTCAGGCAGAATGAACCATTCAACATAGACGATGATAGTCAAAATTTCCGCCCACCTGACCAAAACGAAGTGAGGATAGCAATATCCAAGCTAAAATCGAACAAGGCTGCTGGACCTGACGGCTTACCGGCCGAACTTTTCAAGGCAGCTGGGGATGAATTGGTAGAGTGCATACACCAACTCATTTCTAATATTTGGTTAGACGAGTGTATGCCTGATGAATGGAATCTCAGCATCGTTTGCCAGATTCACAAGAAAGGAGACCCCCTCAACTGCGCCAATTATAGAGGCATCAGTCTTCTCAACATCGGATACAAGATCTTTTCTGCGATATTGTGTGAACGCCTGAAACCTTTTATCAACAGTGCGGTTTCAGGCCAGGAAAGTCCACCATCGATCAAATCTTCACACTTCGGCAGATCCTGGAGAAAACCCAAGAATTCCAAATCGATACTCACCACCTCTTTATCGATTTCAAGGCCGCCTATGACAGCATCTATAGAGAAGAGCTTTATAGAGCCATGTCTAGTTTTGACATCCCTGCCAAACTTGTCCGTCTGTGCAGGCTGACGATGCAGAACGCTCGCTGCTCCATCAAGGTCGGTAATGACCTCACCGAGACCTTTGATGTCAAAAAGGGCTTTAGACAAGGTGACGCGCTGTCATGTGACTTCTTCAATATTGTACTTGAACGGATTGTGCGGAACTCACAAGCCAACACCGGAGGCACAATCTATTACAAGTCTGTACAACTGCTTGCATACGCCGACGATATAGACATTATCGGAAGAACTCAGCGGGCTGTCACCGGTGCATTTGCAAGCATTGAGGCGGAAACGGCCAAAATGGGTTTAGCGATAAACGAGGGCAAAACCAAGTATATGCTGTCAACAAGAAGGGAAAACCAACACCGACGAATTGGACAAAACGTCACCGTGGGCAGCTATAACTTCCAGGTAGTAGGGACACTTTGTCTACCTTGGCTCTGCTATAAATTCTTTTAACAAAATCAGTGCAGAAATCAATCGAAGAATAACTCTTGCCAATCGCTGTTTTTTTGGGCTTATAAGGCAATTCAACAGTAAAGCCCTATCTCGAACAACTAAGGAGACTCTATATAAGACCTTGATCATCCCAGTCCTGCTTTACGGCGCTGAAACATGGACTTTATTAAAAGAGGATGAAGATATCCTTGGTCGCTTCGAGAGAAAAATTCTTCGTAAAATTTTCGGTCCCGTTTGCGTTGACGGGTTTTGGAAGAGAAGATTCAATCACGAACTATACGAGCTGTACAGCGACATCGACCTAGTCAAAAAACTGCGTATTGGACGTCTGAGATGGCTAGGACATGTAGAGCGAATGGACACCAACGCTCCGGCCCGCAGAATCTTCGAATCTAACCCCGAGGGACGACGCAGTAGAGGGAATCATCGCCGTAGGTGGCGCGCACAAGTTCAAGGGGACCTCGACCAACTTGGAGTGCGCAACTGGAGGCAATAAGCTAAAGACCGAGCTAAATGGAGAGGCTTGTTGGTTGAGGCCCAGGTTCACCCCGAACTGTAGCGCCACCTAAGTAAGTAAGTAAGTTCCAATATGGATTGTATTATTGCAGTAATATTTTCATAAAACACAATACAATTCAAGGAATCAGAAGCTTCTATGTTAATAGATCCTGAAAGTGGCTTTGCAAATACTGGTAGTATAGTAAATGTGCACCGAAAAACTAAGCGGTGTATAAAAAATTATACCAAGATGTTTTTGGTTAGAGACCATTTTCAGTTTGGAGTAAGAGTCATACATTCATATACTATGAGTATAGCCTATACTGTATAGGTGATCGTGATAGTAAGACGAAACTGCACACTTATTGATACTAAAGCTTAACCCATAAGTCGTGTATAAAAAAGAAGACAAGTATTCGACCTAAATGGCTACCCTTTGGAACACCAGGAAAAAATTTAAATTTTCTTACAAATTTCAAGTAAGTAATTGCTTTACTTTACAATTGACACTGACATTGTTTTGTTATGTTTTATAATTACGAATTGCTTTCTTTATTTTCTAACTACTTCGTACTGACCCTCATAAGGAGAATCCCAACCTCTTTTTACCTTGTCGTTCCTGATCAAAACGTGGCTCCATGTGTGAAGATCATTTGGAACGTAGGTATGTATTTTTGCTTTTCTCGCTTAAAGTTTCGTGCTTGGTATATTCTTAAAAAAATCTTTTAGTTGGTTGACAAACTTCGATTCTGTTAAGTCATTGGCTAATACCGAGGAGAAATCGTAAGGAACCTTTATGTTTCCTCCGTACTGGAGTTCGGAGGGCGTATGATTTACACATTTTTTGGTGAACGTTCGAAGGCCTAGCAAAATTGGGGTGGCAATGGTGTAGTGGTAACGTCGTCAATTGCCACGCTAATGGTTCATGGTTCAAATCCTGATGTCAGCAAGCATTTATTTATTTCTCGTGAAATATATAAAGTCAGTCCGATCATTTGCAAAAACTTCTGTGAACACTACTGCGAGGGCATAACACTGGCAGTAGCTTGGTCATGGCTGAAAAAATTGTTCGCTCTGTTGATAATGATTTGCCCTTGACATCGGTTATCGGGAAAAAAGTACTGTGAATCAGAAGCAAAGACAATAATAACAAAAAAAAATTTCCCCAATTATCTGGACGCTACCCCCGGAGAAAAGCTGAAGCATAAACAACTGAGCTTCAAGAACCACTACACAAAAAAAAAAAACTCTTTCTCTCTCTCTCTCGATCCATACTTTCCAACGTCCGCACTGTGTGTAAAACATGTTAAAGGTATTCATAACCCTTTGAGTGCGCGGAAATTATAAAAAAAGAATCAAGCGGAGTTGTTCAGTCCAGTTGAATTTATTTCCCGATGCCCGTATGGATGTGTGAAGTTGGTGGTGGAACCTTTCGACCATGCATTAGCCTGTGGGTGGTATCGAGGGGGTAAGCGGACCGACAATGTCCATGTGTAGGTGTTGAAATCGACCAGTCGGGATTTCAATTTGATCAGACTGTAGTTTTATATATTTTTGCATTTTTTCTACCTGACACGATGAACAATTTCTCGGCGAAGAGTTTACTCGTATGTCGCAATTCATTTTGGGCCAGAAGTAAATTTTGCAGATTTTCTTGCGTGAAGCTCGAATTCGCGGATGAGAGAGAAAGTGAATTGTATGGAAAATTAACTTCTGCTTGCTCTCAGGTACATATGGCTGGTTGGTATTTGTGGACGTTTCGCACCACAGGGAAATTTTATAGGCAGGTATCTTAGTGGACTCTAGTTTTACTGTGGAATTGCAAGGGAGATTTCGAACAAGTGTGGACGCATTGAATCTTACCTGGATAGGTAAGCGTTCGGTCGCGACAAGGTGTCAGCTACGACATTTAAAGAGCCCTGAATGGGTCTTTCCTGCTAGATGATTGCGCCGATAGCTTTATCGGATGTATCTGTAGTGATGTTAATTTTACCCTTAGCCTTAGAATGTGTCTGAGCTGCTTTAGTGAGTTCTTGCTTTGCCTTTGTAAACGCTTCTTGGCATACTGCGGGCCAAGTGAAATCTTTTCTTTTGGCATTGATTTTAACGAATTCAGATAGGTGGTTGTAAATTGGTGCGAAAATCTTAGCAAGATTAGGTATTAAATGGTGGTAAAAGTTTACCATACCTATAAATCTGGAAAATGTTCGATCACCTGGCCTCGATCGTGTGATGGTTGAATACCATCTTTTGAAATATTGAATCTTAAAAACTGTAACTTTGGTACTCCAAATACCAATTTAGATACCTTTTTCGAAGACCATACTTTATCAAGCGTTCGAGAAGGATTTTAAGATGTTTTCATGTTCCTCTTGCGACTTACTATACAGCAGGGTATCGTCTGTGTAGACGAAAACGAAATCTATCAACTTCATCATTTGGTGCGCGGAGCGTTGAAAAGTTTATGCCGCGTTTTTTAAACCGAAAAGGATGCGATCGAATTCCACGAATCCATAGGGGGTTATAACGGCTGTTTTTTTGTACATCTTCTGGCGCCACAGGAATGTGATGAAAAGCGCATATATAGCGCCTCCATACGCTTTCCTCAACTCATAGAGTGTCTGTCTATGAGGGGCTTTTTTATGTTAGCTGGAGAGCTGGTGAAATATTTCATGATTATGTTGTCAACAAAAAGTTGCTTATTTTTTGGTTGTCGTGGTCGGATACATCATAGAAGTGAAATTCTGCCTAGCCTTGGCCCGCCCCCTTTGGGGCTACAGGGCTTGAAAGTTGTTTAAATAACTCCTTGCTTGATGAGTCGCAATTAAAAATCATATCGCGTAGTGTAATTGCCAGGCCAATTGGGCGGTCGCAAACCCCTGCCAAAGTGCCCGAAACATGTCGCAGAAACGCCAATTTTTAAGCTATTTTGTCCACATTCGAATTTTGGTATATCATCTAGTATATACTGGTGAATCTATAACTGAAATGGTAGAGCAAAATTCGGGTAGCAACACCTCGCCAGAGCGCGTCAAAACGCAATGTGCGTGGGAGCCTTTTAAATTGTTTGTATAAAGAATTGTTTCATATCTTGAAAAATTTGTATGCGACTAAAAATGTTTTAACTGATTTATTACTGACTATTTAAAGATCTTTAAGACCATGTATTAACTTTAGTCCGAACATTCACACTTTCGAAAATATTTGATTTTGAAATCCAACATTTCGAATGAACCAAACACTTTTTGTGCTCATCTTATAAATACTATAAAAGCAAAATCAATTTTCCTTTTGAAAATCGTTTCTCGAAAACTACTAGACGTAGGCACTTGACATTTTGCACAGTTATTCCTTATTTTGCCTAGATGCGAGATAAGAAGGGATTTTCCGAAATTCAAGGTCTAAGTGGCATAAAGGGGGTTGAGATCGAATTGTCCAAATGTAAATATTGATTCCACAGCCGTAGCTCAGTACTGGCTCTCCGGTTTAAAAAACTAAAAAATGGGTGAATTTAAGGTATAAAACATCCTTCTGCGTTGTCCTGAAGCTGAGCAATGCTAAAAACAATTAATCAAATCATCGCCCACAATTTTCCTTCAATGGAGACCACGGCCAGCAGTCATGCAGCAGTGGCTATCGCTGCAATGGTATGTGTGTGTGAGTATATGGGCGCGCTATCCCATGATTATGTTTTGATCTTCAGTGTGCGATCTCTTCTAGAGTTTAAATTATAAAAAAAACATTATCAGTGCCAAATCTAAGATATTGTAAATTTTATTAATTAAGATATCCATGTGCTGTCAAAACTTCATGCAATTAAGAGACTTGGGAATATACGCGTAGGTACATATGTACATGCATATGCATGTGCAGACGTAGAACTATTGCAATATTTTTCCATTTTGTTAGATGAGATGTTCATCGTTGGATTTGTCCACATTTTAGAATGTTTTAATGAATTTAAAATAAATTGTGTGTTGGAAGCGGGTTTGCGTATGCTCTGGTGGGATTTCCACGGGGGAAGTTATAATTGAGTTTACGCATTTTCGGCATTGTATTCAGTTGGCAATTATATTTCAACAAGTAAATAACCGTCAACTAAAGTGTGGCGAAGCAAGGTGAGCACTGCTTAGCTAGTGGTGTTTATACACCTAAAGTAACATAGGAGGGATATTTTTTTATTTTATCTTTTCAGTAAGTCCAATCAGTAATGTTCAAATCTGCAATTTAGAAAAAAAAAGTCTTCACTATATTCAAAATACATTGCATTACTCACTAAACTATGCGTAAATATGAGATGAATTTATTGAGAAGTACAAATAAATTCTTTATCACTTTTCAATTTGCAGTAGTTTTAATCTGTCTGTTAATTAAATCACAATGCTTACACTTTTTTGTCGTAATCCGTGCCAGTTTGAAAGAATGCTTTGTTTAAGCTCGTCAACGTTCTCGTACTGCCTGTTTTCAGCATATACTCGTACAGATCTGGCAAGAAGACCCCTACAGTTTTCGATAATATTCATGTCTGGTGATCGCGCTGGCCAATCCAAAACATCGACATTGTTGTCTGAAAATAACTTTTTGACAACCTTTGCGGTATGCACCGCAGCATTATCTTGCTGGAAAATAACTGGCAAATTGGTATTTTGTCGAGCTGGTTGCGTTATTTCACTGGCAATTAAATTCAAGTATTTGTTGCTGTCCATTTTTGGTGGTACGAACTTTATCTCAGTTTTACTATTGTATTCTATTCCAACTCCTCTTTTCGTAAATCGTGCAATAATATGCCAGACGCTGAGGCCTAGGTAAACCCCGAACTGTAGCGCAACCTAAGTAAGCAAGTAATGTGCCAGACCATCGGGGCCGTCGGGATTAAACTTCTTCTCGTCCGCGAATAGTACCCGACGCCCTCGTTTTTTCCAATGCACGTGCTCCATAGCGAATTTCAATCTATCCTCCTTATATTTCGCCGTGAGGGGTGGTCTCTTCTTAATTTTTTTTCGCTGTATTATTGGAGACCCCTTCAATAGTTTTTGGACGTTTCCTACATTGGTTTTTACACCCGCTTGTTCTGCGATTATTCGAGCCGTTAAGCTAGAATTCGACGCAACTCTTGTTGCGGTAAAATTTACCACAACAAGGCCTACTCTATGCATCTTTCCTTCTCTCCCTCTTTTCTCCCTTTGTTTCTGCAAAATTCTGGGAAAGTGGAGGGCAGCCATGGTTCCATCAGACATAGGTCCACTTCCCCAGCATCTTGCAGAGACAACCAATATAGGATTCCCTTGATCGACATTTTACCCTGAAGAAGTGGAGGAACAGGCGGTTCGTTCGCCACTACAAGCTGTCCACCTTAACAACGGACACACCAAACACTAACAACACTAACTACAACGCAGTACAACAATCAACGCGTGAACAGATGGGACAGAGAGTCTGTTCCAGATCAACGTAACCAACGTCACAAGACAAGCCATGAGCGCGGACGAGGTGTCCCAGAACCTACGAGCAACGAGAAACACAAGGCGTCCCAGAAACAACGCAACCACTACATCATACAAACATATTCAACATCACAAACACAACTTAACACACGAAGACATCGACATCAAACACCATCAAGCACAAACAAGACAAGCGGCAGCCCACGAATAAGAAATGGTTCGGTTGGAACCCATCAATGACCGAGAGCCCACCCTAACCCTCGACTCTATGTGTGGAATGGCACGTTAAGGGCTCGTCCCTAGTCTCCAAATCTGGGCGGAATTCTACCGGGTAGTTTAGTTTAATCGCGTAATTTGAATTTTACTCCTGGTTCTATTTTCTTCCGGTAGTTTAATTTTGTTGAGCGCAGAATGGCGTTTTAAGGCCCGTCCTGTAACTAGTCAGGTCACTTCTTTTCTTCTTTTACTATTGGTGGGAGGAAATCCACTTTAGTAATTTTTAATTAATATTTTTTTCACTTTGTTGATTCTCTTGAATTGTTAAATCAAACAGAGCGGAAACAGGCGAATTCGAGCCAGCGGAATGTGGGTTATTATTGAGAGCGGAATAGCGGCGGTTCAAGAGCGGTTGCATACTTACGCAAACGAGCGGAGTAATGCACAGCAAGCTGCTCTTGAATCCAATAGCTGAATAGCGGGGATTCACATATGAGTGAGTAAAAGGCTCGAAGCTCGATTAGGCCTAGTATTCAGCTGGAGACCACTTCTGTGTTGACCAGCGAATAATTGGGAAGTTTTTTTTAGCAAGAGTGAGAATCAACAAAGTTGATTTTTTTTATATAGTGAAGAGTGAACGTTTTGAGCGGAAAACAATTATAAAGGAAACTAGGATAAAGGAAGGAAAGGAAGTGACTAGGACAAGGGTTACAAGAGGAGGCTGGAAGGATTACTAGTAGCAGATTAGTGGCCAGATCGAGGCATATAACAGGAGGAAAATAGAAAAAGGAGGACAAAAGAACAGATAGGTTTTTTGTATCTGATTTTTCTGTGTGTTTTAGAAGTTTTTTTTCTCAAAGTGCGTTCTGTGTAGGAAGATTCCGAAAGTGTTTTCGAAACCCGGTAGGATTCCGTTTCGTTTTGTTTTATTCCCGGTGAAAGCGTGACACGCGCCCCTTAATTTTCGGTTTTTGAGTTGTTCGGGACTTGCCGTAACGGGCCATTTCAACGGCGATATTTCCTTTCTTTTTGGGGAACTTTTTTCCTCTTCAAAGTTTTTTTCTGATCCCCCGTAAATTACCTTTTGTCGTTTTCTTTTCTTAACTCGATTTTGTTACTTGGTTTGCCTTTTTTTTTTTTTTTATATATAATTTGCGCGCACTCAAAGGGTTATGAATACCTTTAACATGTTTACACACAGTGCGAGCTTTTGGAAAGGATGGATAGAGAGAGAGAGAGAAAGATTTTGGTGTAGTGGTTCTTGAAGCTCAGTTGTTTATGCTTCAGCTATTCTCCGGGGGTGGCGTCCAGATAACTGGGGAGATTTTAGTTATAATTGTCATTGCTTCTGATTCACAGTACTTTTTTCCCGATAATCGATGTCAAGGGCAAATCATCATCAACGGAGCGAACAATTTTTCCAGCCACATGACCAAGCTACTGCCAGTGTTATGCCTTCGCAGTAGAGTTCACACAAGCTTTCGCAAATGATCGGACTGACTTTGTATATTTCATGAGAAATAAATAAATGCTTGCTGACATCAGGATTTGAACCATGAACCATTAGCGTGGCAATTGACGACGTTACCACTACACCATTGCCACCTTTTTATTTTAATAAATCGCCCGCTTTTAGGGAGCATTTATAACGAGGAAAAAAATCATTGTTTCTTTTATTCTTTTTTCAGCACTAGTGTACCCCACCCATTTCCCAAAACCACCCCAAAAGGTTTCGTAATTTCCCTCTCTATTATATCAAAAATTACGTGGCGTCCAAACTTTGTGTTACTCACCCTATTTCCCAATTATCTTATCGATTTCTCAAATCGAACCCACCCCAGCTGAGCGGCCGGTGAGCGAACAGCACTCAACGTGCTGTGTTGTTGCATTTTTTTTTCGTCTTCGACCTTCATCTCGTTTTCCGATCGCAAAAGCGATCGGTCGTGTTTCTTTTTTGCGTTGTTTTTTTATTTATTTGTCAGTGCAGCAAGTCGGGTACTTCTCTTTTGATTTACCCGCGGTTTAATTTTTTCCTCCCCAAAAAGTGCAACACTCTTAGAAGTGCACATCTATATCTTTCACTGACGGCCCGTGGACGTCCCGGACTGCTGTTCTTCCCCTTATTTTCAGGGCCTTTGAGGAGATTTGAAATAACTTTTCGGCTTCTTTCCAGTTTTTCTGCAATATACCCGATTTGAAACTCCCCGTGCAGGGACGGGTTAAGAATATCACTGCAGCGCCCCCAACAACTAGCGCTTGTCGTAAAAGGCGACTAAGGGGACAAATCAGATCTAGGCAATATAACACTTAAGTGAGCCTAGCGACACATATACTACCATAAAAACCCTCCCACAAGTGTGCATGCGAGTACGTGGGTTGACACGACTGGAGATCACCGGTGTCATAAAAGAAAGATCAAACAATACTAAAACAGGAGCATGCATGTGTCAAACAACAAACACCATCGCAATATGGTGCAAAAATTGTATTGCAAAACTGTATCATTATGATAATACTTGCAAAAAGGAAAGGCACTACCCCGCCAGGCACTACCACTGCTGTGCATGGTACTGATCCTGGACCGAGCAGAAATGTTCGGGTCAGAGCTATACGGATTCCGGGGGCTAGCAACATAATGAAACAGTTTGGACGCAATTTAAGGGTCGCGAGTTGGAACGTTGGAAGCATGACCGGTCGAAGTTACGAGCTGGAAGAGATGATGAATAGACGGCGGGTGGACATCTTGTGTGTCCAAGAGACGAAATGGAAAAACACCGGGAATCGGGCGCGTTTCTTGGACGTTAGGACAAAAGATTACAAGATGTTCTACTACGGAATGGAAAAGGCTAGGAACGGAATCGGTATCATCCTTGCGGCAGAGCTACTTGGAAACGTCTTGAGCATTTCGAAGTCCAGCGACCGTTTGATGTCTCTCAAATTAGTAATACAAGGAGAGGTGTGGAATATTGTCAGTGCATATGCTCCCCACAATGGGTGCAATCAGATAGATAAAGATGCATTTTGGCTAGATTTCCACAATCTTCTTAAGAACATCCCAAAGGAAGAATTTCTGTTTGTTGGAGGAGATTTGAATGGACATGTCGGGAAATCAAACGAAGACTATGAAGACTGCCATGGAGGACTAGGATATGGCACCAGGAACCTTCCTGGTGAAGACATCCTAAGCATGTGCAAATCACACGGTCTTATCGTGTTAAATACCATGTTCATCAAACAAAGCCGACACCTGATCACTTACAGCAGCGGTGGAGATGAAACTCAGATTGACTACCATTTGGTAGGCAGTTTCATGAAGCCTCGGGTGAAAGATTGCAAAGTGATCCTGGGAGAGGCAATCGCTCGTCAACACCGTCTCCTGCTAACAGACAATTTTATGAAAACACCAAAGAAAAGCAAACAAACAAGGGTCTCTGAGAAAATCAAGTGGTACAATCTGGACAAAGAAAAAGGCGAGGCTTTTGTTTTCGTAATGAAAAATTACCTCTCTCACACCATCAACGGAGCTGAGGATGAAGAGTGCAGAGCACAAAATATGTGGGATTCCCTACAGCGAACTTGCTTAAAGAAGGCCAAATCACTGCTAGGAGCTTCAAAAGGCCACCATCAACACGCCAAAGAAACATGGTGGTGGAGTGATGAAGCTAAGAAAGAAAGCGGGTTTCAAAGCTTGGTCAAAGTGCCCCTCTAATAATAGTGACGAAAAAGCTCGCCTCGAAATGGAATACAGATGCTGCAAGAAAAAAGCGAAGAAGAAGTGCGCTCAGCTTCAAGCAGAGAGTACGGAGGGCCTGTATCGGGAGCTGGAGAAAATATTTTCCCCGGTTGCAGATGCAAACCAGGCTATACAGGAGCTGCGAAGACACAATATGAACAAGAGCGCCACTATCTTCAAAATAGCCGCCCAAAGAAGGAAGAATGCTCAGGAGATTCGTTCGCCAAAGTTCATTAGCAATGCTCATGGCCAGCTTCTTGTGGATGACGACAAAATTCTGCAGAGGTGGCGGCAGTATTGTGAAGAGCTTTTGAATGAACAGTTTCCCCGGCTATACTTTCCAAGAGCCACCCCAAACTGTGAAGAAATACCCGACATTACAGTCGAAGAAGTTAGTGAGGCGGTCAAATACTCCAAAAAACGAAAAGCGGTTGGGCCAGACGAGATACCCTCTGAGTTCTGGAAAAAGATGGGAGACATCGGGTTCAGATGGCTCAGAATTCTCATCTCCAAATTCGTGAGAGGTGATCCAATGCCGAATGAATGGAGGGAAAGTTACCTTCTCCCTGTATACAAAGGGAAGGGTGATACGCGAAACTGTGATAACTACCGTTCGATCAAGCTGATGTCACACACCATGAAGATCGTTGAGCGGGTATTAGGTGGCCGACTGCGAAAAATAATACGGCTATCTGATGATCAGTGCGGGTTTGTCTCGGGTAAATCAACCACAGATGCAATCCAAAGTATAAGGATCATAATGGAAAAACATCGTGATTCCTTAAGGGATTTGCATATTGTATTGGTTGACTTTGAAAAGGCATTCGACAGACAACCACGAGATCTGATATGGGTGGCGCTAAGACATCGAGGGGTTCCAGAAACCTATGTACAGATGATCATGGACATGTACGAAGGAGCAAAGACAAAAGTAAGATGGCCCGCTGGAGTAACCGAAGAGTTCCCAATCAAAGTCGGGGTACACCAGGGAAGCGTTTTATGTCCTTTGCTCTTTATTACAGTCCTTGATTATCTGCTTGAAGGTAAAGTGATGAACCCCAAGGTACATCAGTTATTCTTTGCTGACGATGGAGCCATCATAAGTGAGGATCCTACATCCCTGCAACGAGCACTTGATGTGTGGGTGGACGTTTTGGAGGGGAATGGGTGTCGCATTAGCTCAAAAAAGACAGAGTACTTGTGCTGCCCGTTCTCTGATCCACTCAGGCCTATTCCAGACATTTATTTGAATGGAACAGTGCTTCCCAAGTGCGAAAAGTTGAAATATCTGGGATCTATGATCAATAGCACAGCAACTTGTGATGACGACAACAATCATCGTGTAAGCTAGGGTGGATGAAGTGGCGAGAAAATTCCGCTATCTTTTGTGACAGAAAAATGCCCCTTAAGTTGAAAGGAAGGCTCTACACCGCAGTTGTACGTCCAGCGCTCACATACGGTTCACAATGTTGGACGATGTACAAAAAGTATGAGAGTAAATTAACGGCAGCTGAGATGAAGATGCTTCGCATGACAGCAGGAGTGACAAAGCTTGATCGAATAAGAAGTTCGAAGATCCGTGGAAGATTTCACATCAAGGAAACCATCGTACAAAAAATAGAGCGTGACCGGCTCAGTTGGTATTGCCACGTTCAAAGAAGAGATCATTTGAACCCTGTTAAAAAGGCAATATCAATGCACGTTCCAAAGACATCGCGATGTAGGAAAGGCAGGCCTATAAACGCCTGGATCAGACAAATGCGACGACATCGGCATTTCATTGGCCTCAGTAACCGAGTGATCCAAAATCGGCAGGCCTGCCGATATTTTCTGAGGTCAAATAGGCGATCACTAATAGCATACTGTCAGGTAGCATATAACTATAGAAACAGAATTATGGAAGAAAACTTTTAATTTTAATCAAAGTAATAAATAGACTTATTAATAATGTTTTGTAGTCACAATTGACAATTAAGTAGCCAAATTATACAATTGCCGATCTACAGCACACGGCGAAGCCATTGCTAAAATTGTACTATTGTATTTTTATTGGAATTTGGAAAAATGAATTGGAAAATAAGGTACCTTTAACTAACTAACTAACTTACTAATAAGCTTTATTTCGGCACTACTTAGTTTTTTTCCTTACCCATTTTGTTACTTTCGGCTTTCAGACAAAAAAAAACAACACATTTTAAGTTAATTAAAATACCATATAATTTATTGAAAAAAAATCACAAGGCAGAATGCCTTGACTTTTATTGCTTCGCGTAAACTTAAAAACTAAACTGACAAATATTCAATTATTTATACTTATTACCTAATTTTCCCTAAATCAGCTTCTGCTGTTGTTTGCTGTCGTGAGAACGAGTCGATGTGCATCGATTGCACCAGACGCTTGGTCAGCATTTCCGTTCCTCGGGGTTCATGTGTGCAGGTGTTGTTTGCATCGTCTGCTGGTGTTAAGTCTTCCCCTCTTAAATGCGATTGTCACCAATCGCTTAAAATATGGGAGGTTGTTAAACCTTTGCTTTGGCATCTCAAGATGTTGGGGCGCGATAGGTGATACGATCGTTCTTGGTTCGGGATGTTTCTCATGGATCTTTTCTTCTGGAATTTGGATGGTGACCTTGGTATTGTTTCGGTTAGGTAAAAGCTTACGGATCGTGGTTATTATGACGAGTAGGTGGTTACTTGATGTGCATTTTTCTCTGTTTGTAATAGTCGGATTCCATTTGTGTTGTTGATATGGAGGTCATTCATCATTTCCAAGGATAGTAATTCCCTGTAATTCTTCTCCTTTGGATTGGGTTGGAGTATTGCCGGTAACACTTTCATCGTTGATACTTCTCTGGAAATAAATGATCTTCCATTGATGTTTACACTACTTACTTATATCCTTTAACCCCTCGGGGGGCATAGGACGTCAACCACGCCTGCGCGCCATCGTGTTCGGAGTTCTGCAACGCGTTTGAGCTGCCTCCAACTCATTCCTAAAGAGCTCGATTCCTCCTCAACTGTTCTGCGCCACGTTTGCCTAGGGCGTCCCGCTATTCTGCCTGCCTGGGTGAGCGGATTCCATTGCATGGCGTATTTCGCAATGGAGTTGTCTTCGCGCCGTAGGGTGTGTCCAATCCATTGCCACTTTCTTCTTCGTATAGTAATGCTTATAGGTTCTTGGCCCGTTCTCAGATAAAGTTGTTCGTTGGAGATGCGGTTCGGTGAAAAAATCCTCAAGACGATTCTTAAGCATTTGTTTACGAAGACTTGCAGCTTGCGTGTGTTAATGGTGTCCACTTTCCAGGTACTGCACCCATAAAGCAGCACTGATTCTACGTTGGAGCGGAACAGTCGTAGCTTGGTTCTTAAGCTAATAACATTGCTTCTCCAGATTTTGGACAGCATTCCGAACGCAGCTTTAGCCTTCCCGATTCTGCTGCACACATCCAGTTCGGTGCCACCGCGGTTAGCCGAGACGACACTTCCTAAATATAGAAAGTTATCAACTTTCTCGACTTGCTTTCCGACAATGTTAAGTTGAGCGCGGGTATTAGAAGTACTCAGGGCTTTTGTTTTGGCTGTGTTTATTTTTAGCCCCACTTTGTTTGCCTCAGCTTCTAGATTTTGGGCCATCAAATGAAGATCCATTATCCGATGTGAAAGTAGACAAACATCGTCAGCGTAATCTAGGTGTTTAAGGTGAGATGTCATAATCCAACGAATTCCAGAATTAGCTTCCGTTAATGCTGCACGGAGTACATCGCTGATAACCACCAAGAACAATAGTGGGGACAGTATGCACCCTTGACGTACTCCACTTTGGACTTCAAAATCGTCCGATACCTTACCATTGTGCACGACGTGACACTTGCCGCCCTCATATGTAGCCTTGATAATAGCTATAAGCTTTTCTGGAATGCCTCTCCTGCGCAAGGCCAACCAGATAGCATCTCGATTCAAGCTGTCGAAAGCCTTCTCGAAGTCGATAAACAGTAAATGTAGCGGAGACCTATACTCAACGCATTGTTCGATTATGATCCGTAAGGTGTTTATGTGGTCGATGCAGGAGGATCCAGCGGGAAAGCCTGCCTGTTCGACATCGAGAGTTGAATCTAAATGATCTTTAATTCGTTCTAGAATTATTCTAGCTATTATTTTGGCTACAGCTGGAAGAACACATATACCTCTCCAGTTACCGCACTCCATCAAGTTACCCTTCTTTGGAAGCTTAATGATCATCCCCCTTTTCCCCCTCTCCGTATTAGCGGATGCAGCAAATCTGCCGATGTATTTGGCGCCGCTTGAAATAGCTCGGCAGGGATGCCATCAATACCCACCGCTTTGTTTTTCTTGAGGGACTTGATTGCTGTTATTATTTCAGTTTTACTGGGAGGTACGGTGCGAATTCGGGAATTTGTTGCTTCGAACTGCTCATTCGAATTCAAGATCATACCGCCGTCGTCTAAGTGACTTAGCACTGTAGCAAAATGTTCTCTCCATCTAGTGAGCTGATCCTCATCCGAAATCAGAAGGTTAGACTCTAGACTCTTCACTGGATGTTGTTTGGAGTTTCGACCACCGATGAACTCCTTAGTGATGTTGTAAACAGTCCTACTGTCGCACCTACTCGCTGCTTCTTCAGCCCTTGAGGCCAGTGAGTTGACATGTTGACGTTTGTCACGTCTCACACTACGCTGCACTTCTTTCTTCTTCGCACGGTCTTGGGCTTCAAGCTCGGTTCTCTCTACTGCTGAGGCCGCTGCAATCCGAGCCTTGATTGCTGTACGCTCATCGATCCGTCTCCAGGTGTTTGTAGAAAGCCATGTGCGGTGGTGTTTCTGCTTTTTACCGACATAAGTGAGTGCCCCAGTCGCAAAAGCATTTTTCACAGCACTCCAGTGGTCATCCATGTTCTCTATGCTGCTGATTGCTTCTGCTTCTAAGGCAAGATGGTCCCTGAACTGTTGGCGCACTTGGGGAGCCTTGAGCCTGTCGATATTAAACCTGGTGATGTTAAGCAGGTTTGAGCGGTTGCTGTTGACGGATGCAGTACGAAGGCGTAAATGAGCTACCATAAGATGGTGATCTCGTTCTTGTCCGACGTCAGCTCCACGTCTGTTTCGGACGTCCAGGAGACAATTTCTAAAGCGGCGACTGATCGCAATTTGGTCGATCTGGTTGGATGTTCGTTGCCTATCAGTAGAGACCCAACTGATCTTATGGCAGGTGTTATGCTTAAAAAGCGTACCTCCGATGACTAGGCGATTGGTATTGCAGAAGTCCACAAACCGCTCACCATTGTCATTACGGTCTCCCACGCCGTGAACTCCCATCACGTGCTTAAGCATGGTGTTGTCACTACCCACCTTGGCATTGAGATCTCCTATTACCATTACGATGTCCCCATTAGGCGTTTGGTTGTAGGCGGCACCTAAGTGGCTATAAAAATCATCCTTTTCATCCTCAGTCGCGTCTAGAGTCGGAGCATAACACTGTATGATGGTAATTTTTCTAACTCTACTCTGGAACCTAGCCGTCAATATCCGGTCACTATGGGGTTTCCAGGATATGAGGCTACTACGTGCTG
The DNA here is from genome assembly GCA_945910035.1 of Brachypalpus laphriformis. NCBI lineage: Eukaryota > Metazoa > Arthropoda > Insecta > Diptera > Syrphidae > Brachypalpus > Brachypalpus laphriformis. The sequence continues at coordinate 131,997,056 of OX246756.1, forward strand.
CTGGCGTTAGCATGAGTCCTACGCCAGAACTCCGTGCACTTCCAGCTGGTTTACCAGAGTAGAGCATCACAGTGCTTTTTGTTGGGGAGATGTATTCCCCAGCATCGTACCATCTTATCTCGCTCAGCCCTAAGATGTCGATTTTATATCGTGCGAATTCGCGCTCTAATTGGAGGAATCTGGCGTTATAAGGCCCTTCCTTGAGTGAGTCCAGGAGGGTCTTAACGTTCCAGAATTCGATCGTTGTCCGTGTCCGATAGCCAAAGGTCGTCAACAAATTATCCGTCCTTATCCGAGGCGATTGTTTCCGTTTCGGAGCAATAGTTTGTTTTACGGTTCAGATGGCTCAGAATTCTTATCTCCAAATTCGTGAGAGGTGATCCAATGCCGAATCAATGGAGGGAAAGTTACCTCCTCCCTATATACAAAGGGAAGGGTGATACGCGAAACTGTGATAACTACCGTTCGATCAAGCTGATGTCACACACCATGAAGATCGTTGAGCGGGTATTAGGTGGCCGACTGCGAAAAATAATACGGCTATCTGATGATCAGTGCGGATTTGTCTCGGGTAAATCAACCACAGATGCAATCCAAAGTATAAGGATCATAATGGAAAAACATCGTGATTCCTTAAGGGATTTGCATATTGTATTGGTTGACTTTGAAAAGGCATTCGACAGACAACCACGAGATCTGATATGGGTGGCGCTAAGACATCGAGGGGTTCCAGAAACCTATGTACAGATGATCATGGACATGTACGAAAGAGCAAAGACAAGAGTAAGATGTCCCGCTGGAGTAACCGAAGAGTTCCCAATCAAAGTCAGGGTGCACCAGGGAAGCGTTTTAAGTCCTTTGCTCTTTATTACAGTCCTTGATTATCTGCTTGAAGGTAAAGTGATGGACCCCAAGGTACATCAGTTATTCTTTGCTGACGATGGAGCCATCATAAGTGAGGATCCTACATCCCTGCAACGAGCACTTGATGTGTGGGTGGACGTTTTGGAGGGAAATGGGTATCGCATTAGTTCAAAAAAGACAGAGTACTTGTGCTGCCCGTTCTCTGATCCACTCAGGCCTATTCCAGACATTTATTTGAATGGAACAGTGCTTCCCAAGTGCGAAAAGTTGAAATATCTGGGATCTATGATCAATAGCAAAGCAACTTGTGATGACGACATCAATCATCGTGTAAGCGTAGGGTGGATGAAGTGGCGAGAAAATTCCGCTATCTTCTGTGACAGAAAAATGCCCCCTAAGTTGAAAGGAAGGCTCTACACCGCAGTTGTACGTCCAGCGCTCACATACGGTTCACAATGTTGGACGATGTACAAAAAGTATGAGAGTAAATTAACGGCAGCTGAGATGAAGATGCTTCGCATGACAGCAGGAGTGACCAAGCTTGATCGAATAAGAAGTTCGAAGATCCGTGGAAGCTTTCACATCAAGGAAACCATCGTACACAAATTAGAGCGCGACCGGCTCAGCTGGTATTGCCACGTTCAAAGAAGAGATCATTTGAACCCTGTTAAAAAGGCAATATCTATGCACGTTCCAAAGACATCGCGATGTAGGAAAGGCAGGCCTATAAACGCCTGGATCAGACAAATGCGACGACATCGGCATTTCATTGGCCTCAGTAACCGAGTGATCCAAAATCGGCAGGCCTGCCGATATTTTCTGAGGTCAAATAGGCGAACCCCACAGGCGGATCAGTAGAAATGCAGTGAAGTGGGAGGGCTGTGATCCCTTGTTTTCGGATCATAGCCTCGCTGATAAAAGGAAGAAGAAGAAGAAGTTTGTTTTACGGTTGCGGCTCGCTGGGCCACCGACCAACCGACACTTATTGATGTTTATAGTGGTGTTGTGGAATTTTATTTGGAATGTTCCATTGAGGCTGTGGATAGTATTTTCGACTTGTAGGGTTCCGGCAAACTGATTTAGCAATAGGTTGCCAGTTGAAATCTCATCTATGGTTGGAATATGCTGACTATTGACGGTGTTGCAGATAGCTGAGAGGCTGTTGAGCAAGCTAGGAATAGTCGTACATGTATCGTTTCTAATGTTAACAATGTTTTTGGAATAACAAATGGATAGAGAGTTATAACGTTTACATTTTTTGACTGTTCCATACATCTCTTCATTATTTCTAAGAATTACATCAAATAAAATTTCTGTTACAACATTATTCCTTTTTACTGGTTTAATCACAAGACTTTCATAAATTTCATTTGTTGTTAAATGAATGTATACAATATAGAGCATTATTGAACTATTGCTTATGACTTTTACTTCTGAGAAATCTAAAGCTTCTTCTATTGTGTTATAAGGCAACTGTTGCTTATTTAAAATATTTGTAGCAAATTCTATTTCGTTTTTGAATAAAATAAATGAATTGATCATACCTAATTTAGCCCAGTGGATGGCATAGTTAATATTTTCTATTTCTTCTTTTACAAGTTTAATTTTGTATTGCACATTTGTTATTACTTCAAAACTTCATTTATTATCTTCTTTTAACAATCTCTGTATTTGATTTTGAACTTTAGTGATATTATAAATTCTCTCATTGTATAATTGATTTATGACGACCTACTTGTTATTATTTTTTAGAACGTCCGTGATTTTTTTTCTTTAATGGTGACAAAATCGTCATGATCTGGATTGCCAGCAATCCATTTCTATGCGCTGCCGATGAGATTTAAAGAACGTTTTGTCATTCGCGGTTTCAAGTTATGCAAGAGATTTTTAATTTGTTGCAACTCATGTGATAGCGAAGGAAATATGGTATGGTTTTGGGTTGATTCAAGGTTAAGGAGTGGGGTTATTGTGGATATGAATTTGTCGTATTGGTCCAAGCCGATGACGTGTATTAGTTTGAAATTTCCGTCCTGTATCTTCGTCTGTCCAACGTGAAAGGTCACTATTTGTGCGTTTGAGAAGTCCAATATTTGAATAGTAGCCTGACAGGTGCACAAGGCACATTTGAAGAGATAAATGTTAGTTTCTAATATTACTTTTGTGCACTACTTTGCCGGATTCGGTTATCACTGTAGAGTTCTTATTTTTCTTAACTATTTCTTGTCGGTATCTATCAGTTAATTTCGAGCCTATCAGTTTATTATTTTTAACAAAAATAACTTGCCCTATTTGATAGTCTTTAATTGGCTTCCTTTTCTTGTTATGGAATTTATTATTCTTCTCCTGTTTAGTTCTAAGTCTTTCGATGTTAGTCAACCGTGTGTTTTCAAATTGTTCGGGGTTTAGTCTGGGTATTCGTCCATAAAAGAGTTCTAGTCGGTTCTTACCTGTGGTTGAGTGGATAATGAAGTTGTATTCATTCACGGCTCGTTCTAGGAGTTCTTCAAAAGACCGTGGAGGTCCGTCAGATTTAAGACATCTCATAATTTCGGACAATGTGGATTGGAAACGTTCAACTTGACCGTTCACTTGACTTTTATATGGAGGGGTTTTAAAAATTTTGAATTGAAGGTCATCTTCTAACATCGAGGTTATTGACGCTGAATTTAGCGCCTCTTTCGAATTTCTTGTATCTTACCCATAGTTTCTTCTCTTGTCAGTAGTCCATTTATAGTATTAGGGTTCAAGTATCTCTTGAATGCGTTTACTAAGTCTGCTTCCGTGTACTCTGGCTTGATAAAAATGTGTCTTGTGTAATTGTCGATTGGAGTTTTAATTTGGTAACTGTTATCTTTGCCTATTTTTAGTATTTTGGGGTTTCGACAGTGGGGATTAAGTTATCAGAGGAGCTATCGGCACTATGTTCGGTTGGGGTCATTGAATGAATTTCGGTTACTTGGGGAGGCATTGAAAGGGAGTCAACCACTACATTTGCTTTCCCTGGCTTATACTTAAATTCGTAGTTGTATTCTTCTAAAATAGCCTTCCACCTTTTCATTTTACTGTTAGTATTTTTGTGGCTCAAAGTATAAGTAAGAGGCTGGTGATCGGTAAAAATGTTCACTTTTCAAGATCCGTAGAGGAAGTTGTTTAATGAAGTTAGTGACCATATAATAGCGAGCATTTCTTTCTCGTTTATTGCATAATGTTCCTCGGTCTTGTTTAGAGTTCTCGTGGTTTGCCATTTTGAGAGAGGACTGCCCCGATAGCATAATCTGAGGCATCCGTGGTCAGTTCGAATTCATTTTTGAAGTTAGGATATGACAGAACCACTTCTGCCGAAATAAGTGAATTTTTGACTTTAATGAATGCTTCAATGAATGAAGGCTTCCAAGACGCGCCATGGTTGCCGTGCCATCAGGTAGGCGACTTCGCGGAAGGCCTAGAAATAAATGGTTGGATCAAGTCCGACATTTCTCCTGGAGCCGCTTAGGGATTCCTCCTGATAAATTGGAGTCAATGGCGGAGGATCGAGAAGGATGGAGAGTCCACCTGAGCATCCTACCCCCCCGACTCTCATGAAGGATTAGCGGGCCATTGAAAATGAATGAATGAATGAATGCTTCTAAGGCTTCTTGTTCTAAATGAATGGTTTTGGTTTTTGAAAGGTTCTTGGGCAATCGTCCACCTTCCCCTCTTAAGAGGGATTTCAGGGGTTTCGCAAGTTTTGCATAATCTTTAATGAAGCGGCGATAACATCCTGACATACCGAGAAATGAACGGAGGTCTTTAAGAGTTTTGGCGGCAGGTCGGTCGACAATCGCTTGGACTTTCTTGGGATTAGTTTTAATGCCATCCCTACCGATGACAAAGCCTAAGAATTCTATTTCTTCTTGAAAGAATTCGCACTTGTCCAACTGTATTTTCATGTTGGCGGCTCCTAGGGTCTTGAGCACTATTTCCAGGTTCTCAAGATGTTCAATCTCGTCTTCCCGAAGATGACGATGTCATCGATATAAACATATCAGCACTTCCCGATGTATTGCTTTCATCATCCAAAGCCCTTTGAAAAATGGAGGGGGCCTTCTTAAGCCCGAAAGGAAGACGAGTGAATTCGAATTATTCACGGAAAAAGAAGTTTTTTCAATATCAGATTCTTTGAGTGGGATCTGATGGATGCCACTTTTAAGATCAACTGAAGTAAACCATTTATTTTTGCCAAGGTTGGCAAGAACTTCGTTAATCTCAGGGATCGGGTATCTGTCAGCGACGGTAACAGCGTTTAGCTTACGGTAGTCGATCACCATGCGATATTTTCTTTCCCCAGAGACATCCAGTTTTTGGGAAACTGCAGAATTGTAAGGCGATTTAGATGGCCTAATGATGCCATCTTTTAGTAGATCGTTTATTTGTTTTTCGACTCTCCCTTGAGTGCCATAGCGTATGGGTATGATCTTGAATAAATGGTATCGTTCGTTGTCGTTCGAATTTCTCCTTTTACGGTGGTGGTGTAAGTTAATTTCTTGTCAGGATCAGAAAAGAGATTAGGACAGTCGTTAATTATACCTTTGAGTTTGTCCGACTGTTCCTTGCCTATGCGAGAAGTTCTTAGAGTAATGTTATTAATTAATTGTGAAATATGCTGCTTGAGTGGTATTGATATGTTTGGGTGAATATGCTAGTCATACAACTATCTTTCGTATGAATGACCGCGTTTAATTTTCTCAAAGTAACATTGCCTATTATACCGTCGAACGAGATAAGAGTGGAGAGAATGAACATTTTTATTTTATCTGTATTATGGCCAAATAATTGCACAAATGAGTGGTGTGCAATTTTGACGCTCCCTCTGACTGATTTAACGTAGAAACGTCTTTCATTCGGGAGAGGGTTCCTGATATGCCGGGGTTAGATGTAGTCTTTATTAGATCCTGTTTAATTTAGTGTCTCTCTGCTTCTTGCGATATGTTCGAAGTAAGGAAGCAAAGAGGGCCTTAGTCTAAAAAATAGATATCGTCGAATTGCTCCGGTTCATCAAGGTCAGGGTCATCTTGTGAGTCAGTGTAATTCATTAATGTCTGGTCATAGTTTTGGTCTTCTCGTTCTATCTCACTTTCGTATTCTTCCGGTGTCTGCTCATCTGGGTCGGGCCCATCGGTGTGGTAGACTCTCTGCACTTTGTGTGGTTGATGGACCTGTTGTGAATGTTGGCGCTTCTGTGGAACAAACTGTTGGTTACGACATCTGTTCTGGTAATTAATCTTCTGGGATTTGATGGAATAATCGATGTCCATTGGCTTAGGAGGAAGCGGGCGTTGATTTGCCGGTGGTCGTTGCTGTGGATATTGGTGCTTCGGCTGGTGCTGTGGTTCCCTGTAAAACTGGGGTGGCTTAGCATTTCGAGGGTTATGGAGTAACTCAGGATGAAATTCGCGCCTCGGTGTGGGAATTGGCGCTGGTCCTGAATGTGAAAAATTGTTCATTCTAGGGGGAACTGGAGGCGGTGTTTAGTGGAAAGTTTTCCGGGTGCTTGATTGTGAATTGTTTGCATGCTGAGCCCGCAAATCAACATTTTGTAATTATAAGCAAAGGTGCAAAGCTTGCGGTAGGTCAGCAGGCTGGCCGATACTGATTAACCTAGGCAGGTCGCCTTTGACACCCTCTGACAAAGTTATGCTTTGTCCCTGTAAGCAATCAGCAGCTCACTACCCACAACCATCGAAGACCATTGGTGTGCTGTGAATAATGTAAAAACATTACATCTGGTGTTGAAAGAATTGTCGGTCGATCATAGGGACGACTTTCGGAGGATATCTGGGGACGCATTGGCGAACGAAAGCAGCTAAACGCTCGCATTGCAGCTACTCTAGCAGCAGGCAAACTAGAGTCCCTATATAGCACGAAGATGAGAGAAGTTCAGCGTAGCGTGCGACGTGACAGGCGCAACTACATCAACGCGCTGGCTACAGAAGCGGAAGAAGCTGCACGTAGATGCGACAGCAGGGCCGTTTACAAAATTACCAAAGAGCTGGCAGGTGGTCGACGCTCTAGTCAACACGAATGAAAAGCCTAGATGGTTCCTTGCTCATTTTGGATGAGGACCAGCTCAAGAGATGGAAGGAGCATTTTGCTATGGTTTTGAACCGCGTATTCGCTAGCGATATGCTCTCAAATCAGACTGAGGTGCCCGATGTGAGAAATGCCCGAATACGCGGTACATACCTTATTCACAAAATGGGCCAGCATGTTGCCCGAGTGAAAAGAAAATTCATCACATTATGGCCCTCCACCAAATGACAGCAGATGTGGAGAGGGAGGTAGGCGTCGTCGGGCTGAAAATGAATACGGCAAAAACTAAAATTATCAGCCTTGGAACAAACTCATCAGCTCAAATATGCATTGCTAGACCACAAGAGTACAGGATTTCCAGTATCTTGGGAGTATTGTCTCGACCGATGGTGGAACCGAACTGGATATAGAACGCCAAAGCAAAGTCCGCGTTCGGGATGTTGTCCAAATATGGCGAAGCAATGCAATACTTAAGTTTGAACACCAGGCTAAGACTGTCCCCGCTCCAACGTTGAATCCATGCTGTTATATACTCGTAGATGCAGCACGTGGAGAGTGACCACTGCTATTACTAGAAAGCTGCAAACGTTCGTTAATAAGTGCCTGCGTAATATCTTAATTATTTTCTGGCCCAATCGTATCTATAACGAACACCTTTACGAGAGAAGGGGTCAGGAACCAATAGGCACAACCATCCAACGACGGAAAAGGCAGTGGATTGGTCAAACATTCCGAAGAGGTGACAGTTTCATAGCGAACCATGCTATGCACTGGAACCCTTTAACTCAGGATGGCAGAAGACATTGCGGTCCGAGGAGAACATGGCACAGAACAGTGCCATAAACCGTACACGATGGCGCGTATGCGTAGTAGAGGCCCTAGGACCCACAAGGGATACAGGACATAACCACCAGTCATCACTAATGATCGGCACTGTACTGACAACACAATTTAATTCTATGCCAACTTTTTTGATATGATCGGCTAGTTGTCGGCACCGTCAGATATTGAAAGTGTAACTGACTGTAATATAATACACTTTCAAATAGAACACTGAACTGTTAAATTAAAATACATATATTAGTGAAAATTGTAGAAAGCTTACCTGACTTTTTTAACAAAATTCTCTTGTTTTGACGGTTTCGAGTGCTACACCCAACCGAGGATAGTTCTGTGAAAAGTTGAGGACAAACTGAAATGTCGCATTTGAAAATAGCATGGAAAATCAGCTAAGCAGATCTGCCAGATTAATATAAATGGTTCAAAATCTCAAATTATTTGTAGTAAAATTTATTATAATACAAATTGTGAATGGGTACTGATCACTGGAGGGACATCACTGGGTAGTTTACTAGCTGCACTCAAACTAGGATATATTTATTGCGTTTTGTAGCAAGAATGTGTTCTGAAGAAAAGTAAGCGATACTACGAGTATTCCTAATTTTGTCTTCAAAGAGTTTGCGCTAAAAATTTCGTAACAGACGTTATGGTAGGACTAGGTTGGTCTACATACATTTTTACAGCTATTCGCGACCCAGACCTATGAATTGGTGTAATAAAAGAACTCTTCCAGCAATCTAAACATTCACTGCGATATAAGGAATCGTTAAAACTAATGCATAGTGGCCTTACTAGTTATATTCAGCTTGATTAATTTAAAAAAATAGCAGTGGGAATCTATCTGGTGGGTACTAGTGTTTGATGCAAGAAATGATAATTGAAAGACAATATCATTCTCGGTTATAGCTAAACGCAACAAAGCAGTGATTTTGTTACGTGGAAACATTGTACCGTAATCTATTGATTTACCTATAAGGTTAGGTTGGCTGACCCCATGAGAATGCAGACACACTTAGACCAGTGAAGGTCCTTTGTGATACCATGGATCAACCATTAGGCCACTCAGGGACTAACAAAACCAACCGGAGCTTTTGAGAAACCGATGGATGCTCATGACGTCTAAGGACGCCAGATCGCCGAGATCGTCAAGGTAGTGGGACCCTAGATAGAGCATTCTTTTATGCGACAGGGCTGAACAAGTGCATAGGAGGTGAATGATGGTTTCCTCCTCCTCGTCACCTATAAAGTTCGATTGAAAAAAGGAGCAAACATATCACATACTTTCTTTCAATTGTCGACAGAAATTTCTTTTTAAACCATATTAGAGGGAAACTTTCTTTTCATCTCTTTCTATTTTCATATTTCTGATCAGGTCAACGCTCGAAACTGCAATTGTTTCGGCAGACTCGCGAATAAATTGAATGTAAATACAAGTGTTCCTCGATTAAAAAAGGCGCTACTTTGGTCACTTATTGTATCTAGACAGCACCGTGCTTGTTCAGTTTCTTAAGAGCCCCAATGTTATTAATGTTTTACGTTCCGTTACAAACGTTTTGCTACTCTTACCCTGGAAAACATTATTTTTTTTTTGTATAATTCATGCCTTGTAATTTTCACAATCCATAAAACTCAATTAACGGCTTCTTTATATTAACACAAACCCAATTCTAATTTATTTCCAGAGCAGCGCAGAAACGTTGGTTCGTTGAACCTAAGGACAACTGTATTACAATTCGAATAACATATAAAAAGTAAATAAAATGAATCGGGGAAACATGATGAACATTCCCAATGTAAACGAACAAGAAGTGTGCCTGCTAAAACAAGCGAAAATGAAAAAGCAGTTAACGCTGAGAAGAAGAGAAAAAAAATTAAACGATAAAGATGAGGAAGAGATTTTCTTGTAATGGTCATGTAATTTACTTGTAAGATTAATGCGAGTACATTCAGCTGAGCATACAACGAGAAACTTCCCTTTGCTGATGCTATTTCTTTTTGTGTTTAATGGACAGACTTAAATTTCCATTTGCAGATTTCTCCTCCCTTATTCATCCAAGTATGTAGCTAGAATGAAAAGCAGCAAAAAAAAAGTTACTCAAAAATGTAATCTTTTAAATTCAACGCTAAAGTGTCCATTAAGAATGTAGCTAGGAATTTACTCTCACACAGCTTGGACGCGTATTTTACTGACAGGTGTTTATATTGTGTAGGTACATACATACTGGTATTTCTGTCATGCAAAAAAAATTAAATAAATGTTTTATAGGACAAAAATTCGAAAAAAATCCTGTTTGTTTCACATTTGCTTTTTTAATGTTCTCCATACTTGAGAGCGTGTTCCATAAAGTTGAAAAACCGAGATCTGAAATGCAAAGAAAAGGTTTTTCCTTAAGGCTTATTCTTGGTGGTAGGGCCCAAAAATGCGGCTCTGAGCATTTTGACTTGATTGAGATCTTTTGTGTAACACCATCCCCTCGAGGGATGTGTGAATTTGCTTTCTATATGAAATCAAGTTCTCGAAGGAAGTTTAGCATTTTTTTTAGCAGAGAAAGAGATGAAGTGAGATGAGAAGGTAAACCTATTCTGCAAATGTTTGGTTCTAGTTGTAGCAATAACCGAACATTCGCACACAATATGTTCGCCAGTTTCGATGTCTTCAAGACAATAATTTGCACGTGACTGATTGAATTATACCAATTTCCTTGACGTGGTATTGCAATGACAATTAAGAAGTCAAGCAAAATCTTTGCAATGATGGTCACGATTTATAATATTTTGTATAAAGTCTTTCAAAGTATACGTATTGTAGCATCCACAGAAAGTACTTTTCACGTTGCATTACCAACGAGCATGGTGTGGCAACACTAATGCCATCTGTCGAAACTGCCGTCATGCACAACAGTTTGTTTCACATTTCTTACTTACTTACTTAGGTGGCGCTACAGTTCGGGGTGAACCTGGGCCTCAACCGACAAGCCTCTCCATTTAGCTCGGTCTTTAGCTAATTGCATCCAGTTGCGCACTCCAAGTTGGTCGAGGTCCCCTTGAACTTGTGCGCGCCACCTACGGCGATGATTCCATCTGCTGCGTCGTCCCTCGGGGTTAGATTCGAAGACTCTGCGGACCGGAGCGTTGGTGTCCATTCGCTCTACATGTCCTAGCCATCTCAGACGTCCAATACGCAGTTTTTTGATCTCGCTGTACAGCTCGTATAGTTCGTGATTGAATCCTATCCTCCAAAACCCGTCAACGCAAACGGGACCGAAAATCTTACGAAGAATTTTTCTCTCGAAGCGACCAAGGATATCTTCATCCTCTTTTAATAAAGTCCATGTTGCAGCGCCGTAACGCAGGACTGGGATGATCAGGGTCTTATATAGAGTCTCCTTAGTTGTTCGAGATAGGGCTTTACTGTTGAATTGCCTTATAGGCCCAAAAAAAACAGCGATTGGCAAGAGTTATTCTTCGATTGATTTCTGCGCTGATCTTGTTTGTAGAATTTATAGCAGAGCCAAGGTAGACAAAGTCCCTTACTACCTCGAAGTTATAGCTGCCGACTGTGAGGTTTTGTCCAATTCGTCGTTGGCTTTCCCTTCTTGTTGACCGCATATACTTGGTTTTGCCCTCGTTTATCGCTAAACCCATTTTGGCCGCTTCCGCCTTAATGCGTGCAAACTTACCGGTGACAGCCCGTTGAGTTCTTCCGATATATTCTTCCGTCTATATCGTCGGCGTATGCAAGCAGTTATACAGACTTGCAATAGATTGTGCCTCCGGTGTTGGCTTGTGAGTTCCGCACAATCCGTTCAAGTACAATATTAAAGAAGTCACATGACAGCGCATCACCTTGTCTAAAACTTTTTTTGACATCAAAGGTCTCGGTGAGGTCATTACCGAACTTGATGGAGCAGCGAGCGTTCTCCGTCGTCAGCATGGACAGACGGAAAAGTTTGGCAGGGATGTCAAAACTAGACATGACCCAATAAAGCTCTTCTCTATAGATGCTGTCATAGGCGGCCTTGAAATAGATAAAGAGATGGTGAGTATCGATTTGAAATTCTTGGGTTTTCTCCAGGATCTGCCGAAGTGTGAGGATTTGATCGATGGTGGACTTTCCTGGTCTGAAATCGAACTAATAGGGTCCAATCAGGATGTTGGTAAAAGTTTTCAGGCCTTCACACAATATCGCAGAAAAGATCTTCTATGCGATGTTGAGGAGACTGATGCCTCTATAATTGGCGCAGTTGAGGGGGTCTCCTTTCTTGTGGATCGGGCAAACGATGCTGAGGTTCTATTCATCAGGCATACACTCATCTTAGAGATGAGTTGGTGTATGCACTCTACCAATTCATCCCCAGCTGCCTTGAAAAGTTCGGCCGGTAAGCCGTCAGGATCAGCAGCCTTGTTGGATTTTAGCTTGGATATTGCTATCCTCACTTCGTTTTGGTCAGGTGGACGGAAATTTTGACTATCATCGTCTATGTTGAATGATTCATTCTGCCTGACAGCGGGATGTTGGTCTTCGTCGCCGTTATACGGTCTGCAGAAGTAGTTTTTCCATATTCTCAGCACCCACTGTGATTCTACTACGAGGTTTCCATTTTCATCTCTACAGGTTTCTGTACGGGTATTGCTTCTATGACACGTTCTTTTTACCTTTTGGTAAAACTTCCGTACATTGTTCCTGGAGTATAAACTCTCGATATTCTCAAACGCGCGCTTCTCATGCTCTTGCTTCTTCTTTTGGAGAAGCCGGTGTTCCTCCCGTTTCTTTTGCGCGTACAGCTCACGAGCAGCTCTCATCTTCCGTCGCAGCGCCGCTTTATATGCCTCTTGTTTTGCTGCATGCCCTCGCCGGCATTCTTCGTCAAACCAGGGGTTTCGCGGTGCTGGACGAGCGAAACCATGTGCTTGCTATGGTGACATTTCGCTCCACAGCGAAATCAATTAGCCTTAGTCCGTTATCAGACGTGGTGTCGTTTAGGCTATGCTTACCGACTGCCCTACCAAAGACGTTCTCCTTTCCTATTTTGGCCTTAAAATCGCCCAATACGATTTTAGCGTCGTATTTAGAACATTGCTCGTATGTTTGTCGAGGAGCTCGTAGAAACACTCCTTGGTGGCAGGGTCCTTTTTATCCGTGGGGGCATGAACACATATTAGGCTTATGTTAGCGAATTTAGCCTTGATTCGGATAGTCATAATACGCACGCTCACGTGTCGGAAGCTTAAGACTTCTTGCCTAAGTCTGTCGCGTTTCAGAGCTATAAGTTTGACATCTTTCTTACTGAAAAGTATGGAGAGTCTGGTAGAATTTCACATACGCAAAGTTGCTTTGATACTGCATCCACTATCGGAGATGCAGCATGCTTATCAGCGTGGGAAATCCTGTGAGACCGCACTTCAAAATCTAGTGGCCAGAATTGAATGCGCGCTTGATAGGAGAGAATACGCGATGGGTATCTTCATCGACATTGAGGGTGCTTTTGACAATGCGACTTTTGACTGCATGTGCAACTCGGCCAGACAACACGGGGTAGATGAAACATTAGTGTTGTGTATTAAAGCAATGCTAATGAATAGAACTTTGGTAGTGGATGCGGATTGTGGCCAATATGTTATGACAGGGGTAAACAGGGGTTGGCCGCAAGGTGGCGTTCTGTCTCCATTGTTATGGTGCATGGTGGTCGACTCTCTGCTGAACACTCTAAATAGTTCTAACGTCTACGCTCAGGCATATGCGGATGATGTCGCCGTACTTTCTGTCGGGCCATGCCTGGCGACGGTCTGTGCTAACGCGCAGGCGGCGCTGGACATGATCGATGAATGGTGTACTAGGAGTGGGCTTTCGGTGAATCCTCTTAAAACTAAGGTTGTTCTTTTTACGAGAAGGAGGATTTTGACCGGTCTGACTCAGCCAGTACTAAAAGGCGTCACCATTCGCATTTCCAATGAAGCCAAATATCTGGTAGTGATTCTAGATAAGAAACTTCATTGGTCTAAACACGTCGAGTCGAAAACATTCAAGGCGCTCTCAATCTTCTGGCAGTGTAAGGGTGCTTTTGGCAAGACTTGGGGCTTATCACCGAATAAGGTTCTCTGGATCTACACGGCTATGATAAGACCATTCCTCGCATATGCGTCGGTTGATTGGTGGAAGGGGCTCTCGCGTAAATATGTGGTTGCTTTTTGCACGAAACTCCAAAGAACGGCTTGTCTTGGCTGCTCAGGAGCTTTCCCGAGTACGCCTGGCTCTGCTCTAGACGCTCTGCTGAACTTACCTCCCCTTGATACTTATAATATGGGCTGCACTATCAAAGTCATCCATCGTCTTAGGCGAGGAGGTTTTTGGTATACTCCACACTGGAACTTTGATGAACTTGCGCGATACTTATCTTACGACTCCTGTCTTATGGATATGCCGTCTGATGCAATGACACCAGAACTCCAGCTGATGCGCAAATTCAGAGTCGACTTTCCTTGTGCCCAGGACTGGCTTCGGTCAGAGTCTGAGCCGGGAATGGAATGTAGTCGTATTTTCAAGGATGGTTCCAAAACCAGTCAAGGGTCTGGCGCTGGTGTCTTCGTGGAAGTCGACAACATTAGACTTCACTTCTGGTTAGGCAAATATGCGTCTGTTTTCCAAGCGGAAACTTATGCAATCCTAATGGCCATGAACTATGTTGTGAAGAACAGGTGGAAGGGACGTAGCATTTGTGTCTGTAGTGACAGTCAGGCTGCGCTTAAGGCCTTGCTTAACCCTTTAACCACTTTCAAAATAGTTCGTGAAACCAAAAACTCTTTGAACTCGGTCGCAAGGCTGAATTCTCTGTCTCTTATCTGGGTCCCAGGTCACACTGGGATCTTGGGGAACGAGATCTCCGATGAGATTGCTAGACAAGGCTCAGAGGAGGCTTTCTCAGGTCCCGAACCCGTGTTGGGTCTTCCAGCGTCCTCGGTTAGGGCTTCCATTGACGATTGGGTCTCTCACGAGCACAACTGTGTGTGGCATGACTCTCCAGGTTGCAGGTTGACTAAACGCATGCTCCCGGACGTCTGTAAGAAATCAGCGGCATTCTTGCTGTCTCTCAGCAGAAAAGACTGTAGACAACTTATCGGCGTCTTGATAGGCCATTTCGCTTTTGCCAAGCACCTTAACGTGTTAGGCTTAAGTGACACTACAATTTGCGACGCTTGTGGAGAGAGCGACGACACCGCGGAACATTATCTCTGTGAGTGTCCGGCCTTTACTCGTATCAGGTGGCAGATCTTCGGTGCGGATGTGGTGAGTGCTGGTACTGTAAGCTCCTCATCACTGAAGTGCTTGCTTGGCTTTCTTCGAAAGTCAAGGAAATTCCAACAAAATGGGTAAATCAGGGTTTGCTCTCTGGCAGTACAATGGACCAGTTGTGTCTGAGTGCTCCAGTCGAGTGTTTCCTACCCCAAAAAAAAAAAAAAAAAAAAAGTCTGCCGCGTATGACAAATCCGCATCCGAATAAGCGTTGCCTGTTGCCTCTGTAGCAATCACCGTAGTAGATGTCACAGTTGTTCATCCTCTTTTTGCCCGGCCCATCCCATCGCACTTCCTGGATGGCGGTAATATCTGCTTTATAGCAGTCTAGGGCCTCCGCTAGTTGTTCGGCTGCACGTGGTCTGTAAAGGGACAGAACATTCCACGTACAGATCCGAAGGTCATTGTCCTTATTTCGTTTGCTTCGGTCGTCATTAGTTGAGTCATCCTTATCCGAGGCTTTTGGTTGTTTCGGAACCATAGGTTTTTTTACGTGGTAGCTAAATTACCCCGACGGCACAACCCCCAACCTGGAGGGCCAGTTCCTTAATTATTCCCCTAGGACGAGGGGCCGGGTACACCGGTGCCAGTAGTCCACTACGGGAGTATGAGCGCTGCCGTTGGCCCATTAAGAACTCCTCCGCCACCATCTCTATTCCAATGTCCTGACCAACATTGGAAATTCCTTACCGACCTGTGATCCGAATACGTCGAAACAGCTCGCGCAAGGTATTCACTAAGTTCAACCTAACTGGAACTATAGACGACACCGTTGACTCCGTCTAGGGAATTCGTCCGCTGCCGCCTGGAACTGGAAGAAGTGCTGTAGTGAGAAAACACTCTTCCCCCCCTTTCTCATCTGCTGCCGCCAAGAATCCGCGAAACGGGGTTGGTTATCCATTTCTTGGATTACGGTACTTGGCACCCATCTGACAGATGTGTTGAGAGTAGGAGTTGGTAGGCCTCAGTTGAGTGAAAACGCTTGTGTTGAGGGATCAACACACGGCTGGAACAAAAAGGGAATTGATTATTAAGTTGCGAAAAATAATTACGCACGAGGGTGTAGATCCTGACACAAATTTGTTTGACGTGGAAGAAGAACAAGTAAGTACGACGAGTGACATGTCGGCTTTAATGAAATTGCTAAATGAAAAATTCGAGAAGCTAGATTTTGGTTGAGCAGAAAAATTCTCTAGTAGCTAAATTTGATGAAAAAAATGTAAGTTTGGAAACAAGATTCGGGACAATGCATACATACGAGTACATTTTCAATATTTCTTTAATCGTTCATGAGGGTCGCGGGAGTAGGATGCTCAGGTGGACTCTCCATCCTTCTTGATCCTCCGTTGAAGGAAAATTCGAAAATGGTGAAAAAAAATTCGAGAACATTCAAATAAAATTTGCAGCTGTTGAAGGGAATCTTGAGAATATGGCAAAAGAACTAGACAGCGTGAAGAAACAGAAAGTTCATGAGTATTCAACCGACCGCTCAAGAAGGACGGAGATGCAGCCTCCCGTCTTCGATGGTCAAAAATCGTGGTCGATAAAAGGCAGTTCGAAGCAGTGGCAATGACGAACGACTGACAATGAAGAGAAGTCTATTACCTTAACGCTTGCCCTTAAAGGGTCAACTGCAGAGCTACCCCGGTTCCAGAGAGATTCATGAACTTAAAGAACTACAGCATCAAACTAAGACGAGGGGAGGTTATTGCTAAACGTGCTCCGATTTATTCAGTCTCAACAATGACCGAAAGGAATCTGCGAGGGCTGTCTCATCAACCAAGTCGGCGGAAATAAGGGACATGATCATCAAGCACTGTGAACTGGATCTGGACCAGCGAACTATGGCAGAATGTCTTATCAGTGAGTACGCTGATATACTTGCCCCTCAGTGTGGAGGGTATGGCCGAACACATATGGGTTAACATCGAATAGAAACTAGAGGTGCCAGACCAATTCGCTAGCCTGCCAGATGACTACCATTGCGGAAGCAAATAGAGTTTGCGGAAATGATGTCAACGGTGGAGAAGGAAGGGCTGATTGAAAGTTCTAAGAGTCCATGGGTCTAGCCTGTTGTGCTTGTCAAGATGAAAGACGGCAGCACTCTCTATCGGAGACTTAATGCTCTCACCAAAAAGGATAGCTACCCTCTGCCACGGATCGACGATACATTAGACGCACTCTCAAGAGTTTAATGGTTCCCCACCCTCGATTTGAAGAGTCGTTACTGGCAGGTACAGTTCGATACAAAAGACCGAGAGAAAACTGCATTCACTCCAGGAAATGGGATGTGGGACTGACGTAAAATGAGAGTCAATTCAAATGGTCAGTGAGCGCGATAAAGGCTGAATTGAATTGAATTAATTTGAATACTATCTTACCCTACTTCCAGCAAAATGTTTATTGTGGAGGCAGACGCAAGTAACGGCGGTGTTGGAGCGGTCCTTTCGCAGGTACATAACGACGAAGAGAAAGTACTAGCATACTTCAGCAAAGTACTCTCCAAGCCCGAAAGGAACGACTGCATGACCAGGCGAGAACTTCTGGCGCTGCTTCTGGCGGCAAAACATTTTCATACATACCTCTACGGCCTAAACTTTCTCTTGCGCACAGATCATGCTGGTTTAAAATGGGTGCTGCAGTTCAAAAATCCGTAGGGTCAGGTCGCAAGATGGATTGAATGATTGCAGATGTATGAGTACGAAATACAGCATCGTAAAGGAAAACTATATTCTTATGCGGATGCGTTACCCTGGCGTCCATGTAAGATCGACTGCAAGCGTTGTGTGCGATAGGAAGAGAAAGACTTTATTTCCATCCAAAGGATAAGAGCTGAATCTATCGAACCTCGCTTCATGTTCAAGATGGCTTGCTAAAAGGAAATATGGTAGGAGAAAATGAACGGAAAAGATTCCGAAATGCAGCTTATCTTGCCGCAATCAAAAGTACATGAGGTGCTACGAGAAATGCATGATGGAGTATCCGGAGGTTATTTGGGTGCAAACAAGACGCTGAAGAAAGTGCGAGAACGTTTTCCTTCGCTCAGTGCAAGGGACAACGTAAAAAGTTGCTGC
Organism: Brachypalpus laphriformis; assembly: GCA_945910035.1. Lineage (NCBI taxonomy): Eukaryota > Metazoa > Arthropoda > Insecta > Diptera > Syrphidae > Brachypalpus > Brachypalpus laphriformis. The sequence continues at coordinate 132,015,194 of OX246756.1, forward strand.
CGAAAATGCGTCGTATGTGCAGCTAGTAAGGGACCCAGAACTAAGACGCGAGGCAAAATTCATTAATCAATAATTTGGCATTTCATCGTTGAACGAGCCCCATGGTGGGGTGGGTTTTGGGAGCGATTAGTGCGCTCTGTGAAGGATGCACTTAAGGCTGCTGTCGGTCGTGCTGTGTTGGACGAGGAACAACTTTACACTTTTTTAACGGAGGTCGAGGATGTCGTTAATAGCCGCCCGTTGACCTATATAAGTGATGACGCAAAGGATTTGTCGCCACTTACTCCAGCACATTTTTTAAAGGGACATTGTGCTAACCTTAATTTTGAAACAATTAATCTCAACCCCAGTTTGGGCAATTTAAGGTTATGCGATGACTCCGCACGAGCCATTGATGCTTCGAGTTTAGCTAGTCCTCCCTGACTCTCTCGAATTTTCATCAAACGCTGCTCTAACCGGGCTATGCTGCCAAATGCCTTATCTTCATATTCGCAACAAGTTTCTAGCTCCTTTTGTAGATCATCTCCTTTAATGTTTTGAACCCTACGTACCTCCAAATTCGCCTTGTTAAGATTTTCCCGAGCTGCTGCAATACGCTGCACAAGAACGCTAATCTCCTCTTCTATTTCCGATAACTTATCCTTATTGTCCGGTGTTAACTGTGACGCTGGGCTTCCCAAGTACTCGCTCGCTGCTTTAGTCAATTTTGTGACCTGTCCGCGAAATACTGAGCGATTCTGCAACTCCATATCTTAAACGACTTCTTTTCGCGCTAATATCTTATTCCCGGGTTTCGGCACTAGTTTCGAAAAGATAATCAAAAGTCGCGGCCAATTTTGGACAATAAGTTAATACTTTATTCAAAGATGTACATAGAGTAATTCACGAATATTAAAAGTAATGTAATGAAAGAGAAGGCTTTATGACGACTGAGCCAACAAGAGATCTGGCTCGAGTATATATAGTACAGGGTAATATTGGGCTGGTGTTGCCAGATTCGATTCTATTTTTTACAAGTACAATATGGGCACAGCCTTTGAACAAATCGCCGCTGATATCGCCGGCCCATTTCCGGAAACTGACAGTGGCAACAGTTGCATCCTAGTTGTCATGGACTACTTCAGCAAATGGCCGATAGCGTTTGATATCCCTAACCAGGAAGACATGACCATCATAGAGCATATTACCAACAACTGGGTGAGCAGATTTGGTGTGCCTATGGAAATGCATTCTGACCAGGGACGAAACTTCGAATCGAAGATATTCCAAGAGGTGTGCCAACTACTAGGAATAAAAAAAAAAAAAAGAGGACGACTCCGCTTCATCCATAATCTGAACCTTCAACGAACATCTCTCCAAGGTCGTAGGATACTACCAGCGCGATTGGGATCGACAAATCCCTATCTTCCTGATGGGCTATCGAAATGCAGTGCACAGTACAACTGGGCATACTCCATCCGAAATCTTGTTTGGTCGAGCAGTCCGGGGACCTAGTGAGGTGAAGTTTGGATCCCCTAATGGTGAGACCATCTGTGACGAGAATTACGTGGCAGACCTTAGGAAAAGGATCTGCAACATGCATCAGAGGACCAGGACGAAGATAAGAACAGCTAGTGACCGTATGAAAACGATGTACGAGCCGCTAGGACTTCACGAAGGAGATCTGGTATGGTTGTTCAGCCCACACCGACAAAAAGGGAGATCACATAAAGCGGTCGCACGAATCAATGGTGCTGTCTATTGTTGTATTTTATAAAGAACAAAGCGCACCGACTTGTGGGTATATAAGTTGTTTATTCAAAAAATACAACTTGCAATACAATATCGGAATGAATGTACATACGGATACATATTAATTTTGCGCGTGAACAGCGTTTCCATGTTGTGTCATTGGACGGTAGCGGATGATGTATGAGTACCCCATTAACGTAATGGCTTAACGCTGAAGGCGAGGAATCGTCATCTGAGGCAGCTTCTTACTTGGGCTGAAAATCATAACCAGTGGGTGGTGATCCGATACTAGCTCAAAAGGCCGTCCATACAAGTACTGGTGAAATTTTTTCACCCCATAAAGGATTGGGAGACCCTCCTTCTCAATCTGGCTATACCTTCTCTGTTGCTCATTCAGTGTTTTAGAAGCAAACGCTCTCGGTCTTTCTATCCCATCTGGAAGGACATGGGAAATGACGGCTCCAATGCCGTGAGATGATGCACCCTCGATGAATTGGTTATAATAGTTCAGCTTTCCAATAAATGCTTCCAATTCCTTTACATTTGTAGGTCTTGGTAGTTCCAGAATAGCCTCAACCCGCGACTGTGATTGTCGAATACCATTCTCGTCAATAATATGACCCAAATAGTCAATCATATTTTCCGCGAATTTGCACTTCTCTAAACGGCGGCGTAATCCATGCTTCTCTAGCCGCTCCAGTTAGGTTTGTAGATTGTACAAATGCTCAGAATTAGTTCGCCCTGAGACAATAATGTCATCGAGATAGGCTACCCAAAAATCGAAGACAGCAGTCAGTTACTCTATATATCACTGAAAAATTCCTGTTCAACTCGATGTTCAAAACGGTAATCGCTGGTACTAAAAAAGTCGAAACTCGGTATTAATGATGCATATTTTCTTCGACTCCTCGTCTAATAGAATTTGGAGGTATGAGTCTGACAAGTCTCCTTTAGTAAAATGTAGCCCACCTTGTAGCTTATGGAAAAGCTTTCGTATGTGAGGAACAGGGTGGCGATCGAATTCCAACTGTAGATTAATTGTGATTCTGAAATTCGTTTGATTTTTTTACCACGACTATAGGTGCAGCCCATTGACTTGTCTCAAGACGAAGCAGAATATCCAATTGTCGCAGTCGGTCGATCTCTTTTCGAACACCTTCTTTTTAGGCGAAGGGAAACGAGCGGCATTTAAAGTACCCTGGTTAGCTATTGAGCTTCAGCTTGAGGTGCGCCACAAACCCGAGCAATCAAGCTACTTCATACTTCGTACTTATCGCAGAGGGTTTTTACCCCGCACTCAAGTTGCTCTCTTGAGTAAACAGTAATTTGCAGTGCAGACTCCTCTTTGGCAAACTGAATGCAAAAATTGAATGCGTGAAATCAGACTAGCCCCATTATATTGTCACTTCGCAGACTATTGATGACCAGTAATGGTAGATTGCAAGTCTTGCTTCTCCAGCGAACAGATACTTCGTGACATCTTTCACAGGTATACTTATATCTCCACAAGCCTTTAAATACATATCGGTTTGTTCCACAATTCACCCCTAGTGACGTCTGGCATGTTCGGGGAAGTTATGGAAGCTCTTGTATTTCGTTTAAATACACCGACATAGTCGATACAGTCGATAGATGTGGATGCAAGTACGATTACATGTAAGATTTAATTAGTGTTAAAATAAACGATATTGTGATTAAAATTGAATTTGTAGAGACAGCTTAATTTGAAGTTAATAAAGAATAAGGTGATCCGATTATTTTGAAGTAATAATAATAATAATAATAATATCTTTTGTTGAATGTACAACAAAAAATTACAACTTTGACATGTCTGTCGTCTGTTGGTAAATGCTATTCTCAATTTAACAATGTCTAATATAGATTTCAATACGATTATCAGCTAATAGTTAAATTCATCTATAAGTCTTTTTCTGTACCAGAAGGCTTCATTTACGAATTTGTGTAGCATGTTCCATTGATCCTCGGATTCCCCATTTAGTATCTGCAGCATCTCGTTTTCTTGAAGGACACTTCTACGGAAATATTTTCTTCGTTGTTCTGCAATCACTGGACATTTTCCCATAAAGTGCGCCACATCTTCCTCCTCGTTCAGGTTGCATAACGAGCATTTTCTGGATTCTCCTCTTCTAAATTTGTTGGCATTTAGCCCGAGTAATCCTGTTCTGACTTTAAAAGTCCATGATATTTGACTCTTTTTAAATATATCATTGAAGTAGGTATGCCCTATATATTGGTTTAATTTTTTATATAGTCCATGTGAACTATTTTGAGCTTCTTCCATATTTTTTCTGATTTGCTCCTCTCTCAGAAATTCTAATGTAGCCATAGAGTTTCTGCTCCATTCTTCAAAGTTGAAGTCGCACCTTCCCCAGTCGATGCCTGCATTCGCACTGATTTTCTGCCATCCTTCGAACCAATAGATTTTTTTCTCTACAATTTTCCTCGACAACAGGTATTGGAGCCGATGTACTTCATATTTGAAGAGAGTTTTTTTGATAAAGTATCTCTGTAATTTATCTACTTCATCGAAGCTACCGAATCCCTATACCTGGGCTGCATAGCAATAGATAGCTTGTGTCACAGCCTTGAACATTTTAAATTTTGCCGAGAGTTTAATACCCTTTTTATCGATAAAGTATTTCCACGTACTATTTAAACTAGTTTAGGCAACTTCTTCTCTTTCTTTCAACTGTGCTGTAATCGAAAGTGCAGGTGTTATTATAATCCCCAGGTATTTGTAATTGGTTACAACTTCAATGTCTTCACCGCCAAGTTGCCATTTTTCTGCGCTAGCCCTTTTCCAATGTTTTTTAAATATCATTATTTTTTACTTTTCCAAGTTAATCCTCAAGTTCCAAAGATCGCAATATATTTCTAACCTGTTTATCATGTCTTGTAGGACTTGTATCTCGTCCGCCAATATAATAATATCATCTGCATACATTAAGAGTCTGATCCAGCAAAAGTCCACCAATTCCTTAGCATCTCTAATAGTGTTCAATTTTGTTTCCAAGTCACTGTAGTACGATTTACGTTTACTTAGACTTACTTAGATGGCGTTACAGTCCGGGGTGGACCTGGGCCTCAACCAACAAACCTCTCCAGCCAGCACGGTTACGAGCCAGCTGCCTCCAGTTGCGCACGCTAAGTTGGTTGAGGTCCCCCTCCACTTGTTTGCGCCACCTACCGCGAGGTCGTCCTCTACTGCGTCGTCCATCCGGGGTGGATTCGAAGACTTTCTTAGCGGGAAGGTTGGGCTCCATCCGCTCTAAATGACCCAGCCATCTTAGTCGCTGTATGTGAACTCTTCTGGCTAAGTCGATGTCCTTGTACAGCCCGTATAGTTCGGCATTGTATCTTCTCCTCCACTCACCGTCTATGCAGATTGGACCAAAGATCGCTCGAAGAACTTTTCTCTCGAAATAACCAAGGGCATCCTCATCCGGTTTTGTCAAAGCCCATGCCTCTACGCCATACAGCATGACTGTGATGATTAATGTCTTATAAAGAGTTACCTTAGTAGTTCGAGATAAGGCTTTGCTACTCAATTGCCGTTTTAGCCCATAGAAACAACGATTGGCAAGAGTAATTCTCCGTGTGATCTCTCCACTGAGATCATTTGCGGAGCTGACCATAGAGCCTAGGTAGACAAAATCCCTTACTACCTCAAAATTATATCTGTCTATTGTGGCGTTCTGTCCAAGACGCCGATGTTGGGTGTCCTTTTTTGTAGACAGCATATATTTTGTTTTGCTTTCATTGACCGCTAGACCCATCTTTGCTGCGTCGATCTCAATACTCGTAAATGCCCCATTGACGGCCCGCTGAGTTCTTCCGATTATGTCAATGTCATCGGCATAAGCGAGTAGTTGTACAGACTTGAAGAAGATTGTACCTCCGGGGTTGGCTTGTGAGTTTCGTACAATTCTCTCAAGTACAATGTTAAAGAGATCGCATGATAGCGCGTCGCCTTGTCTAAGACCTTTCCTGACATCGAACGGTTCGGTGATGTTCTTACCGACTTTGCTGGAGCAGCGAGAGTTCTCCATCGTCATTCTGCACAAACGGACGAGCTTGGCAGGGGTGCCAAGACTAGACATGGCTCTGTATAACTCGTCTCTATACACGCTATCATAGGCAACTTTGAAATCGATGAAAAGGTGGTGCGTATTGATTTTATATTCATGGGTTTTTTCCAAGATCTGCCGTAGTGTGAATATTTGGTCAATGGTGGACTTTCCCGGCCTGAAACCGCACTGATAAGGACCTATCAGGTTGTTGACGATCGGTTTTAGGCGTTCACATAGTACGGCAGACAGGATCTTATATGCGATATTTAGGAGACTTATACCTCTGTATTTGGCGCAGTTCAGAGGGTCTTCTTTCTTCAGGATCGGGCAAACGATGCTGAGGTTCCATTCATCGGGCATACTTTCGTCCGACCACATTTTACAGATGAGCTGGTGCATGCTCCTTACCAACTCATCTCCTCCTGCTTCGAAAAGTTCAGCGGCAAGGCCGTCGGCTCTAGCAGCTTTGTTGGATTTGAGTTTAGATATCGCTATCCTCACTTCATTCTGATAGGGTTGACGGGAATTTTGACTGCCATCGTCACTGTTGAATGGCTCATTCTGCCTGACAGCGGAATATTGATCATCATCGCCGCTTAACAGTCTGCAGAAGTGCTCCTTCCATATCCTCAGCACCGACTGTGATTCTACTACTATGTTGCCATTTTCGTCCCTAAAGGCTTCTGTTCTGGCTTTGAAACCCTGGCAATGTTCTTTTTACCCTTTGGTAAAATTTTCGAACATTATTCCTGCAATAAAGTTTCTCAATCTCCTCGATCGAGCGCTTCTCATGCTCCTTTTTCTTCTTTCTGAGAAGTCGATTTTCCTCTTTTCTCCTGCGCACGTAGAGCTCGTAAGCAGCTCTAGTCCTTCTATGCAGCGCCGGTTTGTACGCCTCTTGTTTTGCTGCATGTGCTTGCCGGCATTCCTCATCAAACCAGGGGTTTCGTTGTTGTGGGCGAGAGAAACCCAGTACATCAGAGGCGGCATCTCTGATGGCTTTTTGGCAACGCTGCCACTGGTCTTCCGCATTTGCTGCTGGCGGCATAGGACTTAGATTGAGATTAGAAGAAACACGATCGGCAAAGGTTCTGGCGGTCTCTTGCGATTGTAGCTTTTCGACGTCAAATTTCCTCACAGTATTTCGTTGATTTCGCTCCGTTCTGGATATCCGCATCCGTACCTTGGCTACAACTAGGTAGTGATCCGAGTCCACGTTGGCTCCTCGGAAAGTCCGGACACCCAGAATACTGGAAGAGTGCCTTGCGTCGATCGCAATGTGATCGATTTGGTTGACAGTTTTTCGATCAAAGGAGAGCCATGTTCCTTTGTGAATATCGAGACGTGGGAACCGCGTACTAGCTACGACAAAGTTTCGCTCCGCCGCAGAGTCGATTAGCCTGAGTCCGTTGCCGGATGTGCTGTCGTGCAGGCTGTGCTTTTCGACCACGCTACTAAAGACGTCCTCTCTTCCTAGCTTTGCGTTAAAGTCGCCTAGGATAATTTTAACGTCGTGGCTAGGGCATTGCTCATACGTCTTGTCCAAGAGCTGGTAGAAGTCATCCTTTGTCGCGTCGTCCTTCTCCTTGTGAGGGGCGTGAACGCATATTAGGCTAATGTTGGCAAATTTAGCCTTGATACGGATAGTCATGAGGCGCTCGTTCACATGCCGGAAACTCAAGACTTCTTGCCTAAATCTGTCTCCAATGACAAATCTGCACCCGAATAGACGCTGTCCTTTTTGTCTGTAGCAATCGCCGTAGTAGATGTCGCAGTTTTTCATACTCCTTTTGCCCGGCCCATCCCATCGCACTTCTTGGATGGCGGTAATGTCTGCTTTGAGACACTCTAGGGCCTCTGCAAGTTGTTCGGCTGCACGTGGTTTGTAGAGGGACCTAACATTCCATGTGCAGACACGGAGATCGTTGTCCTTTTTACGTTTGCATGGGTCGTCAGCAGTAAGATCATCTGTACCCGAGGCTGTTGGTTGCTTCGTAGCCAAAGGTTTTTTACGTGGTAGGGAAGTTAACCCGACGGCACAACCCCCAACATGGAGGGCCACTATTTACGTTTAGCCTCACATATTCTCTTATAGTTTTCGTTAGCAATTTTATATTTTTCGCTTGTTTCATGGTTGTCTATTTTTCTCCATATATTCAGAAGTTTGAAGCATTTCTTCCTGGCATTGTTGCAATTCATATCATAGCATTTTTGCTTGAATTGAATATTTAGTTGCTTTGGCTGATTTCCCACTGAATCTTTAATTATATTAGTGAGGGTTTCTATAGAAATATTTTCATTGTTTCCATTTGCAATTAGCTGATTTAGGTTGATTTCTAATTTTTTTTATACATTTCTGCGTTTTTGCACTTCAGCTTTGGCATGAATTTCATTTTTCTCCCGGTTCTATTTTCTATCGTTATAAACATGCTCAGTGATATTGGCATATGGTCAGACCAGATTTTATCTTCGACTCTAAAGTTATTGATGTATGGTATGGCCTCTTGAGATACTGCACAGATGTCATTTACAGAGATTCTGACCGTAGACATGAAGGTTAATTCACCATTTTCATCTCCGTTAACCCTGCCATTCAATACTATCATTCCGCAATCATTAAACCAATTTATTAGATCTTTCCCCTTCCGATTTAATACGTTGCCTTTAGATGACTTCGATTCGTAGAAATTCAGGTTTTCCTCTGCAACTTGTGTCAATACCTGCTGCTGTTCTCCTATCCTTACGTTCATATCCCCTATCAGTATGCTGCCTAGTGGTGCATTTTCTACAATCAAATTTTTAAGGGTTTCAAACTCATTATACCATGTTTCTGCTCTTAAATACAATGGTATGATATTAAATCTATCTCTTTCTGTTTAGACTTCTATTACTTCTATGTTGTTTTGAAGTTCGAAACTTATTTTTATATTTTTCTTTTGTAGCTTAATCTTGTAACCATAAAGTCCACCTCCTATTGCTCTTCCATGGATGCTGTTTCTTGTAGCTGGTTTCCAATATAGCTTAAATTCAGGGAAATACTTTTCATATCTATTATAACTTTGTGTCTCAGCATGTGTTTCGTGAAGGACAAATATATCATACGTGGCTATAAATTCAAAAAATGCAGGGTACAGGCTCTTATTCGCTAGCCCATGCACATTGTATGATAGTATTTTTATCTGTTCATTATAATAATTTAAAAGATTCTTATTTTCTAAAATATTAATTGGGTTAGAAAGGTTTTCACCACAGACGGCTAAATCCTATTGATTACTATTAGCACCACTTCTTTGCTTGCATTTTTCCTCCAAGTTCTTAATGCTGAAGTCGATATCTTCAAAATTACGTTTATATATGTCGCGGATTACAGCTTTTCCTCTGTTCCCCTTCGCCATAAATTCACCTGATTGCCAATAAAAATATACATTCTCTATTTTTAATTTATCGCCGCGTAGAACAATAAGCTTTGATCTATCAACTTTGAGTATCTCGTAGCGTAGTTGTGTCATAGCCATTCTTCTACTTTTTCCTTCTTTCGTCAGATCCTTCTCAATGGTGATATGCGTATTCTTGAGGTGTTTTGTAGACATAAGTATTTTTGTTGTCTCCGAATTCGGCAATAATATTCATCTTTCCTTTATTGTCGGTTAGCTTCCTTACGTTTTTAACTAAAATATCTTCATTTAGCTTTAACGTCTCCTTGCATAGTTTTTGTACTTCTTCAGCAGCATTCTCATTTTCTGGTAGACCCCTTATAGTAAGACTTGTTTTTCTTGACTCTAATTAATTCGAGAGCTTCTAACCTGTGTTGACTTTCCTGCTGTTGAGCTTTGAGTTCGGTTATTTCAATTTTTTAAGTCCATATTTTCCTTTCGGATTTGTACCATTTCTTCATTCGTTTTAAATATCATGGACCCATGATATTTAAAACTGATCTTCTTCTTCCTTTTATCAGCGAGGCTATGATCCGAAAACAAGGGATCACAGCCCTCCCACTTCACCGCATTTCTACTGATCCGCCTGTGGGGTTCGCCTATTTGACCGCAGAAAATATCGACAGCCCTTCCAATTTTCGATTTGCTACTGAGGCCAATCAAATGCCGGTTTCGTCGCATTTGTGCGAATCTCCTGCCTCGCGGTGTCTTTGGAACGTGCATTGATATTACCAAGGTTCAAATGATCTCTTCTTTGAACGTAGCAATACCAACTGAGCCTGTCGCGTTATATTTGCCGTAAGATGGTTTCCTTGATGTGAAGGGTTCCACAGATCTTCGAACTTCTTATTGGATCAAGTTTTGTACCTCTTGCTATCATGCGAAGCATCTTAATCTCAACTGCCGTTAATTTACTGTCATACTTTTTGTATTGTACATCGTCCAACATTGTGAACCGTATGTGAGCGTCGGACGCCTTCTCTTCAACTTAGGTGGCATTTTTCTGTCACAGAAGAGTTTTCTCGCCACTGCATCCACCCAACGCCTACGCGATGATTGATGCCGTCATTGCAGGTTGCTTTGCTATTGATCATAGATCCCAGATATTTGAACTTTTCGCACTTGGGAAACACTGTTCTATTCAAATAAATGTCTGGAATAGCCCTGAGTGTATCAGAGAACGGGCAGCATAAGTACTCTGTCTTTTTTTTGAACTAATGCGATACCCATTTCCCTCCAGAGCGTCCACCCACACATCAAGTGCTCGTTGCAGGATGTGGGGTCCTCGCATATAATATAATGGCTCCATCGTCAGCAAAGAATAACTGATGTACATGCGGTCTGTCACTTTGCCTTCAAGCAGATAGTCAAAGACTGCAATAAAGAGCAAAGGACTTAAAACGCTTCCCTGGTGCACCCCGACTTTGATTGGGAACTCGTCGGTTACTCCAGCGGGACATCTTACTCTTGTTTTTGCTCCTTCGTACATATCCACGATCATCTGCACATAGGTTTCTGGAACCCTTCGATGTCTTAGCGCCACCCATATCAGATACCGTGGTTGTCTGTCGAATTTTTTTCAAAGTCAACCAATACAATACGTAAATCTTTTAAGGAAACACGATGTTTTTCCATTATGATCCTTATACTTTGGATTGCATCTATGGTTGATTACCCGCGACAAACCCGCACTGATCATCAAATAGCCGTACCATTTTTCGCAGTCGGCCACCTAATACCCGCTCAACGATCTTCATGGTGTGTGACATCAGCTTGATCGAACGGTAGTTATCACAGTTTCGCGTATCACCCTTTGTTCGAGCCCAAATCAGCACTAGCTCCCACCGAATGCAACACACGTGCTGAAACCCCATGAACGCAACCTGCGCGCTGGATCCCACCGAAGGCAACTAGTTTATGTTCGTGTTGACGCTCATTTCCGACTTGTTCTTGTCTCTCTTCGCCCCCTTCGGGTAGGGGTTAGAATATACCCGAGGTAGGCATGCCTGTCGTAAGAGGCGACTAAAATCCACCCTCCGTATACCGAGTATGGCGTATACAAAAAACATGCAATGAACAAAACAGGTGGCAGTCCAGGTAAACTGGAAAATCCACCCTCTTCGGAGGTCGGCTCTACGGATTCTGGGGAGAGCCATTTATTGCACCTTATAAATCCCTTCTCAAAAAGTACAAGGGTATCTCGATCTCCACCAACAAGATCGAACGTCTCCGGAAAAAGAAGTCCGCCGGAAGCGCAAACGCGTGAAAAACGGGACTCAGCGAAATCTAAAAGCATTGAGGAGGAAAACGACGTACTCCGTACCAAGCTTAGCGAAATGGAGCTACTCTATCGTGAGCTCAAGAAAGAGGAAAATAATGCCCTAAAAAACACGTACCTACAAAAAGAAAATACAGTTAGCTCACATCGCTCACCTAGTCGCGAATACCAGACGGATGAAGAAGAGCTAACACGCGAAACGAATTGGGTCGAAAAGAAACGACCTAGCAAAAAACGAAAAGCTGGTTCCTCACCGGAAGTCGAGCCACAAAAAGATGAAAAGCGCAAGGAGATGCAAGAAAACCAACAACAACCAAAATTACGTCCTCCGCCACCGATAAACGTCGTTGGAATTACGGACTATAATAAGTTGCATTGCCTCCTTAAAGGAACTCTGGCTTCGAAGTTTAAGGTGACATCTCTGCGAAACAATACGTGGAAAATCAATGTTGATGATGCCGACGGTTACCGATCAGTATCTAAAAAATTGAATGCCGAAAAGATTCAGTGGTATACTTATGAAAATAAGTTAGAAAGACCACTGCGTGTTGTAGCAAGGGGACTCCACCCCTCGTGCACTAAAGAAGATGTAATGCACGACCTTCAAGACAAAGGCTTTAAAATTCTTGATGCCGTCAATATTATCAAGAAGGAGAAGCAACAGTCGGAGGGAGATTATGAAAAATTGGTAAAGCGCGGTCTTCCACTATTCATGCTTAGTTTTGATAAAGACGAAAATAAAGATATTATATATTGTATCAAGACTATTCTAAACATCGTGGTCAAAATCGAACCCATGCGTAAGACCTCCAGATCGATCCCGCAGTGTAAGCGCTGTCAAGGCTTCAATCACACGCAGACTTACTGCCAGAAAGAGCCGCGATGCGTCAAATGCGCAGGTAAACATCTCTCGGAAGAGTGTCACCTAAACAAGCAAACCCCAGCCACTTGTATAAATTGCAAAGGAAAACATCCTGCGAACTATCGAGGTTGCGAAGTGGCGAAAGAGCTTCAAAAACGCCGCGATACGCTAAAAAATTCGATGCGTCCGAATATGAAACCAATCAAGAACAGACCCAAAATAGCTACGAAAAAAGCAGCGAAAGATAGAAAGTCCGTCAATATTAACTTAAGATCGGTTAATGATAAAAAATCCGAAAGTAATAGAGATAAGGTAACAGAAGCAAAATCTCCGAATATTGGCGTGCAGTCTTATGCTCAAGCGGCGAAGACAGTTAAGGGTACGTATACGACCGACAACTCACGGGAGATCAAAGCAAGACACCGTCCAAACTTTAATGTAAAGACTCCTTCTCAAGTTGCGACATTGAAAAATGGTGATAGAGGTAGTACAGAAGATCATGTATCCAATGTTTTTTCCCTAATTCTTGCGAAACTTGAAGAGCAATGCAAAACAAATAAACTAATTTTCGAGAGACTAGTTGCACTAGAAAACAACATTCATAACACGCGCACTTCAACCAGAATATGAAAGAAACGCTTAAAATTCTTACTTGGAACGCTAACGGGCTCATACAAAGACTCGACGAGTTAGAAATATTTATGCGAGAGAAAGATATTGATATATGCTTGGTCTGTGAAACTCATCTGAAAAAGCAATCGAATATTAAGATAAGGGGATATAGCAGATATCACGCCTTTCACCCATCGGAAAGAGCCAGAGGCGGATCATCTTTGTTTATAAAAGAAAATATCGAACACTCAGCGGAAATAAAAATTGAATTAGAAGCAATGCAAGTAAGCACGGTACGCGTTAGAAATAGACATTTTGCTTTCAACATTTCGTCTATATATTGTCCACTGCGATGTAAACTTGAAGAAAGTGATTTCACAAACATCTTCAACTTCCTTAAACCAAATTTTATTATTGGTGGTGACTTCAACGCGAAACACCCCTTCTGGGGCTCAAGAAACGCCTCTCAAAAAGGTAGAAAGCTTTATAATGCGGGTATGCAATTCAGTTGTGATTTTTACTCGACGGGTAAACCAACATATTGGCCAGCTGATAGAAATAAGATACCAGATCTGATTGATTTCTTTGTTGTTAAAGGAATATCTAGCAACTGTATACAAGTTGAAGAAAGCTTTGATCTCTCCTCTGATCATTCTCCAATCATTATGACGATAAGCGAAGCTTTGATTAAAAAAGTAGGACCGGCCAGATTAACTGGCGCGAAAACTAATTGGGACGGCTTTAAAAAAGATATTGAAGCAAATATTGAGCTGAGCGTATCACTTAAAACGCCCTATGAACTTGAAGTTGAAGTAGATCGCTTCGTCGAAATCTTACAGGATGCCGCGTGGAAGAATACTCCCAAACTAAAGAGAACCCCGGCCAGTTACATTAAAATTTATCCGCAGGAAATAAAAGAGATGATTAAGGAGAAGAGAAAAGCGCGTAAAAGATGGCAACAAACTCGGGCTCCGCAACATAAAGCACATCTTAACCGTTTGTGCAACTCACTAAAACGATCTATTAAAGACCTTAAGAAGAAAAAGATTCTAATTACTCGCTTTGGAAGCCTATAAAAGGTATTAAAAAACCTCAAATTCAAGCCGCCCCAATTAGGAAAAATCAAGACGAATGGGCCAGGCATGATAAAGAGAAAGCGCAAGTTTTCGCCGCCCACCTGGAAGAAACTTTCAAACCGTTTGATGGACAAGCTCTTATTGAAAATATAAATACGTCGTATATAGACAATAGCGTAATAAGAAATGCAACGCTTACCGAACTTAAGGAAGAAATAAAGAAACTTAAACCTAAGAAAGCTCCTGGATACGACCTAATTACGGGAGAGGTTCTTAGAGCACTACCAAGAAAAGCTCTAATTAAGCTTCTGTTCATTATAAACGCCGCGATTAGACTAGAATATGTTCCCAGTCAATGGAATGTCGCCGAAGTTATAATGGTCCTTAAGCCTGGAAAACCGCCGAATGAAAAAACCTCTTATAGACCGATTTCGCTTCTTCCAATTATATCCAATGTGTTCGAGAGAATATTGGTTAGGCGAATACAGCCGGTTATAGAAGAAGGGCATCTCATCCCTGATCATCAATTCGGATTTAGAAGTAAGCATTCTACAGTTGAACAAGTACATCGAATAACACATGTAATCGAAAAATCACTTGAAGAAAAAAAGATTTGTTCAAGCGTATTCCTTGACGTTTCTCAAGCCTTTGATAAGGTCTGGCACGAAGGCTTAAAGTTTAAATTACGACAAGTTCTGCCAGAGCACCTATATAATATTTTGAAGAACTACCTTACGAATAGGCTATTCCGCGTCAAATGTGGAAACGAATATTCAGATTTTAAGGACATAATGGCTGGGGTGCCGCAAGGAAGCGTTCTTGGTCCAGTCTTATATCTATTATACACTCGTGATATACCGCAAGTAGAAGGCACTGAGCTAGCTACATTTGCCGACGACACTGCTATCTTGACAGTAGGTAAAACGGTCGAAGATACTACAGAAAAACTGCAAGAAGCTTTGAATAGAGTAAATGAATGGACAAAGATTTGGCGAATCGCACTCAACGAGACCAAATCTGTTCATGTAAATTTTACTTATAAAAAAATAAATAATTTGCCGATCTTTTCAAACTCGGTTCAAATCCCGTTTGCAAACGAGGCTAAGTATCTTGGAATGACACTTGAAACAAAGCTGAAATGGAAAACGCACGTTAAGAAAAAACGCAAAGAACTAGATAACAAATATCGAGAAATGTATTGGTTACTTGGAAAATATTCCAAGCTTAATATATATAACAAACTGGTTTTATATAAGCAAGTGCTAAAGCCTGTATGGACATATGGTATACAACTCTGGGGTTGTACCAAAATAAGTAATATTAAAATTTTACAAACTTTTGAAAACAAAGTGCTAAGAGGTATTGTAAATGCGCCATGGTATATCAGAAATAGCGATATCCACAGAGACCTTGGCATTAAAACAATCGAAGACGAAATTCAAACCTACGCGAGAAAGCATAGAAGTCGACTAGAAAGTCACGTAAATATTACAGTCCTCCAACTTTTGGAAGAAAGAAATTTACTTCGCCGTCTACAAAGAACAAAACCTTTAGACCTAGCGCGATAAGTAACCGCGTCTAAACTGCGGAGCTGGCAGGAACTTCTAATGGGAAGGTACCTGCAAAACGTCATTATTTCGCGAAACGAAAACTACTTGATAAGTCGAATACTTAGTTGTAGTAAAAATAAAAACAAGTCTGTTTTGAAGGGAGGTTTTTTAGTGGGTAAGAATCCCACACTACTATGAGCACGCGCTGTCGATCCTCATAGTGTCTTGTTGAAGATTTTCACCTACCCTCGGAAAAAAAAAAAAAAAAAAAAAAAAAAAAAGTTTTTCCTTCGACAGCGTATCACGTTTTACTTACTTACTTAGGTGGCGCTACAGTTCAGGGTGAACCTAGGCCTCAAACAACAAGCCTCTCCATTTAGCTCGGTCTTTAGCTAATTGCATCCAGTTGCGCACTCCAAATTGGTCGAGGTCCTCTTGAACTTGTGCGCGCCACCTACGGCGAGAAGGTCCACTACTGCGTCGTCCCTCCGGGTGAGATTCGAAGACTCTGCGGGCCGGAGCATTGGTGTCCATTCGCTCTAGATGTTCTAGCCATCCCAGATGCCCAATACGCAGTTTTTTGACAAGGTCGATGTCGCTGTACAGCTCGTATAGTTCGTGATTGAATCTTCTTCTTCAAAATCCGTCAACGCAAACGGGACCGAAAATCTTACGAAGAATTTTTCTCTGGAAGCGACCAAGAATATGTTCATCCTCTTTTAATAAAGTCCATGTCGCAGCGCCGTAAAGGAGTACTGGGGTGGTCAGGGTCTTATACAGAGTCTCCTTAGTTGTTCGAAAAAACAGTTGTCCAAAAAAACAGCAATTGCCAAGAGTTATTCTTCGCTTGATTTCTGCAAAAAACAAAAACAAATATTTGGCGTAACAGCTCTTTAAAGTGCCAGGGCCTAGCTTCTCACAACCACTCATGTTGGGTGCGTTATATTTTTCACATGAATGGAAGGGACCTACAGTTTAATGCCGAGTCTGAACGGCGATTTGAGAAGCTTTTTAGTGACAACAATACTCTCGGATGTTTGTCAGACGCTCACGAGAGGTGGGACCGTGAAAAAACTTTTTTCGTGTTTTCTGGGATTCGAACTTGGAACCTCATGCGTAGTGATCCGACACACTAACCACTTACGAGCGCTCTCCATCATCATCCTGCACAGACAGACAAGTTTGGCAGGGATGTCAAAACTAGACATGACCCAATAAAGCTCTTCTCTATAGTTGCTGTCATAGGCAGCCTTGAAATCGATAAAGAGATGGTGAGTATCGATCTAGAATTCTTGGGTTTTCTCCAGGATCTGCCGAAGAGCGAAGATTTGATCGATGGTGGACTTTCCTGGCCTGAAACCGCACTGATAGGGTCCAATCAGGCTGTTGATAAAAGGTTTCAGGCGTTCACACAATACCATCTTGTATGCGATGTTGAGGAGACTGATGCCTCCATATTTGGCGCAGTTGAAGGGGTCTCCTTTTTTGTGCATCGGACAAATGATGATGAGATTCCATTCATTAGGCATACGCTCGTCTGACCAAATCTTAGAGATGAGTTGGTGTATGCACTCTACCAATTCATCACCAGCTGTCTTGAGGTCCAGCAGCCTTGTTGGATTTTAGCTTGGGTATTGCTATCCTCACTTCGTTTTGGTTAGGTGGACGGAAATTTTGACTATCATCGTCTATGTTGAATGGTTCATTCCACCTGACAGCAGGATGTTGGTCTTCGTCGCCGTTATACGGTCTGCAGAAGTAGTTTTTCCATATTCTCAGCACCGACTGTGATTCTAGTACGAGGTTTCCATTTTCATCTCTACAGGTTTCTGTACGTGTATTGCTTCTATGACACGTTCAATTTACCTTTTGGTAAAACTTCCGTACATTGTTTCTGCAGTATAAACTCTCGATATTCTCAAACGCGCGCTTCTCAGGCTCTTTCTTCTTTTTTTTGGAGAAGCCGCTGTTCTTCCCGTCTCTTTTGCTCGTAGAGCTCACGAGCAGCTCTCGCCTTCCTTTGCAGCGCGGCTTTGTATGCCTCTTGTTTTGCTGCATGCACTCGTCGGTATTCTTCGTCAAACCAAGGGTTTCGCGATGGTGCGCGAGCGAGACCCAGCACATCAGTCGCGGCGTTTCTAATGGCATGTTGGCAAAGTTGCCACTGGTCTTCGGCACTTGATGCTGGCGGCAAAGGGGTGATTGAGAGTTTTCGGGATACGCGTTCAGCGAAGAGTCTGGCGGTTTCTTGCGATTGTAGCTTTTTGATGTTAAATTTTCTCACAGTAATTCTTCTTTGTTGCTCAGTTTGGGATATCCGCATTCGTACCTTGTCTACAACAAGGTAATGATCCGAGTCTATATTGGCCGCTCGGAAGGTCCGGAGATCCAGAATACTGGAGGCATGTCTTGCGTCGATCGCAATATGATCAATTTTTTTGATCGTTACATGATCATTGGAACGCCATGTCTGCTTATGAATATTGAGATGACGAAACCATGTGCTTGCTATGGTGATATTACGCTGCACAGCGAAATCCGTTCCCTTATCAGACGTGGTTTTGTGTAGGCTATGCTTACCGACTGCCCTACCAAAGACGTCCTCCTTTCCTATTTTGGCCTTAAAATCGCCCAATACTATTTTAAATCTGCCCCGTATAACAAATTCGCATCCGAATAAGCGTTGCCTGTTGCCTTTGTAGCAATCACCGTAGTACATGTCACAGTTATTCATCCTCTTTTTGCCCGACCCATCCCATCGCACTTCCTGGATGGCGGTAATATCTGCTTTATAGCAGTCTAGGGTCTCTGCTAGTTGTTCGGCTGCACGTGGTCTGTAAAGGGACAGAACATTTCACGTACAAATCCGAAAGTCGTTGTCCTTATTTCGTATGCTGAGGTCGTCATCAGTTGAGTCGTCCTTATCCGAGGCTTTTGGTTGTTTCGGAACCATGCGTTTTTTACGTGGTAGGGAAGTTACCCCGACGGCACAACCCCCAACCTGGAGGGCCAGTTCCTTAATTATTCCCCTAGGACGAGGGGCCGGGTTGGTTGCCGTTGGCCCATGAAGGGCTCCTCCGCCACCATCTCTATTCCAATGTACTGACCAACATTGGCAATTCCTTACCGACCTATGATCCGAATACGTCGAAACAGCTCGCGTAAGGTATTCACTAAGTTCAACCTAACTGAAACTATAGACGCCACCATTGACTCCGTCTAGGGAATTCGTCCGCCGCCGCCTAGAACAGGAAGAAGTGCTCTAGTGAGAATGCACTGTTCCCCCCCTCTCTCATCTGCTGCCGCCAAGAATCCGCCAAACGGGGTTGGTTACCCATTTCTTGGATTAAGGTACTAAGCACCCATCTGTCACCGCGTGAAGGTTGAGAGTAGGAGTTGGTAGGCCTCAGCTGAGTGAAAACGCTTTTGTTTTCATATGATCGCATGCACTACCATTTGACAAGCCACATCACGTTTTTTTGTGCACAATCTTATTCAATAAATTTACAGTCGTTTAAAAGAATCAGTGCCTGCGAGTACTCCAGCGAGTACAGGGTTGCATGTGCCAACTTTACAAGGCAGCAGCTGAAACTCAAAAGAATTTCGGAGAGCAAGAAAGACAACGCATCTGCAATGCACCTTGCTGATATCAAGCTACCACGAATGGACTTACCACGATTCGCTGGAGATCCGTCCGAGTGGGAGCAGTTCCGTGATCCATTCTCATCGCTGATACATAATGAAACCGATTTAACGGAATCTCAAAAGCTGTAATATCTTCGACACAACCTGGAGGGGGAGCGCTGAGGGTAATCAAGGTGTTTCGCATTACTAACCACAACTACAAAGATGCTTGGGAGTTACTTACAAAGCGGTACAATATCGAGCGAGTGATTGTCGATTCCCACTTTAGGGCACTGTTTACTTTGCCGAAGCTCTCTTCCGAGTCCCCTGCGGGAATTCGGTCACTGTTAGACAATACGCAGGAGCCTTTTCGATCGCTGAAAACGTTAGGTAGACCTGTGACCAACTGGGATGACTGGCTCGTACATCTCACCGTCAGCAAATTAGATTCAGAAACGCATCGCTACTGGGAGCTTTCCCAGACAGATGACAAGGTGCAGACTTTCGAAAAGCAATTTTACAGAAACAATTCATGCGAATGTATTGCCGAAAATAACGGAAGCGGTACGATTGACCGCAAACCAAAATTTCTAATAACGAAATCTCGCATTTTTTTAATTAATACCGAATAACAAAATCTCGCATATTCAAAATCTCGCATATTAAAAACCCTTCATATTCGAAATTTCGCATATTCAAAATCTTGCAATTAAAAATCTCACATTATCAAAACCGCGCTCTGGAAGATACAAATTTTGCAAATATCGGAGAATCTCGCATTATCTAAAGTCAGGAGTTACTCCTATTTCATAATGAAATTTGAAATTTATAAGGTTTTGAAAGCGATTGCATACGTGAAAATAGACTTTACCTCCAGGCGCCTGCCTGGCAGTTGTTGACATACCCATAGCGGAGCGACGAAGTCGGGTGAGCGGCTAAACCCTCCGGAAAGCGCAGTTTATTAATTTGCCTTTAAAAAAATTACAAAGAAAAATAAAAAAACATACATTTTTGAAAAAGCCATTTAATTGAAAAAGTAAATATCTACATAGATTCTAGTTTTCGAGATTTGATTATTTCGATAATGCGAGATTTTAATAATGCGAGATTTTGAAAACAAGATTTTTAAATGCGGTCAACCGTACCCAACCTTTTTACCACCTGGACGCATACACAAATGTTCGTGGCCGCACATCGACGGGCTCAACCTAGCCGACCCAAATTACAACGTGCCAGCTTCCATCGCATTTTATTAGGCCGTGATCAATTGGGATGCTTTCATACGGGCGGGTTAGTTCATGGCTCAAAAGATACTCCTATTGCATAGCAATACGCACTAGGATGGGCGCTGTTCAGAAGAGTTGTCGGCAAGATACGGCTATCGCATTTTCCACAATCATTGCTGGACATCTGGATACTTCCTTAACGAATGCGGTGGCTAAGTTCTGATACTTGGAGGAAATACCGGAGTCAAAGCATCTGACCAACGAGGAGCACCGAAGCGAAGAACTGTTCGCCAAGACTCAGTTTCACCACGATGATGGACGATATGTGGTTAAACTTCCTTTTAAACCTGATGTCCCATTAGGACAACAGCAGTGATGCAGCAGTTCGAGTTCTAAGCCGCATGGAGAAGATATTTGCAAGGGATCAGCAGCTTCAGTCGCGTTATGTGGACTTTATTCAGGAAATCATCAGCTTGGGGCATATACCAGCTCCAGGACAGCAGTATTACATGCCACATAGAGTTGTCGTTAAGGAGTCCAGCAGCACCACTAAGCTAAGAGTTGTATTCAGTTCTTTCTCAAAAACAACCTCTGGATTTTCTCTGAACAATGCACAGCTGTTTGGCCCGCAGTTTCAACCAGACCTCATCACGACGCTACTCCGCTTTCGAACTGACAGATTTGCTGTCGCTGCAAGATGTACTGCCAGATACGTGTCGACAAAACACACATTAACTTTCAACGCATCGTCTGGCGTCAAACACCTGCAGAGCCTTGATTAGATTGATTATAGGTTGTTGACGGTAACATATGGTGTAGCATCAGCTTCTCACCTGGCTGTGGACGCATTGCAATAAACTTCTATTGATGAACAATAATATTTCCCTGCAGCAACTCAAACGAAGGCCATCTAAAAAACGTAAGGCCGGTGCATCGCCAGAGGTTGTACCGCAACACGAACCTAATCGCAAAGCGTAGTCAAAAGCAGAAATAGAAAGCAAACGCGCACCTCCACCAATAAATATTACAGGCATTGCAGACTATATAGGTTATTCTTTGAGGAACATTTTAAAAACAACGGTCGCTACTGAATTTAAAGTAACTTCCGTACGAAACGATGCATAGAAAATCAAGGTTAATGACGCTGAGGGCTATCGGGCTGTATCTCAGAAGCCTTACAACGAAAGAATTCAATTGCATACTTATGAAGACAAGTCTGAGAGACCCTTGAAGGTCGAAGCTAGAGGACTTCATCCATCATGCGCTAAAGAAGACGTTATATGTGATTTACGCAATAAACGTTATAAAATTCTCGGCGCCGTGAATCTTTTAAAAAAAGAGAGAAAACGACCCGACCGTTGAGAAGAAGCTATAGTGAAACGTAAACTTCCGCTTTTTGTGCTATAATTCGATAAAACGGAAAACCAGGAAAAGATATACATATAATATTCGTACAATCATGAGTACGGTCGATAAAATCGAGCCGTTACGTGTCAACACGAAGACAATCCCTCAATCCAAGCGTTGCCAAGAGTTTAATCATACACAGGCGTACTGCCGGAAAGACCCGCGCTGCGTTAAGTGCACTGGAAACACTCTTCGAAAAATTACAGAGTGAGCAAACATGAAAAAGCAAATTGCGTTAACTGTAAAGGAAGGCACCCAGCAAATAATCAGTCGATCGAGCTCCTAAGTCGATAGAACGTGTTGCTAAGCAGAATGAGCAGGCTCGTAAGCCAGTTGTTCAGACTCCTAAGCCGACTGAAATGACGCGCGAATCAGCAGTGCAGACCCTTGAACGAGTCAATCAGCATTCTATGCCGGTTAAACGTACGTCAAAGTCGTCCACTAAAAAGGCTGAATGAAAAATAATATCGGATAAGCCAGCGAACCTCAGTTGTCTGACGTATTCGCAGGCTGCAATCAAAGCAACCAAACCAAACGACGAGCCACCCTCTGATCCGTTGAAAGATATTCTGAACTGCATCTACGCTTAGTTCGAGGAACAATATGAAATTAACAAATGGATTCTCGAACGTCTCAGTAACGTCGAAAGCTTTTGTATGTCTAACCTTATATCTAAATCTAAGTAGATATTGACTTTTTGCAATAGTAACATGGAATGCAAACCGACTCTTACAAAAATTAGAAATGTTCCTAATTAGAGAAAACATCGACATATCTATCTCCGAAACCTATCTAATAAGGGAATCGCAAATAAAGATTTTTTTTCCGAGGGTAGGTGAAAAATCTTCCATAGACACTACGAGAATAGCAAGTGCGTGCTCATAGTAGTGTCAGATTTTTACTGACTAAAAGAACACCACCATTGGATATAAATTTGTTAGATAACACAACTAAATAATAACTTATCAAGCAATTTTTCTATCATGAAATGAAAACGTTTGACAGGTTTCTTTCCACTGAGAGATCCCGCATATTCCGCAATCTAGACGCGGTTAATCCTTATCTTGCCAAGTCGAAAGGTTTTGTCCTTTGTAGTCGGCGCAATAAATTGCTCTCATCCAAAATTTGTAGGACTGTATTGTTGACATGTCCGATTAGTCGGTTTCTATGCTTTCTCGCGAAGCTTCTCACGCGGGGTAAGGGTTAAAAATAAACACCTGAGCTACAATATAGCATCTGTTTACTGTCCGCCGCGATGCTTGCTAGAAAAAGACGAATTACATTCGTGTCTTCAACGCCTTTGTTTCAAATTTCCTTATTGGTGGAGATTTCAACGCGAAGCACATCTTCTGGGGTTCAAGATGTACATCTTTTAAAGGAAAAATTCTCTACAAAGTGGCAAATCAATTCGGTTGTTGTGTTTATTCGACAGGAAAACCGACCTATTGGCCAACCGAATCAGAAGTAATTCTCGATCTTATCATTTTTTTTGTTGTAAAAAGCATTTGCGAGAAGTTTATTACAATCGAAGAATGTTTTGATTTCTCTTCTGACTATTCTCCGGTGATTTTATCACTTGGAGAAGCGCTGATCAAGAAAAAAGGACCTTCAAAACTTACTAGCAATACAACAAACTGGGAGGGGTTTAGAAATTATTGCGGAACAAAAATCACCTTAAATGTATCACTTAAAACATCTTGTGAACAGGAGGACGAAGTTGATCGTTTCGTGGAAGCAATTCAAAGAGCGGCATGGAGAAATACTCCTTCTAGAAGCTATAAGATCAACCGCAACGAAAATTATTCCAGAGAAATCATTGAACTGGTGAGGGAGAAAAGGAAATGGCAAATCACTCGTGCACCGTGCTCCGCATAAAACGGTCCTTAACCGACTATGCAATCACCTTAGAGATAGCATTCGTGAATTTAAAAGAAATAAAATAGCGACCTATCTTTAAATTCTCTCCGGTGAAAGAGAATCAAATTATTCGCTTTGGAAAGCGCTAAAAGGCATCCGAAAACCTCAAGTGCAAGCGCCACTAATTCGGAAAAACGATGGAAACAACAACAACCCGTAATCGACGAAAGACATCTCATTTCTGACAATCAGATTGGATTTAGAATCAAACTTTCTACTCTGCAATAGATAAAATAACTGACATGATTGAGAAAGCTCTCAAAGAAAAAAAGATTTGTTGTGGTGTACATATTTCTTGACGTCTCATAAGCTTTCGATAAGGTTTGGCACGAAGGTTTGGAGTATAAATTGCAACTACTACTGCCACGGCAACTCTTTCTAATCTTACGATCGTAACTCACTGAGAGACTCTTTCGTGTTAAGCACGGAAATAATTACTCAGACTTTAAGGAGGTTGCGGCCGGAGTCCCGCAAGGAAGTGTCCTTGACCCACTTCTATATGTACTCTACAGCGTGATATCCCACAGGAAAGAGACTGCGTCGTCGACACGTTTGCCGACGATACGGCGATATTGACAACGAACGTTACAATTGCAGCAACTGGAAAGCTTCAACATGCTATTAATAAATCAACGCTTGGATGAATTCTTGGCGTGTTGTGCTGAACGAAAGCAAATCTACTCACGTCAACTTTACGTACAAAAAAGTGGATAGATTGCCTGTATATCTAAACTCCGTTCAAATACCGTACGCAACCGAAGCGGAATATTTAGGAATGACTCTAGATGTTAAGCTTAAATTGAAATCGCAAGTAAAAAAGAAACGCGACGAGCTTCAAAATACCGACAAATGTACTGACTACTCGGAAAACATTCGAAGTTAAGCCTACATAAGAAACTGCGTATCTTTAAACAAGTGCTAAAGCCAGTGTGGACGTATGGTATACAACTATGGGGTTGCACCAGGAAAAGTAATAGAAACATCATACAAACTTTTGAAAATAAAGTTCTTAGAGCGATCGTTAACGCACTATGATATGTACGTAACGAAGATATTCTTCGGGATCTGGGAATTCCCAGCTTCGTCGAAGAGATAACAAAATTTGCGCGTAAACACAAAGATCGTGTTCACGGACATTGTAACCGTACCGCCATTCAACTACTTGAAGCGAACCAGTTCGTCGTCTGCAAAGGACAAAAACTTATGACCTAGCGTCATAGTAAATGCCGGTTGTGAAAAAGGTAGGAACTATCATTGGAATTTAACCTGTCTAAAGTGCTACATTTCTTTTTAATCACATACGAACAGCACGGGTCTCGAATGCGAAAATAAAACTGCTGGAAGCGTCGGCTTAGTTGTAGTATTCATTTTTAATTTTGAAGAGAGTTGTTTTTTTAGTGAGTAAAAGTCTCATACTACCATAAGCACGCGCGGTTGGGCCTTATGGTGCCTTTAGAAGATTTTTCACCTGCCCTCGACAAAAACACAAAGCTTCTCAAATAGCAAAGCGCGATTTTTACATGGATGGACGATTTTCGAACTGGGTCTTATAATGAGAAATTCCTACAACATCTACAAAAGCAACTGGGCTGTATGCTTAATCGAGGTGGGTTTCAACTAAGAAAATGGTCCTCAATTCCGAAAGTATCAAAGCCTTGGGGGTCCAATGGCAACCATTATCTGATGCTTTTGCATACAGCGTTTAGGTTTATTATATCGATACCTTAAATCTTACTAAACGTGTATTGCTTTCAGATACTGTTCAACCCACTGGGGCTAATCTGTCCAACAACAGTCATACCAAAAATAATATTCCAACGCCTCTGGAAGCCCAAGGTTGATTGGGATGAAGCTGTCGCCAGAGATAAAGTCAAAGTGCCTTCCCAGCCTTGCAGCTATCAAAGTGCCAAGATGGGTAGGCACAGGCGAGCCAGGTTCAACCACGGATCTTCATGGTTTCGCAGACGCATCGCAATCCACGTACGCTGCCATCATCTATGCAAGGACTATTAGCTCTGGGGACCGTATTACTGTTCGATTGTTTACGGCTAAGACAAGAATGGCTCCCATTAAGCCAATATCTTTGCCTCGTCTGGAGTTGTGCGCCGCTTCTTTGCTGGCACTCCTAATGGCTCATGTGAGAAATAACCTTGATTTCTCTACTTGCAAAGTATACGGTTGGACCGACTCTACCCTAGCAAGTGGTGCACATGTTTCGCTAACCGCGTAACACAGATTCAGGAAGTCATACCACCTGAGAATTGACTTCATGTTCCTTCCGCTCAGAACTCAGCCGACTGTGCATCAAGGGGTTTACCACAGTAGGAATTGAAGAACTTTACACTAAGGTGGAATGGTCCACTATGGCTGAGTGAACACGAAACGTCTTGGCCAGCACAACAGCTATTCATCACCGCTGTTGACCAGAAATCATTCGCAGTGAACATCAGCCTAACAGCCAGTCTACAAACATTTTCTCTCTTAAAGCTAAAAATAGTAACCGCATTCATTCTTAGATTCATTAACAACGCTCGCTATTCTGTGACAAGTCGCAAGGGTGAGGAGCCAACGTTCTACCATTCCATTAGATGTCCCAGCCTGGACGAACTTGAATGCGCACTAAAGTTCTGGCTCAAACTCACTCAAAAATGCTACTTCCAAGACGATATTCACCGGCTTCAATCGAAGAAGTGCTTGAAACGTGAAAGCAAGTTGCTGATGTTATGCCCATTCCTGGACGAAGACGGATTACTCAGGGTGGGCGGAAGGCTCAAGAACGCGTCTTTGCATACGGATAAGAAGCATTCAATACTACTCCCCGCTGCTGCCCAGCTCACGATACTGATATGTCAGGATGGACATTATATGTCACTTCACGCGGGTCGTCAAACGATGCTGGCTATCCTACGGGGACGCTTTTGGATAATCAACGCTGGCAATCTTTTGCGTAAAACTTACAAAACCTGCGTGAAATGCCAAAGATACTAGCATACGGTTCAACAACAGCTGATGAGTGATCTGCCCAGGCCTAGGGTGGAGTCTTCCCGACCATTTCTCCGCAGCGGAGTGGATTTCGCTGGATCTAATCTGCTCCGGTTTTCTAAGGGACGAGATTGGAAGGCCGTAAAAGGTTACACCGCCATCTTTATATTGTAGCATCGACTCAAAGTACTGCATGATTTGTGTACCAAACTTAAACACTGTGTTCTAAACTGTAAGCCACGCCATCTATTCGCCAAACCTGCTAGCGGCAAATATTCCCACCAAACCGGATGTGCCAATGTTGCACAATTACCACACAATGTTCCAATTATTCACAATAATCAATTCATCCCGAGCGACATCTAGCATATTCTAGAACTTCTTGCAATTTTGTATAAATAAACCAACCACAACCACCGTCGACACAGTTGTTAATAAAGTGAATACAGCGATTAAAAAAGAAACTCGACATAGCGATTGGAAGTAAATCTGTAGAGACGGTTTCATTTGAAATAAATAAAGAATAAAGTGATGTGACTATTGTGTTGAAGTAAAGTTTGTAATTGATAACAAATAAACATTTGAAATATACATAAGACCGTTTTATTTAAATGAACCCCAGCGAGAATATTACAATATGCATGTCGACATGCAATCATCCACATTTATCGCCGTCTTCAAGCGATTCGTGTCTCGCCGTGGTCATTGCAAAGATATCTTCAGTGACAATGGAACCAATTTTGTGGGTGCGGACAAAGAGCTTAAGCAGTTCCTCTACTTACTTACTTATGTCCTGTATCCCCTTGTGGGTCCTAGGGCCTCTACTACGCCTACGCGCCATCGTTTACGGTTTCTGCCAATGTGTCTGAGTCCTCCCCAACTTTTCCCCAACTGCCATGCCTCTTTTTAGACTGTTTTGCGCCATGTTTTCCTCGGACCGCCAGGTCTTCTGCCATCCTGAGTTAAAGAGTTCCATTGCATAGGATGGTCCGCTATGGAACTGTCACCCTTACGGAACGTGTGACCAATCCACTGCCACTTCCGTCGTTGGATGATTGTGCCTATTGGTTCCTGACCCGTTCTCTCGTAAAGGTTTTCGTTAGAGATACGATTGGGCCAGAAAATCCTTAAGATATTACGCAGACACCTATTAACGAACGTTTGCCGCATTCTGGTGATATTAGTCACCCTCCACGTGCTGCAACCATATAACAGCACGGATTCAACGTTGGAGCGGAACAGTCTTATTTTGGTGTTCAAACTGATTGCATTGCTTCGCCATATTTTGGACAACATCTCGAACGCGGACTTTGCTTTGGCGATCCTGTTGGCTATATTCAGTTCGGTTCCACCATCGGTCGAGACAATACTCTTAAAATACTGGAAATCCTCTACTCTCTCTCTACCGGTTGTTCAGCAATGCATATTTGAGCCGATGAGTTTGTTCCGAGGCTGATAATTTTAGTTTTTGCCGTATTAATTTTAAGCCCGACGACACCTGCCCCCCTCTCCACATCTGCTGTCATTTGGTGGAGGTTCATAATTCTGTGGGAGAGTACGCATACATCGTCTGCGTAGTCAAGATGTTTTAGTTGAGATGTAAGAGTCCATCGAATTCCTCCGTTTCCCGTCGACAAAGCACATCGCTAATCATCAATAGGAATAATATTGGTGAAAGGATACAGCCTTGTCTTACCCCACTTTGGAACTCAAATTCCTCAGACAACCTAGCTCTGTGCAGAACGTGACATTTGGAGCCTTCATATGTAGCTTTGATAATAGCAATTAGTATATCGGGGATACCTCTCCTGCGTAAGGCACGCCAAATAAACTCCCTGTTGACACTATCGAACGCCTTCTCAAAATCGATGAACAGCAGGTGGAGTGGCGGTCGATATTCAACTCACTGTTTGATGATAATCCGCAGGGTGTTGATGTGGTCAGAACAGGAGGATCCAGAGTGGAAACCTGCTTGTTCGGCATCGAGTGTGTCTCCGAGATGTTGCTTGATTCGCTCAAGGATGATTTTAGCCATTATCTTAGCAACAGCAGGCAGCACGCAGATACCCCTCCAGTTTCCGCACTCCAATAAATTTCCTTTCTTAGGAAGCTTGACGATCATTCCCTTTTTTCACTCTCAGCTTCCCATGCTTTATCCATAAGTGGAAGCAGAAGCTCAGCCGATGTTGTGGGTGCTGCTCGTAAGAGCTCTGCTGGAATACCGTCAAGTCCTACCGCCTTGTTAGTTTTGAGTGCCTTGATCGCGGTAGTGATCTCATCATTACTGGGAATCGTGGTGCGTATTCGGGAACTTCTCACCTCGGGCATCTCAGTCTGATTCGGGAGCATATCGTTAGCGAATACACGGTTCAAAACCGTAGCAAAATGCTCTTTCCATCTCTTGAGCTGGTCCTCATCCGAAATGAGCAAGGAGGCGTCTAGGCTTTTTACTGGGTGTTGGCTGGAGCTGCGACCACCTGTCAGCTCTTTCGTGATTCTGTAGACGGTCCTGCTGTCGCACCTCCGTGCAGCTTCTTCTGCTTCTGTAGCCAGCGCGTTGATGTAGTTGCCCTTGTCACGTCGCACGCTACGCTGAACTTCTCTCATCTTCAATGCGATATAGGGCTCTAGCTCGCTTCTCCCTGCTGCTGGGGTAGCTGCAACGCGAGCTTTCAGCTGTTTTCGTTCGTTAATCCGTCTCCAGGTATCCTCGGAAAGCCACGCCCTATGTCTTCCCTACGATCGACCGACGATTCTTTCAGCACCAGATGTAAAAACATTTTTCACAGCACACCAATGGTCTTGGATGGTTGCGGGCATTGAGCTGCTGATTGCTTCCACACCTTGCGAAAAGTGCTCCCTTAATTGTTGGCACACTGAGGGATCACTAAGCCTATCTATGTTGAACCTGGGCATTCTGGTGTTGTCGTGGGATCTTCGAACTGCAGCAGTGCGTAGTTGAAGAGTAGCTATCATAAGATGGTGATCACGTACTATCCCCACATCTGCCCCTCGCCTGTTTCGGACGTCCAGGAGACTACTTCTAAAGCGGCGGCTGATAGCAAAATGGTCAATTTGGTTGGAGGTTGCTTGCCTGTCATTGGAAACACAGCTGACTTTGTGGCAGGTCTTGTGCTCAAACATGGTGCCACCTATCACAATGCGGTTGGCATTGCAGAAATCGACAAACCTTTCACCGTTGTCATTGTGGTTGCCTAGTCCATGCTTCCCGATTACATGTTTGAGCCCTTCGTTCTCATTGCCTACCTTGGCATTCAAATCCTGCATCACTATGACAACGTCTCCATTTGGTGTTGTGTTGAAGACGGCACTTAAGAGATTGTAGAAGCTTTCGTTTTCGTCCTCAGACGAACTATTCGTTGGGACGTAACACTGTATGATGGTGACGCGTCGTACTCTAGTCCGGAATCTAGCCGTCATAATCCTGTCACCATGAGGCTGCCAGGAAATTAGGCCCTTGCGTGCTGTTGTTGTTAGCATTAGTCCGACTCCATATTCCCGCGGACTTCCGGATGGTCTTCCAGAATAGAGTAATACAGTGTTACGCGTTGGGGACTGGTTCTCACCCGCTTCTAACCATCTTATTTCACTTACCCCCAAAATGTCCAGTTTATATCGCATAAATTATTTTACAATTGGAGGAATCTGGCATTGTTAGGACGTTCGCTTCCCGAGTCAAGGAGCTTCTTTACATTCCAGAAACCTATCTTTGTCCGGGTACAATAGCCAAAAGTCGTCAACATATGATCATTCCTTATCCGAGGCATAGTGTCGGTTTCTGCAGCGGTCGGTTTTCAGTAACGCAGGTTGCTGGCCCACGTTAGGTTAGGTTCGGTTAGGTTAGGTAGGGTAATGAGGTTATCATAAAACACTAGGCACCAAAGTGGGCCCATCGCGAAACCTTCACGGCAGAAGACTTAAACCCATTCCCCCAAGCAATTAATCTCCCTACAAAATTTGAAGAGATCCTTCTTATGGTTCAAGGATCTCACCTCCTCCAAGTGGTCGAAGAAGTATCTACCAAGGTACTTTAGCCTTATCCTGCCAATTCCTTGACATTCCCAGAGTATATGAGTTATATAGTCTGAGACATATAGGTCGTCGCAGTACCTACAAACATCCGTATCGAATAACCCTAGTCTCATGGCATGCCTCCTTAGGATACAGTGGCCAGAGAGTATTCCTATCGCTATCCTTAGCCTTGATCTATCTAATTTAATTATCTCCCCAGATTTTCTGCGATCTAACACAGGCCACAAGGCCTTAGATACCCTGTGACCATCTAAGTTTGACCATCTTAAATTAGCCGTGTCAATGATTTTATCCCGAATAATTCCCTTAGCCACGCAACCGGGTGATTTAATACTACCAATTATATCGCTACGTGGGAGCTCCGCTCCTCTTTTAGCCAGCGTGTCGGCTTACCCTTTCGATATCGCAGTGTCCAGGTACCCAACATAATCTGACTCGGTTCTGCGTACATGATGCCCTAAGCATTGTGCGGCAATTCCTGATTATCTCAGATTTGGTGACGAAAGACTCTAGCGCCTTTAGCGGCGCCTGACTGTCAATGCTGGCCCACGTTACCTAGTCTAGAATCAAGGTCCTAGACTACCCGCACTTACAATTTTAGCCTACATGTACAAGGGTTTATACGTATAGTTGCACGGGGACCACCACTAGGAGGTAAAGTAAGCACTTCATCACGAACTTGATTGTTGCGCTACTGGCCCAAGCCAAGTTTTGGGCAGTCAGCAGTTTCCCGATCAATTGCAATGCAGGTCCCCAAAGCAGTTTCTCTGTGAAGCTATGACAGATGAACGGCTGACAAAGTACCTTATTGACGATGAAACAACTTGGCACTTTAACCCACCAGCAGCACCTCATATGGGCGGATACTGGGAGGCTGCCGTCAAGCGCGTTAAGTTTAATTTGCAAAGAACAATGGGTGATAAGTTGTTTACGTTCGAGGAATTCTCAACCCTGTTGACCGCAATGGAAGCCTGTGTCAACTCTAGACCTCTTTGCCCTGCTTCACATGATGTGAACGATCCTTAACACCTGGGCATTTTCTGATAGGGGAGCCTCTTAAAACTATCCCAGAACCCGATGTTAGTGAACACTCGGACCTGCGTAAGCACATCTGGGTGAACTTCAGCGCGCATATGTTTAACCGGACGAGGCATTTCTTGTTGACCTGATTGGCTGAAATATGCGTCTCAGAAGTCTAACAAGAGGTCCTCAGAAAGAGGACGTGCGGCGGATGAATTCTCCCGGTGGAATCAACGGTGACGTCTACAGGCCAGCGGAAACCTTACCGGAGCTACTTCGACATATTTGAAGCTGAGGTCTGTAAGGATTTTCAATATTACGTCAGGGTATTGAAAAAGAGATGGTGGCGGATGAACCCTTAATGGGCCAACGGCAGCGCTCATATCCCCGAAGTGGGTTATTGACATCGGTGTATCCGGCCCCTCGTCCTAGGGGTTGCTAAAAAAGGATCTGGTCCTCCAGGTTGGGGGTTGTGCCGTCGGGTTAACTTCCCTACCACGTAAAAAACCTTCGGTTACGAAGCAACCAACAGCCTCGGATACGGATGAATTTACTGTTGACGACCCAAGCAAACGTAAAAAAGACAACGATCTTCGTGTCTGCACGTGGAATGTTAGGTCTCTCTACAAACCACGTGCAGCCGAACAACTTGCGGAGGCCCTAGAGTGTCTCAAAGCAGACATTACCGCCATCCAAGAAGTGCGATGGGATGGGCCGGGCAAAAGAAGTATGAAAAACTGCGACATTTACTACGGCGATTGCTACAGACAAAACGGACAGCGTCTATTCGGGTGCGGATTTGTCATTGGAGGCAGACTTAGGCAAGAAGTCTTGAGTTTCAGGCATGTGAACGAGCGCCTTATGACTATCCGTATCAAGGCTAAATTTGCCAACATTAGCCTAATATGCGTTCACGCCCCTCATGAGGAGAAGGACGACGCGACAAAAGTTGACTTCTACCAGCTCTTGGACAAGACGTATGAGCAATGCTCTAGCCACGACGTTAAAATTATCCTAGGTGATTTTAACGCAAATGTAGGAAGAGAGGACGTCTTTAGTAGCATGGTCGGAAAGCCCAGCCTGCACGACAACACATCCGACAACGGACTCAGGCTAATTGACTTTGCGGCGGGGCGAAACTTTGTCGTAGCTAGTACGCGGTTCCCACGTCTCGATATTCACAAAGGAACATGGCTCTCCTTTGATCGAAAAATCGTCAACCAAATCGATCACATTGCGATCGACACAAGGCACTCTTCCAGTATTCTGGGTGGCCGTGACTTTCCGAGGAGCCAACGTGGACTCGGATCACTACCTAGTTGTAGCCAAGGTACGGATGCGGATATCCAGAACGGAGCGAAATCAACGAAATACTGTGAGGAGATTTGACGTCGAAAAGCTACAATCGCAAGAGACCGCCAGAACCTTTGCCGATCGTGTTTCTTCTAATCTCAATCTAAGTCCTATGCCGCCAGCAGCAAATGCGGAAGACCAGTGGCAGCGTTGCCAGCCATCAGAGATGCCGCCTCTGATGTACTGGGTTTCTCTCGCCCACAACAACGAAACCCCTGGTTTGATGAGGAATGCCGGCAAGCACATGCAGCAAAACAAGAGGCGTACAAAGCGGCGCTGCATAGAAGGACTAGAGCTGCTTACGAGCTCTACGTGCGCAGGAGAAAAGAGGAACATCGACTTCTCAGAAAGAAGAAAAAGGAGCATGAGAAGCGCTCGATCGAGGAGATTGAGAGACTCTATTGCAGGAATAATGTTCGAAAATTTTACCAAAGGGTAAAAAGAACATGCCAGGGTTTCAAAGCCAGAACAGAAGCCTGCAGGGACGAAAATGGCAACATAGTAGTGGAATCGCAGTCGGTGCTGAGGATATGGAAGGAACACTTCTGCAGACTGCTAAACGGCGATGATGATCAATATTCCGCTGTCAGGCAGAATGACCCATTCAACAGTGACGATGGCAGTCAAGATTCCCGTCAACCCGATCAGAATGAAGTGAGGATAGCGATATCTAAACTCAAATCCAACAAAGCTGCTGGAGCCGACGGCCTTGCCGCTGAACTTTTCAAGGCGGGAGGAGATGAGTTGGTAAGGAGCATGCACCAGCTCATCTGTAAAATCTGGTCGGACGAAAGTATGCCCGATGAATCTCAGCATCGTTTGCCCGATCCTGAAGAAAGGAGACCCTCTGAATTGCCCCAATTACAGAGGTATAAGTCTCCTCAACATCGCATATAAAATCCTGTCTGCCGTGTTATGTGAACGCCTAAAACCGATCGTCAACAACCTGATAGGTCCTTATCAGTGCGGTTTCAGGCCGGGAAAGTCCACCATTGACCAAATATTCACACTACGGCAGATCTTGGAAAAAACCCATGAATATAAAATCAATACGCACCACCTCTTCATCGATTTCAAAGTTGCCTATGATAGCGTGTATAGAGACGAGTTATACAGAGCCATGTCTAGTCTTGGCATCCCTGCCAAGCTCGTCCGTTTATGCAGAATGACGATGGAGAACTCTCGCTGCTCCATCAAAGTCGGTAAGAACATCACCGAACCGTTCGATGTCAGGAAAGGTCTTAGACAAGGTGACGCGCTATCATGCGATCTCTTTAATATAGTACTTGAGAGAATTGTACGAAACTCACAAGCCAACACCGAAGGTACAATCTTTTACAAGTCTGTACAACTACTCGCTTATGCCGATGACATTGACATAATCGGAAGAACTCAGCGGGCCGTCAATGGGGTATTAAGATAGAGGCAGCAAAGATGGGTCTAGCGGTCAATGAAAGCAAAACAAAATATATGCTATCTACAGAAAAGGACACCCAACATCGGCGTCTTGGACAGAACGCCACAATAGACAGATATAATTTTGAGGTAGTAAGGGATTTTGTCTACCTAGGCTCTATGGTGAACTCCGCAAATGACATCAGTAGGGAGATCACACGAAGAATTACGCTTGCCAATCGTTGTTTCTATGGGCTAAAACGGCAATTGAGTAGTAAAGCCCTATCTCGAACTAGTAAGGTAACTCTTTATAAGACACTAATCATCCCAGTCCTGCTGTATGGCGCAGAGGCATGGGCTTTGAGAAAACCGGATGAGGATGCCCTTGGTTATTTCGAGAGAAAAGTTCTTCGAGCGATCTTTGGTCCCGTCTGCATAGACGGTGAGTGGAGGAGAAGGTACAATGCCGAGCTATACGGGCATGTACAAGGACATCGACTTAGCCAGAAGAGTTCACATACAGCGACTAAGATGGCTGGGTCATTTAGAGCGGATGGAGCCCAACGTTCCCGCTAAGAAAGTTTTCGAATCCACCCCGGATGGACGACGCAGTAGAAGACGACCTCACGGTAGGTGGCGCAAACAAGTGGAGGGGGACCTCAACCAACTTGGCGTGCGCAACTGGAGGCAGCTGGCTCGTAATCGTGCTAGCTAGAGAGGTTTGTTGGTTGAGGCCCAGGTCCACCCCGGACCGTAGCGCCATCTAAGTAAGTAGGTAAGTAGAAGCTTAATCAATGCTTTTCTAGGTAAAACTTTGAGAATTTCTCCGGTAATCAAATCATAGCCAGGAGATTTCTTAGGTTTTAGATTCTTGATCTCATCTTTGAGTTGCCTTAGCGTTGAACTTGTGAGCGTCAAGTCGTTAGATGGTAAATCCAGCCTATTGCGGTTGTCGTAAACCACTTGACAATCGAACGGTTTAAAGGTTTCTTCCAGGTGGGCCACAAAGACGTCCGCTTTTCCTTTATCTTTAACTTCCCTCCCCTTTATTTTGATTTAATTTGATTGGGCCTTTTGGTGCCTTTTACAGTTGTTCGAAGTGAATAATTGGAATCTTTTTTCGCTTTCATGGTAAGGGCCTATTGCACGATTCTTAAAATCCTATATAGTCTTCTTCAACAAATTGCACAGACGATTCAAGTGTGCTTTATGCTGCGGAGCACGACTCTGTTGCCATTTTTTACGCGCTTTCTTTTTTCCTTGACCAATTCTTTTATTCCCGGAGGATCTCGTAAACCGTATCTGTCCGGCGTTTTCCTTGGATTGGGTGTATTATTCCAAGAGGCGAGCTGTACGATCTCAACGAAGCGATCAACTTCAACCTCAAGTTCATAGGGTGTCGTAAGTGGAACGCTCAATTCTACATTAACTTCAATTTCGTTCCTAAGGCCTTCCCAGTTAGTTGTTCTACCAGTTAATCTCACTGGCTCTAGGTTATAGACTAGTTTTTCGCTGATTGTTAAAATAACCGGGGAATGATCAGACGACAGATCAAAGCTGTCTTCGACTTTTATATGGTTGGTAGATATTCCTTTCGCAACGAAAAAATTTATCAGGTCAGGTATTTTCGAAGTATCAGTTGGCCAGAAAGTCGGTTTACCCGTCGAATGGAAATCACAACTGTACTCCATACCTGCTCCATAGAGCATTCTACGTTTTTTCCAGCTGTATCTTGAGCACCAGAACGTATGTTTCGCATTAAAATCGCCGTCAGAAATAAAATTAGGTTTCAGCGATTCAAACAAGTTAGTAAAATCACTTTTTTCAAGCGCGGAACGCGGTGGACCTAGATAGATGTGATTCTAAGAGTACGCTGACTATTTTTAACTCGAATCGTGCACAGTTGCAAAGTTTCAAGCTCTATCTTTAGGTCTTCGGATTGTTCGATGCAGTCTTTAATAAGCAAGGATGATTCGCATCACGCTTATCCCGAAGGGTGACAAGCGTGGTAATCATTATAGCCTTTTATTTTTAAATGCGTTTCCTTTTTGATGTGGGTTTCAGAAATCAAGCAAATATCAATATTTTTTGCACGCATGAAGATTTCCAATTCGTCAAGTTTTTGCAAAAGTACGTTTGCATTCCAAGTACATATATTTAACATTCGTTTTTCATTCATATTCTAGATGAAGTACGCGTTTTCCGTGAATTATTTTCAAGCTTAACCAGCCTATCGAGAATAATTTTATTTATTTTGCTTTGTTCTTCAAATTTCTCGACAATAACCGACAAAACATGCGAGACGTTTCTTCGCTTTTCGGATGCCGCTGCCTGAGCGTAAGTCTGCACTCCTGCTGTCCGAAGGTCATTACCCGGTGGCTTTTTCAATATTAGCTTTTCAGTCCCGATTCTTTTAAGAACAGAGGTCGAGGACTTTTCTGTTGACACTCTTTCCCTCACCTTTTTTGCGCTCTGGACCCGGTAGTTTTAGTTTGCCTACTTTCTCCTGTCCTATCTTACGCTTTGGTTTAGTTTTCAGTTTCGATTTTGCATTTAGGGACTTAAGGAGCGCATCTCTCCTCGTTTTTGCAACTCTTTAGCTACTTCATAGCCTCTATAATTTGCCGGGTGCTTTCCCTTACAATTAACACAGGTTGCAGAGGTTTGTTTATTTACTCCACAAACTTGGGAGAGGTGATTTCCGGCGCATTTCACACATCGCGGTTCTTTTTTGCAGTACATTTGCGTATGGTTAAATCCTTGGCAACGTTTGCACTGCGGCAACATCCTTAAATTTCTACGCATGGGCCCGATTTTGACCACGATATTTAGTATATCTCTAAGCATAAAAAGCGGAGGTCCACGCCTTACCAAGACGTCTTTATCTATTTCCGTTTGTTGCTTCTCCTTGTTGATAATATTAACGGCATCACGAATTTTAAAGCCTTTGGCTTGAAGATCAGACATGACCTCTTCTTTGGTGCATAAGGGGTGGAGTCCCCTTGCAACGATATGGCCTTTCTGACTTGATTTCGAAAGTATACCACTGAATCTTTTCGGTATTTAGCTTTTGGGACAGAGTTCGGTAGTCATTGTAGTCATCGACGTTAATTTTCCACGCGTTATCCCTCAAAGATGTAACCTTATATTTCGATGTAAATGTTCCTTTAAGGAGGCTTTGCAACTTATTGTATTCCGTTACCCCGACGATGTTTATTGGTGCGGATGTACGAAATTGCGCTCGAAATTGCTTTTCTTGCGGTTCTTTGTGATTTTCTTCTCTTAGGGGCTCGACTTCGGGCGATGAACCGGCTCTCCGTTTTTTACTAGGTCTTTTCTTTGGGACCCGATACGTTTCGCGTGCTAGCTCTTCTCCGTCGGTGTGATATTCCCGACTAGCTAAGCGTGCTGGAGTACATTCACGTTCTTTCTAGATATGTGCGTTCCTTAGGGACTTATTTTCTTCTTTTAATAAGTCTATCTCTTTTTAAGATCTTGATAGAGTAGATCCATTTCGTTAAGCTTGATTCGGAGTGTTTTATTTTCTTCCTCAAGACTTTTATATTTCGCTGAGTCCCGTTTTTCACGCGCTTGCGCTTCCGGCGGATTTCTTTTTCCGGAGACGTTCGATCTTGTTGGTGGAGGTCGAGATACCCTTGTACTTTTTTGAGAAGGGATTTATTAGGTGCAATAAATGGCTCTCCCCAGAGTCCGTAGAGCCGACCTCCGAAGAGGGTGGATTTTCCAGTGTACCTGGACGGCCACCTGGGGTATTCAAATCTTTTGTTTTGTTCATTGCATGTTTTTGTATACGCCATACTCGGTATACGAAGGGTGGGTTTTAGTCGCCTCATACGACAGGCATGTTTACCTCGGGTATATTCTAACCCCTAATGAAAAATTACGTAAATCGAAATTGTGACGACGTTAATCGAAACTGGGAAGTAAAAAACCGGACAACGTAAATGGAAATAACGTAAATAGAGGCGACGTTAATCGCGGCATCTCTGTATTTGACCGCCCCACTGAGTTCTTCGGTTATAATATCGGGTATTTCTTCACAGTTAGGGGTGGCTCTTGAAAAGTATATGGCAAACGACTAACAAAGGCCTCGTAGGAGCAGCATCTCCCGATAGGTGTTGGTCCGCTAAATAACGAGAAAGAGCTACTGCAGCCGAACAACTTTCAGCTCTGTTAGTAAGCCTACTTCCACCTCCTCGTAATGCCATCAGGGAATTTCTCTGGAAATTGCGAACGGAAGAGGGCGAATGGCGACCCTCCTGCGTAACTAAACAGGATAATTGTCAGTTGGTCTATGGCCCAGCGAGCCGCAACCGTAAAAATAAGCTCCGAAACGAAAACCAACGCCTCGGACACCTACAGATAATTTGATGACGACGATAATTTGCCTATCGAACATGTACAACGATCGGATCCTGGAACGTTAAGACCCTCTTGGACTCACTCCAGGAAGGGCCTTATAACGCCAGATTCCTCCAAATGGAACGAGAATTCGCACGCTATAAAATCGACATCTTAGGGCTGAGCGAGATAAGATGGTTCGATGCTGGGGAATACATCTCCCCAACAAAAAGCACTGTCATACTCTACTCTGATAAACCAGCTGGAAATGCACGGGAATTCGGAGTAGGACTGGTGCTAACTCCAGCAGCACGAGGAAGCCTCATATCTTGGATACCTAACAGTAACCGGATATTGACGGCTAGGTTCCACAGTAGAATAAGGAAAATTACAATCATTCAGTGTTATGCTCCGACTCAAGACGCGACTGAGGATGAAAAGGACAATTTTTATAGCCAGCTAGGCGCCGTCTACAACCTAACGCCTAATGGGGACATGGTGATGGGAATCTCAATGCCAAGGTAGGTAGCGACAACAATATGCTAAAACACGTGATGGGAGTTCACGGCGTGGGAGACCGTAATGATAACGGTGAGCGGTTTGTGGACTTCTGCAATACCAACCGCTTAGTCATTGGATGTACGTTGCTTAAGCATAGTACCTTCCACAAGATCAGTTGGGTCTCTACTGATAGGCAACGAACATCCAACCAGATCGACCACGTTGCGATCAGCCGTCGCTTTAGAAATTGTCTTCTGGATGTCCGAAACAGACGTGGAGCTGAAATCGGGCTAGAACGAGTTCACAATCTTATGTTAGCTCATTTACGCCTTCGTACTGCATCCGTCAATAGCGACCGCTCAAACTTACTTAACATCACCAGGTTTAATATTGGCAGGCTCAAGGCTTCCCAAGTGCGCCAACAGTTCAGGGACCACCTTGCCTTAGAAGCAGAAGCAATCAGCAGCACAATGCAGGAGAGCATGGATGATCACTGGAATGCTGTGAAAAATGCTTTTACGTCTGCTGCACGCACCTATGTATGTCAGTAAAAGGCAGAAAAACCATCGCACATGTCTATCTGCAAACACCTGGAGACGTATCGATGAGCGCGTGAGGTTCCAAGTTCGAGTCCCAGAAAACACCAAAAAGTTATTTTCACGGTCCCACCTCTCGCGAGCGTCTGACAAACATCGGAGAGTATTGTTGTGTTGAAAAAGCTTCTCAAAACAAATTGCCCTTCAGATACGGCACTAAACTATAGGTACCTTCCATTCGTGTGAAAAATATAACGCACACAACATGAGTGGTTGCGAGAAGCTAGACTCTGGCACTGAAAGAGTTGTTGCGCCAAATATTTATTTATTTATTTTTTTAAGGAGCTGACTGGTGGTCGCAGCTCCAAACAACACCCAGTGATGGTGACCTTCTGATCTCGGATGAGGACTATCTCACTAGATGGAGATAACATTTTGCTACAGTAATAAACCACTTAGACGGTGGTGGTATGATCTTTAATTCGAATGAGCAGTTCGAAGCAACGAATTCCCGAACTCGCACCGTATCTCCCAGTAAAACCGAAATAACATCAGCAATCAAGTCCCTCAAGAAGAACAAGGCGGTGAGTATTGATGGCATCTCTGCCGAACTATGTCAGGCGGCGCCAAATACATCGGCAGATCTGCTGTACCATCTGATACGGAGTGCTTGGGATAGTGAACAATTTCCGCAGGAGTGGAAAAGGGGGATGATCATTAAACTTCCGAAAAAGGGAAACTTGACGGAAAGCGGAAACTAGAGAGGTATTTGCGTTCTTTAAGCCGTAGCCAAAATAATAGCTAGAATAATTCTGGAACGAATCAAAGAGCATTTAGATTCAACTCTCAACGTCGAACAGGCCGGCTTTCGTGCTGGATCCTCCTGCATCGACCACAGAAACACCTTCCGGATCATAATCAAACAATGCGTTGAGTATAGGTCTCCACTACATTTGCTGTTTATCGACTTCGAGAAGGCTTTGAATCGAGATGCTATCTGGTTGGCCTTGCGCAGAAGAAGATTCCCACAAAAACTTATAGCTATTGTAGCATAGACTCAAACTACTGCATGGTTTGTGTTCCAAACTGTAAGCAACGCCATATATTCGCCGAACCTGCGAGGAGCAAATATTCTCACGAAACCTAGTGTGCAAATGTTCCACAATTACCACACAATGTTCCAATTATTCCACGATCATCAATTCATCCCGAGAGACATCTAGCATATTCTAGAACCTCTTGTATTTTGTATAAATACACATACCACAACCATCGTCGACACAATTGTTAATAAAGTAAACACAGCGATTGAAAGAGAGACTCGACCAAGTGGTGAAAATAAGCGACATTGTGATTGAAAGCAAATCTGTAGACAGTTTAATTTGAAATAAATAAGGAATAAAGTGATTGCATATTGTGTTAAAGTAAATTTGGTAATTGATAATAAATAAACCGTTGAAATACACGAAAGACAGTTTTATTTAAACGAACCCCAGAAAGAATATTACATTGGTGTCAGAAAAGTGAAATAAAACGAATTATGTGTATTGTGTAAGTTGAAAAAAAAAATGGTTCGGAAATTGCTAGAAGATTTGTCATTGGTGCAACTAAAGGAGTACTGAGCCAGCGGGATCAACCTACGACTAGAACGAAAAGTTGATCATTAAGTTGCGGAAAATAATGACGGACGAGGGTGCAGATCCTGAAACAGCTTTATTTGACGTCGAAGAAGAACAAGTAAGTTCGACGAGTGACATGTCGGCTCTAATGAAATTGCTTTCTGAAAAATTCGACGAGCGAAAGAAAAAGTTCGAAATGCAGAATTTTCTAGACGCCAAGCTCGATGAACAGAACAAATAATTTGAGAATTCTCTATATGCTAAGCTCGATGAGCAAAAGAATTCTCTAGAAGCTAGGTTAGGTTAGGTTAGGTTGGCTGTCCACACGAGAGTGCAGACACACTTAGACCAGTGAAGGTCCTTTGTGATACCATGGATCAACCCATTAGGCCACTCAGGGACTAACAAAACCAACCGGAGCTTTTGACAAAGCGATGGATGCTTATGACATCCAGGGACGCCAGATCGCAGAGGTCGTCAAGGAAGGGGGACCCTAGATGGAGCATTCTTTTATGCGACAGGGCCGGACATGTGCATAGGAGGTGAAGGATGGTTTCCTCCTCCTCCTCGTCCCTACAGCTCCTGCAGAAATCGTTGGAGAAGAGACCAAGTCTTCTGGCGTGTTGGCCTATAAGACAGTGTCCAGTGAGAACACCGACAACGCAGCTGATTTGTGTACGCTTTAGCTGGATCAAATCAGCACTACGGTTTTGATCCAGCTTAGGCCAGATCTGTCTCGAAATGTGACACGTTGAGCCGTTTCCCCATCTGAGGTTGGTCTTGCTAATAGCGTTCAGTTTTAGTAGATACTTACATGTAGCGAGGGGTATACCCAGTGCTTGCCTTTCAGGCAAAATCCTTAGAGTGGTACCCTGTCTGGCGAGGTCGTCAGCCCTGCAGTTAC
This sequence comes from Brachypalpus laphriformis, assembly GCA_945910035.1. Taxonomy (NCBI): domain Eukaryota; kingdom Metazoa; phylum Arthropoda; class Insecta; order Diptera; family Syrphidae; genus Brachypalpus; species Brachypalpus laphriformis. Next base: position 132,057,727 of record OX246756.1, read on the forward strand.
CTAGAATGTCTCTATGGCCTGGCACCCAGCAAAGGTGAATGTTTAACTGCTCTGTCATCTCCATAAGAGATAGACGACAGTTTAAGGCAGCCTTTGAAGTGAAGGAGAACGATTCCAGGGACTTGATTGCCGCTTGGCTGTCAGTAAAAATGCTAATATCTTTGACAGATAATGCATTACATTTCAGCCAGGACAGGGCTTCCTTAATCGCCATGATTTCCGCCTGGAAAACGCTACAATGATCAGGGAGGCGGAAAGAGATGTTCAGATTGAGCTGTTTGGAGAAAACACCACAACCCACCCCACCCTCCGTCTTAGATCCATCTGTAAAGAAGTGAACCGAACTACCATTGACAGGATAGGAGGTGTCCCATACATCCCGGATAGGGATGCTCGTACGGTAGTTACGGTCAAATCTCAGTTTCGGCGGGCTGTAGTCCGTGTTTTCGTGTTTGAAGTTGAGAAGATCATGGATCGAGGAGTGGCCCAAGCGATAGCTAGACCACTGAGAGGAGGCTTTTAGGCAGATGGCCGCACAGGCAGCCATATGTTTGCCGAAAATATCTGAAGGTAGCAGGTTGAACAAAATGTCCATGCCGCGGAGGGAGTAGTTCTCAGTGCACCACTGATGCAGATGCATGCAGATCTTTGCACCTTAGCTAGTTGAGTGAGGTGGACAGCCCTGTCGAGAGCAGGCCACCATACGATCACGCCGTATAGTAGTAAAGGCCTGATAACGGACACGTATAGCCAATGAGTGATTTGAGGTTTGATACCCCAGCTCCTACCTATAGCCTTTTTACAGGAATAGAGAGCTACATTAGCTTTCTTGACGCGCTCTAGTAGATTGGCCTTCCAGTTTAATTTCCTATCCAAAATAAGACCCAGATATTTTGCGTTTTCAGAGAAGGTGAGACTGGTGCCATTTATCAGGAGGGTCTATGAGGGGAACTTTGTATTTCCTCGTGAAGAGAACAAGTTCCGTTTTATGGGGGTTAACCCCCAGTCCACAATTGGAGGCCCATTTGGTGAGCCGAAGGAGAGCATATTGGAGGATATCCCTGAGAGTGACCGGAGGCAGCAATAGCAATGTCATCAGCATAGGCGATCACTCTACAACCTGACGTATACAGGTCCAACAGTAGTTCATTAACTACCAGGTTCCACAGAAGAGGGGACAAGACTCCACCTTGAGGTGTACCGCCGATGGCCGATGCTCCGCCCAGCTGTGTGTTAATCATCCTGCATGTAAGCAATTGATTGATCAACACTCCGAGCGAGGTATCCACTTTCAGATTTACAAGTGCGTCGGTAATTGCCTTTGGTTTGACATTGTTAAAAGCTCACTCAATGTCAAGGAAAGCCACCATGGTGTATTCTTTGATGCTCAATGATTTTTCGATGGTGCGCACAAGCGAATGTAAGGCAGTCTCAACCGATTTACTTTGTAGTACGCATGTTGGGACGGCGAGAGCAGAGCTGGGCTAATACTTTGCCGAAGATGGGTATCAATAAACCTTTCTAACGTTTTGAGCAGAAAGGACGATAGACTGATATGTCGGAGATCCTTTGGTTGCACGTGCGAGCTCTTTCCTGCCTTAGGTATGAATATGACTTCAACCTCGGTCCATAGTTGACAGCCCGAAAAGATGACTTTGAGCCATGGAAACACAATGTCCTCGCATTGCTGAATTTCTGCTGGAATAACACCGTCAGGTCCTGGGGACTTGAAGGGTTTGAAACTGCGCATGGCCCAACGGATCTTTTCTGTAGTTATCAAGACTAACGAGTTGCTGGAAGGTTGAGGGGAGGGGGGGGATTTCCCTCTTGCGATATAGCAACAGAGGAGCTACCAGAAAAGTGAGTATCCAGTAAGATGTCATTGGATACCTCAGCAGGGGAGGTCCAGTAACCATCCGGATGCAAAAGGAAGCTGGGTATAGCAGGGCTTTCAGAGAGGATTTTCCGCAACCTGGAAGCTTCCGAGGACTCTTCAATGCTGTCGCAGAAAAGTCTCCAGGAACGTCGTTGCTCCTTCCTCAGTGAGATTTTGTATTTTCTGAGAGACAGTTTATAGGAGTCCCAGTCGGCCGTCTCACGGGAGCTTTTAGCAGTATTAAAAAGGAGCCTGCTGTCTTTCCTAAGAGTACTGAGATTTGCATTCCACTAGGGAGGTTTCATTTTACCTCGAGTTTTGCGGAGTGGGCAGGCCTCGGCCATGGCACCATTTAGTGCCGATGTTAGGGTGTTGACTAAATCGTCAAGGTCTTCAGTGCAAGAAGGTTCAGTAGGCAGGTGGGAGGGAATAAGCGTTAATAAACGTTTCCTATAAAGGGACCAGTTGGTTTTCCTATAATTTCTAAAAACCTTCTGATCAGGCAGATAGTCATCAAGACTAAATTGGAGGTAACGGTGGTCTGAAAAAGAGTGCTCATCAGAGACTCTCCAGTCCTTAACCGAGTTATATAAATGATCGGAGACAAGAGTAATGTCCAGGACTTCTTGTCGGTTACGAGTAATGAAGGTCGGTTTGGACCCCCTGTTACAGATTAGGAGTTTAGTACTAAGGATAAAGTCAAAAAGTTGCTCACCTCTTACATTTATGTCGGAACTGCCCCAGATTGAGTGATGGGCATTCGCATCACAGCCAATGATGAGACCAGTGTTTCGGCTATCTGCTACAGCAATCAAGGTCCCCAAAATTGTCCGGGAGGAGTGGGCCCACAAGATCGTGACCTAAATAAGCCGATACCAGCCAGCAATTTCTTTATCGCAATTCCAGGTTGGTAGCGACTATGTCTTGATTGCTGAAATTAGAGAGTAAAAGAATGTTTAGATGGGTCTTCGCAAGGATACAGGATCTCGGTTTACCTTACTTTCTTGCGTAGATTAATTTGTAGTTTGGAGTCTTGAGTCCACAAACCCGGTTTCCAACAACCCATGGTTCCTGGATCAAGACTTCCCCGTATTTGCTGAGCCGGCGAATAAGGGAGGCCGAAGCCGTGATGGAGTGATGCAGGTTAATCTGTAGGATCCGCAGCATTGGGGCTACTTCTCGCTACAGATACCATTACCACAGTATTATTGGCTTCCTCTGAATCTGATGACAGAAGGTCATCCTCGAGAGAGAGGCCACATGGGTCACTGTCCAGGAGTGATGGTGAGGGAGAGAGTGGACCAGAAAAGTCCAATTTCAAGAGAGCGTCAACCATTTCGGTGTCTGTCGACGAGGAGTCAACCCCCGAAAAAGATGGATCGGCGCAAGGGAGCGAGGGAAGAGGCTCGGAAGGAGAGGTATTCTTAGCTGGTGCAGAAGGGACTGCAACCTGCTTGGGAGGTACTTTCTCGAGCTCCTTCTCGTCACATTTGTAGACTTTCAGGGTGATGGAGCTGAATCCATAATTTACTACCCCTTTAGAAGATGCCAAGGGGGCCAGAGACTCTTCATTGATGACAATGATCACACTTCTGACGTCTCCTCTCGGCTCGTCCACTTTGGCAATCTTCCAATTATGGGTAGGAAGGGATCTGTTGTTAGCCTTCAGAATATCCAGGATGATTTTAGGATCAGAGGGTTCAGCCGGAATGGTAGCACGTGTTCTTGGTCGGTTAGGAATCTGGTCCTTTTCCACGACCTCCAACTGTGCACCTGGCCAAACCTGTCCTAATCTGGAGACAGCAAGTTTGTAGAGATCCTTCGATCTTTGGTCAGCGCAGGCAATGAGTTTGACATGCCCTTGATGCCAGCCACCATCCCTGCAGGAAACATCAGGGCCGGGATTGTCACGTAGGATTTGGAGACAGTTGGTGGCGAGTAATGCTGCCATCCGGATCGCTATGGTCAACGACCGCAATTTCCAAGTGTGCCTTAAGCACTTGGTTGAAGTGCTTGGTAGTAGCGATGGAAGGTACTACCTTGGTCTTTTTGGCAAGGGTGGGAGACTCATCCTGAGACCTCTGGCGTTTGGACGGCAAGTCCTTGCTGGATGAGTCGGAGGGGAGCTGGACACATTTGAGTGCCCAGCTTAAAGAAGTCTTATGCTTCTGGGTCCTGTCCTGCTCAGGAATTACCTGGATGCGGCGAATTAGCTTATAAGCTACCCGGCGATCTTGGTAGGAGATCTTGGGGTGAGCGACATTCGGCAAGCTCGAAGCCGAGCCGTCCGTCGCCCCCGAAAGAGATTTGAGAAGGGGATGTGGATCCTTCGAAGTGGAGGGCATAGCATGCTGTAAGCTCGAGGCCGAACAGTAAGCTGTCCCTGAAGGGGCAGAGATGTTAAGGGGTTTGCCCCCTCGCGTTTCATGGTCTGGCTTTACGATGGGACCAGGTGTTGACACCACTGTCCTATCCGCCAGTGTACCAGACGCGCGTTCAGAAATCCTGGGGGCGTCCACCTGCTTGCAACTGCTTGCAACGCTAGTGCTAGGCCTAAAGGCCAATGCGCTAGATGGGATTGCCACAGCAGAGCTTGCGGGTATGCTTCCCAGGAGGCTGGAAGACGGTTTTTTAAGAGGACCGTCCTCTTTCTTTATTTTTTTTATATTTCTTATATGTTTTGGTTTTTTGTCATTCATAATTGGACCCACGAGTGGCGGAGAATGGGAGGTCAACCTGCACAGAGATCCGCATTGCGCAGGCAAGGCAGGCTAATCCGGAGGTCGCCAGGTATCCGGATACTCCGTTAGCGACTGGACTATTATTTGAAGTGGGCCCCCAGCCAGACTGATCCTCGGCACGGGTCGTATTACACCTTGATCCGGCCCACCGGAGAGGAGAGAGGGAAGGATAGGATATGAAGGGGAGGGATTAGGACGACTACAACTTGGCTTCGTGTCTCATCTGGGGAAATACCCGAGAATCCTTGACCATTACTAGGCCCCTACACCACGGCGAGGTGTGTAGTCATGTAGGCGTCTCTAGAAGCTAAGGTCGACGAACAAAATAACTCTCCAGAACAACAGCTATTCGATTATAGGAGTGTTCTCGAAAGAAAATTCGGTGAACAAAATAAAAGTTTGGAAAAAAGATTTGGAACAATTGATGAGAAGATTGGAAACGTAGAGGCCAAAATTGAGACATTTGAAAAAGCCTTTGAAGGAAGATTCGAGAATGTTGAAACAAAATTCGAGGCTGTTGAGGGAAGATTCGAGAATTTGGCAAAGGAACTCGAACGCGTGAAGAAATAGAAAGTTCGGGAGTTCTTTCCGACTGCCCGAGAAGGAAAGAGATGCAGCCTCCCGTCTTCGATGGACAGACATCAAGGCCGACATATAAGAGGCAGTTCGAAGCTGCGGCAATGCCGAACAACTAGGATGACGAAGAGAGGTCCATTGCCCTCACGCTTGTGCTTAGGGGATCAGCTGCAGAGCTACTACAAACTATTCCCGAGGACAAACAACGCAACTACGACAGTCTGATGAAAGACATTGAGATGCGATTTGGGGACCACCACATGCAGCAAGTATATATGGTCCAGTTGCGCAGAAGATCCCAGATGAAGGGTGAGCCGCTCCAGCAGTTACAAGCAGACATTGAGCGGCTTGCACAATTGTACTATTCAAACGCCGGCGAAGAGATCATTAACGAGATGGCAACCGAAGCATTTACCCTTGCCATAGCTGATGCGAAACTACAAATGGCGGCAAGAATGGCTGGAAAGAAAACGCTCGCCGAAGCTTTGGCGTTTGCTCTGACAATGGAGGGCGCAGACCAGACATGTCAGGATATCCACCGTGTGAGGGAAGTAGCCGCCGTCGAATGCTCTTGCCAGAGGATGGACGTCGAAGACCGAAACAACGCTCGCGGAGGACAAATTCGTTGCTGGATCTGCAACAAATTAGGACACTTACAACGGCAATACAGAAATCCACCCAGACGCGGAAACTGTCCACATTGTGCGAATAGGCGACGCAACGAAGAACCATCCAACAGGGACAACATCCATCCTGTTGGCCAGGCTCCTCTCGTCCGGAAGTCATGGCTGCACAACACCAGCTGCTACTGTCTTAGAACTGCGACAGGGGAAGCGGCGAAAGTATACGGAGAAGTTCGCCTCACGTTACAACTAGCAGGGTTGCCCTTTTCCCATGCGTTCCTGGTGGCCGACATATGTGATGAATGCATCATCGGAGTGGACTTTATGAAAGAACATGACGTAATCATCGACATCGGGATGCAAGTTCTGCGGTACCGGAACGTTGAGATTCCAATGGTGTACGGGAACGAGAATGCAGCACATTTAAGGACAATACTCAGCAAGGACGAAGTCTTACCACCATCTTCCGAGACTATCATTTTCACAAAACTAGAGGGTGATCCTGAGAGCCACCGATTCTACCTATTGGAGCCAGATTTAAGAAGGAATTCCCCAAACTACATCGTGGGAACAGTTTTAGTGGAGCCAAAGAACAGCCTGGTCCCAGTAAGGCTCATGAACTTAAAGAGCCACAGCGTCAAACTAAAACAAGGGGAGGTTATTGGTAAATGTGCGCCGATTTGTTCAATTTCAACAATAACCGAAAAGGAATCGGCGAGGGCCGTTTCATCAGCCAGGTTGGGCGAAGTAAGGGACAGGATCCTCAAGCACTGCGAACTGGATCGGGATCAGCGAGTCATGGCAGAAAATCTAATCGGCGAGTACGCTGATATATTTGCTTCACAGGATGGAGAGTACGGCCGAACACATCTGGTGCAACATTAGCACCTACCATTGGCAAAGCAGACGGAAGTTGCGGATATGGTGTCAACGATGGAGAAGGAAGGGCTCATCGAAAGTTCTAAGAGTCCTTAGGCCTCACCTGTTGTACTGGTCAAGAAGAAAGACGGCAGCACTCGATTCTGCGTGGACTATCGCAGACTTAATGATGTCACCAAAAAGGATAGCTACCCCCTGCCACGGATCGACGACACATTAGGCACACTCTCAGGAGCTCGACGGTTTTCAACCCTTGATTTGAAGAGTGGTTACTGGCAGGTACAGATCGATCCAAAGGAGCGAGAGAAAACTGCGTTCGCTGCAAGAAATGGGCTGTGGCAGTTTACAGTAATTCCATTTGGATTTTGCAACGCTCCGGCAACTTTTGAGCGCCTAATGGAACACGTCCTGCGTGGTTTTACCTGGAAAATTTGCTTGGTGTATCTAGACGATGTGATCGTGATAGGAAAAACATTCGAGGAACATCGGGACAACCTGAAGAATGTGCTAGAACGGCTTCGAAGTGCTTACCTGAAGCTGAACCCAAAAAAATGTGACCTCTTCAGGTAGGAAGTCAAGTACCTGGGCCACCTTATCTTATCAGAAGGAGTGCGAACCGATCCAGACAAGGTGGAAGCTGTGAAAAACTGTCCAGTTCCAAAAGATAAACACCAACTCAGGAGCTTTTTGGGCCTCGCCCCTTACTACCGACGATTCGTAAAGGACTTTGTCGGAATCGCGAAGAGCTTGCACCAACTGACGGAAAAAGGAAGGCAATTTGAGTGGTCAGGTGAGTGCGACAAAAGCGTCAAAAACCTTAAGAACTATGCGAGGCACCAACACTAGCATACCCCATTTCCAGGGAAATGTTCATCGTCGATGCAGATGCAAGTAACGTCGGTATCGGCGGGTTTTTCGCAGGTACACAACGGCCAAGAGAAGGTAGTAGCATACTTCAGCAAAGTGCTCTCCAAGCCGGAAAGGAACTACTGCGTGACCAGGCGAGAACTTCTGGCGCTGCTTCTGGCGACAAAACACTTCCATAAATACCTCTACGTCCAAAGTTCCTTTTGCGCACAGACCACGCGGCTCTAAAATGGCTGCTGCAGTTTAAGAATCTTGAGGGTTGCGACCTGTCGCAAGATGGATTGAATGACTGCAGATGTACGATTACGAAATACAGCATCGTAAAGGGAAACTTCACAAAACAATGGCAATGCCTTATCCCGGCAACCATGTAAAATCGGAAGAGAAGAACCTTCTTTCCATCCAAAGGCTAAGAGCTGGGCCTATCGCCGGTTGGAGTGCAGAGGAAATCCGCAACGCTCAAAAAGAAGACCCAGACATCGAGCCGATATTAGCATGGAAGGAGTTTATGGAAAAGCCAAACGGACACTCTCAAGGCGTACTGGGCTCAGTGGGACTCCCTTCATGTGCAAGATGGTGTGCTGGAAAGGAAATGGGAGAGGCCGGACGGAAAAAATTTCATAATGCAGGTTGTCTTGCCGCGATCAAAAGTACACGAGGTGCTATGGGAGATGCATGATGGGGCATCCGGAGGTCATTTGGGTGCAAACAAGACGCTGGAGAGGGTGCGAGAACGTTTCTATTGGCTTAGCGCGAGGGGTGACGTAGAAAGTTGGTGCCGAAAACGCGTCGTGTGTGCAGCCACCAAGTGACCCAGAAAGAAAACGCGAGGCAAGATGCACCAGTACAACGGGTACACCCTTTGAACGGATCGCCGCTGACATCGCTGGTCCATTTCCGGAAACTGACAATGGCAACCATTACATCCTAGTCGTCATGGACTACTTCAGCAAATGGCCGGAAGCGTTCGCCATCCCTACCCAGGAAGCGAAAACCACCGTGGAACAGATCGTCAACGAGCAGATTTGGCGTGCCTATGCAACTGCATTCTGACCAGGGACGAAACTTTGAATCGAAGATAATCCAGTGATGTGAAGTTTGGATCCCCTAACGATGAGCCCAAATGTGAAGTCTGCCACGATTCGAGACATATGTACATCAGAGGACCAGGACGAGGATAAGGATAGCGAGTGACCGCATGAAAACCAGGTACGACACAAAGGCAACAACGCCCAGCTTTCGTGAGGGAGACCTAGTACGGTTGTACAACCCACACCGGCAAAAGGGGAGGTCACCTAAGCTGCAGCAAGACTGGGAGGCCCCTAATAAAGTGGTCACACGCATCAATGACGTCGTCTTCCGGATCTAGCGTGGGGTAAGAGGCAAGATGAAAATTGTCCACCTGGATCGTCTTCATCGTTATCATGGTAGTAATCCAGATGATCTTATTCGCGACGAACAAGTTTAAGAGCGGGGGTAGTGTAGCATAGACTCAAACTACTGCATGGTTTGTGTTCCAAACTGTAAGCAACGCCATCTGTTCGCCGAACCTGCGAGCAGCAAATATTCTCACCAAACCTAGTGTGCCAATGTTCAACAACTACCACACAATGTTCCAATTATTCCACGATCATCAATTCATCCCGAGAGACATCTAGCATGTTCCAGAACCTCTTGCATTTTGTATAAATACACATACCACAACCACCGTCGACACAGTTGTTCATAAAATGAACACAGCGATTGAAAGAGAGACTCGACCAAGTGGTGAAAATAAGCGACATTGTGATTGAAAGCAAATCTGTAGACAGTTTAATTTGAAATAAATAAGGAATAAAGTGATTGCATATTGTGTTAAAGTAAAGTTCGTAATTGATAATAAATAAACCGTTGAAATACACGAAAGACAGTTTTATTTAAACGAACCCCAGCAAGAATATTGCACTATTATCAAAGCCACATACGAGGGCCGTAAGTGTCACGTCTTACACAATGGTAAGGTGTCGGGGGATTTTGAAGTCGAAAGTGGAATACGTCAAGGGTGCATACTGTCGCCACTATTGTTCTTGGTTGTTATCAGCGATGTACTCCGGGCAGCATTGGCGGAAGCTAATTATGGAATTCGTTGGACTATGACATCTTACCTTAAACACCTAGATTACGCTGACGATGTTTGTCTACTTTCACATCGGATAATGGATCTTGATTTGATGGCCCAAAATCTAGAAGCTGAGGTAAAAAAAGTTCGACTAAAAATAAACACAGCCAAAACAAAAGCCCTGAGCACTTCTAATACCCGCGTTAAACTTAACATTGCCGGACAGGAAGTCGAGAAAGTTGATAACTTTCTTTATTTAGGAAGTGCGGTCTCGGCTAATCATGGTGGCACCCAACTAGATTGTGCAGCAGAATCGGGAAGGCTAAAGCTGCGTTCGGAATGCTATCCAAAATCTGGAGAAGCAAAGTTATCAGCTTAAGAACTAAGCTACGACTGTTCCGCTCCAACGTAGAATCCGTGCTGCTTTATGGGTGCAGTACTTGGAAGGTGGACACCATTAACACACGCAAGCTGCAAGTCTTCGTAAACAAATGTTTAAGGATCATCTTTAGAATTTTTTAGCTGAACCGCATCTCCAACGAACAACTTTATACGAGAACGGCCCAAGAACCTCTTAGCATTACTATACGAAGAAGAAAGTGGCAGTGGATTGGACACACCCTACGGCGCGAAGACAAATCCATTGCGAAATACGTCATGCAGTGGAATCCGCTCACCCAGGCAGGCAGAATAGCGAGACGCCCTAGGCGGACGTGGCGCAGAACAGTTGAAGAGGAATCTATCTCTTTAGGAATGAGTTGGAGGCAGCTAAAACGCGTTGCAGAACTCCGACCAAGATGACGCGCAGGCGTGGTTGACGCCGTATGCCCCCCGGGGGGTTAAACGATCTAAGTAAGTAAGTTGAAAAGTATAGCCGGGGAAACTGTTCATTCAAAAGTCGTTCACAATACTGCCGCCATCTCTGCATAATTTTGTCGTCATCCATAAGAAGCTGGTCATGAGCCAAACTTTTGAGAACGAATCTCCTGAGCATTCCTCTTCTTTGGTGGCCATTTTGAAGATGGTTGCGTTCATATTGTGCGGTCGCAGCTCCAGATAGTTGTTAATAAATAAACGGTTTAAATACTTAGAAGATGGTTTTATTATTACAAACCCCAAGAGGAATATTACAATACGTTAGGTTTTACTTTTTATGCAGTTCATTCACATCGTGGTTACAAGTATTTCATTACTGTGAATTGTGCACATCAATGTTGTGTGTACATATAGGGTGGTAAGACTTACTACAATAACAAGAAATTTAAATCCAAAACAAACTATTACAATCCACTACAGTGACTTAGTCTATACCGAAACCATAGTGGCACATCGCAGTCGGTAAGGTAGTGCTGGTTAATAGCGAGGGCGGTGCCGCTCAGTGCACTCTAGCAGGAAATAGGAAACCTGTTTAGTTTAGATTTACATCCCTTTCGTACTCATTATATAATTGTATAACAATTGAGTAGAATCTCTGACCAAAAGTGTGATTTCGACTGAAAATTTGGTGTTATTTCAATTTCGTAGTAACTATTAACGATAACGAGCCTTTAGCCGGGTGGTGGGGTTGTGGATGTTATATTAATTAACTACGCGGAACCGATAAACCATTAACTGACCTGCTAAATAGATTACAAAAAAGAAGAAGAAATATCATAAGAAAAGAAACTATCAATCGTATATGTCATTGAGGCACGAAATGAAAATTGGGATGGCAAACGTTAGAAGAACGAGAATTGCAAACGTTAGAAATGAAGAAGGCTTTTTTTTGATAGACTTACTTTACTTACTTTGAAAAAAAAATTGTATGCTCACTTTTAACTCACATCTTGAAGTAGAAGAATCTGAGCTTTATTGAGCTGAATTTTATCGATGAAAACAACCTATGAGAAACCAAGCGCAGAAAAAGTACATTCAAAGAAAAAATTTTGTTACATGGACATTGTTGCCATAGGTAATTTAACCGATTTCAATAAACTTATATATGCAGTGGTTTTTTGAGCGTTTACTGTACTCACTTTTAACATCTCAGAAAAACGACATGTACTCACTTTTAACTCATTTCTCAAAGTAGAAGCATCTGAAACTATTTTGTTCCGTGAAGGTTGCTGTCATAGCTTACTTAAGCGAAGCAACCAATTTTGATGAACAAGCCATCTACGATTGAGACTGAAATCGAAATCAATTCGCCCTACCCACTTCTATAGCCACTTTGTTTACTGACTAAATTATACTCATTTTTGTTTTTTGTTGCTTTGCGTGTAAAATAAAAGTGTATTATATTATATGTTTAATAAATTTTAATAAATGAGATTCTGATTATAAGGTTTATAAAATACATAGTATCAGTTATTTCAAGCCAACACAACACGAGTGGTTGTGAGAAGCCCTTCATGGGCCGTTGTGCCAAATATGTACATCCAGTAGTGGAAAACTAATTAGAAATAAACGATTTTTTTTTAGAAAATCAACTTGAAAATTTGCATTCCTCTTAAAAAAGATATATTTGAAATCAAATCGTATTGTTCATTACAATCACTTAATAAATTCATAAAAAAAGTGGAAAAAAAATAGAAGAAAACTAAAGAAAATAAAGGAATTTTAGTAATATACACATTCAAGGGTGGAATTATAATTAGAAACAAAAGCAAAGTGAGTACAAAATAATGAATAAAAATACAATGAAGTGCCAAAGTAATTTAAAAAAAACTAATATTTGGTAGGATAACCTCCCTTGTCAAGTACCGCTAGGCATCGTCTTGGCAAGCTAGCTACCAAGTTCTGGCATCTCCTTAGAGGAATGTTTTGCCATGCCTCCTCGCTAGTCTTGAAAAGTTGGGCTTCATTTGTTGCCTTTTTCGAAGCCAAACTTCTTTCGACATCGGCCCAAAGGTTCTCAATAGGATTGAAGTCGGGACTTTGCGCTGGCCAACTCAAAACATTTATTTTATTCTGCTTAAACCAACTCTTCACAAGCCGTGAGGTGTGCTTGGGATCATTGTCCTGCTGAAATATGAACATTACCGGTAGATATTCAAATGAATATGGCTCCATATGGTTTTGCAGAATGTCCCTGTGCACCTGTCGATCCATATTTCCACAGATTCGGACAATAGGGCCAACGCCATACCAGGAAAATGCACCGCACACCATCACGCTTCCTCCAACATGTGTAATGGTCTTAATGGTGTACTTAGGGTCTAGTTCTTTATTTGGAGGCAGTCGGACATAGCGTTTACCATCAGAACCAAATATATTGTACTTCGATTCGTCGCTCCAGAGTACTCTTTTTCAAAATGAGAGCGATTTTTGTGCATGCTCTTTTGCAAATTGTAACCGATGTTTTAGATTTTTTAGAGAAACGTTAGGCTCTTTGCGGCCAATGCACCCCCGCAATCCCACTTCTAGGAGATGATTCCTTGTGGTTCTCGGTGTTATCTGCGCATTCAATCGGGAGGATATAGTCAAATGGATGGCCTTGCTGGTCAAAAAAGGATTCACCTTACTCAACCGACAAATAAGTCTATCCACTTTAGCCGCCGTTTTTTTTAGCCCTTTGTTTTCTTTTGGGATTCTCAACACTCCCTGTTTCAGTGTACACCTTAATAGCACCATAGACCATTTTTTGGAGCATAACAATGCTGATCCAATAGCATCCATAGAGGCTCCCCGATGGCAGTACTTTTGTACAATCAGTTTCATCATTTCTGGTGCACAAATTTTGCTTTCTCACATTTTTTGCTAAATAATAAATTAGATTTATATAAACATTCTAAAAATATGAAACCAGATTAATTTACCCAAATATTCTTATATTTTCTCAGTAATTTTCTACTTGTTTCTAATTATTTTTCCACAAATTTTACACTATTGATAGAACGACGTTAAGCTTTTGTAAAATATATCCTTATGGGCATGCATGAATGATCAATACAAAAGGGAATAAGTGGCAAACATACAGTTGGCACCAACGAGTGTTTTACCGGTGCAAAAATATTGGGATAAATGCAGCAAATATCGAGGAGAAAAGAAAAATATATATTTTGTTTTCATCGCTTCTAATTAGTTTTCTACCACTGTACATACATATGTATGTATAATTTACCATATTGTAATATTCTTGCTGGGGTTCGTTTAAATAAAACTGTCCTTTGTGCATTGCAACGGCGTGGCAAAATCGCATCATCACATCCCCGTGGTGCCCGCTGGATAGCTATCTGATAGTGAACTAACGATGAGCATATGCTGAGTCTGACGATATTTGTGTAGCTGAACACTCAGACCTGCGTAAGCACATCTGGATGAACTTCAGCGCGCATATGTTTAACCGGACGAGGCATCTCTTGTTGACCTGATCGGCTGAAATATGCGTCTCAGAAGTCTAACAAGAGCTCCTCAGAAGGAGGACGTGCGGCGGATGAATTCTCTCGATGGAATCAACGGTGACGTCTACAGACCAGCGGATACCTTACCGGAGCTTCTTCTTCCTTTTATCAGCGAGGTTATGATCCGAAAATAAGGGATCATAACCCTCCCACTTCACCGCATTTCTACTGATCCGCCTGTGAGGTTCGCCTATTTGACCTCAGAAAATATCGGCAGGCCCGCCGATTTTGAATCACTCGGTTACTGAGGCTAATGAAATGCCGATGTCGTCGCATTTGTCTGATCCAGGCGTTTATAGGCCTACCTTTCCTACATCGCGATGTCGTTGGAACGAGCATTGATATTGCCTTTCTAACGGGGTTTAAATGATCTCTTCTTTGAATGTGGCAATACCAGCTGAGCCGATCGCGCTCTATTTTTTGTACGATGGTTTCCTTCATGTGAAAGCTTCCACGGATCTTCGAACTTCTTATTCGATCAAGCTTTGTCACTCCTGCTGTCATGCGAAGCATCTTCATCTCAGCTGCCGCTAATTCACTCTCATACGTTTTGTACATCGTCCAACATTGAGAACCGTATGTGAGCCCTAGACGCACAACTGCGGTGTAGAGCCTTCCCTTCAACTTAGGTGGCATTTTTCTGTCACAGAAGATAGCGGAATTTTCTCGCCACTTCATCCACCCTACGCTTACACGATGATTGATGTCGTCATCACAAGTTGCTTTGCTATTGATCATAGATCCCAGATATTTGAACTTTTCGCACTTGGGAAGCACTGTTCCATTGAAATAAATGTCTGGAATAGGCCTGAGTGGATCAGAGAATGGGCAGCACAAGTACTCTGTCTTTTTTGAACTAATGCGATACCCATTTCCCTCCAGAACGTCCACCCACACATCAAGTGCTCTTTGCAGGGATATAGGATCCTCACTTATGATGGCTCCATCGTCAGCAAAGAATAACTGATATACCTTGGGGTCTATCACTTTACCTCCAAGCAGATAATCAAGGACTGTAATAAAGAGCAAAGGACATAAAACGCTTCCCTGGTGCACCCCGACTTTGATTGGGAACTCTTCGGTTACTCCAGTGGGGCATCTTACTCTTGTCTTTGCTCCTTCGTACATGTCCATTATTTTAACGCTATCAGTACTGCTTAAGGGCAAGCATTTGTGACGAATATTACTTTGAACTGAAAGAGAAAAACTCAAAACAGCTACTAAGTAATATCCAGCTTGTCACAGTCATCATTTAGCGTGGTGTTAGTTGTTAGTATTGCGAATATTTATAAAGCCTAACACCTTACACAAAAAGACTGGACAAGTAAACAAAAAGCAGAATGCATACTAAACAAAAGTATGAACTAAAAATTAATATGCTACGCATAAGTCAAAATTACACTAAACACTTTCAACAAAGAAACTAGTATCGTTCGTATAATTTACGTTTTATATATAATTTACTATGGTTGTAATCAAATTTGTCGCGGTTACTATTTACTTCATTCGCCATACGCGTAAGAGGTTCCTTAGAACCGTAGTTCGTTCTGTGGAAATTTACGCGGAAAATTTCGGTATTTCTGGAGTTGTAGCATCTTACGTTTAAACCGACTTTATTTAAAAGATCCGGCGAGTCAATAAAACCATTTACCAGCTGGTGTAAAAATACTACATCACATACTTCCCTACGTTTCTCCAAAGAATGACGATTTAGGAGAAGAAGGCGGTCGCAATATGGTGGAAGACGTGTAGGGTCATTCCAGTTTAAATGGCGAAGTGCAAATCGGACAAACCTACGCTGTACCGATTCAATACGGTTAATGTGTACTGCATACATTGGAGACCAAATATTAGACGCATACTCTAACTGCGGACGTAGAGCCTTCCCTTCAACTTAGGTGGCATTTTTCTGTCACAGAAGATAGCGGAATTTTCTCGCCACTTCATCCACCCTACGCTTACACGATGATTGATGTCGTCATCACAAGTTGCTTTGCTATTGATCATAGATCCCAGATATTTGAACTTTTCGCACTTGGGAAGCACTGTTCCATTGAAATAAATGTCTGGAATAGGCCTGAGTGGATCAGAGAATGGGCAGCACAAGTACTCTGTCTTTTTTGAACTAATGCGATACCCATTTCCCTCCAGAACGTCCACCCACACATCAAGTGCTCTTTGCAGGGATATAGGATCCTCACTTATGATGGCTCCATCGTCAGCAAAGAATAACTGATATACCTTGGGGTCTATCACTTTACCTCCAAGCAGATAATCAAGGACTGTAATAAAGAGCAAAGGACATAAAACGCTTCCCTGGTGCACCCCGACTTTGATTGGGAACTCTTCGGTTACTCCAGTGGGGCATCTTACTCTTGTCTTTGCTCCTTCGTACATGTCCATTATTTTAACGCTATCAGTACTGCTTAAGGGCAAGCATTTGTGACGAATATTACTTTGAACTGAAAGAGAAAAACTCAAAACAGCTACTAAGTAATATCCAGCTTGTCACAGTCATCATTTAGCGTGGTGTTAGTTGTTAGTATTGCGAATATTTATAAAGCCTAACACCTTACACAAAAAGACTGGACAAGTAAACAAAAAGCAGAATGCATACTAAACAAAAGTATGAACTAAAAATTAATATGCTACGCATAAGTCAAAATTACACTAAACACTTTCAACAAAGAAACTAGTATCGTTCGTATAATTTACGTTTTATATATAATTTACTATGGTTGTAATCAAATTTGTCGCGGTTACTATTTACTTCATTCGCCATACGCGTAAGAGGTTCCTTAGAACCGTAGTTCGTTCTGTGGAAATTTACGCGGAAAATTTCGGTATTTCTGGAGTTGTAGCATCTTACGTTTAAACCGACTTTATTTAAAAGATCCGGCGAGTCAATAAAACCATTTACCAGCTGGTGTAAAAATACTACATCACATACTTCCCTACGTTTCTCCAAAGAATGACGATTTAGGAGAAGAAGGCGGTCGCAATATGGTGGAAGACGTGTAGGGTCATTCCAGTTTAAATGGCGAAGTGCAAATCGGACAAACCTACGCTGTACCGATTCAATACGGTTAATGTGTACTGCATACATTGGAGACCAAATATTAGACGCATACTCTAACTGCGGACGAACAAAGGTATTATAAAGTGTGGATGTTATAAGAGGACACTTGAATTCTTTACTCCAACGTTTTATAAAGCCAAGCATTGAATTCGCTTTATTGACAATCTGTTCAATGTGAAAATCGAAGTCGATATTTTGAGAAAAATGCACTCCTAAATCAAATATTGATGTGACTTTGTTAAGTACAGATTCATTGAGATTGTAATCATAACTTATTAAATTACGTTTTCTTGAAAAGATCATCGACTGGCATTTAGATACGTTCAAAAATAAATTGTTATTACAGCACCACTCAGCGAACGTATCTAAATCATTCTGCATAGCAATGCAATCAGATTGACTGCGTACAAGTCTAAAGATTTTCATGTCGTCAGCATAGATTAAAATTCGAGTACTCTTAGGTATTGCCACCACGTCATTGATCGCAATGATAAATAAAAGAGGACCTAAGTGACTTCCTTGGGGTACACCGGATGTAGCGAGGATTGCATCGGATGTTATTCCCCGAAATAAAATATGATAAGTTCGTTCTTCAAGGTAGGAACATATCCATCGAACAAAATGATTTGGAAAGCCCAAAGAGGTCATTTTAAACAGAATTAAACTGTGAGAAAGTTTGTCAAAGGCCTTGCTAAAGTCTGTATAAATACAGTCGACCTAACCACCCTCCTCGACAACTTTGTTTGTAAAAGAAGTAAATTCCAACAGGTTGGTAACAGTGGATCTTCTATTCATGAACCCATGCTGCTTGGTTGAAAGAAATGGTTTACAAGCAAAATAAAAACCCTTACAAACTATAGCCTCGAACAGCTTTGGCACACATGATAGCTTGGCAATAGGTCTATAATTAGAAATTTCACCTCGATTTCCCTTTTTGTGTATTGGAATAATAAAAGAGTTTTTCCAAATTTTAGGAAAAATGCTCTGCTTTAATGATTCCTGAAATAGCACGGCTAAGGGTGTTGCCAAAGTATTGCAACAATATTTTAGCACAATCGGAGGAATTCCATCAGGGCCACAGGTAGTATCGTTGCTAAGTAAAGCTAAATGCTCTCTCACATCTTCATCAATTATTGAAATCTGGCCCATTGAGCTGCTAGAGAAACCTTCAAGGTGGGCAAAATTACTTGGAGTAGGTGAATAGTTGTCGGAACAGAAAGATAGACCAAAGAATGAAGAGAACATATTGCAGATTATAAGAGGGCTGCTGCTTGATTCGGTTAAGTAAGACATATTGGCAGGATAACCATCCGTTTTTTTCTTACTATTTACAAATTTCCAGAAAACTTTGGGATCGTAAAGAAGTGAGCCACGCATTTTATTAATGTAACTATCATATAGATTTTTCGATATGATTTGAAAGTCTCTTTAGAGGATAGCGAACTGGTTATAATCGCTTGTTCTGTTTGTCGTTAAATAATTCTTCCACGCTTTATTTCTTTTATTACGCAGACTCCGTAATTGGTTATTGTACCAAGGTGCAGTTGTAGACATATCCTTACGTGTGTTTCTCACCGGTACGGACGAGATAAAACAGTCAAATATACGTATGTAAAAATTTTCAGTCATTTGTTCAATATTACTATTGCTGTTGAAGATTTCTACAAAATCAATGTTAGATATTAGTTCGTTCAGTAAATTAAAGTCTGATTTCTTAAAATCAAATTCAAGAGCAAGATTTTCAAAAGTATCATGAACCACGTCGTCATGTGAAAGAATAACGTGAAGTGGAGGATGATACGCGTCAATAGTACTCATCGTTGTGGAACTAGGTTCCACAATACAACTGCCCGAATTTGTATAAAAAACCAGGTCAAGTTGTCTATCAAGAACATTTTTTATACTGCTTAGTTGCAGTAATCCACAAGACATCACATTGTCCACCAAAATTGTTTCATGAGGTAAGGACGCATGAGCTACCACAAAACTAAGTTCGTCGTCAGAAAGGGTCCACTTAAAGTTGGGTAGATTTAAATCACCCACCAATAAAATGTCGTCGAGAGGATTACAATTTTCGGATACATAATTTATGGCATCAGTAGCATGCTTATATACCTCGATCGAGCTTTCAGGAGGAATATAAATGTTAATAATTATAACGAACTTATATCCTAGATTTAATTTCACACAGATAACGTCTAGCGAGTCTGTATTAGGAATTGGAAAGATACAACTTTGCAAAGAATTTCGAACAGCAATTAGGACTCCACCACCCCTTAGATGCTCAATATCTAAGTATCTATCTTTACGATATACCTCAAAGTCTGTGGAGAATAATTCCGTGTTTAAAAAGGTAAAATTGAGCCAAGTTTCCGTTAGTGCAATCACATCATGGATCGATGCATGAGATGCCAATAATAAATTTCTAGTTTTCGTGCGGAGTCCCCTTACATTTTGGTAGTAAAGGGATAAGCGCTTTAGTTTTTTGGAGAATTGAGAACAGGGCGAGGGTTGTTATTCTGTGGCTTAGCAACAAACTCTCTAATGAATGCATCCTGTGGCCACATCTCTTTGTTCAATAGCTTTTCAAAGAGACATAACTCCGTCGTTAGTTTAAACGTTAGTTAAACGAGTCTTTTTATTAATTTTTTGACATTTAATTTTAGATACGTCAACAGAAAAGTCTTTTAAATTGTTAATTATGTCGTCATAGGACGTGCCAGGAAGTAGTCTAGAAACGAAGATTTACTTTGGCTTAGGCAACGCTGATAGACGATTTTTGATTGGGGCTATATGAATATTTGTTATGCTAGAGGTTGGAATGTCAACAGTGGGTATATTTGTTCCCAAATTCGCGCTGGTGGTAGAAAGATCGGTAGATAATTCAGTATTGGAAGAAATACTTGGTCCTGTTATTCTACAATCGATTTTCTCCGTCGCATTTTTCTTAGCCAAACGCTTTTTAGGTAAAATCTTGCTCGGACTAGAGGATTGGGAACGCTTTCTTTTAGGTGCAGAAAGTTGGTTCGTATCACTTGAGGGTGGTATCGGCTCGTTCCTTATTAACTCTTCAGTAATTAATTCGGAACCAGAGGTCGGAAAATCGGTGGATGTTGATACGCTGCACATTGATGGAAATTGAGAAAGCGATGCAAAAAGACCATTTACTTTTTCAAGGCGATTTGCCATAGCAGCGAAATTCGCTGAGAGATCCGAGAATTCGCGTTTCATAGCGACAAGTTTAAAAGACAGACTAGACAAAGATACCAGTCGACATTCGGAGCAGTAAAAGTGCAATCCGAGTGTTACATTTACTTTGTCTAAGACCAAGTCCGTGAGGCCAACACATTTAGTGTGAAATGATTTATTGCAAAGGCCAAAACACGACAGTAGGGGAGCTGTGGCCTTGCGTTCAGTGCATTTAGCATTTAGCACAGCAGCGGGACATGGTGAGTGAAAAAGAAAGATTTAAACGCGCTTGCAAAAAAATAAAAATAAAAAAAAAAAATAAAAAATTATAGTTTGCCGTGGTTAGGAACAAACCTAGGAAGGCTAGATGAAGCGCTATAACCGAAAGACTCAACGCACACGCCCAGTCAAGTACACAAATTTCCCTAGCAAAATTGTTTATAAGGTGCTACCAGGGTGTAAGCTGTAATTTCTAAACAATATTAGTATACAAGAGAAGATAAAACAGCAAAAAACGGTTTAACTCACTCAATAAAATCACTCAAAATAAGATCTCAAAAAAACAAAGAGAAAAACAATTATATTATGAAAATCACTAAAATTCAATTAAAAATAAAAATTAGAACACTTCAAAACAGGTCCAATTAAAGAGAACACACTAGATACTACCATGTACCAAATAACAATTAAAAATTACACGGAATTTACAAAGAAAATCGGAATTGCATGCAGCACAAAGCACAAACACGTCAAATTCGTACAACCGGGAAGATAGTGAGATATGTATATCATCTATACATAGGTTTCTGGGACCCCTCGATGTATTAGCGCCACCCATATCAGATCTCGTGGTTGTCTGTCGAATGCCTTTTCAAAGTCAATCAATACAATATGCAAATCCCTTAAGGAATCACGATGTTTTTCCATTATGATCCTTATACTTTGGATTCCATCTGTGGTTGATTTACCCGAGACAAACCCGCACTGATCATCAGATAGCCGTATTATTTTTCGCAGTCCGCCACCTAATACCCGTTCAACGATCTTCATGGTGTGTGACATCAGCTTGATCGAACGGTAGTTATCACAGTTTCGTGTATCACCCTTCCTTTGTAATGTCGGGTATATTTTAAGAGTTAGAGGTGGCTCTTGGAAAGTATAGCCGGGGAAACTGTTCATTTAAAAGTTCTTCACAATACTGCCGCCACCTCTGCAGAAATTTGTCGTCATCCACAAGAAGTTGGCCATGAGCATTGTTAATGAACTTTGGCGAACGAATCTCCTGAGTATTTCTCCTTCTTTGGGTGGCTCTTTTGAAGATGGTTGCGCTGTTGTTCATATTGTGTCTTCGCAGCTCCTGGATAGCCTGGTTTGCATCAGCAACCGGGGAAGATATTTTCTCCAGCTCCCGATACAGGCCCTCCGTACTCTCTGTTGGAAGCTGGGCGCACTTCTTCTTCGCTTTTTTCTTGCAACATCTGTATTCCATTTCGAGGCGAGCTTTTTCGTCTCTATTAGAGGGCACTTTGACCAAGCTTTGAAAGCCGCTTTCTTCTCATTTATCACTTTATTAGCTTCTTCACTCCACCATTATGTTTCTTTGGCGTGTTGATGATGGCCTTTTGAAGCTCCTAGCAGTGATTTGGCCTTCTTTAAGCAAGTTCGCTGTAGGGAATCCCACATATTTTGTGCTCTGCACTCTTCATCCTCAGCTCCGTTGATGGTGTGAGAGAGGTAATTTTTCATTACGAAAAGAAAAGCCTCGCCTTTTTCTTTGTCCAGATTGTACCACTTGATTTTCTCAGAGACCCTTGTTTGTTTGCTTTTCTTCGCTGTTTTTATAAAAATTTCTGTTAGCAGGAGACGGTGTTGCCGAACGATTGCCTCTCCCAGGATCACTATGCAATCTTTTACCCGAGGCTTCATGAAACTGGATATCAAATGGTAGTCAATCTGGGTTTCATCTCCACCACTGATGTAAGTGATCAGGTGTCGGCTTTGTTTGATGAACATAGTATTTAACACGATAAGACCATGTGGTTTGCACATGCTTAGGATGTCTTCACCAGCAAGGTTCCTGGTGCCATATCCTAGTCCTCCATGGCAGTTTTCATAGTCTTCGTTTGACTTCCCGACATGTCCATTCAAATCTCCTCCAATAAACAGAAACTCTTCCTTTGGGATGTTCTTAAGGAGATTGTGGAAATCTGCCCAAAATGCATCTTTATCTCTCTGATTGCACCCATTTTGGGGAGCATATGCCCTGACAATATTCCACACCTCTCCTTGTATTACTAGTTTGAGAGACATCAATACAGAGCTGTATACAGAGCTAGTAAGGAAACATCTTAAGGATGGGCCTATTCGCAACGGCGATCCTCAAGATATAGATAAGGCGGTAGATAACTTAGGCAAAGTAATGAACATGGCATTCGAAAGGGCCTGTCCACGAAGAAAGAAGTCCAAGAGGTCCCAACCTCCTTGGTGGAGCAAGGAAATCAACTCCAAGAAAAAACAGGTTAGGCATTTCTACAACAGGGCCAAAGAAATAGGAGACGGTACCACATAGGATGAATATATGGACCGCAAGCGGGAGTTTAAGTACTTAATCAGGCAATCAAAAAGAAAGTCGTGGAAGGAATTTTGTCAGTCCATTGCGGATACTAGTGAAGCTTCCAGACTTCGCAAGATGCTAGCCAAAGACACTTCTGTCCCAAGCTTCATCAAAAAATCTGACGGCTCGTGGGCAGAAAGTAGCGAAGAAGTTTTAGAAACCTTAATTGAAGCTCACTTCCCAGGAAGTAGATCGCCAATGGATTCTACTACTAATAGCTACTCGTACAATGGTAGGTCAATAGGGGACGACGTAGAGAATCTCATTACATGGAAGAATCTGCGATGGGCCATTATGTCATTCGCACCGTTCAAAGCACCAGGCCCTGATGGAATTTTGCTAGCTATGCTGCAAAAAGCTCCAGCCAAGGTCAGAAGCAGGCTTAGGGAAATTTTTAAACATTGTTTAAGGTCATGTTACGTACCAGTGGCATGGAGGGAAGTGCGGGTTATATTCATACCTAAAGCAGGTAAACCAAGCCACACTTCAGCGAAAGACTACAGACCCATAAGTCTCTCGTCATTCCTCCTCAAGACACTTGAAAGACTTCTTGATATTCACATCAGAAGTAAGTGTTGCAACGGGATTCTATGCAAAGCTCAGCACGCATATCTGAAGGGGAAATCGGTGGAAACAGCTTTACACGACGTAGTAGGGAAGATAGAGACCAGCCTTCACCATAAGGAATATGCACTAGCAGCCTTCCTAGATATAGAAGGGGCGTTCAATAACGTAGAAGGAAGGGCCATCAAACAGGCCCTGGAAACAATGAACGTCGAGCATAGCATTACCAATTGGCTCTGCAATATGCTCGGCACTAGAAACATTAACTCCACTATCGGAAACAGTTCAATAAGAAAATCCGTTACCAGGGGGACTCCCCAGGGAGGCGATGAGATACTTAAAGAACTAAGCAACACAGGCATAAGCGTCACTGCTTACGCAGACGACGCGGTGATTTTAGTTCAGGGCAAGTTCCTTGACACATTAAGTGAAATTATGGAATCAGCTCTTAATAGTCTAGAAAAATGGGCTAGAGGGTGTGGACTACACGTCAACCCGGATAAAACCGAATTGGTACTCTTCAGCAAAAAATACAAGATACCACCCTTCAAACTGCCTCAGCTAGCAGGGGTGGAGCTTTCCCTTTCGGATCGCGCTAGATATCTTGGGATAATGCTAGATAGGAAACTAAATTGGAAACTTAACATACAGGAAAGGGTCCGCAAAGCTTATAATGCTCTTTTCATTTGTAAGTGGACCGCGGGGAAAAAATGGGGCCTGAAGCCCGCAATGATGCACTGGCTATACATCATGGAAGTCAGACCCATACTCACGTATGGGGCTCTTGTGTGGTGGAAAGCAACGAAAACGAAAAACACACGGGATATGTTGGCCATGGTACAAAGAACAGCTTGCATTGCCATCACGGGTGCTCTACGCACAACACCTACGGCTGCACTCGAGATCTTTCTGTATCTTTTACCATTAGACCTACAAATTAAATTTCAAGCGGGCAATAGTGCGCTTCGGCTCACTAACGTTGGTCTCTTCAGGACTAATAACATAGGACACAGCTCCATTCTCAAGGAATCTTTGCCCGGAATCCCTGACGAATCGGGCGATATACTTGGCACCTTAGACTTCGACACACCATACGAAGTACTGTATCCAATTAGAGAGGACTGGCGAAGGAAGACAGTCTCTGTCCATAACGAGATTGCAATATACACAGATGGTTCTAAGACCAACGAGGGCACGGGGTCAGGTATTTACTCGAGAGATATGAACCTACAGGTGGCCCTGAGACTTCCGGACACATGCAGTGTGTTCCAAGCAGAGGTTCTAGCTGTACTTAAAGCTGCGGAATTACTTGAGATGGGATCAATATCCGATAAGAATATCGCCATCTACATTGACAGTCAGGCTGCGCTAAAGGCGCTAGAGTCTTACGTCACCAAATCTGATATAATCAGGAATTGCCGCACAATGCTTAGGGCATTATGTACGCAGAACCGAGTCAGATTATGCTGGGTACCTGGACACTGCGATATTGAAGGCAACGAGCAGGCCACCGCGCTGGCTAAAAGAGGAGCGGAGCTCCCACGTGGCGATATAATTGGTAGTATTAAGCCACCAGGGTGCGTGGCCAAGGGAATTATTCGGGATAAAATCATTGACACGGCTAATCTAAGATGGTCAAACATAGATGGTCACAGGGTGTCTAAGACCTTGTGGCCTGTGCTAGATCGCAGAAAATCTGGGGAGATAATCAAGTTAGATAGATCGAGGTTAAGAACAGTGATAGGAATACTCTCTGGCCACTGTCTCCTAAGGAGGCATGCCATGAGATTAGGGTTATCCGATACGGATGTTTGTAGGTACTGCGACGACCTACATGTCTCAGAGGATATAACTCATATACTCTGTGAATGTCAAGGAATTGCCAGGACAAGGCTTAAGCATCTTGGAAGATACTTCTTCGATAACCTTGAAGAGGTGAGGTCCCTAAACCATAACAAGGATCTTTTCAGATTCTGTAGGGAGATTAATTGCTTGGGAGAATGGGTTTAGGTCTTCTGCCGTGAAGGTTCCCTAGGGATCGCGATGGGCCCACTTTGGTGCCTAGTGTTTTATGATAACCTCATAACCCTACCTAACCTAACCTAACCTAACCTGAGACATCAAACGGTCGCTGGACTTCGAAATGCTCAAGACGTTACCAAGTAGCTTTGCCGCAAGGATGATACCTATTCCGTTCCTTACCTTTACCGTTCCATAGTAGAACATCTTATAATCTTTTGTCCTAACGTTCAAGAAACGCGCCCGATTTCCGGTTACTTCGACATATTTGGAGCTGAGGTCTGTAAGGATTTTCAATACTACGTCAGGGTATTGAAAAAGAGATGGTGGCGGATGAACCCTTAATGGGCCAACGGCAGCGCTCATATCCCCGAAGTGGATTACTGACATCGGTGTATCCGGACCCTTGTCCTAGGGGTTGCAAAAAAAGGATCTGGTCCTCCAGGTTGGGGGTTGTGCTGTCGGGTTAACTTCTCTACCACGTAAAAAACTTTAGGTTACGAAGGAATATTTGCCGGTAGCAGGTTTGGCGAATAGATGGCGTTACTTACAGTTTGGAGCACAGTGTTTAAGTCCATGTTAGAATATATTTACGAAATATAATAAATATTTCAATTAATAAACACTTTCATATTTTATTTATAGATTTTCGTTAGGCTTTCTACTAACAAAAATAAAAAATGCTAACTCAATATTTTTTCAAAAAACATGAATTTTTTTACAATTACCAAGCTTACCCAATTGACTATATCTTTTTTTTCTCAAAGTTTATAAAATAATCATAGTCTAAGTACACAAATCCAATAAATTAAAATAAATAGAGATGCCTATATATTAGAGACAATCAATATTTTGGAAAATATACAAAAATCTAGCCTAATTCTAATGTAATAGATGGGGTGATCAAAAAAATGGAAAGAAAATTCATAATATTCAATTAAAAAAATGCATGATTACAATAGCGAGAGAAAAACTAACAAAAGCATTAAAAAAATATGTATATGTCTTTGTCCTTGGTATTAAAATAAAACAGGTCCTTTTATAATATAACCCGAAAGGTAATAAGTGTAATTTTTCCTATGGTAACAGAAGTGTTAAATAAAGTAAAAATAAAAAAAATATACAATTTCTAAAGGAAAATCAAAATGTTAGATTTCAACATACATGCATACATATTCAATAAATCTATCATATATCACCAAATGACATGTAGGCCGGTTTTTATTTGTGTCAGAAAGATTTTTGCTGAATTTATTGCGCAATATTTGGCGCAACAGCTCTTTAAGTGCCAGGGCCTAGCTTCTCGCAACCACTCATGTTGTGTGCGTTATATTTTTTCACACGAATGGAAGGGACCTACAGTTTAGTGCCGTATCCGAACGGCGATTTGAGAAGCTTTCTCGAGACAACAATACTCTCGGATGTTTGTCAGACGCTCGCGAGAGGTAGGACCGTGAAAAAACTTTTTGGTGTTTTGTAGGATTCGAACTCGGAACCTCACGCGTAGTGATCCGACACACTAACAACTTACGCCACGGCGCCCAGATTGGTGGATATAATACGAAATATTTTAAACACTTAAACACAATATAGACGACGAATGGGAAGAACTATAATAATAATAACCGAATAAAGGGACAAGACTACCGCTTTCACCGGGATATGTATGAAACTAAATCGTACAGGATTATAAGAGAAATAAAATGCCTACCCAAAATGCACACAAAAAAAAAATGGAAATCAAAATCTTCTTTCCTGCATACAGTATGCCTCTTTGTTCTGCCCACTTCTTCCGATGCTGATCCTCATCCTATCACTCTTGTTCGTGTCAGTTTCCTTATTTATTTTCTTTTTCTACCTTTTTCTACTTTTTTCACTACAATGTGACCTCAATAATGTTAACTATTTATGCGTTTTGGTGAGAATTATGCAAAGCGAAGTGAAAGCTTCTCCACAAAACGATCCCCAGTCAATCTGGTTTAAGACTTTTTTTATTGTTTGAAGATTGGTGATTGAATTGAAACTCAGTTTTGACTGGGAAAAAAAAAGCTAAAGTGGTTCCCAGTCACTTTTTGTTGTTGCACTCCGTGCCAAATCTTACTTCACTGAGAAGCGACGTCTCACCAAAACGCACCTTATATTGAATCATAGGCGCTTCATATACTAAAAAATATATTGGAGGTATTCAGATTACTGGATATGTTACCGGTAACGTGCGTTACCCCTTTAATCTGTAAATTAACTAGGTAATCTGCAGGTCATGTTATAAAAATAATAGATTCCCGACTTTAACTGAGTATACCAGCTAATCTGCAGCTTACCGGCTTTCGCACATTACCAGTAACAGATACGTTGCAAAACTCCCGAATATTGTTGGCTTACACATATATAGAATAGAGGTTAGAGTCCTTGTGTGTATTTGGGGACAAGCACACTTGACAAAATCCATACCATAAACGCATATGCATCTTTTCTAACTACCTTAAATGCTAATTGAATACAATTTACGTCCTTCAGCTCTGGAATCGTCTTGAGGTTATTGGCATAGACCTGACTTTTAACGTAGACCCAGAGAAAGAATCCTATGGTGTTAAATCGCAAGATTTTGGAACATTTCACCCCGTTACTTCGTGAGATAATGCGTCCTGGGACTTTTGTTAGCAATGGGGCAATTATTTCACGTGCTGTGTGACAAGTGCCACCATTTTGTTGAAAGCACATATTGTGCAAGTTCATACCATCTGTTTCACGCCATAGCGTTCACCGTTGTCCGTAATATCGTTAACGCCATTATTTTCGAAGGAATACGGTGATGACTCCGCTAGCCCAAAAACCGCACCAAATTGTGACTCGTTGTGAGTGCATAGATTTTTCTTGAATGGCTTGTAGAATTTCAGAACCCTAATTTAAGTTTTGCTTGTTGACGTATCCTATAAGGTGGAAATGTGCTTCATTGCTGGAGATGGTTTTTTTTATGCTCAGTTCCTGTTTCAATTGAATTTTTTAGCCGCGTAACAAAGCTCTTTTGTTGAAACTCGCTGAGTTGTGCTGTAGGGATGACTTTTTGCTGTGCATGACGACGTATTGAAGTTATCGGGGCCTGGGCTACACTTTTTTCCACAGCAGGAATTTTTCCTATCGAATGACCTAGACGACCTAGACGACGAGTGTTTTCACGTTTTGCACCGATCCAGATTCTCGAAAATTCTGATACTAAACGGTTTATTGTGTTTTAGACGGCCGGTTATGTTGACCGAAAATATCACGCAATGCGCGAAATGCACTTCTTGCAGAACAAACATTTCCATAAAACGTTTCAATCACTTTTATATTTTGTTCAACTGTATATGACTCCATGACTACATTTGCCAAAGCATTTAGATAACAGTTGGCAAAAAAAAAGACCATACGCATCATTGAAATAATCGCTGTCAAAGATCTGCGTTACCATTGAATCACTATTTATCTACTTTGTATAGCATGAGCAGATCTAAAACTATTGGTTGCTTTAGATGAAGAGAAGACATTTTTCTGCATCTTTGCAACGAATACATGTCTGCTAAAACGTGATGCATACTAATTGGATAACTTGAAAACGCAAAATATTTTTCGAAAAATCGGTGAAAAGGTCAAAATGGTAGCATGAATTATTTCATAGTCTAAGTTAGCAAATAAAACATTTACAAATTATCAAACAAATTTATTGCAAATGGAACAAGCTTCCAACAATCTACGCCTTCATTCGTGTATCTCATTCGATTTCATAATTCTTCTTCTAACAGTCCAGCAAGTCGCGGCACCTCAAAATTGGATATTCACTTTTCCGCCAAAAAGCCACCTGCACCTATTCCTTTGCGGGAAATATTTTCAATTGAAAAATGTAATCCTGCTCTACATGCTGAACACAGGTATAACGTCAAAGTGATTTAACGCACGTCCACATTTTAAGTCAAGTGTTTTCCCTAAGCGGCATAATTAATTTTAACTACAAATTCCAAGGAGCTCCGGCGAACAAGAAACCCCTCCAGCATACCTGCTTCACTGAACGCGTGAAACATTGCATGATAGAAACGACTCGTTTCTCTGCTGTTAGGCTTGTCCAGTGTGGGAGGAGCGCTCTATTCCAATGGTAAATTATGAGCTAATTCACTTGAAAAATATTTCCAAATAAGAACACCATCCTGCTGTAGGCGCACAGTACAAAACCTCAATAGTAGAAACTTTTTTTAAATTAGTCGCTTACTGGGGACAATTTTATTTAGGAGTGCAAAAAAAAATTCCTGCTGTAAATGAGTTTTAACTGCACGGGAGACCGCTTTGCCGAAAATATTGTATCAACCGCATTCGTCGACCACCTGAGCAACCTACAATGATAAACTGCCACTAATTGTATAAAGTGGTCAGTTAGGTAACAGTCTTATAAAAACGGTAAAATGCAATTAGACCCACACCCAAAGCAAATGCAGCGGGAGTATCTTTTCACCAAAATAAATTATAAATGCGGATCGTGACTTGTTCATTAGGAGGCACCTCCTTGTTGGCGTTCGGAATGTACGACGCAGAGGCAGAAGAATGAGATATAATAAAGAAGCTTTCTCCACAGGTTTCATATAGAGAGAGTTTTTTCTGGAGCACTATCCACTTCGAGGGCTATAAAACATAATTCAATTCCCTAACAATTTCCACAACAGAGTGAAGAGGCATAGTCTGCATATCTAAAGGAGACAATGTGACGTTGATAATGACAGCATTTGCTGTTAAACTTGTTACCTCAATAAAAGAGGAAATTAATGACCGTGGCACATTCTAAATCGTCTTTCCAATCGCACTCGCCTACAATCGAGTACGTGTAGATGTAGAGTAGGAGTCAGACAAAGGACGACTAGCGATACCAAAACCATCCGTCAGATAGAAATCTTAGCTGTAATACATCTGGGCATGCGAACATCGAGATTAAGCTGAGAAATCGGTTTTGTCACATAGAAGCTCTTTTTGAGTGATCGTCATCGAATGATCATAGCAACCAACACTCAGTGTATATTCTAAACGATAGGATATGGTAGACAAGATTTTCGCCACGGATTAGCACATACCGATGAAAAACCATGACGCCCGACACGGCTATTTGTAGCAGTCATTTGCACAAAAGAAAGGGAAGGCA
This sequence comes from Brachypalpus laphriformis, assembly GCA_945910035.1. Lineage (NCBI taxonomy): Eukaryota > Metazoa > Arthropoda > Insecta > Diptera > Syrphidae > Brachypalpus > Brachypalpus laphriformis. The sequence goes on from OX246756.1 coordinate 132,088,395, forward strand.
AAAGACTGCCCTACTGTGGTCACAACGAATCTTCCTCACTTTGTGTATTTAGTTAAATGGAGAGAATAGCAGTTATACAGTCGGTGTTGTGGCCTTTTGTTTGGGTTTCTGTCCGTGCAGCAATGCAACATCGATAAAAGCGTCCTCAATTGCAGCGATCAATCTTCAAGCGATCAATCCAATTTGGAGACGCAATCTTTGCCGTCAGTTCAGTCCTTGCAGCTGTCTTCTGTTTGGAGTATTGTCCGGTTTGTTTTGTTATCTTGTCTTTGTGACTTCCTTTCAGCAGTACCTTTTATAGTGACTGCGGGGTTGTCGGCGGTTGGCATCTACAACGTTGATACAAATAAATAACTCGTTAGTCTTTGGTGACAAAAAGCGCGTGAATAGGCTGTCACTTGTATTGCTGCTAGCCATAAATTGATTTTTTTTGTGTGCTAATGATAGATTTTCTGAAACGTTTTAAACCAAGCATCTGGAATAGTAAATGATACCTGAGTTAATATGAATATTAATTCAGAAAATTTGTAATTTTTTTTATGTTATAAAAAAGACGCAAAAAGTGGGCGTGGTCCAATACAGTGTATGTGTGAATTATAGAAAAGATCAATATCTACATACTTTATTAATATTGAATACGGAAAAGTGGGTGTGTCACGGACTACGAAAAATATCAGGAAGGTGATGCATTTATGAACGTATTGAGTAGCAAAAACAATGACTTTGGAACCGTATCGAGGCAACGATATTCACAAAAGCCGAATGAGGTATCTGCACTAAATTGGCCACAACCGATATGTTGTGTTAGCACAACTAACAACGCCAATCACCAGAAGTCTACAAATCACTAAAAAATTTAATATGGAATTGAAGGACACGAAAACTATTGTTTTTCGGAAGTTGGATCAGTTTTTTGCAATACATTTTTTAATTGTGAATAAGAACACAATATAAATGCTACAATGGTAATTTTCCAAAACATAAGACAATTCCACATGATCGTTGATAACGTTTCCTTTTGTTGGTACCATTAATATTAAAAAAACCGCAATAGGAACAAAATGTTTGGTGCATTAATTTCTCAGGGGACTCTGGATCTTAACCGATTCGAAACTCTGGAGCATATTTCTTGCGGTTGCAGTTCAATTGAATATTTAAACAGTCTGATCAGTGAAAGAACGAGTATCAAAAAAAAAAGATTGGGATGCTTCCTTTTACAAACACATGTATAGCGGTAAAGTAGTCGAACCCCCCAGACGTATCAGTACAAATACAGTGAAATGTGAGGGTTATAATATCTTGAGTTCAGATCATAACCTCGCCAAAATAGGAAGAAGAAAAAGAAGCATATCATCACTTCTGTATCGGAGTGATCTAAACGATAAAAACCATTGTTTCAAGAAAACGACGTTTAAAGTTTGAATTCGAATAAAACAAAAATCGTATGTAGTATAACCATATACAAAATTTATTAAAATAGTGCCCACTGAGCTTTACTAATACTCCATTTTTTGTTTGAATCAGACTATTCGTTTTTTTTTATCTCTATTTTAAAAAAAGGAAATTGCATATAGGCCAGAATTTTTTTTCAAATTGTGCGGATTTGTATGGTATTTGGCATTTTTTGACCAACCTATGTGTCATTTAAATACTGAACGCGATTGTGAATAGACTTTTCGCATGCTTGTCAAAATTATGACGTTTAAGTGACAAACCATTTTTGGCGGACAAATGTCTTTTTTGTGTTGTTTTGTGCGAAAGTGAAATTTGTGCAACAAATTGGTCCAGGTCTATGCCGAAGCTGAGTTCCAAGCTACACTCATAAAATGCAGTCAACTGACCAAGGATAAGAAGTACAAGGAAGCGGTGGAAGTGTTGAACAAGTATGCAGCTGAGAATGAGGAAAACTCATTCGAAACCAAGTTTGCCATCATCTAATTGTTCCTGTTCCGCAGTGGACTGGTACAAGAAGAACAACGTAAGTTGGATCTATTGCTGACTTCCCCGACCGCTTACACTCGTTAATTCCAGGTCAGCAGCGCCGATTTATCAGACATGTGGCGCCAAGCGGCTGAATTCCATTTGCGAGGCGGTGCCACAGACATTGCTGCAAGTTCTCTTGAGGAGCTCCTTATGTTGAAACCGCATGACATGGAAGTTCTCGCTCAGCTGGTCATCGCTTATGCTTATATCAATCGGAAGAAGGCCCTCGAAGTCAGCAAGAAACTACCGGTACTTGAAAAACTGACTACAACCTCCGAAATAGACGACTTGGAGGCAGCGAACTGGGTTATGAGTACCAAGGCAGCCAAGATGTCTGCCGATGCCAAGATCGAACAATCACCAAGCACGCCAGGAGATGTGCAGAAGAAAAAGAAAACCAATCGCAAGAGGAAGGATAAGTTGCCGAAGAATTACAACGCTGAAGTGCCACATGATCCAGAACGCTGGCTACCGAACTATGAGAGAACTGGTTTCAAAAAGATGAGGGATCGCGGGGCAAAGGATATCACCAAGGGCTCACAGGGAATGTCCACTGGAGCTGCAGATCAATAGTTAGTTGGTTTTTTCATAAACCAATCGTTCAGGTTCGTTAACTTATTTCTCCTTTCAGTGACACGTCGAAGGCTCAGAATCTGAGTAACAACTCTCCGGTTATCTACACCTGGACCCCGTCAGCAGCACCGTAAAGGCGGACACAACAAAAACAAGAAGGGAAGACACAATATCATCTTTTATACAAAAAAAAGAAACATTAAAGTTGAATTGCATTCTTAGAAAGTCTGAGTTTTATTGTTACGAACCGTTTGGATAGTCTCTCCTTTGGTTGAGTTTGTTTGAAAAAAAAAAAATGCAAGTGGGTCTGTATTTAGATAAATCTACTTTTATTGGACTATCTGCTCAATAATAACCAGTGACGTTTGAGTTGGCACATTCTTGTTTTCCCTTGCATCGTACGAATGCTTCTTGCGAGTGTCTTACCACTCCAACATTGACTTGTCCTTCTGTTCCGTCGCATAGATGTTGGAATAGATGGTTCCAATTCTTCCCAAGTGAGTGGTTTATGGATACTATCCTCACCATAACGATCATAGTGCACCTGATCGAGCACCAAACCCAATCTGGGCGCCATCGGCAGATCCAACTGTTCCTCTGTAAACGCTCGAGCAATTGTCGCCTCCTCTGTGTTACCCCTGACCACGGCAATGGCTACACCGACCATTTTTCTAATCTGATGGAGCATGAAGCTCTGGCCTTTCACCTTGAGCGTGAGAAATTCAATGCCCTGCGGGCTGAATAATGGTTCAACGCTTGTGAAGCGCTTCGCCGAAGGATCCAAGAAGTTTCTGGAATGGAGAGGGAGTTAAGTTTACCAGAAATTGCTGCTAGTTCCTAGTTAACTCACTTCTTGCTCGTGAAGTTGTGATGGTTCCTTGTGCCCTCGTAGAGTTTCAAAGTCGAGTTGACCTTCTCCAGTATATCGGCGGGTATACGATAGGTCTAACGAAACGAAACGAAACAAAATACAACTTTTTTTTTTTTTATTTAACATCCCAAGATTTATATACATACATCTGGCTAGACTAAACGACACTAGATACACAGATACAGATCTTAGCGCGATAAGTAACCGCGTCTAAAATGCGGAGCTGGCAGGAACTTCTAATGGGAAGGTCCCTGCAAAACGTCCTTACTACGTGAAATGAAAACTACTTGATAAGTCGAATACTTAGTTGTAGTAAAAATGAAAACAAGTCTGTTTTGAAGGGAGGTTTTTTAGTGGGTAAGAATCCCACACTACTATGAGCACGCGCTGTCGATCCACATAGTGTCTTGTTGAAGATTTTCACCTACCCTCGGAAAAAAAAAAAAGGCTGGTCAAACGGTAGTGCATGCGATCATATGAAAACACAAGCGTTTTCACTCAGCTGAGGCCTACCAACTCCTACTCTCAACCTCCACGCGGTGACAGCCGGGTGCCTAGTACCTTAATCCAAGAAATGGGTAACCAACCCCGTTTGGCGGATTTTTGGTGGCAGCAGATGAGAGAGGGGGGGAAGAGTGCTTTTCTCACTAGAGCACTTCTTCCTGTTCCAGGCGGCAGCGGACGAATTCCCTAGACGGAGTCAACGGTGGCGTCTATAGTTCCAGTTAGGTTGAACTTAGTGAACACCTTGCGCGAGCTGCTTCGACGTATTCGGATCACAGGTCGGTAAGGAATTTCCAATGTTGGTCAGGACATTGGAATAGAGATGGTGGCGGAGGAGCCCTTAATGGGCCAACGGCAGCGCTCATACTCCCGTAGTGGACTACTGGCACCGGTTTACCCGGCCCCTCGTCCTAGGGGAATAATTAAGGAACTGGCCCTCCAGGTTGGGGGTTGTGCCGTCGGAGTAACTTCCCTACCACGTAAAAAGCGCATGGTTCCGAAACAACCAAAAGCCTCGGATAAGGATGACTCAACTAATGACGACCCCAGCAAACGAAATAAGGACAACGACCTTCGGATCTGTACGTGGAATGTTCTGTCCCTTTACAGACCACGCGCAGCCGAACAACTAGCAGAGGCCCTAGACTGCTATAAAGCAGATATTACCGCCATCCAGGAAGTGCGATGGGATGGGCCGGGCAAAAAGAGGATGAAAAACTGTGACATCTACTACGGTGATTGCTACAGAAGCAACAGGCAACGCTTATTCGGATGCGGATTTGTCATACGCGGCAGACTTAGGCAAGAAGTCTTAAGCTTCCGACACGTAAGCGAGCGTATTATGACTATCCCGATCAAGGCTAAATTCGCTAACAGTTTCTACGAGCTCCTCGACAAAACATACGAGCAATGTCCTAAATACGACGTTAAAATCATATTGGACGATTTTAACGCCAAAATAGGAACGGAGGACGTCTTTGGTAGGGCAGTCGGTAAGCATAGCCTACACGACACCACGTCTGATAACGGACTAAGGCTAATTGATTTCGCTGTGGAGCGAAATGTCACCATAGCAAGCACATGGTTTCCTCATCTCGATATTCATAAGCAGCCATGGCGGTCCAATGATCATGTAACGATCAACCAAATTGATCATATTGCGATCGACGCAAGGCATGCCTCCAGTATTCTGGATGTCCGGACCTTCCGAGCGGCCAACATAGACTCGGATCATTACCTTGTTGTAGCCAAGGTACGAATGCGGATATCCCAATCTGAGCAACAAAGAAGAATTACTGTGAGAAAATTTAACGTCGAAAAGCTACAATCGCAAGAGACCGCCAGACTCTTCGCTGAACGCGTATCCCGAAATCTCTCAATCACCCCTTTGCCGCCAGCATCAAGTACCGAAGACCAGTGGCAACGCTGCCAACATGCGATCAGAAACGCCGCGACTGATGTGCTGGGTCTCGCTCGACCACCACCGCGAAACCCCTGGTTTGACGAAGAATGCCGGCGAGTGCATGCAGCAAAACAAGAGGCATACAAGGCGGCGCTGCAAAGGAAGACGAGAGCTGCTCGTGAGCTCTACGAGCAAAAGAGACGGGAAGAACATCGGCTTCTCCAAAAGAAGAAGAAAGAGCATGAGAAGCGCGCGTTTGAGAATATCGAGAGTCTATACTCCAGGAACAATGTACGGAAGTTTTACCAAAAGGTAAAAAGAACGTGTCAGAGAAGTAATACCCGTACAGAAACCTGTAGAGATGAAAATGGAAACCTCGTAGTAGAATCACAGTCGGTGCTGAGAATATAGAAAAACTACTTCTGCAGACTGTATAACGGCGACGAAGACCAACATCCCGCTGTCAGGCAGAATGAACCATTCAACATAGACGATGATAGTCAAAATTTCCGTCCACCTGACCAAAACGAAGTGAGGATAGCAATATCCAAGCTAATATCTAACAAGGCTGCTGGACCTGACGGCTTACCGGCCGAACTTTTCAAGGCAGCTGGGGATGAATTGGTAGAGTGCATACACCAACTCATTTCTAATATTTGGTCTGACGAGTGTATGTCTGATGAATGGAATCTCAGCATCGTTTGCCCGATCCACAAGAAAGGAGACCCACTCAACTGCGCCAATTATAGAGGCATCAGTCTCCTCAACATCGCATACAAGATCTTTTCTGCGATATTGTGTGAACGCCTGAAACCCTTTATCAACAGCCTGATTGGACCCTATCAGTGCGGTTTCAGGCCAGGAAAGTCCACCATCGATCAAATTTTCACACTTCGGCAGATCCTGGAGAAAACCCAAGAATTCCAAATCGATACTCACCACCTCTTTATCGATTTCAAGGCCGCCTATGACAGCATCTATAGAGAAGAGCTTTATAGAGCCATGTCAAGTTTTAACATCCCTGCCAAACTTGTCCGTCTGTGCAGGCTGACGATGAAGAACGCTCGCTGCTCCATCAAGGTCGGTAATGACCTCACCGAGACCTTTGATGTCAAAAAAGGCTTTAGACAAGGTGACGCGCTGTCATGTGACTTCTTCAATATTGTACTTGAACGGATTGTGCGGAATTCACAAGCCAACACCGGGGGCACAATCTATTACAAGTCTGTACAACTGCTTGCATACGCCGACGATATAGACATTAACGGAAGATCTCAGCGGGCTGTCACCGGTGCTTTTGCAAGCATTGAGGCGGAAGCGGCCAAAATAGGTTTAGCGATAAACGAGGACAAAACCAAGTATATGCTGTCAACTAGAAGGGAAAACCAACACCGACGAATTGAACAAAAGGTCACCGTGGGCAGCTATAACTTCGAGGTAGTAAGGGACTTTGTCTACCTTGGCTCTGCTATAAATTCTACTAACAAAATCAGCGTAGAAATCAATCGAAGAATAACTCTTGCCAATCGCTGGTTTTTTGGGCTTATAAGGCAATTCAACAGTAAAGCCCTATCTCGAACAACTAAGGAGACTCTATATAAGACCTTGATCATCCCAGTCCTGCTTTACGGCGCTGAAACATGGACTTTATTAAAAGAGGATGAAGATATCCCTGGTCGCTTCGAGAGAAAAATTCTTCGTAAGATTTTCGGTCCCGTTTGTGTTGACGGGTTTTGGAGGAGAAGATTCAATCACGAACTATACGAGCTGTACAGCGACATCGACCTAGTCAAAAAACTGCGTATTGGACGTCTGAGATGGCTAGGACATGTAGAGCGAATGGACACCAACGCTCCGGCCCGCAGAGTCTTCGAATCTAACCCGGAGGGACGACGCAGTAGAGGGAATTATCGTCGTAGGTGGCACGCACAAGTTCAAGAGGACCTCGACCAACTTGGAGTGCGCAACTGTAGGCAATTAGCTAAAGACCGAGCTAAATGGAGAGGCTTGTTGGTTGAGGCCCAGGTTCACCCCGAACTGTAGCGCCACCTAAGTAAGTAAGTAAGGAAAAAACTAAAACTAGATACATTTTTTATAATTAAGTTACGAGATACAATTAGATCTTACTAGCTGCCAATGCAAACATAGCCATTTTCATTTGAATTTAAGTTAAGTTTTGCAGTATTAACTATAATATGTGGTATTGATGTCATTATTCGAGTGTGTACTGATTCCTGTCAAGTGCATATCGCTTGTTTTTGTTATTTCATCTTCAACCGTACGAATTTGAAGATAACTGTGTATGTCTGAGTAAGGTATGTACCATTCGGCGTTGACTATCGTTCTTAAGATCCTTGATTGTTGTCTTTGTATTATTTTTATGTTAGATTTTTTAATTGTACCCCAAAGTTGTACGCCGTAGGTCCATATTTGTTTTATGATAGCTTTATACAGTAGTATTTTGTTTTTAATTGACAATGATGAGTCTTTGCGAAGTAGCCAGTATAGTTGTCTGAATTTGTTCTTTATTTCATTACGTTTTTGCTGTATGTGGAGCTTCCATATAAGATTGCTGTCAAGATACATCCCGAGGTATTTCGCTACTGTATCTATGCAGATGTGGTTGCTGTTAATTTTTAATGGCTCAGCGGTGTAGTTAGTCCTTATCGGGAATATTATCTGTATTGTTTTTTCATCGTTTACTTTTATTCACCAATCGTCAAACGATTTCATGGTTTTGTGTAGGATTTTTTGAAGTTCGGTGCTCGCTGTATGCAAGCTTTTGTTCGAGTAGAGTAGTATTGTGTCGTCAGCAAAGGTAGCAATCATTGATGTTGTTTGAGTCGGAAGGGGAATATCGCTAGTAAATAGGATGTTTAATAATGGCCCCAATACACTGCCTTGAGGAACTCCAGCTCGAGTTGTATAGAGATCTGAGCATTCGCCTTTGCACTTCACGTAGAAATTTCGGTCCGTTACATAATTTTTAATCAATAAGTAGTAGTCAATTGGAAGAATTTGATGTAGTTTTTTTAGTAGTCCGGCGTGCTATAGGAAATCAAAAGCTTTGGCGACGTCGAGAAATACCCCGATGTTGAATCTTATCTCTTCTAGGTCAGTTGCAATTTTGTTGGTCACTCTGTGATTTTGCTGAATCATCGAATGTTGTTGTCTGAATCCAAACTGGTGATCAGAATTTGCATTAATGCTTGTCAAGATAGGTTCCATGCGGTCACATAGTAATCTTTCAAAAAGTTTTGATAGCACAGGCAGTAAGCTTATAGATAGTAAGTAAGTAAGTAAGGTGTCGTTTTCGTTGCATCCTTTCCTGGCTTGGGTATCGCTATAACTTCAGCAACTTTCCATACCTTAGGAAAGCGATGAAGTCTTATCATCGCATTATATACGTTCCGTTGATATTCAATTGCTTTTTTTGTCAGTTTGTGTTCTCCCGTCACAAGGTCATATCCAGGAGCTTGTTTGTGGTTCACTCTTTTTGTAATACAATTTTTAATTTCGTCTATTGTCTATTTCTGATTGGTGTATTGGGTGTAATGTTTCTGTTCACTTGCGGGATATGGGAATTTCTGCCGTGTTGGAGAAGCTATTCCAAAAATGTTTAGCTATAGTATTGGCCTTGATTTTCCCGGGCCCAGCTTCCGTCTGGTTTTTTGATGGGTGGATAGAAAGTCATTTTGTTTTTTAGATGTTTAGTTGTTTTCCATAGCGAATAGTTCATTTCAGAAGTTATGTCGAGTCAGCGTTTTTAGGTATTTTTGGATGTTATTATTCTGATGTTGTTTTAATGTTTCTTTTAAGTCTGTTATTGCTTTGTTGAGTTTTTGCTTATTTGCTGGTGATCTTGTCATTTGCCAGCTTTTCCTGGGTTCCCTTTTTGTTTTGATTTGTTTTTTATGAAGTCTGGTGTATAGTTCTCGAATATTTTCTGCTCAATTTCTGGTGTTGTCCGGAAAGCAGCCTCGTTGGTCATGACGTTGAAGTAAATAATTGCTTTTTCAATATCCGTCAGTGATTTAAGGAACTTGGATTTGTAGTCTTAGATCAAGGAATTCGTGAAATGCGTCCCAGTCTTTTTTGTTATACAGTTTTGGTCGTTCATTTTTGGTCATAATGTTGCTTAAGTACTCTATTATAACAGGCGAATGGTCGGAAGAAAGTTCGAAACAAGATTTTATTTTGAGTTTTTAAGTACATATATTTTTCGTTATATAAAAGTCTAGTAAGACTGGTTTTTTCTTGGAGTCAGTTGGCCAGTAGGTTGGTTCTCCTGTGCTTAGAAATCTGCAGTTGTTGTTTTTTAGGGCCTCTATCAGTTTTTTCCCCATTTTGTTTGTAAGTCTTGATCCCCAGTCCGTGTACTTGGCATTAAAATCTCTTGCAGCTATGAATCTTTGTCCTAGTGTTTCTATGAAGCTATTATATTGTTTAGTTGAAATTATGTATTTGGGTGGGCAAAATACACCTTTCATTCAACTTTTATTTAGTGAAAACTTAAAAAAAAAAACAAAGTATTTTCTTTCATTGTCAAAAAAAAAAAAATACTTATACACTAAACTCATTTTAAATGCTTGAAACGTCGACTCCCAATTTTGTTCTTATGAAGCATATAAGTAGTGAAATATAAGCATGCACATGAAGTACTATTGAATGAAAATTTTATATATGGAGCATTTCAGAACTGAATTATGGGTGTGCAAATTGCAATTGTACGTATGGGTCATTTAAAACATTTAAACAAATTTTAAAAATTCATACAAAAATGTAACTTTCACATACAAAGGCTTATGTGGCAGTTACTGGTGATACTATACGCCATTTGCAACACTTATATCTTTTTAAATAATAGAGATAGGAGAGACTTATTGCACCAATCGAAATATCTTATTTTTTTCACTTAAAAAACATTCCTAATTCAAAAACGGCGAAAATTAATTTAGGTCACTCCAATACTGAAGTGACGATATCGCTGAAGTACTTACTGATCGTTGTATAAGAAAATTCAACAAATTGAGTAACTTTTCTTGCGCACTATCTTAATACGGTTTCTTCAAAACTGCTAGATGTAGGTGCTTGAAATTTCGCACAGCTATTCCTTATTTTGCCTTAATGCGAGATAAGAAGGGATTTTCCGAAATTCAAGGTCTAAGTGGCAAAAAGGGGTTGAGATCGAATTTTCCGTCACTAAAAGGGGATTACACAGCCCTAGCAAAGTAATGGCCCATCGGATTTAAAAAATAAAAATTAGGTGAATTTAGTAAACTCGTCGCTGATTCAATTAAAGTAAAAATCATCCTCTGTGTTGTCCTAAAGCTGAGCAATGCTAAAAACAATTAATCAAGTCATCGTCCAGAATTTTGCTTTAGTGGAGACCACTGCCAGCAGTCATGCAGCACTGAAAAAAATAATTATTAATGCCAAATCTTAGATATTTTAAATTTTGTTAAATAGGATATGCAATATGCATAATACCTGGAAATGGCACTCGACGCAAGGCTGAAATTGAATTCGCACGTGAAAATGAAACGTAAAGAACTCGAAATAAAATATAGAGAAATGTACTGGTTACTCGGAAAACATTCCCAGCTCAGTACTGAGAACAAACTGCTTTTATACAAGCAAGTGCTAAAGCCGGTGTGGACCTATAGTATAAAACTTTGGGGTTGTACCAAAAAAACAAATGCAAATATTTTACAAGCTTTTCAAAATAAAGTGCTAAGAGAAATTGCCCAAGCACCATGGTATAGTAGAAACGACGATATCCACAGGGATCTCGGAATTCCGACAATCGAAGAAGAGAAAGCATAGAAACCGACTAATCGGACATGTCAACAATACAGTCCTACAAATTTTGGATGAAAGCAATTGATTGCGCCGACTACAAAGGACGAAATCTTTAAAACTTGGCGAAATAATGATTAACCGCGTCTATATTGCGGAATATACAGGATCTTTCAGTGGAAAGAAACCTGCCAAACGTTTTTATTTCATGATAAAAAAATTGCTTGATAAGTTAATACTTAGTTGCGATATCTAACAAATTTATATCGAAGGGTGGTGTTTTTTTAGTCAGTAAGAATCTGACACTACTATGAGCACGCGCTTGCTATTCTCATAGTGTCTATGGAAGATGAGAGAAAAGAGGGCTCTCCATACACATATATATGTACACACAGATAGAAACATTGCAGCATTTTTCCATGGGACTTAGTCATATTTTAGAATCCACTTTTAACACACGCGAGGGAAGCCGGGCGGATCAGCTAGTTTATGTGTAATTGGAGAGATTTTCGAATCAGACCACGCATCGTGTTGGGTCGTGTTTCATTTCGAAGTGAGCACTCATTGACTTTCTGAACACATTCCAATGCCAATGATGTATTTATATCTATTTGTTTCATGCTTAATCACTGATTTATTGTCCGGTGCTAACGTATTATTTTTACCAACAACCTGACTACCTTTCAAGTGATCTAACGCATGCAACAAGGCAATCATATCGGCTTGATAAATTGAGGTATATTTTTCCAAACTAATATGACAGGCTAGTTCTAGTTCTTCTGAAGAGATACCTGCCCTCGCTCTGCCATCCATCATGGAACCATCCGTTAAAATGATTATATCACTAAGCCTTCTTTCCGAAAGTGCTCCATTCCCGATATGAGTTTTGTGATACATATTCAACTAGCATATTAAACAAGTCAAATGAACCTATGATCTTTTGAATTTTTCTTTAAAATTTATTTTATTGCTAACAAATATGTATGAAGCTATTCTATTGAATTGAAACACATGTGAAATAAGAATTTAAATGATTTTTAACTTACTTTACAACTAATGAATTATTATAGTCTACTGTGAAAGATATTAATGTTCATAAATAAATGAAATTTTTTTTTTTTTTTTTTTTTTTTTTTTTCCGAGGGTAGGTGAAAATCTTCAACAAGACACTATGAGGATCGACAGCGCGTGCTCATAGTAGTGTGGGATTTTTACCCACTAAAAAACCTCCCTTCAAAACAGACTTGTTTTTATTTTTACTACAACTAAGTATTCGACTTATCAAGTAGTTTTCGTTTCGCGAAATAATGACGTTTTGCAGGTACCTTCCCATTGGAAGTTCCTGCTAGCTCCGCAGTTTAGACGCGGTTACTTATCGCGCTAGGTCTAAAGGTTTGGTTCTTTGTAGACGGCGCAGTAAATTTCTTTCTTCCAAAAGTTGGAGGACTGTAATATTTACGTGACTTTCTAGTCGACTTCTATGCTTTCTCGCGTAGGTTTGAATTTCGTCTTCGATTGTTTTAATGCCAAGGTCTCTGTGGATATCGCTATTTCTGATATACCATGGCGCATTTACAATACCTCTTAGCACTTTGTTTTCAAAAGTTTGTAAAATTTGAATATTACTTATTTTGGTACAACCCCAGAGTTGTATACCATATGTCCATACAGGCTTTAGCACTTGTTTATATAAAAGCAGTTTGTTATATATATTAAGCTTGGAATATTTTCCAAGTAACCAATACATTTCTCGATATTTGTTATCTAGTTCTTTGCGTTTTTTCTTAACGTGCGTTTTCCATTTCAGCTTTGTATCAAGTGTCATTCCAAGATACTTAGCATCGTTTGCAAACGGGATTTGAACCGAGTTTGAAAAGATCGGCAAATTATTTATTTTTTTATAAGTAAAATTTACATGAACAGATTTGGTCTCGTTGAGTGCGATTCGCCAAATCTTTGTCCATTCATTTACTCTATTCAAAGCTTCTTGCAGTTTTTCTGTAGTATCTTCGACCGTTTTACCTACTGTCAAGATAGCAGTGTCGTCGGCAAATGTAGCTAGCTCAGTGCCTTCTACTTGCGGTATATCACGAGTGTATAATAGATATAAGACTGGACCAAGAACGCTTCCTTGCGGCACCCCAGCCATTATTTCCTTAAAATCTGAATATTCGTTTCCACATTTGACGCGGAATAGCCTATTCGTAAGGTAGTTCTTCAAAATATTATATAGGTGCTCTGGCAGAACTTGTCGTAATTTAAACTTTAAGCCTTCGTGCCAGACCTTGTCAAAGGCTTGAGAAACGTCAAGGAATACGCTTGAACAAATCTTTTTTTCTTCAAGTGATTTTTCGATTACATGTGTTATTCGATGTACTTGTTCAACTGTAGAATGCTTACTTCTAAATCCGAATTGATGATCAGGGATGAGATGCCCTTCTTCTATAACCGGCTGTATTCGCCTAACCAATATTCTCTCGAACACTTTGGATATAATTGGAAGAAGCGAAATCGGTCTATAAGAGGTTTTTTCATTCGGCGGTTTTCCAGGCTTAAGGACCATTATAATTTCGGCGACTTTCCATTGACTGGGAACATATTCTAGTCTAATCGCGGCGTTTATAATGAACAGAAGCTTAATTAGAGCTTTTCTTGGTAGTGCTTTAAGAACCTCTCCCGTAATTAGGTCGTATCCAGGAGCTTTCTTAGGTTTAAGTTTCTTTATTTCTTCCTTAAGTTCGGTAAGCGTTGCATTTCTTATTACACTATTGTCTATATACGACGTATTTATATTTTCAATAAGAGCTTGTCCATCAAACGGTTTGAAAGTTTCTTCCAGGTGGGCGGCAAAAACTTGCGCTTTCTCTTTATCATGCCTGGCCCATTCGTCTTGATTTTTCCTAATTGGCGCGGCTTGAATTTGAGGTTTTTTAATACCTTTTATAGCCTTCCAAAGCGAATAGTTAGAATCTTTTTCTGCCGTTAAGCTTTCTAGGTAAGTTTGTATTTCATTATTCTTAAGGTCTTTAATAGATCTTTTTAGTGAGTTGCACAAACGGTTAAGATGTGCTTTATGTTGCGGAGCCCGAGTTTGTTGCCATCTTTTACGCGCTTTTCTCTTCTCCTTAATCATCTCTTTTATTTCCTGCTGATAAATTTTAATGTAACTGGCCGGGGTTCTCTTTAGTTTGGGAGTATTCTTCCACGCGGCATCCTGTAAGATTTCGACGAAGCGATCTACTTCAACTTCAAGTTCATAGGGCGTTTTAAGTGATACGCTCAGCTCAATATTTGCTTCAATATCTTTTTTAAAGCCGTCCCAATTAGTTTTCGCGCCAGTTAATCTGGCCGGTCCTACTTTTTTAATCAAAGCTTCGCTTATCGTCATAATGATTGGAGAATGATCAGAGGAGAGATCAAAGCTCTCTTCAACTTTTATACAGTTGCTAGATATTCCTTTAACAACAAAGAAATCAATCAGATCTGGTATCTTATTTCTATCAGTTGGCCAATATGTTGGTTTACCCGTCGAGTAAAAATCACAACTGAATTGCATACCCGCATTATAAAGCTTTCTACCTTTCTGAGAGGCGTACCTTGAGCCCCAGAAGGGGTGTTTCGCGTTGAAGTCACCACCAATAATAAAATTTGGTTTAAGGAAGTTGAAGATGTTTGTGAAATCACTTTCTTCAAGTTTACATCGCAGTGGACAATATATAGACGAAATGTTGAAAGCAAAATGTCTATTTCTAACGCGTACCGTGCTTACTTGCATTGCTTCTAATTCAATTTTTATTTCCGCTGAGTGTTCGATATTTTCTTTTATAAACAAAGATGATCCGCCTCTGGCTCTTTCCGATGGGTGAAAGGCGTGATATCCGCTATATCCCCTTATCTTAATATTCGATTGCTTTTTCAGGTGAGTTTCACAGACCAAGCATATATCAATGTCTTTCTCTCGCATAAATATTTCTAACTCGTCGAGTCTTTGTATGAGCCCGTTAGCGTTCCAAGTAAGAATTTTAAGCGTTTCTTTCATATTCTGGTTGAAGTGCGCGTGTTATGAATGTTGTTTTCTAGTGCAACTAGTCTCTCGAAAATTAGTTTATTTGTTTTGCATTGCTCTTCAAGTTTCGCAAGAATTAGGGAAAAAACATTGGATACATGATCTTCTGAACTACCTCTATCACTATTTTTCAATGTCGCAACTTGAGAAGGAGTTTTTACATTAAAGTTTGGACGGTTTCTTGCTTTGATCTCCCGTGAGTTGTCGGTCGTGTACGTACCCTTAACTGTCTTCGCCGCTTGAGCATAAGACTGCACGCCAATATTCGGAGATTTTGCTTCTGTTACCTTATCTCTATTACTTTCGGATTTTTTATCATTAACCGATCTTAAGTTAATATTGACGGACTTTCTATCTTTCGCTGCTTTTTTCGTAGCTATTTTGGGTCTGTTCTTGATTGGTTTCATATTCGGACGCATCGAATTTTTTAGCGTATCGCGGCGTTTTTGAAGCTCTTTCGCCACTTCGCAACCTCGATAGTTCGCAGGATGTTTTCCCTTGCAATTTATACAAGTGGCTGGGGTTTGCTTGTTTAGGTGACACTCTTCCGAGAGATGTTTACCTGCACATTTGACGCATCGCGGCTCTTTCTGGCAGTAAGTCTGCGTGTGATTGAAGCCTTGACAGCGCTTACACTGCGGGATCGATCTGGAGGTCTTACGCATGGGTTCGATTTTGACCACGATGTTTAGAATAGTCTTGATACCATATATAATGTCTTTATTTTCGTCTTTATCAAAACTAAGCATGAATAGTGGAAGACCGCGCTTTACCAATTTTTCATGATCTCCCTCCGACTGTTGCTTCTCCTTCTTGATAATATTGACGGCATCAAGAATTTTAAAGCCTTTGTCTTGAAGGTCGTGCATTACATCTTCTTTAGTGCACGAGGGGTGGAGTCCCCTTGCTACAACACGCAGTGGTCTTTCTAACTTATTTTCATAAGTATACCACTGAATCTTTTCGGCATTCAATTTTTTAGATACTGATCGGTAACCGTCGGCATCATCGACATTGATTTTCCACGTATTGTTTCGCAGAGATGTCACCTTAAACTTCGAAGCCAGAGTTCCTTTAAGGAGGCAATGCAACTTATTATAGTCCGTAATTCCAACGACGTTTATCGGTGGCGGAGGACGTAATTTTGGTTGTTGTTGCTTTTCTTGCATCTCCTTGCGCTTTTCATCTTTTTGTGGCTCGACTTCCGGTGAGGAACCAGCTTTTCGTTTTTTGCTAGGTCGTTTCTTTTCGACCCAATTCGTTTCGCGTGTTAGCTCTTCTTCATCCGTCTGGTATTCGCGACTAGGTGAGCGATGTGAGCTAACTGTATTTTCTTTTTGTAGGTACGTGTTTTTTAGGGCATTATTTTCTTGCCTGAGTAAATCTACCTCTTTCTTGAGCTCACGATAGAGTAGCTCCATTTCGCTAAGCTTGGTACGGAGTACGTCGTTTTCCTCCTCAATGCTTTTAGATTTCGCTGAGTCCCGTTTTTCACGCGTTTGCGCTTCCGGCGGACTTCTTTTTCCGGAGACGTTCGATCTTGTTGGTGGAGATCGAGATACCCTTGTACTTTTTGAGAAGGGATTTATAAGGTGCAATAAATGGCTCTCCCCAGAATCCGTAGAGCCGACCTCCGAAGAGGGTGGATTTTCCAGTTTACCTGGACTGCCACCTGGGGTATTTAAATCTTTTGTTTTGTTCATTGCATGTTTTTTGTATACGCCATACTCGGTATACGGAGGGTGGATTTTAGTCGCCTCTTACGACAGGCATGCCTACCTCGGGTATATTCTAACCCCTACCCGAAGGGGGTATAATAAATGAAATGAAATGAAATGACGTTGGGCACTACGAGTATCTTAACTCTTAACCTTTGTCTTTCGACCTAATCTAACTAAATTCATTTATTGTAACTTAACTAATTGACTAATTGAACTAAGAAAAAAGGTTTTTGTTTATTAAAAAACTTAGTAGGTATATGGAAGTTTTTTGTTATGACACAATAATATCTATAAATTACCTTAAAAATAATCTTAAGCTAACTTAACTGCTCCATGCAATTCATTTCTATTTTTATTTTTTTTGCCGCGAGCAGGTGAAAAATCTTCTAAAGACACCAAATGCCCGGCCGCGTGGGTTATATGTATTTATTTAAAGACACCGTTTGTTACTTAAAAACATCTTTATTTATCCAATCTTAAAGGTAAACTAATTTACACTACCCGAATCGAATTCAATTGCAGAGCCAAGAATGTTGCAGCTCTTATCTAAATCCTCCCACGAAGAATTAGACAAAACCGCAACTCAACATATTCCTTTGCTCTACCCACATTTGTTTAGTAAATGTGAACGGCGGGGAATGTGCTGATCTTAGTGGTGCATCCAAATCCGATCCTCACAATTAAATCGTAAAGAGGGGTTCGGTTTTCATGTTTGATGTGACTTCTCCCCCATCTTGTTTCGAAATCTCCTGAGTCGAAAATTTTACATGAAATACATTTTTTTTAGTTAACAATATTTTTTACAAAAAATATATAACAAAATCGAAATTAAAATAAAAATAATAATAGTTGTAATTACAAATGAAGTAAAATGAAACTTCTTTTCATAATGAAGTTCATTGATTTTTTCTATGTTTTGGTGTTGGTATGTTTAAATTTCATCAAGTGAGAGAGTATTGTTTACTTTGTTCAAATTTTCATAATTTGGAATGGTTGTGACTTTGTTGAATATTTGAATGTTATTATTCAGTTCAATGTCTCCAATTTTTACAACACAATTCTTAAATCTAATTAAGTAGTTTCCATTTAATATTAACGATTTTATTATTTTTCAATAAGTAAATTCCGGCATCTATTTCTATAATTTCGTGTTTAGTGTTCGTTTTCTTATTACATTGTTTAACTCCAGTAAAAAGGTCTTTGATATATTCATCTACTTTTCTTAAGTCCTTAATGTTTATATTATCTTTTAATTTATAAAAATGTTCATTCAGATCTACCACCGTTTTCATTTTAAAATTAAGTTCGTAATATTCTTTATTGGTACTTACTTACCTATGTCCTATGATTTTGGTGCAATAAATAGCTCTCCCCAGAATCCGTAGAGCAGGCCTCTTGTGAGGGTGGATTTTCCAGTTGATGTGGGCTGCCACCTGGGGTATCAATACCGTTAGTTCTGTTCATTGCATTCCTTTTTATTACCGTTAGAAAGACGGCGGGTTGGCATTTTAGTCGCCTTTTACGACAGTCATGCCTACAGTGGGTATATTCTGTTCCCTTTCGCAGATATACAAGCGAAGCAAGCGAAGTGCTGTCGCTGTTTTTTTTTTTTTTTATTTTATATTTTTATTTTTATTTTAGATAAGTGCTGTGCTATTATGTAAATAACTAAATTATGTAAACCGGAACCATTGCTATTATCTACAATAATACAAACGACCCGCTTTGCCCCATTAGAGGCTACCCCAGATTGGGGGGAAACGACGACGGCATTTTCTCTCCTTCAATAAGCCACCAACTTTGGTCATGATGTCTCTTAACGCCTGCAATATCGCCCTACTGTGCCGGAGACGCTCTACACTAACCTGTGCGACGTCTCGGTCGTAGTTGAGTCACCTATGCACAGTTGTTCTGGCGACGTGGAAGATTACCGGCACCGCTAACTTATCCTGGGTCCGACGTTTTTGATCGGGATATAGGAACGCTTCTAGAGAGCTAAGGACGTTAAGGCACACACTCTCGTGATAGAGATTGTTGTGGTAATAAGCCACAAAGATCAGACTATCTATCGAGGTCATTGCTCTTGCAATGTCGTCTTGATAAAGAAATTATAGACTCTGACCAGATTCGCCCTGTTGTACAGGATATAATTTTATGCACTCAGACTCAGGTTTTCTGTACAAACGAAGGTAAGCCCTCTCAAACACCCGTGTCTTTTCCAAGAAGTTTGGATACACGTTGAACCACACGGGACATCCATATGTGGGAATAACGTAGGCCGAATGAGGACCATGTAACAGATTACCTTCACCTTCGCATTGAGTTGACTGCTATAAAACAGTCTCTTTGTAAGGGCGAAATCAACTTTGTTAAAATAATGATATTGATCTAGCCACACCCCCAAGATACCCGACTATACTTCGACGCGCAAGTGGCTGTCCGTGCTGTACCACGATAGAGAACGTTCGCCAATTCTTTCTGGTTTCCCTAGAGGCCCCAGACAACGGGTTTCTGAACAGGATGGTCTCCGACTTCTGAAAGCTGATCTTCAGCTTCCAGTTGTCGCAGTATCTCTTTGTCTTATCGAAGTCACGCTGCAAGATTATTGCAATGACCTGGATCTTAGGCCCTGCCCGGTATGCGACCAAGTCGTCGGTGTACACTATGGAATGATCAAGTGAACCTATGAGATCGCTCGCGTAAATATTGAATAGGATCGGCGAATTAACCGCGCCCTGTTGCAAACCATTTTTTGATTTACTTATACCCAACCTGCTTAACTTGTAGAAGAGTCCCTCTAACCATACGGTATCGAAGGCCTTCTCCAAATCAACCAGGCAGGCCCGCTTGCATTGCTTCTTGTTTTTGTTCCAGTGGATATCCGATACCAGTTTAAACGCGGCATGCCCCGTCTTGAAACTGAATTGTTTATCTGGAATTATGTGTATGTCCTGAAACCACTTAGCCAGGGCTCTATGGATCACTTTCTCAAATACCTTGCTGATGTTCGGAAGTAGACTTATCGACCGGAGATTCCCCGGATCTATCTATCTTTATTATTCTTTAGAATGGGCTGCACCACCGCTGTTTTCCAATGCGATGGATAATGGGCATTATTCATCGCATTATTAACCCTTGCCTGCCCATCCGGTGAGTCTCAGTCACCCTTTCGGTTTTAACAGAACTTCTTACTTAAGTTTAACAAGTTGCTGCACCCACGTTCCCTGACTTTGTCTCCGTAAGGAAATACTGTATAAATATGGAAAAAATACTTTACAAGGCATTGCCATATCAAAAATATGCCGCTATTATTTAATTATTTCCTAATCCACCCAAGTAGTCACCGGATATTTATCTTGGCCACTAAGAAATTGCTGAAATAGTTCCGCCCGCGGTTCAGGACTCTGGAGACATAGTACTTTTTGAAAGAGAAAAATATGCTTTATTTGTCCTCATGGAAAAGACCAGGCTTCAATGCAAGTTTGTTGGAAATGCTAGAAGAATATCTGCAACGAGCACTCCGAGAAATCAATAATGTGCCACAGTCGCAAATTTTCTTCTCCCTATTTCGGCGAGGTTATAATCCGAAAACAAGGGATCACTTCACCACATTTCTACTGATCCGCCTGTGAGGTTCGCCTATTTGACCTCAGAAAATATCGTTAGGTCTCGCGATTTTGGATCACTCGATTACTGAGGCCAATGAAATACCGATGTCGTCGCATTTGTGTGATCCAGGCGTTTATAGGCCTGCCTCTCCTGCCTCGCGATGTCTTTGGAACGTTCATTGATTTTGCCTTTTAACAGGGCTCAAATGACCTCTTCTGTGAACGTGGCAATATCAGCTGAGCCTGTCGCGTTCTATCACTTTTAAATGAACCTGTAGGTCAATCAAAATACAAATGCACAACAAAAGTAATCTGTTTATTAATATAAATAAATAAATCAGTTTCAATAATTGTATTTTATCGTTTCAAACTAATTTCTTAATATGGTGACTTTTAGTCACCACCTGAGTGCATTAGGGAAATAATTGGCCTGGGCAGATTAGTGTTAAACTGGATGGTGTAAATGTTCACCGCTTCAGGAGGAAGATGTCTAAGTACAATGTTGGGTATACCATCGATTTCCACGGACTCCTTTTTTCTAAGTGATTCGAAGATTGCTTGGAGCTCTGCCTTCGAGATGAACGGGGGAAGTACCCCTTCATCGGCGGCGGCATTGTTTGCCATATATCTTTCATTGAACACGGTGAACATACAGTGTTCTCAGATCGCCAGTGCTCTATGTCATCTCGATTTTAATTGATTCAGACTCAAGATTTACTTTATTATAAATAATTTTTGAAATTACAATTCTTGATAAAGATCCAAATAAAAAAATTATATTTATAACGAAATAAATAGTAAGGCTGTGGCGTTGCCGTCTGCCTGATTGAAGCCATTGAACAATGTTATCAATTTAACGTTTCTACAAATCTATCATAAGAGAAGCATGACTATCGTTATTTTATCAACATATGGAATTGTATTTGTATTCAGATATGATACAGTGCCGATACGCGGAAGCCGCTTATAAATAATTATAAATAGCTGACCAGTTCAATTGTCTGCGCTCTTTTTCCGAGGAAAGATGGATTCACCCTACCACAAGGAGCAGCGGAAGAAACAGAGACAATACCAGCAGTCACCACAGAGGAAGTTTTTTAAGCCGCGGCAACAATAAAGAGCAACAAAACGCCGGGAATGGATGGAATCCTGAACTTCGTGCTAAAAGGCGCCATTAAAGCAAGACCAGAGATCTTTACACGACTTTATACGACATGGCTAACGGAAGGCAATTTCCCACTACAGTGGAAAAGGCAACGGTTAGTCCTCATCCCAAAAGGAAATAAACTACCTGAGCAACCGTCGTCGTACAGGCCGTTGTGCATGCTTGATACACTGGGGAAAGTGTTAGAAAAAAAAATACGTACAAGGCTAGAGCCATACATGTAAGGCGACTCTGGGCTCTCTTCTCGGCAGTACGGCTTTAGAAAGAAATCAAGCACCATAGGGGCGATAAGGGCAGTGTGCTACATTGCACGCGAAGCTATCGCGGGATAAAGATGGCTAGGAGGGAGCAAGCAGTATTGCGCCGTCGTAACACTCGACGTCAAAAACGCATTCAACTCAGCCAGCTGGAGCTGCATGGCTAGAGCGCTAAGCAACCTGCGTATATCTAACCACCTGCTGAAAATAATAGGCAGCTACTTCAGTGGGAGAACTCTTAATTATGACACGGAAGAAGAACACAATTACGGGAGGAGTCCCCCAAGGGTCAGTACTAGGCCCAGCCCTGTGGAATATAAGTACGATGGCATACTAAGAACGCCAAGGCCGAGCGGAGCTGATGACCTTGCAGTAATCGTCGTAGCAAAAACGCTAGAACAAGTGTCTGAAAACTGCAACCAAATAATAAGGAACGTGAGGGTATGGCTACAGGCATCAGGTCTGGAACTAGCAGATCACAAGACAGAAGCAGTGCTAATAAGTAGCAGAACAAAGGTAGAAGTAGGTCGCGTCCATCTCCGGTCGAATGCCAATCGATTTGGAAATAAAAATGACCGCAGTAACCATCGAGGCTATACAAGAACAGAGATGGAACAGCACACCAAAAACAAGATGGGCCCATATGCTGATCCCCAACATAGAGGAATGGATCAGCAGAAAACACGGAGAAATAAACTTCTACACACGAATGAAGCCTGGCACACAGCGAACGAGATCATCACCAGCATGATGCAATAACTATGTTAGAGACACACAATGAGAAGTGAACTCACGCAGTAACAGAAATTTGAACGTGCAAATAGAGCTACTGCAAAGCTGCAGAAGCATAAGAGCAGCAATGGCTCAGGCAGATGAATAGCATGACATGCTTACCAGCCCCGCGAAGTAATACCTAACGGCAGTCCCGCAAAGAGAGTGGTAGAAGTGTGCAGGGTGTGGAATCGCGCATGCTAATAGCCCGGTCTACTAGTATCTTTAGAATATTACCACACCCCTTGGCGCAACGAAAAAAAAAATGTCATTTCGAAAGGAAGAAGTTGTGCACTTCGATCTTCGATCTTCGATCACAAAGAAATTGTCATCCTCAACTGCGTTATCTGGATCTATACCGGCTGTCAAAAGTATTTGTACATTGCTCGTAGTTCGGGGAATTTTAAGACACGAAAGGTCGTTTTGATTATTCCTCCGAAAAATCTTGTTTATTTGCGGGAACATACTCGGGTTGTTGGATTTTGCAGCCCGAATTTTCCGGTCCCAGCGCAAATTTACAGAAAGTCTGTAATTTTCTTTAATTAACTTTGAGAGGTTTCTAATCAACGACTTCAGCGTCCTAACGTCCTCCGAGTTCTGTCTGTCAGTAAACAGTCTATACAAGCCTTTAATGTCGACAGCAGTCTACTTTTATGTTCGTGCAGTGTATCAGTTGTTGCATCCATCACTTGATTATCTACCTTGTCGCGGTGTGATGGCTTATACTAGAGCTCAAGACGCTTGGAATCGACATCGGGGACGTATCACGTCCACCCAAGCGGTATCGCCGCAACGATGAGCGATTCACTTGAAGAGGCTCGAAGTAAAACTAAAAGAAAATCATCCTACCTAGTCTCTCCTATCCTTCTTCCCCACCCCTCCCACAACTCTTCCCCCTGGGCTGGATCAAGGTGTCAACAGTACCCTGCCGAGGATCAGCCTGGCTGAGGGCCCAGGACAACTTAAAATAGCTCAGTCGCAAACAGAGTATCCAGAGACAGCGGACACGCTCTGGTATCAACTGCCTTATCTGCATAATGCGGTGCTCTGTGCAGACTGACCACCCTTTCCCTAGCTACTCGTGGGACCACCATTTCAAACAAAAATAAAAAACCAGACCTTGAGGCCGGACCTCAACAAAAAAACCGGCAACAGCCGACATCGTCGGCAGCTCTAAAGGCACTACACGTGTGGAAGAGCATCTGCAGAACCTCTGCATCGATGATTCCGTCAGCGAGTGCTCCGTGCTATCGGACGAACTGAACAGCGCTACACCCACGTGCAGTTCAGCTCCTCCATCTCTCCCCAAGCTCACTGACCAAGAGAGGATATCCCTATGTCGTGAGACTAAAGCGGCTTTCCGAATCCTTGACCGACTAGGCAAAAAGGCGGAAAAGGAGTGGAGTCAGCAAGAGCGGGAATCCCACGTCTGGGCAACTGACATTGCCAGACAGTTCAGCGAGCTAATGAATATAAAGCCTCTGCGGCACTTCGCTACCCGTGGGCAACGCCACCCAACCACCCGTGGCACAAGCTACCCTTCCACCCGTGGCTCACGCCAGTCCTCCACCCGGGGCACTCGCCAACCCACGAATCAGAGAGTGAATCCCTCTCCTCGAAAGAATCGCTCCCACGCTAACGACACACCGAGTCGATCTGGTTTACCAAACCAATCTGGGGGCCAGTCCGTAGTCGCGATAGACTCTGCGCCCAAGAGACGCAGGTCCGTAGACGAGGAGTCCAACGCCTCGAAGAAGACAAAGAGCTCAGTGAGCTCCAAACCCTTCTCCGAGACGGTCAAGGACAGCCTCGTCGTCGCGATAGTGGACCTGTCTGACGAAGAGGGGAGGATCTCCTACGATAAGTGGAGGCTTATTGAAGGCAGAGTGATGAACTGCCTTTACGAGCGTATTCTAACTCATCCCAACTCTCTACCCTCTACCTTTCAAGACTGGCTGGCTGGCATCAAGGCTTTGTCAAGCTAATCGCATGCGACGATCAGAACTCGGTCGACTTCATCGCCGCTGCCATTAGCAGCATAGGTGAAATCTGGCCAGGAGCCAAGCTCAAGGCGGTGGAACGGAGCCAAATCCCCCACAGGCCGAAAGCGAGGATCTGGGTTCCACTCGAACCGCCCGAGCCAGCAAAAGTCCTTAGCCTGATTGCCTATCAGAATCTGGACCTACCAGTCAAAGACTGGAAGGCATTTGAGGAGCCACCGAGCTCTAAAAAGACGGATAACGACACCAAGAGATCTGGCCGCTCGCTAGTCATCTCTCTAACTGTCGAATCACTACCTCTACTCCGCGCGAAGGAGTTTAAGATCCGTTGTGGTCTGAAGGTAATTGATGTAAGGCTTTGCACGGCGGACCGAAATAGCATCGCAGGTCCCTCTAACTTGTCGACTCCCGCCCTCCCCCGCATTGTAATCCTTGATGATGAACCATCATCCCCCGATGATCTAAACGCTACTGTCGTGGAGAGGTCCGTATCAGCTCATAATGATGCTAAAACTGATACAGATTAATCTCCATCATTCTTCCTTAGCATCCGCTAACCTGCTACTTCGCCTCAGTGAACGAGGCTTTGACATTGCCCTGATCCAAGAACGTGGATAAGAGATGACACCGTCATAGGATTGAGGGCCCCAGGATATACGCTATACCACGCGAAGAATGTAGGTAGAACCCGAGCTTGCATTCTTGCTAAAACCTCCTTGAACTTAACTTTTCTTCCCCACCATAGCACAAGAGACCTAGCAGTAACAATGCTTAAATCAAAAAAACACCACCATCTGGCTGGCGTCAGGATACCTACCCTATGAAGACCCCGAGTCTGCTCCATCCAAGGAAGTGGAAAAAGTGGTAGATGAAGCAAGGAGGAGAAGAGAAGCCATCTTATTGGGGTGCGATACCAACGCGTACCATGATCTATGGGGAAGTACCGACACTAACCCTAGAGGTAGGTCTATTTTCGCGTATTTAGTAGGCGCCGACCTAGTAGTTTGTAACAGAGGAAAAAGTCCTACTTTTATTATCAAGACCCGGCAAGAGGTGCTTGACGTCACCTTTGCTTCCCAAAGTATCTATCCTGCAATTTCCAACTGGACTGTATCTGACAGTCATTCGTTTTCCGATCACCGCTATCTGGACTACAAACTGGAAATCTGTCACAGTACCGCACCCTTGGTCTTCCGCCATCGACGGAAAACCGACTGGTGCTTACACAATAAATCCCTCTCTGCTAAACTATCCAATCAAGTGTACACTACACCAACTACACAGTTGGAACTAGCTAAACACCGTTCTAATTTCTGCACTTAATACAGCTTTCATCGAATCCTGTCCGATCACAAGAAGAAAGGTCGGCAATCATTCCCCATGGTGGAATGCAGAACTTAACAGCCTTCGCTGCACAAGCAGGAAACAATTCAATAAAGCCAAACGAACAAGGCTACCACTGGACTGGGAGATCTACAAAGAAAGTCTGAAGAACTTCAAAATAGAGGTTCGGAAAGCTAGACGCAGATCCTGGCGCGGTTTTTGTCAGAGTATTGACAACACGTCTCAATCCTCTAGAGTGCGAAAAGTCCTCTCCAAAACACCAACTATACCTAGTGTCCTCATGAATCCCAATGGATCCTGGGCGGAATCGGACGAAGCATCGCTCAACCTGCTCATGGACACTCACTTCCCCGGCTGCACGCCTACCCCCAACGATGACCGCGCCCTGGTAAATGTGAATGTTATTATTATTATTATTTGTGTAGGGTTATTTTGCACTGCGGCTTAATGGTCTATTGTGCCTCCTGCTAATACCTTGGGGAGGTTTGTTCCCTCGTTAGAGTCCCCTTCGCAACTGCAATTCCTGAGGAATTGTGTTTGAAGGTCATATGCTCTTACTTTGCCTTGGCGAGAATAGTTCACCTTAGAGCTCTTTCTCCAGACCAGTTTCTTTTAAGAATCTGAGAATAAGAAGTGGGTCCATGGTTGGCATATCCTCTTCTGATACTTGGTATTTGCCCAAGTATTTCAATCTTTTGTGGGTCAGTTCCCCACAGGACTCCAGAAGGTGTTCCGGAGTCTCACATGACTCGTTGCAGAATCTGCAAATGCCTTCATTTGTTATACCTAGTTTCCGTAGATGCTCCCTGAGTTTGCAGTGCCCCGTTAGGAAGCCTGTTAGGATCCGTAGGTTATTCTTGCTAAGGCAGATGCAGGCTTCGAATCTTTTCCGGTTGTAACATCCCAGTAGTTTCTTAGCCTGCCTCAGGCCTGTGGTGTTGTTCCAGGTTCTTGCCCTGTCTTCTCTCTCCATTTTCCTGAATTTCTCGCGTATGATTCTCGCGTACCGATTCCACAGAATGGTTCAGGTCCAATGAAGGGTTCTGCGGCCCCTTGTCTTGCCAAGGCGTCCTCTGCTTCGTTACCTTTTATCCCGACGTGACCGGATATCCAGTAAAGTGTAACTTTATTGTTTCTGCCCAGCTCATTAAGTTTGCATAGGCATTCCCACACAAGCTTTGACTTAATGACATAGGAGTCAAGTGCTTTGATAGCTGCTTGGATATCTGACAGTATTGCTATGTCGCAGTTGCTGTATCCCTTTTCGAGATTGAGTTGGATGCATCTGTTAATAGCACATATTTCAGCTTAAAAGATGCTGGTGTACTTGCCCATAAGTTCTGAATGCTTGGTCCTTGGCCCAAATACGCCCGCCCCTGTTCCCTCTCCAGTTCTCGAACCGTCTGTATACCACTTTATCGTGTGGCTGCCCAGTCCGTACATCGTGGATTCGTTGCTCCACTCTTTCTTGTTACTTATAACTTTGTACTAAAGTTTTTCCCAAAGTTAAATTTCCTGATACTGTCGTCCCTGGGGACGGCCAGAAGGGGAAGTTTTTTGAAAAGTGCATCGTATTCTCTCATACTAACACATTTCTCCCTTCCGATACCTTCTTTTGCCATCCTTAGGATCGTTCGCTGCGCATTTTGCTCCACTACAAGATGGAGCGGTGTTAACTCCAGGAGTACTTCCATGGCTGCAGTTGGACACGTTCGCATGGCTCCAGTGATGCAGAGGCACGCAAGTCTTTGCACTTTAGTGAGTGTCTCCCTCGTAGTGCTCCTGCTTTTTTGGATATCTCCTCTGTGTGTTTCTTCCACATGAGTTTGCTATCTAGGTGTAATCCTCGATATTTCACTTGCTTTACAGGAGTCAGTATCGTGCCCGACAGTTGGATTGGCTTCAGTTCAAGTTTTCTCTTCCTCGTGAACGGTACTATTGTGGTTTTGGCCGGATTAATATTAAGCCCAGCTGTGTTGCACCATTCTTGAGTTACTGTTAGGCCCCTTTGTATAATATCACACAGGGTTTCCTCGAATTTCCCCCTGGCAATCAATACAATGTCATCATCCAAGGCTTGTCAAGACTCCACATTAGGGGAGATAACACTCCTCCTTGTGGGCATCCTCTTGTTGTGTTGACCTTGATAATTCCATGTGAAGTTTGAGTTTCTGCTGATCTTGTTCTCAGCAATTCATACATCCACATAGATACAGTCTCGGTGGACCTGCCCGCTCTGTATGCATGCTGACGATAATGCAGTGGGGATGTATTAAGTACATCCTCCCTTAAATGGTTATCCACAGCTTTCTCCATTGTTTTGAGAAGAAAGGATGTTAGGCTGATCGGTCTGAATGACTTAGGCTGTGTTGGGTCCTTCTTCCCCATTTTTGGTATAAACACAACTCTCGCCCGTCTCCATTGGTTTGGAATATATCCCAGTGCAAGACTGCTTTTTGTTATTCTGACCAGGTGTGGTAGTAGTTTTCCTTGCCCCCTTTGCAATAGGGCTGGTATAATACCATCCGCACCCGGTGACTTGAAAGGCTGGAAGGAGCTAATTGCCCACTCGATTCTCCCTCTGGAACAGATAGCCCCTGCAATCTCCCAATCTTGCTTCCGAGGTCTGGTCGTGTTGGTCATGTTCCCGTCATAGGTGTTCTGCAAACTTCCGGGGAAGTGAGTTTCTAAGAGCAGTGATGCTCACAGGCACCTCCTCATCTTATCAGCGAAGATAAGCAGAAATGGGCAGTAAACAGTTTCGAACCATTCAAATCCCCGGGACCCGATGGTATTTTTCCGGCCCAGATTCAGACGGCCTTCAATATAGTATGGCAGTATCTTTCCTGCATTCTGAAGGCTTGTCTTGAGCTCGGAACAACACCAACTGCCTGGACCGAGGTAAGAGTGGTCTTTATACCCAAAGCAGGCAAGACATCGCACACCCTCTCAAAGGACCTTAGACCTATTAGTCTAACGTCCTTCCTTCTCAAGATTCTGGAAAGAATCCTGGACCTACACATCAAGGCCACTATTGATAGCAACCTGCTATCCACGTCACAGCACGCCTACCAAAAAGGTAAGTCTGTCGAAACGGCTTTGCACTCCATCATCCACCCTATCGAAAAATCACTTTTAACCAAAGAGTTCACCATAGTGTCATTTCTAGACATAGAGTGAGCCTTCAACAACGTTGAAACAAATTCGATTACCAGTGCCTTATGTAGGCTCAACATCTGCGAACCCATCTGTTGTTTCATAGAACACATTCGAAAGAACAGGGTAATAACAGCAATAACCTTCGGAAGTAGTACTGTCAAGCGACATGCACATCGAGTCACCCCTCAAGGGGGTGCACTGTCTCCACTATTGTGGAATTTGGTGCTCAACGAGGCTCTTCTAAAGATCGAAAAAATTGGATGCAATATTATTGCCTATGCAGATGATGTCGCCATTCTAACAACAGGCAAATACCCGCAGACGCTGGCCGATGTCATGCAGTCTGCTCTTAGTGAACTGCTCAGATCGACCGATAAATGCGGCCTCTCCGTTAACTCGACGAAGACCGAGCTAGTTCTATTCACAAAAAAACACAAGCTATCTGACTTCACTCCGCCCAAGATAAGGGGATCCACCCTCAAGCTTTCAAATAGTGCTAGCTATTTAGGCCTAAAGCTTGACCGCAAGCTAATTTGGAAGGAGAATGTCGTCGAACGGGCCAGGAAATCGCTGGCCGCTCTATACATCTGCAAGAAAGCAGTAGGCTTCAACTGGGGCCTTAAACCAAGCTTCATGCACTGGCTATACACGTCGGTCATTAAACCGATTCTCATGTATGGAGTATTGGTATGGTGGCCCGCCTTGGAGAAGAAATCCAACCTATCCATAATGGAAAAAACTCAGCGAGTTGCATGTCTCAGTATTACCGGTGCACTGAGAACTTCTCCCACAGCGACGCTCCAAACCATGCTCCACCTGCTTCCGATTGACATCGTCAGTAAGCAATTGGCTGTCAGCTCGGCAATAAGACTGAGAGACTCCAAGCAGTGGAAGGAGCAACACACGAGACATGCCAATATACTTTCGATGCACCGTCATCTTCCCAATTCCACTGACCATCTGCCCACTGAATATGATTTTGACAAGGGCTACACGCACTCGATACCGGACAGAAGTGAGTGGACGCAACGCAATGTCCTTTACAACGAATCGCTGTCAATCTTCACGGACGGGTCCAAAACCAAGGACGGAGTCGGTGCCGGAATTTTCTCCGAAGATCTGGACATACACCTCTCCTTTAACCTTCCAGACTACTGCAGCGTTTTTCAAGCCGAAATCACCGCAGTTCGCAAAGCTACTGACTGGCTGGTGGCTAGCACACTATCAACACCTGATATTGTTATTTATGTCGACAGTCAGGCAGCCATCAAATCCCTCGCATCCAGCACTACGAGATCTAAGGCAGTGAAAGATATGCGACATATCTCTTAACGAGATAGCTGGTCAGTACAACCTCACCCTTTGCTGGGTACCAGGTCACTGTGACATACCGGGGAATTGTGCAGCCGACGAACTAGCACGACAAGGCTCCTCTGGTACAGATAGCATAAGCATCACCGACATCGAAGCGCCAGCGTCTTATGTTAAGTACCTTATTCAAATTGATGCCGAGAAAGTAGCCAATCATCGATGGCAACATCTAGACCAATGTCATACCGCCAGACAGCTCTGGCCGATACACAATAAATCCAGGTCCATCGGACTCCTGAAGCACAAGAGAGGAACCCTCTCAAAAATAACAAATGTCCTCACTGGACACTGCGTCATAGGAAGACATGCCCAGAGATAAGGTATCCCTCATAACGACTTCTGCAGAAGCTGCAGAGATGAAGAGGAAGAAGAGACCATCAGTCATCTCCTGTGCGCCTGTCCTGTGCTCGCCAACATCAGGAAGGCCGCTCTGGGTGAATACTTCTACAATGATCTTAATGATCTCGGCAACGCCTGCACGGCTAAAATTCTCGACTTCATTCAACGAAGCAAATGGTTCCAAGAGTAAGAGGGTGATCCACCCGCCTAACACATCGGCAGTACAATGGACCTACTTTCTGGTCTAAGTGCATCCTCATCGAGGGCCGATCCTAACCTAACCTAACCTAACCTATCAGTTGTTGCATTGCGTCCAAGTTGGCAGTGTGTTGATACCGAGGAATCGTATTGTCCATCTTTCGTTTTATTGTTTTGTTCATTTGTTTTAGATATCATCAATCTCCGTCTGAATATTTATCGCCCTTTTTTCCACATATTTTCCACCCCTTTTGCCACCAATGAGTTAACACTGCGTTTTTGTAAAGCTAATCTTAGATTTTCGAATCATATTTTATCGAAGGTACCGTCAATTCCTATTATTGTGGTCATTGTAAAACTTATATAATGGTATGTATCTCATCTTCCGTAACGCGTAGAGGCTGGTGTAGCGCTGTTTCCTTAGATTTGCCAGTTCTGTACGCATGTTAGGCTGAAATGATGTAATCCTTCCTTCCTGGTTTTGGAAGAAACATCGCATTTGTTTCTCTCCCTGTTACCGGTATGTAGCTTATTGCTAGGCATGCAACGTATATATTCCCCCCATTGTATTGAAGCTGAGAAAATACCATCCGGTCCTGCGGTTTTGTAGGGGAAAAATGTTGCTATCGCTTTTCTAACCTCTTCTTTAGTTACTATCCGTACCCCTTCCGCCCTATCCATCCTGTTTGCTCCTTGTTACCTCGTAGCCCTGGACTGATCTGATCTAATGCTTCCCGGAAAGTGTATTTCCATTAGGGCCTCATTTGGGGAAGTTTATTTATTTATTTAATTAGCGTATGGCGATTGGCGAGATACAATTGAAATTAACATTAAATAACATTTAAAATTAACATTAAAAACAAATTTACATAGAGAATGCTACACATAGTGCACAATTACACTAAAACTAAAATTGGATGTCTAGGTTTTGTAGTCATTGTCTATTGGTATTTTCGGATTGCGCATACAGTATTTACGTGCTTAATTATCTGGATTACGTCTCCACAGTCGCAGTATGGTGAGTCCGTGGCTCGCCATTTAAAAAGTGGTGCAGCACATCTTCCATGGTTTGTACGCAGTTTGTACGCAGTCAGTTGAGACTAACTCACGTTTTTCTTGGGAGGTCGTAGCCAGGGGGCATGATGGTAGGATCTTCTATGCGGAAGACATCGTTCACAGAGCAGGAGGGCCATTCGTTCGTCCAGACATCCGATGCTTTGAAGTTGTTGCTTCTCAGATTTTGGGCCAGTTTCAAGGGTGGATGGCGCAATTTCAGTCGAAATATTGAACTGTTCTCGATATCGTTGTGGATAGGAAGCAGCACGTTAGAGTTAACTTTGTTGTACCCACACAATAGGGAATTTCGGCGGCGAAGCTTATCATGATGTATTTTGATCAGGATTGGGAGGATATTATTCCTGATATTATGCGCATGGATGCATTGAGTTGGCAGTCTATTTTGTTTGCTTGAGCGCTATTGAGTCAGACAGGGTTCGGCGTCCGAGTAAACTAATCCTAATCTCTCCATGTTGTCGAGGCTAGCTTCTGGACTATGTTGCTTCGGGTTTTCAGTTTCGCTGCAGTATAAGTAAGGTTTTTTTTTTGAAGGTAAGCGTTCGGTCTAACGTGACACCTACCCATTTTGGTATGGGATTGTGGTCCAGTTAGACATTGTTCGAAAATACCTCCAGTTTGCTATTTAGGTGGAAACATAACACTTCCATTTTGCTTCTATCTGGGGAAATAATGATTGAGTTTACACATCTTTGTAAGTGTGGTAACAAAAAAACAAAGGTTAGAAGAAGGCTATTTAATAAAGCCAAATCCAACAACTCATGGAGTGAATATAAGATAGCTCTAACAACTTACTGCTCTGCTATTATGAGATCAAAAAGACATACATGGAGGTCTTTCTGCGAAAGCATAAACGATCTCCCTTCAGCTGTTGGGGCCCAGAAAACCCTATCCAAGAACCACAGCAACGGTATTGGTCTCCTACAAATACCTGACGGCAGTTTTACACAGGGATACGGCATGTGCTGAGGAGGTAGAGACTATTCTCCTCCTCCTCTTCATCTCTGCAGCTTCTACAGAAATCGTTTGCTGGGACACCCATTCTAGTGGCGTGTCTACCTAACAAGCAGTGTCCTGTGATTATTCCTACTGTGAGGCTTATGTTCCTTCTATTTATTGAAAGGAAATTTTTGGTTTTCTTTGCGTCAAGTAAAGGCCAGATCTTCCTGGTCGATACGCACGTAGCTAGATTACTCCATCTATTGTTTGCAATAGCTTGCGCTTCGTTAAACATACGGAGTTTCATCACTTGTATTGGTGGTGCCGGTACCTCTCTTTTGACATCTAGCGGTAGTACGGTGCTTTGTTCAGCTAGTTCATCCGCTCTACAGTTGCCTGGAATATCTCTGTGTCCCGGGATCCAGCACAGAGTAATATTGCATCTGTCCGCAATCTCGTTAAGAGATTCGCGGCAATGTTTGACCAACTTAGATCTATCTTATTGTTGACGTTTCCAGAGCTTTAATCGCTGACTGACTGTCTATGTAATGGACGATAGACTTACCATCTATCGGGTGCATAGAGAGTCTGCGCGCTGCTTCACGAACAGCCGATATTTCCGCCTGAAAGATGCTACAGTGGTCCGGAAGTCGGAGAGCAACGTTTATCATAGGTGATTCGGAAAATATACCTAATCCTGTGCCCTCCGATGTTTTGGAACCATCTGTATAGATTTCGATTGCGGCGTCATTTAGAATGATACCTTCATCCCACGCGGATCTGTCAGGGATGGTGGTGTTATATTTGATATTGAGATTAATAAATGGAGATATGTAATCTGTTACTCTGGGATTGGAGTTTTGTAAGATTTTCATGTGACCGATTTGTGAGCTTGACCACTGGAGAGATTCTCTAAGCTTTAGATGCTACCATTTTCCCAAAGATGTTAATGAGATATATATTAAGTAGGGTTTCTAAGGCGGCTGTGGGAGTGGACCTGAAAGCCCCTGTGAAGCATCTGCATGCTAATCGTTGTACTCTTTCGATAGAGTTTGTGTTGCACCTTGTTTCGAGTGCAGGCCACCAGACGAGAACGCCGTAAAGCAGGATTGGTCTGACCACCACCAGGTACAACCAGTGGACTATATCAGGTTGAAGACCCCATTTTGGACCTATAGCCTTTTTACAGGTGTAGATGCCGATTTCCGCTTTCTTGGTTCGGTCTAGAATGTTCTGTTTCCAGTTAAGTTTACTATCGAGGGTCAACCCTAAGTATTTTGCTTTGTTTGTATAGCTGAGTTACGTGTTTCTAAGCTTAGGTGAGGCGATGAACGGGATTTTGTATTTCCTAGTAAAGAGTACTAGTTTAGTTTTGGACGAGTTTACGTTGAGCCCAACGCTGTCCGTTCATTTCGCTACTAAATTTAGCGCCGAGTTCATTAGTTCTCTTAGGGTTTGGGTGAATTTACCTGAAATGGCTATAGCAATATCGTCAGCATATGCTACGACCTTGCAGCCTTTATTTCCTAGTGAAGTGAGTAGCTCATTCACTACTAATATCCAAAGTGGCACCCCCCTGGGGTGTGCCTCTGTGCACTAACCTTTTGGTTGAGCAGCACCCGAGCTCGGATAGAATCTGCCTGCTGTTCAGCATTCGCTCTATCCAGATGCAAAGGCAACAGTCCACCTTCAGGTCAGCGAGCGCTCTTGTGATGGATTCTGTATTGACGTTATTAAAGGCGCCTTCTATGTCAAGGAAAGACACCATAGTATATTCTTTAACGGCAAGAGATTTTTCAATGGTGCCTACTAATTTGAACGGATATCGTTATCGACTAGCCTTTCTAACGTTTTCAGAAAGAAGAAGGAGAGGCAGATTGGTCTGAAATCTTTCGGATTATAATGAGAGGTCTTACTGCATTTCAGGATGAAGACCACCTTAACTCTATTCCACGAGGATGGGGTATAGCCGAATTTAAGGCAGCTGTTGAAAATCACGTGGAGCCAGGGCGCTAAGGGTTTTATGCCCTCTTCCAGTTGTACTGGTGTTATACCATCTAATCCTGGAAATTTATATGGTAGGTAACTATTAACAGCCCAATGAATAGTGTGGGTGTTTCTTATTCCTGTCGGACTTTCCATGATAGAGTGGTGTTGGGGTATAGATGTGTTCGTATCTATAGAGTTTCCTGGGAAATGCGTGTCCATAAGAAGGTTTAATGTTTCTTCTGTGGACTTGGTCCAGTCTCCGTTAGGTTTCTGGATAAAGCTAGGAATATGAGAAGATTTGGAAAGTATTTTCCTCAATCGGCTAGAATTGTTTGTCCTTTCTATATTGCTACAGAATAATCTCCACGATTCTAGCTGAGCTTTCCTTATCTCTTTTTTAAAAACCCTGAGGCTGTTCTTATAGTTTTCCCAATCTTCTGGAGATCGTGAAGACTTTGCTATATTGAACTGTTTCCTACTATCATTTCGGAGTTCTGCTATGCTAGAATTCCACCAAGGTGGTTTATTGTCGTTTCTGTGCCTGCTTATCGGGCAAGCTTTCAAGAAGGCTTTGTTCATAGTTATGGAAACTTTGTCTACAATCTGGTCG
Organism: Brachypalpus laphriformis; assembly: GCA_945910035.1. Taxonomy (NCBI): domain Eukaryota; kingdom Metazoa; phylum Arthropoda; class Insecta; order Diptera; family Syrphidae; genus Brachypalpus; species Brachypalpus laphriformis. Next base: position 132,124,138 of record OX246756.1, read on the forward strand.
ATTTCGGATGGCGAGCAGGGTTGAGTTATCTCGGTGCTGAGTTCTTCATTTAAAAATGTGTTATAAACCTGCCAGTTGGTATTCCTGGGATTCCTAAAGGATTTTGGTGGAGATTTGGTAAATTCCAAACTAAATTGTATATAGTTATGGTCCGAAAAAGAAATATTTTTCGACACAATCCATTTAATAATATTTAGCTTTTGGGTAGTTGGTGGTTAAAGTAATATCTATGTATGAATTTTTGTCTAAAATTAATTAGTAAAAGTAGGTCCAGAACCTATATTACATACTACGAGGTTAGTTTCTATGATGAAATCGAAAAGACGCTCACCTCGATTGTTTGTATAACTGCTTCTCCAAAGGTTGTGGTGGGCATTGGCGTCAGCGCCTATCACTATGGAGATGTTGCCTACTTGGGCTACTTTATCGTCTCGCATATATTTGGTGTTGGTAGTGGGCCTGTGTCATCGTAGGGCATATACGCTGACGATATCCATAGCCTGTCTTTCCCATCGCGGTCTAGCTCCACACATGCGAAGTTCGAATCGCTGAAATTTGGTAAGAAGAAGGCTTTTAAGTTATTTTTTTACTAGAATGCAGGATCTTGGTTTACCTGATCCTTTGGCATAAAGCAAGGAATAATTCTTTGCCCTTAATCCAGCTTGTCACCCAAGGTTCCTGGATAAGGGCAATGTCCTCTCCTCCTGACTGCAGGCGGAGCAAAAGGTTAGCAGAAGCTGCTATAGAATGGTGTAGATTAATCTGTACCAGTCGGAGCATCATTTCTGACTGGTACAGATGCCTCTATTACTGTGGTGTCACCATCCTCCGACTCGGAAGATTCACCACTGTTTTGCTTTGGCAGCGAAACTGTCGCAGCTGGTGTACAGACCGGTCCAATTACTTTGACGCCTGCTGACTCAGCTGGCTTTAGTGATCTTCCAATTAGCGGTCGGAAGGTCAGGATTTTGAATACGGATCAACTTCAGGATATCCGATTCACTGCATGGTCCTGGGGGAATCCAAGTTCAAGCTCTTGGACGGGCCTTTATGTCGCTCCAGTGACAGACCGATAAATCGGCTTTGGCCCAAAGGTGATTAAGCCTTGGGTACTGCCTCTTTTAGGAACGCGATGGAACTGTTGTTGCTGCATTTTAAGAGCTTTGCACCGTTGAGGTACCAGTCAGCGTCCGAAAAGTTCGGTTGCGTAGCAGTTGGGTTCTTAAGATAATGCGCCAGCACGTCTGATGCAAGTCTTGCCTAGAGGAGCCTCCAGTTATCACCACTGATACGGTCCTCCTCATTTCTGCTGTCGCAGATACCGAACACCAGGTAATCTTTCACCACCTCGTTGTGGGGCTTGAGCACCGACTCCGTATTCTTTGCCCTCTTCGGGGTCTTGGAGGCATCGTCCTGGGATCTAGGACGTTTGGACGTTGAGTCCGTTTTAGGTACCACGCCCGAACGTCCTCCCAACTCAGGTTGGCGGTTCGGGGTGTTGCCGAAGAGCCTATTGCCATTCGCAGGTCTCGCCAACTCAGCCTGAGACTTGCTATGTACTGTCGAGTGTACGCGTTTTGGGGGTGGCCTCTTGCTATCAAGTGGCACACTCATTCTCGTTGGAGGGGCCTGCCCTCCCGACTCGGGTTGACTAATCTCCTCAGCGATAACGCTACTCGCCCAGCGTAGTGACTCCTTGTTCTTCTGCTCCCACGATTCCTCTGGTTTCTCGAGAATCCGTGCGAGCGGGTGCTTTGCCAAGCGAAGGTTTCTGTACTTTTTAGCACTAGAGGAATTCCTCTTTTGGATTGCGCGCCCGCAACGTGCCGATACGGCTTTTGCCTGGGACTCTGCATCCGAAGCGGAATTGTCAATGGATCTGGCATCAGAATCCGAAGGGTTTGTATAGTTGTCGTTGTCCGTCGTCTCTCTGTATGTAGGTTTGTTGATTGGGTTATTGTTCTTGTTCGTTGCGTTTGGAAGCAAAGCCTCGGAATTTGTATTTGTGTTTGTTTTTGTTTTTTTGTTTGGTTTTGTATTGAAAGTCTTAAGCGAGTAAGCCGGTGAGAAATGTCCGCCGCCAGCATAGCCGGTTTTACTAGCGGTAAGGCTTATTACGACAGGGCCTGCCAGGGCACCTGAAGGAACTCGTTAGCGACTGATTAAGACCCTCAGCCTTTCATCACTGGGCACAGTTTACACGAAACGCTCACTCCACCCTTTAGAATGGGTTGACTACACTTTAGCTTCAGATACCCTTCCCCGAAGATCTTACAGCATGGGTGGCCCTACTGCAATCGCCCTTCGGGATCATTGGGTCCTTACTAAGCATCTTCACCGCGACAAGGTATGTAGTCCAAGAAGATGTCCCCTACACCTAAATATTATGAAGAATGCGGCCCGTGCTCTAAAGCTTCGCCTTTTATGCAACAACACAAATTTCGAATTAGTTGGCCACACGAAGGTCCTTGAGGACCTTCCGCTACTTACTTCTCCAGCAGTATGCATCTCAGACTTCATGCCTAAAAGCATCCACCTCAATCACCCCTTCACATTTAACATACCTCACCGCAGCTACTGGAGCTATCCTCAAATCCCGCAATGATAATCTCAAATCAATTGGTATACTGACGGTTCAAAAATATCAAATGGGGTTGGAGCTGGTATCTTTGGCCCCAACTACAAACTGTTTACACCATTAGGTCAATCCAGTATTATCTTCCAAGCAGAGGTATATGCCATCGAGCTCTGCGCCAGAGAATGCATTAGACGAAACCTCCGAAGATCACATATTAACATAATGCCAGACAGCCAAGCAGCACTCAAGGCTATCACGTCCTTTGACTATAAACTAAGCTGGTTTGGAATTGTCTCCAGATTCTTTTGCAGCTTGCTGCACGCAATAAAAGACACTTATGGGTCCCCGGTCACAAAGGCATCCCTGGTAATGAAGCGGCTGATAAGCTTGCCAGACTAGGTGTCCAATCTCCTTACATTGGACCTGAACGCTTCTGCGGTTTACCCACTAGCCAGATTAAAATAGAGGTACTCCGCTGGGAACGCGAACAAATGCTCAACCCGGCCTAAGGCATTCCAACAAATTTATTAACTTCTCACAAAATAGAACTAGAGACATTCTATCAATGAGCAAACAGAATGCTAAGATCCTTACTGACTTCCTAACTGGACATTGCTCTCTCAACTACCATCTCAAGAAAATGGGCCGTGTCCAAACGGAAACATGCCGTCTCTTTCTTGAAGACACCGAAACAGCCCATCACATACCATACATGCTGCCCGGCCATAGCCAGACTGAGGCTAAAGCACTTTAATAAAGGCATCACATCACCTTCTGATGTCACCTCTTCCTCAGCTCGAACTATTCTTATCTTGATTAATGAACTTGATTTTAGCTAGATGACAAATCCAAAAAAAAAAAAATCAACCAGGGGATAGCTCAAAAGATTTTTTAGGTTGCAATGCTCCGGGGGTTATTTCATGCCTTCCCTCCCCATTCACCTTAAAAAAAATTGTTTTTTTCTTCAAGGAGCTATATAGGGCAATCCTGCCAATATTGTCCGTCCGTGCAGGATGACGATGGAGAACGCTCATTGCTCCGCTGAGGCCGGCAATGACTTCACTGAGCCCTTTGATATTAAAAAAAGGTTTTAAGCAAGGTAACCCCCTGTCCTGTGGATTCTTTAATATTGTACTTGAACGGATTGTGCGGAAATCACAAGCTAACACCAGACAACTGCTTGCATACATCGATAGTATTGACATTATTGGACTCAGCAGGCTGTCACCGGTACGTTTGCAAGCATTGAAGCAGAATCGGCCAAAATGGGTTTAGCGATAAACGAGGGCAGAACCAAACACATGCTGCCAACAAGAAGTGACAATGAGCATCGTCGAATTGGACAGAACGTCGCCATGGGCATCTACAACTTCAAGGTAGTAAGGGAGTTAGTCTAGCTTGGCTCTGCTATTAATTCTGAAAACGACATCAACGCAGAAATCAAGCGAGAATAACTATTGCCAGTTGCTGTTTTTCTTAACTAATAAGGCAATTTAAGAGTAAAGCTCTATCTCGAACAACTAAGAAGAATCTATATGAGATCGTGATCATCCCAGTACTGCTTTACGGCGCTGACTTTATTGAAGACGGATGAAGATATCCTTAGTCGCTTCGAGAGAAAAATTCTTCGTTGCCGAGTTTTGGAGGAGAAGATTTAATGAAGAACCTTATGAGCTGTACGGTGACATCGAACTGGACGTTTGAGATGGCTAGAACATGAGGAGCGAATGGGCACCAAGACTCCGTATCGCAGAGTCTTTAATTCTAACCTGGGGGGCCTTCTCACTGTAGATGACGCGCACATGTTCAATTTGCCTTGGTACAACTTGCAATACGAAACTGGAGGCAATTAACTAAAGACCGAGCTAAGTGGAGAGGTGTGTTGGTTGAGGCCCAGGTTTACCCCGAACTGTAGCGGCACTTTAGAAGTAAGTTAGATTAATTTTTTTTTTCTCTTATTTCCAAACAAGCTGACCAGTGCTTGCCCGCATTTTAGCTGACGGTTATTTACTTGTTGAAATATAATTGCCAACTGAATAGAATACCGAAAATGTGTAAGCTCAATTATAACTTCCCCCGTGGAAATCCCACCAGAGCATACGCAAACCCGCTTCCAACACACAATTTATTTTAAATTCATTAAAACATTCTAAAAGTGGACAAATCCAAAGATCAGCGCCTCATCTAACAAAATTAAAAAATATTGGAATAGTTCTATGTCAACACATGCATATGCATGTAGATATGTACCTACGCCCTAAGATTTGACAGCACATGGATATCTTAAATAATAAAATTAATAATATCTTAGATTTGGCACTGATAGTGTTTTTTTTCAATTTTAACTCTAGAAGAGATCCCACACTGAAGATCAAAACATAATCATGCGATAGCGCGCCTATATACTCACACACACATACTATTCCAACTATAGCCACTGCTGCATGACTGCTGGCCGTGGTCTCCACTGAAAGAAAATTGTGGGCGATGATTTGATTAATTGTTTTAAGGATTGCTCAGCTTCAGGACAACGCAGAAGGATGTTTTATACCTTAAGTTAATCCGGGGAGCCAGTACTGAGCTACGCCTGTGGTATCAATATTTACAGATGGAAAATTCGATCTCAACCCCCTTTATGCCACTTAGACCTTGAATTTCGGAAAATCCCTTCTTATCTCGTATCTAGGCAAAATAAAGAATACCTGTGCAAAATTTCCGTGGGCGCCGTGGCGTAAGTGGTTAGTGTGTCGGATCACTACGCATGAGGTTCCAAGTTCGAATCTCAGAAAACACCAAAAAGTTTTTTCACGGTCCCACCTCTCGCGAGCGTCTGACAAACATCCGAGAGTATTGTTGTCACGAAAAAGCTTCTCAAATCGCCGTTCGGAGTCGGCATTAAAACTGTAGGTCCCTTCCATTCGTGTGAAAAATATAACGCACACAACATGAGTGGTTGCGAGAAGCTAGGCCCTGGCACTTTAAAGAGCTGTTGCGCCAAATATTTAATTTTTTTTGTGCAAAATTTCAAGTACCTACGAGTACGTCTAGCAGTTTTCGAGAAACGGTGTTCACAAGGAAAATCGACTTTGCTTTTGTAGTATTTAAGATTAAAATTTTACATCTGTCCTTTATAGGACACCAAGTAATTGATTGTACATGTATTTCACGGGATATAATAATACAAGAATAAGATCATTATCCTTATACCTTTTTTGGTTTTAGTTATATGTAAATTATGGGTCGGGGACATAATCCCGAAAACCGAAATCCCGAAAACCCAAAATCCCGAAAATCCAATATCCCGAAAATCCAAAATCCGGAAAACGAAATCCCAAAAAATGATTTAAAATGGAAAATTTGAGCAATTCGCAATATGCATTCAGTTGTGTTGATAAGGTAAGGATGTAAGGAGAGTAAAAAAAGAGCACAGGGTGGACTTTTAGTTGCAGGCAGTCCTGGCATATTCCCCTCATTTTTGGTCGATTTATAACCTTGTGGAACAAAGTCTACCGCGGACACAGAACAACCTAGAGGCGTGGCACCGGCGGCTTAAAGTTCTCGCAGGACATTCACACATTGGTGTATATTCACTGTTTGCTCTTTTAGGTGAGGAGCAAATTCGTGTGAAAACATGTTTATTTAAAATAATTTCCGGTGCAAATCAGCGGCCAAGAAAACGTTACGTGATTAAAGAAATAAAAAAAAAATTAAAAAATTTACGCGGAACTTAACGAGCGTTCCGAAATAAGTTTTCTTAACGGGAATTGCTTTCAATATGAAATTGTTTTGTCATATATCGCTTCTTAAATGCTTTTTGTTAATTAGGCTTTTATGTTTTTATGTTTTATTAATTTGAAGTTTGTTATTTTGTTTAATATTTCAAATGTATTTTCCTGTTTTTTTTTTGTTTCTGCAATAAAATTTTCAGTTCCACTTTCGGGATTTTGGCCTTTCGGGATTTTGGGTTTTCAGGATTTTGGATTTTCGGAATTTTAGGTTTTCGGGATTTTGGAATTTCGAGATTCTGGATTTTCGGGATTTTGGGTTTTCGGGATTACGTTTTTCGGGATTCTGTCCGACTCCCGTAAATTATCATTTTTATTTTTATTTATTATTTATATATATTTTTTTTTTTTGGTTCATCTTTGTTGTAGGTCTACGGGTCTGCGTCCTTGAGTCGTCTTCTTGTGATTGTTTCCTGATAGGGTAAAGCTTGTAGGTCATTGTTTGTGTGCGTGGACAACTTTCTTATGTGTTGTGTGCTCATATTTTTTATTTCTTCGTTGATTAAAGGTATGCCAAGATCACGATGTATACTGTCATTAGATATGTACCAAGGATCATCTATAATTGTCCGAAGAATTTTGTTTTGCAGTCTTTGAATAATGGCTACATTTGATGTACTGGCGGTGCCCCATATTTGTATTCTATATATCCAGATTGGTTTGATTATGGTTTTGTATATTAATAGCTTCTTCTCTGTCGATAGTTTTGAACTTTTTTTCAGGAGCCAATACAGTTCTCTAAATTTGATTTTAATTTGGTTTCGTTTTTGCATTATGTGATGTTTCCATGTCAGTTTGTTGTCTATATGAATTCACAGGTATTTCACATGTTTGTCAATAGGTATTTTATTGATTTCAAAAGATTAAGACGATAGAAAGGAAAAACTCAACCAGCTTTGATGAATGCAAAAACGGAAGTGAAGTGTTTTATTGAATTAATTTTATAAAGACTAGAGTATAAAGAAAATTAGAGTGAAGATAATCACATTTGGTTTTAACTAGAGAAGTGTCTAATTTTATACAAATAGAGATGCGCAATAAAACCCTATAATATAACATAGACATTTTATGGGTTCTTAACATATTTGCTTGTTGTTTAAATAAATGGCTTGAGGACTAAAACTTCTTTTGGTGGCATAAATAACTTGCACTGTTTTATCTTCGTTGACTTAAAATCCCCATCTACTGAACCAGTCCACTGTTTTGCCCATTATATACTGTACTATGTTGGTACCCGTTTGAAGGTAATTATGACAGGAAAGAATCACCGTGTCAGCCGCAAATGTTGCTACCATAGTGTTTAGATTTCTTGGTTTTGGTATGTCAGCTGTATACAAAAGTTATAATATCGGTCCCAGAACACTTCCTTGAGGAACACCTGCGTCTACTTTGCACATGTCTGAATATCCGTCATTGTACCTTACATAAAAGAATCTGTCGTTTAAATAGCTCTTAATAACGGGGTGGTAGTCTGGTAGCATTCGTTTTAATTTTTGAATGACTCCTTTATGCCAAACACGATCGAATGCTTTGGCAACGTCCCGGTCGTTAAGGATCTTACTTGATACTCTGTGAACCTCTTGAATTGTTGAATATTGTCTACGAAATCCAAATTGATGGTCGGGGGTGAGGCTTTTTTGTTGTATGGCTACTTCCATAGGGTCGAGAAGCAATTTTTCAAATGTCTTGGATAATTGTAGCGTCCTTACCTGGTTTTGGTATTGCGGTTCTTTTTTATACTTTCCGAACTTTTGGGAAGTGGTTTAATCTAAGAATGGCATTAAAAATAATCCTCAGGTATTTAATTGCCGTGTCGGGTAGTTCTTTTAACATTCTTCCTGTTATCATGTCATAATTTCTTCTTCTTCTTACTTCTGACTTCTTAATATTTAGTCTATCTTGGAGGAAGTGTTTTATTTCAGTTGTGTCGAATGCTTTTATTGTCCTGTACGTCGTAATGTTAACTTTAGGCATCGAGGTATTAGTTTGGTTGATAGGATTAGTGAATGTTGTTTTCAAGTAATCTGCAAGTATTTGAGCTTTGTTTGTATTTGTCATAACCCAAGTGTTGTTCAGTTTTAGTAAAGGTGGTTGGTAGATGCTACCTTTTCTAAGTTTTTTATTTAGTTTCAAAGTGAGCAGTTAGGTGATTTAGTCGCTGATAGGTTTGATAAAAGTTTATTGGTGTTGTCATTATTATGTGTCTGTAAAGGTTTTTTTTAGCTCTTTTGTTGATTTGTTTAATTTTGCCTTGTCGAGTGGGAATCTGTTAACTTGCCATGCCTTTCGCAGTCTCCGTTTTTCTTTCATTTTTTATTTAATTAATTGCGGTACGTTGAATTGATTGGTTTTAATTTTATTGCGGCGAGTTGAATTGTGTCATTTAGATGCATAATGGCACTTTCGAGTTCATTTGGTGTCTTAAGAAATATTTGAAGTTCTATCCCCGCGTCAATTATTTCGCGGAATGTGGTCCAGTCTGTCTTATAGTTGGATAATTGTACTCCTGGAGTTTGAAATTCAATTATAATGGGTGAATGGTCAGAAGATAGTTCAAGGCATGATTTTATTGTCAAATATTTCTGATTAATATTCCTAACTATGCAGAAGTCTATGAAGTCATGGTCTGTGGGCCAGTGTGTGGGTTCTCCAGTGCTGATGTGCTTACAATTGGTTATTATTATTGCGTCTAGTAGGTTTTTTCCTTTTTTGTTTGTGAGTCTGGATCCGCAGTCGGTATGCTTAGCATTAAAGTTTCCCCCTGCGATAAATCGTGAACCCAGAGTTTTGAGGTAGTCCGTGTATTGTGTTGTACTGATTACGTGTTTCCTTGTAAATCTTCTATTTGAATTGTCGCTGATTGTATGTGTTCTGTTTTGTACTCTTGTAGTTCTATGTATCTTGTCTGACTAGGATTGCCGCACCACCGCGGGCTCGTCCACTAGGGTGATTTGTGTGGTGTATGTTCTATTTTGGAATTTTAAGATAGCTTTTGTTTGTTTAGTGTGTTTTCGAAATTAGGGCGATATCAACAGAATTGTCTTTGACGAACTGTTTCAGTTCCAACGTATGTGGTATTAGGCCATCAGCGTTCCATACAACTATTTTTAATTTTTTATTGTGTCTGTCCATTCATTTTCTTCATTAAACGTGTAAGGATATTCATCATGTTACTAATTTGTGTTATGAGTTGTTTCATCATGATCGTCGGATGTATTTGCGGTGTTAGTGTGTGTTTGTCGTCTGATTATTTATGGTGGTGCCATATGATGCAGCTTGTGCAAACCTTGGGGGAGATGTATTCGTTGTGTTAGTTTGTATTTGTTCGTTTATGACTTGTGTGCTTTGTGCGCTTAGTGCCACCTCATTCGATGTGACTTGTGCATAAGTTCAGGTGTGGTTTGCAGGTGGTTCGCGTGTGCTATCTGTTTCAGTTCGGGGATTCTCGTTGTTGGTCGTCAGTTTTTTTTTCCGTAAGGCAGGATATCTCTGAACTGTGAGAGCTTTGTACATATATTTCACAACCTTCGTAATTTGCGGTGTGTTTTTCTCCACAAAATACACATTTTACTCCGTCACTGTTTGGTCCAAGTTCGCATTCGATAGTTTTGTGTTTTCCTACGCATTTTACGCAGGTTGGTTCCTTTGTGCAATATTTTTTGGTGTGTCCGTATCTCGGGCAGTTCGTACATTGGGGTATAAGTCGTTTTTGATGCGGTGGTTCGAACGATATTTTACAGTGTAGTAAATGGGTAATGCTGTAAATATTTTTGTTATTGTCGCTGTTTTCGAGTTTTATAGAGAAGAGTGGTAGTGGATATTTGGTGCCCCTTTGTAATATGTTATGTATATTTTTAACATTGTGGCCTAGGACGGCAAGATCTTTTCTAAATTCGTCTTGGTCAGCGGAGTGGTGCATATTTCGAAGCATGACCCGAATTACTCTTTGTTCCTTGGGTTTATATGTGTAATACTGTGTGCTTTTTTGTTGAGGTATCTTTAGTATGATTGTATAAGCTATGGAATCTATGGGCTGAATTTTTATTTTGTCATTTGGTAGCACTCTTAATTCGTATGAATTTTTTGTTGTCTCGTTATCTAGAGCGTTGGTTAGGACATTTATATACTTTACTCCTTGGACATATCTGTGGCAATAAGTTGAAGTAGCTTATGTCCATTTTCACGATTTTGCAAGAGAAGCATTTAAAGTTGTCGCTTATGTGAAAATCGTATGAATTTTTGAATTGCGCCACTACGCTGATAGCCATAACTCAGCAGTCTTTACAGATATGCAAATTGGAAAAGAATACTTTGTGTAATTGGGAACGTTTTTCTGTAATTAATTCAATTTTGAGTTAAGTCGACTTAAGCTACTTCAGCTTATTGCAATGGTGTAGTGGTAACGTCGTCAATTGCCACGCTAATGGTTCATGGTTCAAATCGTGATTTCAGCAAGCATTTATTTATTTCTCATGGAATGTATAAAGTCAGTCCGATCATTTGCAAAAAGCTTCTGTGAACACTACTGTGAAGGCATAACACTGCCGAAAGCTTGGTCATGTGGCTGGAAAAATTGTTCGCTCTGTTGATGATGATTTGCTCTTGACATCGGTTATCGGGAAAAAAGTACTGTGAATCAGAAGCAAAGACAATAATAACAAAAATCTCCCCCATTATCTGGACGCCACCCCCGGAGAATAGCTGAAGCATAAACTACTGAGCTTCAAGAACCACTACATTAAAATCTTTCTCTCTCTCTCTCCATCCATCCTTTCCAACGCCCGCACTGTGGGCAAACATGTTAAAGGTATTCATAACCCTTTGAGTGCCCGCAAATCATAAAAAAAAGAAAAAAAAAGAAAAAGGAAAGATATATTGGTGGTGGCTTGGATACTTTCTTAGGTGCCTCTTTATCTTTATTCTCATTCAGTGAATTGTCGGTTTAATTTTCATCGTCCATTGATAGTATGTCGAATTGATTATTTGAGTTAACGTTTGGCTGACTAAGCCAGTAGTTTTTTAAGGCGTTCTGATTTCTCCTTCTTGAGTTTTGTTCACTCACGCCGAGAACTCCACCAAAAATGATAGCGTCAAAAAGCCTTAGAGCCGAAGATAGCGCTATAATTGTAAGTACTCCGAAAATACAAAAACAGAAATCTGGAACTGAAACCAGTATAATTGAAAGTGAACCTAAAACAGATTCACAAGCGAAAACTAACAACTATTATAATGAATGGCAAGCTGAACTTGAAGCAAGGAAAAATCTTGAAATAAGTTGCAAGTTTGCAAAACCAAATAAGAGAGCTGGAAAAAAGGGTCACCATTCTGGACTGCTCTAACAATTGTCCGGCCCAACTTGCTCAGCAAAATACAGAAAAGGAATACCTCACAGATGAAGAGGAGCTCATACTGGAAACAGACAGCCATCTAAAGAAAAACAAAAGGCCTACGAAAAAGCGCAAGGCAGAAGACAGTCCTGAATTATCTGCAAGAAGTCAGGATGCTAAGCAAGCAAATTTACAAGGTAAGACAAGTGATAAAGGGCTTGGGAAGTTAACCACTGGTTTGAAAAAACAGCCACTACCACCACCACTAATGATCTCGGGAGTGGACAGATTTGGAGAGTTAAAAAAAGTAATAGAACAAAAAAAGAAAAAGGCTTGTAAATTCACATCCTATAATAACAATTAATGGAAAATAAATGTCGATGACAATGACACATATAGAGAAATCACTGAAGAATTGACAAAAACAAAGTTCCAGTGGCACTCATATGAAAATAAAGCTACTAGACCAGTTAGAGTAGTAGCCAGAGGTCTTCACTTCTCGTGTGATGAACACGATATCGTCGAAGACTTGAGTAATAAAACATTTAGGATTTTGGAAGCCAAAAACCTAATTAAAAAAGAAACCACACAAGGTAGTGATGGGCAACCAATGACAAGAAACAGAAAATTATCTCTTTTTAAGCTCTCTTTTCATAATCAAGAAGAAGTCGAAAAGATATATAATATAAAATCAATAAGGGGTATTGTTGTAAAGATCGAGCCACTTCGAAAGAATTCAAACTCAATACCCCAATGCAAATAATGCCAAGCTTTCGGGCATACGCAAAGTTATTGTAAAAGAGATTTTGCTTGCGTTAAATGCAAAGGAAAACATCCCACAAATAAGTGTCCTCTAAAGAAGGACGAGAAAGCAAAATGCATCAACTGTCATGGTGATCACCCAGCAAATTATAGAGGTTGTCCGATGGCAAAAGAATATCGAGAAAGCAAAAATAAATCTTCTAAAATCAACCAACGAAGTGCATCCAATAATAAAAGCAAGCAACAAGTAAACGCTGAAAACAAGAAACTAGACAAAGTGCCAATTGCTGCTAAAACGAACATACCAACTGTAGAAAGTAAATCATATTCCCAAATTGTGAAAAATACACGAAAGGAAGAGGAAATATCGGTAAAGGAAATGCTTATTACTATTATCCAAAGATTGGATAATCAGGATAAAATTATTAAACTGCTAAGCAAAGAAGCAGGAAAAAAACAACAAAATATTAATGATTAAAATAATCTAAATGTCGCAACGTGGAATGCAAATGGTTTACTCCAACACATCCCTGAATTTCAGGTTTTTCTATGTAACGAAGATATTGATGTTTGCCTGATTTCTGAAACTCATTTCAAACAGGGAACTAAGATTAGAATTCCTGGGTATCTTTGTTTTCACTTTCCTCATCCAGCTGACAGTGCCAGGAGAGGGAGTGCTGTGATTGATCATTACGAGTTGCCAAAAAAAAACAAAACAAACAATGCAAGTAGCGTCAATAAACATAGAAACTAAATGCAAGGAGTTTAAAATAGCTGTGATATACTGCCCACCCAAGCACTCGCCTACAGAGGAAGACCTAATTGATCTCTTCTAAATGTTAGGTAACCATTTCATCATCGGTGGTGACTTTAATGCAAAACATACATATTGGGGGTCAAGACTGATAACAACAAAAGGCAGGAAGCTTTACAAATCAGGGCGAAATTTTAACTGTAAATTTATTTCGACTGGATCACCCACTAATTGGCCATCTGACCCAACGAAAATACCAGATGTTATCGACTTCTTCATAACGAAAGGTATTAATAGAATAGAAGTTAAAGTTAAAAGCAGTGATGATATGTCATCGGATCATACACCTGTAATACTAACAGTCAATGGTTTATTGATAGAACGGATAAAAAACCCACGACTAACAAACAAAAGAATGAACTGGTGTAAATTCAGAGAGAACTTCTCGAAGGTTTCATTAACAACAAAACATATTGACATTGAAACAGAACAATTCATTGCCGATGTGCAGCAGGCACAATAGGCTTAATAGACTCAATAATAGGCTTAAAAAAACTAATACTGTATTCAAAAATGATTCTCTAGCTAAATACCTTTGTAATCTAACGGCTGATAAAGTCACAGACTACTCCCTTTGGAAGGCTGCTAAACGTTTAAAGAGACCTCAAGCGCAAGATCCCCCGTTGAAAACATCTGATTGGAAATGGATCGACAATCCAAAGGAAAATGCTAAACTCTTTTGTCAGCACATTTCAAATGTTTTCAAACCGATCTCATAACTGCTCAAATCTTGAAGGAACTTCCTCCAACTGCATTGCTGAAACACAAGCTTATAATTAATGCTTGCTTTAACAGAGGTATGTCCCACATCACTGGAAGATAGCAGAAATTATTGTTATTCCTAAACAAGGTAAGCCTTTATCAGAAGTTACCTCATATAGGCCAATCTCACTTTTACCGTTATTTTCAAAACTTTTCGAGAAACTCCTTCTTAAAAGGTTAGACCCAGTTATAGAGCAAAGAAAGCTTATCCCTACCCATCAATTCGGGTTTAGGAATAAACACTCGACGATAGACCAGATACATTGTATAACTAATGTTATAGCTAAGGCACTGGAAGAAAAACAAATTTGTTCTGCAATATTCTTAGACGTTGCACAGGCTTTTGATAAAGTTTGGCATAAGGGTTTAGAGTATAAACTTCATAGGGATCTATCTAGACAGTACTATTAGATCCTTAAATCTTATGTAGGTAATAGATTCTTTAGAGTTCGTTATGGCTCAGCGTATTCTGAACTTAAAGAAATACAAGCAGGTGTTCCACAGGGAAGTGTTCTAGGACCCGCTTTGTATTTATTATATACGAGTGATATACCGCATGCGAGTGATATCATGAAAGCCACATTTGCAGACGACACTGCACTTCTATCAATAGATGGATGTGTGGCTAAAGCTACAAAATTCGATTAACGAGATACGTGATGGGACGCAGCGATGGCGAATTAAACTTAATGAGTCAAAGTCCATCCATATCAATTTTACAAATAAAAAAATAACGAATCTTCCCGTGGTTATTATTAATCAAGTAGCTCCTTACTCTAACACAGCTAAGTATCTCGGTATGAATCTAGATGCTAAACTGAAATGGAAGGAACATGTGAAAAAGAAAGTAGAAGAGCTAAATATTAGATATAGAAAACATTATTGGTTGTTAGGATATAACTCAGAACTGTCCATTGAGAATAAAATCCTATTATACAATCAGATATTAAAACCCGTTTGGACATATGGTATCCAATTATGGGGTTGCACAAAGAAATCAAATGTTCAAATGTTGCAAACATTTCAAAATAAGGTCGTTCGGGGAATAGTGAATGCCCCATGGTACATTAGAAATAGTGACTTGCATCGAGATTTGCAGATCGACCTCGTAGCAGATACAATTAAAAAGTACGCAATGCGTCACAACGAGCGTTTGCAGATGCATATCAATCCTGAGATAGACGATGTCTTAAATGTACGAAATAATATTCGTAGGTTAAGAAGAACCAAGCCCCATGAACTTTTTTGACAATTACGAGAGCCTGTATTTAAATTATAATACCTTCTCAAACCCGACTTAACGTTGAAAATAAAATCTTTGTCGATCACTAGTTGATTGGTCATGATCAAGGAGGTGTTTTTAGTGCGGTTGGAGTCCTACACTACTTTGGGTTTCTAACCCCACTGTGTCTTTCGAGATTTTTACCTTCATAAAAAAAAAAAAAAAGTTGAGCGTCAAACTGCGTCAAAATGTAATCTTAAGTATTTCACAATAGGTTACCGTATCAACTCAATGCCGTTAACACATTTATCGTCCAATAAAATATCAATCAACTTTTGAAAAAATAGATAAAGTCCAAGGCCGAAAAGCTAATAATTTTAGATTTATCAACAATAGATTTATTTTCCTATCCTTAGTAACTCATGCATAACTTCAAATCATGGCGATTTCGCTGTACAACGGAAAGTCCTAAATCTTATCTTTTTACTTGGCAATTGAATTACTGTATCGAGGACTTTCGAATAATTTATTTCAATTTCGTTCCCAAAAAGCTTTAATTAGCTCTGATCATACATGATCTTTTTTCATTAGTAGTTGTTAAGACAAACAAACTCGTCAACTTTTTTTTTGGAATTTCATAAATATAAAAGTGTTTATCTTTACACAAGCAGTACTTTTGAAAACGTCGCTTTAATTTATCCCATGGGGCCACCTTAAACCAAAGCGTATCTGTGAGCCGGAAATAATATGATTGGCCATTCCAAGCCGTGCAGATTGTCAATCGCACCCACCTGTGAGGTGCACAATTTTTCCCTGGGGAATACACGCCAGAAGCTAGAACAAAGATTGACGTAAGATATCCTTGTTTAGAACAAAAATAATAATGTTGCACCACCCAATGAGATTTCAATTTTGATAACACCTCATTCCACCATCACTTCGAGCCGATTCTGCGTTCTGGTGCCGTAATACTATTGCAACTGAGTTACGGAGTACTGTGCTCGCCAGAGATATTTACTCGTATGCATTTATGACCAACACATTGAACAGTAGTTCTACGCAAGCAAGTTTCACTTCAAGACATATCGCTTTCATGTGCAATATAATTTACTGATTTCAATTATTGATACCATATGTCCAAACATGTGCTCCCACATTGCTGCACTGCAGAAAGAATAAAAAAGATTGAGTTAATTGAAAGACATGTACCCAGAATCTATGTATTTCCACAGATGGTAGCTAAATCAAATTCGCCGCAAGGATCTCTGGGCGTCAGTTCCAAAATCAATCTATGCACTGTTGAACGAAAACAGAGTATTACCAACAACCAGACCAAGAACTACTGCAAAGAGTGCGCTAAGCACAAACTATAAACACATTATTTATTTTATGAGGGTAAGTCTTATGCGAATTTACTTCCAAAGCCATCTCGACGTCCGTCGCTGTCCAGCATCCTCCAAATTGACCAACGATGCTGAACATATATGGTCTGACGGATAACAAACGAACATCGATAGACCCACCGATCGATCCGCAAACTGGCAGAAGTAAACATATCACAGCTGGCTGTTTCTTCGCACACTTTGTAGCTTAGCTACTACTAACTAACAAATGGCTGGAGATTCCTTCAACAAAAAGAGATTGAAAATTTAAAATAAAAAATGTATACCATGGGATTAAAAGAAGTAACTTCTAGAATGCGTTACGTTTACCAACCTTTTGCTGGTACAAGATGTTAGCTATTTGATACACAGTATCCGTAATCATATAAATCATGTTCGAAGAGGGATTCATTAAAACGTTCTCATTCGCTTCCATTTCGTACGCATGTCAAGTTTGTTCAACTCGTATTTGGTATATTAGTGCATCATCCACTTGAACGTGCTTTTACTGACACTCAACACCAGATACACGACAGTGAGTGTTTCTGTTAAGGACGTACACTGTGTTCTTGTACCTGGACCTAAGTGCGACTTCCTTTGATAGGCAGTCGAATGGAAGAAGAATAAAAGTTCACGGTCAATGTCACCAATGTGTGTTGCAATGGTTGCATGATCTAGACAGTACTTACATATGTACAATACGTATGTATCTACTACACCCATATGCGTTACGCGAGCATTGCGGGAACTCCCTGAGAATGAATACTTCGTAAGTGATTGAAATTGAAATAAAAACATAGTATTTCCGATTCTTACATCTTGTTCATCCTGCAGCAAACATGGCATTGCTGTGATGCATGTCAGTAGTGTACGCATTGAAAACTCAAACATTTCTTGTATTTTTTTTCTTACAATTATTTTTTGTCGCCCCAGTGCATGTGTGCGGACAAAAAAAAACTTCATGGGAATAGTGGATAGTGCGCAAAGGAAGGGACCATTGACTGCATATAAAATATTTGTATTGTAGAACTGATGAAACGAACGAGGTTCCACTTTTTTATCGAGCCAAATTAAAATCAATAAACTAGTAAGATTTTCATTGTGGTTTCAATAAAATTCCAATTATTATTATAGGAACTGACATGGGTACTTGTTCAGCTCCAACGAAAAACAATTGATGAACAAGGTTCCAACAGAATTTGTATTCTCATACACAATGACCTTGATTCCTTAGCCAATCTGCGCTGACTGTCTGACATACATGTGTACATATCCATGCATGCGATAGCCTATGGTAGTTAATGAACTAAGTACAAATCGTTTAGCATTCAATGCAGCATTCTTGTAACACCCGTGTTTCTTTTTTTTATCCTAGTTATTCGTGGTCAACTCTTTTAGTACGAAATCGCCAAGTCCTATGGTCCTATGGTTCTACTTTCCTGCTGTCGACTTGTGCATTTTTCATGGCATTTTTGACAAAGGTCATCCATGATGCACATTTATGTTCATCTGGTATCCTCATGATGTGTTCGTTCCATCTCAAACGAGTTTCTCCGATCTCCTCTTCATTAGACTTTATTTCAAAAGTTTTTTTTTTTGGTTGCGCCTGGAGGTGCAGGAATCTTCAAAAGATACCAATAGTCCGTACCATTGGTTATGCCCGATTCATATGGTATATCTGACAATGCCATCAGTGCTAGTCAGTATATGCCTACGGGCTAAACCTCACCCCTCAGAGAGGCACTATGAGAACCGGCTGCGCGTACTCATAGTAGCAGGAAATTCGTGCCTCTCATTTTTTCATTTTTGTGATGACTACGACTAAGTTGCCTTAGCACGTAGTTTACGCTTCTGTAGTGTTAATCGCGTTAGGTAGGTAGCTTTCCAGTGAAGGCACCTACTAATACCGTCATTACATGCGGTTTTTCTTTACGGCACTAGGTCGAAAGGTCTTGTTCTTTGTAGTCGACGCTCAAGGTTTGTCACGTCCATAGTACGGATTATTTCATTATTGCAGTGAACATGAAGACGGGTACGAAGTTTGCGAGCAAAGTTTCTTACTTCGTCCCTCACGGTAGCAATTCCTAGATCTCTATGAATATCACTATTCCGTATATACCAAGGAGCATTCACGATTGCTCTTAGTATTTTGTTTTGAAATGCTTGCAGTAGAGCCATATTGCTTGGTTTGGTACAACCCCAAAGTTGTATACCATATGTCCAGGACGGTTTTAGCACTTGCTTATACAGAAGCAGTTTGTTGTGGTCAAAAGGTAGTGCATGCGATCATATGAAAACACAAGCGTTTTCACTCAGCTGAGGCCTACCAACTCCTACTCTCAACCTCCACGCAGTCACAGCCGGGTGCCTAATACCTTAATCCAAGAAATGGGTAACCAACCCCGTTTGGCGGATTCTTGGTGGCAGCAGATGAGAGAGGGGGGGAAAAGTGCTTTTCTCACTAGAGCACTTCTTCCTGTTCCAGGTGGCAGCGGACGAATTCCCTAGACGGAGTCAACGGTGGAGTCTATAGTTCCAGTTAGGTTGAACTTAGTGAATACCCTGCGCGAGCTGCTTCGACGTATTCGGATCACAGGTCGGTAAGGAATTTCCAATGTTGGTCAGGACATTTGAATAGAGATGGTGGCGGAGGAGCCCGTAATGGGCCAACGGCAGCGCTCATACTCCCGTAGTGGACTACCGGCACCGGTGTACCCGGCCCCTCGTCCTAGGGGAATAATTAAGGAACTGGCCCTCCAGGTTGGGGGTTGTGACGTCGGGGTAACTTCCCTACCACGTAAAAAACGATGGTTCCGAAACAACCAAAAGTCTCGGATAAGGATGACTCAACTAATGACGACCCCAGCAAACGAAATAAGGACAACGACCTTCGGATCTGTACGTGGAATGTTCTGTCCCTTTACAAACCACGTGCAGCCGAACAACTAGCAGAGGCCCTAGACTGCTATAAAGCAGATATTACCGCCATCCAGCAAGTGCGATGGGATGGGCCGGGCAAAAAGAGAATGAAAAACTGTGAAATCTACTACGGTGATTGCTACAGAGGCAACAGGCAGCGTTTATTCGGATGCGGATTTGTCATACGCGGCAGACTTAGGCAAGAAGCCTTAAGCTTCCGACACGTGACCGAGCGTATTATGACTATCCGGATCAAGGCTAAATTCGCTAACATAAGCCTAATATGTGTTCATGCCCCCACAGAAGAAAAGGACCCTGCCACCAAAGAGTGTTTGAACGAGCTCCTCGACAAAACATACGAGCAATGTCCTAAATACGAAATCGTATTGGGCGATTTTAACGCCAAAATAGGAAAGGAGGACGTCTTTGGCAGGGCAGTCGGTAAGCATAGCCTACACGACACCACGTCTGATAACGGACTAAGGCTAATTGATTTCGCTGTGGAACGAAATGTCACCATAGCAAGCACATGGTTTCCTCATCTCGATATTCATAAGCAGACATGGCGGTCCAATGATCATGTCACGATCAACCAAATTGATCATATTGCGATCGACGCAAGGCATGCCTCCAGTATTCTGGATGTCCGGACCTTCCGAGCGGCCAACATAGACTCGGATCATTACCTTGTTGTAGCCAAGGTACGAATGCGGATATCCCAATCTGAGCAACAAAGAAGAATTACTGTGAGAAAATTTAACTTCGAAAAGCTACAATCGCAAGAGACCGCCAGACTCTTCGCTGAACGCGTATCCCGAAATCTCTCAATCACCCCTTTGCCGCCAGCATCAAGTACCGAAGACCAGTGGCAACGCTGCCAACATGCGATCAGAAACGCCGCGACTGATGTGCTGGGTCTCGCTCGCCCACCACCGCGAAACCGCTGGTTTGACGTAGAATGCCGGCGAGTGCATGCAGCAAAACAAGAGGCATATAAAGCGGCGCTGCAAAGGAAGACGAGAGCTGCTCGTGAGCTCTACGAGCAAAAGAGACGGGAAGAACATCGGCTTCTCCAAAAGAAGAAGAAAGAGCATGAGAAGCGCGCGTTTGAGAATATCGAGAGTTTATACTCCAGGAACAATGTACGGAAGTTTTACCAAAAGGTAAAAAGAACGTGTCAGAGAAGCAATACCCGTACAGGAACCTGTAGAGATGAAAATGGAAACCTCGTACTAGAATCACAGTCGGTGCTGAGAATATGGAAAAACTACTTCTGCAGACTGTATAACAACGACGAAGGCCAACATCCCGCTGTCAGGCAGAATGAACCATTCAATATAGACGATGATAGTCAAAATTTCCGTCCACCTAACCATAACGAAGTGAGGATAGCAAAAAAAAAAAAATCCAACAAGGCTGCTGGACCTGACGGCTTACCGGCCGAACTTTTGAAGGCAGCTGGTGATGAATTGGTAGAGTGCATACACCAACTCATTTCTAATATATGGTCAGACGAGTGTATGCCTGATGAATGGAATCTCATCTCACCTCTCGTTTGTCCGATCCATAAGAAAGGAGACCCCCTCAACTGCGGCAATTATAGAGGCATCAGTCTCCACATCGCATACAAAATCTTTTTTGCGATATTGTGTGAACGCCTGAAACCTTTTATCAACACCCTGATTGGACTCTATCAGTGCGGTTTCAGGCCAGGAATGTCCACCATCGATCAAATCTTCACACTCCCGCAGATCCTGGAGAAAATCCAAGAAGTCCAAATCGATACTCATCATCTCTTTATCGATTTCAAGGCCGCCTATGATAGCATCTATAGAGAAGAGCTTTATAGAACCATGTCTAGTTTTGACATCCCTGCCAAACTTGTTCGTCTGTGCAGGATGACGATGGAGAACGCTCGCTGGTCGGTAATGACCTCACCGAGACCTTTGATGTCAAAAAAGGTTTTAGACAAGGTGACGCGTTGTCATGTGACTTCTTTCATATTGTACTTGAACGGATTGTGCGGAACACACAAACCAACACCGGAGGCACAATCTATCACAAGTCTGTACAACTGCTTACATACGCCGACGATATAGACATTATTGGAAGAATTCAGCCGGCTGTCACCGGTGTGTTTGCAAGCATTGAGGTGGAAGCGGCCAAAATGGGTTTAGCGATAAACGAGGACAAAACCAAGTATATGCTGTCAACAAGAAGGGACAATCAACACCGACGAATTGGACAGAACACAACAGTCGGCACCTATAACTTCGAGGCAGTAAGGGACTTTGTCTACCTTGGCTCTGCTATAAACTCTGAGAACAAGATCAGCGTAGAATAACTCTTACCAATCGCTGTTTTTCTGGGCTTATAGGGCAATTCAACAGTAAAGCCCTATCTCCAGCGACTAAGGAGACTCTGTATAAGACTCTGAACATCCCAGTCCTGCTTTACGGCGCTGAGACATGGACTTTATTAAAAGAAGATGAAGATATCCTTGGTCGCTTCGGGAGAAAAGTTATTCGTAGGATATTCGGTCCGGTCTGCGTTGCCGGGTTTTGGAGGAGAAGATTCAATCACGAGCTGTGCAGCGACATCGACCTAGTCAAAAAAACTGTTGGACGTCTGAGATGGCTAGGACATGTAGGGCGAATGGACGCCAACGCTCCAGCCCGCAGAATCTTCGAATCTAACATCGAGGGACGACGCAGTAGAGGGAATTATCGCCGTAGGTGGCGCGCACAAGTTCAAGGGGACCTCGACCAACTCAGAGTGTGCAACTGGAGGCAATTAGCGAAAGACCGAGCTAAATGAGAGGCTTATTGGTTGACGCCCAGGTTCACCCCGAACTGTAGCGCTATCTAAGTAAGTAAGTAAGTAAGAGCTAAATGGAGAGGCTTGCTGGTTGAGGCCCAGGCTCACCCCAAACTGTAGCGCCACCTAAATAAGCAAATAAGCTAAGGCTGCTGGGACGGTACGATATGGGTGATTGTTCCGCCTGTTTCACCGGCTTTTGTATAAAGACTACCCTGACATCTCCCAACTGTTTGATATGAAGCCTAGTGTTAGACTGGGTTTGACTATCTATAGAAGGGATGGATTCAATAATTCCTGCCCCTGTTGCAAAAGACAGGAAAGATGCCTTTTGATTTAAATGGACTGAAAGTGGAAAGAGACCATTTTATATGGTTTGCGGTGAAGATGTTACCAGATAGACCATAGTCCTGTCTAGAAAAGTTTAGAGCAAGGTTCCTGTGGGAGTAGGTATCGAGTAAAATTTGACAGGTCTACTCAAGACTGCTTGTGAACTCGCCATTCTGTTTCCTTAAAGAGCCGATTTAGTTCGAGTGGCTCTGTGCTATGGCTTTTTGCAGTCGAACGGCTGCGCTGCTGGGATGCTTTTAATTTTCTTCTTTCTGTCAGTGGGATTTCCAAGAGCCTTGTATAGCTTTACGGAGTTCTGTATTGAAGTTGGTTAGAGCTTCTTTGTAGCGACAACAGCCGCCATTATGCTTGGCGCTATTGAATAGTTTTCTTGTTACCCGCATAAGGCTTCTAGATACTTATTCCATCAGCGAATATCTCGACATCTCGACGTGTCTTCTTCTTCATTTGGGCACAGCTGCCTTCATAAGCAGCGGAAATGGTTTTTCTGAGGTGTTTTGCCTCAGATTCCACTTTTGGAATGTTTATCGGGGCCGTTGAGCGATTAAGACCTGCACTGAGGAGAAAGCGATATATTTCCCAATTTTTGGATCTAGGGTTTCTGTAAGAAGCAGTGTCTTTGAGCGAGGTTTCGAGGTCGAATCTTATATATTATTTTGATCCGACATAGAGACTTTATTGGACACATGCCAGTTAGTGATAGTGTTAAAAATAAAAGGACTAGCCAAAGTGAGATAGAGTACCTCTTGACGAATAACATTCATAAAAATAGGAACATTTCGCTTGTTTACTACCACCATGTTGTTTGAACATACATATTCAAAAACCAACTCACGCTGTGTGATGTGAATTAGAATCACACCCGATGATCCATCGTAGCTTTTTCCTACGGCAGTACTTGATGAGGGCTGCTGTTTCTGTCGGTGGCACCTCGTCAATGTCACCTGGGAAGTAGCAGGCGAATACAATCCTCGAATTCCCTGTTGTTAGCGACGCTTCTTCTTCTGATGAACTCTGTAATGGGAAAGATGTTATATGCATTTTTTATTAAGATGGGTGCTCTGAAGCTATTTTGCACGCCAGAGTAGATCAACTTACAGTTTTCCGATAAGAGTCTTTTGATGACTCCCTCGAGAGCTCGCGGCTCCTTTATCAATATTAGGTCAATATCTTCCTTGGTGAAACGATTACTCAACACGAAAGATGCTGCCCTGGTATAATGCAGGTTAATTTGAAGGCACTTCATTTGCCTTCTGATGGTAGGTGGAGTACCCATTGTTAGTACCTCCACCTGCTCCGTTGGGCCGTTTTCCTAGCTCTGTTGCTTCCCAACAGCGCTTCCTCTTCCAGGTTTCTTCTTCCCCACTACCGCAGTCTTCCTGATGGTGGTGGAGCGCTCCTTCTGTAATGCCTTCTGGGGACCATGTCTGCCTCCTTAGACAGTGCCGATTTTTTTGCGTGGGATTTTGGTTGTCTCAGTTCTATGCAAGCGACTGGTTGAAGGCATGTTGGTGGCTTTAGGGATTTCAACAGCTGTCGGCTTACTTTTGTCACTATGTGGTAAATTTATATTCCAACATACGTACATACATGCGTACATTTTCGATGGCCCACTAATCCTTTATGAGGGTCACGGGGGTAGGATGCTCATGCGGACTCTCCATCCTTCTCTTTAACAAAAAAAAGTGAAATATGTTAAGTGCACTGAACTGAAGGACGAAAGACTTTACCAAGAAATAAAGCAGCAACCAATATTTGGGCTATTGCGTACCTCGTGAGTATAGAAAAAAAAGTGGCTTGTTTTCTTGGTGACTATTCATACATGTCTCCCCAAAAGTTGTGCAAGTTAACATAGTGATACGCATGGGACTAGGGCGCGTCATCACATTTTTTTTGTTTTTATTATTTCCCAAAAGTATTATACATCTGTCTGTAATCAACATTTAGTACATTGTGTTACATTGAATTAAAAGGAATTGATACGACGTTATGACCAATGTCATATCGTCCTTTTTTGTTTACAATTAAGATACAATTTCAATTTTGTTTGTTTTAAGTTAGATACGTTTTTGTAGATACACTAATTACATACGTTAAATGACTTATATACTTTTTACTTCTATACATACACAGGTTACAGTTATAAGTTACGTCTATATTACATGCATATATACGTATATATATTTTTTTTTTTTTTGCATATATTGTTTTTAGTCTTCTCTGATTAAATCGGTAGGTCGAGTCCTGCGTCATCGAGTCCCGCGTCATCACATGTAGAAAGTAGCTATAAAAAGAAAAGTACCGATGTTCATCCCCAAAAACCACCGGAGTCCACCCAAAAGGCGAGCTAAAGGTATGGTAACAGCACTTTCCCCCTAACCTATGATCCTCATCTTCATCGAGGGCTATACATCAAGCCTGCGCTACCGTTTATAAGAAATCTGGATAAGCCGGATGGACTCTGCACCGACAATCTGGCTAAATCGGACGGACCCCGCACCGAAGATTCCTCATCTGAAGATTTTATTGGTTAAAATTTAGACAAAACATAAATATTTTCTTATAAAAAAAAAATAAAAAAAAAATTCTATGTACCTAAAGTTAGTTCGTGCATTTAACAAAAAAAAAAATTTCATAAATTTTCCTCAAATTTACGATGTATCGACATATGTACAAATACGAGTCCTACAAAAAAAATGCCTGTGATATTCTCGGGCGGAAAGGCTATGCACACCTTCACCTCACCCTTGGAACACGTTTAAAAGCATACGGATACACATACACCACATATATAAATAAAGCTAGCCAGGTTTGAAGGTGCAGCCGAGGAACTGTGGTTTGGTGAATCCCTCATTTTGCTGCAGAATTTTGTCTAAAATGGTACCTTGTGTATGCCTGAGCTGCTCTGTCGTCCAGATGGTGCCAGGGTAGTCGTCCGAAATGCCGCAAATTTTCTCACTGGCTACTGTAGCACTATAGGTATTGGGTTTGGTTAAGGCTTGCCCTCCTTTTAGCAATATTATCCGGTGGTGTACCGCTATCTTATCTGGGACGCCTTAGGGGATGTTCTTGTAGCGGAACTTGGGCCATTTCGCGAGCCTGTTTAAGGCTGCAGCCATCCTTAACGTATTGTTCGAGGCGTTGTCGTCATTAAGCTTCCCAAAGCTTGACTTTGTCTCCCATCTGGTTCTAAGCGTTAACGATCTGAGTCCGAAATTGCCGTTACAGCCGAGCTCGGTGATGCGAGGAGGCTTTCCTCGTCTTCCGGTGGCATGAAATCTGTCGAGTCGATGACGCCTGAAGCCCTGTCTAGTGGCAAGATTTCAGTTCGTTCAAACTCTACGATAGGACCAAGTGCCCGTCTGTAGAGGTTGACAGGTCCAAGGAGACTTCGGTTTGCGCTTTATGAGGTGTGCATTCCTTTTGATTGTTGTTTTTTTGTGTTTTTATGATTCATTTAGTTTTCATATATGGGGAAGGGTTGTTCGCCCGGAGCAGAGCCCCATGCACCGGGGAGGCTGATTGAAGTCGGGGGTCGCCTGTTATCCGAAGTCCAGAGTTAGAAGACATGGTCACGTTGTGCCATTCCTCCCTTGGGCACGATCGTTCAACACCTGGGATTACGGTTTTTTTTTTTTAAATTTTCCTCTTTAGATCCGCCATATTTAGTTCACAGCAAGGCCACCTTGTGTAGGATGTGGTTCTTCACCGCGTATGGATGGTCTTAGAGTATAGATTCGACGCAGCGGCTCTATTCCTCTGGTCCCTTTACCTGAAGATATTGCCACTAAATTCGAAATATGTTGTTTTGTTTATTAACAGTTTCCCTTTTAAATACTATATTCAAAAAATGTTCCAACTAGCTACAGTTACGAATAATCCACGTTTAAAAAGACCGATCCGTGACTACTGGCGGAATAGAGTAGTTTACATAGCGATATAACTGACTGGATTGATCATCTTTCACGCGTTTCAGTTCGCTGATATTTGCAATAAATGCATCATGCATGAGTTCGTAAAAGTCCATTAGGTAGTCTAAGATAGCAGGATGCAAGTACTTAGACACCGAGGACTAGAGATTACTGTGGTATAGGGGAACCAGAACGCTGCACATCGGATAAAAAATGACCGCCATCTCTAGACTATAATTTGGACAAGAGTGGAATGTGATCCCGGGAGCAACCAATTCTACTTACTAGATGCTAATCCAGTAAAGGATTTCCAGAGCTACATGTAAAACCAAATGACGATCGAGAAAGTATCAGCGAGGTCTGTCTCATTAACTAGGTTTCTAGAAATAAGGGATACGATCTTCAGGCATTGTGAACTGCATCGGCGTATTTGTTTAAAGAATGATGTGCAACATGGCATAGACATTGGAGATGCTTTTTATCAATTTTGTAGATGACTTCCATTAACATCCATTCAGTGCAGAAATTGGGTTGTGACATCACAACCAGCTACAAACCTTTTGAGTGTGCGCTGAAGTAAGTTCAGTTTGAGAGGACGCAAGGATGACCAAATCATCCGCAAATGGAGAGCAAATGGGTAATCCCACTTTTCCCACGTTTCCCACTTTGAAACATTCTCCGCCACGGCTGCATGGTAACATCCACTCCAATGAACTACAATGAAGAGGAGAGGTGACAAAACGCACCCCTGGCGGAGTCCAACGCCAGAGGAACCCTATCATATGCTTTTTCCAAATGCACAAAACAAGGGTAAACAGGTTTAACATACTCCCTGGCCTTCTAAAGAACCATTCTGAGAGAGAGCAACTGGTCGGTTGTGCTTCTACCGGGACGAAGACCGCATAGCTCATCCCCCAAACTGTCCTCAACCACAGCTCTGGAACGCGTTTCTAACACCTCAGCAAAGTTTTTTCCAGGGAGGCTTAAGAGAGATACACCCTCGTAGTTGACGCAATCTCTTATGTTCCCCTTTTTAAAAAGAGGAATAATAACCCCCATTTGGCAATGACCAGATGTTTCACCACATTCCCAGCTCACTTTAATGATCCACGAGAGCCATTGCACTCCCTTTTTGCCTAAAGCATTGACCGCCAAAGTTACTTTCTCTCCCGTAGGACTACTCTCCGCCCTACTCTCGACCATAAGTCTGTCATCTTCGGTGCCCTGTTCGGGATTGACCAATTTTGGAAAGTGTTCGCTCCATCTGCGTAAGATGTCCTCCCCATTGGAAAAAAGTTCCGGCTTTGTCTTTTCTTTCACGATATTCAACTTTCTTTCTCTGAGTGCTGAGTACAATTGTACTCACCTCTATAAGAATTCATCTTCTCTTACCGGTTTTGCAAAAATCCGAAACTTTGGGCTTGTGTAATTGTAGCGGTTTATAACTTTCATTCATTCTTTCGTTGTTCTCACAGCTAATTTGCAAGTTCTTTGCACCTCAGTGTACAGTTGTCATTCTTGCCCTTGATTTGATGGAACAGTTGGAATTCGTTCAAACCTTTCAGATATATGGCACGCAAATGTCTCCCGTATCTCACAGTTCTATAACCTCTACCATCGTATGCGTGTAACGATCCTTGGTTTACGCATTGGTAGGGTAGGCACTCTATCGCTACGATACAATCTGCACAGCACTAAGTGGTGATCAGCTGACAGTTCGGCTCCTCTCAATACGCGAACTACAAAGAAATCTATCTATCTATCATATCTGCAACCTTTTCAAGGGCAGCATCAACTTCATCTAAGAAAGCTACATATATACTCCGACCGAAGGTTCGGTGCATATACCTGCACTAATGCCAGACTCGATCTTTCAAGCTTAAGCTTTAAAATCGCAACTCTCCCTCCTAATGGTATCCACTCCAATACTCTGTCTGTCAACCTGGGATTTGTATGTATCCCTACTCCCGCCTGAGCAGACACTGAGGGTGCGACTCCTGACAGAAAGAACTTCCACCCATGCGAAACGTCCGCAGTTTTAGAGCCTCTCTAATTTTTTTGAAGAGACGCCAACTATATTTAGTCGATGAGACGTTCCATGTGCCTTTCCTAAGTCGATGCCGTTGTCGGAATTAGAGAATCCATCTGTGCCCCTATTGGTCCATAGGGCACCCACCCCTTGAGTTAAAAATAGTCAGCGTATTCTTCAAATCTCATCTATCTACGTCCAACGCGTTCCGCGCTTGAAAAAAGTGATTTTACTAACTTGTTTGAATCACTGAAACCTAATTTCATTATTGGCGGCGACAAAAGGTAGAATGCTCTTTGAGGCAGGTATAATGTACAGTTGTGATTTCCATTCGACGGGTAAGCCGACTTACTGGCCAACTGATACTTTGAAAATACCTGACCTGATTTTTTCGTTCTGAAAGGAATATCTACCAACCATATAAAAGTTAAAGAGAGCTTTGATCTGTCGTCATCATCATCCCCGGTTATTTTAACAATCAGCGAAAAACTAGTCTATAACCTAGAGCCAGCGAGATTAACTGGTCAAACAACTAACTGGGAAGGCTTAGGAACGAAATTGAAGATAAAAACAACTTTGGAGTTGTACCAAGAAAACAAATGCCAATATTTTACAAACTTTTCAAAATAAAGTGCTACGAGAAATTGTCCAAGCACCGTAGTGTAGTAGAAACGACGATATCTACAGTGATCTCGGAATTCCGACAATCGGAGCTGAAACTAGAAGCTTCGCGAGAAAGCATAGAAACCGACTAGTCGGACATGTCAACAATACAGTCCTACAAACTTTGGATGAGAGCAATTTATTGCGCCGACTACAAAGGACGATACCTTTGGACTTGGCGAGATAATGATTAATGGCGTCTAATTCGCGGAACATGTGTGGCAGGTTGCTTTCTACTGAAAGATCCTGCATGTTCCGCAATCTCGTACTCGTATATGGTGCAACAGCTCTTTAAGTGCCAGGGCCTAGCTTCTCGCAACCATTCAAGTTGTGTGCGTTATATTTTTCACACGAATGGAATGGATCTACAGTTTAGTGCCGTATCCGAATGGCGATTCGAGAAGCTTTTTCGTGACAATAATACACTCGGATGTTTGTAGACGCTCACGAGAGGTGGGACAGTGAAAAAACTTTTTGGTATTTTGTGGGATTCGAACTTGGAACCTCATGCGTAGTGATCCGACACACTAACGACTTACGCCACGGCGCCCACGTAGAACATCTTATAAAATTAATTGATTAATTTATTTATTTATTTATTTACTACTACTTTGTTTGTATATTTAATTATGTGGCCGATCACTTGTACCCCAATATATTTATTAACTTATTGTTGTTTGTTTATATTGACCTGAAATCAGGGCTCCGTTACGTTCTGCTCAACTTCTCTTCTTTCAGAACGAAAATAAACACTATATTTTAATGCAGGTTTTTTCTCCTTGTATCTTTTTCCTTTTACTTCCTTTTCTGTCCAAGTATTCCCGACCTACCACAATTCGAAAAATGTTCGGAAAAAAACACTTTTTTATTGATCCTTGAAATCGTTTATAAAAAATGGTGAACAATGAAGCGATTTATTCCAAAATAAATAAAGGCTGAGCTGGATTCTTTTTCTGGAGTATCTTCACCATCATACACATACATTAAGCACTGGTCTAAGCGCTTGCGTTGTGGACTGGAGTCCCTTGGAGATGACCTTGGCTCAGGTGGATCACCAAGTGCGGCCACAAAAATAATCGTTGAATTTGTAAAACAAGTTGTTCTGAATGACCGAAAACTGAAAATAGAAAAATTGTAGGAATAAATGGATTATCAAAAACAATGGTTCGCAGGCTCCTACAACGCAGGATCCTACAAACGTGTGTGCATCTTCGTATGAACGAGGACAGCGCAAGATGGGTGGCACGAATTCTTTGTGTAGTTGAAAAACACCACATGGTAGATTTTTGTAAATGACTTTTGGAGTTCTATGGTGAAGACGAAATTAGACTAAGCAGGTAGAATATTACTGGATACAAAAAAATGGTGCTTTATTATGATCCGATAGTAAAACGGGACTCGATAAAAAGGCGCCATCCTGATTAGCAGCGCCCCAAGAAATCAAGAGCATCAAAAGGGTAATCCTTATGATTAATTATAAAAATCGCAATAAAATAATGACTGGTGAATATTATACTTTACTGCTGCTAAACTTTGGGCAGCTAAACTAAAAAAAAATACTGAAAAATTCCATGAGGTGTCCTTGTGACCGCTACTACGGCACAGGCCGCCATAAGCAAATGTAGATTCCCACAAATTGATCATTCATCTTATAACCCAGAGCTACTATTTTTGATTCAGCAAATAAAAGTCTGACCTTCGAGAATAAAGATTGAACATCGATGATGAAATTTTGGCTGACGTTTTATGTCATTTTAAGGACAAAACTTCGGAATACATTTCTGATGATTTAAATGCATTAATTAATCGATCTAAAAATGTATATTAAGCTTCAGGGGAAATATATTAATAAACTAGCGGGTACCTGGCGAGCGTTGCTGCGCCTAACGAAAAAGAAAACAACTGTCAGGCAGGCGCCTGGGGGACAACTGCCTGACAGACGCCTGGGGCGACAACTGCCTGACAGACGCCCGGGCAACAACTGTCAGGCAGGCCCCTGGAGCAACAACTGTCATGCAGGTGCCTGGGGCTAAGTCTGTTAGAGAACAGTTTTGTGCCGGCCAATAGTGGGTAAGTGGTCCAGCCTTAAATATATATAAAAAAAAATTAATATATAGTGGTAAAGTACTATAGTACTAAAGTAGTGGGTAGTAAAGTACTATAATACTGAAGTAGTAGGCAACCTGCTGAACCAATGGTACCCGGCGTGCTTTGCTGTGGCTAAAGAGAATTTTTTTTAAGTACTAAAGTAGTATTGTTTAGAAATAGTATGCGTTAAAATTGCCAAACAACACACAACAAACCCTATGTTTGCCATAATTTATATTTTCTCTCTTTCGATTGATCAAGTAACGTAACTTAAACTAAATCAACTTACTGCTATGTGCTTTTGCCCTTGAACTTGAAACTTATTGTTACAGTAATCCTAATTCTATGTTTTTGTAATCTCTTTGCTTTCTCATTCTTGTTAATCAACTCATGTTAAATTTTTTGGTCTCTCGTCCACTTCGATCTGGACCAGCATTGGAGGTGGTAATAAAGTAATTTCTAAGCCAATTTTGCGAATTTCTCGCAGTCGTTTTTTTATTCCACTTGCCCCTCGTTGATTGGAACTTTGGATTACATCGCTTTTCGTTTATTACCCAACATTTTTGGTCCATATCGAGCCGGTTAAATTCGCTATCATTTGGATAATTTTCGCATTCGTTTATTGGAATTTTGTGATCATTTTGATCAATCCTCGAAAATTTATTGGATATTTTCGTCATCGTTCCTTGGAATTTTTGGGATAATTTTTGTCAAACTTTGGATGATGAACGGATCTTTTTGTGGATAAATTGCCTAGTATAATTCCTTAATATCGTTTCGGTAATTGGTTTATATATTGTTGGAGATTTTCCGGTGGATTTGGCTGCTGATTCTCAGTTAGATTAAGCACAGGCATCGTGCAAGCTATAGGTTTTACCATACCATAGGAAACATAAATTCCTTGTGCAAAGTTAATCCACGTGGTTTCTACCTTAACTGATCATTCGGGTACATCAGTCGGTTGTATCAAAAGACATTAGGAATCAATTCGATTTATTCTCCCCCAGGATGAGTTCAAAGGCAAAATTCAATTCCTTACGTGGTATACGTGGTCGCCTAAAGGGTTCGCTAACCAAACTCGCTTCCTTTACAGAGAAAATCGTAGATACAGTAACGCTAGATACCTTAGAAATTCGTGTAGAAAAGGTTGATGAATTGTGGGTTGAGTTCAAGGCTTCACAAGACTCTATGTATGAGTTTGCTGATAGGGAAGATTATGTTGATCCTGACCCGGAATTCGAGGAGTTTGAAGCCAAATATCTCATGTTGAAATCTGTCCTGCTCGCGTCGATTAGGGAACGTGTAACTTCTCAACAAGCTGAGAATGAGATCACGCGGAAAGTTCAGCTGCAAGCGGAGACAGTAGATCGTTTAGCGCTAAATCAAGCTATTTTGAATGATCGTTTAAATATCTCCATCGCGTCTTCGTCATCCCAACAGATAGATGTGGTTACACCCACATTTAGAATTGAGCCATTCTCGGGAAACTACCAGGATTGGCCCGCATTTCGAGATATGTTCGAGGGGTCGGTACACAACAAAACTCATCTTATACCCACACAAAAGTTTCACCTGTTAAGGTCCAGTCGTTGGTCCGTTGGAAATTGCGTGCACTATTTGGAAGGCAGGGGATACGTCTAACTCAAAGCAGCTGGCTCTCCTTCCGAAGTTGGTTTGGAATAACAGTTTTCGTGCCTCTTATCAAAGTAATTTGAATACGGAACTTTTGAGTCTGATGGACCATAGTTCAGCTCCACACATTGACGTCCTAACGCAAATTATAAAAAGATCTGTACCGTCTAACGTCAATGCAAGACGTATTGTAGCCAGTAAACAGAAGTGGTTCGATATCGAGTGTCTAAAGGCGAGGAAACGATCATTTGCATTGCTATGGCGCCTAAGGAAGCAAAATAATGACCATGTCAAAGAACTCTATGCAGAAGCAAATAAATATTTCAAGCGTCTCTGTATAGAAAAAAGGAAAAAAATTAGCCAGGAAGTCATTGTAGTTCTTAATACTTCAAGGTGTTCAGCAGACTTTTGGAAGGCGGTTAAAATTGTAACTGGAAGAACTAACTTGATTTTGTCGACTTTACAAGCTTCTGAGCTGAGGAAGTATTTCAAAAATTTACTCAACACTCCACAGTTTTCTCCGTTACCGCAATATGCAGCCCCTTTCTTCACAGACGAGCTCTTAGACTCACCATTTACTCTTTTGGAAGTGAAACGCGCAGTTGATTGCTCTAAAACGACGAAAGTCCCAGGTGACGATCGGATCCCTTTCGAATTCTACAAGAACAGTTCCACAGAATCTCTCACTGCAATCACAAATGAATTTAATAAAATTTTTGAAACAGTCAATGTCCCAGAAAGCTTTAGAAGAGCGATAATTTTCCCATTGCACAAAAAAGGTGAACTAGATGATCCAGCTAACTACAGAGGCATTTCTTTTTTGAATACTTCGGCAAAACTATTTAGTGCTTTGATATTTAATAGGCTTTCACAATGGATGGCAAACAATCGAATTTTAAATGAATACCAGGCGGTGTTCAGAAAGCATTATTCAACACTGGATCAAATTTTTATTCTCACCAACATTGCAGAATTTTTAAACAAAGTAGCAAAAAGCTATACAGTCATCCACAAAAGTCTGCCTACAGCGACGAAACTTTGGAAAACAGAGGCGTTGTGGCCAAATAGTAAATAATATATCTTTCAAATTGCAATATTTCAGTAAAAGAGCATTAAACACATTCATTTTGAACAATATTTTCATATTTTTTTTTTTTTTCTTAAGAAAAAATTAACAAAAACAAAAACAAGTCATTGAATACATTCCACAAAAGTTTGCGTACAGCACTGAAATAAAATGGAAAACATTAGTTGAATAAAAAGTAATTATTTCTTTTTACTTTTATGGTTAATATTTTGTCGGATATCCCCTCTTCTTAATTACCTCCTTCGAACGGTTTTGCATAGAAGAAACTAGTTTTTCTGTACACGAACTAGTAATATTTCTCCATTCTGCTAGTAAGGCTTCCTTAAGTTGCATTTTATTCCGAATCTCACGCGTTCGGATCCTGCGTTCTAATTCATCCCACAAGTGCTCAATGGGATTGAGGTCTGGACTCTGCGGGGGCGTTCGCAGCATGTGGGGAACGTTGAACAAAAGCCACATACGCACATTATGGGTCGTATGTTTTGGGTCATTATCTTGCTGGAAGTAAAAATCATTCGAGACTCCCAGTATATCAGCACTGTCTCTTAAATTTCTTTTGAGGATATCAATGTAGTTGAACTGGTCCATGATTCCTTCGATTATTTCCAACTTTCCGACCCCCGATGCAGACATACAGCCCCATACCATCAAACCTCCACCTCCATGTTTCACTGTCTTGACGGTATACTTGGGATTTAGTGCATTGTTTTGACGTCGCCAGACTCTCAAGCGGCCATCCGAACCAAAAATGTTATATTTTGACTCCGAAAATATAACCTTGCGCCAGAAGTCTGGAGATTTGTTCACGTATTCCTTTGCGAACATGAGACGTTTCTGACGGTTAATTTTATTCACCAAAGGTTTTTTTCTGGGTCTGCACGACTTAAATCCCATATCGACGATGAGCCTTCGTACTGTTTCTGGATGCACTGTGGTGTTATTGTAAATTTCGAGATGCGAACTTATCTTTTGAGCGCTAATGAAGGGCTCCTGCTCCACAATCCGCTTGATCGCCCGCTTATCCCTCAGAGTTAGCTTCGGTGGTCTCCCAGATCTTGGCTTTGACTCAATTTCACCTTTATCCCTAAAGCGACTTATTGTTCTCTGGATCGTTGACCGGGGCCTTGAAGTTATTTCAGATATTTGAGAGTACGACTTTTGCTGCTGTATGTATAAATTCAAAATCAACTGCCTTTCAGACACACTTAATTCTTTTTTTCCCATTTTCTGAATTAATTTTAACCGAATTTCAAAGAAAACTATTCTCTCTACAAGCACTACAAGCAGACAACCACGCAACTTATTCATATCCTGCAAAAAGAAATGTCCCGTTACTTAAACGGAATTCTGGGAAGGAAAATCTGTAGCTGTACGCAAACTTTTATGGAATGAATTCAATGACTTTTTTTCTTTTTGTTAACTTTTTCTTAAGAAAGTAAAAAAAAATATATAAATATTGTTCAAAATGAATGGGTTTAATGCTCTTCTACTGACATATTGCAATTTGAAAGATATATTATTTACTATTTGGCCACAGCGCCTCTGTTTTCCAAAGTTTCATCGCTGTACGCAGACTTTTGTGGATAACTGTATGTCTTCTTCGTTGACTTTCGTGCAGCTTTTGACTCCATAGCGCGTGAAGCTCTTTTCTATAAGCTGTACAAAATTGGTTTATCAAGTAAAGTGATAAATGTGCTAAAAGCGATGTATGAGAGCAACGTGGCGTACGTATGGAATGGAGAGAATGTATCGGAAGAATTTGGAACACAAATGGGAGTTAAGCAAGGATGCATCCTAAGCACGCTACTCTTCATCATATTTATCAACGACATAGTAGGAGAAGTAGGAGGAGGGATCGAGCTTGGTAGTGTGCGGATACCGGCGCTAAAGTTTGCGGACGATATAGTGTTTTTATCGGAGACAGTTGAAGGGATGCAGCTTACTATGAACCGTCTTGAAAACTACTGTAAGCAATGGAATTTGACGGTGAATTTATCAAAATCAAAGATGATGATTTTTATAAATGGCGGTGGAAGATACTCTCGCAACGAAAAGTGGTTCTATCGAGGTGAAAACGTTGAAATAGTGAAAGAGTATAAATATTTAGGTGTGCTAATTACATCCAACCTCAATATGAAAAAACACTTTGAATGTCAGCTAGCAGCAGCTAAAAGAGCTATTTCATCAGTTTGGGGACGTTGCGTCGACAATAAGTTTATCGATCACACAGCGAAGAATAAACTATTTCGTACAACTGCTGCCTCTATACTGCTGTACGGAGCCCAAATTTGGGGTTATTGCTTTTTTGAAGAAGTTGAAAAATTTCTAAGGTACTTTTTGAAACGAATCTTTCGACTTCCAATATGTACACCGAACTATATGCTGCATCTAGAAACTGGAGTCCCTCCTCTGTTCTTAGATATCCTAAAGCTGCATATAGATTATATTGTTAAAGTAGTGGAGATGGATGATGGAAGACTGCCCAGGATTGTTCTGAAGCATATACTTTCGACAAGAGGGCACTTGGTTCAAAAGTGGGAGGAGTTGGCAGCAAATTATGGCGCGAGCTTAAATATTGCATCTGATATGCAACTTTCAATGATAAAACCTATGCTGACAAATGTTTTGAAAAATGCAGGTAATTCCATGTATGAGAGATTTGTAGCTGAAGCACATTCATCGCAACGTAGGCTGAATTTTAACCACATTGAAAGCGACTCAACGTACTTCCTCAATCGTTACTCTCTGCATATGATAAGCACAATATTCAAACTTAAAGGTGAACTAACAAGTCTTTATTTTATTCCACATCGACCCGATCTGCCAATTTTTGTGCAACCTTAAAGAGAGAGAGGATGTTTACCATTTCATCGGAAGATGTCCCATTTTAGGAGAATTTCGCGCGAGGTACTTCGGAGTAATTTCGCTAGACTTGGATGAGGTGATCAACGTACTGAACAGAAGTCATGGTTGGGATGTTTTGTACAACTATGCTACAGCTGCAATCCGCTACAGAGCCCGTATTTTGGAAGGCGATTTTTAAACAGAAATAGCAACCATATTGTCAATCTGGTAGACGGCCTTAAGCCAAACCATAAACGACTATGTATATACTGTTTGTGAAAATTATATGAAGTAAATAAAAAGTCTAACTAACTAAACTAACTAAAGGTCCAGTCTCAGCGGAAAAGCATTAGATCAACTGAGTCACATCATGATATCTGATGCTACGTATCCTCAGACATGGGAACGTTTAGAGCGAAAATATAATCGACCGCGTCATATAATCAGCAACTTTGTCAAACACTTTTGCAATTTGCCATCCATTCATAGTCAAAACACCATTATATTGCGCAAGATAGCAGATGAGGCGGATGAAATAATCAGGGGACTCACGTCCATCAACTCGTCGGAAAGGGACCCATGGCTAATCTACCTTCTTTTGAACAAGGTGGATCCTGATACGCGTCAGGCATGGGCAACGGACAGTGTTGATGAAGATTATCCAACGATCGACCAATTCCTCACCTTTCTAGAACGTCGTTGTGAAGCGCTGGAAAGCTGCAAGAGTCAAGTCCGGGATTCAAATAGAGGTAGGCAGTCGACAGTCAGGACTATGCATGCTTCGTCGTCGCTTATTTGTCCCAAATGTGCAAATTCACATGTGTTGTCGCAATGTGCTGATTTTTTGGCCATGGATATTTAAGCTAAAAGAGACTTCGTTAAGTCGAATAGGCTGTGCTTGAATTGTCTTCACAGTGGTCACACTTCAGCTCGGTGCTCATCAAAATCTCGATGCAAAACTTGTAATACCCGCCACCACAGCCTCGTTCATTTCGATTCAGTCAATTCGAAGAATTCAGTTCGTACAAATTCGTCACAAGGTAGTCATGAGGGTCAACCTGGTACAAGCAATAGCTTTCAATCTTCGTCGCAGTTATCAACACAACACCTTATGAATAATCACTGCTTACGTGAAACACATCGTTTACCACAGACGTTATTGCCCACCGCTATTGGCAACGTATTAGATAGCAGGGGTAGATATCAGCAAGTGCGGTTTCTCCTAGACTCAGGATCACAAGTATCCTTCGTTTCTGAAGCCTGTGCCCAACGGCTAGGGTTGAAACGTCGAAATGCACGTGTACTTATCAGCGATATAGGTTCTACCAGTGCAGGCAAATCTAGGGGCATTGTTTCGATGTGCATCACATCGCGTTATGATTCAACGACTATTTCCGTTGATGCTTATATACTACCACGGGTCAAGGCAAATTTACCCGTATTTTCGTTTGACATCCAGGACTGGGATCACTTAATCAAGCTAAATTTAGCAGATACAACATTCAACGAGTCGAGTTCGATAGATGTATTGCTAGGAGCTGACAAGGTATGGAATATGGCCAAGGATTACCGGAATGAGTTTCCAATCGCAGCTGCAATCATTGATGATGATTTTAATGTCGATGATGCTGTGTCAGGTGCAGATACACTGGAAGAAGCGTTGGTCAAGAAGCAGCAGTTAATAGAACTTCTTTCAAAAGGTGGATTTCAACTCAGCTTTTGCAATGTGGAAATGATGTGCAGAGTGAAGTAGTTTCTTTGGATACCGATGGAGATGCCTGGGTAAAGGTTTTAGGATTATATTGGAACTCTAAAGTGGATGTTTTTAGTTTTCGCTTAAACCTTTCTCCTGTTGAACGTGTTACAAAACGTCAAATCTTGAGCGATGTCGCTAGTATTTTCGATCCACTCGGATTCCTCGCACCCTCGGTTACTCTTCTTAAAATCATGTTCCAGGATCTATGGCATCGCAAGTTGGATTGGGATGATGTAGTTCCGGATGCAATCTCAAGGCAATGGCTTATCTATCGGGAAGAATTCTCCGTTCTAACTCAACTCGCTATTCCGCGGTCAATCGGGCTATCTACCAATAGTACATCCCTTCAACTGCACGGGTTCTCCGATGCCTCTGCAGTTGCGTACGCCGCAGTAATTTATTCTCGGTATCAGTTACCAAATGGACAGTTCGAAACCCAAATTGTAGCAGCTAAGACTCGGGTTGCTCCGCTAAAGCATATTACCATACCTCGTCTCGAATTGTGCGCAGCACTTTTATTGGCTAGACTTCTCGAAACTGTGCAAAAATCGTTGAAAATCACCTTCTCACATGTCTTCGCATGGAGTGATTCGCAAATCCTCTTATCGTGGCTATCTTTACCCTGTCATAGATGGGATCCATTCAGAAATCGCTGTTCAGAAATCCTATCTACCATTCCAAGAAGCCGATGGTTCCATGTTCGGTCGGAATACAATCCTGCCGATTGCGCGTCTCGCGGAATACCCCCCTCCAAGCTGTTGGATCATCCTATCTGGTGGCATGGACCACACTGGCTCTTGCAAAATGCAGACCACTGGCCTATCGCAATCAACTTTGAAGAGCATCCGGACTGCATTAAGGAAGAAAGAAAGCCAGTGCAGCAGGCATTGGTAGTGGTAACTTCTGACCATCCTTTCGAAATCCTGTCATCGAAAATCTCGTCTTGGCACATGTTGATTAGGTGCGTCGCGTTTCTTCTTCGCTTTATTTCGAATACTCGCAAGCGGACTAGTACTTCGTCTCGTTACTTAAAGGCTCAGGAATATCACAACGCAAAGCGAAGTGTCATATAATGGTTACAAGGTATCTACTTCGTTAAGGAGCTCGTATACTTCAATACATTTGGTAAATTTCCTGATAACTGCAAACTTTTAAGCCTAACTCCATTTCTAGATGAGCACAAAATACTTCGAGTAGGGGGACGAATCGAGGAAGCCAACATCGCCTACAACGCTAAACACCCCATCATAATCCCCAAAGGCCATCGCATCACCCAACTGATTCTGC
The DNA here is from genome assembly GCA_945910035.1 of Brachypalpus laphriformis. NCBI lineage: Eukaryota > Metazoa > Arthropoda > Insecta > Diptera > Syrphidae > Brachypalpus > Brachypalpus laphriformis. The sequence continues at coordinate 132,164,154 of OX246756.1, forward strand.
TCGATGCGCACGTTAGATTTTTTCATGCTGGAGTAACGACACTTTTCGCACTTATTCGTCAGGAGTACTGGATAATCGGCTGCAGAAACTCGCTAAGGACGATATCTTTCAAATGTTCGGTTTGCTTCGAGCAGAGGAAAACTACCGCCAGCCAAATTATGGGAAATTTACCTCCTCAAAGAGTTCTTCAGAGTAGACCATTTGCTCATTGCGGATGCGATTACGCCAGTCCAATCGCCATAAAAACTAAGTTCGGAAGAAAAAGCCATATTTCCAAGGGATATATCTCGCTGTTCGTATGCCTGGTGACAAAAGCAATACAGCTTGAACTCGTGAGTGACCTGACAACGGATGCATTTTTGGCAGCACTTCGTCGATTTACTGGGCGATGTGGTAAACCTTCCCACATGTACACTGACAATGGGACAAACTTCCGGGGGTCCGCTCGTGCTTTATCAGAAATGCACAACCTCGTGCTTTCGCAGAATCACAACTCAGCTGTGGAAGAATCTCTAGCACGAGATGGTATAACATGGCATTTCATACCCCCCTCAACCCCACATTTTGGCGGATTATGGGAGGCGGGCGTGAAGTCCGTCAAGCATCACCTCCGAAGGGTAATCGGAGAAGATAGTCTCAATTTTGAACAATTATATACGTTTCTTACGCAAGTGGAGGCGATTCTCAATTCCAGGCCTTTATGTCCAATGTCTGATAACGACATTGACCCACTAACTCCTGCTCATTTCTTTCTAGGCGAGCCATATTCTGCAGTTCCAGAGCCTTCACTGGACCTACCAACTAATCGTTTGTCGTCGTGGCAGTCCATACAAGCCAAGGTACAGGGCTACTGGAAACGATGGAGTATGGAATACCTCACCTCACTTCGAAATCGACCAAAGTGCCAGAAAGTACAACGTGACATGCAGATTAATGACCTCGTTCTGGTTAAGGACCCGAATCTCCCTTCAGGCAAATGGATTAAGGGAAGAGTTGTGAAGATCCATCCTGGTAAGGACGGACACGTACGAGTTGTTACCCTGAAGACCGCCAATGGAAGTTTTCTTCGACCAATTCACAAGCTCGCACTTCTACCCTTAAGCTGAAACTATGTTCCAGGGGTGGCGGAATGTTTCGAAATAGTATGCGTTAAAATTGCCAAACAACACACAACAAACCCTATGTTTGCCATAATTTATATTTTCTCTCTTTCGATTGATCAAGTAACGTAACTTAAACTAACTTGTTGGTCTCTCGTCCACTTGGATCTGGACCAGCATTGGAGGTGGTAATAAAGTAATTTCTAAGCCAATTTTGGGAATTTCTCGCAGTCGTTTTTATTCCACTTGCCCATCGTTGATTGGAACTTTGGATTTCATCGCTTTTCGTTTATTACCCAACAAGTATAATACTAAAGTAGTTGACCGATTTTGACCAAACTTGATAGGAGTACTCTAGAGCCAATACCGAAGATTGCCTAATTAGAGCTCAATCGGTTTTGTGGTTTCGGAGTCCATATCATACAAACATATGTGTACATATTTCTTCCCATTGAAAAAAGCACTTTCAGTTTTTCCCGAATTTTCCAGCTTTTCGGATTTATTCGGACTATGACGAACATTCAAAGAAAAAATTGAGCCAAATCGGTTGAGCCGTTCTCAAGTGATGCGATGACCAACGAACAGCATTTAATTTTTTTTTATATAGATAAAAATGGGAGTGGGAGATGTTATCGTTGTTCATTCATTCATTCATTTTCAATGGCCCGCTAATCCTTCATGAGGGTCGCGGGGGTAGGATGCTCAGGTGGACTCTCCATCCTTCTCGATCCTCCGCCATTGACTCCAATTCATCAGAAGGAATCTCTAAGCGTCTACAGGAGAGATGTCGGACTTGGTCCAACCATCTATTTCTAGGCCTTCCGCGAAGTCGCCTACCTGATGGCACGGCAACCATGGCGCGTCTTGGAAGCCGGTCTGGGGGCATGCGCACTACGTGACCAAACCATCGAAGCATAGATCGTTCCGTTCGGTGAAGTAGCTGCTCAACGTTGAGCGCCTCGCGTACTCTGGTGTTGCGCACTCGATCCCTACGAGTTATTCCAACAACACCGCGAAGGAACCTCATTTCGGCAGCTTGTATCCGCGATCTTATTCTTTCGGTCACTACCCAAATTTCATGACCATAGGTGAGAGTTGGAACATATACCGAGTTAAAAACCGGTAGCTTAGCTTGAACACAGTGGGCACCGTGGCGTAAGTGGTTAGTGTGTCGGGTCACTACGCATGAGGTTCCAAGTTCGAATCCCAGAAAACACCAAAAAGTTTTTTTCACGGTCCCACCTCTGGCAGCGTCTGACAAACATCCGGGAGTATTGTTGTCACGAAAAGGCTTCTCAAATCGCCGTTCGGAGTCGGCATTAAACTGTAGGTCCCTTCCATTCGTGTGAAAAATATAACGCACACAAAACGAGTGGTTGCGAGAAGCTAGGCCCTGGCACTTTAAAGAGCTGTTGCGCCAAATATTTGTTTTTAGCTTGAACACTAAGTTCGGCCTTCCTTATAATAGATTGGCCAAGGTCTCTCAAAATTGATCCAGCCTGACCAACTCTAGAGGATAACTCGACATTGCTCCTCCCATCACTCGTGAATAAGACCCCGAGGTACTTAAACTTATCCACCTGCTTCAGTGGGACTCCACTAACGTGCAGAGTGCACTGAATGGGTTTTTTTTGGATATGACCATTACTTCCGATTTGTTCACGTTGATCTTCATTCCAGCATCATCACAAACGGAGCTGAAGTTCGGTTTGAGAGGACCCAAGGATGACCAAATCATCTGCAAAGAGCAGATGACTAATCCTTAGGTCTCCCACTTTGAAACATTCCCCGCCACGGCTGCGCTGCAACATCCAATCCATATATTCAATGAAGAGGAGAGGTGACAAAACGCACCCCTGGCGGAGTCCAACGCCCACAGTGAAGGGTATTGATTTAACACCGTTTATCCGAACACAGCTTCTACAGTTTGTATATAACGACTGAATTGCCCTTAACAGGGAACCAGCAATCCCATACTCCTGCAGAACACTCCAGAGGTTTCCTCGAGGAACCCTATCATATGCTTTTTCCAAATCCACAAAACAAGTGTAGACAGGTTTGGCATACTCCCAGGCCTTCTCAAAAACCATTCTGAGAGTGAACAACTAGTCGGTTGTGCTTCTACCGGGACGAAAACCGCACTGCTCATCCCCCAAACTGTCCTCAACCACAGCTCTGGAACGCTTTTCTAGCACCTTAGCGAAGACTTTTCCAGGGAGACTTAAAAGAGATATACCCCTATAGTTGGCGCAATCTCTTTTGTCCCCTTTTTTAAAAAGAGGAACTATCACCCCCATTTGCCAATCACCAGGTGTTTCACCGCATTCCCAGGCCACTTTAATGACACGCGAGAGCCATTGAACTCCCTCTTTACCTAAAGCCTTGAGCATTTCTGGCCGAATTTCATCCATACCAGCAGATTTGCAAACTTTTAGCGCTTTGATCACCAAAGTTACTTCCTCTACCGTAGGACTACTTTCCGCCCTACTCTCGACCATAGGTCTGTCTTCTTCGGTGCCCTGTTCGGGATTGAGCAATTCTGAAAAGTGTTCGCTCCATCTGCGTAAGATGTCCTCCTCATTGGAAAGAAGTCTACCGTCTTTGGATTTAACTCCTTCAACGATATTCAACTTTTTTCCTCTGAATCGGCGGATGGTCTGCCAGAACATCTTATTTGCAGATCTGTGGTCACTCTCCAATTTCTCACCAAACTCCTTCCAAGACTGTTCCTTCGCTGTTTTCACAGATAATTTGCAAGTTCTTCGCGCCTCAGTATACCGATTTCGAGAATCGGAGTTCCCCAAGTGAATCCACACCTTAAAGGCTCTCTTCTTCTCTCTGATGGTTTCCTGAACTCCGGGCGTTTTAAACCAAGCAGTTCTTTTCTCACCACCAGCCGCCACACCAAACCGCTTCACTCCACAAACATCTCCCGCAGAGGCAATAACCGCTGTCGAAAACAGTTGACATTCTTCCTCTACATTTTTTTTTTTTTTTTTGTCGGAATAGGAAACACTCGACTGGAGCACACAGACATAACTGGTCCATTGTATTGCCAGAGAGCAAACCCCGATTTACCCATTTTATTGGAATTTCCTTGACTTTCGAAGAAAGCAAAGCAAACACTTCAGTAATGAGGAGCTTACAGTACCAGCACTCACCACATCCGCACCGAAGATCTGCCACCTGATGCGAGCAAAGGCCGGACACTCACAGAGATAATGTTCCGCGGTGTCGTCGCTCTCTCCACAAGCGTCGCAGATTGTAGTGTCACTTAAGCCTAACACGTTAAGGTGTAAGGCCCTAACCGAAGACGCTGGAAGACCCAACGTGTGTTCGGGACCTGAGAAAGCCTCCTCTGAGTCTTGTCTAGCAATCTCATCGGAGATCTCGTTCCCCGAGATCCCAGTGTGACCTGGGACCCAGATAAGAGGCAGAGAATTCAGCCTTGCGACCGAGTTCAAAGAGTTTTTGGTTTCACGAACTATTTTGGAAGTGGTTAAAGGGTTAAGCAAGGCCTTAAGCGCAGCCTGACTGTCACTACAGACACAAATGCTACGTCCCTTCCACCTGTTCTTCACAACATAGTTCATGGCCATTAGGATTGCATAAGTTTCCGCTTGGAAAACAGACGCATTTTTGCCTAACGAGAAGTGAAGTCTAATGTTGTCGACTTCCACGAAGACCCCAGCGCCAGACCCTTGACTGGTTTTGGAACCATCCGTGAAAATACGACTACATTCCATTCCCGGCTCAAACTCTGACCGAAGCCAGTCCTGGACACAAGGAAAGTTGACTCTGAATTTGCGCATCAGCTGGAGTTCTGGTGTCATTGCATCAGACGGCATATCTATAAGACAGGAGTCGTAAGATAAGTGTCGCGCAAGTTCATCAAAGTTCCAGTGTGGAGTATACCAAAAACCGCCTCGCCTAAGACGATGGATGGCTTTGATAGTGCAACCCATGATATAAGTATCAAGGGGAGGTAAGTCCAGCAAAGCGTCTAGAGCGTCTAGACAAGCCGTTCTTTGGAGTTTCGCACAAAAAGCAACCACATATTTACGCGAGAGCCCCTTCCACCAAACGACTGAAGCATATGCGAGGAATGGTCTTATCATAGCCGTGTAGATCCAGAGAACCTTATTCGGTGATAAGCCCCAAGTCTTGCCAAAAGCACCCTTACACTGCCAGAAGACTGAGGGCGCCTTGGATGTTTTCGACTCGACGTGTTTGGATCAATGAAGTTTCTTATCTAAAATCACTCCCAGATATTTGGCTTCATTGGAAATGCGAATGGTGACGCCTTTTAGTACTGGCCCGTCAAAATCCTCCTTCTCGTAAAAAGAACAACCTTAGTCTTAAGAGGATTCACCGAAAGCCCACTCCTAGTACACCATTCATCGATCATGTCCAGCGCCGCCTGCGCGTTAGCACAGACCGTCGCCAGGCATGGCCTGACAGAAAGTACGGCGACATCATCCGCATATGCGTGAGCGTAGACGTTAGAACTATTTAGAGTGTTCAACAGAGAGTCGACCACCATGCACCATAGCAATGGAGACAGAACGCCACCTTGCGGACAGCCCCTGTTTACCCCTGTCATAACATATTCGCATCCACTACCAAAGTTCTATTCATTAGCATTGCTTTAATCCACAACACTAGTAAGTGTTCCTCTATATTTGATGGAACAGTTGGAATTCGTTCAAACCTCTCAGATATTTGCCGCCAAATGTCTCCCGTATATCATCGTCCTGTAACCTCTCCCATTGTATGCGTGTAACTATCCTTGGCTTACGCTTTGGTAGGGGAGGCACTCTCTCGCTAAGATACAATTTGCACAGCACTACGTGATGATCAGTTGACAGTTCGGCCCCTCTCAATACGCGGACATCACAAACCATTCTCTTCAGATACGATGGTACCACAAAGAAATCGATCAGCGACTTCTGTTAAAGTCTCTGACGGTACCACGTGTATTTGTGTATGTCTTTGTGTGGAAAGATAGTGTTCATGATTGAGAAGCTATTTTCACAACAAAAATCCAACAACCTCTCTCCGTTCTCGTTTTGATCAGGATCACCGTTCCTCCCAATCACACTCCCCCATGTCATAACATCTACACCCACATGAGCATTGAAGTCACCCATCAGGACAAAAGAATCCATATCTGCAACCTTTTCAAGGGCAACATCAACTTCATCTAAGAAAGCTGCGTACTCTGACTGAAGGTTCGGTGCATACATCTGCACCAATGGCAGAGTTGATCTTTCAAGCTTGAGCTTTAAGATCGCAACTCTCCCTCCTAATGGTATCCACTCCAATACTCTGTCTGTCAACCTGGGACTTGTGAGTATCTCCCCACTCCCGCCCGAGCAGATATTGAGGGTGCGACTCCTGACAGGAAGAGCTTCCACCCACCCGAAAAGTCCACAGTTTTAGAACCGCTCTGCTTTGTTGAAGAGACGCCAACTATATCTAGTCGACTTTTAACAGCCTCCTCAACAAGCTCAAGATCCTTCCCTGTGAACGATGAGACGTCCCATGTACCTATCCTAAGTCGATGCCGTTGTCGAATCTCAGAGAGTCCATCTGTGCCCCTATCGGTGCACAGCGCGCTCACCCCTTGACCCCCGTAATGGTTCGCGAGACCATTGACAGGAAGCTCGTAGCTATTTCGGGTTTGACCCGGCCGGCTGCCGAGTGGGACAGGCCGACCACCAGACGCTCGCATACTGACACCCTTCAGGCCTGGCTCCAAAGGATGCCCTGGCTTACCAGGTTTGGCAATATCCGAGGCCCGTTTACGTCGTCTTGAAAAAAAGTTGTGTGTATCGTTGTGTGAAAAAAAAATCTTGCCGTGTCCGAAGCCATATGCTACTGGAATGGCATAATAGACTACAATTCTATTGAATAACTACAAGAGACGACCGCGACGTCGGAAGTTTTGTTATTTATTTTAAGTGTGAATATTGTCGTGTGTGCAACTAACAAAGAATTAAGAGTTCAAATGCGAGGGAAAATGTCTATTTCTAAATCAACCAATACCAATCAACAAACCGTAGCAGCCATGGACTGCTCAGCAAGTGGCCTGATGCCATCCCAATCTGAAAGCCAAGGGCATCGTAAGGCAGATCAACTGCGTGAGCAGATTTGGTGTGCCTATGGAATAGCGGTCTGACTAAGGGCAACACTTTGACTTAAAGATACGTAAACTACTACTACGACGAAGACAACTTCGGCAAGTCCACAGTCGGACGGGATGGCAGAATGTTTCACAAAAACTTCGAACGAACATCTGTCCAAGATCTTTGTTGCTACCAATGTCATTTGGATCGCATCTTTGTGGTTGAGTTACATGTAAATATTTTCAAAAACCGTATCCGTGGATGCAATATTGCTACGATTCAACACATATCTGGAACTTAATACGAACGACTTTCTTTGCTCAGATTTAAAAGTATCAAAAGTTGTGCAATAAAATGAGAAAGTCCACAAAGGACCTAATCACTTAGCTGTACATTCATACTCATATGTTAAGATGCCCAACAAAAACAGTTCATGAATTTTTACTAACACTAAATCAAGTTCGATGCGGTCATCTCACATAAAGATTGCCTTACCTTAGGTCCAGATTTATTTACTTTTCTTCATTCTTAACTGAACGATATATTGCTGGAGTAGAACTATCGAACATAATCGAAATTATAAATCACGTCAAAGTCTGTGACAAAAGTTTACTGCCGCCAAAGGTCACCTCACGAATCAGACTTTCAACGCTTAGAAAACGATTTTAAATCAATCGAAATACAAGTTGGTTACCCATTCTATCGAACTTTAACATGTTTTCCGTTGTCACTACAAATCACGGTGGAGATGCTATCGTCGACTTTGACTGTGCTGTCCATTTGCCATGCACATGCACAGCATGTCCAAAGGGAGTTGTGACTAGTGTAATAATTTGCAGTGATGTTCTAAGTTATCGAATTTATTTGTATATAGCTGCGCTTAGTTTTTATCTTATGTGATTGATGTGATTCAACGTTGACTCGGACCAAAGGTTTAAACATTATTATTGTTGGAATAGATACTGTTGGCCTTAAGCCATGCAGCTTAGGTTTGGCTTTTGTCTAGTCATGCAAATCAATTTTTGTGGTGTCAAAGGTATTTTTTGATACCAGGACCAGATAAACGCAATAGGAGCAATCGCGTCACTGAGAGTCCTCCGATCGGGGGATTGTGAGAAAACTTATAAGATGCAGTGCGGATTCCCACTGGGGACGTTAAACTATAGTTGAGTTTACACATTTTCAGTATTGTATTCAGTTGGCACTGTATTTCAACACAATTTAGTAAATAAGCATCACCTAAAGTGTGGGCGGAGCAAAGCGGGCACGGTTCAGCTAGTACATATGTATATACAGTATTGTGCAAAACATTCCGAATTTTTTTCGTTAACTAATGACTGTGGGGAAATGCTTCTTTGGTAATAGTTTTCTTAACAAAAAAACACTCTTTTTATCGTAATTTGATAATCTAACAAAAAAACTTATTTTACTTTTTCATACGGAAATTAAATTAAAAAATCAAGAAACAGCATGCTGCGCAAAAGTAACCAGATTTTTTACGATACTGAATTTCGTCCTTCTGGTAATGGTTTTCATTGTCATTTTAGGTACATTTTTACCTTAGAAGATTTAGCAAAGACCAATTCTGCGTAATTTTTAAGCTGTTTTGTATTTTATAAGAAATCGGATTATAGACGAATTCCAAACTGGATTACAGCAAATAGCCATAGCCGTAAAATAAAATATTCCAACTTCAATTGTGTACGACTAATAAAAAAAAGTTTAGAATTGGTAAACCAATCGAAATACCACATTCTGGTGGGCACCCACGTCAAACAACACCCAAAACTGATAGGCGCATAAGCGTGGGGTCTTAAAAGATCCTTTTGTGTCCTTAAGTGCCGTTTAAAAGATGTTGGTCTTTATGATTTTCGATAAGCAAACGGGCTACTCATTACTGTTAAGCACCGTTCTAAGAGGTTATGCATGTATTGCATTTGAGAAAGATTATCAAATACTTAAATTAAGCTTTTTATTACGGTTAAATCGTAAAGAAACATCTAGATTCTTCCGTTGACAAATCAAAAACTGTGCTTTTCAGCGATAGAACAAATTTAATTTGTGATATTCTTTCTGGGGTTCGTAATAATAGAACCGTATTTTTGTGTATTTGAACTGTTTATTTATTAACAACTATCAACTATCACTTTCGTTATATTTCAAAATAATCAAATCACTTTATTATTTGTTAATTTCAACTTAAACTGTTTCCACAAATTTATTTTTAATCACAATATCGTTTATTCACACAGTAATCACACTTATTCATCGCGTTGCGGTTTTCCTCTACACTGCAACCGGCCGGCGTACGAGTACATAGAGGTATTTGCGTTCACAAAGTGTGCAAAAATATTTTTTTGTTCTAATGAATTGAAATTTGCGTGAAATAATTATTATTAAAGTTTTAAAGCTTATTGACGTTGAATCAAGGGATAAATAGAGCGTCTTTGTTATAAATATATTTATTCATTATTTATTAAGGTGAAAATTTGGCCACAAGGTACTCGTAAAACCGTCGAAGTCGAGTTAGGACAAAATTGAGTTAAGGATATCAGAAGATGCTCTACTATTCGCTATGCTGCCAAATGTTTACTTTATTACCCTTACTGAGTTAAAGGCAAGGAACAAGAGTAAAATTCAAAATTCCCATACGTTTTCGGGAAAAACGAAAACTTTAAACGGCGGATCTACCTTGTGGCCATAGAAATATGGATCACTCCAAGTTATTCAGTGAATTCTGCCCAGGACTCTTCTTCATCAATACATTCATAATCTATTTCTTCATCTTCTATTTCATCGGATGTTATATTTCCGTCAATGTTTTCTTATGATGATAGACCAAGAAGCCCGGGCATAAGCATTTCAAGAGGTTCATTTACAAATTGTTTAGTTTTCCTAACAGGTCTTTAACTTGTTATAAGAGTTTCTGAGCTTAAAAGTAGCCTATTTAAGAAGAATTATTTATTATTGCAATTCCTAATAATTTGTTTAACCTGCTAAGAACATTCATGTTGCAGTTCTTCCTAGAAAATTTCCTGCCAAGATTTAATCGGTACAACGTAAAGTGCTTATTCCGTGCTTCTGCTGCTTCTTCTGATAACTGCCCAATTGGTAAACAAACGTTTTGGATAACTTCTGATCCATGCAGCAGTATTTTGTGCATCGTTGGAGTCATAGAATGCCAAGGGTAGAGCTCAATATAGAACCTGGCTGTATCATAAGCAAATGTTTCAAATTTTGCTGAATCTAATTCAAAGCTACTAGAAGATACTTTTACTATGATCTTTAATCTAAAAATTGGTTGCTCATCAACTCCAGTTATTTCGGCAACTAGTTCTGGATTGGTAAGGAATTTGGGGCTTATATCGCCATCATTTGTGTTCTCGAAACCAAGCTTGGGTACATCAACAATGAGTACTAATTTTGTTTTGAAGTTTTCTTGTATTTCTGCTTTTTTTCTGCGTTCTCAGCTGCCACTTCTTCAATGGAATCTTATAAGTAAGATGAAGATTGCTTTCAAACATTCGTATTCTGGTATGTAAAATTGATAACCAAATTTAAACATATCTTTATTAACTTCTCGCGGTGCCCGCTGGATAGCTATCTGATAATGAACTAACGATGAGCGTATGCTGAGTCTGACGATATATGTGCAGCTGAACACTCAGACCTGCGTAAGCACATCTGGGTGAACTTCAGCGCGCATATGTTTAACCGGACGAGGCATCTCTTGTTGACCTGATTGGCTGAATTATGCGTTTCAGAAGTCTAACAAGAGCTCCTCAGAAGGAGGACGTGCGGCGGATGAATTCTCTCGATGGAATCAACGGTGACGTCTACAGACCAGCGGATACCTTACCGGAGCTACTTCAACATATTTGGAGCTGCGGTCTGTAAGGATTTTCAATACTACGTCAGGGTATTGAAAAAGAGATGGTGGCGGATGAACCCTTAATGGGCCAACGGCAGCGCTCATATCCCCGAAGTGGGTTACTGACATCGGTGTATCCGGCCTCTTGTCCTAGGGGTACAAAAAAAAGATCTGGCCCTCCAGGCTGGGGGTTGTGTCGTCGGGTTAACTTCCCTACCACGTAAAAAACCTTCGGTTACGAAGCAACCAACAGCCTCGGATACGGATGATTTTACTGTTGACGACCCATGCAAACGTAAAAAGGACAACGATCTTCGTGTCTGCACATGGAATGTTAGGTCCCTCTACAAACCACGTGCAGCCGAACAACTCGCGGAGGCCCTAGAGTGTCTCAAAGCAGACATAACCGCCATCCAAGAAGTGCGATGGGATGGCCCGGGCAAAGGAGTATGAAAAACTGCGACATCTACTACGGCGATTGCTACAAACAAAAAGGACAGCGTCTATTCGGGTGCGGATTTGTCATTGGAGGCAGACTTAGGCAAGAAGTCTTGAGTTTCCGGCATGTGAACGAGCGCCTTATGACTATCCGTATCAAGGCTAAATTTGCCAACATTAGCCTAATATGCGTTCACGCCCCTCATGAGGATAAGGACGACATGACAAAGGACGACTTCTACCAGCTCTTAGACAGGACGTATGAGCAATGCCCTAGCCACGACATTGAAATTATCTTAGGTGATTTTAACGCAAAGCTAGGAAGAGAGGACGTCTTTAGTAGTGTGGTCGGAAAGCACAGCCTGCACGACATCACATCCGACAACGGACTCAGGCTAATCGACTTTGCAGCGGGGCGAAACTTTGTCGTAGCTAGTACGCGGTTCCCAAGTCTCGATATTCACAAAGGAACATGGCTCTCCTTTGATCGAAAAACTGTGAACCAAATCGATCACATTGCGATCGACGCAAGGCACTCTTCCAGTATTCCGGGTGTCCGGACTTTCCGAGGAACCAACGTGGACTCGGATCACTACCTAGTTGTAGTCAAGGTACGAATGCGGATATCCACAACGGAGCGAAATCAACGAAATACTGTGGGGAGATTTGACGTCGGGCGGCTACAATCGCAAGAGACCGCCAGAACCTTTGCCGATCGTGTTTCTTCTAATCTTAATCTAAGTCCTATGCCGCCAGCTGCAAATGCGGAAGACCAGTGGCAGCGTTCCCAACAAGCCATCAGAGATGCCGCCTCTGATGTACTGGGTTTCTCTCGGCCACCACAACGAAACCCCTGGTTTGATGAGGAATACCGGCAAGCACATGCAGCAAAACAAGAGGCGTACAAAGCGGCGCTGCATAGAAGGACTAGAGCTGCTTACGAGCTCTACGTGCGCAGGAGAAAAGAGGAACATCGACTTCTCAGAAAGAAGAAAAAAGAGCATGAAAAGCGCTCGATCGAGGAGATTGATAGACTTTATTGAAGGAATAATGTTCGAAAATTTTACCAAAAGGTAAAAAGAACATGCCAGGGTTTCAAAGCCAGAACAGAAGCCTGTAGGGACGAAAATGGTAACATAGTAGTAGAATCGCAGTCGGTGCTGAGGATATGGAAGGAACACTTCTGCAGACGGTTAAACGGCGATGATGATCAATATTCCGCTGTCAGGCAGAATGAGCCATTCAACAGTGACGATGGCAGTCAAGATTCCCGTCAACCCGATCAGAATGAAGTGAGGATAGCGATATCTAAACTCAAATCCAACAAAGCTGCTGGAGCCGACTTTTCAAGGCAGGAGGGGATGAGTTGGTAAGGAGCATGCACCAGCTCATCTGTAAAATCTGGTCGGACGAAAGTATGCCCTATGAATGGAACCTCAGCATCGTTTGCCCGATCCTGAAGAAAGAAGACCCTCTGAACTGCGCTAACTACAGAGGTATAAGTCTCCTCAACATCGCATATAAGATCATGTCTGCCGTATCATGTGAACGCCTAAAACCGATCGTCAACCACCTTATACGTCCTTATCAGTGCGGTTTCAGGCCGGGAAAGTTCACCATTAACCAAATATTCACACTACGGCAGATCTTTGAAAAAACCCATGAATATAAAATCGATACGCACCACCTTTTCATCGATTTCAAAGTTGCCTATGATAGCGTGTATAGAGACGAGTTATACAGAGCCATGTCTAGTCTTGGCATCCCTGCCAAGCTCGTCCGTTTGTGCAGAATGACGATGGAGAACTCTCGCTGCTCCATCAAAGTCGGTAAGAACATCACCGAACCGTTCGATGTCAGGAAAGGTCTTAGACAAGGTGAAGCGCTATCATGCGATCTCTTTAACATAGTACTTGAGAGTATTGTACGAAACTCACAAACCAACACCGGAGGTACAATCTTTTACAAGTCTGTACAACTACTCGCTTATGCCGATGACATTGACATAATCGGAAGAACTCAGCGGGCCGTCAATGGGGCATTTACGAGTATTGAGATCGAGGCAGCAAAAATGGGTCTAGCGGTCAATGAAAGCAAAACAAAATATATGCTGGCTCGTAATCGGGCTAGCTGGAAAGGTTTGTTGGTTGAGGCCCAGGTCCACCCCGGGCTGTAGCGCCATCTAAGTAAGTAAGTAAGTAGAAGTCTAGCAAGAGCTCCTCAGAAGGAGGACGTGTGGCAGGGTATTGAAAAAGAAATGGTGGCGGATGACAGCCAACCGCAGCGCTCATATCCGCGAAGTGGGTTACTGGCATCGATGTATCCGGCCCCTCGTCCTAGGGTTGCAAATAAAGGATCTGGTCCTCCAGGTTGGGGGTTGTGTCGTCGGGTTAACTTCCCTACCACGCAAAAAACCTTCGGTAACGAAGCCACCAACAGCCTCGGATACGGATGATTTTACTGTTGACGACCCAAGGAAACGTAAAAAGGACAAGGTCTGCACGTAGAATGTTAGGTCCCTCTACAAACCACGTGCAGCCGAACAACTTGCGGAGGCCCTAGAGTGTCTCAAAGCAGACATGACCTCCATCCAAGAAGTGCGATGGGATGGGCCGGGCAAAGGAGGATGAAAAACTGCGACATCCACTACGGCGATTGCTACAAACAACAAGGGCAGCGTCTATTCGGGTGCGGATTTGTCATTGGAGGCAGTCTTAGGCAAGAAGTCTTGAGTTTCCGGCATGTGAACGAGCGCCTTATGACTATCCGTATCAAGGCTAAATTTGCCAACATTAGCCTAATATGCGTTCACGCCCCTCATGAGGATAAGGACGACATGACAAAGGACGACTTCTACCAGCTCTTAGACAGGACGTATGAGCAATGCCCTAGCCACGACATTGAAATTATCTTAGGTGATTTTAACGCAAAGCTAGGAAGAGAGGACGTCTTTAGTAGTGTGGTCGGAAAGCACAGCCTGCACGACATCACATCCGACAACGGACTCAGGCTAATCGACTTTGCAGCGGGGCGAAACTTTGTCGTAGCTAGTACGCGGTTCCCAAGTCTCGATATTCACAAAGGAACATGGCTCTCCATTGATCGAAAAACTGTGAACCAAATCGATCACATTGCGATCGACGCAAGGCACTCTTCCAGTATTCCGGGTGTCCGGACTTTCCGAGGAACCAACGTGGACTCGGATCACTACCTAGTTGTAGTCAAGGTACGAATGCGGATATCCACAACGGAGCGAAATCAACGAAATACTGTGGGGAGATTTGACGTCGGGCGGCTACAATCGCAAGAGACCGCCAGAACCTTTGCCGATCGTGTTTCTTCTAATCTTAATCTAAGTCCTATGCCGCCAGCTGCAAATGCGGAAGACCAGTGGCAGCGTTCCCAACAAGCCATCAGAGATGCCGCCTCTGATGTACTGGGTTTCTCTCGGCCACCACAACGAAACCCCTGGTTTGATGAGGAATACCGGCAAGCACATGCAGCAAAACAAGAGGCGTACAAAGCGGCGCTGCATAGAAGGACTAGAGCTGCTTACGAGCTCTACGTGCGCAGGAGAAAAGAGGAACATCGACTTCTCAGAAAGAAGAAAAAAGAGCATGAAAAGCGCTCGATCGAGGAGATTGATAGACTTTATTGAAGGAATAATGTTCGAAAATTTTACCAAAAGGTAAAAAGAACATGCCAGGGTTTCAAAGCCAGAACAGAAGCCTGTAGGGACGAAAATGGTAACATAGTAGTAGAATCGCAGTCGGTGCTGAGGATATGGAAGGAACACTTCTGCAGACGGTTAAACGGCGATGATGATCAATATTCCGCTGTCAGGCAGAATGAGCCATTCAACAGTGACGATGGCAGTCAAGATTCCCGTCAACCCGATCAGAATGAAGTGAGGATAGCGATATCTAAACTCAAATCCAACAAAGCTGCTGGAGCCGACTTTTCAAGGCAGGAGGGGATGAGTTGGTAAGGAGCATGCACCAGCTCATCTGTAAAATCTGGTCGGACGAAAGTATGCCCTATGAATGGAACCTCAGCATCGTTTGCCCGATCCTGAAGAAAGAAGACCCTCTGAACTGCGCTAACTACAGAGGTATAAGTCTCCTCAACATCGCATATAAGATCATGTCTGCCGTATCATGTGAACGCCTAAAACCGATCGTCAACCACCTTATACGTCCTTATCAGTGCGGTTTCAGGCCGGGAAAGTTCACCATTAACCAAATATTCACACTACGGCAGATCTTTGAAAAAACCCATGAATATAAAATCGATACGCACCACCTTTTCATCGATTTCAAAGTTGCCTATGATAGCGTGTATAGAGACGAGTTATACAGAGCCATGTCTAGTCTTGGCATCCCTGCCAAGCTCGTCCGTTTGTGCAGAATGACGATGGAGAACTCTCGCTGCTCCATCAAAGTCGGTAAGAACATCACCGAACCGTTCGATGTCAGGAAAGGTCTTAGACAAGGTGAAGCGCTATCATGCGATCTCTTTAACATAGTACTTGAGAGTATTGTACGAAACTCACAAACCAACACCGGAGGTACAATCTTTTACAAGTCTGTACAACTACTCGCTTATGCCGATGACATTGACATAATCGGAAGAACTCAGCGGGCCGTCAATGGGGCATTTACGAGTATTGAGATCGAGGCAGCAAAAATGGGTCTAGCGGTCAATGAAAGCAAAACAAAATATATGCTGGCTCGTAATCGGGCTAGCTGGAAAGGTTTGTTGGTTGAGGCCCAGGTCCACCCCGGGCTGTAGCGCCATCTAAGTAAGTAAGTAAGTAGAAGTCTAGCAAGAGCTCCTCAGAAGGAGGACGTGTGGCAGGGTATTGAAAAAGAAATGGTGGCGGATGACAGCCAACCGCAGCGCTCATATCCGCGAAGTGGGTTACTGGCATCGATGTATCCGGCCCCTCGTCCTAGGGTTGCAAATAAAGGATCTGGTCCTCCAGGTTGGGGGTTGTGTCGTCGGGTTAACTTCCCTACCACGCAAAAAACCTTCGGTAACGAAGCCACCAACAGCCTCGGATACGGATGATTTTACTGTTGACGACCCAAGGAAACGTAAAAAGGACAAGGTCTGCACGTAGAATGTTAGGTCCCTCTACAAACCACGTGCAGCCGAACAACTTGCGGAGGCCCTAGAGTGTCTCAAAGCAGACATGACCTCCATCCAAGAAGTGCGATGGGATGGGCCGGGCAAAGGAGGATGAAAAACTGCGACATCCACTACGGCGATTGCTACAAACAACAAGGGCAGCGTCTATTCGGGTGGGGATTTGTCATTGGAGGCAGACTTAGGCAAGAAGTCTTTAGTTTCCGGCATTTGAACGAGCGCCTCATGACTATCCGTATCAAGGCTAAATTTGCCAACATTAGCCTCTCACGCCCCTCACGAGAAGAAGGACGACGCGGCAAAGGATGACTTCTACCAGCTCTTGGACAAGACGTATGAGCAATGCCCTAGCCGCGACGGTAAAATTGTCCTAGGAGATTTTAACGCAAAGCTAGGAAGAGAGGACGTCTTTAGTAACGTTGTCGGAAAGCACAGCCTGCACGACATCACATCCGACAACGGACTCAGGCTGATCGACTTTGCGGCGGGGCGAAACTTTGTCGTAGCTAGTGCGCGGTTCCCACGTCTCGATATTCACAAAGGAACATGGCTCTCCCTTGATTGAAAAACTGTCAACCATCACATTGCGATCGACGCAAGGCACTCTTTCAGTATTCAAATGATGAGGATGCCCTTGGTTATTTTGCCAGAAAAGTTCTTCGAGTGATCTTTGGTCCCGTCTGCATAGACGGTAAGTGGAGGAGAAGGTACAATGCCGAACTATACGGCCTTTACAGGGACATCGACTTAGCCAGAAGAGTTCACATACAGCGACTAAGGTGGCTGGGTCATTTAGAACGGATCGAGCCCAACGTTCCCGCTAAGAAAGTCTTCGAATCCACCCCGGATGGACGACGCAGTAGAGGGTCACCTCGTGGTAGGTGGCGCAAACAAGTGGAGGTGGACTTCAACCAACTTGGCGTGCGCAACTGGATGCAGCTGTCTCGTAACCGTGCTGGTTGGAGACGTTTGTTTTTTTAGGCCCAGGTCCACCCCGGACTGTAGCGCCACCTAAGTAAGTAAGTAGGTATGTATTGGACCCAAAACTTTTCCCACAATGTAGTTTGGGAAATTCCTTTCTGAATCTGGCTCCAATAGATATAATCGGTGGCTCCCAAGATCATCCTCTAGTTTTGTCCAAATTATAGTCTCGGAAGATGGTGGTGGGATTTCTTCCTTGCTGAGTATTATCCTGACATGTGCTGCATTCTCACTCCCGTACACCATTGGAATCTGTACGTTCCGGTACCTCCGAACTTCCATCCCGATATCGATGATTACGTCGTATTCTTGGCAACCAGGAACGCATGGGAGAAGGTCAAGCCTGCTAGTTGTAACGTGAGGCGAACTTCTCCATATACCTTCGCCGATTCCCATGTCGCAGTCCTAAGACGGTAGCAGCTGGTTTTGTCCAGCCAGGACTTTCGAGTGAAATCTCTTCCTACAATGGAAACCGTTGAGCCGGTATCGATAGTAGTCACATATTGTTCTTGCCTAATGCTTCCACTGTTAAGATCAACGTTTAGTTTGAGAGAACTGGATGGTGGTCTTGGGGCCGTCGATCCCAACAGCCAACTTTTGCCCCACGAAGCTGGTTCTTGAGCAGTTTTCCGACTCCTGGTTTTGAGAAGTTTGACCAACACGATGCAAGTTATCTCTGTTGGATGGTTCTTCACTGCGTCACCTATTCCCACAATGTAGGCAGTTTCCGCGTCTGGGTGGACTTTTGCATTGCCGTTGTAGGTGTCCTATTTTGTTGCAGCTCCAGCAACGAATTTATCCTCAGCGAGCATTGTTTCGGACGTCCATCCTCTGGCAAGAGCATTCGATGGCGGCTACTTTCCTCACATGGTGGATTCTCCGATAGGACTGGTCTGCCGCTCCCATCGTCGAGTGAACGCCAACGTTTCGGCGAGCGTTTTCTTTCCAGCCATTTGTAGTTTTGCATCAACTATGGCATGTGTAAATGCTTCGGTTGCCATCTCGTTAACGATCTCATCACCTCACGCGCGACGGATAGAAGATTTGGATAGGACAAATGTGTCAGCCGCTCGATATCTGCCTGCAACAGCTGTAGCATCTCAGCCTTCAACTTTTGTTTGAGTTTTCTCGAATTTTGTTTCGAACGTTTCAATTTTGGGTTCTTCATTTTCGAATTCTTGTTTAATCGTTCGGAATCTGGTTTCAAAACTTTTATTTTGTTCATTAAATTTGGTTTTGAGAACACTCTTCTGATCGATTAGCCATTGCTCTAAAGAATTCAATTCAATTCAATTCAATTCAATTTCTTTATTAAAAGGTGTATGTTACATTAAGACACAGTCTTTTATAGTACAACGAGAAAAGTATTCATGTTAAATTTATATTAATCTTAAGGTTAATAATACTACATAATTCATAATAATGATTAATAAATAAAGAAATATAAGTAAAGAAGAAAACAAAAAAGAAAATCAAAAACAGAGAAAAGCAGTGAAATGACAGAATAAAGTTAAAGGAGAGACATTAGAAGTGAATGAAAATATGTGTATATTACTATTTCTATTTTTAATGCTGCGATGTGTAATATTTTAAGAGTGCAGTCTTAAAGTTTTTGACGTTGGATATATTTTTAATATGTGACGGCAAGGAGTTCCATAACCGGATAGCATGAATCACAAATAGTCGCGAAGAATTTCGATATTTGTAGTGATGTGTATTGATGTTGAGAGTTCTAATGGAGCACAAAATTCAAGCTTGGAGTAAAGATATTTCGGTGATTGCGTTCTGATCATTTTGTGCATAAATAAGCAATTTCCAATATCCATATGCTGCTGTAGGTTGGGTTTCAAATCGCCCAAAACCAAATCGCCCAAATCGGAAAAATGTCACATCGCCCAAAAATTTTGGTCGATATGACACTACGACACATCACCTAAAAATTAAAAAATGACAAAACGCCCAAGAAAGTGGGCGTTTTGTCAGAATTCATTAATATCCTTGCTTCCGATCGCCCAAAACCAAATCGCCCAAAATGCGAAAAAATGCAGAAAAATGTCAAATCGCCCAAAAATCTTTTTAACATTTTTAATTTTGGGCTATTTAGCATAATGTCAAATCACCCAAAAATATAAGAGATTTTGGGTGGATTGACATTTTCGTTAAATTGGGTTTAAGACTGCATTCAAAACAGTCACAGCGCTTTAACGTCGCTACCGCGCGCGAACGACGACCCGAATGCGGCGCGGTTACCGTTTCGCGTTGCGCCACGCAACCGCGCGCGGACAACATTTTATGTTGGGACTTACGTCCCGATGCTGTGGGACTTATGCCCTGGGGACTAATGTCCTAACCTTTTCCAATTTGGTCTATGGTCGTCTTTTTTTGATCTTCCTATGTGTTGGTATTTTCAAATTGCGATAAAATGCCCGTTTCTGCTTTGGGTGATTTGACTTTTCATTTCTTGGTCGATCTGTCATAGTGTTAAATCGCCCAAAAATGTTGGGCGATGTGACATTTTCCAGATTTGGGCGATATGACATAGATCCGTCTTAAATCACTTTTTTGGGTGTTTTGGCATCATGTCAAATCGCCCAAAAAATAAAAATACTAAATCGCGCAACCTTTTTTTGAATGATTTCACATTTTTTTAGTTTTTTGCATTTTGGGCGATTTGGTTTTGGGCGATTTGACACCCAACCGCTGCTGTACAGTCTAGAAAATCTTTTGAATGCGTAGAGATTCGATCATACCTACGTAGCTGGTGAACATACCTGACAGCATCATTGAAAGCTACTTGCAGCTTCTGAAAGGAAAGCGAATCAAGGCTGCTATAGACCACTTCAGCGTATGCTATTATAGGCATGATAAGTGTTTGCACAAGCCTTCTACGTGTCTCAAGCGGAGTGAAACTATCTGATAACCACAACTTGAGCAAACATCCATAAATACGACTAATAACGACGTTAGTGTGGTTGTAACAAGATAGGTTTCGATTTATGACAACGTCTAGACTTGTTGCAGTTTCAACAAGCTTCATTTTAATGCCTGATAGCAAGATATCTGGCACAGAAGCTAGTTCGGGGGATCTATTCGAGATAGTTGTGGCTTAGCATTTAGCTGGGTTTAAGACTAGTCCATTATTTATTGCCCATTGATTAATCGCAAGTAGATCCTCATTTAGCGCTGATACAAGCTCACTCAACTTATCAGCCGGCTGTGAGGAATAAAGTTGAACATCATCAGCGTAGAGGTGGATTGACACATGATTGCAAATCGACGGTAAGTCATTGATGTACAGGCAGAACCGGATGGGACCCAAAATTGAACCCTATGGTACACCTTGCACTAGGGGTTTAAATTCCGAGCATTTGTCCCCCACAACTACTCTCTGCGACCTAGTACTCAAAAAACTACATATGAGCTTAGCAGCTCTATCAGTTAACGCAAAATAATTTTCTTTTAAACAACCAAGGAATTTTCTAGAATTTCGAAGTTTTGCTTTTCAAAATAATCAAATCACTTTATTCTTTTTAAATCTCAACTCAAACTGTCTCAACAATTTCACTTCTAATCACCATATCGCTTATTCTCACAGTAATCGTACTTATTTATCACTATATTCACCTCTGTCGGCTGCATCATCTCTGATGGTAGATGGCGTATTTGTACCAAATACAAGAGCCTCTAGAACATCCCCGGACATGATAGGCGTCACTAGGGGTGAATTGTGGAACAGTGGCGTTAGTTAGTGCTGCTACACCGTGCTTGTTACTCTTAGTAATGTAGTGCGAAAATTCCTTTCTGTTGTTTCTACATTATTTTATTCCGACGGTACATGCACAGTAAGACCCAAAAAGCGCTTACGTCTTAAGCCTGAAAACTTTCGTTCTGCATTCAAGCTGGATGGGGCCTCCATGATGGTTTGGGGCTGTCTTTTGGCTGCAGGTGGCGAAAAAATGACCTAAGACATTCTTTGTTTAAGGAGTGGTTTGTGGCAAAACATATTTGTGTGCCGTCTCAATCGCCCGACCTAAATTATTAATTGAGAATTTGTGAGCCAATTTAAAAAGGAGGCTGGGGCAAAAAACACACTTCCAATGCGCTCTTTTTGCAGCATTGAAGAATGAGTATTCCAACCTCTATAGTTGACAATCGAATTGAGACCATATCCCGCCGATGCCAAGCAGTTTTATAAAACAGGGGTTATTGGACGAAATGTTAAATTTTTTTCCTAAAACAAACAAAAATAAATTCGATTAGTTGTGCACAGGCATGCTATTGAGATTTTCTTTAATTTTTGCATGTACAACTCAATTCACCTTATAATAACTTTTTGTTTTATAATAATAATATAAATTTGGAGCAACAACTCATTAAGTGCCTAGACCTAGCTTTTCGCATTGGCTGTTGTCGTTTAAAAAACGTGAAGGCCAACTCGCCCGGTGAATGGAGCGATACAACTTTCGAGTTCAACATCGAGCGGGAAAAAGCACCCTAATGCCAGTGCGCTTTTACGGCGACCCTTTGAGGATGTTGTTTTTTTGTGAGGATGAACTTTGGCATCACTGTGACGTCAAGGAAAAACATTTAGTTGAACCTTTCAGTTCACGCCATTCGATTGGTCGATAGGGATTTGGATTTCGAGAAACTTAAGTGCACACAAGAAATGTACTTGTGGCAACAACCTACAGTAGGCAATTTTGGTATCGCGCCACATTTATAGAGAGTCCACTGTCAGATTCGAGAGAGTCGAAATCGAGTGTTCATGGTTGTCGAAACAATTATAAACTGCTCTTAAAATAAAATTAGTTTTAATTAAACGGAGTTGTTTTTCTTTAAATGTAGCGCAAACCGCTACATACTCAATCCTTACTCAGGTAATAAACTGGGTAAAAGCTGGAAATCCTATTGGATAGATACGTCTAGCAGCTGTAGGTTTTCCAAAATGTCATGGAAATTGTGCTTGTACGCAAGCCCTGAATAACGCTACTTCACCCTCAGTCCGATGATCTTGTGGAGGGAATGAATCGGATGAGTTAGGATGACTGAGATGACTTTCTTCCCCTCTTGCAATGGCTTACCGTTCATCGACTCAGGCATAAACCAAAGAAACACATTTTGCAATGGTGTATGGTCGGAATATGCGACTACCTCAGGATTTGCTCTTCGACACTCCTCCAGATTTGGATCTCAAGACGCCCAGCAGCTTCAGGACCAGCTCCAGAACCAGCTCGAGTGATTCATGACCGAGCTAGAGTAAAACTACGACGCTCGGCCCAAAAAATGAGGAGTAGCCATGATTTAAAAGCTAGGTAGGTAGGTAGAAGTGGTTGTCAGCAAACCATGCCGAAACTTAATTAGCGCAGAAGCGCGGTTTTAATACCACAACTCAAGTGACCTATCGGATGTAAAAAGGACGTTAACTTCTAGGGAAAGGGAAAAGGAAAAGGAATGAGAATTATTTAAATCCACCCCGTTACATTGAGGAAACTTATAATATCCCCAATGCTAATCTCCGCTAACTCTATTAGGTTGTCGAAGAAGGGTTTACCTAAGGTGCGCTGTCTGGCCTTACCTATTTCGTCAGCAATATTGTAGCTGCGACAGTATACATTAAATGTAATGCCTATTCTAGCCGCATGAACTCCGATCGCCAGAACTCTTGCGATATCTACACGGTTTCGGTTTCTTGCGTTCTTTTTCGGAAGTATTTCCGCGAAGATGCCTCCCTTAAGGATCCCCAACGGGACGTTCACCACCTTTGCTAGGGAAGGATCAATGGCAGATCCCTGCCCCGCGAGTTAAAAGCTAACTTACCTAAATTCCAAGTTGAAAGCTTTGTGTGGTTCCACAATCCCCGAAGAAGAGTTCGAGTCTGCCCAAAACTTCAATCAGATTGGGGCTGACCACACCGGGTCATGGAAATCATAAACGATGTAACCTTCAAGATCCAGAAGACCCCGCGATCAAAGTTTAAGACTGTGCACACTGATCGAATCACCAGCTACCGAGGCAACAACTTTAATTCCTGGCCCGAAGAGGCTCCAGTTCAAGAAGAGGGGAGTATTACGCTACGGTGAACGAACTTTGGAAGTCTCAGCTTAAGTTTGACAGAAGATAACAACTTTGCACTTGCCATTCTTTCGTTGAGCACCCTAAAAACCTCGAATACGCAAAAACATATTTATCTAATAACCGGGCTTGTAGGTACATCTGAATTTCTATAGTATAGGACATCTTCCTAGAAAAGGTAATAAAGTTCTATTTTCCCCAAATCGGTTACCATTCAATCAGCTGGGCGCCGACGCGAATGCAGAGTTGACAGATGATAACAAAGGCGCGTATATAACAGCGACATCTTCGTGTCAAGCCAGGAACACCGAAGCCAGGAAACCAACCATATCGAATATCAGATCATAGGGTACAGTTGCCGTCTGCCAAAACAATGTAAAATATGTAGAATTAAAAACAATTAAAATATTAAGCTATAATATCTCAGGTCTTAGTAATAAGTCTATATATGAAAAATTTTATGAATTTCTAAATAATTATGATATTGTGTTTCTATATGAAACTTTTTTAGTCGAGGAGAATTATAAGTTTTACTATAATTATTTTAAAAGCTTTGAATTTGTTTGGATACCCGCTTTGAAACAAAATACGAGAGGAAGAGCTAGTGGTGGATGTTTCTTCGGTTATAAAAGAGATATTAACATCGTATCCTGTGATTTTGAAATAGTTAATGAGGTCAAACTTTTAAAAATCACATTGGGTCTAACCAAGTTACTTATACTGCCGATGTATATTAACTACAATCACTGGGAACGGGATTTTGGTGCATTATGTGAGCTACTTGAACATAGTATCTACGACAATGTTATGATTATTGGTGATTTGAACGCCAGAATAGGAGAAGAAAAAGGAAGAGAAAATAGATTTACGGGAATTGAGCGAAAATCAAAAGATGAGACTACAAATTCAAGGGGGTTGAAATTATTGGAGCTGTGTGATTCGTGTGGATTCCGTATTATAATTGGTGTGAGTAGATCGGATCCAAATGGAGAATATACTTTTGTAGGACAATCAGGCTGCTCAGTTGTGGACTACTGTTTGGTGCGAGGCGAATGGATATCTTTAACAAGTGACTTTAAAGTTCTGTCTGAGCCGTATTCAGACCATATGCCCTTAGTTGCGGAGTTTTGTTCTGCGCCAGTAGGAAGAGAAGACACACGAGTTATTCAATTGCCTCCTAAACTGCTATGGAAAGAGTCAATGGCAATCGAGTACAGGCGTAATCTTGATTTTTACTTGTACACTGATATTCAATGCAAAATTGGAGGAATTGAAAATTTGATAAAAAGATCGTACCCACTCCAGAGACAGGGTCAGAGGAAAAGCTCGTCTCAAAAGGAAAAATGGTTTGACAACGAGTGCAAAACAGCAAGACAAAAATCCTTCGGATGGCTCAAGGTTTTTCGGAAGTTTGGCGATCTGCGCTTCAAAAGTCTTTATATACGAGCAAACACAACTTTTAAAAAATCTGCAAAGAGAAGAAGAAAAATTTTCTTGAAAACGAAGCTCTTAAACTAACTTGCTGTAAAGATACGAAAGAATTCTGGTCTGCAGTTAAGAAGTTTAACGGTAAATCCCCTGAAATAGGAACCCAATTGAGCGCTAATATATTAATGAGCCACTTTCGAACGCTTTTGAATCCAACAACGAACACTCCCCCCCCTCCAGTATGCAGCGCCCTTCATTACAAATGAAATATTGGACGCGCCTATCACACAGGATGAAGTGCACAAGGTCTTAGCAAAGCTCAAGGATGGAAAAGCACCAGGGCCTGATAGAATCTGCATGGAATTCCTTAAATATGCAACTGACAACTTCATCGATAGAATAACCTCGGTATTTAATGAAATTTTTTCATCGGGCAATGTACCGCAACAGTTTAAAGAAGTTATTATATTTCCTATACACAAAAAGGGTAATATCGCAGACCCAAAAAATTACCGAGGAATATCATTCCTGAATTCATCATATAAGGTATTCACAAAACTTCTAAATAACCGCCTGTCAGAGTGGATTGATAGCAAGAAACTGATCAGTGAGTATCAGGCAGGATTTCGGAAGAGCTATTCTACCGTAGATAACATTTTCGTTCTACAAAATATTGCGGCGTCTTTCATCGAGCAAAAAAAGAAATTGTTTGTTTTTTTCGTTGATTTCAAGGCTGCCTTCGATAATGTCGATCGAAGAGCCCTAATCTTGAAGTTATACAACGCCGGCATGAGTCACAGGTTTGGAAAAGTGCTCGAAAACATCTATGAAAAAAACCAATCGTCAGTATGGAGCGGAATCGAGACTTCGCAGAGTTTCGAAACTACATCAGGAGTAAGGCAATGATGTGCTCTTAGTAGACTCGTAGATCTCGTAGACTTTCTTCCCGGCGGAATTGAAATTGCAGGAGTTGTAATCAAGGCTCTTTTGTTCGCAGATGACGTGGTCATTTTTGCACATTCACCAGAATCCTTACAGTTAATGATTAACCGTCTTGAGTTGTACTGTCAACTATGGAATCTTACGGTAAACCTCGACAAATCAAAAATAATGATTTTTAAAAAGGGATCTGGCGGCAGAATATGTAGAAATGAGAAATGGCATTTCAACGGACAACCCATTGAAACTGTAAAAAAATATAGGTATCTCGGAGTGATGATAACTTGCAATCTCAATAAGGAACCTCACTTGAAAGACAGACTAATAAAAGCAAAAAGTGCCATATGCGCAACCTGGAAGAGATGCTTCTCAAATAAGCTAGTTGACCATAGCGTAAAGTACAAAGTCTTTCAAGCGGTAGCGGAATCAATAATGATGTATGCAGCACAATCTTGGGGATACATCCAGTATGAAACCGTGGAGAAACTGTTAAGGTATTTCATTAAAAGAAACTTCAGTTTACCGAATACAACTCCCAATTATATGATAAATATTGAAACTGGATTATCACCTCTTTATGTGAAAACCCTAAAACTGCATGTGGATTACCTCATCAAAGTTCTAGAGATGCCTGATAACAGACTTCCAAAAATCATCGCAAGGAAGACAATCGAAAGGAGAACACTGTGGTATAAGAAGTTAGAGGAGCTTGCAACATATTGCGGAATAGAATTCAATTTCGGGGATGGAACTCATTGCAAGAGTGGACGAACAATACAGAGAAGATTGCGTAAATATGGCTATATCATCAGTTCACAGATCAACATACAGCATTTTAAACCATAATTTGTGTGACAAGAATTACTTTAACAACAACAACAGCAAAGAAATAATATCGTCCATTTTTAAAATGAGAGGCGAACTTATACGTCTTAATTATATCCCGCATCGACCTGACTTACCAATCTACTGCAGCCTTTGTAATCTGTCAGAGAGGGAAGATGTTATCCATTTTATTGGCAGGTGCCCCATTCTTAAAGAAATACGAAGACACTTTCTAGGTAGCTATACGAAAACAAAGGAAGAAGTTCTAGCTCTCCTCAACTGCGAAAGCAATGGTAAACTACTTTTTTATTACTACCAATCAGCAATGAACTATCGAAATAAAATCATAAATGAAGACTTTTAATTTTGGATTTATATAAAAA
This sequence comes from Brachypalpus laphriformis, assembly GCA_945910035.1. Taxonomy (NCBI): domain Eukaryota; kingdom Metazoa; phylum Arthropoda; class Insecta; order Diptera; family Syrphidae; genus Brachypalpus; species Brachypalpus laphriformis. The sequence continues at coordinate 132,191,467 of OX246756.1, forward strand.
ATGAAGCACATAATTAGTCAAGATATCACATATTTATAACCTTACAAAGTATACTATTATTAAATGTTTATTTAATGTCAATCAGGCAGACGGCATTGCCATGCTAATCGATTTTTTGTTAACCAAATTTGTAACATAAAAAAGAAATGAAATAATAAATCAATTATCTATCTATCTATCTATCTATCTATCAGTTTTATAAGATTACAAGAGAGATACAAGAGAGAGAGAGAGAGAGAGAGAGAGAGAGAGAGAGAGAGAGAGAGAGAGAGAGAGAGAAGAGTAAATTCAACTCAAAATTATCATGGCACTATTTTGCTTTAATAAAAGTACTACTATTTATGTACATTGTTTTGAACATATCAAACTGTTTTTCTTGAAGCACTGAGGTCACTTACTATCTTGGTTTAACGCCTCTGCTACAATATATTTTGCCTTATTTTTTTTCCCGTATTTTAGTACTCCGGGTGAGTTAAAACAAATAAAAAAGGATTAATTTCCACTAACTCAATAAGCTTTTCAATACACTGTGTACCGCTTTTCAATTTTCATCTGCGCCGTGTACCGCCTTTCAATTTTCATCTGCGGTACACGGCGTTCAACTGTGCTTGCTGCAATACCGGTTGCGGTATACCCTCCCCGTTGTGTGCATTTACCTTTACCGCAATAGGATTACATACCGTTGTACCGCTACCGCTCCGGTGTGTGAGCTCCTTAAAAGCCCGGAGTCAATACAGCACAAAAATCGGCGTTTGCAGCCAAATACTTTGTCGGGGAAACTTCCCCAGATTTCCGTCCACATAAAGTCAATAAAGACGATATGAAAAACAGACCTGTGGGTAACATGTCTGTTACGGATCTGAAAATGTTGATAATAGGCCCCATGTCGTCATTACTGGACGAAAACCTTAACGACATGCCTACTAAAACTGATTTAGAGGGGATTTATGCTGAAGTCTTCGCTCTACAGTAAAACAATTTGTCACTACGGAACCAACTTGGAAAAATGGAGTCCGCTGCGTCTCGTTGGAACGGCAAATAGAATGGTTGACAAAAAGGCGAAAAAAAACCTCATTATGCACCTCCCGCCACAACCTGGAGTATCCGCAGTCGAAAAGGCAGAAACTCTATGTTTAGATTTCTTTAAGACACAAAATTCAGCAGTTGCATCTGTGAAATCGATTCGATCAAGAAATCCCAATGTTGATAATGTTGTTGTTGAACCTGATCATAAAGATGATGTCGGAGTCATTCTTAAGCAACAAACCGTCTTAAGGGCTCGGGAATATCACTACATAGGGATTGTCCCGCTGCGTTACGAGAAAGAAGAATTCGTTTAATGAATCTTAAGAAAGATATCGAGGGGAAGAACCGAAACATCAAAGTTTTTATTCGAGGCGAAACTCTTAAGCTAGGTGGGAAAACATTTTACATCAATAATGCAAACAAGCTGTCATGTGACGAAGAAGGTGGACTGCCATTTTTGCAGCAGCTGACTGGTGATAAGTACGCACGTCAGGCAGTGCCTCTCAAACTGTGCAAATTGGTGTTCAGGGAAATAATGTTTAACAATAACGCCGTCAGCCTTTTAAATTTAATTTCAAATACTATTATCGCTTAAGTTCAAATATTAGTTTAAGTAAGTTTTCTTTCAAGATAATTGCGTATAATATAGTAGGTCTTCGAAATAAATTACTTTTTAACTCAATTTAGGCCCAACATTTTTTTTTCATTTTTTTTTTTTTGCAATAACTGATTTTTGTTATCATCAAATTGATAGCAAAAAATTAATTTGGTTTTGTTTTTTTATTCATAGTGGAGATAATGAGTGGAGCATTAATGCACAATTGGGTTTATAAGAAGTAAAACTTTAATAATGTAAAAAAATAAATAAATTCATATGTTACAATGAAAATGAAAAAGAAGAAAAGTTCAGTAATTATTAAAAATAACAAAACTGTTAAAATATAGACAATTATATATATAATTAATTATATATACAATTAGTAACTTATTTTAAATTGTCATGAAATAGCTTGAAGCATTTGTCATGTAGTGCAACGTGGCATGCTTCGCAGCTTTTCAGAGTATGTTTATGACGGGTATGGTACAACTCGCATTTTTTATCTTGATTTCTGTTATTTCAATTTTATCGTTTTGCATTTTGTTGTTTTGATAAACGATAATTCGAATTTTTTTCAAGTCCTATTTGATTATGTGTCAAATTTTCATTTACTGCTACTGGGTAAAGCATAGAGCACTTAAGGAAAATACAGAACAAGTAAAAAGCACAAGACGAAATGCAATACAATCGTGTCAAGAACTGATCGCGAAACAGCTGTGTTCCATATTTTGTCAGAAGAGCTGTAGCTAGCTAACGCCGAAATTCCAATCCATCTAGCGTCAATCCACAGTTGGAAAGGGTCCATGCATTATTAGTAGATAGATCTATAAGCCACATTACTATTGATGAGTACCACTTTTTACCTCTGATACTTATACGGTAGTTAGACACATTGTTATCCATTTGGTCAACTCCTCCCATATAACAATTACAAGCTTTGTTAAAATTCGGTTGGGGCACATCACATTTTTTACGTTCACTAATAACGTATCTATTTGCAGCACCAACTGGGTTAGTTCCGTAAGCATTGGATAACATTGTGACCACCTTATTGTCTTTCCGTCTAGACAATATGAGCTGGTTATTTTTGTCCACAAAAGATTCAAATTCACACCGGGGTTTTTTCTTGAACTTTTTTTTGTCTTTCATCCCGGAAATATTTAAAGTCGATTTTCTCTCAGTCTTCCTGTTCCAGCATAGCCCGCCCATTCTGGTAAGTTTTGCAATTAAATTTGTGCTTGTCTGCTCAACATCGCATACAAGATCTTTTCTACGATATTGTGTGAACGCCTGAAACCTTTTATCAACAGCATGATTGGACCCTATCAGTGCGGTTTCAGGCCAGGAAAACCAACCATCGGTCAAATCTTCACACTTCGGCAGATCCTGGAGAAAACCCAAGAATTCCAAATCGATACTCACCACTTCTTTATCGATTTCAAGGCCGCCTATGACAGCATCTATAGAGAAGAGCTTTATAAAGGCATGTCTAGTTTTGACATCCCTGTCAAACTTGTCCGTCTGTGCAGGATGACGATGGAGAACGCTCGCTGCTCCATTAAGGTCGGTAATGACCTCACCGAGACCTTTGATGTCAAAAAAAGTTTTAGACAAGGTGACGCGCTGTCATGTGACTTCCTTAACACGTTGAACGCCAAGCACTTTTTTCTAGTTTGTTGGCTGGTACCACGGGCAAAACTGAAATTTTTGTGCTGGGTGCAATTTTTTTATTTTTTTTTTATTTTTTTAAAAACGCTGATTTATTTCGACTTTGAAGAAGTAGTTTTCTTGAAATTGCATTTTTTCTGTGACACTCACATATGGGCAACTGTACGTCAATTGAAAAAGCTGTCTGGTACCGTTCGCCCATACATAAGTGTCATGTTCCAGTTTTACACTAGGATGGCACTCACATGTGGGTTTCATGTACCAGCGGAGACGGTGGTGACACTCACATATGAGTGTCATGGCGTTCAACGTGTTAATATTGTACTTGAACGGATTGTGCGGAACTCACAATCTATTACAAGTCTGTACAACTGCTTGCATACGCCGACGATATAGAGATTATCGGAAGAACTCAGCGGGCTGTGAACGGTGCGTTTGCAAGCATTGAGGCGGAAGCAGCCAAAATGGGTTTAGCGATAAACGAGGGCAAAACCATGTATATGCTGTCAACAAGAAGGGACAGCCAACACCGACGAATTGGACAGAACGTCACCGTGGGCAGCTATAACTTCGAGGTAGTAAGGGACTTTGTCTACCTTGGCTCTGCTATAAACACGAAAAACAAGATCAGCGCAAAAATCGAGCGAAGAATAACTCTTGCCAATCGCTGTTTTTCTGGGCTTATAAGGCAATTCAACAGTAAAGCCCTATCTCGAACTACTAAGGAGACTCTGTATAAGACCCAGATAATCCCAGTCCTGCTTTAAGGCGCTGAAACATGGACTTTATTAAAAGAGGATGAAGATATCCTTGATCGCTTCGAGAGAAAAATTCTTGGTAAGATTTTCGGTCCCGTTTGCGTTGACGGGTTTTGGAGGAGAAGATTCAATCACGAACTATACGAGCTGTACAGCGACATCGACCTAGTCAAAAAACTGCGTATTGGACGTTTGAGATGGCTAGGACATGTAGAGCGTATGGACACCAACGCTCCGACCCGCAGAGTCTTCGAATACTTTGCCGAAGATGGATATCAATTAACCTTTCTAAAGTTTTAAGCAGAAAGGACGATAGACTGATAGGTCGGAGATCCTTTGGTTCCACGTGCAAGCTCTTTCCTGCCTTAGGTATGAATATGACTTCAACCACGGTCCAAAGTTTGGGAATATAGACCCGATTTAGACAGCCCGACAAGATGACTTTGAGCCATGGAAGCACAATAGCCTCGCATTGCTGAATTCAGCTGGAATAACACAGTCAGGTCCTGGGGACTTGAAAGGTTTGAAGCTGCGCATGGCCCATCGGATCTTTTCTGTAGTTATCAAGACTAAAGAGTTGCCGTAAGGTTGAGGGGGGGATTTCCCACTTGCGATACAGCAACAGGGGAGCTACCAGGAAAGTGAGTATCCAGTAAGATGTCAATGGATGCGTCAGCAGAGGAGATCCAGTGACCATCCGGAAGCAAAAGGAAGCTGGGTATAGAAGGGCTTTTAGAAAGGATTTTCCGCAACCTGGAAGCTTCCGAGGACTCTTCAATGCTGTCGCAGAAGAGTCTCCAGGAACGTCGTTGCTCCTTCCTCAGTGAGATTTTGTATTTTCTGAGAGACAGTTTATAGGAGTCCCAATCGGCCGTCTCACGGGAGCTTTTAGCAATATTAAAAAGGAGCCTACTGTCTTTCCTAAGAGTACTGAGATTTGCATTTACCTCGCGGTTTGCGGAGTGGGCAGGCCTCGGACATGACACCATTTAGTGCCGATGTTAGGGTGTTGACTAGATTGTCAAGGTCCTCAGTGCAAGAAGTTTCATTAGGCAGGCGGGAGGGAATAAGCGTTAATAAACGTTTCCTATAAAGGGACCAGTTAGTTTTTCTATAATTTCTAAAAACCTTCTGATGAGGCAGATAGTCATCAAGACTAAATTGGAGGTAACGGTGGTCTGAAAAAGAGTGCTCATCAGAGACTCTCCAGTCCTTAACCGAGTTATATAAGTGATCGAAGACAAGAGTGATGTCCAGGACTTCTTGTCGGTTGCGAGTAATGGAGGTCGGCTTGGACCCCCTGTTACAGATTAGTAGATTAGTACTAAGGATAAATTCAGAAAGTTGCTCACTTTCATTTATGTCGGAACTGCCCCAGATTGAGTGATGGGCATTCGCATCACAGTCAATCATGAGACCAGTGTTTCGGCTCTCTGCTTTAGCAATCAAGCTCCCCAAGATGTCCGGGGGGAGTAGGCCCACAAGATCGTGACCTAAATAAGCCAGTAATTTCTTGAGCGCAATTCCAGGTTGGAAGCGACTATGTCTTGATTGCTGAAATTAGAGAGTAAAAGGATGTTTAGATGGGTCTTCGCAAGGATACAGGATCTCGGTTTACCTTCCTTTCTTGCGTAGATTAATTTGTAGTTTGGAGTCTTGAGTCCACAAACCCGGTTTCCAACAACCCATGGTTCCTGGATCAAGACTAAGTCTTCACCGTATTTGCTGAGCCGGAGAATAAGAAAGGCCGAAGCCGTGATGGAGTGATGCAGGTTAATCTGAAGGATCCGCAGCATTGGGGCTACTTCTCGCTACAGATACCATTACCACGGTATTATTGGCTTCCTCTGAATCTGATGACAGAAGGTCATCCTCGAGAGAAAGGCCACATGGGTCACTATCCAGGAGTGATGGTGAGGGAGAGGGGAGACCAGAAAAATCCAATTTCAGTAGAGCGTCAACCATTTCGGTGTCTGTCGACGAGGAGTCAACCCCCGAAAAAGATGGATCGGCGCAAGGGAGCGAGGGAAGGGGCCCGGAAGGAGCGGTGTTCTTAGCTGGTGCAGAAGGGACTGCAACCTGCTTGGGAGGTACTTTCTCGAGCTCCTTCTCGTCACATTTGTGGACTTTCAAGGTGATGGAGCTGAATCCATAATTGACTACCCCTTTAAAAGATGACAAAGGGGCCATAGACTCTTCATTGATGACAATGATCACACTTCTGACTTCTCCTCTCGGCTCGTCCACTTTGCCAATCTTCCAATTATGGGTAGAAACGGAGCTGTTGTTTGCCTTCAGAATATCCAGGATAATATAAGGATCAGTGGGTTCAGCCGGAATGGTAGCACGTATTCTTGGTCGGTTTGGAATCTGGTCCTTTTCCACGACCTCCAACTGTGCACCTGGCCAAACCTGTCCTAATCTGGAGACAGCAAGTTTATAGAGATCTTTCGATCTTTGGTCAGCGCAGGCAATGAGTTCGACAAGCCCTTGATGCCAGCCACCATCCCTGCAGGAAACATCAGGGCCGGGATGGTCACGTAGGATTTGGAGGCAATTGGTGGCGAGTTTAATCTCCACCTTCCTCCCCTTATCCGTCGTAATGCTGCCATCCGGATCGCTATGGTCAACGACCGCGATCTGCAAGTATGCCTTAAGCACTTGGTTAAAGGGCTTGGTAGTAGCGATGGAAGGTACTACCTTGGTCTTTTTGGCAAGGGTGGGAGACTCATCCTGAGACCTCTGGCGTTTGGACGATAAGTCATTGCTCGATGAGTCTGGCGGGAGCTGGACACGTTTGAGTGCCCAGCTTAAATAAGTCTTATGCTTCTTTGTTCTATCCTGCTCAGGAGGACCGTCCTCTTTTTTTTACTTTTTTTTATATTTTTTGTATTTTTTTGGTTTTTATTTTTATTCATAACTAGCTGGTTGTACCCACTTCGCTGGGTCTTTAAATGTGCGATTTCAAGTACACTTCTTTAGAGCACTCTCCGTTTTGTCATTAAAATAGTTCACCCTCTAATCCTTTATGAGGGTCGCGAGGGTAGGATAATTAGGTGCACTCTCCATTATTTTTGAACCTCCGCCGTCGACTCCAACTCATCTCTCTTACACTATAGGTAAGTTTGACCTTCCTTATAACAGATTCACTAAACTCTCTCAAAATTGATCCAGTTTGACCATTTCTACTGGATAACTCGGCATTGCTTTTTCCATCACTCGTGAATAAGACCCCGAGATACTTAAACGTATCCACCTGCTTCATTGAGACTCTACAAACATGCAGAGTGTACTGAATAGGCGTTAGGGAAACAATCAATACTTCCGACAAACGACCAAGGATGACCAAATCATCCCCAAAGAGAGGATGACTAATCCTTAAGTCCCCCACTTTGCAACATTCTCTGCCACAGCTGCACTGCAGCATCCAGTCCATATATACAATGAAGAGGCGAGGTGACAAAAGGCACCCTTGGCACCCTGCCCAACCCCCACAATGAAGGGTATTGATTTACCGCCATTTACCCGAACACAGGTTCTATAATTTGTATATATGTATATGCCGAATCGCCTTTATCATAGCCTAACACATTTTTTTTTTTTTTTTTTTTCCTGGGTAGGTGAAAATCTTCATGGGACACTATGAGACCGTGTACTCATAGTAGTGTCAGATTTCTACTGACTAAAAACACCCTTCCCTTCGTTTTGTTTACTACGACTAAGTTAGACCTTATCAAGTAGTTTAAGCTTCAGAAGAGAATATTCGCGTGAGGTAGGTAGAATTTCAATAAAAGCACCCGCTGAAACCGTCATGACATGCGGCTTTTTGTCTTATTGCGCTAATTCGAACGGTTTCGTTCTTTGAAGTCGGCGCGTAAGATTTGTCACATCCAAAGTTTGGAGTATGGCACAGTTGCAATGGCCATGAAGACGAATACGAAGCTTGCGAGCGAAGTTTTTTATTTCGTCCTCCACGGTAGCTATGCCTAAGTGTCTGTGGATATCATTGTTTCTGATATACCAGGGAGCGTTCACGATTATTCTTATAATTTTATTTTGGAATGATTGTATGAGATTCCTATTGCTTGGTTTGGTACAACCCCAGAGTTGTATACCGTACGTCCACACGGGTTTAAGCACTTGCCTATACAGCAGCAGTTTGTTATATACGCTTAGTTTGGAATATCTTCCAATTAGCCAATACATTTCTCTAAGTCGATTTTCGACTTCGTCACGTTTCTTTTTAACGTGAGGTTTCCATTTAAGTTTCGCGTCTAGTGTCATTCCCAGATATTTAGCTTCGTTTGCATGCGGTATTTGTACCGAGTTAATGAAAACGGGAAGGTTGATTATTTTCTTGTAAGTGAAGTTAACATGCGTCGATTTGGTCTCATTAAGAACAATGCGCCAAGTTTTTGTCCACTCACAGATTTTATCCAAGGCTCGTTGGAGTTTTATGGTTGCTGACTCGATTGAGCTTTCCGTTGCCAGAATAGCCGTATCGTCCGCGAACGTAGCTACAATAGTGCCTTCAGTTTGTGGTATGTTCAGAGTGTACAGCAAGAATAAGATAGGCCCAAGGACACTTCCTTGCGGAACTCCGGCGGCGATTTCTTTAAAATCAGAATATTCAGTTCCGTGCTTGACGCGAAAAAGTCTGTTTTTAAGGTATGATTCTAAGATCTTATGAAGTTGCTCCGGAAGGATTCGTCTTAGCTTATAATTCAATCCATCGTGCCAAACCCTGTCGAAGGCTTGAGATACGTCAAGAAAAGCGCTAGAACAAATCTTTTTCTCCTCAAGGGCTTTTTCAATTTCGTCGGTTATTCTATAAACTTGGTCAGTTGTGGAATGCTTGATTCTGAACCAGAATTGGTGGTCAGGTATTAGGCGTCTCTCTTCAATGACCGGAAGAATCCGTTTCAGAAGGAGTTTTTCAAATACCTTCGATATTATTGGTAGTAGCGATATCGGTTTGTACGATTTTTTGTCATTTGGAGATTTCCCCGGTTTCGGAACCATTATGACTTCTGCGACTTTCCATTGATTTGGAACGTATAATAATCTAATAGAAGCATTTACTAAATAAAGCAATTTTAATAGTGTCTTTTTTGGTAATTCCTTGAGGATTTGTCCGGTTATTAAATCATAGCCAGGAGCTTTATTAATTTTCAGGTTTTTTATTGCCTGGCAAAGTTCTATAAGTGACACACTTCTTATTCTAAGGTTGTCAGATGTCGTAGTCGTACCGGTAAAATCGTCTACCAATGTTTCTCCATCAAATGGCTTAAAAGTCTCTTCTAAGTGCTCGGCAAATAGATCCGCTTTTTCTTTGTCACGTTTTGCCCATTCGTCGTTGTTTTTTCTTATCGGTGGCGAATGTATTTGGGGTTTTTTAATTCTTTTGACAGCTTTCCAGAGCGAGTAATTAGTGGTTTTTTCGGCGGTTAAACCTTCAAGATAAGCCGAAGTCTCTCGGTTTTTTAGGTCTTGGATCGCTTTTTTAAGCTTATTGCATAGGAAATTCGAGTGGGTTTTATGCTGGGGAGCGCGAGTTTGTTGCCATATTTTGCGTGCTCTCCTCTTTTCTCGAATAAGTTGTTTTATTTCCGGCGGATAATTAGCTTCATTGCATGGGACTTCTTTCCTCCTTAAAGGTGTATTTTTCCACGCCGCATTCTGTATTGATTCAATAAATTTGCCGAGTTCATCTTCTATTTCGAAGGGTGTTTTGAGCGATACATTTAAGACAATATTTTCTTCGCAATCAGTTCTAAAGTCGCGCCAGTTAGTTTTTTTGTTAGTTAATCTAAGCACACCTTCTACTGTCATTAGTCGGTCACTTATTGTCAAGATTACCGGCGAGTGATCTGAGGAGAGATCAAAGCTTTCCTCTACTTTCGCAAAATTTGAAGATACTCCTTTTGCTACGAAGAAGTCTATTATGTCCGGTGTTTTTGCTGTATCAGAGGGCCAATACGTCGGTTTCCCCGCCGAAAAGAAATCAACCCCGAATTGCATACCGGCTTCGTACAGAAGTCTGCCTTTCCGTGAATTGGATCTGGAACCCCAAAAGGTGTGTTTTGCGTTGAAATCGCCACCTATAATGAAATTCGGTCCAAGTGAGTCAAGGAGACGTACAAAGTCGTTACTTCTAAACGTGCATCGCGGAGGACAATAAATGGACGCGATGTTGAAATACGAGTGCCTATTCTTAACTCGAACTGAACTTGTTTGCATTGTATCGATTTCATTCGTCGTATTTATGGAGTGCTCAATGTAGTCTTTAATGAATAAGGAGGATCCGCCTCTAGCTCTTCCGGAAGGGTGGTATGCGTGATAAGCACGATACCCTCTTATTTTTACTCCGGATTCCTTTGTCAAATGAGTTTCAGAGATCAAGCAAATGTCAATGTTGTCATTAGAAGTAAGAATACTTCTAATTCGGCGTTTTTTTTTGTAGAAGGCCGATTGCGTTCCATGTTAAAATTTTTAGTATCTGATTCATATTCATATGGGAGCTCTTTTTTGGCGAGGTTTTAACTCGAGCTTGCTCAATTTATCAAATACGACTTTGTTTACCTTCGTTTGCTCCTCAAGTTTCGCAAGAATTATAGAGAAGACTTGGGAGACTGGGTCTACCGTAACACCGCTTTGCTTGTTTTCTAGCGACGCAGCTTGAGCATATGTTAGCGTCTCTGGAGATTGTGGCTTTTCCTTTGATTTTGCCGAGGAAGCTTTACTTTGCTCGACTCTCGTCTTAACTTTGACGTGTTTATTGACGGGCGTTACCCTTGGCTTAGCAATTTCACGACTATTTTTAACCGGTTCTGCGTTCTGGCGTTGAATATTTTTAAATGTGTCTCGCCTTTTTTGAAGCTCTTTTGGCACTTCGCAACCTCGATAGTTCGCTGGGTGCTTTCCTTTGCAGTTAATGCAGGTAGCCGGGGCCTGCTTATTTAGGTCACACTTTTCTGAGAGATGGTTAACAGCACATTTTACGCATCTCGGCTCTTTTTGACAATACGACTGTGTGTGATTAAAGCCTTGACAGCGTTTACACTGAGGTATCGATCTCGTACTCGTACGCATAGGCTCAATCTTGACTACGATATTCAGAATAGTTTTAACGTTATAAATATCGTCTACATTTTCGCTCCTGTCAAAGGTAAGCATAAAGAGCGGAAGTCCATGCTTGACCATGATTTCCTGGCCTTGTTCCGTTTGTTGCTTCACCTTTTTGAGAATATTGACGGCATTAGTCTAACACATGATTTCGCCAAATACACAAAACAGGTGTATACACGTTCAGCATGCTCCCAGGCCTTTTCAAGAATCATTCTGAGTGTATAACTGGTCGGTCCTGTTTCTACCGGGACGAAAAACGCATTGTTCATCCTCTGAACTATCCTCAACCAAAGCGCTGGCACGTGTTTCTAACGCTTTAGCAAAGACTTCCAAGGATACTTAAAATAAATATACCCTTGTAGTTGGCGCAATCTCTTGTCCCTTGTTTACAAAGAGGGACAATCACTCCCATTTGCCAATCACCAGGTGTTTCACCGCATTCCTATGCCACTTTAATGACACGTGAGAGTCATTGGACTCACTCTTTACCAAAAGCGTTTAGCATTTCTGGCCGGATTTCATCCAAACCGATAGATTCGCCAACTTTTAGCGATTTGATCGCCAAAATCTCGACCATGGGTCTATCATCTTCCTGATGACATGGCTTGTTCGGGATTGAGCAATTCTGAAAAGTGCTCGCTTCATCTCCATCACTCATTGAAGCACTTCTTCTTACGCGTTGATTTCGATTTTCACGTTGTTGAGTTGTTTGATTTGCTCGACGATTTCTCATTGTTAACTGAGCCGTTTCATTTGCCGCCTGTCTTTCTTCTTGTGTTTGTGATGCACGAAGTCGAGCCATACTAACACGGCGCTGTTCTCGTGCGATTTCTTGTTCATCCGTATTCAATTGATTGGCGATATTCCGAACTCTACTTGCATTACGGGTTCGATGCGAAAGATTAGATCTTCTGGCTCGCGGCATTGTGAATAACACTGAGAAATGAATGTCACAAAAGCTATTAAGGAATTATCGATACATACATGTGCACAAATGTCATAACCTCACAAAATCTTCGTTGCCAACTTACCGTTTGAAAATAGAATTCCACACCAAAATGATCAATCAGAATGAAATGAACAGCGAATTCGAATTGATTTTAAAAGTAACCCACCTAAAAATTAATAGCACAATCCGAAATTAACGTTTGGATTTATTGTCGATGCGCACGCAATCACAAAGAAAAAATATTGTCACAACGTAACGTAAACATAAACGTCATCTATCATGAAGATGGCGTCGTAAAATCGCTCCATACAAAATGTATGGGAAAATGAATTTTCTTCATAATTTTTTTTTTCGGGGATTTTTCGGGAATTTTCTTGGGTATTCTTCTTGTTTGGCCGGAGACCAGTCCGAATTGGTGCGAATCATCGAAATCGGTCCAGGCGTTCTTGAGTTATAAGCGTAGTAACTAACGTCACTCTCTTTTATATATATAGATATTGGACCCACGAGTGGCGGAGAATGGGAGGTCGACCTGCACAGAGATCCGCATTGTGCAGGCAAGGCAGGCTAATCCAGAGGTCGCCAGGTATCCGGATACGCCGTTATCGACTGGACTATTATTTAAAGTGGGCCCCCAGCCAGGCTGATCCTCGGCACGGGTCGTATTACACCTTGATCCGGCACACCGGAAAGGAAAGAGGAAAGGATAGGATATGAAGGGGAGAGATCAGGACGACTACAACTTGACTTCGTGTCTCATCTGGGGAAATACCCGAGAATCCTTGACCATTACTAGGCCCCTACACCACGGCGAGATGTGTAGTCATGTAGGAGAGCAGCAACCTAGCAAAGTTACGCTCTGATACACGCAAGTTGTTTAACAGAGCAAAGCGTAATGGGGATTGGCAAAGCTACGGGGTGGTACTCACAAACTACAACAAGGAGTTAAGAAGGGCGAAAAAAGAAAGCTTCAGGAAGTTTTGTGAGACAATAAACAGCACTTCTGCTGCAGCTAGGTTACATAAAGCCCTTGAAAAATCGGAGGGAATGCCAACATCCCTTAAAAAACCTGACTTCGGAAGAAAGATTGAGAGATTGCAGGGGATATCTGTTCCAGAGGGAAAGAATCGAATGGGCAATAAGGTCCTTCCAGCCCTTCAAATCACCGGGTGCGGATGGTATTATACCAGCCCTATTACAAAGGGGGCAAGAAAAACTACTACCACACCTGGTCAGAATAATAAAAAGCAGTCTTGCATTGGGATATATTTCAAACCAATGGAGACGGGCGAAAGTTGTGTTTATACCAAAAATGGGGAAGAAGGACCCAACACAGCCTAAGTCATACAGACCGATCAGCCTAACACCGTTTCTTCTCAAAACAATGGAGAAAGCTGTGGACAACCATTTAAGGGAGGATGTACTTAATACATCCCCACTGCATTATTGTCAGCATGCATACAGAGCGGGCAGATCCTCTGAGACTGCTCTTTATCAGCTGACGGAAACAATCCAAAGTGCTCTTGAAAAAAAAGAGATAGTAATTTGCGCCTTCCTAGACATCAAAGGGGCATATGATAACACTTCACATGAAGCTATTAAACGAGCCCAGGAAGGAAAGGGACTTAGCAGAACAGTATCTAAGTGGATGTATGAGTTGCTGAGAACAAGATCAGCAGAAACTCAAACATCACATAGAATTATCAGGGTCATCACAACAAGAGGATCCCCACAAGGAGGAGTGTTATCTCCCCTAATGTGGAGTCTTGTTGTGGATGAGCTTCTTGAAAAATTAACAAGCCTTGGAATTAATTGTCAAGCCTACGCTGATGACATTGTACTGATTGCCAGGGGGAAATTCGAGGAAACCCTATGTGATATTATACAAAGGGGCCTAACAGTAACTCAAGAATGGTGCAGCACGGATGGGCTTAATATAAACCCGGCCAAAACCACAATAGTACCGTTCACGAGGAAGAGAAAACTTGAACTGAAGCCAATCCGACTGTCGGGCACGATACTGGCACCGGTAAAGGAAGTGAAATATCTAGGACTACACCTAGATAGCAAACTCTTGTGGAAGAAACACATAGAGGAGATATCCAAAAAAGCTACCCGTACTCTAATGATATGCAGGAGCCAAGCGAGTAAGTCTTGGGGGTTTAGTCCAAACATTCTAAGATGGATGTACCATATATATTATATATTATATATCATATATGTATCAGGTATATTGCCATTGTGAGACCAATGATCACTTATGGAGCAATAGCATGGACAAAGCGAACTGGGGTAGGAGGGAGACACTCACTAAAGTGCAAAGACTTGCGTGCCTCTGCATCACTGGGGCCATGCGAACGTGTCCAACTGTAGCCATGGAAGTACTCCTGCTGCTAACACCGCTCCATCTTGTAGTGGAGCAAAATGCACAGCGGACGATCCTAAGGATGGCAAAAGAAGGTATCGGAAGGGAGAAATGTGTTGGCTCGAGAGAATACGATGTACTTCTCAAAAAACTTCCACTTCTGGCCGTCCCCAGGGACGACAGTATCAGGAAATTTAGCTTTGGAAAAAACTTTACTACAAATTTAAGTAACAAGAAAGAGTGGAGCAACGAATCCACGATATACGGACTGGGCAGCTACACGATAAAGTGTTACACAGACGGTTCGTGAACTGGAGAGGGCACAGGGGCGGGAGTGTTTGGGCCAAGGACTAAGCACTCAGAACTCATGGGCAAGTGCACCAGCATCTTTCAAGCTGAAATATGCGCTATAAACAGATGCATCCAACTCAATCTCAAAAAGGGATACAGCAACTGCGACATAGCAATACTGCCACACAGCCAAGCAGCTATCAAAGCGCTTGACTTCTATGTCATTAAGTCAAAACGTGTGTGCGAATGCAAATGCAAACTTAATGAATTGGGCGGAAACAATAAAGTTACACTTTACTGGATACACGGTCACGTCGGGATAAAAGGTAACGAAGTAGCAGACGCCTTGGCAAGACAAGGGGCTGCAGAACTCTTCATTGGACCTGAACCATTCTGTGGAATGGGGGAACACACACATATGCGAGAAATTCAGAAAAATGGAGAGAGAAGACAATGCAAGATCTTGGAACAACACCACAGGCTTGAAGCAGGCTAAGAAACTACTGGGATGTTACAACCGGAAAAGATTCGAAGCCTGCATCTGCCTTAACAAGAATAACCTACGGATCCTAACAGGCGTCCTAACGGGGCACTCTAGGTATAACAAACGAAGGCCTTTACAGATTCTGCAACGAGTCATGTGAGACTCCGGAACACCTTCTGGAGTCTTGTGGGGCACTGACCCACAAAATATTGAAATGCTTGAGCAAATACCAAGTATCAGAAGAGGATATGCCAAACATGGACCCACTTCTCCTTTTCAGATTCTTAAAAGAAACTGGTCTGGAGAAAGAGCTCTAAGGTGAACTATTCTTGCCGAGGCAAAGTAAGAGCATATGACCTTCAAACACAATTCCTCAGGAATTGCAATTGCGAAGGGGACTCTAACGAGTGAACAAACCTCTCCAAGGTATTAGCAGGGGGCACAATAGACCATTAGGTCGCAGTGCAAAATAACCTTACACAAATAATAATAATAATAATAATTGCCTAAAAAATGTTGTGTCACTTCAACAAAAGAAAGCCATGCATTTGTTTTCTGTATATTTAATTTGCCAATAAAATTGGAGTCCTTCATGACCTTTCTTATATCTGGCCCTATAAAAATGCCTTATTTTAATTCAGCTTCGCTCAGTCTGGGGAACAAAGTTCTTAAATAGAGGAAACCTTCTCCAGTTTTATCCATGGCTTTAACAAAGTTTTTCATAAGTCCCAATTTTATGTGTAAGGGCGGCAAAATGATGTTGTTTGGCTCTACTAAGGGGCTTTGAGCAATATTTTTTTTTTTATCGTTAGTTCTTTAGTGAAGGTAGTTATAATACTACAAATACAAATACAAATATTTGGCGCAACAGCTCTTTAAAGTGCAAGGGCCTAGCTTCTCGCAACCACTCATGTTGTGTGCGTTATATTTTCCACACGAATGGAAGGGAGCTACAGTTTAATGCCGAGCCCGAACGGCGATTTGAGAAGCTTTTTCGTGACAACAATACTCTCGGTTATAATACTCCTACGCGATAAACTGTCAGTAACCAATGTCAAATAAAGGGTGAGCCAACAGCTAGTGTGTAAGTTTTCATTGAATTAAATACACATTTGTTGCGAAATAAATATAGAATAAAGTTTGGTCCATGGTTATTATGAATAGAATACAACATCGTTCATGTGACTAGCACGGCTTCTGTTGGTCAAAATTATTCATTAAGCAATAAAGTTCTATATTGATTTTGTAATAAATGTGTGCTTAGGTTAGGTTAGGTTAGGTAAAGGTGGCTGTCCTGACAGGGTCAGGACACACTTAGACCACATGGGTCCAATGTGATACCACATGAGTAATGACCGGTCGGGTCACCGGAAACCAGGGGATCCTTAACCTTTCTCATGAGGGTGTTGGCTGAGAATGCTGACTGAAAAGGGTAGAGAGGGTGACTGACTCAGTCAACCCTGAAGTCAAGGTGTACCGAGAAGGTATAGTGTGCAGCAAGTGATGGGGGGTGATTGATTCAATCGAACCCCCTATACTGTGTGTGCAAGTTATGTTGGCAGGTCCCATAAACCGTGTAGGCGTAGAACTCTAATTACTGTTGTGCATAGTATTGACTAGGTGGGGTGACTGATTCAGTCAAACCCTTCATACTTAGGTGGACCGTGTAGGTGTGGAGGAGCATAAGCGTACATAGAGTGACTGATTCAATCGAACTCTAAGTACTGCTATGTATAAAGTGTGAACTAGGTAGGGTGATTGTTTCAATCGAACCCGTACCTAGGTGGACCGTGGAAATAGTGGGGAATGCAAAGTAGAGCGAGATGACTGATGCAGTCAATCTTGCACTAGTATGCAGTCGAGCTTTAGGGGATGGTTTGGCTAGATGGGGTGACTGCTTCAGTCAAACCCTTAATACCTAGTTCACCGTGTAGGTAGTGTGCATGTGAGTAATAGGGGGATTGATTGACTCAATCAATCTCTGTTACCTCTATGCAGTAATGTTATTTACAGGCACTGGTCTAGTGATATGGGAGGGTTAGCTATCGATCTTGGGAGGTGTCTGTTGCAGAACCTCTTGGGGATTGATAGTAACCAATAACGATGGAGGAGGGGTGGTGGTGATGTGGAGTGGGGGCATTTCAGCTAAACCAGTTGGATTTACCTATGTATCTATTTAAGTTTCTAATGTCTATGTTAGACAGGTCACTTAGGTCTTCAAAGAAGTATTCGCCTAGTAGCTTCTTTCTTAGTGTGGCTAGCGCTCGGCATGTGCCAAGGAGGTGGAGACTATTCTCCTCCTCCTCTTCATCTCTGCAGCTTCTGCAGAAATCGTTTGCTGGGACACCCATTCTAGTGGCGTGTCTACCTAACAAGCAGTGTCCTGTGACTATTTCTACTGTGAGGCTTATGTTCCTTCTATTTAATGAAAGGAGATTTTTGGTTTTCTTTGCGTCAAGTAAGGGCCAGATCTTCCTGGTCGATGCGCACGTAGCTAGATTACTCCATCTGTTGTTTGCACTAGATTCCGCTTCATTAAACATACGGATTTTCATTAATTGTATTGGTGGTGCCGGTGTCCCTCTATTGACATCGAGAGGAAGTACGGTGCCTTATTTAGCTAGTTCATCCGCTTTGCAGTTGCCTGGAATATCTCTGTGTCCTGGGACCCAGCACAGAGTAATGTTGCATCTGTCCGCAATCTCGTTAAGAGATTCGCGGCAATGTTTAACCAACTTAGATCTTATTGTTGGCGTTTCCAGAGCTTTAATCGCTGACTGACTGTCTATATAAAGGACAATAGACTTACCATCTATCGGGTATATAGAGAGTCTGCGCGCTGCTTCACGAACAGCCGATATTTCCACCTGAAAGATGCTACAGTGGTCCGAAAGTCGGAGAGCTACGTTTATTCTAGGTGATTCGGAAAAAGTATACCTAGTCCTGTGCCCTCCGAAGTTTTGGAACCATCTGTATAGATTTCGATTGCGGCGTCATTTAGAATGATACCTTCATCCCATGTGGATCTGTCCGAGATGGTGGTGTTATATTTGATATTGAAATCAATAGATGGGGATATGTAATCTGTTACTCTGAGATTGGAGTTTTGTAAGATTTTCATGTGGCCAATTTGTGAGCTTGACCACTGGAGAGATTCTCTAAGTCTTAGGGCTGCTTTAGATGCTACCATTTTCCCAAAGATATCAATGGGATATATATTAAGTAGGGTTTCTTAGGCGGCTGTGGGAGTGGACCTGAAAGCCCCTGTGATGCATTTGCAGGCTAATCGTTGTACTCTTTCGATAGAGTTTGTGTTGCACCTTGTTTCGAGTGCAGGCCACCAGACGAGAACGCCATAAAGCAGGATTGGTCTGACCACCGCCAGGTACAACCAGTGGACTATGTTAGGTTGAAGCCCCCTTTAGGACCTATAGCCTTTTTACAGGTGCAGATGGCGATTTCCGCTTTCTTGGTTCGATCTAGAATGTTCTGTTTCCAGTTAAGTTTACTATCGAGGGTCAACCCTAAGTATTTTGCTTTGTTTGAAAACCTGAGTTCCGTGTTTCTAAGCCTAGGTGGGGCTACGAACGGGATTTTGTATTTCCTAGTAAAAAGTACTAGTTCAGTTTAGGACGCGTTTACGTTGAGCCCAACGCTGTCCGTCCATTTCGCTACTAAATTTAGCGCGAGTTCATTACATCTCTTAGGGTTTGGGTGAATTTACCTGAAATGGCTATGGCAATATCGTCAGCATATGCTACGACCTTGTAGCCTTTATTTTCTAGTGAAGTGAGTAGCTCATTCACTACTAATATCCAAAGTAGCGGAGAGAGAACACCCCCCTGGGATGTGCCCCTGTGCGCTAGCCTTTTGGTTGAGCAGCACCCGAGCTCAGATAGAATCTGCCTGCTGTTCAGCATTCGCTCTATGCAGATGCAAAGGCAGCAGTTCACCTTCAGGTCAGCGAGCGCTCTTGTGATGGATTCTGTATTGACGTTATGAAAGGTGCCTTCTATGTCAAGGAAAGACACCGTAGTATATTCTTTAATGGCAAGAGATTTTTCAATGGTGCCTACTAACGAATGCAGAGCTGTTTCCACTGAAAAACCTTTCCGGTAAGCATGCTGAGAGCTAGATAAGGTTTGTACCTTGAGTTTTGAACGGATATGGTTATCGACTAGCCTTTCTAACGTTTTCAGAAGGAAGGAGGAGAGACTGATTGGTCTGAAATCTTTCGGGTTATAGTGGGAGGTCTTACCGCATTTCGGGATGAAAACCACCTTAACTCTATTCCACGAGGATGGGGTATAGCCGAATTTAAGGCAGCTGTTGAAAATCACGTAGAGCCAGGGGGCTAAGGGTTTTATGCCCACCTGCAGTTCCACTGGTGAAAAACCATCTAAGCCTGGAGATTTATATGGTAGGAAGCTATTAACAGCCCAATGAATAGTGTGGGTGTTTCTTATTCCTGTCGGAACGTCCATGATAGAGTGGTGTTCGTATCTATAGAGTTTCCTGGGAAATGCGTGTCCATAAGAAGGTTTAATGTTTCTTCTGTGGACTTAGTCCAGTCTCCGTTAGGTTTCTGGATAAAGCTAGGGATATGAGGAGATTTGGAAAGAATTTTCCTCAATCTGCTAGAATCGTTTGTACTTTCTATATTGCTACAGAATAATCTCCACGATTCTCGCTGAGCTTTCCTTATCTCTTTTTTGAAGACCCTGAGGCTGTTCTTATAGTTATCCCAATCTTCTGGAGATCGTGAAGACTTTGCTATATTGAACTGTTTCCTACTATTATTTCTGAGTTTTGCTATGTTAGAATTCCACCAAGGTGGTTTATTGCCGTTTCTGTGCCTGCTAATTGGGCAAGCTTCCAAGAAGGCTTTGTTCAAATGTCTAGCTTTGTGAAGTTGGTGGCTAGAGTAATATCTATTACTTCTTGTCTAAATTTGTTAGTAAAGGTAGGTTCAGAACCTATATTACATACTACGAGGTTAGTTTCTATGATGAAATCGAAAAGACGCTCACCTCGATTGTTTGTATCACTGCTTCCCCAAAGGTTGTGGTGGGCATTGGCGTCAGCGCCTATCACTATGGGGATGTTGCTTACTTGGGCTGACTTTATCGTCTCGCGTATATTTGGTGTTGGTAGTGGGCCTGTGTCATCATAGAGCATATACGCTGACGATATCCATAGCCTGTCTTTCCCCTCGCGGTCTAACTCCACACATGCGAAGTCCGAATCGCTGTAGGAAGAAGGCTTTTAAGTTATTTTTTACTAGAATGCAGGATCTTGGTTTACCTGATCCTTTGGCATAAAGCAAGTAATAATTCTTTGCCCTTAATCCAGCTATGCGGTTGTCACTTGTCACCCAAGGTTCCTGGATAAGGGCAATGTCCTCTCCTCCTGACTGCAGGCGGAGCAAAAGGTTAGCAAAAGCTGCTATAGAATGGTGTAGACTAATCTGCACTAGTCGGAGCATCATTCCTGACTGGTACAGATGCCTCTATTACTGTGGTGTCACCATCCTCCGACTCGGAAGATTCACCACTGTTTTGCTTTGGCAGCGAAACTGTCTCTACCTCACCTGCTGACTCAGCTGGTGTACCGACCGGTCCCATTACTTTGACGCCTGCTGAATCAGCTGGCGTTACGGCCAGGGTCGAAGTGGCAGCTGTCGGTAGTGAGTCCGACGGGAGGCTATCTGATTCGGTATCCAATCCAAGACTGCTCAAAGAGGAAACCATACCTGAGATGAGCCTCTCGTCTTTCTCATGGACCTTCAGCACCAGTTCTTCCATGCCGTAGAAGATCTTGTAATCCCTCTTGCTTAAAAGCTCCAGGGATTCTTGGTTGAGGAGGAATGAGACTAACCTTCCTGCCTCTACCGGTTCATCGGCTTTAATGACCTTCCAATTGGAGGCTGGAAGGTCAGGGTTTTGAATACGGATCCTGGTGGAATCCAAGTTCGAGCTCTTGGACGGACCTTTATGTCGCTCCAGTGACAGACCGATAAATCGGCTTTGGCCCAAAGGTGGTTAAGCTTTTGTACTGCCTCTTTTAGGAACGCGATGGAACTGCTGTTACTGCATTTTAAAAGTTTTGCACCGTTGAGGTACCAGTCAGCGTCCGAAAAGGTCGGTTGCGTAGCAGTTGGGTTCTTAAGACAATGCGCCAGCACGTCTGACGCAAGTCTTGCCTTGAGGAGCCTCCAGTTATCACCACTTATACGGCCCTCCTCATTTCCGCTGTCGCAGATACCGAACACCAGGTGATCCTTCGCCACCTCGTTGTAGGGCCTGAGCACCGACTCGGTATTCTTGGCCTTCTTCGGGGTCTTGGAGGTATCGTCCTGAGATCTAGGACGTTTGGACGTTGAGTCCGTTTTTGGTACCACGCCCGAACGTCCTCCCGACTCGGGTTGACGGTTCGGGGTGTTGCCGAAGGGCCTATTGCCATTCGCAGATCTCGCCGACTCAGCCTGAGACTTGTTATGTATTGTCGGGCGAGCGCGTTTTGGGGGTGGCCTCTTGTTATCAAGTGGCACACTCTTACTCGTTGAGGGGGCCTGCCCTCCCGACTCGAGTTGACTGGTCTCCTCAGCGATAACGCTACTCGCCCAGCGCAGCGACTCCTTGTCCTTCTGCTCCCACGATTCCTCTGGTTTTTCGAGAATCCGTACGAGCAGGTGCTTTGCCAAGCGAAGGTTTCTGTACTTTTTAGCACTAGGGGAATTCCTCTTCTGGATTGCGCGCCCGCAACGTGCCGATACGGCTTTTGCCTGGGGCTCCGCATCTGAAGCGGAATTGTCAATGGATCTGGTATCAGAATCCGAAGGGTTCGTGAAGGTGTCGTTGTCCGTCGTCTCTCTGTATATAGGTTTGTCGGTCTGTTCGTTGTCCTTGTTCATTAGGTTTGGAGGCAAAGCCTCGGAATTTGTAGTTGTGTTTGTTTTTGTTTTTTTTTTGGTTTTGTTTTAGAAATTGTATGCATGTTCCCACGAGTAAGCCGGTGAGAAGTGTCCACCGCCAGCATAGCCGGTTTTACTGGCGGTAAGGCTTATTACGACAGGCCCTGCCAGGGCACCTGAAGGAGCTCGTTAGCGACTTATAAAAACCCTCAGCCTTTCATCCCTGGGCACGGTTTACATGAAACGCTCACTCCACCCGTTAGAATGGGTTGACTACACTTTAGCTTCAGATACCCTTCCCCGAAGACCTTACAGCATGGGTGGCCCTACTGCAATCGCCCTTCGGGATCATTGGGTCCTTACTAAGCATCTTCACCGCGACAAGGTATGTAACTTCCCCACTATGTGTTGGCTCACCCTTTATACATTTTGTTGTATGTTTAGACAATTCGCTGTAATAAACTATTTCTGATATTTCTCTGTTAATACTTATGCATGTACGATTCAAAAAGTATATAATTTAATTAACGGCAAAAAATCGTGTTAACCAGTGTTATTATTATTTATTATTGTTTAATACTCTTCATTTTTTTAATCTTAAATCTTTATATTAAGTACACATTTTATCTCTCTTATCCGGCTGACGGCAATCCGCCAATGCTGATTATTGTGAACTCTGTAATTTTTATGAAAATACTGATAAAATAAAGTCACATTATTAGAAGATCACATCTAGCCTTAAATACGCACATTATTTTATTTTGATCAAAATTATCTGTGAGGTATATTATTCCCTTATCCCGTATTATGATCAAGGTGTTTAGAGTTTCTGGTTTAGCTTTTCATACTCCTTCTTTGAATTACTTCATTTTTCTACTTTAAGTAGCTCATGTTTTCAAATATCCCATCCTACTGCTAACAAATTACCAATTTCCCACATCAGACCACGTTTTGCTCCTAGCTCATTCAGTTCTTTAGTGATAGCTGATGGGCAATCGTTGTTCGTCTTTGAAAATAGTGTTTTCATTATACATATGTATATCTACCGTAATTGTAAGTCTGGTGAGAAAAAATTGCTATCTTCTATTCCCATTCCTAACATTATGGTATACGTTACGGTAACTGGGGGTAGTTTTAAAATTCATTTTATGAAGTATAGCTGAAATTTATTTATTTCTTCAAAGTATGATATTTGTGTCCACATACCTGCGCTGCATATCTCTGAATTGTCCTACTTACTTCTAAAAACAGTTTCAACTTAAGCTTTGCGGCTTATTGTTCTTACTTAAAAAAATGTTTCCAAGTAGAGTAGATGCGATTTTTATTGAGAAGTTTCTTCTTGCCATATGTTTTTGAAATGACAGGCCAAGGGTTAGCAGAAACCTAAATAAACATATTCTAACACAATTGCTATTTCCTTACCATTGAAGACGCATTTCTCCTTATTTTAAAGTCCAGTCTTATTTTTCGTAAGATGGTTTCCTTGACGTGGTGGCTTCCACGGATCTTCGAATTTCTTATACGCTCAAGCTTTATCACTCCTGCTGTCATGCGTAGCATCTTCATCTCAGCTGCCGTAAATTTACTCACAGAGTTTTTGTACATTGACCTGAAGCCAGCTTGATATTCATTAAATATGTTATTATTTTCCACCCATTTATCAATTTTTTTTTTAAGTACTATAATACTAAAGTAGTGGGCAAATTGCTGGACAGACGGATACCCAGCGTACGTTGCTGCGCCTAAGAAAAAAAAGGTTTTTTTTAGTACTAAAGTTAGTGGGCAAATTGCAGGACCGATTTTGACTGAAATTCTCAAGAACACTTTCGGGCCAATACCGAAGATTACCTGAAGATTTAAGCTCATCATTTTTGGTATGCCGAAGCAAAAAAAGGATCAGGTCGCTAGCGCTTTTCGTTGCCCCGCAAAAGACAAAGGCATCGTTCCCAATGTGGGGCTTTTGGATATCCGTTTCAGAACACAATCTCCACCAAATATCGGCTTGTAATTGCAAATGTCCGGGTTTTCCCAAATATTGGTCAACAAGTTTGGTACATAATTTGAAAACAGTATTTCCAAATATAGAATTTAGAACATTTTTTACAATCTCCCATTTTTTTTAACTCGTTCTACCTCGTGAGCTAGTTCAAACAGAACGCATGTCCAATAAGGTGAATAAAATTTGTAATGACGAAAATAGATAATGAAAAACACTTAAAACAATATCTTATGAAGCTCATTAGATCATCCATTTTCCTATGATGGTATGATACTAAGTATGTAAATATTATCAGGCAATTTCATGCACTTGGCCATGGAGATTTGATAACGTAAAATTATTATGTGCAGCACTCCATCTATGTATGTACAGATGTACATGTAACCAGATACATTTGCATACCACCCAATGTACGAAGGAATACTTGCGGCTAACCTATACGTAACAAGCCAGCAGTGCCACTTATTTGTGAACAGTTTAATATGCATCCTTCTAAAGAGATTGTTGTCTTCTGGGTTAATTTTTACCATTTATTCAATTCACTTCATCTCCTACATACCTTATCGCGCATTTTTGAATTTATGCCTAGTTCGCCTTATGCAAATAGGTGATATGATAACGACGGATAATGCAGCTGACTGCCCCAACTACAACGCTGTTCTTAACAACGTCTTAGTACGCTATTAAGGTATAAATAGTACGTGCTTAAAGATGAAGGTAAAAGAACGTAGAAGGTGGATCGATCAGGCGATGGGTGCAGCCGCCGTTTGCGGAGTAGTCCCTGCACGTGTGAGCATTCGCTGTCGTTTAAGCAAATGCATTTTTATGCACGCTCTGATTTCATGCGCCCCCATTCAGTTGCAAAAGACCATCGGATCCTCCCCAGAGACCATTTGGCCACCGTTTATCGACGATATCTTAATTTTTATTATATTCAAATTAGTTTCACCGTATGCAGATAAATTTGCCCGTATGACTGTTATAATCCGCTCATTCCTTCGAAGGAGATCTTTACCACGAAGATTTTCTCTGGCTTGTTTCTGATGTCCCGCACTTTGTATTTCTCCCCAGTGTGCAGCTTGCCGTCAGTATCATAGTTAATAACGCTCTAGGGAGAAGCTGAATGAGGTCGTGTTGGCATTTTTGATCAGATTGGCAGGAAAATTTCCGGAATCAAAGTTGAACGCCGTTGCAGAGATCGCAGCATGTGGTGATAGATCAACCACTGGACAATGTTTTCAGTGGAATTCGTCATCTTTGGATAACTTGGAAACAGACAAATCACTTTATTACCATCTGTCTTACGTGCGGAGAGGGAATAACACTCCTATGGCTTATAAGGAGTGGTCATTCCCTGTCATGAGAAATATCTTGAAACAGCGCAATGTTGCTAACGTTTATTCATAAATATGTAGTGGTGTTGCGACAAATTTAATGGAATGCACTGCAACACGTCAAACACTTAACACCCTACTGATGTTTGGTAATGTTCACTTCTATCTTGGACTGAATCGAAAGTAGTTTGCTAACAATCGCGTGAAACTAGACAAGCGTCGCTGTGCGAGTGCGAATGCGAGTGTTGTGGAAAGACACCATACGCGTCACCATCACCATCACCATAATGTTGGAAATTGTGTCGAATGTCATTTTGACATCGATATTCAAATTGCACAAGATAGCTATCATTTGTCCACTCGGTACTGCCGCACTGTTGCTGAGGTAAGATGGGGATGGTGGTTGTTGATCTCGTTGATATTTAAACTAAGATTGGAGAAATATGCATGTAGACCATTGACAAGTGGTACGCACCTCTGGTAAGGTGACTTATTATTTGTGGTGCTGTGAGACATTTTTAGACAATTTGGAGCGATATTGAATCCATTCGAAGAAACTGGTGTAGTATTGTAGGTGGTTAAATTGATATACCTGTTGTAAAATTTGATATGTTGCACCTGATGACATAGTAAAATTAGCTTTGACTGCAAGCCAGATGTTCAACTGATCGCGCTGAAGATATTTATGGTTGATAAGTTTGGCAAGAAATTAATACGATAAAAATAATTATAAAAACAGCGCAAGAAATGTGATGTAGGAAAAATATTAATGTTAGTTTCGAAGCAAGCTCAGCGAATCCTGTTACAAGCACCTGTTTTGATGTGTTAATGTGGCAAGTGTTGTTTACATGAAAAAAGTCGGCTTTCATATTTTAATTGAATTTTATTATTACCTACTACAAAACAGAAACTTGGATGAATGAGTCCAGCAATTCCGCGTTTCTGACTGTATCTCCGTCTACCTGTACCCTGTAACAGTATTTTTGATAGAACTAGGTATATTTCATGAGAAATAAATAAATAAATACAAATTCTTGCTGACATCAGGACCTATCTATCAAATAGGCAAGTAATCAAACCCACATGGAAATATGAGATTCAACTCTGCCGTTATACTAAGCAGAGCAACATGGACTTCATTCAAAGATTTCAAAACAAAGTAGTGGGAAATATTGTCAATGCATCCTGGTATGTTCGGAATGAGGATCTCCACAGAGACTTGGCTATAGAACCGGTAAAAGCTGTAGTCAAAAGACCAAAAAACATGAAGAGTGGCTACGACATCATACGAACCCTGAGGCCTTCCAGCTTCTGGGCCACCATTCGAATTAGCACAGAACTGAAAATAAAGAAAGAGAAGGGGGAAAAGGGAAGTAAATATAGTACATACATGCGTTATGGAACGACAACAACTAGCGTAGGGGCGCTCGGAGTGAATTTGACACCCAACGTTTTGGGTGGATTAAATCCCATTTACGTTTTTTTTTTTTTTTGTTTAAGCTCAGGAGAGACGCCAGTGGGTGGAACTCTAATTTTTTTATAGGTACATATTAAATAAAAAGTAAAAGAAAAATTGGTCATTAGTTCTAGTGACTAAATCAGGCGAATCCCACAGGCGGATCAGTAGAAATGCGGTGAAGTGGGAGGGTTGTGATCCCTTGTTTTCGGATCATAACCTCGATGATAAAAGGAAGAAGAAGTTCTAGTGACTAAATCGCAATAGCATCGAAGGATATCCATGTTGTAAAACTTGGTCTGCGCTGCAGCCAAGCATGGTCTCTGGGT
This sequence comes from Brachypalpus laphriformis, assembly GCA_945910035.1. Lineage (NCBI taxonomy): Eukaryota > Metazoa > Arthropoda > Insecta > Diptera > Syrphidae > Brachypalpus > Brachypalpus laphriformis. The sequence goes on from OX246756.1 coordinate 132,218,765, forward strand.
ATCGATACCTGGGATTTGCGATCTCTGGCATGTGCGGACATTTCTACGTCTGGTTTGTTTAAAATGCAATTCGAAAAATCTTTATAACATTTGTTTTTATTGTTTCCTTTGGTAAATATTATCACAATAGTCTCTTTGGTCAAAGGTAGTTTTATTATAAACATCCCATTAATAGGCAGGGGACGGTGATTCATGGCCCTTCTTATCATTGAGGCTTACATGCTTGTGCCATCTTATTTATGGTCTGTATTGACTTAATGCCCGCCGATCGTCTCAGTACTACGTCGTTGTTGCAGATGTATCTGAATGCCTCCACATCGAAAGAGTCTGCTATTGGTCTTTGTCTTGTTACTTCCGGGAATATTTCGCTTATTATCGGCTAGAGGTCGCTATGTGTATTGCGGTCGCTGGCTCCCCACTTTGTCCTTCTCGGGAAGGAACAATTACCTACACTTGAGTCTGCAGTAAAAACAGAAAATCTACCAATGTCACTGAAACTGTGGTCTCTCCATGACAGTAAGGCACAGAGGGTTATCGTCAGTTCTATTGAACAACAGCTGCTTCTGCATATTATTAATTGCAAGACTTCCAAGGAAATGTGGGATAAGCTAGAGAGTGTGTATGAGCTAAAAATCTAAGGCTAGCATCCACATGCTCCAGCAATAATTCTACCGCTTTATCAAAGACCCTCCCGGTTGGGGGTTGTGCCGTCGGGGTAACTTCCCTACCACCTAAAAAAAACTCATGGTTCCGAAACAACCAAAAGTCTCGGATAAGGATGACTCAACTAATGACGACCCCAGCAAACGAAATAAGGACAACGCCCTTCGGATCTGTACGTGCAATGTTCTGTCCCTTTACAGACCACGTGCAGCCGAACAACTAGCAGAGGCCCTAGACTGCTATAAAGCAGATATTACCGCCATCCAGGAAGTGCGATGGGATGGGCAAAAAGACGATGAAAAACTGTAACATCTATTACGGTGATTGCTACAAAGGCAACAGGCAACGCTTATTCGGATGCGGATTTGTCATACGCGGCAGACTTAGGCAAGAGGTCTTAAGCTTCCGACACGTAAGCGAGCGTATTATGACTATCCGGATCAAGGCCAAATTCGCTAACATAAGCCTAATATGTATTCATGCCCCCACGGAAGAAAAGGACCCTGCCACTACGAGCTCCTCGACAAAACATATGAGCAATGTCCTAAATACGACGTTAAAATCGTATTGGGCGACTTTAACGCCAAAATAGGAAAGGAGGACGTCTTTGATAGGGCAATCGGTGAGCATAGCCTACACGACACCACGTCTGATAACGGACTAAGGCTAATTGATTTCGCTGTGGAGCGAAATATCACCATAGCAAGCACATGGTTTCCTCATCTCGATATTCATAAGCAGACATGGCGGTCCAATGATCATGTAACGATCAACCAAATTGATCATATTGCGATCGACGCAAGGCATGCCTCCAGTAATTTGGATGTCCGGACCTTCCGAGCGGCCAACATAGACTCGGATCATTACCTTGTTGTAGCCAAGTACGAATGCGGATATCCCAATCTGAGCAACAAAGAAGAATTACTGTGAGAAAATTTAACGTCGAAAAGCTACAATCGTAAGAGACCACCAGACTCTTCGCTGAATGCGTATCCCGAAATCTCTCAATCACCCCTTTGCCGCCAGCATCAAGTACCGAAGACCAGTGGCAACGCTGCCAACATGCTATCAGAAACGCCGCGACTGATGTGCTGGGTCTCGCTCGCGCACCACCACGAAGAATGCCGGCGAATGACGAAGAATGCCGGCGAGTGCATGCAGCAAAACAAGAGGCATATAAAGCGGCGCTGCAAAGGAAGACGAGAGCTGCTCGTGAGCTCTACGAGCAAAAGAGACGGGAAGAACATCGGCTTCTCCAAAAGAAGAAGAAAGAGCATGAGAAGCGCGCGTTTGAGAATATCGAGAGTCTATACTCCAGGAACAATGTACGGAAGTTTTACCAAAAGGTAAAAAGAACGTGTCAGAGAAGTAATACCCATACAGAAACCTGTAGAGATGAAAATGGAAACCTCGTAGTAGAATCACAGTCGGTGCTGAGAATATGGAAAAACTACTTCTGCAGACTGTATAACGGCGACGAAGACCAACATCCCGCTGTCAGGCAGAATGCACCATTCAACATAGACGATGATAGTCAAAATTTCCGTCCACCTGACCAAAACGAAGTGAGGATAGCAAAATCCAAGCTAAAATCGAACAAGGCTACTGGACCTGACGGCTTACCGGCCGAACTTTTCAAGGCAGCTGGGGATGAATTGGTAGAGTGCATACACCAACTCATTTCTAATATTTGGTCAGATGAGTGTATGCCTGATGAATGGAATCTCAGCATCGTTTGCCCCATCCACAAGAAAGGAGACCCCCTCAACTGCGCCAATTATAGAGGCATCAGTCTCCTCAACATCGCATACAAGATCTTTTCTGTGATATTGTGTGAACGCCTGAAACCTTTTATCAACAACCTCATTGGATCTCTATCAGTGCGGTTTCAGGCCAGGAAAGTCCACCATCGATCAAATCTTCAAACTTCAGCAGATCCTGGAGAAAACCGAAGAAGTCCAAATTGATACTCACCATCTCTTTATCGATTTCAAGGCCGTATATGATAGCATCTATAGAGAAGAGCTTCATAGGGCCATGTCTAGTTTTGACATCCCTGCCAAACTTGTTCGTCTGTGCAGGATGACGATGGAGAACGCTCGCTGCTCCATCAAGGTCGGTAATGACCTCACCGAGACCTTTGATGTCAAAAAAGGCTTTAGACAAGGTGACGCGCTGTCATGTGACTTCTTCAATATCGTACTTGAACGGATTGTGCGGAACTCACAAGCCAACAACGGAGGCACAATCTATTACAAGTCTGTACAACTACTTGCATACGCCGACGATATAGACATTATCGGAAGAACTCAGCGGGCTGTCACCGGTGCGTTTGCAAGCATTGATGCGGAAGCGGCCAAAATGGGTTTAGCGATAAACGAGGGCAAAACCAAGTATACTATATGCTGTCAACAAGAAGGGAAAACCAACACCGACGAATTGGACAAAACGTCACCGTGGGCAGCTATAACTTCGAGGTAGTAAGGGATTTTGTCTACCTTGGCTCTGCTATAAATTCTACTAACAAAATCAGTGCAGAAATCAAGCGAAGAATAATTCTTGCCAATCGCTGTTTTTTTGGGCTTATAAGGCAATTCAACATCTCGCCCTATCTCGAACAATTAAGGAGACTCTATATAAGACCTTGATCATCCCAGTCCTACTTTACGGCGCTGAAACATGGACTTTATTAAAAGAGGATGAAGATATCCTTGGTCGTTTCGAGAGAAAAATTCTTCTTAAGATTTTCGGTGCCGTTTACGTTGACGGGTTTTGGAGCAGAAGATTCAATCACGAACTATACGAGCTGTACAGCGACATCGACCTAGTCAAAAAACTGCGTACTGGACGTCTGAGATGGCTAGGACATGTAGAGCGAATGGACACCAACGCTCCGGCCCGCAGAGTCTTCGAATCTAACCCCGAGGGACGACGCAGTAGAGGGAATCATCGCCGTAGGTGGCGCGCACAAGTTGAAGGGGACCTCGACCAACTTGGGATGCGCAACTGGAGGCAATTAGCTAAAGACCGAGCTAAATGGAGAGGCTTGCTGGTTGAGGCCCAGGTTCACCCCGAACTGTAGCGCCACCTAAGTAAGTAAGTTTATCAAAGACCCACAGGATGATATAGCAATACATATTTCAAAGTTGAAAACTATTGCGCAACAGTTAGCTGATCTAGGCTAAAGTGTTTCTAGTTCAATGGTCATCTCAAAAATTCTAATGACTTTACCACCATCGTATAGTCATTTTTACAGTGCATGGGAGTCGACAGACCCAAAACAGCAGACACTAGGGAATCTTACCTGGTTGGTTATGAAGGAGGCCCGAATGAACTTGCATAATAGTCATGAACAGGTGGAGAGCACTACATTAGTTGCAAGTAAGCAGTATTCGACAAAGAAGTGTCATAATAAAAGTAAACAGGTAATGAAACCTGGGAAATGCTTTTTTTGTAAGAATACTGGCCACTGGAAGAAGGATTGTCCTAAAAGAAGAGAAAAAGATGAGCACCCGAGTTCAAATAGAAAGCGAGAAAATGCATTTGTTTGCGAGGTACTTTTGTTGGTAGAGCTGATGCGTGGTTTCTGGATTCTGGTGCTAGTGACCATATGCCGGCAGGAGTGGTTTATTAATTATTAACAATTTGAACCACCGGTTGTAGTAAGGTTGGGGAATGGGAATACTATTAATGCTTATGGCAGATGGGACATTAATGTCTTGTCGTATAACAATGTTACTTGGAATGAGAATCATTTAGCGGATGTACTTCTTGTTCCTGATATTCGCCTAAACCTGTTGCTCTGGGCAAAGGACTAAAGTTATCTTTAGGTAGTTCAAAATGTGAGCTCTATAAAGGCGATACTGTACTTGTAGTGGGAGTACGGCAATCGAAATTATTTAAACTACTTATGAAGGTCACAAAAGGCTCTGAAATAAGCGTGTGTGCAAATTTGGCTGATGGAAAAAAGCAACTTAAGCGTGCTTTTGGTGTGAGAAACTTGGTCATCAAAACACTGCTCAGGTGGGAACTATTCTTAAAGCAAGAAATATTCCTTTCCAAGAATATTCCTTCAAAGAAATATTTTTTTTGTGAGGCTTGTGTGTATGGAAAGCAGCATTGTGCAATATTTAATACCAGCAAAAATAAAGCGAACTGTGTGACCGAGCTTGTGCATTCACATTTGCGTGGACCAGTGCAAAAGACATCAATCGCTGGATCAAAGTACTGCATCAAAGGACAGTATCTTATACACCAGAATAAAATGGTCGCGCAAAACGCGAAATGCGCACCATTGTAGAGGCAGCTAGGACGATGATCCATAGAAGAAATTTGGATCTTAAGCTTTGGGCTGAGGCAGTAAATACGGCTGCTTTTATTCTAAATCGTACTGGTGCTAGTCCTATAAAGGGGAAGACTCCATTTGAACTGTGGTTTGGGAAGCTTGCTGAAATAGATGATTTTAAAGTTTTTGGTGAAGAGATCTTTGTTCACATTCCCAAACAAAAGGGTCGTAAAAGGGATAGGAAATCCAAGAGAGGAGAATTTGTTGGATATGGCGACGGCGTAAAAGGCTTTCGAGTCTACATTCCGGAAAGTAATTCAATAGAAATCTGTAGAGATGTTGTGTTTCATAAAGATAATGGTATGAATATCCAAAGTTCTTCAGGGGTTCCAGTTTCAGTTTTGATTGACCCACATTGTGTGTAACAGATATGGAATGTAATCATGAAGAAACTGGTGCGAAGGTACATCATTAGTCTGAAAGTGATGGCGTTGCTGTTGATGGGAGCGATGGAGATATTGGCGATGGTAATGTGGTCGGTTGCGGGAGCGATGGTAAAGGACATCAAGAAGAAAATAATATCACAAATCGTTTGAGAAATAGACCCAAAAAGTTCAAAGTGAAATGCATTGCTGCATTCAAGAGAGTTTTGCATTTCTAGCCGAGTCTTTCACACCAACTACTTTTGAAGAGGCAATCAAATGCAAGACTCTAAAAGATGGATAGCATCTATGGACGAGGAAATTAATTCGCTTAATAAAAATTACACCTGGAACTACTATATTTACCTATAAATCATAGGTTGTAGATACCAAATGGGTATAGCAAATTAAAGTGCGAATGTGAACGGTTTAAAGCCAGGTTATTTGCTCGTGGCTTTAGCCAGCAATTTGGAATCGATTATTTTGAAACCTTTAGTCCAGTGGGCAAGTTCTCATCAATTAGAACCATCTTGAGTATCGCAGAGGCTGAAAAATTGCACATTGGTGTGGAGATTAGAAGACTATTTGCTCTATTCACTTAAATCAATCGCAATACGTCAAAAGTTGATAGCAAAATTCAATATGAATGATGCTGTTTCTGTATCAACGCCTGTGGATACATCAATTCGGTGGCTCTGAGAATCCAGCAGAGGAGATCAAATTTCTTTTCGGCAAGCGGTAGTTTGATGTACCTAATGGTCGCTACTAGACCAGACAAAACGTTTGCAGTAGGATGTGTCAGTCGCTACTAGGACAATCCAACCCAACTACATGTCAACATGGTGAAACGAATTTTGCGTTATCTAAAGGGCACACCTGATTATGGTATATCCTTTAAAAGTACTAAATTTACTTTGTACGGTTTTACTGACGCTGATTATGCTGGAGATGTGGTTACCAGACGTTCTACCAGTGGTTTTGTTTTTTTGATGGGGACAAGCTGCATCACTTGGGCTTCGCAACGACAGAAATGCGTAGCCCTATCGACAACCGACGCTGAGTTTGTAGCTGCATGTTAGGCGGTAAAAGAACTGCTTTGGATTCAGCAGCTTTTGAGCGAATTGATGAGAGACCAAAGTGTGAAACCAGTTTTATACGTTGATAGTCAAGGGGCTACCAGACTAATAAAAAAAACACCCAGTTTCATAAGCGGACTAAACATATCGATGTTTAATATAACTTCATTCGTGAAAAATATGAGGAGGAGTTATTTGAACTCGAGTATGTTTCAACGCAACAACAATAAAATGGCGATATTTTCAATTGGCGCTACCAAAAGACGAGTTTCAAGGAATTCGATCTATGATGGGGAAAGTAGCTTTGAAATTATAATCGTAGCTAGTACAAACTTTTTTTTTTCTAAATCCAGCTTTTGTTCAAATTTAAAGTTTTCTTCAATAATTTAATGAATTTGTTTTGTATAAAGCATTTATAAAGGTGGGAGTGTTAAAAAATTGTATTTCATGTTTTAAATAATGGCACACCCTGTTTGCAAATTATTATTTTTTCTTTCATTTATATGGTTTGCTGTACTCTCTTATGTAATCTCTTGCTTACAGTTTTGGTACTCACTAATGCAAAAGCACATTGAACTCAAAGCCTTAAGTATTTACTGATTTAGAGTATTTTTCTGTCATTCTATTGTTAACTAGAACTTATAAAAATACAGTTCCTCTGGAAGAATTGAACCAAATGCCGTTTTTATTGCAACAGTTTACTACCACAAAGTTTTGGGCTATGAAGTCCTTCACCAGCAATGACCACAGGCATTTGACGCATGATCAGATTTGCGGCTAAATTGAAAACGGTAAAACAACGAAATGCATGCGACATTCCTACGAGACATTTCTTTATGCACGAAACCGTGCCCAAGAATGAAAGGTTGGGGGTTAAACCAATGGTTAACGAGCTTCTTCAGATGCGCAGGCACGGTCTGTCGTAACCTACGCCTTATTCTGGCATGGCGGCTCTACCACGACGAACCTTCCTTTCCGACCATACTCGTGGGAAACTAATCCAAATTTAACAATGAACAAAAAAAAACAAATAAATAAAAAATGAATGAAACAAGTATTATTAATTGACACCTCAAGCCAAGAGACAGCAGTGTTTACAGGCAGCGTAGAAAGTACGAGTCATAGTACACTACGGCTGCCTGAACCGTCACATCTTCAACGGATTAAGTTGTCAAGGGCACTAGCCAAAGCGCCCTTAACTAACTACCGGAAAAAAAGCCGTCCATATCCTCAGGACTTATAGCTAATAGGAGCACAAGTCACAGTGCTCCACAACAACAACAAAAATTCTCTAGTGTTCAGAGGAAACACTTTTACGAAAAATCCGTCTTCATTCTTAACAGGATAGCTAAGAATGAAGCGGCTAGAGTAGTTCACGAGCATGATCAAGTGGACAAGCTGAAGTACAAGGCAGATCACTGGATTGACACTACACAGTCCTCTAGTTTCTATGGATGACTGGACGATCATCAAGGCAGAGCAACCCCAAAAAAGCACCATGACTTTCCTGCTCCTCATAAACGAGGAATGTTTAGAGATGCTGGAAAAAATGGACTTCAAGCTACGGTTTGGTGTAAGACATGCCAAACTTTAGACATACAAATCTTTGAGCCCGAACGATGATGCAGACGATCTCAACGACACCAACAAGATGTTGGAGGACATGAAGATTTTTCACGATTCTCCCTCAAAATCCCATGCTGAAGCTGATTCAGAATAATCTGCGACACTCGCAGCGTGCCTCAGTCGAGTGCTATTATTTTTCCACTTTTCAGTGATATATGCCATCACATCACCTGCTAAGAATTCGAATGTATGCATAGATACTCTACCTTAGAACTGTAAACCATCAGTATGACGGCGTCTTTTAATTTCCAAAATCAAACTCAGCCTTACAGAAATTTGTAGCTGTATTAGCTTGAAGATTTTTTATTTAAATTTTTTTTTTCTCTTATAAGTATTCAAATTTGAGTAACAATAGTGCAATCACAAAATTATTAATTTTGGTTGCAAAGTACCAAATTCAAAAATTCTGAATTAATAGTACCACTTGTGCTATTAAAGTATAACTGCGGCAACAGTGTTACAACGCAGTACGCATTTTGGCTCCTAAGGGCAAAATTTTGCAACTTACCCGCTTTCACCACAGCTACTCGTAATGCAGTCAATTGTGATTATCTCCGATCCTGATATTATGGTCACAGTTCATGCGTATGGCCGCGGACTACTAATCCAATGCAAACTTCTAGACAGAGACTAGTTTCCGGCCACTTGAGGCGGCAAGTTGACGGTCAGTGTTTATACTGCTAAATAGGTTTGCTATACTTATAGCATCCATCCAACTGTTTCGTTAGAAACTGGCCCTAGATCTACCTTAATATAATATAATATGATAAATACGTCATATTCATTGAAATATTAGACTATTATGTAAGCACTACAGAGACTTAAGTAATGTATTATACATACGAAGGCACTCCAGCTGTCTCCATTACATCAATGTCATTAAGTGATGATCAACTACAAGTCAACTGAACAAGTTAACAAATCCGACAGTGCAGGGCACAAACGGCCCAAAGTCGTTACGAAACACCCTGGCGGATGGTGTGAAGTTGCGACTTATGCCTTGACTGCACTAGATACCCAAGAGTATCAATTAATTGCACATTGGATCAATTGAAGCAAACCGCATTTATTACAGATTTTCTACGATCTCTTCAATATCTCTATGACTATAGACCGATTCCACACAAATGCAAAAACGTTTCATTTGTTGTACCATGTGGTTCATGATTCATTGAGGCAATCTTGAATTACAATCAGTGATCGACTCGTTTCGGTGAGTTGTACACTTTGTCTATTCAGGCAAGCCCCCCTCGCACTGCCACAGTTGCTGCATTTGAATGTCGGAAAGATTTATTATGTGATACGGTATTGCACCGAACTGAATTCAAGTCATATCGATTACAATTTTATTGATACTAAATAACAATGCCTACACAATGACCGCGCCGTGCGCCAGCCAGTTTCGACCAAATATCACGGGTAAATGTATCTGCATTTGTTTAGGTACCTCAAAGAGACTCATGCGTACCGACGTATGTCGGTAGAAGGCTGCTAGAAGTCTGTCCCTCACCACTATACTGAACAGAACAATCTATAAAGGTGTAATATCCATAATGCTCACAGCAGGAAAATTAATTTCCTTGGAAACGTGTTAACAATATTTCATTCCATTGCGGATTTTTGCTGTTCCCGTAATACAGACGAACGTCTCGTCGTCGCCGCAATGACTTTGTTAGTACGTTCGTGTGTACCTTATGGTATAGACAATCGACAATGAAATATTGACCAACTGGATTTTGGATTTAGGGACGAATATACAGCGGTGTGCCGCAAATGGATCCGTGGCAGGAAAGATTAATGTGAGTTGCTGGCGTTTTAAGACCGCCCGGAAGGCATGCATTCGGGTCAATAGTAAACACCTTATAAAATTGCTGGCTTTATTTTCTTTACAATTTGAAATTTAATTTGAAAATTTAGCCGATCATTCGTAATAAATGTTATGGTTAACAGAGGTTTCTTATTTGATTATTTATGCTTACAACTCTCTTCTTTGATTTGATTTTTTTTTGCGAACTTTGAATTATTGGTTGTGGCAATATTTTCAAAAAGAAAGAGCTTAGATTTGGATACGAAATTGCCTTTAAGCTCAAACTTAGGCATCAGATCTTGTTAATTTTACCTTTATATGAATTCACACACGCACAGAAAAGATAAATGATGGCACCAAAAGAGATCGACGTGTTTCTAAAGGGAGCAGCGTTCCCACCCAAACCCAATGCCGATGTAGTATACACTATACATGTTATCAAAAAGGAATATATTGAAATGAAAAGCTTCATTTTTATATTATGTACAGCTTCTACAGTTTGTATGTGAAAACTAAACCGCGCTTAACAGAGAGCCATCAATCCCATACTCCTGAAAAACACTCCAGAGTTTGCCTCGAGGAACCCTATCATATTATGCTCCAAATCCACAACACAGCTGTAGACAGGTTTGAAGATAACCTTAAGTATGTAGGCGAAAAGGTGCAATAACAAGTGCTGCACTAGCGCGAATTATGCCCAACATAGGAGGACCAAGACATAGCCGTAGGTTACTGCTGGCTAGACTGTCCATAATCCCATATGCCGATTTAGGCCGGGGCCATGGCAATTAAGACATACAGATCACATATCTTATCTCTGTACCGAATATGTGCATTTAGAGCTAGCTGCGTATTTCGCAGTACTTCTAGCGATGTAGCCAGCGTGGTAGCGAGAATGCTCCCAATAGATATTCTGGCAGTAGAACAGCAACGTCAGCACTTTGCAAGAAGAGAAAGAAATGAGGCCAACGAAAATCGAGTTCTTCTTCCTTTTATCAGCGAGGTTATGATCCGAAAATAAGGGATCACAACCCTCCCACTTCACCGCATTTCTACTGATCCGCCTGTGGGGTTCGCCTAACGAAAATCGGCTTCATAGAATAGAAGGCCTAAGAGAATGGCAAGAACGCTGGAATACTTCTAAAAAAGGCAAGTGAGAGAGACATCTTTCTGCAAAAATTATTAAGATAAGGTGTGAAAAATGAAGAACTTAACTGGTTTAATTTTATCTAAATACGAGAAGGGAAGTAGTTAAATTTAATAACATATTATCAAAACCATTAAATGCTGAGTTGGATGTACTGCAGGGATCTATACTTGCCCCCTTATTATTTTTATTATATATCAATGACATGCAGAAGGTAGTTAAGTGTGGTGAGTTGATCTTATTTGCAGATGATGGCCTATTATTTGTAACAAAAAGTAATAATAATATCTGTAATATAAAATTGAAAGAAAATATACTTATTCTTAGAGAATATCTTAATATGAATAAACTTAAATTGAATGTAGATAAAACTAAAATTATGTTCCTCAATGATATTTGACAGAGTGAGCATTTTAAATATTTCGATTGTGTAAAACAAATTAAATATTTAGGTGACATGATAGACAATAATTTAAATTAAAAAAAAAAAAAACATTTTGAATATATATGGAACAAAATTGCAAAGAAAATTAGATTCTTTAGAAGAATAAGACGGGACATATGTACATCAACATCAATTAAAATATTATAGCATTGGCAAAAAGTACCACCGCACTGCATGATTTGTGTACTTAAGGATTTTCTGGCCCAATCGTATCTCTAACGAACACCTTTACGAGAGAACGGGTCAGGAACCAATAGGCACAACTATCCAACGGCGGAAGTGGCAGTGGATTGGTCACACGTTCCGAAAGGGTGACAGCTCCATAGCGAACCATGCTATGCAATGGAACCCTCTAACTCAGGATGGCAGAAGACCTGGCGGTCCGAGAAGAACATGGCGCAGAACAGTCGAGAAGGAGGCACGGCAGTTAGGGAAAAGTTAGGGAGAACTCAGACACATTGCCAGAAACCGTACACGATGGCGCGTAGGCGTAGTAGAGGCCCTAGGACCCACAAGGGGATACAGGACATAACATAACATAACATGGTTTGTGTACCAAACTTGTGGCGGTTGACGTCTTGTGACGTTTGTCATCGAGACATTCGACATTCGACTCTCGATAACACCCATAGGTGTGGAACCTGCTCGGTTTTTTTTTGAACATATCGAGTAGTCTTGTTTTATTTTTTTTATTTTCCGAAAGTCTAAAATTTTCAAAATCAAAAATAGTCGACACCGAAATTTGAAACCAACCGGTTTGTTAATACAAGATCCTTCTTGGAATTCGCCACACAGAGGACTCAGTCGATGCTGCAATTTGAATCCAAACGGTCACGTTCCCGAGAAGACCGAAAGCTTCAAGAACCATCGTTCCCTTGCTGTGGAGCTGGTTAAACCCTAAGGATACAAGCGGTCCTGCTCCCCGAAGAAAACCTTTTCTCCAGGATAAATTCGACGGTCCCTTTCCTTTTCTTTTTCAAGACTCCAATTTTTACAAGATTCCATTCAAGAAACGGTTTCCAAGAACCGGAACTCAAGACTCATCTTTTATCTCAAGATTCGTCTTCCTTTAGAAGTTCAAGTTTCAAGCAGTTTTGCCGGAGTTTTCGTTTGCTTTTATTCAAAAATCTTTTAGTTATTTTTGTGAAATAAATCACTGAAGATTTTTTTAACATTGTGCATTTGATTTCCACTTTCATAGTGAGACGGCGCTCGCAGCGGCATCAATCTCGCTAAAAACTTGTGGTGGTTGTCGGAACTATATAAGATAAAAGACGAACTTAAAAATTACTTTTATTAACAAAAAACAAATAAATTACGACACGAAATCAAAATGCTGTTGCTTGTTGCAACGAGAAAATAAGAATCAATGAATATGTTTTTTCTGACCGTTATTGACAAAAATTAATACTGGTAAAAGTGATTCTAGCGACATCTTTTGGTGAGTATCTCTGGCAATGCTGCTACATTACTCCCCCCTCAGTGACGAAGGCACAAACTGTCAAATGTCACTCCCTTTTTCTTGTTTGCATATGTTTTTAATTCGGGTATCCAAGTGTGCCGGTTTCAGCCTGTCGATAGAAATGTTTTGCATTCGTGCTTCTGCAAGGATTGTGAATACCCTGTCGGTAATTCTCTTGATGACTGGATACGGTCCAGAGTACGGTGGCTCAAGTGGTTTGTTGACGGCGTCACAACGGAGGAACACATGCGTACATTTGTACAGGTCTAGGAGAACGGTCTAGGTTTCGCGATGCTTCTCGACGAATATCTGTGGGGCATATGGAAGATCTTCATTAAGAAAAAACTCACCAGGAATTCGTATACTGGACCCATATAGCATCTCGGCTGCGCATGCTTTTATGTCTTCTTTATATGAAGTTCTCAATCCCAGCAGGACTGTTGGAAGCGCTTCAATCCATTTCTCCGGCCGGTGGCACATAAGAGCTGCCTTCAGTGGTCTGTGCCAGCGTTCCACGATTCCATTCGATGCAGGATGATACGGTGACGTCCTTATCCTGCTAGTTTCACACATGTTTGTGAGAGCCCTAAACAGTGCTGACTCGAATTGAGTTCCTTGGTCAGTTGTTAGGAATCTGGGAGAACCGAAGCGTGCTTTTCGACGTAGAGGTCGTGGTATATAGAGTCTGATTAGATTGGTTGAAATGTCGCAGTAAATTTTACAGCCGGGTTCTATGGTAAGTTGTTGTAGTTTGAGGGATGTATCACCGGTTAAAATTATTTGTAGTTCGGCGTCTTGTTGCTGTAGTGTTTGAAGTTCTAGATGGTCTTTTTTAAGTAGCATTCCTATCGCGTTGACTCGCGATAGTGCATCTGCAACTGAATTGTTTTTGCCAGAGAGATATACGATGCTCGTTGTGTACTGGGATACAAAGTCCAATTGACGTAGTCGTCTTTCTGATGCCTTATACGATCTCTGCTGGAATGCATATATGAGCGGCTTATGGTCTGTTTGAATAATAAAGTGGCGACCGTCGAGAAGATGCTTGAAGAATTTGACTGCAAGGTACATCGCCAGTAACTCCCGATCATACGTGCAGTATCGACTTTTAGCTGACGAAAGCTTACAGGAAAACAGTCCGATTGGTTGGGGAGAGTTTTGTTTTATCTGCTCCAGCTTCGCTCCAACTCCACAATCAGAAGCGTCGGTTGTCAAGACGAGTGATGCTTCGGGGTCTATATGGTTCAGCATCGTTGCTTTGCTGATGCTAGCCTTACACTGCGCAAACGCTTCCTCTGTCTCCGACGTCAATGGTATTTGACGGTTGTCGTTTTTTTGGGAGTTTCTGAGATACCCATTCAGAGGAGCTTATATGTGAGCACAACCAGGAATGTATCGACGGTAATAATTCACTATTCCTAGAAACCGGCGAAGTTCCATAATCGTTGAAGTTTTCGGGTACTGTTGAATGGCTTGTACTCTCTCTTCTGGTGGTTTGCTGCCGAAACTATTGATGGTATGGCCCAAATAGGTAACTTCTGATTTCCCAAACACGCACTTGCTGGCATTGATGGAAAGACCATTTTTCTTAAGACGTTGTAGAACTTGGCGAATGTGTTCTTGGTGCTGTTCTTCTGAGTCTGAAAAGATTAATATGTCATCTACATAGCAGAATACGAATTCCAAACCGCGAAGAACAGTGTCCATATGCCTTTGGAGAGTTTGCGTGGCGTTTTTAAAACCGAATGGCATAACGACGAACTCATATAGACCAAAGAGAGTACTCGCGGCAGTTTTCTTAATATCTTCGGGTGCCATGGTTATCTGATAGTATGCTTTGTGTAGGTCGAGTATGGTGAAAAAAGTTTTATTGTTGAGCAATTCGGTGAAATCCATAATATGAGGTATCGGGTACCGGTCTGGTTCCGTTTGAGCGTTGAGGCGACGATAGTCACTGCAGGATGGCCACTCGGCAGTTTTCTTCTCCACTAGGTGAAGAGGACTTGCCCATGGACTGCTTGACCGTCTACAGATACTCCTTTCTACCAAAACCTTGAACTCTGCCTTCGCTTGTTTGAGCTTTTCACCTGCAAGTCGACGATAATGTTCGGCTATCGGTTGACCGGTGGTAATGATGTGATGCTGCACCAGCGTGGCCAAGTTGGATAGGGTGGTTTCGATCGTGCGTAGGCGATGAAGTACGTCATTCGAAGACGCTTCCTCCTGCGTATTCGTGACGCAAACAGCTGATGTGGACATGTTGTCCATGATCCGATCTGCGATTTCAGCTAGAGCGTTGAGAGTAATCCCTAGATTTGCAGACAGTATCCCTCGGACATGGCTGGGCATGCGATTCATCCAAATAGTTGTAAGCATTTCGTCTGCCACGTGTTCACCTGCCAAATTTCGCATTTCCCTGAGAAGAATCAATAAATATGTTTTTTCTGACCGTTATTGGCAAAAATTAATACTGGTAAAAGTGATTCTAGCGACATCTTTTGGTCAATATCCCTGGCCAAGCTACCACAAACTAACCGAAACAACGCCACCTATTCGCCAAAGCTGCTAGCGTGACCATCGGTTTACTCCATTTTTCACTTTCACCACAGTCATCAATTCATCCCCAGTGACATCCAGCATGTTCTGGAACCTCTCGTATTTGCTATAAATACACCGACCACAACCACAGTCGACATAGTTGATAATAAGGTAAATACAACGATTAAAAGAAAGATTCAAACGGCGGTGAAAACAAACGATATTGTGCTTGTAAAGTAGAGACCGTTTAATTTGAAATAAATAGAGATTAAAGTGATTCCAATATTGTGTTAAAGTGACGTTGATCATTGTTAATAAATAAACAGTTGACAAATTTATTTGTACGAACCCCAGCAAGGATATTACAATACGTATATAACACCATAATAAGACCTCACTTTCCCCAGCGATGACTATCCATCCACCTTGTCGCGGTGCTGGGGCTTAAGTAGGGCTGAAGGTTTTCTGCGGAGACGTGTCGGCGAGTGCCGGACTCCTAGACTACCTGAGGTCCAAACAACCAAGAGATAGTCTCCCTAATTCTACCGGTGGTGTGAGCGTTTTTAAAACCGTGCCGAAAGATGAAAGGTTGGGGGATACACAAAACCAACCACTAACGAGCTCTCACAGATGCCCTGGCGAGGTCTGTGTATAGTGAATGCCTTACCCCGGCATGGCGGCTCTGGCGGGGCGAACTACAATTTCCGGCCTTACTCGTGGGAACAAAAATGAACCAAAAACAAAACAACAAAACAACAAAACAACAACAACAGACACCAGTCCGGAAGCTGACACGCTACCCGTGGGCGTACCGGTACTGGCCGAGCTGCAGCCACCATCGGCAGCTAGCTCGGATGAGGAGATCTCTATGGAGATGGAGGAGCGGCTTTTAGCAGATCCCTCCGAGGGTCCCCGGAAACCGAAGGGGGGAAGAAGATCTCTCCAGGCCAGATGAGACGGCGGTTGTTCCGTAGAGCGACGCATGTCAAGTCGGTGCTGGACGCAAAAGATCCCTCTTCCCTCTCTGAGAAGGAAAAAAACTCCCTGGCCTGGGCTATTGATACAATAGCAAAGGACGCTCTGACAAGGCCTGCGCCTAAACAGAGCGTAGCTGAAATCAAGGCCAGCCGTAAGATCGCTGCCCCTAAGGCAAACCTTGGCGGAAAAGGAGCAACCGCAAATATGAAAACCAGCAAGACCGCTGCCGCTAAGGCAGGTCCTGCTGGGGCTTAGCCAGACACCTCGAGGGCCGCTGAACATCGTCGTAGGATGGCCGAGACCAGGCGGGAGGAGTTTGTGTCAAAGAGGCTTAGGTCTTCGGAGGACACAAAAAATCCCCCAAAAGGTCGAAGGCTGATACGGGGATGCACTTCAGCGGGGCGATTCGAAGTTCACTGCAGCTAGCTGTGGTAGATTTCGGAAAACCTAGTGGCCAGTATTCCCAAGAATGCGGTCAGATGATTGTGAAGGCCTTAGCTGGAGCAATCTTCGACCGTATTCGGAAGAATGCCGGCGGAACTGCACCCACATTCGGGAGAGCGAAGTGGCATCGTGGGGTCATTATGATAGACTGCAAGGATCAGTTATCGCTTGACTTCGTGAAGGCCACGGTTCGCGGTTTTAAACTCTGGGAGGGGGCTGCATTGCGAGCGGTACCCCCAGAGGAGATACCCACCATGCCCAAGGGAAGGCTCTGTGTTTCTGACTGGGGTGTGGACAAAACAGAGATCCTCGGCTTCCTAAAAGCCCAGAACTCTTCTACTGATGTGAAGGGCCGGGAGGTCGTCGGGGAGGAAGAGGCGAAGAATGGGACCAAGGGATTCATCATTCTTATGAATGAACCCCTCACTTCTGGCAGACAAGCAGTTGAGGTTGTGCTATGGAGCGGGAGAGGTAACTCTAAAGCTCCTAAAGCGGACTCAACGTGCGGAGAACGATGGGGCGACTGACGCTATGGAAGTTGAGATTGCGACAACCGATGCAAGTAGTGCAAATCAATCTTCATCATAGTGTGGTCGCCTTCGACAACTTGAAGCTGCTCCTCATGGAGGAGCAGTTGGATCTGGCCCTAATCCAGGAACCGTGGATTCATAACAATCGCCTGATGGGATTAGGGTCAAAAACTATAATGTATATTATAGAAGCGACGCTGGCAAGGTTAGGACGTGTATCGTGGCCAAAAAGAGTTTAAACATACTAATGTTATCTCATTTCAGCTCCGGCGACTTGACAGTGGTAAACGTGAGAGGGGTGAGTGGAAACTGCACGGTGGCGTCTGCGTACCTACCCTACGATGACGGCATCAATGTCCCCTCGGAAAATCTTAGGCCGCCCATATCAGCGTCTCAAAAAGGTGAGAAAAACTTAGTCTTGGGATGTGATGCCAACACCCACCATACTCTGTGGGGTAGCACCGACATCAATGCTAGAGGCGAAGTTTTGTTTAATCATATTCTTGAAACCAATCTTGTTATTTGTAATAGCAATGACCCCACCTTTGTAACGTCTAATAGAAGGGAAGTCTTGGATATAACTTTTATTTCTGGCCAGAGCTCTGTTGAAGTTGTTAACTGGAGAGTCTCCAACAAGGCGTCACTATCTGACCACTGTTGGATACTCTTCAAGCTACAACTTACTACTCATGGGAGTGGGACTTTCAGAAATCCGCGTCACTGGTCAAAATTCAAGAGAGAACTGAGGAAATGAGTGTATCACCTCACTGAGGACCTCGACTCGACTGAAGCAGTTGACAATGCAGTCGATGCACTGACTGGTTCCCTCACGCGATCCTTCGAGAAGTTCTGTCCGGTTAGTAGGCTTAGCGGTAAAAGGCGTCCACCATGGTGGAACGATAAAATAGCGGAACTCATTCGTATTTCAAGAGTAGGGTGGAACCTCGCTAAGGAGGGGGTCGTCGAGTGGTCCACCAATAAAGAAAGCGTGAAGCTCCTCAAGAAAGAGATTAGGTTCGCAAAGAAGAACTCTTGGAGGTCTTTTTGCGTATCTATAGAATCAACAAACGAAGCGTCCCGCCTAAGGAAGGTCCTGGCCAAGACACCAACGCCGGAATCCAATATCAGGAAAAGCGATGGCACGTGGGCAGAATCACACGAGGAAACGCTGAATATGTATATGTACTGAGTACTCACTTTCCTGGATGTACATCAATCTCTGGAGATGATCTAACCATTCCAGAGACGACATCGGGGATAAGTGCGGAAGAGGTGGGTTATATAATAGATGATGACAAGATAGCGTATGCAATTAAATCATTTGCTCCATATAAGGCACCAGGAGTGGATAACATTCGAACTGTGATGCTGCAAGAGTCAGTGGATATTGTTATTCCATGGCTCATTCCCAAAGCGGGAAAAGCGAGCCACACAAACGCAAAAGACCAGAGATCTATCAGTCTATCGTCCTTTTTGCTGAAGACTTTGGAACGTTTGATAGATGTATATATAAAAGGTGTGATCGGCGATGATTACCTATCTAAATCACAACACGCATACATCTGCGGCAGATCGGTAGACACGGCCCTCCACCGGGTCATATCGAGCATAGAAAGATCCCTCCACTCCAAGGAGTTCACTCTTGGGGCGTTCCTGGACATTGAAGGAGCGTTCAACAACGTAAGCTCTAACGCAATCCTGAGCAGTCTGTACAGAGCACATGTCAGCACCGAGATGTAACCATCCGGAGAAGGGTCTGCAGAGGAACACCCCAAGGTGGAGTCTTGTTCCCGCTAATATGGCTCCTTGTGGTGGATGAGATCTTGGTAACACTGAAGGAAAACGGCTTCAACGTGACGGCCTATGCGGACGATGTCGTTATCCCGGTTTCGGGAAAATGTCCTCCAGTCCTAAGTGAAAGGCTCAATTTCGCGCTACAACTAGTGGACAACTGGGTCAACAGCAAAGGGCTGGGAGTGAATCCTTCAAAGACGGAGGTAGTTCTCTTCACTAAGAGGAGATCAATCCCTACCTTCTGACCCCCAAATATTGGTGGCACTGAACTAAGTATCTCAAGTTCAGCTCGGTATCTGGGCGTAGTTTTAGATTCCAAACTTAACTGGAAGGAAAATATTGCCGAACGCGTTAAAAAAGCAAGCGTAGCTTTCTACTCCTGCAAAAAGGCTTTCAGCAATACGTGGGACTTCAAACCGCCTGTGGTGTATTGGATATACACGGCGGTTGTAAGACCCATTCTCACATATGGCTCACTAGTATGGTGGACGGCACTTGGGAGGCAATACCTGCTTTCAAACCTCACCAAAATCCAGAGGGCGGCGTGCATTGGTGTCATGGGATCAATAAGAACAACACCAACGGCGGCAATGGAAACCATGCTTAGTTTCATTCCGCTTGACATATACTGCAGCAGTTTGGCGGCTAAAACCGCTGTAAGACTGAGAGAAGGCCGGTTGTGGTCATCAAGCCTTTACGGCCATGCCTCCATTCTGTCCCGATGGGGGATAACCAGCGGATTTTCGGGAACTGATCACATGAATCCGACGCTAGCATTCGAAAGGAGATTCGCTACAAGACTTCCCGGTAGAATATACTGGAAGAATCGTAGAACCATGAAGAAAAAGGAGTTGGCTCTCTATACCGACGGTTCTAAGATGGACGTTGGCACGGGAGCCGGAGTTTATTGTGAGGCCCTAGGAATAAACCGCTCCTTTAGAATAAACGACGACTGTAGCGTCTTCCAGGCCGAAGTCGCAGCCATTATACAGGCTGCGGAAATTATACGCGAGAGTAGTATCGTTGGCAAAACGATCACTGTCTATATAGACAGCCAGGCAGCCGTTAAGGCTCTGGAATCTGTCGTAGTTAGGTCGAGGCTCTTTATTCAAATGAAAATGTTTGCTAACAGCAATACCACGACAGAAGCAATTCGCTGACAGTTCGACTTGAGTCGAACGTTCGATTCGCTAACCATAATAGGGGTGTTAATATACATATTCTGTACACTGAAGCAATCTTACTTCTGTTTGTTTTAGTCGTCATGGCTCTTGCCCAGATTGGTGTGGCGTAAAGGATTATAGACGCTATTACTACGGCCAAAAGTAAGATTTGACTGTGCCTAGGGCCTCCTGTATTGGGCATGATTCGTGCGAGGGCAGCGCTGGCATTCGCTGCTTTGTGAGACACATTCTTGGGGTGTTCCTTGAAGGATAGTCTTGTATGTAATATGAATCCGAGGTATTTTATGTGGGGCTTCGATGTTATTGTGTGGCTACCCACAGTAATTGGGGTAATTGGGTGGCAAACGACTAACAAAGGCCTCGTAGGAGCAGCATCTTCCGATATGTGTTGGTCCGCTAAATAACGAGAAAGAGCCGCTGCAGCCGAACAACTTTCAGCTCTGTTAGTAAGCCCGACTTCCACCTCCTCGTGGTGCCATCTGGGAATTTCTCTGGAAATTGCGAACGGAAGAGGACGAATGGCGAGTCCCCTGCGCCACAAAACAGGATACGTGTCGGTTGGTCTGTGGCCCACCGAGCCGCAACCGTAAAAAAAAACCTGCTCCGAAACGAAAACCAACGCCTCGGATATGGACGGATAATTTGATGACGAAATTTAGCTATCGAACATGGACAACGATCGAATTCTGGCACGTTAAGACCCTTCTGGACTCACTCACTGGAGGCTCCTCCAAATGGAACGAGAATTCGCACGCTATAAAATTGACATCTTAGGGCCGAGCGAGATAAGATGGTACGATGCTGGGGAATACATCTCCCCAACAAAAAGCACTGTCATGCTCTACTCTGGTAAACCAGCTGGAAGTGCACGGTTGTCCGGAGTACGACTGGTGCTATCTCCAGCAGCACGAGGAAGCCTCATATCTGGAATACCTCACAGTGACCGGATATTGACAGCTAGGTTCCACAGTAGAGTAACAAAAATTACCATCATACAGTGTTATGCTCCGACTCTAGACGCGGCTGAGGATGATTTTTATAGCCAGCTAGGCGCCGTCTACAACCAAACGCCTAATGGGAACATCGTAATGGTGATGGGGGATCTCAACGCCAAGGTAGGTAGTGACAACACCATGCTTAATCACGTGATGGGAGTTCACGGCGTTGGAGACTGTAATGATAACGGTAAGCGGTTTGTGAACTTCTGCAATACCAACCGCCTAGTCATTGCAGGCACGCTGTTTAAGCATAACACCGGCCACAAGATCAGTTGGGACTCTACTGATAGGCAGCGAACATCCAACCAGATCGACCACATTGCGATCAGCCGTCGCTTTAGAAATTGTCTTCTTGGCGTCCGAAACAGACGTGGAGCTGACTTCGGGCTAGAACGACTTCACCATCAGGGGCCAACAGTTCAGAGACCATCTTGCCTTAGAAGCAGAAGCAATCAGCAGCATACTGCAAGAGAACATGGATGACCACTGGAGTGCTGTGAAAAATGCTTTTGCGACTGGGGCACGCACCTATGTCAGTAAAAAGCAGAAACACCATTGCACATGGCTTTCTACAGTCACCTGGAGACGGATCGATGAGTGTACAGCAATCAAGGCTCGGATTGCAGCGGCCTCAGCAGTAGAGAGAACTAAGCTAGAAGCCCAATACTGTGTGAAGAAGAAAGAAGTGCACCGTAGTGTGAGACATAATATATCAATATATCAACTTACTGACCGCAAGTTCTGAAGAAGCAGCGAGTAGGTGCGACAGTAGGACTGTTTATAGCATCACTAAGGAGCTCATTGGTGGTCGAAACTCCAAACAACACCCATTGAAGAGTGTAAACGGTAACCTTCTGGTCTCGGATGAGGATCAGCTCACTAGATGGAGAGAACATTTTGCTACAGTGCTAAATCACTTAGACGATGGCGGAATGATCTTGAATTCAAATGAGCAGTTCGAAGCAACAAATTCCCGAATTCGCACCGTACCTCCCAGTAAAACCGGAATAACATCAGCAATCAAGTCCCTCAAGAAGAACAAGGCGGTGGGTATTGATGGCATTGCTGCCGAACTATTTCAAGCTGCGCCAAATACATCGGCAGATTTGCTGCATCCGCTAATACGGAGAGCTTGGGATAGTGAACAATTTCCACAGGAGTGGAAAAGGGGGATGATTATTAAGCTTCCAAAGAAGGGAAACTTGATGGAATGCAGAAACTGGAGAGGTATTTGCGTTCTTCCAGCTGTAGCCAAAATAATAGCTAGAATAATTCTGGAACTAATTAAAGAGCATTTAGATTCAACTCTCGACGTCGAACAGGCAGGCTTTCGCGCTGGATCCTCCTGCATCGACCACATAAACACCTTACGGATCATAATCTAGCAATGCGTTGAGTATAGGTCTTCGCTACATTTAATGTTTATCGACTTCGAGAAGGCTTTCGACAGCTTGAATCGAGATGCTATTTGGTTGGCCTTGCGCAGGAGAGGCATTCCAGAAAAAAACTTATAGCTATTATCAAGGCTACATACGAGGGCGGTAAGTGTCACCTCTTACACTATAATAAGGTGTCGGAGGATTTCGAAGTCCAAAGTGGAGTACGTCAAGGATGCATACTGTTGCCCCTATTGTTCTTGGTGGTTATCAGCGATGTACTTCGTGCAGCATTGACGGAAGCTAATTATGAAATTCGTTGGACTATGACATCTTACCTTAAACAACAAGATTACGCTGACGATGTTTGTCTACTTTCACATCGGATAATGGATCTTCATTTGATGGCCCAAAATCTAGAGGCTGAGGGAAACAAAGTGGGGCTAAAAATAAACACAGCCAAAACAAAAGCCCTGAGCACTTCTTCAACCAGCAACCGCGCTCAACTTTACATTGCCGGACAGGAAGTCGAGAAAGTTGATAAGATTCTTTATTTAGGAAGTGTGGTATCGGCTAATCTTGGTGGCACCGAACTGAATGTGTGTAGCAGAATCGGGAAGGCTAAAGCTGCGTTCGGAATGCTATCCAAAACCTGGAGTACCAATGTTATCAGCTTAAGAACCAAGCTACGACTATTCCGCTGCAACGTAGAATCGGTGCAGCTTTATGGGTGCAGTACTTGGAAGGTGGACACCATTAGCACACGCAAGCTGCAAGTCTTTGTAAACAAATGGTTAAGAATCATCTTAAGAATTTTTTGGCCGAACCGCATCTCCAACGAACAGCTTTATCTGAGAACGGGCCAAGAACCTATAAGCAATTCTATACGTAGAAGAAAGTGGCGGTGGATTGGACACATCCTACTCACGGCGCGAAGACAACTCCATTGCGAAATACGCCATGCAGTGGAATCCGCTCACCCAGGCAGGCAGAATACCGGGGCGCCCTAGGCAAACGTGGCGCATAACAGTTGAGGAGGAATCAAGCTCTTTAGGAATGAGTTGGAGGCAGCTCAAAATCGTTGCAAAACTTCGAACAAGATGGCGCGCAGGCAGGTGGACACCCTATGCCCCCGCGAGGAGTTAAAGGATCTAAGTAAGTACCCACAGTAATATTTATTGTTTCCCCCTTCTTTCTGCTGCTTATAAGAACTGCTTCCGTTTTATGTTCTGCAAGCGCGAGGCCAGCCAAACTCAGGCAGTTCTGTACGGTCCTAATTGTAGAGCTGCTTATCTACTCAACCTCTTCCACTAGTTTTCCAGTTACGACGGTTGCAATGTCGTCCGCAAATCCGATAATTTTTGTTTCCTCGGTTATTGGAAGGCGCAAGATCCCATCGTACATGACGTTCCAGAGTAAGGGACCTAGCACTGACCCCTGTGGTACTTCGCACAGTGACTTTGTATTCTTTGGGTCCGTTGTCTGTGTCGTAGGTTAGGACTCTGTGCTTGAAGTAATTCGTCACGATTTTCATGAGATACGCTGGGACTCGTAAATTTCTGAGTGCCTCTAGTCTATGGCTCCAGTTGGCAGTGTTGAATGCATTTTAGATATCCAGGGTTCATCCAGGAAGCCATATTGGTGTTTCGAAAACCCGCCTACAGTTTCTATCGCTGCTTCCATTCTGTTGCAGATGATTCGCTCTAGAACTTTGTCTGCCGTGTCTAGCATTCACAGTGTGATGAAGGTTCTTCTGGTGGCTTGTCACCTTTTGGGAGTAATACCAGCCTCTGCCGTTTCCATTGTTCTGGAAAAACTCCTTTTTTCAAGCACGCATTCTACTTTTCTACGAACGTATCTGGGCACGCTTTGAATGCCGTTTTGAGGGCTATATTTGGAATGCTGTCAGGACCTGTTGACTTCTTATCCCCAAATTTGTTGCATATGTTAATCAATTCATTTGCAGTAAGTAGGGGTATAAACAGTCCTGCTACGATCATATGCACGAATTTAGGGCACGTGGAGATCGGCTGCCATCTTCTGAGCTTTTTCATTACTACTTTGTAGACCAAGCCCCAAGAATTTTTATCTGCTTCGCTGCATAACTCCAGGAAACATCTTTTCTTACTTTGTTGGATGGCCATTTTAAGCTCTTTCCGTGCTGCCTTGTATTGTTCATGGAAGACGGTGCAGTTAGTTGTTGTTCTGGAGTGTGTGTATAATCTCCTCGCTCGATGACATTTGCTACGCAGTTCGGCTATTTCCTCGCTCCACCAGTAGACAGGAGGGCGGTGACTATTTCTTGATTTCTTTATCATGGTGGCATCGCAAGCATTTGCTATTTGACTTATGGCTTGTGCGACTTTGTTGTTAGCAGGCGCCGTCAGTTCTGTGCCTCTGAGCTTGACTTGTATTGGATTTATAGGTGGCCTACTTAAGCTCTCTGTATAAGTCTTGCGTATAATTGCTTGCTGATCGCTGTGTGTGTACCGGTCACTCACTTCCCATATTGTTTTCTTCGTCAGGCAGCTGGTGACATACATAGGTGATATCAACAATCGAACCTACGTTTCTTCTGCAGAAATTAAGTTCATTTCCCGTGTTTGGGAGTACAACATCTAGCGCTGCAAAATCCTCCAGTAGGGTGCGACCTCGCCCATGCGTTGAAGTCGCCAGCAATGATAGCGGGGTTTTTATCTAGCACATCGCTAACCAGGTTATCTAAGAGTTCCTCGAATTCTGCGATCTTGAGGCTTAGCGGTGCATAGCAACTGTATATGTATACATCATTAACTTTTGCTCTTACGAATAAAGTACCAGGTGTTTTCATTTTTCTTGGAATGCACACTTTCCACAGGCCCATATGGCCGCTTTTCGTGTGGAGTCTGTTATAAATAGGCCCTTATTCATATCCTTATATAGTTCACTAAGGACGGCGATGTCGATTTTTTCTTCTTGCACGGCTTGTGTTACGAGGTCGTGCGCTGCTTGACAGTGATTTAAGTTTAATTGAAGGATCTTCATATTTTGCTTTTCAGCTCTCTTAATGCCTTTTGGAAGGAGGGACATTTGCTGCTTCCCGTAATGTGGTTTTCGATTCCGCAGCATAGCATGCATTTAGGGTCTTTTGCGCACGATTTTGCAATGTGTCCACTTTCTCTGCACTTGATGCAACGGTTTGAGCAATCGTTTTCGCTCTTACAGAGCTTTGCTGTGTAAAAATAATATTATATAATATATCGGGCGCGCCAAAATCACATCATTACCTCCCCGTGGTGCCCACTGGATAGCTGATAGCTAACTAACGATGAGCGTGTGCTGAGTCTGACGATGTATGTATAGCTGAACACTCAGATCTGCGTAAGCACATCTGGGCAAACTTCAGCGTGGATATGTTTAACGGGACGAGGAATCTCTTGTTGGCTGAAATATCTCAGAAGTCTAGCAAGAGCTCCTCAGAAGGAGGACGTCCGACGGATGAATTCTCCCGATGGAATCAACGGTGACGTCTACATGCCAGCGAAACCGGAGCTACTTCAACATATTTGGAGCTAAGGTCTGTAAGGATTTTCAATACTGCGTCAGGGTACTGAAGAAGAGATGTTGGCGGATGAAGCTACGACGTTAAAATTATCATAGGTGATTTTAACGCAAAGCTGGGAAGAGAGGTCGTCTTTAGTAGCGTGGTCGGAAAGTACAGCCTGCACGACATCACATCCGACAACGGACTCAGGCTGATCATTTTGCGGGGATTCGTGGTTCCCACGTCTCGATATTCACAAAGGAACGTGGCTCTCGCTTGATCGAAAACCTGTCAACCAAATCGATCACATTGCGATCGACGCAAGCCACTCATCCAGTATTCTGGGTGTCCGGACTTTCCGAGAAGCCAACGTGGATTCGGATCACTACCTAGTTGTAGCCAAGGTATGGATGCAGATGTCCAGAATGGAGCGAAATCAACGAAATACTGTGAAGAAGTTTGACGAGCCTTTGCCGATCGAGTTTCTCTTAATCTTAATCTTAGTCCTATGCCGCCAGCAGCAAATGCGGAAGACCAGTGGCAGCGTTGCCAAAAAGCCATCAGAGATGCCGCCTCTAATGTATTAGGTTTCTCTCGGCTACCACAACGAAACCCCTGGTTTGATGAGGAATGCCGGCAAGCACATACAGCTAAACAAGAAGCGTACAAAGCGGCGCTGCATAGAAGGTCCAGAGCTGCTTACTAGCTCTACGTGCGCAGGAGAAAAAAGTTACATCGACTTCTCAGAAAGAAGAAAAAGGAGCATGAGAAGCGCTCGATCGAGGAGATTGAGAGATTTTATTGTAGGAATGATGTTCGAAAATTTTACCAAAAGGTAAAAAGAACATCGCAGGGTTTCAAAGCCAGAACAGAGGCCTGCAGGCGCGAAAATGGTAACATAGTAGTAGAATCGCAGTCGGTGCTGAGAATATGGAAGGAACACTTCTGCAGATGGTTAAACGGCGATGATGATCAATATTCCGCTGTCAGGCAGAATGAGCCATTGAACAGTGACGATGGCAGTCAAAATTCCCGTCAACCCGATCAGAATGAAGTGAGGATAGCGATATCTAAACACAAATTCAACAAAGGTGCTAGAGCCGACGGCCTTGCCGCTGAACTTTTCAAGGCAGGAGGAGATGAGTTGGTAAGGAGCATGCACCAGCTCATCTGTAAAATCTGGTAGGACGAAAGTATGCCCGATGAATGGAACCTCAGCATCGTTTGCCCGATCCTGAAGAAAGGAGACCCTCTGAACTGCGCTAACTACAGAGGTATAAGTCTCCTCAACATCGCATATAAGATCATGTCTGCCGTATCATGTGAACGCCTAAAACCGATCGTCAACCACCTTATACGTCCTTATCAGTGCGGATTTAGGCCGTGAAAGTCCACAACTGACCGAATATTCACACTACGACAGATCTTGGAAAAAAAACATGAATATAAAATCGATACGCACCACCTCTAGATCGATTTCAAAGTTGTCTATGATAGTATAGAGACGAGTTATACAGAGCTATGTCTAGCCTTGGCATCCCTGCCAAGTTCGTCCGTTTGTGCAGAATGACGATGGAGAACTCTCGCTGCTCCATCAAAGTCGGTAAGGACATCACCGAACCATTCGATGTCAACAAAGGTCTTGGACAAGGCGACGCGTTATCATGTGATCTCTTCAACATAGTGCTTGAGAGAATTGTACGAAACGCACAAGCCAACACCGGAACATAATCGGAAGAACTCAGCGGGCCGTCAATGGGGCTCTTGTATTGAGTATTGAGGTCGATGGGTTTACCGGTCGGTGAATTCAAAACAAAATATATGCTGTCTACAAAAAAGGACACCCATCATCGGCATCTTAGACAGAACGCCACAATATACGGATATAATTTTGAGGTAGTAAAGGATTTTGTCTACCTAGGCTCTATGGTGAGCTCCGCAAATGACATCAGTAGGAAGATCACACGAAGAATTACTCTTGCCAATCGTTGTTTTTATGTTCTAAGACGGCAATTGAGTAGCAAAGCCCTATCTCGAACTACCAAGGTAACTCTTTATAAGACGCTAATCATCCCAGTCCTACTTTATGGCGCTGAAACATGGACTTTATTAAAAGAGGATGAAGAAAGGAGACCCCCTCAACTGCGCCAATTATAGTCTCCTCAATATCGCATACAAGATCTTTTCTGCGATATTGTGTGAACGCCTGAAACCTTTTATCAACAGCCTGAGTGGACCCTATCAGTGCGGTTTCAGGCCAGGAAAGTCCACCATCGATCAAATCTTCACACTTCGGCAGATCCTGGAGAAAACCCAAGAATTCCAAATCAATACTCACCACCTCTTTATCGATTTCAAAACCGCCTATGATAGCATCTATAGAGAAGAGCTTTATAAAGCCATGTCTAATTTTGACATCCCTGCCAAACTTGTCCGTCTGTGAAGGATGACGATGGAGAACACTCGCTGTTCAATTAAGGTCGGTAGTGACCTCACCGAGACCTTTGATGTCAAAAAAGGTTTAAGACAAAGTGACGCGCTGTCATGACACTTCTTCAATATTGTATTTGAACAGATTGTGCGGAACTCACAAGCCAACACCGGAGGCACAATCTATCACAAGTCTGTACAACTGCTTGCATACGCCGACGATATTGACATTATCGGAAGAACTCAGCGGGCTGTTACCTGTGCGTTTGCAAGCATTGAGGCGGAAGCGGCCAAAATGGGTTTAGTGATAAACGAGGGCAAAACCAAGTATATGCTGTCAACAAGAAGGGACAGGCAATAATTGGAATTGGACAAAGCGTCACAGTGGGCAGCTATAACTTCGAGGTAGTAAGGGACTTTGTCTATCTTGGCTCTGCTATAAACACGAAAAATAAGATCAGCGCAGAAATCAAGCGAAGAATAACTCTTGCCAATCGCCGTTTTTTTTTTTTGCTTATAAGGCAATTCAACAGTAAAGCCCTATATGGAACAACTAAGGAGACTCTGTGTAAGACCCTAATCATCCCAGTCCTGCTTTACGGCGCTGAAACATGGACTTTATTAAAAGAGGATGAAGATATCCTTGGTCGGTTCGAGAGAAAAATTCTTCGTAAGATTTTCGGTCCCGTTTGCGTTGACGGGTTTTGGAGAAGAAGATTCAATCAGGAACTATACGAGCTGTACAGCGACATCGACCTAGTCAAAAAACTGCATATTGGACGTCTGAGATGGCTAGGACATGTAGAGCGAATGGAGACCAACGCTCCGCGCCGCAGAGTCTTCGAATCTAATCCCGAGGGACGCACAATTCAAGGGGACCTCGACCAACTTGGAGTGCGTAACTGGAGGCAATTAGCTAAAGACCGAGCTAAGTGGAGAGGCTTGTTGGTTGAGGCCCAGGTTCACCCCGAACTGTGGCGTCACCTAAGTAAGTAAGTTATCATCCCAGTCCTGCTGTATGGCGCTGAGGCATGGGCTTTGACAGAACCGGATGAGGATGCCCTTGGTTATTTCGAGAGAAAAGTTCTTCGAGCGATCCTTGGTCCCGTCTGCATAGACGGTGAGTGGAGGAGAAGGTGCAATGTCGAACTATACGGCCTGTACAAGGGCATTGACTTAGCCGGAAGAGTTCACATACAGCGACTAAGATGGCTGAGTCATTTAGAGCGAATGGAGCCCAACGTTCCCGGCAAGAAAGTCTTCGAATCCACCCCGGATGGACGGCGCAGTAGAGGACGACCTCGTTGTAGGTGGCGCAAGCTAGTGGAGGGGGACCTCAACCAACTTGGCGTGCGCAACTGGAAGCAGCTGGCCCGTAACCGTGCTGGATGAAGGGGTTTGTTGGTTGAGGCCCAAGTCCACCCTGGACTGTAGCGCCGCCTAAGTAAGTAAGTATGTATATAATATATCGTATCTGCATATATCTTCGAAGTATGTATTGACTAATCTTAGGCGCGGTAGCTTGAATGTTGTAGATATACTCGTAGGAGGACCAGAGATTTGAATTTAAATAAAGTCAATTTCTCTGTATTACAAAGGAGTATATGCTCAAATAATTTTGTTTATACCTGACAGGAAGTGAAGAAAATTATAGAATGGTCCCAAGATACAACTTCTATAGGATATACATATGTATATACCAAAACAGTCTTGCTCGTCTTGCTTCGTCTGAATTTTAGTTGACGCTCATTCACTTATGCATAAGACTTTTTCAAATATATTTTCCAGCTGAATAGAATACTGGAAATGCGTAAACTCAACTATAACTTCCCCAGTGGGAATCCCCACCAGATCGCACACAGCACATACGCTGTCAAGCAGCTATAACAGTAAAAGGAAACTGAAGAATTAAAAAACACAAAAAGTACAATCCCCCTTCCGTCAGCCAGGTGGCTCTGATCTTAAAGACTTCGAAGAGGCAGCGATAGCAGAATAAGCAAAAAAATAATAACTATCACCTCCACTGAGTGCAGTTTCGAAAACATGATCAAGGACAAATTATTGAAATTCTGAATTTTGCAAAAGATATTTTTGATTAAACCTCTGCTTCTGGATGGCGGATTAGAATAAAGCATAGACGATTTAGGTTATACTCTAAGTAACGCAATTGTGAAAACCCCGTTCAATTTTGTGCGGCAGTTTTTGCGTGGTCCATGTGGAAACAGTTTTACATTTACATTTTTATTATTGTGTATGTATGAGTGTGGGCGCCGTGTCGTAAGTGGTTAGTGTGTCGGATCACTACGCATGAGGTTCCAAGTTCGAATCCCAGAAAACACCAAAAATTTTTTCACGGTCCCACCTCTCGCGAGCGTCTGACAAACATCCGAGAGTATTGTTGTCACGAAAAAGCTTCTCAAATCGCCGTTCGGATTCGGCATCAAACTGTAGGTCCCTTCCATTCGTGTGAAAAATATAACGCACACAACATGAGTGGTTGCGAGAAGCTAGGCCCTGGCACTTTAAAGAGCTGTTGCGCCAAATATTTGTATTTTTTATGTATGAGTGTGTCTTAAATTTGGCACTGATAATGACACTAAAGTTCAAAACATGATCATGTTACAACGCGCACAAATACTCACATACACACACTATTGCAACGATAGCCACTGCTGCATGACTGCTAGGAGTGGTCTCCACTGAAGGAAAATTGTGAGCGATGATTTGGTGAATTGTTTTTAGCATTGCTCAGCTTCAGGACAACACAGAAGGATGATTTGTACTTTAAATGAATTAGCGGCGAGTTTACTTATTTTCACCTTTTTTATTTTTTAAAACCGATAAGCCATTACTGAGCTAGGGCTGTGAAATCAACTTTTAGTGACGGAACATTCTATCTCAACGCCCTTTATGCCACTTAGACCTTGAATTTCGGAAAATCCCTTTTTACGTCGCATCTAAGTAAACTAGGGAATAACTTTTAGTACCTACGTCTAGTAGTTTTGGGGAAATCGTGTTCACAAGAAAAATTGTCTTTGCTTTTATAGTATTAAAGATAAACCCAACTCGTTTCAGTATGAGAGAAAATGAGTAAGTACGGCAATACAACCAATTTGCATTCTGTCATTCATGCCCACCCACATTTGGACTTGACTTTATCAAATCACGTCGCTGAGTTGACCGGCTTTGGTGCTACCGTATCTAGCATGCTAGACATTTCCCACAACACAAAAGCTAAAAACGCAATAGACTTGTCAATTTGGCCATTCATTAGGTCCCAAATGCAACTGCCCGCACCAAAATACCACCGCAGATCACTGATTCCATTAACTTGCCCGTAAATGCTCATATCGATGAAGGCAAATGCGCAAAAGAACTGTCAGCCAGCGACAGTGGCCAGAGGTGCATGATTTTAACATGCACTCGATATGCATTTTGTGTGCGATAATCCCGTTGAACCTCATTTTTAAGGCGATGTGGTACGGAAATCGGAGGTGTCTTGTTGCTGCCGTGCTGTGGCCTCCTTGGGGGGACGCAACCGAAAAGCCCCCCATGAGAAAGGACCAGTTTGACCACAAGTGATAAATTACTCTCGCCTTTGCAAGCGCACTCAAACAAGCCCTAATGATTTGCTGACGGTGCGCATGCTGCTGCGCGATGCGATACGGTCGTCATTCGGTGAAATCTGTTTTTCGGGTTCTTTCATTTGTCCATCAAGCAGTAGGTATACCTTGCCGGTCTATCGTCAAGGCTATTGGGGCATGCTATCGGCCTGCGGGAAACCAGCAGCATGCGGATATTTCACATATCATTTGCCACTTTACTTAAGTGGCAAGTTACGGAAGTCCTATCCAATGAGATGTGTAACAGTGACTATGAATATTTTCGATCCATAACTGAGTTTACATACATACATATACGAGTACAAACAAATCGATTAACATACAGCCTCTTTAAATGTTGTATTCTTTTATTTGTTGAACGTATTGCCTGTGGATAGGTATTATAAAAATTGTACCGTATTTGAAATTTGAAATAAATAAATTAGTTTAACAAATTCATTTCAACGACCACCTTACGAAGCATCTGCACTCTTCCTCCAGATTTCAGTTCTTCTTGTAATTAAATGCGCCAACTCTTATCTTTAATTAAATTCAAAGCTTGTGAGTTTAAAGGAATTCCATCCATCGAAATGGTGTATGGGTATATTCAGCATCAGCAAGCACAAATATTGCATAAACGAAATCCATATTTCGGTCCTCTTTATGTCTAGGTGCATTGATAGAAGATTTATGGACTGTCTGTCCGAGAAAATGTGTTGGTAAATAAGATTAACTTGGTCGTACGAGTATTGATGAGGCTAAAATTGAGCTCAATATGACGATCAAAATAATGTAGTATGTTGGGGGAGGGATATAGTAGCGCTCACAAATAAAAACCTGCTTTGAAATTAGAAAAAAAAATCACCGAATGTACAATTATAATACAGTAGACTCTCGATAACATGAACAATTAAAAACCAAGGGAGTTCACGTTTGCGGGAGAGTTCACGTTTGCGAAGGTCAAATTTTAATAAAAGAATAGGGCAATCCGACTTTAGATTTTCATTTTAAAACGTCTTATCTTTAATAAACCGGTATAGCGCCTTTTCCATTTTGGGAAGTTCCGATGATCGAAGTGTTTTTCTTTTCCCTAGCCTCGAAAACGTGTTGTTTACAGACCTTAAAATTGTTTCACTCTTTTTGTTAACGGCACAAATAGAAGACTTTGCAACGTCGTATTTTTTTGCCAAACTTGTTACACTGGAACCGCTACGGAATTGCTCAATTATCGCGCATTTGTCCTTAACCCTCTAACGGGCAAACTCGTAAAATTGGTCAGATCAAACTGAATTTTTTTCCAATTAAATATAGGTAAGATAAGCTTAAGTTTAAATTTTCAGGCACAAGTTTTGTGTGGAACGACCGCCAGGTGAGAAATAGTCACGACCGTCTTGAGACGGTCTTGTCGGTTTTTTTTTTTTATATATTCATTTAACGATTTGCTACACTGTAAGATACAATATTTTATATATAGGCATAGCATTCAATAGTTCAAAATATTTTAAGAAAGCTACGTGAGTTAAAATTTACTTAATATTATAAACATGAGAAAAAGAAATAACTAAAAGAAAGAAAAGAAAAATAACTAAAAGAAAAAAGAAAAGAAACCAGAGTTTGAGAGTACTAGGGTAAATGTATTCTTAGTTCCCTTTTCAATTTTGGAGTGTTGTCTATTCTTCTAAGACTACGGGGCAAAGCATTGCATAAGCGAATGGAGTTTATAAAAAATTGACGTTCCGATGTCAGGCAAGTATTGCGAGGAAAAATTAATTGTCCGGATCTGTTTGAGGAAGAAAATCTGATTTTTTCTTAAAGATAGGAAGGCTGATGGGAAAGTTGGATATCCGCCAGAAGACATAGGGTGCGAAACTGGAGAAAGTTATCAAATGTCATGTTCAACAGGTACTTAGTATAGCAAGAAATTTGGTCATGTCGTCGCAAACCAAAGACGTAGCGTATTATACTGTTAAAGGCCAAATTAAGAATTGGAAATATAGCTACAGTTGCGAAATATTTCACAGCCGTATGTAAGTATAGGTACAGCAAGTGTTTTAGCGAGTAAGGTTCTTGTTTTAATTGGGGTGAACGACTGAGAGGCCCATAGCGTACGGAGTACACCGTAGGTTTTACCTACGACCAGATTGACATGATTGTCCCAGGTTAAGTTCCGATTGAAAATCATACCGAGATTTTTTACTGAATCAACATACTCTATAATGGCATTGTTCATGGTGAGGGAGGGGAAGTATGACAGATCCAATAGCGTTTTTGATATGACAATACACTTTGATTTTTTGGGATTTAGCAGGAGACCATTTCTATTTGACCATTGTGCTATATCTGCAAGATCATTATTATTGCAAGTCGCTGCGTGTTCTATAAAGCCCAAAGGACAGCTTAAAATAAGCTGTACATCATCAGCATACATGTTTATTGAACTGTGTTTAATATAGTGCGGAAGTTCGTTAACATATAGGGAGAAAAGTAAGGGTCCTAGTATGGACCCCTGCGGAACACCACGGGAGTTAGGGAGGAACTCGGATAGAACGTCCTTTATTTTTACAGCTTGCTTTCTGTTTGTCAGGTAGGACGATATAAGCTTTACAGCGCAATGCGAAAAATTGTGGAGCCGATGCAACTTTTGGCATAAAATAGCATGGTCAACTGTGTCGAACGCTTTAGAAAAATCTGATAGGACTAAAAATGACACACTTCCTTCATCCAGGGCACACCGTATGTCATCAGAGACACCTATAACAGCTGTGGTACAGCTATGTGTTTGCCGAAAACCTGATTGTTTGGGAGACAGAATGTTGTTGGTTGTGAGATACTGACCAATCTGTTTTTGCATAATTTTCTCAAACGCCTTTGACAAAAATGGCAGGATGGAGATTGGTCTGAATTCATCACCTCTAGGTGTCTTAGGAATAGGTATAACTTTGGCCAATTTCCATTGCACCGGAAAGATCCCTTTCGTTAGAATTGAGTTAAAGATATGCCTTATGTAAGGCAATATAACCGCCAAGACAATTTTTAAAAAAGATGGATGCATCTCATCAAGGCCAACAGCATACGATTTGATACTGAGTATGCTTTCCAGTACATCGGCGCTATTAATTCCAGAAAAGCAGAAACTAGGATAACTAACAGAAGCAGAGGGGTTTTCTGATAGATGGAAAGTACCATTGTTGTTATCAAAAGTTGATGAGGTTATAAACCGATGGTTAAGTGCGTTCAGATCCATCCCATCAATAATGTGATTCTTTGATTTACCGATTCCAACACTACGCGGATTCCTCTACAAAAGTCTACCGCCCATCGAATCGTCTGCAATAGATATGGGATTGAGCAGCTCGTATCTCAGTAACAACTTTGTTGCGGAGCGAACGGTAAGCACGAGGAACGGTAAGCATCCAGGCGAAAACGCTTCCAACGGCGGTATGCATAATCACGCTGTAGCATGAGTAGGCGAATCTGATTTGTGAACCAAGGTGTTGTGCTAGACGATACGGTTTTAGTTTTAATGAGAACATGACTATTATAGAGGTGTACCATATTATTATTTAGCAAAACAACTTGATCATCAGGAGAAGGAAGGCAGTAAACAGTGCTCCAGTTAATATTTCTAGCGTGTTCCTCAAGAGCAGAATAATCTATATTTTTAAAATCCCTATAACTAACTGAGTTTGCAGGGGTTGCAATATCAAAATCGAAAGTAAGGAAGATTAGATCGTGTTTTGAGAAGGCTGGTGCTGATAATTGATCATACAATAGGACTTTACTTGTAGAAAGAAATGGGTAGGAACGGTTGTATTGACTGGAAACAAGTTAAGCGATCGCATTTCATCTGTGAGATGGTTATCTTTGAGGAGGTTGCTGTTAAAATCGCCGCAGAGAATAATATTGGGACAAGTTAGACAAATTTCCTCTAATGCAGTGGTAAATGGAAGCAAGCTGATATTACTATTTGATCTATCTATTTTTCTATCAACCCAAATTGGAAAATGATTTTCGCCATCAAACCGAACATCCGCAACTTGATGAACAGCTCTTTTCCCAACACTTGATGTGCAAGGCATTAGTGATATTACCCGATCAACAATTTGAGCCGATAATAGTCGACCTACAGACCGTTTTTCTTTGCAGTTAACAAGTCCAGCAGCTATTTCCTCACGGAATTGTGGAAGCTGCAGAAGGTGTTTTTCTTCGGACACATTGTTGAAATTATCTGATTTCTCATAAATGCATTCGTCGCGGCCATGCCCACAAAATGGTAGAGGAGTCTAATCATAATATCACGACTCTTAGTTCGAATGTGATATCGACCCATAAGGCCTGTCCATAAGATCAACTCCACCCACGTGAGCATTATATTCTTGGATGATTTGCGGGCAGTTGATTTCAATGAATTTTTCCTGCTTTCTATCATACCGAGGTGCCTTCGCTGTTTGTTGATCAAAATTTGTCCTTGCGAAAGGTTCAATACCAACATTTGGTATGTAGATGCTGGGCGCACACACTTGTTATCTTTCCACAAAACGGTAGTCCAATGTAATTTCTGATTTCGGAGGCAGTTGTTTTGAATGTGGTGTTTATATTTCCTGTCAAAGCACAACGATTTGTCTCTTCAGCGATCAACTCAATAATTTCGTCAGTGAAAAAGTAATTGAAGAGTTGCATTGGTGTTTGAAGTTCTTTCACATTCAACGGAAGTGATAAATCGCCACGAAAAGCCACTTCGTTTAGATGTAAACGCATGGAGCGTTTGCGCCACATCAGTTTGGATAGCTCTTTCGAGTCCTATGTAATTTCATTTAGAGCTTTGAGAAAAAATAGACACAATGAATGTTTATTTTATAAAGTAACATAAAAGGTATACCCCTCCAGTGTAGATACCAGCAGTAGGTTGAACTGATGGTCCAGTAGCTTCGAATGTTGGCAAGGGAAGTCGGGCTCTTTTGGGTGGTTTGAGGCGTGAGTTTTTTTTATAATCGCAGTTGATGTGGATGGTTCTTGTTCAGTTTCGTCCGCCGCAATACCAAGAACAAATATTGAGGTAGCTGCTGAATTCTCGATTTCACTAATATTTATAAACAAATTTATGGCCGTAGAAATGCATTCATGAATGAATGAAATGAATTCATTTCCTGGATGCATTCTTCAATTGCCTGTTCACCGTTCTTTGGCAGCTTATCTAAGCTATCAGGCTCATTGTTGTCCACAACAAAGTCAGGATCAAAGACACTGTCATCACTGCTATAAATCATCTTCATCTTCGCTTTCCACGGAATTGATGAACACGATCAATTTCCGACAATTTTTCCAAGTTGAATTTTTTATTATAATTTCGCTTACAACGATCCATCTATCACAAAAAAATTTCAATAAAAGGGGGAAAATACTAAAATAATAGGTAAACAATGATGTTTCTTAGCATCAAAATCGTGAACAACAATGAAACAGAGGGGGACTTTTTTTTACACACAAACCGGCAAGGCCGTTTTGAGACGGTCTTGCATTTTTCGTTTCCAATCCACACTTCACATTATTTTTTTTACTTCAACTATAACATATAACTCAAATATAATATAATATCTACTTACGGTAAAATTATAGATTCGATCACTTGATTTTAAATATGTTTATTTAATAATTTAAAACAAAATTTTTTGCGGAACAATTTTTGGTGCTGTTTCGTTGGCTGTTTGCACTTGAAGGATGATAACACCTAAACAGGTGGTCGAATTGCAATCATGTGTTATCACTAGAGACCGGATTATATGCATTTGCATGTTTGCATATGCATTTGCATATTTTGACCATTCTGCCCGGTTATTGCATATTTTTGCATATTATATTGAAAATATAGTGGTGATGCATATTTTCGCTATAAACCTACTTGGCGGCACCACGATTCACGCGGGAAAAGGTAGGGCGAACATATAATCCAGCCTCTAGTTATCGCATTTTACCACAAACTCCCTAGTTAACGCATTTAACTCTCATTCGCCTACTACGAGGCTGTAGCAGTTCGTCAGTCCCAGGAAGCGTTTAACGACCCCAGCATTAAAAAAAAACATAGCTGTGATTAGCACTCATTTTTCCAACATACCTGCGAGTATTAAAAAGCTCGAAACTCAGGGTTTGGCGTTAATGGAATCTGTTGCGTTAATAAACAAAATCCGCAGAATGAACTCCGCATTGCCAGATGTATTCCCCGCTAAACTTAAGGAGCAATATGAAAAAATGTTAAGCAATAATCCAGGCTTTGAATCTTTGTGCCAAGTAAATAGTTTTACCAATGGGACAGGTGAACTTTTGCCAGAAACGATAAGTGCCAACATAGCACCCCAATTCAAATACTGCCCAGTTACCTCAGTGGATGTGGAACGGTCCTTTTCCACTTATAAAAATATTTTAAGTGATCGAAGACACAACATTACCACCGAACATTTGGAGCAATACCTGATTGTTTACGTTTATAAAAGTAACAAATAAATTTATGAACTGTTAATAGCATTTGTTGTATATACTATTAATTAGTATTACTATTACTAATACTATGCTGAATTAGAAATAAAAAACTTAAAACAACTATTTTTTTAGTATTTAATGTTGCATATTTTGACACTTTTCATGCATATTTTAAGTATTTTTCATGCATATTTGCATGCATATTTCAAGGTTTTTATGTCGCATATAATCCGGTCTCTAGTTATCACAATGCCAACCAGACTACCCTAACAAGGTTTTCACTACTTTGAGCAAAAAAAATATAATTGATTTGACTCCGAAGGCCAAAAATCAAAGGCCGTCTGGAGACGGTTAAGTGACAAAAACTTTGGTTTCTTTGAGGACATGTTGACGCAAGGAAGTAAAAAACCAAAACCGTAACGCGTATAAAACTTATGATGACAAAAAACAAAGAAAACCGCAAAAATCGAGCAGACAAGACAATCAAAAACAATTATTGTAAGGAACAACGAGAAAAGAACTGACACGAACTGACATGCAATAAACCGGAAACTGTACAAGACGAAGTATTGTACCAAGAATAAGGAATTTCAAGCTAAAATACAGCTTGCTCAAATAGTTTACTGTTAACCTGAAGCAAAAATGGTTGTTCATGTTTTAGAGTATTCATGATTTCTTCATGATTTGTTCACGTTTTAGAGATGTCAAGCAAAAAAAAAATCTGTTCACGTTATCCGGTGTTCACACTAACCGGTGTTCACGCTAACGGGAGTTTACTGTATGTACAAAAAAAAAATAGCAAAATTCAAATTTTTTTTTTTTTTTAAGAAAGGTTAAAGGATGGAAGAATGTACAAGGTGGAACAGACGAAATCACCCAATTTGATTTGGGTAGAACAATGGGTTTATTTATTATTATCTTTATTAAGACTTTAAATTTTGTTTCATTAGATTCAAATCTATAAGGATAACCCCGTTTTACAGCATTTTCCATAACTTTTCTCAATACTTCTGGTGATATTCTTTCTACTTCTTGTCTAATGTTGTCTTCGAGGGCTACGAGAGTCTGTCCCTTTTTCACATAGAAAAATTACTTCAAACAAGCTCGAGGAAAGAAGTCGGATACCTGTTAGACGCTCGCGAGAGGTGGGACCGTGAAAAAACTGTTTGGTGTTTTCTGGGATTCAAACTTGGAACTTCACGCGCAGTGATCCGACAAACTAACTACTTATGCCACAGTGCCCACCTAGGCAGCATAAAATACAAATTGTATGTGCGGTAATTACTTTGTATGTTTAATACATAACCAGCGCTGTCTGTTTTTCTAACCCACTTTATATATGTATATGTGAGTTCAATAGGAAGAACTAACCAGTGGTAAGTAGGGTTAGGTTTGCAGGACAACTGCTCCTGCTCGGTGGATGAGCTGGCACGCATGTCACATGGTCCGCTGTGCTGTCCTATAATTTTATGATACCAGTTTTAACTGCGTTATCCGTTTGCAAGTATTTTTTACTTGAACCTATAAGGGATTTTGATCAATCTTGGCCCGCCAATTCTGCCTGTCTGTCCGTCTGTATGTATAGCTGATTGTAGCCTAAACGACTGACCGAATTTACACATATCTAGGATGTGTGGGGTAACGATTAGAAGCGATATCCCAATTTTTATTCTAATCCCAAAATGAACGATATTGTTCGTCCAATTTTGTAAGAAAATTATTTTCTTCCAAGTTTTCGTTCTTATACAGCAAACAAATCTGAGGAAAACCGAAAGATGCTTTAACAAGCTGGATATGATTGCAATGCTCATATTCAACGTGTAAAAATCTTACATGACCAAGAATTGGACAAAAAATTCTACAATGTCCCAAAGGTAGTAAACTTTTTGGGTCATTCGTCAAAAATATTAACAATTCTGCCTAAATTGTTATCCCAACACTCATGTATAATAGCATTCTAGCTGTTAGCTTCTAAGACAAAGCGAATCTGCTTCGCTTGCAGCTTTGCAACGAACTACACCATGCCAGATAGTGCTTTGTCTCTGTACTTGTCTTTGTACTTGAGAGCGTCGAATTTTCCATGGGACGAGTCCACTTTTGCACTCGTACAGTTGCAGGGGTACTCAAAGTTCTCAACATACACAAATCCGCTGGTCCAGATCGCATCTTCCCCATAGTTCTGAAAAGGTGTCCTTCCATGCCGGAAAACCTCTGGGTAAGCTTTTCTGTCTATCCTACTCTTCTGGGCTCTTTCTGAGAAGATGGAAAACAACATTTTTGTAGCCCGTCCCTAAAAAGGGCGAATCTTCCACCCCGTCCAATTACCGGCCCATTCCACTTACGTCGCTTCTCTCCAAGGTCATGGAAGCGCAGACAAATCGTTAGCTTACGAAAACTCCTATATGACCAGCATTATGGTTTTCATAGCAACAGGTCCACTGGTGATTTGATGGAATATCTCACCGGGAAGTGGAACCAATCTCTCCATCACTTCGGCGAAACAAAGATTGTTGCGTTCGATATTTCTAAGGCATTTGACAGAGTCTAGCATCAGGCTCTTTTGTCGAAAATGCGTGCATATGGCATCGATGAATATCTTCTTCAATGGATTAGAAATCACCTTTCGGACCGTTCAATACAAGTTGTCTTCGACGGCTTCAAGTCTGCAATTCACCATATAAATGCTGAGGTTCCCCAGTGCTCCGTTTTTTCTCCGACTCTCTTTCTCATTTTTATAAATGAGCTCTTGTCTGCTACTTCTAATCCAATCCATTCCTTCGCTGATGGCAGTACCATTAGTTTTTCATATTCGTTCCCTAATTCACGTCCCTGCTCTTCGGCTGTAGAAGAGAAACGTCAATGTATGTTAAACACATTAAATTCCGACCTGAACAGCATAACTAAATGGGGTTCAATCAATAGAGTGGAATTAATTGCATCCAAAAACAACGGTGCCTTCTGTCTCTCAAACGAAACAAAGACCCTCATTATCCATGAATGGTACTTAGATATGTATATCGCTGAATCCGAAAGACTTGCTATTCTCGGTATCTGCATCAACAACCATCTTCGATGGAACGAACAAATATTCGAAGTCGCCAAAAATGCTGCAAAATGTCTAGGATTCCTTAAACGTTGCAAAAAATATTTTACCCTGTCTGATCTGGCCTCCATCTATAAGGTACTCATTTGCCCAAAGCTGGAATATAACGCCCACATCTGGTCTGGTGCACCCAAGACTATTCTGCATATTCTAGATAGACGAAATAGCCTGTTGCATTCCTCCCTTTCAAAATTTCACCCGCAATACGCGTCATGCTTCGAATGCACATCAGTTCACCTTCAGGTCTAACTTCGGACATACTGTCAAATAAAGGGATTCGTTTACAAGCTGAACGACACGTTTGTGGAACGATCTACCAGTCTCTGTATTTCCTAATCATTACAACCTACAAACATTTAAAGCCGGCACGTCATCCGTTCCTCTCACCCCTTTCCCCATCCGCCCGTGCCGTGTGCATCAGTATAAGAGTATTAATAATCCCTTCGGTACGCGCAAATTATAAAAAAATAAAATATATATGTATATAACATACCATACATATACCCCACGAAATTTTTCA
Organism: Brachypalpus laphriformis; assembly: GCA_945910035.1. Classification (NCBI taxonomy): domain Eukaryota; kingdom Metazoa; phylum Arthropoda; class Insecta; order Diptera; family Syrphidae; genus Brachypalpus; species Brachypalpus laphriformis. Next base: position 132,261,192 of record OX246756.1, read on the forward strand.
CTTTTGTTGGAAGTTTTTAGCAGTGAGCACCAAATAAAATGTTCGTAATGGAACACGATAATATTAATAATAGTTTTTTATCATTATTATTATTTTGAATAATAATTTATTAATATCTTTGCGTTATGCTGTCTCTTCCGGATCAGCAGCACTATTTTAGAAAACTTCTGCGAGCAATCGACTCTGATTCGGAATTACAATTATATGAGGTTGATTTGACGCAGATTCTGAATTCGATGACGGCAGAAGAACCCAATTATCACTAGGCAAGGTACAGTTTTGATACCACAAAACTCGTGTACCTGGATATAAAAGGTGTATTGGTGCGGAGTCTCTAGATCCAGCCTGTGGAGTTTAAAAAGATTATTAAATCTTTAAGGGTTCTCTCTGAGACCCTAAAGCTTGTTGTCTAGCCCTAGCTAGTGCCGAACAGGCGCATAAAAAGTGGATAAGGGTTTCTTTCTCAGTTGCGACATGTGCGTGTTGTGTGGGATACCTAGTTTGACTGCATGGTCTTCTATAGGCCAGTGACCCGTGGTGGTTGCTGTTATCCTGGCGATGTCCCTACGAGTTCTGTTTAAGAAGTCGGTTGTTTCTGATTTGTTGCAGTTTGGTCACATCTTTCTAGATATGACACAGTTTGTTAGCCTAGTCCATCTGAGGTTGGCTTGGGCAAGGAATTTTGAGGATATTTCTGCTTTGACTGCTCCAAGCGGAATCTGAACTGATTCCGCAAGAGAACTGTGGAGGGCTGAGCCTTTGCTAGCCAGTTCATCCGCAAGTTCATTTCCATAAACGTTACTGTGCACTGGAACTCAAATCAGGGTTACCTGGAGTCGGCTATCTAGCGAAGCTAGCTCATTTTGGCAAGCACCAGCTTGGAGGATGTAGTAACCGATGCAATGTCTTTGATGGCTGCTTAGCTATCAATAAAAATAGCGATCTTATGCCTTGGCGTTATATTGGTGTGCGTTTTAATCTGACGACAAGCTTTCCGTACAGCTAGTAATTCTGCCTGGAACACACTGGCAGAATCCGGAAGCCTGTATGATTTAGAGATGTTTAAGTATTCGGAAAACACACCCGCATTTGTTCAATAGCTTCGTTATCTGCGTTCAAATTGATGGTATGCCCGATCCTGAACACCATGCACTTCGTCTTCACAGTCACCAAGCCGGACGGGCTGGTGAAGCTAAGCTCAGGTAACTGTGGGGGTGACAGGTGGCGGATAGTGTACGGCCTGCATAAATGCAGGTTTGCTGTAAATACTCAATAAGCAGTCCTCGACCAAGGGCGGCAGAGAAGGAGCGTGCGGCTGAAAAGGTCAAAGGAACCCCTATGGACTTTCTGCGACAAGACGATTAAGCACCGCCTTCCATGTAAGTGCTCCCCACCTCATACGGTGGCTACGAGGGAAATGGCGAGATCCGGATGTACCTGCCACACCGTGAAACGCGCAGCCTTCTACTCTGCATGAGAAGTTGCTTATCCATCACTATATCGAGGGCAACTATAAATTGTTCTTTCTTTACGATGACTTCGGCATAAGTACCAAAACAAAATAAAAGAAACATTAAGACCGATCCCAGTAAGGTCTTAATTATGGCATACTGGATAACGAATTGGAATTAGAGCTATGAGGGCTGACGTTTGTAGTATTCTGTTACCTGAGTAAGTTGGAGTGAAATCCGGTTGAAATGGCTTTCAGGCTAATGCTACAAGCGCACCAAGTACGTTCAATGTTCCGACACCATTAAGAACGAGGAAAACCCGTTTAAGAGAGGCTCAAGGATGCTGAGGTCACCAGTTGGCCAAGTAGCAACAGCACAAAGAAGCACGGAACGACACGAGTCACCCGTAGTAAGAAACGTGACGGTCGAACCATCCGCCCAGCAATCTAATTTGCACAAGCTGGGTGAGCAAATTAGGGGGCTGGTAGAAATGTTGGAAGATGCGAAAAGGCGCTCGATCCATCAAGCGATGCGAGATGCCATTGAAAGCATCAGAGCTCTCTATGAGCTCTCGGCGATTCAACTGTACGACGAGAAAGCAAAAGAAGTGATTCGTCAGAACAAATTCTCACAAACTTCGCCCTGGCTAAAGTCAACTTTAGAACACAAGCGAAGGCAGGTTGCAGCCAGTGAACCCCCGGAGCCAAAGCGGAAGGAAATGGTGCTACAGGCAGGAAACGTCCGGAGCCAAAGCGGAAACAAAAACATCCGTCTTTGGCAAACACTAAGCAAAAGGATGCCGCAGCTGGCGTTAAGACCCCAGTTGCCACAGATAAGCGGGCAAACGCAACCACAAGCAAGCAACGGGCGACAGGAGAAAACGAATGGTTAAATGCCACCAACAGGAAGGTCGCCAAAAAGAAGCAGCAAGAGGCCACAAAAGCTAAACCTGACGCTATCGTCATTAAAGCAACGGGGACTCTTTCTTACGCGGAGATAATAGGCAAGGTAAAGGCAGATCCCAAACTGGAAGCAGTTGGCAGGGCGATCTCTGGAATCAGGAGGATACAGAAGGGAGACCTTCTAATACAACTCAAGTAGACGGGAACAAATACCACTGAGTTTAAGGGAGTTGTCAGCGAAGCTTTAGCGGATCAAGCGACTGTAAGGTCACTCACGCACCGTACTACGCTGGAGGTCAGGATATCGATGAGGTCACTACAATGGATGACATAATCGATACCATACACAAGCAATTTGGAGTGAACGTTTTACCAGCAGACATCTTAGAAAGCTCGTAGAAACCGGAAGTATAAAAAAAAATGTTTCAAATGTCTAGAGTTTGGTCACCTTGCCGAACAACGTAAAAACGGAGAGGACCGCTCGAAGCTGTGCAGAAAATGTGGAACAGAAGGTCACATTGCAAAGAATTGTGAGAAGGAGCCATCATGAATGTTCTGTAGAAAGGATCGCCCAGAAGATGCAAAATACAGATTAATCTGAACCACTGTAAGACAGCCCAGGACCTCTTGACACAAACGGTTAAGGACAAGGGAGCGGACATCGTATTGATTAGCGAATCCTACAAAAACCTCGACAGCAACATTTGGATTGGTGACAAAACTAAACAAGCTGCAATATGGATATGTGAAAGACATGCCTTCCAAGAAACTCATGAACAGGTAGATGGCTCTTTACGGGCAAAAATAAACGGTATTAACTTTTACAGCTGCTATGCTCGACCAAGCTGGACGACGAGTGAATACCGGACAATGCTAGACAACCTAATGGCCGATGCACGCGGTAGAGCTCCAGTGGTCATAGGCAGTGACTTGAATGCATGGGCAACAGAGTGGGGTAGCAGGCTCACCAATACTAGAGGGCGTATGCTATTGGAAACATTTGCGCCACTAGAAATAGTGCTCGCAAACAGGGGGCGTGCAAGCACATATCGCAAAGCAGGTATGGGGTCAATCATCGGCATAGCCTTCGTTAGCAACTCTCTCCTGCGCAACACCAAATGGCGGCTTACCGAGGAATATACATATAGCGACCACCAGGCGATAATAATTGATATTAAGGAAACACATCCAATCTTCCAACACCCTAAATTAACAGGCCCAAAATGGAAGGATAAACTCTTCGACAAAGACACCTTCGAGGAAATGATGAGTACCGATAGCATAAATCGCAGCGGAAGAGCTCTCTCGCTCCAGCTCACCCACACTATCACAACAGCCTGCGATGCAGCAATGCCCATACGAACAGTTAGTAGAAGAGGTGGACCACGCTACTGGTGGACCGAGGAGATAAAAACGCTTAGGGCAAGGTGTCTACAAGCCCGACGCAGAGTCCAACGATCAAGGGGAAGAGTCGATTTTCAGGAGCGTCTGGACACATTTAAACTGGCGAGACGCGACTTAAAAAAGGCGATCAAAGAGAGTAAAACAGTATGTTTTAAACGACTTTGTAACGAAGCAGACATAAACCCTTGGGGTATGGCGTACAGGATGGTGATGACAAAGCTAAAAGGTCATAGGTCCCCACAAATAATTTGCCCAGCTATGTTAAGATCCATAATAGGGCACCTATTCCCCCATAGACCATCTACTCTGTGTTATATAATCAGAGAGACCAATGCAGAGCACATCCCTGCTATCACACGGGACGAGCTATTCGAAGCATGCAGGAAGATAGGAAGCAACAAAGCACCTGGACCAGATGGCGTCCCCAAAAAGGCTGTGAAACTGGCTGTCCAAAAGAGGCCGGACATTTTTGTAGCCACTATGCAAAAGTGTATAGAAGAAAGACTTTTTCCTGGGCCATGGAAGCTTCGACATCTAGTACTGCTACCAAAAGGAAACAAACCACCTGGAGAACCATCGTCATGTCGCCCAATATGTTTAATCAACACTTTGGGAAAGATACTTGAACGAATAATATACAACAGACTGCTCGTGGTAGCAGAAGAGAAAGGAGCACTGTCAGACCATCAGTTCGGATTTAGAAAATCGCGTTCTACCGTTGATGCCATAAAAGCGGTAGTTGACACAGCAACTGGAGCGATCCAAGGAGAAATATGGCGAGGGGGAACAAAGAAATACTGTGCAGTAGTGACTCTGGACATCAAAAACGCCTTTAACTCGGCAAATTGGTCGTTCATCAAGAGATCGCTAGCCAGAATGGATACTCCATACTACCTATTGAGGATAGTTACATGCTACTTCACCAACAGGAAGTTGAGGTACCAAACCGACGAGAGGGTAAAGTACTACAACATCACAGCAGGAGTCCCACAAAGATCGGTACTAGCGCCTCTCTTATAAAATATCATGTACGACAGAGTCCTGCGACTAGCATTGTCACAAGGAGTTAAGATAACCGGGTTCGCTGACGACATCGCCGTGGTCACCGTGGCTAAACACATCCACGAAATAGAATCAGCGACAAACGAAGCAATCGGAAAAATTAAAGACTGGCTATGATCCGCCGGCTTAGAATTAGCAGACCACAAAACTGAAGCTGTTCTTATAACAAGTTGAAAAGCTGTTGAATATGCGAATAATTAAGTCGGAGCTCAGACTATAAGAACCAAGGAAGCAGTTAAATACTTAGGAGTAATGCCTGACAACAGGTTAAGGTTTAAAACACACGTGGAATACTCGAGCAAGAAGGCTTCACTACTGCAGGCAGCCCTTTCTCGAATACTGCCAAACATCGGTGGCCCTGGATATGCTAGACGGATTTTACTATCCAGAGTGGTTAGCTCGGTTCTCCTATACGCTGCACCGGTTTGGGCGGCGGCGTTAGCGACGATAGAAACACGGAGAAAACTATCGTCAACATACAGGCTATGCGCGATAAGAACAATCAACTGTTTCCGAACAACATCGGACGAAGTAGCCTGTGTCATAGCCGGAATGATCCCCATCGACATCCTCGCAAATGAGATGGTAAGGATCTACGAAAGGAGAACCTCGAGTCATCAAGAGATATTGTCAGCAGATATCGTCAAAAGGATAAAGGCAGAGGAGAAGGTAACATCACTAGCTATGTGGCTAGTCAGGTGGGATAACGGTACAAAAGGTAGATGAACCTACAAGCTGATCTCCACCATTGGGGTCTGGACGAAGCGAATGCTTGGGGACTGCAACTACCACCTTACGCAGTTCCTATCGGGTCACGGCGGCTATCCGAAATATTTACACAGATTTGGACATGATAACTCACCTCTCTGTCCACATTGTCCAGACCAGGAGGAAGATACAGAGCATGCAATATTCCTTTACAATCGCTTTACGTAATGGAGAAATAACCTGCCAAGTCCACTATTACTTATAGACCAAATGCTGCGGTCAGAGGATAATTGGCTGGAAATTTGTACCCTTATAGCGAATGTGCAAAAAGAGCTCCGAATAATTGAGAGAGCAAGGAGAGCGGAAGCAGCAATACAAGAAGCATAGCATTAATTGCAATCGGGAAACAACATCGATTAAGCTTCAGTTTGCGACCTAACAGATCAACAAAGTGCGGTGAAATTATTCATGCGGCTGTTTGCGGACCAATTGAGGAATATTCGTACGGTGGTTCAAGGTATTTTGCACTTTTTAAGGATGATTTTTCTAAGTTTCGGTTTGTGTTTTTCTTCAAGAACAAGTGGTTGAACAGTTCAAAATAGATCTCAAAATTGCTGAAAAACAATGTGGACATCCTGTTGGAAATCTTCAGACCGACAATGGTCCGGAATTTGTAAATTCTTGCATGAAACAGACAGCAAATTACCCTCAATCTGATATTTTGTCAGCTTCACGGCATGGAGTCAAACAAAAGATTGGAGCTAGGAAAGAAGTCTATTTACATGCATGGTACATAAGAAACACCATAACATTTAGGCAACTGGGGAATTTGTTCGGGATTGCAAAGTTTTCAGCTTGGACTGCAGTTGGACGTGTGAGTAGCTCGTTAGTTTCAAAAGGTAATAAATATGTACATCAAAGGGCTTCAGGGAGATGCCGTTGCAGAAAACCATCACTTAATTATCTACCTTGTCGCGGTGTGATGGCTTATACTAGAGCTCAAGACGCTTGGAATCGACATCGGGGACGTATCACGTCCCAAGCGGTATCGCCGCAACGATGAGCGACTCACTTGAAGAGGCTCGAAGTAAAAACTAAAAGATAATCATCCTACCTAGTCTCTCCTATCCTTCTTTTCTTCCCCACCCCTCCCCCAACTCTTTCCCCTGGGCTGGATCAAGGTGTCAACCGTACCGTGCCGAGGATCAGCCTGGCTGAGGGCCCAGGACAACTTAAAATAGCTCAGTCGCAAACAGAGTATCCAGAGACAGCGGGCACGCTCTGGTATCAACTGCCTTATCTACATAATGCGGGGCTCTGTGCAGACTGAACACCCTTTCCCTAGCTACTCGTGGGACCAAAATTTCTAACACATGCAAAAAACCAGACCTTGAGGCCGGACCTCAACAAAAAAACCCGGAAACAGCCGACATCGTCGGCAGCTCTAAAAGCACTACACGTGTGGAAGAGCATCTGCAGAATCTCTGCATTGACGATTCCGTCAGCGAGTGCTCCGTGCTGTCGGACGAGCTGAATAGCGCTACACCCACGTGCAGTTCAGCTCCTCCACCTCTTCCCAAGCTCACTGACCAAGAAAGGAAATCGCTAAGTCGTGAGACTAAAGCGGCTTTCCGCATCCTTGACCGACTAGGCAAAAAGACGGAAAAGGAGTGGAGTCAGCAGGAGCGGGAATCCCACGTCTGGGCAACTGACATTGCCCGACAGTTCAGCGAGCTAATGAATATAAAGCCTCTGCGGCACTTCGCTACCCGTGGGCAACGCCACCCAACCACCCGTGGCACAAGCTACCCTTCCACCCGTGGCTCACGCCAGTCCTCCACCCGGGGCACTCGCCAACCCACGAATCAGAGAGTGAATCCCTCTCCTCGAAAGAATCGCTCCCACGCTAACGACACACCGAGTCGATCTGGTTTACCAAACCAAGCTGGGGGCCAGTCCGTAGTCGCGATAGACTCTGCGCCCAAGAGACGCAGGTTCGTAGACGAGGAGTCCAACGCCTCGAAGAAGACAAAGAGCTCAGTGAGCTCCAAACCCTTCTCCGAGACGGTCAAGGACAGCCTCGTCGTCGCGATAGTGGACCTGTCTGACGAAGAGGGGAGGATCTCCTACGATAAGTGGAGGCTCATTGAAGGCAGAGTGATGAACTGCCTTTACGAGCGTATAATAACTCATCCCAACTCTCCACCCACCTTTCAAGACGCTGGCTGGCATCAAGGCTTCGTCAAGCTGATCGCATGCGACGATCAGAACTCGGTCGACTTCATCGCCGCTGCCATTAGCAGCATAGGTGAAATCTGGCCAGGACCCAAGCTCAAGGCGGTGGAACGGAGCCAAATCCCCCACAGGCCGAAAGCAAGGATCTGGGTTCCACTCGAACCGCCCGAGCCAGCAAAAGTTCTTAGCCTGATTGCCTACCAAAATCCGGACCTACCAGTCAAAGACTGGAAGGCATTTGAGGAGCCACCGAGCTCTAAAAAAACGGATAACGACACCAAGAGATCTGGCCGCTCGCTAGTCATCTCTCTAACTGCCGAATCTCCGCGCGAAGGAGTTTAAGATCCGTTGTGGTCTGAAGGTAATTGATGTAAGGCTTTTCACGGCGGACCGTAATAGCATCGCAGGTCCCTCTAACTCGGCGACTCCCGCCCTCCCCCGCGTTGTAATCCATGATGATGAACCATCATCCCCCGATGACCTAAACGCTACCGTCGTGGAGAGGTCCGTATCAGCTCATAATGATGCTAAAACTGATACAGATTAATCTCCACCATTCTTCCTTAGCATCCGCTAACCTGTTACTTCGCCTCAGTGAACGAGGCTTTGACATTGCCCTGATCCAAGAACGTGGATAAGAGATGACACCGTCATAGGATTAAGGGCCCCAGGATATACGCTATACCACGCGAAGAATGTAGGTAGAACACGAGCTTGCATTCTTGCTAAAACTTCCTTAAACTTAACTTTTCTTCCCCACCATAGCACAAGAGACCTAGCAGTAACGCTGCTTAAATCAAAAAACACCATCATCTGGCTGGCGTCAGGATACCTACCCTATGAAGACCCCGAGTCTGCTCCATCCAAGGAAGTGGAAGAAGTGGTAGATGAAGCAAGGAGGAGAAGAGAAGCCATCTTATTGGGGTGCGACACCAACGCGCACCATGATCTATGGGGAAGTACCGACACTAACCCTCGAGGTAGGTCTATTTTCGAGTATTTAGTAAGCACCGACCTAGTAGTTTGTAACAGAGGAAATAGTCCTACTTTTATTATCAAGACCCGGCAAGAGGTGCTTGACGTCACCTTTGCTTCCCAAAATATCTATCCTGCAATTTCCAACTGGACTGTATCTGACAGTCATTCGTTTTCCGATCACCGCTATCTGGAGTACAAGCTGGAAATCTGTCACAGTACCGCACCCTTGGTCTTCCGCCATCGACGGAAAACCGACTGGTGCTTACACAATAAATCCCTCTCTGCTAAACTATCCAATCAAGTGTACACTACACCAACTACACAACTGGAATTAGACAAGCTAAACACCGTTCTAACTTCTGCACTTAATACAGCTTTCATCGAATCCTGTCCGACCACAAGAAGAAAGGTGGGCAATCGTCCCCCATGGTGGAATGCAGAACTCAACAGCCTTCGCTGCACAAGCAGGAAGCAGTTCAATAAAGCCAAACGAACAAGGCTACCACTGGACTGGGAGATCTACAAAGAAAGTCTGAAGAACTTCAAAATAGAGGTTCGGAAAGCTAGACGCAGATCCTGGCGCGGTTTTTGTCAGAGTATTGACAACACGTCTCAATCCTCTAGACTGCGAAAAGTCCTCTCCAAAACACCAACTATACCTAGTGTCCTCATGAATCCCAATGGATCCTGGGCTGAATCGGACGAAGCATCGCTCAACCTGCTCTTGGACACTCACTTCCCCGGCTGCACGCCTACCCCCAACGATGATCGCGCCCTGGTAATTGCTGCACGCCCACAGGCACATCCTCATCTTATCAGCGAAGATAAGCTGAAATGGGCAGTAAACAGTTTCGAACCATTCAAATCCCCGGGACCGGATGGTGTTTTTCCGGCCCAGATTCAGACGGCCTTCAATATAGTATGGCAGTATCTTTCCTGCATTCTGAAGGCTTGTCTTGAGCTCGGAACAACACCAACTGCCTGGACCGAGGTAAGAGTGGTCTTTATACCCAAAGCAGGCAAGACATCGTACACCCTCCCAAAGGACCTAAGACCTATTAGTCTAACGTCCTTCCTTCTCAAGATTCTGGAAAGAATCCTGGACCTACACATCAAGGCCACTATTGATAGCACCCTACTATCCATGTCACAGCACGCCTACCAAAAAGGCAAGTCTGTGGAAACGGCTTTGCACTCCATCATCCACCCTATCGAAAAATCACTCTCAACCAAAGAGTTCACCCTGGTGTCATTTCCAGACATAGAGGGAGCTTTCAACAACGTTGAAACAAATTCGATTACCAGTGCCTTACGTAGGCTCAACATCTGCGAACCCATCTGTTGTTTCGTAGAACACATTCTAAAGAACAGGGTGATAACAGCATCCTTCGGAAGTAGTACTGTCAAGCGACATGTACATCGAGGCACCCCTCAAGGGGGTGTACTATCTCCACTATTGTGGAATTTGGTGCTCAACGAGGCCCTTCTAAAGATCGAAAAAACTGGATGCAATGTTATTGCCTATGCAGATGATGTCGCCATTCTAACAACAGGCAAATACCCGCAGACGCTGGCCGATGTCATGCAGTCTGCTCTCAATGAACTGCTCAGATGGACCGATAAATGCGGCCTCTCCGTTAACTCGACGAAGACCGAGCTAGTTCTATTCACAAGAAAACACAAGCTACCTGACTTCACTCCGCCCAAGATAAGGGGATCCACCCTCAAGCTTTCAAATAGTGCTAGCTATTTAGGCCTAAAGCTTGACCGCAAGCTAATTTGGAAGGAGAATGTCGTCGAACGGGCCAGGAAATCGCTGGCCGCTCTATACATCTGCAAGAAAGCAGTAGGCTCCACCTGGGGCCTTAAACCAAGCATCATGCACTGGCTATACACGTCGGTCATTAAACCGATTCTCATGTATGGAGTATTGGTATGGTGGCCCGCCTTGGAGAAGAAATCCAACCTATCCATAATGGAAAAAACTCAGCGAGTTGCATGTCTCAGTATTACCGGTGCACTGAGAACTTCTCCAACAGCGGCGCTCCAAACCATGCTCCATCTGCTTCCGATTGACATCGTCAGTAAGCAATTGGCTGTCAGCTCGGCAATAAGACTGAGAGGCTCCAGGCAGTGGAAGGAGCAACACACGAGACATGCCAATATACTTTCGATGCACCGTCATCTTCCCAATTCCACTGACCATCTGCCCACTGAATATGATTTTGACAAGGGCTACACGCACTCGATACCGGACAGAAGTGAGTGGACGCAACGCAATGTCCTTTACAACGAATCGCTGTCAATCTTCACGGACGGGTCCAAAACCAAGGACGGAGTCGGTGCCGGAATTTTCTCCGAAGATCTGGACATACACCTCTCCTTTAACCTTCCAGACTACTGCAGCGTTTTTCAAGCCGAAATCACCGCAGTTCGCAAAGCCGCTGACTGGCTGGCGGCTAGCACATTATCAACACCTGATATTGTTATTTATGTCGATAGTCAGGCAGCCATCAAATCCCTCGCATCCAGCACTACGAGATCTAAGGCAGTGAAAGACTGTCGCATATCTCTTAACGAGATAGCTGGTCAGTACAACCTCACCCTTTGCTGGGTACCAGGTCACTGTGACATACCGGGGAATTGTGCAGCCGACGAACTTGCACGACAAGGCTCCTCTGGTACAGATAGCATAAGCATCACCGACATCGAAGCGCCAGCGTCTTATGTTAAGTACCTTATTCAAATTGATGCCGAGAAAGTAGCCAATCATCGATGGCAACATCTAGACCAATGTCATACCGCCAGACAGCTCTGGCCGATACTCAATAAATCCAGGTCCATCGGACTCCTGAAGCACAAGAGAGGAACCCTCTCAAAAATAACAAATGTCCTCACCGGACACTGCGTCATAGGAAGACATGCCCAGAGATTAGGTATCCCTCACAACGACTTCTGCAGAAGCTGCAGAGATGAAGAGGAAGAAGAGACCATCAGTCATCTCCTGTGCGCCTGTCCTGCGCTCGCCAACATCAGGAAGGCCACTCTGGGTGAATACTTCTACAATGATCTTAATGATCTCGGCAACGCCTGCACGGCTAAAATTCTCGACTTCATTCAACGAAGCAAATGGTTCCAAGAGTAAGAGGGTGATCCACCCGCCTTACACATCGGCAGTACAATGGACCTACTTCTTGGTCTAAGTACATCCTCATCGAGGGCCGATCCTAACCTAACCTAACCTAAACCGCCGGAAATTCGAAGCGAAAAAATAAACTACCAGGTGTGGATTGTAAATTGTTGAAGATGTGGAATTAGGTCACCTTATCACCGCGGCCACATTGCGCCTATTGTGATGCCTATTGTGAACTAACGGGTGTGATTGTACACATATTAATATAACAGCTCCCAAAGGAAATAAAGAGTATTACTACAACCGTTAAAACAATTCTACTCTTGTATTACAAGCCCTTGTTGATGCTGACAAAAAATTCATCGACATATGTATATTGCGGCGACCCGGAATCTTTGCACGATAGTAGAGTACTAAGGAGATATACATTGTACAAAACAGTGCAAACCAATTATGCTCGGTTATTTCCATCGACTCCGCACACGCTGTTACGAAGTGGCTTCTAAATTTACATTCAGCTACCAGTATGGTGGTTGAAAATGCATTCGGATTGCTAAAAGGAAGATTTACGAGGCTAAATTAATTTACAGAACAACAAAACCCAGTTAGAAAAATTGCTGCAAATGCGTTTGGATTGCTAAAAGGAAGTTTTGGGAGATTAAATAAATTTACAGAAAAACGAAACCCAGTTAGAAAAATTATTGCAAGTGCGTGTATTTTACATAATATTGTATATGCATTATCAATGATGATCAATACGCTGTAATGAAGAAGATAACCCCGCTTTCCTTCATTTCATCAGAGCTTTATGTGATCCCGATAATAGTTCACCGCAAATCGCCGTCAAATTTCGTTTGATTACCTGTGTGAACAGAATATAATTTAATTGAAAAATAAACACTTCATTCCAAATTTATTTTAGTTTTCTTTATTTAGCATTTTTTCCATCATATCGAGTTTTATTTTGCCAATTCGCTTAATTTTCTTAATGCGGTTTCCAGCGTTCGGCAAGCGCTTCCTGCTCCCGGTCTTTCTGAAATATTCTGAGCGCGTAATTTTTCGTTTTAACGCGCAGAAACTCTTGATGTAGATGGTTCCTCGGATGTTACTGTGTCCGTAGGTACTTCAGAAGTTGAAGCAGGTACTGGTGGAGTCGACAACACATCGGAGAAAAATGACCCACTTACTGTTAAAGGAGTAATCGGCGACGTTGGCACAGAAACCGGTGATAAACTCTCTGAGCCCTGCTGTAAAAAAAAATATATTCTTGGCAGGACTGAAAATTTGCTTTTACCATAAGCGTAGAACCTGCACCAATATTTGACTCTTGGAGTGAATAGCTTTATCGCCGAAAATCTCCATTTGGTTCAAGAATGATGGTTGACATTGAGATCCGCAGATTCCACTTACTGTCCTTCGCCCTCAACAGCGCTTGCATTTTCATTTCTATGTGGGTAAATTTTGTATCTGCATCCTGACATTTATTTGTAAATACGTATGTATTTTTTTTCACACACGATTCTAAAGGTGCAATAAAATAACTGCACGGGAACTAACTTCACCTTAAGTGGGAAATAAATGCAATTTTATGATGTGAAGTTATTTCTCACTCAAAGTGGAAAATAATTTCACTTTTTTAGTGGAAATCAGTTTTACTTTTAATGTGAAGCTATTTCTCACTAAAGGTGGGTAATAATTTCGCTTTATTGAAGAACTCAAAATTATTTTCTTGTGTAATTCACGCTTGCTATATGTCTTACGATGAAAAAAGTCCCTGCGCCGATTCAAAATACGTACGAAACCAGGCGAAATCATATTTTCAACAATATGCGAATAGATCAAACGTCTCTTATAGTCTAAGAGCCCGCAGTTAATTTTGGACGTGAGAGGTAACCGATTGAATCCTATGTTAATATGTTGCCTTGATAGCCAATATTTGAGATATGCTCGTCTGGCAGCACGTAATGGCAGCTAAAGGAAATAACTGTATATTGAAAATGCGGCATATTTTAAAACAGGAATAATAGGTGTAAGCGCTTAAATGTATTATATTAGTACATTATAGAGTACGACCCCTTCAGTAAGAATACGTGTGTCCAAGACGTCTTAAGTGTACCTAAAGCCCTGCCAGAGGCAGTAGAAATGCGTACAAAATTCCAATTTTGAATAATTTATGTAACCACAGCAATTTTTGCTGAACCATAGGATATTACAACGTGAATACAACTATGAAGGACCAAGACGTTTTAGATGTCGCTAAGGACTTGCCAGACGAAGTCAAAATATTGAAAAAATTCCAATTTAGAATAATTGGTGTAACCACTTAATTTTTTTTAAACATAGAGCAAGACGTCCTGATTACAAAGACGTAAATACAAGACGTTTTACTAGTCGCCAGACGCATTCAAAGGATCGAAATCCGATACGAAATGTTCCATAGAGGTAACTCTCACGCCCAAAATTAATTGCAGGCTTTTGGTCTATTACGAGGTGGTCCGAACTCCTTTTTCTTTGCAGTGTAAAAGTGTAAGAACGCCTTTGTATCCTCATGTGTCCAACGTTTCGATTCCCTAAGGTGTACAAATATTGGATTATTAATAAAAATATTAAATAAATTTTTATACATTATTTATTTACCTTCTCGATATCCTTTGCTTTGAACTTCAAAAAAATAAAATGTATATAACTCGTTTGACGTTTTGAAGAAGTTCATGGCTAGGTGCGCAAAGTTTTCGTATTTGTTAATGCTTAATTTTTTCGTTTTTTTACTTGTTTTAAAATAGTGTAAACATAATTGGAACTATACAAATGGGATTTAAGTTACTTGTTATATGGTATGTCTATTAGTTAACCGTATACATACATTATATGTGTATTAGTAGAGCATACAACATCTCCCTTTGAAGACATACATAAGTATATAACTTTGTATAGTAAGGAAATATTAAATTAAATTCATAAAACAATTTAAACTAATGAACTTAATTCAAATAAACATTCTGTTAATTTAAATTTATATTAGACACATTTTTATTTAAAAATATGCAAGCCTGTCGGGGGGTTCAATGTGTCTTCCATAACGACTTCTAACAATGTTATCATTATCAGATTTATTTGAAGTTGTTTTTGTATCTGATTGAGTACTTGATGTATCTTCAACCGAATGATTGATGCTTTCATTGCTCTTATCAGTGTTCCTATCTTTAGGAGATTCGAGAATGTGTTGACAACTTCGTCTATAATGAGTACCGTTGTCATCACTTATTACATATGACCGAGGTTCGCGACTTTTGGACACAACTGTTCCAGGATACCATTCCGAATTAGGAGTTTTCTTGTAATATATGCGTTTACCTTCCTTTAATGGGTTTAATGCTTTTGTGCATTGATTGTAATATGTTGTAACCTTTTTCTGTTTTTCTGCTATTCATTTCTCATAGTTTTTTACATTAACTGTTTCAGATTTAAGAGACTTTAGAGTAACTGGGAGTTCAGTACGTAGCTTACGAGACATCAGAAGTTCTGATGGCGAATTCAGTTTTCCTTTTTGTGTTGTCCTGTAGTGCAAGAGAGTAATATAAGGGTCTGAGCCAGTTTCACCACATTTTAGAAGAAATTTCTTGATTGTTTCAATGGATCTTTCTGCGAGTCCATTCGAACGAGCAAGATATGGGCTAGATGTTAAGTGATCTATGTTCCAGTCAAGAGTGAAATTCCGGAAATCCTCCGAATTAAATGGTGGACCATTGTCACTTTTCATAATCTGTGGTATACCATGACGTGCAAATATCGATTTAAGTTGTGTGAAAACAAGATGATTTGAATAGCTGTTATGAAGTGGAGCTAGCTCTAGGAACTTCGAGATTTTTCATTTCAATTAAGTCAATGCCAACATAAACCAGGGAATTGAAATAACATCATGAGGCTGTAATGGCTCTCTAGCAAGAGACTTACAGTAACGAATGCAAGCCTCACAATTGCTGACTATGTTATAAATATCTTGGTTTATATTAGACCAGAACATGCAGTCTTTTGCTAGATTTTTGCATCGTTCTATGCCCATATGCCCTTCAGCATTCGGTGACGAAGTGACTTTGGAATTACAAGCCGATTACATTTTAAGACTAATTCATCAATAACATGGATGTCATTACGAATGTTAAAACATGGCATTGCTATTTTGTCAACTGCCTTTCTATTATTTGGCCAACCATGTTTATAGTATTCCTCGATTTTTTTTAAGTACTGCATCATTCAATGTAGCATAGCGAATTTCATTCACCTTTCACTCATATGCAGACAAGTTTTTTGTTAAAAGATTGCAATGCAAAAGTAGTTCTTGGTCGAATTCGGTTAATATATTATCTGGCAGAGGAGCCCTTGATAAAGTATCAGCAGCAAATAGATATTTCCCCGGTTTATATGTGATTGATAAATTGTACGACTGAAGTCGCAACATGAACCTTTCCAGATGGACTGGTATTTTATGCAAAGGCCGTTCAAATAGAGGCACTAAAGGCTTATGATCAGTTTCGATAGTTATTTGTTTACCAAATGTGTACTGATGGAACTTTCTACAGCCTCGCAGAGAATCGCAAAAAGTTCCGTCTCTATTTGAGCGTAGTTTTGTCAACTCGATGTTAAAGTTGCTGAAGCGCATGCGATCGGAGAGGACTCATGAGATATGACTGCACCTACTGCACTCTTAGATGCATCGACGGACAGTGTAAGATGCTTTTCGGGATCAAAATATGTTAAAATTGGTGCATTGGATATGAGACTTTTTAAATTGTTAAATACTTCTTCATGCTTAGAAGACCAATGCCATGAGACTTCTTTCTTCAAGAGTTGACGCAAGTTTGAATTTTATATCGATAAGTTTTCAACAAATGATCCTAGGTAATTAATCATACATAAAAACCTTTGAAGACCGGATACATTTTGTTGAAGAGGCATCTTACAAATTGATTTTAATTTGCCTTCATCTGGACGTATGCCTTTATGACTAAACCCACTGCTAAACACATGACCAATAAATTTGATTTCTTTCTGAAGAAATTTTGACTTCGAAAAATAAAATCTTAACCTAAGACAGTTTTAAGACTTTGATCATGCTCTTCTATGGTGGACCTATAAATGAGGAAGTCATCAATATAAATGATTACATTTGGTGTGTCACTAAAATTCTTCACTATTTCTGCGTGGAATATCTCAGGTGCCACGTTAATGCCAAAAGGCAGCCTCAAAAATATATATCTCCCAAATGGAGTTATAAAAAAGCAAGGTTTCGAGGATTCATAGTAAAGGTGTAAAGCACAGAATCCTGAATTTGCGTCTTACTTACTTACTTAGATGGCGCTACAGTTCGGGGTGAACCTGGGCCTGAACCAACAAGTCTCTCCACTTAGCTCGGTCTTTAGCTAATTGCCTAGAGTTACACACTCCAAGTTGGTCGAGGCCCCTTGAACTTGTGCGCACCACCTACGGCGATGATTCGCTCTACTGCGTCGTACCTCGGGGTTAGATTCGAAGACTCCGCGGGCCGGAGCGTTGGTGCCCATTCGCTCTACATGTCCTAGCCATCTCAGACGTCCAATACGCAGTTTTTTGACTAGGTCGATATCGCTGTACAGCTCGTATAGTTCGTGATTGAATCTTCTCCTCCAAAACCCGTCAACGCAAACGGGACCGAAAATCTTACGAAGAATTTTTCTCTCGAAGCGACCAAGGATATCTTCATCCTCTTTAAATAAAGTCCATGTTTCAGCGCCGTAAAGCAGGACTGGGATGATCAAGGTCTTATATAGAGTCTCCTTAGTTGTTCGAGATAGGGCTTTACTGTTGAATTGCCTTATAAGCCCAAAAAAACGGCGATTGGCAAGAGTTATTCTTCGGTTGATTTCTGCACTGATTTTGTTAATAGAATTTATAGCAGAGCCAAGGTAGACAAAGTCCCTTACTACCTCGAAGTTATAGCTGCCCACGGTGACGTTTTGTCCAATTCGTCGGTGTTGGTTTTCCCTTCTAGTTGACAGCATATACTTGGTTTTGCCCTCGTTTATCACTAAACACATTTTGGCCGCTTCCGCCTCAATGCTTGCAAACGCACCGGTGACAGCCCACTGAGTTCTTCCGATAATGTCGATATCGTCGGAGTATGCAAGCAGTTGTACAGACTTGTAATAGATTGTGACTCCGGTGTTGGCTTGTGAGTTCCGCACAATCCGTTCAAGTACAATATTAAAGAAGTCACATGACAGCGCGTCACCTTGTCTAAAACCTTTTTTGACATCAAAGGTCTCGGTGAGGTCATTACCGACCTTGATGGAGCAGCGAGCGTTCTCCATCGTCAGCCTAAACAGACGGACAAGTTTGGCAGGGATGTCAAAACTAGACATGGCTCTATAAAGCTCTTCTCTATAGATACTGTCATAGGCGGCCTTGAAATCGATAAAGAGGTGGTGAGTATCGATTTGGAATTTTTGGGTTTTCTCCAGGATCTGCCGAAGTGTGAAGATTTGATCGATGGTGGACTTTCCTGGCCTGAAACTGCAGCGATAGGGTCCAATCAGGCTGTTGATAAAAGGTTTCAGGCGTTCACACAATATCGCAGAAAAGATCTTATAAGCGATGTTGAGGAGACTGATGCCTCTATAATTGGCGCAGTTGAGGGCGTCTCCTTTCTTGTGGATCGGGCAAACGATGCTGAGATTCCATTCGTCAGGCATACACTCGTCTGACCAAATATTAGAAATGCGTTGGTGTATGGACTCTACCAATTCATCCCCAGCTGCCTTGAAAAGTTCGGCCGGTAAGCCGTCAGGTCCAGCAGCCTTGTTGGATTTTAGCTTGGATATTGCTATCCTCACTTCGTTTTGGTCAGGTGGACGGAAATTTTGATTATTATCGTCTATGTTGAATGATTCATTCTGCCTGACAGCGGGATGTTGGTCTTCGTCGCCCTTATACAGTCTGCAGAAGTAGTTTTTCCATATTCTCAGCACCGACTGTGATTCTACTACGAGGTTTCCATTTTCATCTCTACAGGTTTCTGTACGGGTCCGTACATTGTTCCTGGAGTATAAGCTCTCGATATTCTCAAACGCGCGCTTCTCATGCTCTTTCTTCTTCCTTTGGAGAAGCCGATGTTCTTCCCGTCTCTTTTGCTCGTAGAGCTCACGAGCAGCTCTCGTCTTCCTTTGCAGTGCCGCTTTGTATGCCTCTTGTTTTGCTGCATGCACTCGCCGGCATTCTTCGTCAAACCAGGGGTTTCGCGGTGGTGGGCGAGCGAGACCCAGCACATCAGTCGCGGCGTTTCTGATCGCATGTTGGCAGCGTTGCCACTGGTCCTCGGTACTTGATGCTGGCGGCAAAGGGGTGATTGAGAGATTTCGGGATACGCGTTCAACGAAAAGTCTGGCGGTCTCTTGCGATTGTAGCTTTTCGACGTTAAATTTTCTCACAGTAATTCTTCTTTGTTGCTCAGATTGGGATATCCGCATTCGTACCTTGGCTACAACAAGGTAATGATCCGAGTCTATGTTGGCCGCTCGGAAGGTCCGGTCTTCCAGAACACTGGAGGCATGCCTTGCGTCGATCGTAATATGATCAATTTGGTTGATCGTTACATGATCATTAGACTGCCATGTCTGCTTGTGAATACCGAGATGAGGAAACCATGTGCTTGCTATGGTGACATTTCGCTCCACAGCGAAATCAATTAGCCTTAGTCCGTTATCAGACGTGGTGTCGTGTAGGCTATGCTTACCGACTGCCCTACCAAAGACGTCCTCCTTTCCTATTTTGGCGTTAAAATCGCCCAATACGATTTTAACGTCGTATTTAGGACATTGCTCATATGTTTTGTCGAGGAGCTCGTAGAAACACTCTTTGGTGGCAGGGTCCTTTTCTTCTGTGGGGGCATGAACACATATTAGGCTTATAGTCATTATACGCTCGCTAACGTGTCGGAAGCTTAAGATACATGATACTACAAGACTTATAATCTTAAAATTAAGTATCTATTCAAAAACCAGAAATTAAGAAAGAAAAGACAAGATTTTTTTAAAAGTATTATACTCGAATAATAACTGCAATATGGTATACGTTTAATATGCAAAAGTTTGAGTTTTTTGAATGAATTATTTTATAAAGAAAGAAATCATGAGATTTATATTAAGTTGTTTAATGTTGAAATATCCTCCTCTTGAACATGGGTAGTGAATTGATTGTCTGCAATTCGTCAGGGAGACAATTCCAGAGTCGAATTGCTGACACGATGAAGGAACGTTCTGCTATTGTGTGCGAAAAGCGTGAGAATATCAAATTTATGCCTCTACGTGACTGAGCAAAAAGTATCATTTCACTTAAGTATTCAAGGCATTTGTTCTGAATAATACAATGTAACTTTAAAAGATTTCTGAAAGAATCGTACTTATCCAAGCTTATTCCCAGAAGATTAGGACTTAAACGTGAAACACGGGTGAACCTACTGACATTGTATACAAAACGCACACAGTCATTAAACGCAACATTTAGTTTACGATGACATTCATAATCCATGGAAAGATTCACATTACAGTTATACATAAAAAACGGAACAATCAGACTTTTCACTAGACGCAATTTAATACTGGGAACAAGCAAATGAGATGAATATCTTAAGGTACGAAGACGGGAGTAAATTTTTCGAATTGCCTCAGAAACGGCATCACAGCAACTTAGGGATGAGTTATTGCTGAAACCCAAATATTTAACCTTACTAACATACGGGATGGTTTTGCCGCCTAGTTCAATCGCCGGAAAACCAGATGGATTAAGTTGAGTTCTCGAGAGGATCATAGCCTCAGTTTTCAGGGGATTAAGCAGAAGTTTGTTTAATATCGCCCAGCTTTAACTCGAGCAACGCAGTCTTTCATCAAACCAATAGGTCGAGTTAGGTATTCTGAAACATCATCAGCATACATCAGCACTTTGCAGTGAATAATTGATTCTGGGAGGTCGTTAATAAATATTGAGAACAGCAAGGGTCCCAAGACTGAGCCCTGTGGCAACCCGGAATTAACAACAGAAGGTACGGATGATCCGCTTTCAGTTTCTACGATCTGCACTCTATTATTGAGGTATTTACTCAGTAGCTTAAACGCACTAGAGGAAAAATTAAACTTATTCCTAAGTTTAACCAGCAAAATTGAGTGATCAATGCTGTCAAATGCTTTGGTAAATTCTAAAAGGACCATAAGCCCAAACTTGCCAGAATCAAGTGCAAAACGTAGATCAGAAGTTACTTTCAACACGTCTGATTCGCAGCTGTGATTGATACGAAAACCGGACTGCCATTCAGATATCATATTGTTCGAAGTTAGACACCTTTGAATCTGTTTAGCTATCATTTTTTCAAATACTTTTGACAAAAAACACAAAAGGCTAATGGGCCTGAAATCTGAAGGGATTGGCGGGTTCCCTTTTTTTGGGATTGGTACAACCGTGGCTCTTTTCCACTGCTCAGGAAACTGACAGGAATAAATACATCCATTGAATATATGTAACATAAATCATAGCACTATGGGTAATATGAGCTTTACAAATTTTGCGGAAATGCCATCTGGACCAAGAGCATTTGATTGAACTGACGAATGGCGTCCAGAACGTCGGCTACCCCCACACAATCAAAGGAAAATGACAGATCAGAGCTAGTAAAATGTGACTCAACGTGAAGACCATGTACCTATAGAACACTGGGAGAAGGAGTGAAGTACCGACTCATATCTTCTGGATTTAAGGAACACTTAAATTTATTTATTTCTGCAGGTACACCTTCAGCTTTGAGGTTATTCCAGAGTTCTTTCGAGCTTAATGAAGGATCAAGTCTTTTTAGTAAATACGTTCTCTTAAGCGAGCGAATTGCAGCAATTACGTTATTACGAGCAACAGTGTATTGCCTTCTATTAAACTCTGACGGATTTCTTTTATATGTCCTATAAAAACGCTCTCTCTCCCTAATACGTAACTTAATATCGTTGTTGTACCAAGCGCAATGTTTAGGTTTCACACGTTTAGTGACAATAGAAACGTAGTCATTAAATAATCTTCTTACAATAGAATTAAATAGCTCAACTTTGTCACTAATGTTAGATGAACTATAAATTTCGTGCCAATTAAGTTCTCGTTGAAGGCCTGCTAAATCAAAGCTTCGAAATGAACTGTAACTATAAAAACCACTGTCACGTGCCTCGTTAGCTTAAAGTCAAGAGAGCAAAATAAAAAATCGTGAATAAATTCAGAAGTGGGCCTAACTTGATCATTACCGAGAATTCTGCGCTTTGAGCTAGTCAAGAACAGGTCAATCAAAGATGGATTGGTGGTCGACTGAAAACATGTAAGATACCGATTGTTAATGACTGACAGTCCCAGTTTATCACAAAAATAGTGAAAGAAACGTGTAGTGCAGTTGTTAGATAAAAGATTAACATTAAAGTCACCACCTATTAACACATGATCATACTTTGGACTTAACTTTAGCAGGATATCCTCCAGTTCCTTCAGATTATCCCAATTAAAACAGTTTGGGGGACAGTAAACAACAACTAGTAAGCATTTTTCAACGGAATTGTAAAACTCAACACAAAGAAAATGGACAATTGACTGGCTTGATGAATAGATATTTTTGGACGAAATATTCTCTCTAACGTACATACACACACCACCTCTAATTCGGTCAACACGATCATTCTTAAACAATTTAAAACCAGGAAACATAACGAGTTGTGACGAGATACTACAATTAAGCCATGTCTCAGACACCATAACTACATCTAACTTGGAGGTACTAAACATCTGGTAAAGAACAGTATGCTTGGGTCGTATACTTCCCGCATTCAGGTGACAGATACTCAGACCGTTGAATACGTCACACAATAGCGGGTGGGCCATCTAGTGATTTCTTTTTAAATCATAGGTTATTTTGACACCGACAGCTGTTTCGCGCTCGAAATTGGGACAGAAAGTCAGTATCATACCTCCGCGGAACGAAATGAGTCGCTTTAGGCTTGAACAACATCGTGAAATATTGAAAACTTATTTCCAAAGTGAGTGCTGTGTAGCCCAAACAGTGCGTTTTTTCAAAACAAGTTTTGGCCGAAATGAAGCACCCACCGCGCCTGCTGTACGCAAGTTTGTGCAAAAAGTTCGTGAGACTGGTATGCTAGTGGACAACACTCATGGTCCCCGTCGTCGTACGGTGCGCACAGACGAGAATGTGGCTGCTGTAGCCGAGAGTGTGAGACTCAATTCACGAACATCAACTCGTAATCGATCTCAACAGCTCAACATTTTACGTACTAGCCTGAGGAGAATTCTGCACAAAGATCTGGGATTATTCGCTTACAAGGTCCAATTGATTCAGCAATTGAAAGCGCACGACCACCCGCTTCGTTATCGCTTCGCAGTTTGGGCCTTAGAGCAGCTTGAATTGGACAACGATTTTGGGCGAAAAATCATCTTTTCTGACGAGGCACATTTGCATCTCGGCGCTACGTTAACAAACAAAATTGCCACATCTGGGGCTCGGAAAATCCGCACGTTATTGTCGAGAAGCCAATGCATCCACAGAGAGTGACAGTTTGGTGCGGATTGTGGAATGGTGGCATCATTGGATCATTTTTCTTCGAAAATGAGGCTGGGAACAACGTTTCGGTCAACGGTGGGCGTTACAGAGCCATGTTAATGACTTTGTTTTTTACTGAAATTGAAGACATGTATTTGGACGACCTCTGGTTCATGCAGGATGGCGCGCCATGCCACAATCGGTCTTTTGCGCACCAAATTCCCAAATCGTGTTATATCGTCTTGGCGATATCAATTGGCCGCCGGGCCGGAGCTTCGATTTCACCCCTTTGGACTTTTTTTTTTGTGGGGAACTGTGAAGGACCAATGTTATGCCAACAATCCGGAAACGATTCAAGCACTTAAGGCCAATATCATCCAAGCAATACGTGAGCTACAGCCCGAAACCATCAACAAGGTCTTGGAAAATTGGAGTGCTGCGAGGCCAGCCGAGGCAGCCACTTGAACGACGTTGTGTTCCATAATTAATGGGAATGTTTGCTCTTACTAATAAAGCTATAACACATGGAAAAAATTTCATGCATTTTTGAAAAGAAACTTGTAGTTGGCCCACCCTGTATGTTGAGAATGCTTCTTACATTGTCAGGATCTAGACCGAATACCATTAAAATACAACAATAAAAACAATACCCATTCAGAAGAAGACATTTCAACAAAAATCAAACCTGCATATCTAAAATAGAAATAATTTAATAAGAACTTATGTAAAAAAAAAATAGAAAGATCCCAGCCATTAATAGAAAAAATAATTCATTCAAACTAAGCTGCGCAAAATATTCATAATCATCAAATGAAACAAATAAGATATTCAGTGCATAACAAAGATAGAAAAAAAAAGAAAAGTAAAAACGGCATCACTGGCCGAAAGTGCGATAACGAAAAAAATTACAAAAGCAAACAATGAAACAGTTATTATGAAAGACAAAATAGGAATTAATGTAATGTACAAAAAAAAAAAAAAGAGTGTAAACAAATTATGTTCATAGATCAGCAATAGCAGCATCAGAAACAGCGAGATTGAATGTAGGTCATTGGCTTCCGTCCCGCCTTTTGTAAAGACGGAGTGTATGACTTTATTGCGGCGAAGCTCATTGGCCCTCCGAAAAAGTGCCTGGTTAGCTTTGGTGAGACTTTCGTACACACGAACAAATTTATTGCCAATGAAACCAAGGTCATTCAAAGTAATTGATTCGGCGTTTGTTTATAATGCTCTGTGACCTTTTTCAGCAAGTTTGTTTTGATTCTTGACAAAGCTTGACAATTATTGCACTATTGGGAGAATTTCTCACTGGTTCGGTACGAATAATGTCGAGCGGTGATGGTGTTGGTGACATGTTTATTTTATTGCAGAACTGTTGAAATATATCAGCGAGATTTTCATTTTCAGTCAGTGGTATTCCATGCAAAACGACATCTCCTGCAATATTCCTTCGAGGGAGCTCGTCAATTTGAAGTCTCAGCTGGGTATTATCGTTTTCCAGCTTTTACTTACTTACTTAGGTGGCGCTACAGTTCGGGGTGAACCTGGGCCTCAACCAACAAGCCTCTCCATTTAGCTCGGTCTCTAGCTAATTGCCTCCAGTTGCGCACTCCAAGTTGGTCGAGGTCCCCTTGAACTTGTGCGCGCCACCTACGGCGATGATTCCCTCTACTGCGTCGTCCCTCTGGGTTAGATTCGAAGACTCTGCGGGCCGGAGCGTTGGTGTCCATTCGCTCTACATGTCCTAGCCATCTCAGACGTCCAATACGCAGTTTTTCGACTAGGTCGATGTCGCTGTACAGCTCGTATAGTTCGTGAATCTTCTCCTCCAAAACCCGTCAACGCAAACGGGACCGAAAATCTTACGAAGAATTTTTCTCTCGAAGCGACCAAGGATATCTTCATCCTCTTTTAATAAAGTCCATGTTTCAGCGCCGTAAAGCAGGACTGGGATGATCAAGGTCTTATATAGAGTTTCCTTAGTTGTTCGAGATAGGGCTTTACTGTTAAATTGCCTTATAAGCCCAAAAAAACAGCGATTGGCAAGAGTTATTCTTCGATTGATTTCTGCACTGATTTTGTTAGTAGAATTTATAGCAGAGCCAAGGTAGACAAAGTCCCTTACTGCCTCGAAGTTATAGCTGCCCACGGTGACGTTTTGTCCAATTCGTCGGTGTTGGTTTTCCCTTCTAGTTGACAGCATATACTTGGTTTTGCCCTCGTTTATCGCCAAACCCATTTTGGCCGCTTCCGCCTCAATGCTTGCAAAAGCACCGGTGACAGCCCGCTGAGATCTTCCGATAATGTCTATATCGTCGGCGTATGCAAGCAGTTGTACAGACTTGTAATAGATTGTGCCTCCGGTGTTGGCTTGTGAGTTCCGCACAATCCGTTCAAGTACAATATTGAAGAAGTTACATGACAGCGCGTCACCTTGTCTAAAGCCTTTTTTGACATCAAAGGTCTCGGTGAGGTCATTACCGACCTTGATGGAGCAGCGAGCGTTATCCATTGTCAGCCTAAACAGACGGACAAGTATAGCAGGGATGTCAAAACTAGACATGGCTCTATAAAGCTCTTCTCTATAGATGCTGTCATAGGCGGCCTTGAAATCGATAAAGAGGTGGTGAGTATCGATTTGGAATTCTTGGGTTTTCTCCAGGATCTGCCGAAGTGTGAAGATTTGATCGATGGTGGACTTTCCTGGCCTGAAACCGCACTGATAGGGTCCAATCAGGCTGTTGATAAAAGGTTTCAGGCGTTCACACAATATCGCAGAAAAGATCTTGTATGCGATGTTGAGGAGACTGATGCCTCTATAATTGGCGCAGTTGAGGGGGTCTCCTTTCTTGTGGATCGGGCAAACGATGCTGAGATTCCATTCATCAGGCATACACTCGTCTGACCAAATATTAGAAATGAGTTGGTGTATGCACTCTACCAATTCATCCCCAGCTGCCTTGAAAAGTTCGGCCGGTTAGCCGTCAGGTCCAGCAGTCTTGTTCGATTTTAACTTGGATAAATCTGCTAGTTGTTCGGCTGCACGTGGTCTGTAAAGGGACAGAACATTGCACGTACAGATCCGAAGGTCGTTGTCCTTATTTCGTTTGCTGGGGTCGTCATTAGTTGAGTCATCCTTATCCGAGGCTTTTGGTTGTATCGGAACCATAGGCTTTTTACGTGGTAGGGAAGTTACCCCGACGGCACAACCCCCAACCTGGAGGGCCAGTTCCTTAATTATTCCCCTAGGACGAGGGGCCGGGTACACCGGTGCCAGTAGGCCACTACGGGAGTATGAGGGCTGCCGTTGGCCCATTAAGGGCTCCTCCGCCACCATCTCTATTCCAATGTCCTGACCAACATTGGAAATTCCTTACCGAACTGTGATCCGAATACGTCGAAGCAGCTCGCGCAAGGTATTCACTAAGTTCAACCTAACTGGAACTATAGACGCCACCGTTGACTCCGTCTAGGGAATTCGTCCGCTGCCGCCTGGAACAGGAAGAAGTGCTCTAGTGAGAAAAGCACTCTTCCCCCCCTCTCTCATCTGCTGCCACCAAGAATCCGCCAAACGGGGTTGGTTACCCATTTCTTGGATTAAGGTACTAGGCACCCGGCTGTCACCGCGTGGAGGTTGAGAGTAGGAGTTGGTAGGCCTCCAGCTTTTGAGTTCTTAAAATAGAAAGCTCATCTTGAAGAACATCAACACAAGCATATTGGTTTACTGCATTGTCTACACTATTTTTAATGGTAAACACTGAATGATTTATGGAGCTGTATCTCTCATTAAATCATATCCAGTGAAATAAACTTAGCACTAAAGTCATTCGCAATTTTGTTAATACGTTCAGATATATTGTTGAACATAATGTTAAATTCAGTTTTCAACTGAGATACAATGCCATCAGCAAGATTTTTTGTCAACACTTCCAATCGTGTCTCTATTTTGTCCCATAATTTAGCAGAAGACAAGTGTGCAGCTGGAGAAACGGATAATTCGACCGGCATTTCCAAAGTAGTGTTGCAAACACCAGAATTTTAAACTGTGTGATTAAACGGGTAAGTTATATTATTATTCTGTATTCATTTTAATAAATTCAAGTACATATTTCACAAACTCTACAGAAAATGATTTTCAAGGACAGCTCATAAGCCTGGTCAGGGAACATTCATTTTTGTACAATGTGAAATCAAAAATGTGATGAAGAGGAATGCGGTATGGGATCAAATTAGCAAGGATCTCAGCAGACCAGGTAGGTGGTTGGAAATGCAGTTTAATGCATTCTTATACCTGTAAATTTTATTCCAGTTGAGGAGTGCAGGCAGCCCTGGAAAAGCCTCAGGGATCGCTTTGTGAAGGAGAATGTGAAGGAGAAGCGGTTGATAGAACTTTCGTCCGATAGTGCAGCTGCTGGAGGCGAGGAGTGGGAGTATTTCGATTCTCTGGAGCTTCTGAGAACATCACTAAGAACGAAAGTAAGCAGTTTTTCTTTTATAGCAACATGTGTTTATATACAGAATTGAATAACTTAAAATAAAAATAACTGATATCCATATATAAGGTATTTTTATTTAATTTGCTCTTTACAATTAATTTGGACTAGTTTTTGAATACAACACCAATCAAGTGGCTGCCTCTATTGAACAAAGCAAAATGTGCCCTATTTGCTGCGTTTTACATCACTTTTTCGAGCATCTCGGGCGGTATAGCGATGATTTCGGCACGAATGTTTGCCTTGAGCTTCGCAATGGTCTGAGGCTTGCTTGCGTACATTTTAATTTTTAAATAACCCCACAAAAAAAAAGTCCGGAGGGGTCGAATCTGGAGATTTGGGTGTCGCCATTTTTTGACAGCACACGTCCAGCGACTGTTTGGCCGTTTTCCAAGCGACGTAAACTGTCTGTCGGCAATATTCTTTGAGTCAATTGCACTTTATACGGAA
Source organism: Brachypalpus laphriformis (assembly GCA_945910035.1). Taxonomy (NCBI): domain Eukaryota; kingdom Metazoa; phylum Arthropoda; class Insecta; order Diptera; family Syrphidae; genus Brachypalpus; species Brachypalpus laphriformis. Next base: position 132,289,613 of record OX246756.1, read on the forward strand.
ACAAATGCCATTCATCCTTCAAAATGGTTCCAGTGGCGCCAAAATGCTGAGCGCGGTGACGATACGACACATGTGGGTTATCGGCAACACCCTCTCTTACCGCTTCAACCAGTTCATTGGGACATCTAGGGCGTTGATGAACGGTATGTCGACGATTTCCCACTGTCCGTGCTCAACAAAATTCGACACCAAACGACGAATAGTGTTGTCAGACGGTGCTTGTTGGCCACGATATTTTCGACAATATGCAGATTGAGTTAACACAACTGAACGAGTATTTTAAATGTACAACGTCACTATTTCTACGCATTGCTTCGGTGTGAAGCGATTCAGGGTTAAATAAAAAATAGGTACTGAATTGACGTTCCAAAAACATGTTAACTCAAGTTAATCGATTGATAAATGTCAAAGTTATTCTATGATTCCATACCGACATAAAAGATGACGCACCCGTTAGATATATATTGTTGTAATTCTGGGGGGGCGCTATGCTGCTGCTAGCCTTCGAAGATCGCCGGAAAAGTAGGCCTTGACTGCTCGACAGCTTGGGAAAAAGAGCAACGGGAAAGAAATGCGAAAACAATTAAAGATTTAGGTTGGTTCCCGAGAGGGTTTGAAATGTTATTTTAAAAGAGAAATTGTTTTTTTTTTTTAACAATCAACTCGGTATGTCGAAGAAAAAAAATCGAAAAACTCGAAAAAACTCGAAAAAACTTTCTACTTCCTCGATGCAGCGGCTTTTTATATCCCATCTCCTGCTTCCAGTTAATTTCCACTCTCCATCTGTCAAACATTGGAAACTTCGACTTTGCCGCCATTTTCGAACTTTCACCAACTTTTTCTTCCACGTATACTTTTCGAACTCTTTGTCGGCGTTCAGCGGCGGAGGCTGGATACAACATTGGAAACTTCGACGTATATTTTTCGAACTCTTCCTCTGCGTTCAGCGGCGAATGCTGGATACAACACTCCTCCCCCCTAAACACTCAAAGCACCGTCTGAGTTAACTCCATTACAGCGTAGGGAGCCAGTCTGTTGATGTGGATAACTTTTTTGTTTCTAGTATTCGGCTGCTGAATTTCGGAGACCAGATTGGAGCGCTGCGTGATGATTTGCACTGGTTCTTCCCAAGGACTGTAGTTTTGGACATACTCCCTTATGACGTTTTGAATTGAAGAACAACTCTTGGTCACCCGGTTGGAATGGTTTCAGCTGGGTCCGAAGGTCGTAACGGCATTTCATCGAATCGGCTGTCATCTTCAAATTGCGAATAGCTGCTTCATGAAATTGTGCCAGGCGTTCCTCCAAGTCAAGGACGTACTGGGGAGCGTCTTTCTTCTCTCCCGGTGGTAGCCCTCCTACCAAATCCACGGGAAGTCTTAATTCTCTACTGAATGTCAACACTTTGATGTAGGTAGTTCGACCGATCCAGAAATATCTGCTCTTAACTTTGCTGACTTTCTTCTTTACTCCTAGGTGGACGCCGCTTCGACTGTCGTGTAAGTCCACTTTAAAACTGGAGCCCTGGTACCGGATCAAAAGATTCCAGCATCGTAATGCCTGTTCGTCTGCTAAGTCTTCTGGGGTTGCCTTCATCGGATATGTCAGAAGTGGTTGAAGATGTCCTGGTTTTTGGCTTGGAGCATGCAGCTTGACCGGGAGCCTGCGATCGACGTATAAGTGCCTTGCAGGCCCTACCAGCTTCTTAAAGGTGTCCGCTATCGCTATCAGATCTTCGACGACTTGAACTGAAGGCGTCTCTCTTGGCCGGTCCGGAATGCCCAGTCCCTTTATTGATGTAGCTCTGCGTTGTTCGCTGGGCATCTTCTTGCGCAAGATCTCCTGCGAGCGTGATTTGCGAATTTCTGGGGTAGCTGCTGTTGGCGGGCTGTTGTGGTCGTTGGTCAGCAAGTGGGGATTGTGCCTTCGTAATTCCGTGGATGGCTTCGCCAAATCGGGGTTGCCCATATGTTCTCCAATGCAATCAGTGGGCCGGGGTTCGGGACTGCGTTGGCCAGTTGGAGTGGAAGACGGGTGAGGTACATTGTGGCTGAACATGAGTGATACTTCAGCGGTGCCTTTAGCCGTTCTCCTCTGGACTCCTTCAAGATACCTTGAAGGTGTCGTGGGCCTAGTTTTCGATGTGGATACTTCGGCACCAGAGTCAATGATGAAGTTTAATGGCTTGCCATCTATGGAGCCATTTAGCGACGGTCCGGCTTCCTTAGTTATTCCCACGAAGGTTGAGGTTGGTTCTACTGACGACCGACATGAGAATGGTGGAAGAGGGTCCCGGCTATCGAGTGGTTGTGAGTTGGTTAGAGCGGTTTTACGGTTTGCTACTGGCATTCGCTCTTTACTACCAGCAGCATTTAGTTTTCCGCCGGGTAGGAAGTGGAGGGTTCGGTGGCAGCAACGAATCGTTGATTTTCTCGTCTCCCACACCCATTTCGGCTAGTATTTGATGTAGTTGCAAAAACATGGCAGTGATTCTTGCGTTCGAGGCGTGATGTCATCTCCTGCGCAGTTCGTAGGGCTTCTTTAAGGCTACGTGGACGTCCCACGGCGACCAAATTCTGTATCTGTTCGTCCTTGATGCCTTCTATGAATTGGCTGAGGACGATCTCCTCCACTACCTTCCCAGCTCCATCAGGAAAGGCCGAAACTGCTAACCTTTGGAGTTGGATAGCAAATTCAGCTAATGATTCCTTTTGTCTCTGCATGCGATTACGAAGCAAGGTATAGCTTGTTTGGCTGTCCAAGCTAAAGCGTTGCCTTAGAAGACCTCGAAGGACATCGTACGAGAGTGGTTTTCCTCGTGGTAAAGCACTAAGAACAGACAATGCTTCACCTCGTAATTGCATGGCCAGGGCATTGGCCTTCTCCATTTCAGTCCACCCCTGAAATCCCGCCCCGATTTCGAATTGGCGTTCATAGTCAGTCCAGGATGATTGTCCGTCGAAAGGTTGTACAAACCCCGGGTTGAAAAAGTGGGGCCGAGTGATCGGGGAAGGTCCGCATGAGTGAAGCGTTGGGTCCATAGGCATAGTAGCTGCGAAATTCTCGGGCATCTCGAAAACTTCGCTGGGTTGGGGGCAGCTCACCGCAGTTGAGGTTGGTCTTCCTTCTCCAGAAGCAGCTGCCGGGCGCATAGACAGGGGCGAGGAATGAGGAACTGAGGCAAAAGCTCCGTTATTTAGAGTTTTCTCTAGGTCATCTAGCCTTGCCTCCAAGCTAGATTGGCGTCCGCGGATTTCCGTGTCCCAGTCCGCGAGCTTTTTCTCCCAAAAGCTGTGCTCAAGCTGAGTCTGTTCATGCAGTTTCATCGTCAGAGACTCAAAAAGGCCTCGGATTTCTTCAGCGTCCATCGTCTTCAGTAACTAGCGTGGAAGGAATTATTCTTAACTCCGATCGCGAGACCCCACACCTGACACCAATGTTGTAATTCTGGGGGGGCGCTATGCTGCTGCTAGCCTTCGAAGATCGCCGGAAAAGTAGGCCTTGACTGCTCGACTGCTTGGGAAAAAGAGCAACGGGAAAGAAATGCGAAAACAATTAAAGATTTAGGTTGGTTCCCGAGAGGGTTTTGAAATGTTATTTTAAAAGAGAAATTGTTTTTTTTTTTTAACAATCAATTCGGTATGTCGAAGAAAAAAAATCGAAAAACTCGAAAAAACTCTCTACTTCCTCGATGCAGCGGCTTTTTATATCCTATCTCCTGCTTCCAGTTAATTTCCACTCTCCATCTGTCAAACATTGGAAACTTCGACTTTGCCGCCATTTTCGAACTTTCACCAACTTGTTCTTCCACGTATACTTTTCGAACTCTTTGTCGGCGTTCAGCGGCGGAGGCTGAATACAACATTGGAAACTTCGACGTATATTTTTCGAACTCTTCCTCTGCGTTCAGCGGCGAATGCTGGATACAACAATATGTTTTTTTATTATTTACATACAAACGGGGAATTTTGCGGAAGCAGTATCTGGGTCGCAAGACTCGCAGGTAGGTTCATCCCCTGTAAGTACAGATGGACTTCGTTTAAATTTCACTGCTTATGACGCGGAAGCAACTCCCAGGAAAAGAGGAGCAATAAAAAGAAAAGCCGAAAAAGAGTTGAAGACTTTTCTTGAAGGATTGAACGAGGCAGTTGCTACCTACCTCACTTCGGCTGCTCCTGCTCCAGATATGGACGAAGAGTTCATGCTAAATATGGCGAAGAGGATAAAGCTGTTGCCAGAAGCCGTTCGAATACGCTTACACGAACAGATTTTGACAGCTATAAATGAAGAAGTACTGAATTTATTAGAATATGCATTGTTTTTTTTTGTGCATATCCTGTGTACCCCAGATACATTTTGTTATTTTCTTTGAAATTATCAATAAGAAATGAAGTGGAAAACAAGAATTTTTTTACTTTTATGACAATTTATTTCAGAATTTTTCAGATCATGTTGATAGGTATTCTTTTAATTTTTCTCGCACGGCGAAAGCGACTTGATAAGAGGTGTGGGATCTAATTGGTTTGCATTTAGCCAGTGGTGTAACTTCACTTCGCCAGAGACCTTCGGTAATTACGTCATTTTCACCACAACTATCGACGAATTCTGCCATACAGTAAGTTGTGTGGTTAAGTTTGTCAATTTTTTGTAAGACCACTGTGGCCTTCACAATTTTGTCAGCATTGCTTGGTAGCATGTTAAGTGTTGTTCAAAGAATACGCCATTTTGCGGCCAATATCCCAGAGGCATTTTCTATTACGCGTCGAGCACGAGAGAGCCTTTTATTGTAGTTGTACTTCTACTCTTTGAGTAATTTACCAGGGTAGGGGCGCATTAAATAAGGCTTTAACCGTCGAATCGACGAACATCTCTTTTATTTTGTACAATTTCTCTTAAACTATCCAACACCTTCGGCTCCCTTCCCGTACAACGTCAGTTGGTGGTGGTTTCCCAATGGGCAGACGTATGTTATCCATCGAGCTTTAGAAATATCGTCTTTTTACAGGTACGTTCGTCGAAACGACGAAGGATAACTTTTGCGTGACTTTTTTTTTTGTAGTAAAAGCACACAACATAAGTGGTTACGAGAAGCTTTTTTTTTTTTTTTTTAGGTTGCGCCAAGGATGTATAATCTTCATAGATACTAATAGCCCGAGTGCTACTAGCATGCACGATTCGCAAACCTGAGTAATCGATTCCAGGAATACGCCTACGTACTAAACACACACCCTACACACTTCAACCACTCTCCCCGCGGTACTGCCGTTAGGTATTTCTTCGCGGGGCTGGTTAGCAATTATGCTCTAGTCTCCGAGGTCGCCTCTTGGGCTCTTCTTAGGGCTTCTGCTCTTCGCAGCGCATTCTGCACACACACTATGAATGAGCAGATCTCCATCCACTCGCCCTCTGATCGTGTCATGTGACTAACAATATTTTCTGGACTTGGCAGGTTTGCTCTGTCTTCTGCAAAGCGTCTGCAGTAGAACACTGCACTGGTTACGAGAAGCTAGGCACTGGTAATTGAAGAGCTGTTGCGCCAAATATTAATTAATTAGAGGAAACGTCTACAAAGTTGAAAGTGGTTCTGTATCATGGTCGTCTAAAAAACAATCTACTGTGGAGCTTTTAACAACAGATGCCGAATATATGGCAATGAGTATGGCGATGCAGGAAGGGGTTTGGCTTCGAGGTTTAGAGAAGAAACTCTTTCAAAATTCTTCAAAGAACTTCGATCTATTCTGCGATAATCAACGCGCAGTATCTCTAGCATTAACTACAGGTTACCGAGCTAGAACAGAACATATTGATGTGCGTCATCATTTTGTACGAGATTTATTCAAAAAGGGTGAAGTTTGCTAACATCACATAGGCACAACAGAGATGATAGCTGATATCATGAAAAAGGCTCTGCCATCATGCAAGAACAACAAATGTGTGCTGCCCATGACTTCAGTAATGCTTTTAGAATTGATCCTAGTGGGAGTGTTAAAGTAAAGTATCAATTTGGCATCATTATCGATCTACTACTTTATGTGATCCTGAATGGTTTCAATAAAGTTTCTTTTACTTCCTTGTTAATTTCCTAGGTCCGAATATTGTGTTTTATTTGAGCTCCGGATTTTTCATAGTTATTTTCAACGTTCTGAAAAGAGGAGCGATCGTAAACGCTGGCAATTGTCGAGAGCGCCAAGTGATAAAAATAGGCTTAATAGTTTAAACAATACGCTCAGAAAAAAGTTCACAGAACTAAAAAATGCGTCGGTGGAAACATGTCTTACAAATCTGACAAACGATGCTACTACAGAATACTCACTGTGGAAGGCTACAAAAAAATGAAAAGACCAACGGCATACAGTAGTAACGACATACATTCCGCCAGTTAAGAACAGCAGTGGAAACTAGGCAAAAACAAACAAACAAAAGGCCGATTTATTTGCTGAACATCTTGAAAGCGTCTTTCAGCCATATGAAGATAATGATTATCTCCAACAAATGGAAGAAATGTGCGAAGATGAGAGGTTAATCCCAGCAGTAACCTCTAAGGAAATAGCCACAGAAATAAAAGAGAAGATCACCCTTAAAAAAGCCCAGGGATTTGATTTAATCACGGGTGAAATTCTGAAAAAACTGCTTAGAAAAGGTATGAAAAAAATAATAAATGATAATAAATGCAGCGTTCAGACTAAGGTATGTTCCACGCATGTGGAAGGTTGCGGAAGTTATTATGGTACCAAAGCCGGGAAAGCCGGCTAGTCAAACGGTAGTGCATGCGATCATATGAAAACACAAGCGTTTTCACTCAGCTGAGGCCTACCAACTCCTACTCTCAACCTCCACGCGGTGACAGCCGGGTGCCTAGTACCTTAATCCAAGAAATGGGTAACCAACCCCGTTTGGCGGATTCTTGGTGGCAGCAGATGAGAGAGGGGGGGAAGAGTGCTTTTCTCACTAGAGCACTTCTTCCTGTTCCAGTCGGCAGCGGACGAATTCCCTAGACGGAGTCAACGGTGGCGTCTATAGTTCCAGTTAGGTTGAACTTAGTGAATACCTTGCGCGAGCTGCTTCGACGTATTCGGATCACAGGTCGGTAAGGAATTTCCAATGTTGGTTAGGACATTGGAATAGAGATGGTGGCGGAGGAGCCCTTAATGGGCCAACGGCAGCGCTCATACTCCCGTAGTGGACTACTGGCACCGGTGTACCCGGCCCCCTGTCCTAGGGGAATAATTAAGGAACTGGCCCTCCAGGTTGGGGGTTGTGCCGTCGGGGTAACTTCCCTACCACGTAAAAAATCGATGGTTCCGAAACAACCAAAAGCCTCGGATAAGGATGACCCAACTAATGACGACCCCAGCAAACGAAATAAGGACAACGACCTTCGGATCTGTACGTGGAATGTTCTGTCCCTTTACAGACCACGTGCAGCCGAACAACTAGCAGAGGCCCTAGACTGCTATAAAGCAGATATTACCGCCATCCAGGAAGTGCGATGGGATGGGCCAGGCAAAAAGAGGATGAAAAACTGTGACATCTACTACGGTGATTGCTACAGAGGCAACAGGCAACGCTTATTCGGATGCGGATTTGTCATACGCGGCAGACTTAGGCAAGAAGTCTTAAGCTTCCGACACGTGAGCGAGCGTATTATGACTGTCCGGATCAAGGCTAAATTCGCTAACATAAGCCTAATATGTGTTCATGCCCCCACAGAAGAAAAGGACCCTGCCACCAAAGAGTGTTTCTACGAGCTCCTCGACAAAACATACGAGCAATGTCCTAAATACGACGTTAAGATCGTATTGGGCGATTTTAACGCCAAAATAGGAAAGGAGGACGTCTTCGGTAGAGCAGTCGGTAAGCATAGCCTACACGACACCACGTCTGATAACGGACTAAGGCTAATTGATTTCGCTGTGGAGCGAAATGTCACCATAGCAAGCACATGGTTTCCTCATCTCGATATTCATAAGCAGACATGGCGGTCCAATGATCATGTCACGATCAACCAAATTGATCATATTGCGATCGACGCAAGGCATGCCTCCAGTATTCTGGATGTCCGGACCTTCCGAGCGGCCAACATAGACTCGGATCATTACCTTGTTGTAGCCAAGGTACGAATGCGGATATCCCAATCTGAGCAACAAAGAAGAATTACTGTGAGAAAATTTAACGTCGAAAAGCTACAATCGCAAGAGACCGCCAGACTCTTCGCTGAACGCGTATCCCGAAATCTCTCAATCACCCCTATACCGCCAGCATCAAGTCCCGAAGACCAGTGGCAACGCTGCCAACATGGCATCAGAAACGCCGCGACTGATGTGCTGGGTCTCGCTCGCCCACCACCGCGAAACCCCTGGTTTGACGAAGAATGCCGGCAAGTGCATGCAGCAAAACAAGAGGCATACAAAGCGGCGCTGCAAAGGAAGACGAGAGCTGCTCGTGAGCTCTACGAGCAAAAGAGACGGGAAGAACATCGGCTTCTCCAAAAGAAGAAGAAAGAGCATGAGAAGCGCGCGTTTGAGAATATCGAGAGTCTATACTCCAGGAACAATGTACGGAAGTTTTACCAAAAGGTAAAAAGAACGTGTCAGAGAAGTAATACCCGTACAGAAACCTGTAGAGATGAGAATGGAAACCTCGTAGTAGAATCACAGTCGGTGCTGAGAATCTGGAAAAACTACTTCTGCAGACTGTATAACGGCGACGAAGACCAACATCCCGCTGTCAGGCAGAATGAACCATTCAACATGGACGATGATAGTCAAAATTTCCGTCCACCTGACCAAAACGAAGTGAGGATAGCAATATCCCAGCTAAAATCGAACAAGGCTGCTGGACCTGACGGTTTACCGGCCGAACTTTTCAAGGCAGCTGGGGATGAATTGGTAGAGTGCATACACCAACTCATTTCTAATATTTGGTCAGAGGAGTGTATGCCTGATGAATGGAATCTCAGCATCGTTTGCCCGATCCACAAGAAAGGAGACCCCCTCAACTGCGCCAATTATAGAGGCATCAGTCTCCTCAACATCGCATACAAGATCTTTTCTGCGATATTGTGTGAACGCCTGAAACCTTTTATCAACAGCCTGATTGGACCCTATCAGTGCGGTTTCAGGCCAGGAAAGTCCACCATCGATCAAATCTTCACACTTCGGCAGATCCTGGAGAAAACCCAAGAATTCCAAATCGATACTCACCACCGCTTTATCGATTTCAAGGCCGCCTATGACAGCATCTATAGAGAAGAGCTTTATAGAGCCATGTCTAGTTTTGACATCCCTGCCAAACTTGTCCGTCTGTGCAGGCTGACGATGGAGAACGCTCGCTGCTCCATCAAGGTCGGTAATGACCTCACCGAGACCTTTGATGTCAAAAAAGGCTTTAGACAAGGTGACGCGCTGTCATGTGACTTCTTCAATATTGTACTTGAACGGATTGTGCGGAACTCACAAGCCAACACCGGAGGCACAATCTATTACAAGTCTGTACAACTGCTTGCATACGCCGACGATATAGACATTATCGGAAGATCTCAGCGGGCTGTCACCGGTGCTTTTGCAAGCATTGAGGCGGAAGCGGCCAAAATGGGTTTGGCGATAAACGAGGGCAAAACCAAGTATATGCTGTCAACTAGAAGGGAAAACCAACATCGACGAATTGGACAAAACGTCACCGTGGGCAGCTATAAGGGACTTTGTCTACCTTGGCTCTGCTATAAATTCAGCAAACAAAATCAGCGCAGAAATCAATCGAAGAATAACTCTTGCCAATCGCTGTTTTTTTTGGCTTATAAGGCAATTCAACAGTAAAGCCCTCTCTCGAACAACTAAGGAGACTCTATATAAGACCTTGATCATCCCAGTCCTGCTTTACGGCGCTGAAACATGGACTTTATTAAAAGAGGATGAAGATATCCTTGGTCGCTTCGAGAGAAAAATTCTTCGTAAGATTTTCGGTCCCGTTTGCGTTGACGGGTTTTGGAGGAGAAGATTCAATCACGAACTATACGAGCTGTACAGCGACATCGACCTAGTCAAAAAACTGCGTATTGGACGTCTGAGATGGCTAGGACATGTAGAGCGAATGGACACCAACGCTCCGGCCCGCAGAGTCTTCGAATCTAACCCCGAGGGACGACGCAGTAGAGGGAATTATCGCCGTAGGTGGCGCGCACAAGTTCAAGGGGACCTCGACCAACTTGGAGTGCGCAACTGGAGGCAATTAGCTAAAGACCGAGCTAAATGGAGAGGCTTGTTGGTTGAGGCCCAGGTTCACCCCGAACTGTAGCGCCACCTAAGTAAGTAAGTAAAGCCGGGAAATTACCCAGTGAAGTTACCTCATATCGTCTGATCTCATTGCTGCCAATACTGTCAAAGCTCTTCGAAAAAAATTTTCTGTAACGACTCCATCCGATTATAGAAGAAAAGGCACTGATACCAAACCATCAATTTGGATTCAGAAATAGGTACTCCACTATAGATCAGGTCCACAGAATAACTGACAAAATAGAAAAAGCCTTAGAAGAAAAACAAATATGCTCTACCATCTTCCTTGATGTGACACTGGCTTTTGATAAAGTCTGGCACAAGGGATTGGTCCATAAACTGAAAAAATATCTTTCAAAACAATACTCGGAAATACCTCATGGATAAATACCAATGGTCTGCTTCAAGAATTCCAAGCCGGCTTCAGGGCAGGATATTCCACCGTCGACCACATTTTCGTACTCAAAAGCATTGCGGAAGCCTATATAGCGCAACGTAAAAAGTTATATGTATTCTTTGTGGACTTTAGAGCAGCGTTTGATTCGATAAACAGAGGTTCCTTAAGGTATAAACTCTTTGCCAAAGGAATGTCTAAAAAGTTTGGGAGGGTAATACAAGACATTTATGAAGAGACGCTGTCAGCTGTATGTAATGGAGAAAATGCTTCAAACTGGTTTAAAGCGAGCACAGGAGTTAGACAAGGATGCACTTTAAGCCCATTGCTATTCGCACTGTTCATAGATGACATTATCGAATCGCTACCTGGAGGTGTTGAGTTTGCAGGGATACTGATAAAGGCGCATGCGATGTCTTTTAACGATTTTCACCCAGCTACGCGCAAAAAAAAATAAAAAATTGTCAACGTTTCCATCAGTAGCTCTTTAAGTTTTTATACGAACTGTATCTAAAGATGCACTTAAATGTTAGTAGAAAGCATGAGTGGCTTTGGAAGTGGAAACTACTAGGTATTTACAACATAGTAAATACGTGTATTGCATATAATGTCAATTATTTTTTTTTAATCCTATTTTTTTTTTATATTAACATAATTATATAATTTTTATTATTGTAATAAGTTTTGAAGAAGAATGTTTTAATAGATTTAAAATAAAATATTAACAGGGTGGCGTAAGCAGTATATTGCAAGTTGAATACTCATACTTTAGTCTATTTTTCTACCTTTTAGAAGATGTTTTTCGAGAAATACTTCGGGTAACTATATGTGTTTTCAAATGTAATAAACAATTTCATTAAAACCTGACTGCATATCTGTAAATAAAATATTCTGGCAGACCGTCCACCGAATCAGAGGAAGAAAGTTGAATATCGTGAAAGGAGTCAAAACCAAAGACGGTACACTGATTTCCAATGAGCGATGGAGATGGAGCGACCACTTTTCAGAATTGTTCAATCCCGAACAAGCTATGTCATCAGGAAGATGACAGACATATGCTCGAGACTTTGGCGATCAAATCGGTAAAAGCTGGCGAATCTACCGATGTGGCTGAAATCCGGCCAGAAATGCTAAATGCTTTTGGTAAAGAGGGAGTGCAATGGCTCTCATGTGTCATTAAAGTGAGTGCCGTGAAACATCTGGTGATTGGTAAATAAGAGTGATTGTCCCTCTTTGTAAACAAGGTGACAAAAAGATTGCGCCAACTACACGGGTATATTTCCTTTAAGTATCCCTGGAAAAGTCTTTGCTAGGGTGTCAGAGACACGTGCCAGAGTTTTGGGTGAGGATAGTGTGGGGGATGAAAAATGCGTTTTTCGTCAAGGTAGAAGCAGGACTGACCAGTTATTCACTTTCAGAATGATTTTTGAGAAGGCATGGGAGTATGTTGAACCCGTATACACCTGTTTTGTGTATTTGGCGAAAGCATGTGTTAGGATTCCCCGATACAAACTGTAGAGTGTTCTACAAGAGTACGGTATTGATCATTTCTTATTAAGGGCGATGCACTATTTATACACAAACTATAAAAGTTCGGGTAAATGGCGATGAATAAATTCCCTTCATTGTGGATGTTGGACTCTGCCAAGCGTGCCTTTTGTCACCTCGCCTCTTTATTGTATATATGGACTGGATGATGCAGCGCAGCCGTGGCAGAGCATGTTGCAATGGGGTACTTACGGACTAGTCATCTGCTCTTTGCGGATTATTTGGTCATCCTTGGATCCTCTTAAATCGAACTTCAGCGCGCATTCGAAAGGTTTGTAGCCGTTTGTGATGATGCTGGAATGAAAGTAAACGTGAACAACTCGGAAGTAATGGTTGTTTCCAGAACGCCTATTCAGTACACTCTGCACGTTTGTAGAGTCCCACTGAAGCAGGTGAATAAGTTTAAGCATCTCGAGGTTTTATTCACGAGTGTTGGAAAGAGCAATTTCGAGTTATTCAGTAGAATCGGTTAGGCTGGATCAATTTTGCAAGAGCTTGGTCAATCTGTTATATGGAATGCCGAACTTAGTGTTCAAGCTAAATTATCGGTTTAAAGTTGGTATATGTTCCAACTCTCACCTATAGTTGCAGATACAAGCTGCTGAAAGAGGCTCCTCGCGGTGTTGTTGGAATAACTGGTAGGGATCGAGTGCATAACACCAAAGTACGCAGGCGCTCAATGTTGAGCAGCTACTTCTTCGAACGGAAGGATTTATGCTTTGACGGTTTGGCCACATAGTGCGTATATCCCCAAACTGGCTTCCAAGACGTGTCATGAGTCGTGCCATCAAGTTAGTGACCCCTGAGTAGGCCTAGAAATGGATGGTTGGATCAAGTAGGACATCTCTTCTGGATCCGTTTAGGGATTCCTCCTGATGATTTGGAGTCGACGGTGGAGAATCAAGAATGATGGAGAGTGTACCTAATCATCCTACCCCCGCAACCCACATAAAGGATTAGGGGGTAAACTATTACAATGACAAAACGGAGAGTGCTCTAAAGAAGTGTACTTGAAATCGCATATTAAAGGACCCAGCGAAGCGGGTACAACCAGCTGGTTAACAATATTTGGAAAATATTTTTTTCAGGTATGGCATTTGAAAAATTTATTTAAAATACTTTATGAAAAAAATACATTAAAGTGAATATGTTATTAGAAGGCTCTCCAGATTTCTTCTCACTGGCACCTCATTAAAGCCGAAATTACAACCTTTACCGAAGCTGCGAAAATGCTCACCTATGTATAACATCATGGGCAAATCGATAACTATTTACATTGAGAGCCAGGCAGCCGTTAAAGCTCTGCAGTCTACCGTAAACAGATCTTAACTTGTCAAAATGCCTGAAAACACCAAGAAGTTTTTTCACGGTCCCACCTCTCACGAGGTGGTCTCACGAGAAAGTTTCTCAAAGCAAATTGCCCTTCGGATACGGCACTAAACTGTACGTCCTTTCCATTCGTCTGAAAGTATAACGCACACAACACGAGCGGTTGCGAGAAGTTAGGCTAGGCTTCTAGTTAGATGGATATCTCTGTACAGCCCATGCAGTTCTGGATTGTGTCTTCTCCTAAACTCTTTTTTCTACGCAGATTGGTCCATAAATCACTCGAAGAACTTTTCTCTCAAAGCAAGAAGGACCTACTCGAAGAAGGACAAAAATAAAATAAAATCTCCCCAGATAGCTGAGCTCAACCCCCGAAGTTTTTCTGAAATATAAACAACTGAGCTTCAAACCAATTTCGATACTTACTTACTTAATTAGGTGGCATTACAGTTCGGAGTGAACCTGAACATCAACCAACAACATTCTCCATTTACTTCGGTCTTAAGATTATTGCCTCCAGTTGCGCACTTCAAGTTGGTCGAGGTTGATTTCTTCCCTTGAACTTATGGAAGCCCCCTATGGCGACGAGGCCCTCAACTGTCTCGTCCCTCCGGGTTAGATTTGAATAATCTGTCTGCTGGAGCGTTGGTGTTCATGCGCTCTACAGGTCCTAGCCATCTCAAATGTTCAATACGCAATTTTTTGACTAGGTACAGCTCGTACAGTTCATCATTGAATTTTCTCATCGAAAATCCGTCAACGCAAACGAGACCGAATATCTAACGAAGAATTTTTCTCTGGAAGCGACCAAGGATATCTTCATCCGCTTTCAATACAGTCCATGTCTCAGCGCCATAAAGCAGGACTGTTGAATTACCTTATTAGTGTATCTATCTATAAACATTAAATGAATCTATTTGTGTTACCATTAACATGCCAAATGCCGAAAGAGGGTTTCTCCAAAACTATTCGTATTATAAAGCCTTCAGAAGATTTTTAAAATTATAAATTTACTAGCAAACTTTACCGAAAAATTATTAAAATTGTCCCAAAAAGTTAATAGTCTTTGGAAGACGGCTCTGAGCCATGTCTTTAAACTAGATGTTAGTATTTTTTTTTATGTAAACTCTGTACAATATGAATGTTTAATAAATCCTGCCTGATCTAAGAATTCACAAAAGAAATCAGTAACATCGACCAAACTTTCTTTTTTCAATTATTAGATCCACTTCATTCATGTCGCTTTTGTTACATAATGTTTATTGTAGAGATATTCCAAGTATGGAGCAACTTGTGAGCTACGGATCTGCCAATTTGTGATAAAATTACAATTTTTTCCACCTCCCTCAATTTATTTCGATCAACTGCTCTTACCAGAGCAGGGAGCAGCAACAGCAACGTATAAATTATCGGCTATGTTTCACGTCACTGGAAAAATTCAGAGAGCCGCAGTAAAGCAGCGATGGGGCTCACAAGTTACAACAGATGAGTAGGGCGGGTGAGGTCGTCTTACATGTCATGTAACACGTTATAAATGAAATGGTTACAATGAAAGAAACCGTGGATCGCACGATCTCCATGTTTATTCATTTGAGAGAATTGCGGTGACAGTGTGGCGACGTTAGTTGGTGAATTAATTCGTTTGTTGCTTGCGGTAGAAATACACTTCTGATATGTCTAAACGGGGGTTTTAGTAGTAAGAATCGTGAACTTCAAACGACTTTTAATATTAAAGATAACAAAGTATTAAGTTTTCGAAATAGAGGACTAACAATTGAGTATCATGCATATACAATAATTAGCATGTGCAGGGGTGATAGGCTCTAACACAATGTGGGGGAGGCATGTAATCAATGGAATGGTAACTTCTGGCGATTTTGACTGTACCTGTGCATAATTACTTTTAGATGGTGTTATTTTCTCTCTAAGAAATAACACCATCGACCTTTTTTGAAATAGATACCACATATGTACTCCTATTTAAATTTAATTCTGACTCAATATATGGCAGCCAAACTACAGACTGATGTACTGGAAAGTATATTAAAAAAGATACGGAACACATGTATTTTATTGTGTCTTCATTGATCGTAACTTAATTCGACCAACCATTGGGACTACAAGGAACACCTCTTCCAACACCCAGTTTCTCTTAGTGAGTTGGGTCGATAAATAGTGCTGGTGGTCATGTAGACGAAGATGTCTAAAGTGGCATTAATGCTGATTGAGTAAAATAAAGATTAATAACCGTAGTTCCGCGTGATAAGAAGATGCCACCAAAGCTTAAAAGCAATGTATATAAATGAAGACTAAATATGACGGACCAAGTAAAAAATCAACACACTAGAAACTTTTTTAAAGTTTCACCAATCTCGGAAAAAATTAAAGGAAAAGTGACTAAAGTGGTATGGCCATGTGATGAAAAGAAACAGTATACATATAGTTTAAAAAACTCCAAGCCTCCCAAAAGAGAAGGGAGGCCACCGGAAGCACGGATATGCACTATACGGAGAGACATGCACAACAACTATTTAGAGGATAGTACAGCCCAGGACAGAGAAAAACAATAACAGGCGTATTAATAAAAGATCGGTAACACACCAATAAGTCATGAGTTAACTAACTTGTATTTAGCGGGGTTATCCACTAGTTAAATTCTCTTATTAATTAACATGTTTTCTCCATGCAATAGCTATCTGACGTTTTAATTATGTATATCTAGAGTTTGCAAATGTCCTTAATTGTACCAAAAAGAAAGCAAAATCTACTACATTCTATTAAAACGTCATAATAATTCCCCAGGTTGTGTAGAACGCCTAGAGCTACAATGACAGTTTTTGTATTCTCTAAAGAAATCTGGCCCTCCAAACACCAAAGGTTTGTCCAACCGTATTTGGAGTAGCAATAAGACCGATATTCCAGCATTGCTCTGCAGGATTTCTGAGATTTAAAACGGCCGTAAAAAGATAGTTGGTGCATGCATTACCACCATCTCCTAAAAGACGACCCTGAAATCGCCCTTTCTAAACGATCTTTTATCCTGCTCTCTCTGAAAATTCGAGAACCATGGGTACTTCCACAACAGTGAGTAACAATATCCCTTATTCTTAAGTGGGATTCGCACACAACTTGCATGTTAATAGAAAAGTAACATTTTCTATACAGGGTGTCCCAGTTAAGCAGTATAATCCTTTAAGAGGAGATACCTGAAGTTCCGCCGAACAAAAATTTGTGAGGCAGGGGTCTATTCTCACCACATTTCAAGTTATAGCCCATCAAAGTGGCTGACCTCTTATTTGGAGGTGTAACCACTTTAAACGCTATAACTTCTAAACTATTATAGGTACAAAAATAGTTTTATACATTTTGGAAAAAAAATTTAGTAGCGCATACATATTCAAACACATTGGGTACAGCTGTGTGGCTAGAAAAAAGTTATGGCTCCTTAAACTCAAAATAATGAAAATTTGTTGTTCCATTTTTTCATTTAAAATACATTTTCCTCAAAATGTTTGCTTAATATTTTTTTTTTTATGAAATTTTTATCCCTAAGAAATTTCCTTAAAATTATGTTAAGCAATCTTTTCACGTACGATCAACAGAAGTTGTAGTAAAAGCCATTTTTTGTCAAACAAAAATGCTCAAACAAAATTAAGTGAGAATAATAAACTAACGTACCTATGAGCAATGCAGTTAACAGTTAATTGTCGAATAGGAAAAACAAGCGTAACAAAGAATTATCACAGATTTGCAAATGTACCGTAATTTTGTTTCAACTGATTTACAATCGACATTTTGCTCTGTAGGGGAACAGCCGATCCCCACAAAATGTATTCAAAACGTGTATACGCGGAAATAGTGTTTGTACAGTCGACTCCGCTTAACTGAAACACCAATTTGCCACAATTATTTTTTCACTTAAGCGGTATTTTCTCTTAAGCGAATTTCGGATAACTGAAAAAAAAAATTTCATGTAACCGGAGTTCGGGTAAATGAAAAACCATTTCACTTATCCAAGCTGAAAATCAAAAAAATACCAACATCATTCTGAATAATGCCAATACTTTATTAAAAAAAAATATTTAACATAATTTTGTTCTCCAAACCCGACTACGAAGTGATATTGTGATGTCAAAACTGAAAGATAGATTTGGTGGATAATTTGGTTTTTCCGCTAAAGAAAGGAAAAATGAAACGATTTTAGGGATGGGCGCATTCAGTTATTTGATTTCAGTTATGTGGAGTAGTTTGAATATAAATTATTAATTTTTGTTGTAAAAGTTTTTTCAGTTAACCAGGTTTTTCAGTTAAGCGGATTTTAGTTAAGCGGAGTAATTTGTATGAAGATTGTGAAAAAATGCTCCGTGACAAATTTTGTGTTTCAGTTAACCGATTTTTGCAGTAAAGCGTAGTTCAGATAAGCGGAGTTGACTGTATACGGGTTCTGCAATGGAAACGCTTCATTGACAAGATTGGAGTACCAACGACGATACCCAAATCGTAGAACACAGTGTAGTCGGATGTTCGTATCAGCGCCTTGTTGATACTGGGTCAGCTGCACCAAATAAAAGGGAACGACATTCAGACGTAGCGGTGGCAGAAATTGAGAGTGGTATTGTGCGAAGTGGGATTCAGAGAAGGGCGATGTTCTTTCAACAAGATTGAGCACCTTGTCACAGTAGCAGTGGAGGACCTTTGTTCCTCAACCATACTTTTAACGAACAGTGGATTGGTCGATTTGGCCCCAACCCTAGGCCACCCAGATCTCCTGATCTAACATCCATGGGTTTCTTCTTCTGGGGTGCTATGAAAGAAAAAGTTTATTTTAGAGAAATGTCGAGTCTGGAAGAGCTCCAAGAAAAAATTAGTGCCGTTTCAGAAGAGATGAGAAGAAGTTTGCTGCTCGTTAATCTGCCATCCGAAATACTTAAACGCGCCCGAAAGTGTATTCAAATGGAAGGAAGGCACTTCGAACAAATGCTATAAACATTCTATAAACTGTTCTGTTGTAAGACTAATTCAGTAGGTACCTACACTTCTTTTTGACCATTTTTGTCTGACAAAAAATGGCTTTTACTACAACTTCTGTTGATTGTACGTAAAAAGATTGGTTAACATAATTTTAAGGATTTTTTTTTAGGGATACAAATTTCATAAAAAAAAATATTAAGTAAAAATTTTGAGAAAAATGCATGTTAAGTGAAAAAATGGAACAACAAATTTTCATTACTTCGAGTTTAATGAGCCATAACTTCTTTGTAGCCGCACAGCTGTACCCAATGTGTTTGAAACTTGTATGCGCTACTAAATTGTCTTTCCAAAATGTATAAAACTATTTTTGTACCTATAATAGTTTAGAAGCTATAGAGTTTAAAGTGGTTGCACCTTCAAATAAGAGGTCAGCCACTTTGATGGGCTATTACTTGAAATGTGGTACGCCATCCGTAGTTGACATTTCTTGTGTTTCATTGAAAGAAAATGGACGGCGAAGAAAAAAAGTAAATATAATAAATAAGGTGAATACTTCATGTTTGTGTACAAAATACAGATTTTGCCCTTTAGGATGAAGAGAAATTGGAGTAAGGAGGAGACGGTAATACTCCTGGAGCCCTACAATGCTTAGCAAGCCGGGTTTCAGCATAGCAGGCGAAAGAAACATGCATACAAGCACACACACGTACTAGAAGATACTGATTCTGCGGGAGTTGCCGTAAGATTTTCCATCACTCACTTTTCAATAAAAACCCATTATGAAACCAATTTCTTTTTATTACAGAAACCCAACACAACAGCACTTCATCTGGAGGTGAAGATGGTGAATCATTTAAGAACCTACATACGAAGCAAGCCGCGAAGGACAATCGATACGCCCCACCTCTTCATCGATTTCAAAGTTGCCTCTGATAGCGTGCACAGAGACGAGTTATACAGAGCCATGTCTAGTCTTGGCATCCCTGCCAAGCTCGTCCGTTTGATGAAGGGAAACTCTCTCTGCTCCATCAAAGTGGGTAAGAGCATCACCGAACCGTTCGATGTCAGGAAAGGTCTAAGACAAGGTGATCTCTTTAACATAGTACTTGAGAGAATTGTACGAAACTCACAAGCCAACACCGGAGGTACAATCTTTTACAAGTCTGTACAACTACTCGCTTACGCCGATGACATTGACATAATCGGAAGAACTCAGCGGGTCGTCAATGGGCCTTTTGCTAGTATTGAGGTCGAGGTAGCATACATGGGTTCAGCGGTCAATGAGAGCAAAACAAAATATATGCTGTCTACAAAAAAGGATACCCAACATCGGCGTCATGCACAGAACGCCACAATAGACAGATATAATTTTGAGGTAGTAAAGGATTTTGTCTACGTAGGGTTGAATTACTCTTGCCAATCGTTGTTTTTATGGGCTAAGACGGCAATTGAGTAGCAAAGCCCTATCTCGAAGTACCAAGGTAACTCTTTATAAGACACTAATCATCCCAGTCCTGCTGTATGGCGCAGAGGCATGGACTTTGACAAAACCGGATGAGAATGCCCTTGGTTATTTCGAGAGAAGAGTTCTTCGAGCGATCTTTGGTCCCGTCTGCATAGGCGATGAGTGGAGAAGAAGGTACAATGCCGAACTATACGGCCTATATAAGGACATCGACTTAGCCGGAAGAGTTCACATACAGCGACTAAGATTTTTTTTTTTTTTTTTTTTTTTTTTTCCGAGGGTAGGTGAAAATCTTCAACAAGACACTATGAGGATCGACAGCGCGTGCTCATAGTAGTGTGCGATTCTTACCCACTAAAAAACCTCCCTTCAAAACAGACTTGTTTTTATTTTTACTACAACTAAGTATTCGACTTATCAAGTAGTTTTCGTTTCGCGAAATAATGACGTTTTGCAGGTAGCTTCCCATTAGAAGTTCCTGCTAGCTCCGCAGTTTAGACGCGGTTACTTAACGCGCTACGTCTAAAGGTTTTATTCTTTGTAGACGGCGCAGTAAATTTCTTTCATCCAAAACTTGGAGGACTGTAATATTTACGTGACTTTCTAGTCGACTTTTATGCTTTCTCGCGTAGTTTTTGATTTCGTCTTCGATTGTTTTAATGCCAAGATCTCTGTGGATATCGCTATTTCTGATATACCATGGCGCATTAACAATACCCCTTAGCACTTTGTTCTCAAAGGTTTGTAAAATTTGGATGTTACTTATTTTGGTACAACCCCAGAGTTGTATACCATATGTCCATACGGGCTTTAGCACCTGCTTATATAGAAGCAGTTTGTTATATATATTAAGCTTGGAATATTTTCCAAGTAACCAATACATTTCTCTATATTTATTATCTAATTCTTTGCGTTTTTTCTTTACGTGCGTTTTCCATTTCAGCTTTGTATCAAGTGGGCGCCGTGGCGTAAGTGGTTAGTGTGTCGGATCACAACGCATGAGGTTCCAAGTTCGAATCCTACAAAATACCAAAAAGTTTTTTCACGGTCCCACCTCTCGCGAGCGTCTGACAAACATCCGAGAGTATTGTTGTCACGAAAAGTCTTCTCAAATCGCCGTTCGGATTCGGCATTAAAACTGTAGGTCCCTTCCATTCGTGTGAAAAATATAACGCACACAACATGAGTGGTTGCGAGAAGCTAGGCCCTGGCACTTTAAAGAGCTGTTGCGCCAAATATTTGTTTTGTTTGTTGTATCAAGTGTCATTCCAAGATACTTAGCCTCGTTTGCAAACGGGATTTGAACCGAGTTTGAAAAGATCGCCAAATTATTTATTTTCTTATAGGTAAAATTTACATGAACAGATTTGGTCTCATTGAGTGCAATTCGCCAAACCTTTGTCCATTCATTTACTCTATCCAAAGCTTCTTGCAGTTTTTCTGTAGTATCTTCGACCGTTTTACCTACGGTCAAGATAGCAGTGTCATCGGCAAATGTACCTAGCTCAGTGCCTTCTACTTGCGGTACATCACGAGTGTATAATAGATATAAGACTGGACCAAGAACGCTTCCTTGCGGCACCCCAGCCATTATATCCTTAAAATCTGAATATTCGTTTCCACATTTGACGCGGAATAGTCTATTCGTAAGGTAGTTCTTCAAAATATTATAAAGGTGCTCTGGCAGAACTTGTCGTAATTTAAACTTTAAGCCTTCGTGCCAGACCTTGTCAAAGGCTTGAGAAACGTCAAGGAATACGCTTGAGCAAATCTTTTTTTCTTCAAGTGATTTTTCGATTACATGTGTTATTCGATGTACTTGTTCAACTGTACAATGCTTACTTCTGAATCCGAATTGATGATCAGGGATGAGATGCCCTTCTTCTATTACCTGCTGTATTCGCCTAACCAATATTCTCTCGAACACTTTGGATATAATTGGAAGAAGCGAAATCGACCTATAAGACGTTTTTTCATTCGGCGGTTTTCCAGGCTTAAGGACCATTATAACTTCGGCGACTTTCCATTGACTGGGAACATATTCTAGTCTAATCGCGGCGTTTATAATGAACAGAAGCTTAATTAGAGCTTTTCTTGGTAGTGCTTTAAGAACCTCTCCCGTAATTAGGTCGTATCGAGGAGCTTTCTTAGGTTTAAGTTTCTTTATTTCTTCCTTAAGTTCGGTAAGTGTTGCATTTCTTATTACGCTATTGTTTATATACGACGTATTTATATTTTCAATAAGGGCTTGTCCATCAAAAGGTTTGAAAGTTTCTTCCAGGTGGGCGGCAAAAACTTGCGCTTTCTCTTTATCATGCCTGGCCCATTCGTCTTGATTTTTCCTAATTGGCGCGGCTTGAATTTGAGGTTTTTTAATACCTTTTATAGCCTTCCAAAGCGAATAGTTAGAATCTTTTTCTGCCGTTAAGCTTTCTAGGTAAGTTTGTATTTCATTATTCTTAAGGTCCTTAATAGATCTTTTTAGTGAGTTTCACAAACGGTTAAGATGTGCTTTATGTTGCGGAGCCCGAGTTTGTTGCCATTTTTTGCGCGCTTTTCTCTTCTCCTTAATCATCTCTTATATTTCGTTGAAGCGTTGAAGTCACCACCAATAAAAAATTTTGGTTTAAGGAAGTTGAAGATGTTTGTGAAATCACTTTCTTCAAGTTTACATCGCAGTGGACAATATATAGACGAAATGTTGAAAGCAAAATGTCTATTTCTAACGCGTACTGTGCTTACTTGCATTGCTTCTAATTCAATCTTTATTTCCGCTGAGTGTTCGATATTTTCTTTTATAAACAAAGATGATCCGCCTCTGGCTCTTTCCGATGGGCGAAAGGCGTGATACCCGCTATATCCCCTTATCTTAATATTCGATTGCTTTGTCAGATGAGTTTCACAGACCAAGCATATATCAATATCTTTCTCTCGCATAAATTTTTCTAACTCGTCAAGTCTTTGTATGAGCCCGTTAGCGTTCCAAGTAAGAATTTTAAGCGTTTCTTTCATATTCTGGTTGAGTTGCGCGTGTTATGAATGTTGTTTTCTAGTGCAACTAGTCTCTCGAAAATTAGTTTATTTGTTTTGCATTGCCCTTCAAGTTTCGCAAGAATTAGGGAAAAAACATGGGATACATGATCTTCTGAACTACCTCTATCACCATTATTCAATGTCGCAACTTGAGAAGGAGTTTTTACATTAAAGTTTGGACGGTTTCTTGCTTTGATCTCCCGTGAGTTGTCGGTCGTGTACGTACCCTTAACTGTCTACGCCGCTTGAGCATAAGACTGCACGCCAATATTCGGAGATTTTGCTTCTGTCACCTTATATCTATTACTTTCGGATTTTTTTTATCATTAACCGATCTTAAGTTAATATTGACGGACTTTCTATCTTTCGCTGCTTTTTTCGTAGCTATTTTTGGTCTTGATTTTGGTTCTTGATTGGTTTCATATTCGGACGCATCGAATTTTTTAACGTATCGCGGCGTTTTTGAAGCTCTTTCGCCACTTCGCAACCTCGATAGTTCACAGGATGTTTTCCTTTGCAATTTATACAAGTGGCTGGGGTTTGCTTGTTTAGGTGACACTCTTCCGAGAGATGTTTACCTGCGCATTTGACGCATCGCGGCTCTTTCTGGCAGTAAGTCTGCGTATGATTGAAGCCTTGACAGCGTTTACACTGCGGGATCGATCTGGAAGTCTTACGCATGGGTTCGATTTTGACCACGATGTTTAGAATAGTCTTGATACCATATATAATATCTTTATTTTCGTCTTTATCAAAACTAAGCATGAATAGTGAAAGTCCGCGCTTTACCAATTTTTCATGATCTCCCTCCGACTGTTGCTTCTCCTTCTTGATAATATTGACGGCATCAAGAATTTTAAAGCCTTTGTCTTGAAGGTCGTGCATTACATCTTCTTTAGTGCACGAGGGGTGGAGTCCCCTTGCTACAACACGCAGTGGTCTTTCTAACTTATCGTTATAAGTATACCACTGAATCTTTTCGGCATTCAATTTTTTAGATACTGATCGGTAACCGTCGGCATCATCGACATTGATTTTCCACGTATTGTTTCGCAGAGGTGTCACCTTAAACTTCGATGCCAGAGTTCCTTTAAGGAGGCAATGCAACTTTTTATAGTTCGTAATTCCGACGACGTTTATCGGTGGCGGAGGACGTAATTTTTGTTGTTGTTGCTTTTCTTGCATCTCCTTGCGCTTTTCATCTTTTTGTGGCTCGACTTCCGGTGAGGAACCACCTTTGCGTTTTTTGCTAGGTCGTTTCTTTTCGATCCAATTCGTTTCGCGTGTTAGCTCTTCTTCATCCGTCTGGTATTCGCGACTAGGTGAGCGATGTGGGCTAACTGTATTTTCTTTTTGTAGGTACGTGTTTTTTAGGGCATTATTTTCTTGCCTGAGTAAATCTACCTCTTTCTTAAGCTCACGATAGAGTAACTCCATTTCGCTAAGCTTGGTTCGGAGTACGTCGTTTTCCTCTTCAATGCTTTTAGATTTCGCTGAGTCCCGTTTTTCACGCGTTTGCGCTTCCGGCGGACTTCTTTTTCCGGAGACGTTCGATCTTGTTGGTGGAGATCGAGATACCCTTGTACTTTTTGAGAAGGGATTTATAAGGTGCAATAAGTGGCTCTCCCCATAATTCGTAGAGCCGACCTCCGAAGAGGGTGGATTTTCTAGTTTACCTGGACTGCTACCTGGGCTATTAAAATCTTTTGTTTTGTTCATTGCTTATTTTTTGTATACGCCATACTCGGTATACGGAGGGTGGATTTTAGTCGCCTCTTACGACAGGCATGCCTACCTCGGGTATATTCTAACCCCTACCCGAACGGGGTCTAAGATGGCTGGGTCATTTAGAGCTGATGGAGCCCAACGTTCCCGCC
The DNA here is from genome assembly GCA_945910035.1 of Brachypalpus laphriformis. Taxonomy (NCBI): domain Eukaryota; kingdom Metazoa; phylum Arthropoda; class Insecta; order Diptera; family Syrphidae; genus Brachypalpus; species Brachypalpus laphriformis. Next base: position 132,314,498 of record OX246756.1, read on the forward strand.
AAGAAAGTCTTCGAATACACTCCGGATGGACGGCGCAGTAGAGGACGACCTCGTGGTAGGTGGCTCAACCAACTTGGGGTGCGCAACTGGAGGCAGCTGGATCGTAACCCTGCTGGCTGGTAGCGCTACCTAAGTAAGTAAGTAAGTAACACGACAAAGCGGAGAGATATCGGGAGAAAAGGAGCTAGCTAGACAGACTTATAGAAAAATGAAAATAAAGAATTTAAATAAAAAATAAACTTTCTAAACAAGGATGATCTCCAAAGACCTCGGCCATCATGCCAAGATCCTGTTTCTCCCCAACATATACCAACAAATTTTTTATCAGCATCGACAACTGCTTGCAGGATGAAAGTAAATGACTGCTTTCGACTGTAATAGCACTGTTTATCAAACTTTGGAGCGGCAATGTCTGTGCAATCTGTTACGCCAATTGCACCAAGAATATTTTTCTTCGCTTCAAATTTCCTGCAGTTTTCTATGACAGCATCTCCTTGAGGCCATTTTACATAGTGCCGGCTGGAAACACGGCTAACTACAATCCAAGCGGAGAATTTCGGAACGCCAAACAAATTTCCAAGTTGTCTAAAAGTTAGTATGTTAATATACCAATGTATTTCACATAAATGTACATTTCCTTCCTTAAATTAATTTTGCAGTTCGTTCAATGCTTCGAAGTTTGCGCAAAACCTGATTGAGCGTAGGTGACTGAAAAAAAGAAAGTTTTTACAGTAAAGGCGATATGTTAAGACTTACGTATTAAATTCTCGACTGTTGAACGCTGTAATCGCAAATGAGATTTACAATCGGCCTCGCTGTAAAAATCAATAGTGTCTTGGCTATGAAATTATCTACTGCTACATACTTCTCCTGATCTTTTGCAGAGTGCTCAGACCTAGGTGTGCTATAAAAAAGTGTTTCCATTTCATCTTCGTCATCACTACTTGACGATTCAATCATCTCTCGTAAAATCTGTAATGTGAATGATTCAGTTATATTTTACAAATTTAACCAACACTTTTTCATACTTCTTTTTGTATATTATCCACGGTTGACTATAGACCAAATTGTAGCGCAAACTGTGTCATTTGATTGGCATGTATCCGGCGACATGAATGGTCTTGCGAAGGAATCAAGTGTATCAAATGTGTCCTGTATGAAAACAAATGCAATCGTCTATGCCGCCGCAAGGCATTTGGAATAATTCCAAATTCCTGAGAACGGTGTAGAATTGGTGCTGAGGAAGACTTACACACGTTATCGAGTTTTCGGTCAGCGTTTCTGCAAAAGTAGCTCTTTCCTCAAACTCACGCACAATTGTGTCGCTCTTGTTGGCACATTATTTGGACTCAAATTGGTTTATAGTCATCGAATGGTTACCGTAATCAATGGCTAATTTTAATAACACATTTTGGCCACTAAAACACGTTGATTTATCGAATATCGTTCCATTATACATTTTTAACGTCCACACTTTACGAGTGCGAAATAAAACCTGTCGAAACTAATCTGTATAAAAATGGCGGCCTGGTAAATTAGTATACCACTCCGTGGAACACCCAGTAGTAGGCCATTCATACAGTCGATCGCAATGTCTTATTTATATCATATATCAACTAAATACAGCAATCCAAATAAACGCTTAAAGTATAAGAAAACCAATAAAATGCATTAATCATTATTGTCGCAATAATTTCCTCTGTGAGATGGAAGTCGGCCACCCGCCATCAAACGAATAACGGTGTGTTAAGTTTATAATACATCATAATTTACCTATATCGAGTTGATATTGTGCCATTAATCCGCCAAGTAACTATTAAAACGACATTTGTGTACATTTCCTCCGAATTCGTATAAGAACTACTGCGGTGAAATGCTTTTAAAGTATCTGCGCCATAAATCAAAATATCGATCGATCAGTACGTATGGTAGGACCCGATCAACAACATTTTACAATCACATAAAGGTTAAATATAATCCACGAATGCAAAGTAATTCAGGTACAAATTTTTCAGCGAGTTTACCTTCCAAAAATTAATTTTTGTGCATTACCAACCCCTAGAGCTTTGCTGTTGCTACCGCAAACACGCAAGCCCCCAACTGCTTGCAAGATCGAACATTCAATTTAAATTGGTGTCATAATTTGCTCCGCCTGGCGTGGCGCACTAACATGCAACACCTCCAATTGCGAGGTTGTATTGCGTAATTCGACCTGTGCCTAAATAAGAAATCGGGAGAAAAAAAACAACGCTGTCTCTTCGCGAACAGATCGACTCGAAAGAAATTAATTTCGTCGCTTGCTGGTGAAATCAAATCGTTTATAAATTGAACACGATATCGATTTCACTGCATCAGCATCCGTGCGCCAGCATACAATGTGCATCCAGAGCACGGATCTCTTGAGCCTTCGTCAGTTCCCCCTGCCACGAGCACATTTTCGCATTGAACTCTGGCTTGACCTAAAAAAAAAAAATTATATGGCGTTGTCGGTCTTTTGGATACTTTTAATAACGAAATTATGTTTTTGCTAGTAACATGCTAATAAACCATCCGGGTTTTAACCGGAGTGAGTGTGAGCGATTTTTTTCGTTGTAGTGTGCTTGCGGTATGCGAGTTGGAGAGGAGATATTCCTAATATAGAATCGGATTCAGTGTTGCCGCTGCAATATTTTAAAAAGTGGCCAGAAGCAATTTTAATATTGATAGAAAAAGAAACAATCGCAAGCAAATCTCTCGAAATTAATTGCTTATTATCAAAGAAGTGTAAACGGTTTAAGGGGAATAATTTCTTATAGTTATAACTATTCTCATTAAATGATTTATCTTACTTTTTTCACTGTCACAACAAAAGCATAATAGCAATTAAAACAGTACAGGTATGGTTTTTATTACTATTAGTTTAACAATACGAAAAGAAAAGTTACAATACGATGCCCTATTTCTTATATTTCAACCCTATTAATAGGGGGTAAAATATATAGAGAAAATCATAACTTGCAACATGTTACCTGCTTGATTTTTAAGAAAATTCTTAAAAAAGAATTATTATTAGAAAGCCAATAAAATTAAAAGTATTTTTTATTTACCTTCATTCAATTTCTATGCTTATAAAGAAAAATCGAAAAAAGGTAAACGAGTATACTTACATATCTTTGCAGGATGAAAACCATATCACTGCGCACTAAATAGAGATCATTTGAGGAATTTCTGGAAGCAAGTTTCCGTCTTATTTAAGCAAAGTGGTACCTTAAAAAATAAATACATTCACTGAGTCCGCTCCCGGGGTATGTCCTCTAAATTTCTTTGAATATTTGTCAAAAACTGGTGACATGTGGACAGATTGACAGACACAACTATTTAAATTTATTTCCAACTCCCAGCATTATAAAAAATATTGCAAATATTATATATTATATAATATAAAAAGCTTAAATATCATTTGCCAACTTTCTGGCTCACACTTGAAGTCCTTAAAACTGGTAAGGTGTAGATGGACAGATGGATGGACATGGCCGAATCGACTCCCATTTTATCCCTGTTCTATAGTTGCGTGCTTAATAGAATCTTTCTCCATTCATTTTCTACCTTACAAACTAACTCATAATAAGCGGCTGCTTTCATAACGAGTCTTTAAGTATAAATGTGTTCAATGCAGTATTCAGAAGAAATGTAGAGTTGTCAACAGTGGCAACGTGGGCGCCGTGGCGTAAGTGGTTAGTGTGTCGGATCACTACGCATGAGGTTCCAAGTTCGAATCCCAGAAAATACCAAAAAGTTTTTTCACGGTCCCACCTCTCGCGAGCGTCTGACAAACATCCGAGAGTATTGTTGTCACGAAAAACCTTCTCAAATCGCCGTTCGGATTCGGCATTAAACTGTAGGTCCCTTCAATTCGTGTGAAAAATATAACGCACACAACATGAGTGGTTGCGAGAAGCTAGGCCCTGGCACTTAAATGAGCTGTTGCGCCAAATATTTGTATTTTGTATTTTGTAACAGTGGCAACGAATGTCAACTGAACTCAACTTTGATATTGATATTATCTTCAATTGTGGTGCCAAAAACAGAGTCAAGTTTAACTCGTCAAAAGCGTAGTTCTGTCTGTCTTCTCCAAAGTAGGGCACTACCACAGCCAAACTTAATATGACGGGAGTTAACATTATAGCGAACATTATAGGTACATTATAGTACAAAGCTCGGCATGCATATAAATACAGACCTTAGCTGAAATCATCTTCAGAAGATGTACACTTTTCTTGCAGACTTGACTACGATCACGAAACTTCAACATACAATGTGGAATAACTTGCATTCAGTTCTCTATAGCTTTTCCTTTCACTCCATATTGGGTTTCAAATGCTTTAAAGAACTGTGTTTTAAGTGGCGGAGTGCTAAACAAAATAAAAAAAAAAATAAAAATAAAATTACAAGTTATATATTTTTCCCAGTAGTTTGAGTATATTTTTTTATTAAACGGTGTGCATTACCATTACATTTTTAACAAATTAAAGAAAGGTAAAGCCCTGTTGACTTTGCTTGCAAAAAATTAGCGCAGTGCCACTATAATGACCAATGGCAACGCTGCTAGGAGTTCTACGTGTGAAATTTATTTATCATGTTCGCTAGTATCAGTTTTCCTTAACGATAAATCCACTTATCTTGTTCGAGAATTTTATTTCTGGCTTCACAGGTATCTCGAATAGATACCCACCAGCCACAGGTGATGTTGCAGATGTGTGAAGTGCTATTTTGTTTTTATTTCTTTTGTATATTTTTGGATTTGCTTTGGGAGCTAGCTGCTGACCAGGGTATATGCTTATGTGTGCAAATAGTGTATAACATATTTTAGAGGTACATCTTAGGTCATGCTTAATCTGTTCTAACAGAAACAGCGCACGATAGCATTAAGTTATTTGTTAGGTACTTAAAAAGTTCATAAGTGGGTGCGGGTAATTATGCTTTCCTGTAAATAAACGAAACTATGCCGCATGCATGCATTGGTAAATATGTACATATATGTCAAGAGTCCTTAGACATTCCCAAAACAGATTCCATTTTCATTTTATCTTGTGAGCTTATACGTCAGTCGTTATTGATGGGTACCCCAAGACATTATGAAAAGCACTCACTTATTGCAAACTAATGATGGAGTATCTTTGAGGCTGAGTATAAATGAAGAAAGAGAAAAGAAATGCAGACAAAAGTGTTCTAGGAATTTAACATGTATACAGATCCGCAAAAGTATATTATCTTTTTTATGAATTGAATTCAAATGTATCTATTATAAACAGTGTGACCGTTAGCTTCCTTCGAAAATATTCCACCTGCTCCGAAAAGTAGAATATTTAAGTATATTCCACTTCAATACTTCTATGTTCTATCTACTTATATATTCCACTTGGTAATAATGAATATTTTTATATTCCACTTGTTAATACACCTTAATAAAATAAATAACGTTAGGGGCTATAAAAGACAAATAAGAAAACGTAAATCAAAATAAACAAGAAATACCTATTACTAAAAAAAATAAAAATATGTGTGTATATAAAACTATAATTGCGAGAAGAAATATCAGTTTGTTATTTGTGTTAACAAAAGTTTAAAGTTTTGAAGATGAAATTTTGTTCATTTTCTTCGTGTATATTATATAAACAAATGAATACTTGAATATTCGGTAATCAATTCATTAGGGATCCTGAAGAAAGGAAAGCCTCTGAACTGCGCCAACTGCAAAGGTATAAGCGTTCTCAACATCGCATGTAAGATCATGTCTGCCATATTATGTGAACAACTATAACCGATCGTAAACAGCCTGATAGGTTCTTATCAGTGCGGTTTCAGGCCGGGAAAGTTCGCCATTGACCAAATATTCACACAACGACAGCCGTAAACGAAAAAAACCCGTAAATATAAATTCGATACGCATCACATTTTAATCGATTTAAAAGTTGCCTATGATAGCGTGAATAGAGACGAGTTATATTATGAGCCGTGCCTAGTCTCGGTATCCCTACCAAGCTCATTCGTCTGTGCAGGATGACAATGGAGAACTCTCGCTGCTCCATCAAAATCGAAAAAAACACCTGCGAACCATTCAATGTCTGCAAAGATCTTAGACAAGGTGACGCGCTATCGTGATATTTCGTTAACATAATGAATGCTTAAAAAAAATTGAACGAGCCCACAAGGCGACACTGGAGGTACAGTCTTCTACATGGCGTTGACATTTTTTTTTTTAAACAGGTGTGTGGCCACGCTCAAATGGCGTGTAGGCACTTCTACTCTCCTTATGAAAGCTATAATTACGGCTGCGGAGGAGTTGCTTAAATCTATTGGAGATATGATCTCTTTAAGAAAAAAGCTTCTCCTAGTGCTACACAGAGCTACACACTCACAAAGTATGTGTTCTGCGGTTTCGTCCTCTTCTAGGCAGAGGCGGCAGGTGATATCCTCCAAAATACTCATTTTGTTAAGGTGGTAAAGAAGATGAGAGTGACCGGTAAGGAAGCTCACAAGCCTTCTTATGTCATTTCTGCCGTATTTAAGGATATCAACTGCCTGTCTTTGGAAGGGTTGGACAGTTTTTTTAGCCTGCCTGAGACCTTGTGAGTTATTCCAGTGGGAGATGCACATGTTGCGTTCCCAAATGTTTAGGGTAAGTTTAAAGGCCGAGTCGGATATTCGGCAGAAGAGTTCAGGTCCAGTGAACAACTCAGAGGAGCCTTTCCTAGCTAGCAGGTCTGTAGTTTCGTTGCCGTCAACGCCTACATGACCCGGTACCCACCACAACTTTACTTTATTGTGTCGAGCCGGGTTCTGTAAGCTGTTGAAGCAGCTTACAACTCATTTTGAACTGATCAAATGGGAGATCAGTGCTTTGAGCGGCACTTGGCTATTGGTGAGTATATGGATAGAGGCTCCTTTGATGCCTAAGTGCAGGTTAATGTTAGCACAAGTTTCAATGGCGTAAAGCTCGGCCTGGAAAACACTAGGACTTTCCGAGTGATTTCGAAATTTTATGGTTGGGTCCAGACACACAGGCGCCAACTCCTGAATCCATTTTTGATCCATCGGTATACCACACTATAAATTTTGGATCAAGCGACGGTCCGCCATTATTCCATATATCACGGCTTGGGCTCACAATCTCAAACCTTCTACCAAAGTTGAGTGATTTGGGCGTAAAGTCGGAGACCGTGCTGAGCATGTCTAGCTCGGGGAAGTCGGATAATAGCTCCATGACTAGACTAACTGCACTGCGGATTACCACTGTTTTTATAAACATATGTAACGGAGTAAGTCCGATTATGGCGTCAATGGCTATTGTGGGACAAGTATGCATAGTACCTGTGATACCGAGGCAAGCTAGTCTTTGAAGGTTTATGAGTTTATTAATAGTTGTGACCTCTTCGGTTTTCATCCACCAGACTACGGACGCGTATGTCAGAATGGGTCTTACAACCGTGGTAAACAACCAGAAAATGACCTTTGGGGACAGGCCCCAGGTCATGCCGTACATACGGCGACAGGCCCACGAGGCAGTAGTCGTCTTGGCAATTGTATGCTTAATATGGGAGTTCCAGTTAAGCTTCTTATCCAGGACAATTCCTACATATTTGACCTCATCGGAAAAATTTATGGTTGTGCCGTTTAGAGTCACTGAACCAATATTCAGCGTTCTTCTTCTTGTAAACGGTACAACGACTGCCTTGCTGGTGTTAATCGATAGGCACTCCCCAGGACACCAGTCTGAGACTACAAAAAGTGCATTTTGCATGAGTTGACACACATTGTCTTCATGTTTGCCTTTAATGGTGATCACCAGATAATCTGCATAGCCTATGGTTGTGAAACCTGAATTATTAAGTATATTCAATAAGTCATCCACCACGAGTGACCATAAGAGAGGCGAGAGGACGCCGCCTTGGGAGCAGCCTTTGGCCGCGGAGACCGTCACAGAGACCTTTCTAGACGAAGATGTTATTATGCGGCTATCGAGCATCTTCCTAACCCATCTGGTAGTAGTTTCGTCAATTCCCCTGCGTCTCATAGCACTAGTGATGGATTCATAACCAGTGTTATCAAAAGCACCTTCTATCCTAAGGAATGCACAAAGGGCAATTTCTTTGGAGCGGTAGGCAGCTTTTATCTCTGTGACGAGATACTGAAGGGCGCCTTCCGTAGATCGACCTTTCCTGTATGCAAATTGACTAGAGTGCAGAGGTATGGTCTTTTTAAGAATGCCTCTAATATGTAAGTCTAGCAGTCTTTCCATGGTTTTCAAGAAAAACGATGTCAAGCTGTCATCCGCAAGAAAGGAGACCCCCTCAACTGCGCCAATTATAGAGGCATCAGTTTCCTCAACATCGCATACAAGATCTTTTCTGCGATATTGTGTGCACGCCTGAAACCTTTTATCAACAGCCTGATTGGACCCTATCAGTGCGGTTTCAGGCCAGGAAAGTCCACCATCGATCAAATTTTCACACTTCGGCAGATCCTGGAGAAAACCCAAGAATTCCAAATCGATACTCACCACCTCTTTATCGGTTTCAAGGCCGCCTCTCATACACCAAATCCAGCCATAGTTCGACAGGTAACATGGAGAACTTGAGTTCTACTTAACGCAGTTCCTAACGGGCCATGGATGCTTTCGTTCGTACTTACATAAGTATAAACACGACAATAGCCCTTACTGTCCGCATTGCGCTGACTGCGTAGAAAACGCGGAACATATATTTTTTTAATGCCCAAGATTCCTCGACGAAAGGAATGCACTAAGGAGTGAACTCGGCCACCCACTGACGCCAGAAAACATCGTTGGCGAAATGCTCAAAAGCCAGGAGGCATGGGACGCAGTCGCTGGGAGCACAATGCGCATAATGAAGATTCTAAGAACCCTAGAAAGAGAAAGGAAAGAATCAGACCGGCGAAATACAATCAATGCTGAGCAGGATAATGCAAACATGCACTAGTCGAATACATCAGACTAAAACCCCCCCGCGATGAAATGCTTGACGGCAGTACCGCGGGGAATGGGGCGGTCGTGGGAGTGGGGTTTAGTGGGTAAGAGTCCCACACTGTTACTCAGGACGTACTGAGTTTCGTCTTTTGAAGATTACCCCTCATAATAAAAAAAAAAAAAAAACAAAGGCCGCCTATGACAGCATCTATAGAGAAGAGCTTTATTGAGCCATGTCTAGTTTTGACATCCCTGCCAAACTTGTCCGTCTGTGCAGGCTGACGATGGAGAACGCTCGCTGCTCTATCAAGGTCGGTAATGACCTCACCGAGACATTTGATGTAAAAAAAGGTTTTAGAAAAGGTGACGCGCTGTCGTGTGACTTCTTTAATATTGTTCTTGAACGGATTGTGCGGAATTCACAAGCCAACACCGGAGGCACAATCTATTACAAGTCTGTACAACTGCTTGCATACGTCGACGATATAGACATTATTGGAAGAACTCAGCGGGCTGTCACCGGTGCGTTTGCAAGCATTGAGGCGGAAGCGGCCAAAATGGGTTTAGCGATAAACGAGGGCAAACCAAGTATATGCTGTCAACAAGAAGGGAAACCCAACGCCGACGAATTGGACAAAACGTCACCGTGGGCAGCTATAACTTCGAGGTAGTAAGGGACTTTGTCTACCTTGGCTCTGCTATAAATTCTACAAACAAGTTCAGCGCAGAAGTCAATCGAAGAATAACTCTAACCAATCGCTGTGTTTTTCGGCTTATAAGGCAATTCAACAGTAAAGCCATATCTCGAACAACTAAGGAGACCCTATATAAGACCTTGATCATCCCAGTCCTGCTTTACGGCGCTGAAACATGGACTTTATTAAAAGAGGATGAAGATATCCTTGGTCGCTTCGAGAGAAAAATTCTTCGTAAGATTTTCGGTCCCGTTTGCGTTGACGGGTTTTGGAGGAGAAGATTCAATCACGAACTATACGAGCTGTACAGCGACATCGACCTAGTCAAAAAACTGCGTATTGGACGTCTGAGATGGCTAGGACATGTAGAGCGAATGGACACCAACGCTCCGGCCCGCAGAGTCTTCGAATCTAACCCCGAGGGACGACGCAATAGAGGGTATCATCGCCGTAGGTGGCGCGCACAAGTTCAAGGGGACCTCGACCAACTTGGAGTGCGCAACTGGGGGCAACTATTGGAAGGGATTCAATATTTTCGCAATTCTTTCTCCATGCTGTTCTCTTGGATTTCTTCCACTCTATGTTGAATTTAGTCAAAGCGGACCTATATTCGTCCCAATTTTTATTGCGTTTTGCGGTGCTGAAAAGTTTTCTCACCCTTTTGTGGAGTATTTCCAGTTGGTCATTCCACCACGTTACGCTCCGGTTACCTGTATTGTCATTTTTCGAGATACATTTACTCCTGAAGGAAGGGATTAGGAAGGCAGGCTGCCACATCAACATCACATTTAGATCTTAAAGATGTGAGCAGCATGACATCCTTGACGGCGCGATTTTCGCGAAAAAGTGCCCAATTAATTCGTTTCGGTACGTAATGCGTTTGATTATTAAGTTTATTCCCTCCCGAGATGTTAAATCTGATATGCTGATGATCAGATAGTGAGGGTTCATTTGACACATGCCAATTGACAACAGAATTGGAAATAAAAGGGCTCGAGATAGTGGGATCAAGTACCTCTTCTCGAATAGAATTTATAAAACTTGGCTTGTTACCTTTATTACGCACAGCTAAACTTCGTAATAAAGTCATAGTCATATAATCAAGAAGTAACTCAACCCTTTTGTTAATGTCGCTGCTACCCCATGCCACATGATGGGAGTTGGCATCACATCCAATGATAAGGTGCCAGTTGCGACGGTGACATAAGTTCACCAAATCCTGCACAGCCACGGGCGGAACAGGCTCCGAATCTCCAGGAAAGTAGGCGGAGGCGCACACGATCTCCCGAACTCCACCTATAATCGGAGTTTTGACCACCAGATCTCTGCTGATGAACTCTGGGATGAGAAGAAAATTAATTTTAGAACTGATTAAGCAAGCAGCCCTAGGCATTAACTCCCCACGGGCATATAACAACTTACATGTCCTATTATGAAGGCCCTTAATTTTGCCTCCAACCACCCAAGGCTCCTGAGTGAGACCAAGGGCGATTTTATCCCGGATGAACCGTTGGCTAAAGATGTCCGAGGCACCTTTAGCATGATGCAGGTTGCCCTGCAGCACTTTGATGTCGTCTTTCATCCTCAGTGCATTATTGTTTTTCGTGGGATACTTCCTTATTACTGGCAGACGTATTAATGCCTGTTTTCTTAAGTTCACCAGCCTAACGAGAGTGGCCAACAAGCCTATCCCTCACAGCAGAAGCTGTCTTGTTTAAAAGAGTGGGCACAGGTGCCGCACCCGCCATCCGAGCAGTAGATGGTGTCACCATCGAGACACTAGCATCGCAAGTCACTGAACTCTGCAATGTATCTGCACTAGACTCAAGTGTACTACGTGCAACCTCATTAGAGACTTCGGAGGTGGAAGGTTTAGACACAGGTATACCACGTTCCACAATGCCCAGCGATGCTGCGCCCCTAGGACGGGTGGCATCATCTGTAACTGCTCCTACGGCAGTTTGTGCGGGCTTCTGTCACCTGCGACCTTGTCTGAGCTCTTCAGGATCAGCCTAACTCTGCCAAAACAATATGCCACATTGCTTTTTAGCAGCTTTAGGCGATCCATCGAGCAGTCCGTGACTTACTTACTTACTTACTTAGGTGGCGCTACAGTTCGGGGTGAACCTGGGCCTCAACCAACAAGCCTCTCCATTTAGCTCGGTCTTTAGCTAATTGCCTCCAGTTGCGCACTCCAAGTCGAGGTCCCCTTGAACTTATGCGCTCCACCTACGGCGATGATTCCCTCTACTGCGTCGTACCTCGGGGTTAGATTCGAAGACTCTGCGGGCCGGAGCGTTGGTGTCCATTCGCTCTACATGTCCTAGCCATCTCAGACGTCCGATACGCAGTTTTTTGACTAGGTCGATGTCGCTGTACAGCTCGTATAGTTCGTGATTGAATCTTCTCCTCCAAAACCCGTCAACGCAAACGGGACCGAAAATCTTACGAAGAATATTTCTCTCGAAGCGACCAAAGATATCTTCATCCTCTTTTAATAAAGTCCATGTTTCAGCGCCGTAAAGCAGGACTGGGATGATCAAGGTCTTATATAGAGTCTCCTTAGTTGTTCGAGATAGGGATTTACTGTTGAATTGCCTTATAAGCCCAAAAAACAGCGATTGGCAAAAGTTATTCTTCGATTGATTTCTGCACTGATTTTGTTAGTAGAATTTATAGAAGAGCCAAGGTAGACAAAGTCCCTTACTACCTCGAAGTTATAGCTGTCCACGGTGACGTTTTGTCCAATTCGTCGGTGTTGGTTTTCCTTTCTTGTTGACAGCATATACTTGGTTTTGCCCTCGTTTATAGCTAAACCCATTTTGGCCGCTTCCGCCTCAATGTTTGCAAACGCACCGGTGACAGCCCGCTGAGTTCTTCTGATAATGTCTATATCGTCGGCGTGTACAAGCAGTTGTACAGACTTGTAATAGATTGTGCCTCCGGTGTTGGCTTGTGATTTTCGCACAATCCGTTCAAGTACAATATTGAAGAAGTCACATGACAGCGCGTCACCTTGTCTAAAGCCTTTTTTGACATCAAAGGTCTCGGTGATTTCATTACCGACCTTGATGGAGCAGCGAGCGTTCTCCATCGTCAGCCTGCACAGACGGACAAGTTTGGCAGGGATGTCAAAACTAGACATGGCTCTATAAAGCTCTTCTCTATAGATGCTGTCATAGGCGGCCTTGAAATCGATAAAGAGATGGTGAGTATCGATTTGGAATTCTTGGGTTTTCTCCAGGATCTGCCGAAGTGTGAAAATTTGATCGATGGTGGACTTTCCTGGCCTGAAACCGCACTGATAGGGTCCAATCAGGCTGTTGATAAAAGGTTTAGGGCGTTCACACAATATCGCAGAAAAGATCTTGTATGCGATGTTGAGGCGACTGATGCCTCTATAGTTGGAGCAATTGAGGGGGTCTCCTTTCTTGTGGATCGGGCAAACGATGCTGAGATTCCATTCATCAGGCATACACTCGTCTGACCAAATATTAGAAATGAGTTGGTGTATGCACTCTACCAATTCATCCCCTGCTGCCTTGAAGAGTTCGGCCGGTAAGCCGTCAGGTCCAGCAGCCTTGTTGGATTTTAGCTTGGATATTGCTATCCTCACTTCGTTTTGGTCAGGTGAACAGAAATTTTGACTATCATCGTCTATGTTGAATGGTTCATTCTGCCTGCCAGCGGGATGTTGGTCTTCGTCGCCGTTATACAGTCTGCAGAAGTAGTTTTTCCATATTCTCAGCACCGACTGTGATTCTACTACGAGGTTTCCATTTTCATCTCTACGGGTTTCTGTACGGGTATTACTTCTCTGACACGTTCTTTTTACCTTTTGGTAAAACTTCCGTACATTGTTCCTGGAGTATAAACTCTCGATATTCTCAAACGCGCGCTTCTCATGCTCTTTCTTCTTCTTTTGGAGAAGCCGATGTTCTTCCCGTCTCTTTTGCTCGTAGAGCTCGCGAGCAGCTCTCGTCTTCCTTTGCAGCGCCGCTTTGTATGCCTCTTGTTTTGCTGCATGCACTCGCCGGCATTCTTCGTCAAACCAGGGGTTTCGCGGTGGTGGGCGAGCGAGACCCAGCACATCAGTCGCGGCGTTTCTGATGGCATGTTGGCAGCGTTGCCACTGGTCTTCGGTACTTGATGCTGGCGGCAAAGGGGTGATTGAGAGATTTCGAGATACGCGTTAAGCGAAGAGTCTGGCGGTCTCTTGCTATTGTAGCTTTTCGACGTTAAATTTTCTCACAGTAATTCTTCTTTGTTGCTCAGATTGGGATATCCGCATTCGTACCTTGGCTACAACAAGGTAATGATCCGAGTCTATGTTGGCCGCTCGGAAGGTCCGGACATCCAGAATACTGGAGGCATGCCTTGCGTCGATCGCAATATGATCAATTTGGTTGATCGTTACATGATAATCAGACCGCCATGTCTGCTTATGAATATCGAGATGAGGAAACCATGTGCTTGCTATGGTGACATTTCGCTCCACAGCGAAATCAATTAGCTTTAGTCCGTTATCAGACGTGGTGTCGTGGAGGCTATGCTTACCAACTGCCCTACCAAAGACGTCCTCCTTTCCTATTTTGGCGTTAAAAACGCCCAATACGATTTTAACGTCGTATTTAGGACATTGCTCGTATGTTTCGTCGAGGAGCTCGTAGAAACACTCTTTGGTGGCAGGGTCCTTTTCTTCCGTGGAGGCATGAACACATATTAGGCTTATGTTAGCGAATTTAGCCTTGATCCGGATAGTCATAATACGCTCGCTAACGTGTCGGAAGCTTAAGACTGCTTGCCTAAGTCTGCCGCGTATGACAAATCCGCATCCGAATAAGCGCTGTCTGTTGCCTCTGTAGCAATCACCGTAGTAGATGTCACAGTTTTTCATCGTCTTTTTGCCCGGCCCATCCCATCGCACTTCCTGGATGGCGGTAATATCTGCTTTATAGCAGTCTAGGGCCTCTGCTAGTTGTTCGGCTGCACGTGGTCTGTAAAGGGACAGAACATTCCACTTACAGATCCGAAGGTCGTTGTCCTTATTTCGTTTGCTGGGGTCGTCATTAGTTGAGTCATCCTTACCCGAGGCTTTTGGTTGTTTCGGAACCATGAGTTTTTTTACGTGGTAGGGAAGTTACCCAGACGGCACAACCCCCAAACTGGAGGGCCAGTTCCTTAATTATTCCCCTAGGACGAGGGGCCGGGTACACCGGTGCCAGTAGTCCACTACGGGAGTATGAGCGCTGCCGTTGGCCCATTAAGGGCTCCTCCGCCACCATCTCTATTCCAATGTCCTGACCAACATTGGAAATTCCTTACCGACCTGTGATCCGAATACGTCGAAGCAGCTCGCGCAAGGTGTTCACTAAGTTCAACCTAACTGGAACTATAGACGCCACCGTTGACTCCGTCTAGGGAATTCGTCCGCTGCCGCCTGGAACAGGAAGAAGTGCTCTAGTGGAAAAGCACTCTTCCCCCCCTCTCTCATCTGCTGCTACCAAGAATCCGCCAAACGGGGTTGGTTACCCATTTCTTGAATTAAGGTACTAGGCACCCGGCTGTCACCGCGTGGAGGTTGAGAGTAGGAGTTGGTAAGCCTCAGCTGAGTGAAAATGCTTGTGTTTTCATATGATCGCATGCACTACCGTTTGACAACCAGCAGTCCGTGACACCAAGTACCAGATGAACAGGATCACGCTCAATGGTCCTATGAACCACCCTTCAGTTCCTAGCGAACAAATCAGTATTCTGAGCGTCAAAAAGCGTCAGAATCTTACTAGTGGCAAAGCCGGTACTTTGTGGAAAGAACCCACGGATGATATGTGGTTTTGGAAATCTCATCCACAAGCATCATGTTCAAACCACATCTTCCTCTGATTTTATCGAAATTGACCCTCATCCACTCTGCAGTCGAGGGGTCTGAGCAAACTATAAGGAGCCAGCCTGATTTGTTAAACAAACTATGAAATTGTGGCTTAGCGACCTCATCTATCAGATCAATAATGGTGTCCATGATGCTATTTTGGACGTCGGCCATTTGCACGGCACCAAAGGGACTGCGCGCCAGATCAGCGGGAACCACACCCAGTTTGACAGTACCTACTTTGTCCCTGTACGAGGTCTTGGCGAGTGTGACAGTCTCGGTCCTGTCTCTTTTCTTCTGCGAAGCAGAAGGGGTAGACTCCTCGGATCGCATCCGCTTCACCTCGGTACCCTTTTCAGGCTGAGAGGATTTGGTTATCTCAAGAGCACGTTCTCTGGAAGCGACGTCTTTTAAGGTGCGATTGAATCGCCTCCTTTCAGCCGAAGTTCATCTAACGAATCCGCTGGTGTTTAGGGACAATTTCTCGACACCAGCTTCAACGGCAGTGCATCCGGATTGAACCGAGTATTCGTCCAAGAGCATGCTGGAGGGCTCTCCGCAGAGAGTGTCAGAGTCTGAGTCAGGAAGGGAGGACAGGTCCGCCTCATCCCGCCTCTTGTCAGCGACAATGATGAGAGGGTCGGCTCTAGTAGCAGCGACCTGCTCGGGATTTAGGGAAACCATGGTTGCTGACCCAGAAGTTGATGCAGTAGAGGGTGCATCGCCCTGTGAAGTTTTATTAAGATTCGAAATTTTGGACCCACGAGTAGTCGGGAAAGGAAACATCGCCCACAGCAGAGCCCGGTATACCATGAGAGGGCATAAAATAAAACAGGAGGACGCATGGGTATCCTTAGTTCGCATACTAACGACTGAGCACCCTCTTAGCCACGCATCCCTCGGCGTATGCTGTTCCACTTTGGATTAGAGATTTTTTCCAGAGGTTGTCTCTTCACGTTGCACACTTTGGCCGTATACCACAGTAATGAATTCGAGCCGCATGGTCCAGGGAGGCGCAAGAGAACGCTGAGTCCAGTTGAGCGCCCCGGGACCAGTAGGCAGATTATCATGCTGTAGCATTCGTTGCCCGGCGGCCGCCCCGAGGAGGCAGTGAGTCTTCTTGTAAGGGTTACTATGGCGTTGACATAGTCGGAAGAACTCAGCGGGCTGTCAATGGGGCGCTTGCGAGCGTTGAGATCGAGGCAGCAAAGATGGCATAGGCGTCTTGGACAGAACGCCACAATAGACACATATAGTTTTGAGGTAGTAAAGGACTTTGTGGGCGCCGTGGCGCAAGTGGTTAGTGTGTCGGACCACTGCGCGTGAGGTTTCAAGTTCGAATCCCAGAAAACACCAATACTTTTCACGGTCCTACCTCTTGCGAACGTCTGACAAACATCCAAGAGTATTGTTGTCACGACAAAGCATATCAAAACAAATTACCCTTCGGATACGGCACTAAACTGTAGGTCCCTTCCATCCGTGTGAAAAATATAGCGCACACAAAACGAGTGATTGCAAGAAGCTAGACCCAGGCTCCTAAAGAGCTGTTTTAGCAATTACTCTTGCCCGCTGTTTTTATGGGCTAACTGAGTAACAAAGCCCTAGCTCGAACTACTAAGATAACTCTGTATAAGACACTAATCACCCCAGTCCTGCTGTATGGCGCAGAGGCCTGAACTTTGTCGAAATCGGATGAGGTTGCCCTTAGTTACTTTGAGAGAAAAGTTCTTTGACTGATCTTTGGTTCCGTCTGCATAGACGGTGACTGGAGGAAGATACAATGCCGAAGAGTTCACATAGACCGACTAAGATGGCTGGGTCGTGTAGAACGGATGAAGCTCAACGTTCCAGCCCGAACAAATTTGGAATCCATCCCGGATGGACGGTGCAATACGACCTCGCCAACTTGGCGCGCGGAACTTCAAAAAAGAGGAAATAATTCCGCGGAAAAGAAATAGATATCATAAATGACAATTCGGGAGAATTTTCAACGTAATCGCGATACCTATATAATCTTTCCCCTATAAATTTATTCCCTATTTTTGTAGTGTAGGTATCTAATATTTGTGCGGGGGAAAAATTCCGAAGGAAAATTTATTCGCGATAACCCTGATCGTTAACCTTGTTTATCTATTTTAGGTTCCTTTTTTTTGTAGGTAGGTAGGAAACGGTAGCTGCAACAGAAATTTATGCTCAAGTCTAATTAACGCAGATCTCCGCCTTGCAAGTTCACCAGCTCGCTTATTCCCCTCTTTGTTGTTATGTCCCGACACACAGAGGAGAGTGATCGTGAAGCGATGGCGAGGCGAGTTTCTCTTTGCATTGTTTCACCAGTTTGAAAGATGACTTGGCGGAAACTATTGCCTTAATAGCAACCTAGCTGTCAATGGTTGTATTTGAGTAGACGGCAAGCCTCACGTATAGCAAGCAGTTCCGCCTGAAAGACGCTGCACGAATCCGGTAGCGGGTATGATTTAAATATATTGAGTGTGTCAGAGAAAATCCACACATCTACCCCACAGTCTATTTTTGAAAAATCAGTGAAGATCGTGACTTCGTACTCATTTGTCACTTCGTCTTTTCTTTTTTTTGTTGTTGGATACAATTTTAATGCTTATGTTATACTTTAAAGAAACACAATTTATAAGCTTTTCTTCTATAATTTTTTTGGGGGAAATCTCTTCTTAAAGACCAGCAGTAATCTGCCATCATGTGACGGTCCCATCTACCCTAATACCTTTGTACCGTAATTATCTACATTTAAAAAAAATCAGCTAAATTGATTGAAAATTACGGGCGGTAGAGGGACACAAACGCATTTTGTCACTTAGATTTATATATATGTATATATAAGATACGCCAAAATCATAAAAACTAGAGCCAATTCGCAAACTGGGTACTTGAAAATATAGAAATGCGCAGAAATATCCAGGGCAACAAAAGCTGTGAGCTGTGTTATTAGCAGCTAGATCAAAATCTTATCTAAAACGTACGTATAGACATTCCCAAACTTTCCTGCAGAACTTCCAAAAGTGGGAAAGTGGTCCTTTTTCAAAATGCCTGCTTCAATTGTTCGCATGTTGTACGAGTACTCGATCAAGAAGAAGTCGGCTGTTGCAATTATTAAAAATAAATAATTTGCATGACTGACAAGATCATGTTTTCCAAGTCATTATACGACTTTCAGCCTAATTCACAAAAAGAAGTCCTGTGCAACTATACATATATTGCCGCAAATCGTTTTTATTCCTGCAAATTGTTGTGTTCCTATTATTCTAGTTTCGATCTGTTTCTCTTATGCACCCACTTTATCGATTGAAAACATAGAATTAGATAGTGATGACTTCACGATCTGTATGAACTACTTGCAACTGATTGCACGGTTTTCTTGTGAAGTACACTGAAATCCGACCACCAAATCAAATGGGAAAGTACGAGTATCTACCCAAGTCCAGGTGTACCGTAATGGGTTCTTATAAATAATTTTCCAGAAAACCAATCCACTCGCCACTTCCAAGAGCGCACTTAATCTCGAAATGTACAACGCCAGTTCCCTGCATTTTGTACACTGCAGATCGCTGCGTTGAAAGTGGCCCTATCCCATATCTGGGGGAACGAAATCGTGTGTTACTTCGTTGCTTCCAAAGGTAATATCACAATATCGCTCAATTGATCGGGCGCGTGCTTGAGTTCGTGATCATTTTATGAAGATGGAAACTCATCAGAAATGCTTGGTTAGTTGGTTCGCTTCGCTTCGGTTTGCTTCGGTGGGGGAGTCTTCTTACCCCAGTCAATATTTCGATATCCTCGTTTATATTTTACGATGGCTATTAGTTGTAGTCTACTATATTGTTTCCACTCCGGCGATACGGTTTGTTGCATGGGCTCCTAAAATGAACTGGATTATCATTTGCTGTACTGTTGTGTTTCGTTATGGCTGCTTCGATTTCGTTCTACAAGTATGGATAGCGTGAATATTCCGCATTCCAGATGGATCTTCAACTTTACATTATTATTTCTCAAATTACGTTAAATCGTTGTAAGTTATATGAAAACATAACCGGTATTGATAGCGTTGCAGCGCAGAGCCAGATGGTTGATGTTGCCTGTAAGTAAGTTGTGGTGTTTGATTGCATGCCAAAACAATTTACGCCGAAGGCAAGTACACCGGGGTTTTCATTCAGTTTCTGAGTTGTGGATTTCATTTCAGTGGTTTACCGCATAAACTTTGGCTTCTGCAGGTGTTATTAAAGCAATCAGTTTGCAATCGTACGTTTAATTTATGAGCTTCTTATTTCGCATAAATTATATCTTGCTGAAATATAATACATAAACGAGGGTAAATTTTGGGTAAGATCTACTTATGCTTAGCATTGGTAATGATAGTAATGGGTATAAATGGCAATGTATCAAATTACGAAGTGTTTTACATATGGACGAAAGCTAGTAAGCCATTAAAATTGTTATCCAATTTCTCACTTGCATTACCAAGCGGAATTATGAAATGATAATCCACAATCCAATTACCTATGGAAACAGTACGTACACGTCAATGCGTAGTTCCTATATAGGTATGTCCTTGTTACTACAGTGAAAATCGCTTATAACGACGGTAAGGGGACCGATCAAATGTGGTCGTTATAACCGGCGGTCGTTATATCCGACTGCACTCCACAAGTACATATAGTATAAAGTACAATAATTAAAGCCGTGCCGTTTTAAGCATCATCTAAATATCTAAATATTTGCTGTTCATTGACTGTAAGATTACGCAATTGTATTATTTTATGAGTTAAGCAATTAGTATATTTATTATTAAAGAAATTTGCTGCAACTTAAACAAAATATTCTGCATAAAATAATTGGGATATACGCCGACATGTGTGAAAATGTTATGAAATGGGTCATTAAAAAGCTCGCATTTGTGAGGCTAATGGAGGTGGACATCTGTCCCACATTATATTTCACACATAATTCCCGACCGTAACAAAACATGTGTGGAAAATATTAATATGTTATATTTTTTAATAAAGTGTTTTTCTAAAAATGAAAAAAAAAATTAAAACACCTTCTTATAGAACACCCTGTATCTATTAGCCCTCTAACAGGCAAAGTTAAAATAATCATGGAAATGAAAGCAGAATTTTTGTTTAGGTGAGATATTGGTCTAAGAAGCACAAATTCAGTGACGAGGTAAAAACAAAAAAAAAATAATAATTTAGCCACCAGATAAACAAATTGGGAGGCTACGTCAGGGCAGCCTTATGTAAGACTGAAGCGGCAAAGCGCAACCGCTCCCTGGAGGAAGTCTAGTCTGACTCGCAACGGAACAAAGTTGCGAGGCTCTCTACCCCTAAGTCTAATAACCCATCGATCTCGGTACCCCAGACGACACGCATTGGTGGATGAGCTCTCTACCGGCGGCAAAGCAGTGGTTGACGCTTGGGGTGCGATAGAGGTTAAGCTATCGAAAATGGTGATGGAACACCTTATGAACAACCAAGAAGGACCGCTACCCTTCCTTGACTCAGCTGAACTCATAAGAGGGTACAGAGTCATTAAAAGCGAGGACGCCGGAATTCCTAAGCGTCTGCGTTCACAAGATCCGTGACGCGTGGGATGCTTTAAGCTCATCAACGAGCTTTAAGCTCGTCATCAAAGCTGAGGAACCATACAACAATACCCTATCTTTCCTATTACTGATCACCGAAGAGAGTGCCATCATCCTTAAGAAGACTGGCTGTAAACTTCGTTTGGGCTTCAGACACGCCAAGCTCCAGATCTTCCGATCAATATGTCCGAGCAACGACTTAGATGAAGTCCATCCTAGCCAGAGAGATTCCGAGGAGACCCAGGATTCGCATTTGGCTCCCCAACAAGGTCGTTGAAATCAGTAAGCTCATCAACTGCTTGAAACTCCAAAATCCAACGGTTCCCATGGATGACTGAAACGTCATCAAAGCTGAGGAACCATACAACAATACCCTATCTTTCCTATTACTGATCACCGAAGAGAGTGCCGTCATCCTTAAGAAGACTGGCTGTAAACTTCGTTTGGGCTTCAGACACGCCAAGCTCCAGATCTTCCGATCAATATGTCCGAGCAACGACTTAGATGAAGTCCACCCTGCCCTACTTTATTTTACTTTACTAGGGCCTTGTACGCACTGCGACCTATAAGATCTATTGTGCCAGCCCGGTGCTTAGCTGGGAACTTGGTTAAGGCTCTTGATAAACCTCAACAAAGCTCCAGGCTCAATGTTCCAGAAGTCAGAGGGACTCAATAAAGAACTTCCCAGATGGAGAAGTCTTTTTCTTGCGCCCATAGGGCATTCACAAAGAATATGTTCTGCCGTCTCTTTTTGCTCTCCACATAGCCGGCATACGTCTGTATCTGCTACTCCTATCTTGTGCAGATGGTACCTGAGTGGACAATGATGAGTCAAGTAGCCTGTTAAGGTCCTTAGGTCTGCTCTCCTAAGCTCGAGTAGCTTTTTAGCCTTACAGAGGTTTAGATTAATGAACTTCTTTGCCTGTCTTAGGCCATTGAGTTTGGCCCAGTACTCTGCATGATGATCATCCTCCCATTTCTTTATTTTGATGTTTGCGCTACTCCGTGTGACTCCGAAATAGGGTTCAGGACCGACTAGTGGGCGACTAGCGCCTCTTCTGGCTAAGCAGTCTGCCCGTTCGTTGCCCTCGAAGCCTTCGTGGCCTGGTATCCAGGCCACAGTGACTGTGTTTTTCGATGCGAGATATTCGAGTAAGTTTAGACAGTCCCATACAAGTTTTGATTCTACCTCGTACGATTTCAGAGCCATAAGTGTTGCCTGGCTATCCGAGAGGATATAGATACGAGTGCCCTTGACCGTTCTTCGTAGACATTCTCGTACACAGAGCTCAATTGCATGGACTTCCGCCTGAAATATTGTTGGTGATTTCCCAAGCGCTGCCGCGCGTTGGAACCTGGATCCATAAACCCCTCTACCAGTGCTATCATTTTCCACTTTGGAACCATCTGTGTACCAAGTTTGAGAGTTTGGTAAGACTACAAGTCCTTCATTCCTCCATGTGTGGCGGTCACCTTTGACCACATTGAATTTCCTAGAGAACCGGTATTTCTTGAGCATAGTATCTGGGATTTTAAGAATAGGGTAATTTTCTTTTTTTTCGCTTCTTTTTGTGCCGCAAGGTGCAACGGTGTGAGGCTAGGCATTGCTCATATTGCTGCCGTGGTGCATGTACTCATTGCACCTGTGATACTCAGACAGGCTAGACGATGGATTTTATTCAACTGTTCCTGAGTCTTGGCCTGTAAGATTTTTGGCCACCAAGCCAACGATGCATAGGTGACCATGGGTTTGATAATGGCGCTGGACATCCAATATATTATCTTGGGTTTTACTTACTTACTTAGGTGGCGCTACAGTTCGGGGTGAACCTGGGCCTCAACCAACAAGCCTCTCCATTTAGCTCGGTCTTTAGCTAATTGCCTTCAGTTGCGCACTCCAAGTTGGTCGGGGTCCCCTTGAACTTGTGCGCGCCACCTACGGCGATGATTCCCTCTACTGCGTCGTCCCTCGGGGTTAGATTCGAAGACTCTGCGGGCCGGAGCGTTGGTGTCCATTCGCTCTACATGTCCTAGCCATCTCAGACGTCCGATACGCAGCTTTTTGACTAGGTCGATATCGCTGTACAGCTCGTATAGTTCGTGATTGAATCTTCTCCTCCAAAACCCGTCAACGCAAACGGGACCGAAAATCTTACGAAGAATTTTTCTCTCGAAGCGACCAAGGATATCTTCATCCTCTTTTAATAAAGTCCATGTTTCAGCGCCGTAAAGCAGGACTGGGATGATCAAGGTCTTATATAGAGTCTCCTTAGTTGTTCGAGATAGGGCTTTACTGTTGAATTGCCTTATAAGCCCAAAAAAACAGCGATTGGCAAAAGTTATTCTTCGATTGATTTCTGCACTAATTTTGTTAGTAGAATTTATAGCAGAGCCAAGGTAGACAAAGTCCCTTACTACCTCGAAGTTATAGGTGCCCACAATGACGTTTTGTCCAATTCGTCGGTGTTGGTTTTCCCTTCTTGTTGACAGCATATACTTGGTTTTGCCCTCGTTTATCGCCAAACCCATTTTGGCCGCTTCCGCCTCAATGCTTGCAAAAGCACCGGCGACAGCCCGCTGAGATCTTCCGATAATGTCTATATCGTCGGCGTATGCAAGCAGTTGTACAGACTTGTAATAGATTCTGCCTCCGGTGTTGGCTTGTGAGCTCCGCACAATCCGTTCAAGTACAATATTGAAGAAGTCACATGACAGCGCGTCACCTTGTCTAAAGCCTTTTTTGACATCAAAGGTCTCGGTGAGGTCATTACCGACCTTGATGGAGCAGCGAGCGTTCTCCATCGTCAGCCTGCACAGACGGACAAGTTTGGCAGGGATGTCAAAACTAGACATGGCTCTATAAAGCTCTTCTCTATAGATGCTGTCATAGGCGGCCTTCATATCGATAAAGAGGTGGTGAATATCGATTTGGAATTCTTGTGTTTTCTCCAGGATCTGCCGAAGTGTGAAGATTTGATCGATGGTGGACTTTCCTGGCCTGAAACCGCACTGATAGGGTCCAATCAGGCTGTTGATAAAAGGTTTCAGGCGTTCACACAATATCGCAGAAAAGATCTTGTATGCGATGTTGAGGAGACTGATGCCTCTATAATTGGCGCAGTTGAGGGGGTCTCCTTTCTTGTGGATCGGGCAAACGATGCTGAGATTCCATTCATCAGGCATACACTCGTCTGACCAAATATTAGAAATGAGTTGGTGTATGCACTCTACCAATTCATCCCCTGCTGCCTTGAAAAGTTCGGCCGGTAAGCCGTCAGGTCCAGCAGCCTTGTTCGATTTTAGCTTGGATATTGCTATCCTCACTTCGTTTCGGTCAGGTGGACGGAAATTTTGAATATCATCGTCTATGTTGAATGGTTCATTCTGCCTGACAGCGGGATGTTGGTCTTCGTCGCCGTTATACAGTCTGCAGAAGTAGTTTTTCCATATTCTCAGCACCGACTGTGATTCTACTACGAGGTTTCCGTTTTCATCTCTACAGGTTTCTGTACGGGTATTACTTCTCTGACACGTTCTTTTTACCTTTTGGTAAAACTTCCGTACATTGTTCCTGGAGTATAGACTCTCGATATTCTCAAACGCGCGATTCTCATGCTCTTTCTTCTTCTTTTGGGGAAGCCGATGTTCTTCCCGTCTCTTTTGCTCGTAGAGCTCACGAGCAGCTTTCGTCTTCCTTTGCAGCGCCGCTTTGTATGCCTCTTGTTTTGCTGCATGCACTCGCCGGCATTCTTCGTCAAACCAGGGGTTTCGCGGTGGTGGGCGAGCGAGACCCAGCACATCAGTCGCGGCGTTTCTGATGCCATGTTGGCAGCGTTGCCACTGGTCTTCGGCGCTTGATGCTGGCGGTATAGGGGTGATTGAGAAATTTCGGGATACGCGTTCAGCGAAGAGTCTGGCGGTCTCTTGCGATTGTAGCTTTTCGACGTTAAATTTTCTCACAGTAATTCTTCTTTGTTGCTCAGATTGGGATATCCGCATTCGTACCTTGGCTACAACAAGGTAATGATCCGAGTCTATGTTGGCCGCTCGGAAGGTCCGGACATCCAGAATACTGGAGGCATGCCTTGCGTCGATCGCAATATGATCAATTTGGTTGATCGTGACATGATCATTGGACCGCCATGTCTGCTTATGAATATCGAGATGAGGAAACCATGTGCTTGCTATGGTGACATTTCGCTCCACAGCGAAATCAATTAGCCTTAGTCCGTTATCAGACGTGGTGTCGTGTAGGCTATGCTTACCGACTACCCTACCAAAGACGTCCTCCTTTCCTATTTTGGCGTTAAAATCGCCCAATACGATTTTAACATCGTATTTAGGACATTGCTCGTATGTTTTGTCGAGGAGCTCGTTCAAACACTCTTTGGTGGCAGGGTCCTTTTCTTCTGTATGGGCATGAACACATATTAGGCTTATGTTAGCGAATTTAGCCTTGATCCGGATAGTCATGATACGCTCGCTCACGTGTCGGAAGCTTAAGACTTCTTGCCTAAGTCTGCCGCGTATGACAAATCCGCATCCGAATAAGCGTTGCCTGTTGCCTCTGTTGCAATCACCGTAGTAGATGTCACAGTTTTTCATCGTCTTTTTGCCCGGCCCATCCCATCGCACTTCCTAGATGGCGGTAATATCTGCTTTATAGCAGTCTAGGGCCTCTGCTAGTTGTTTGGTTGCACGTGGTCTGTAAAGGGACAGAACATTCCACGTACAGACCCGAAGGTCGTTGTCCTTATTTCGTTTACTGGGGTCGTCATTAGTTGAGTCATCCTTATCCGAGGCTTTTGGTTGTTTCGGAACCATGCGCTTTTACGTGGTAGGGAAGTTACCCCGACGGCACAACCCCCAACCTGGAGGGCCAATTCCTTAATTATTCCCCTAGGACGAGGGGCCGGGTACACCGGTGCCAGTAGTCTACTACGGGAGTATGAGCGCTGCCGTTGGCCCATTAAGGACTCCTCCGCCACCATCTCTGTTCCAATGTCCTGACCAACATTGGAAATTCCTTACCGACCTGTGATCCGAATACGTCGAAGCAGCTCGCGCAAGGTATTCACTAAGTTCAACCTAACTGGAACTATAGACGCCACCGTTGACTCCGTCTAGGGAATTCGTCCGCTGCCACCTGGAACAGGAAGAAGTGCTCTAGTGAAAAAGGCACTCTTCCGCCCCTCTCTCATCTGCTGCCACCAAGAATCCGCCAAACGGGGTTGGTTACCCATTTCTTGAATTAAGGTACTAGGCACCCGGCTGTCACCGCGTGGAGGTTGAGAGTAGGAGTTGGTAAGCCTCAGCTGAGTGAAAACGCTTGTGTTTTCATATGATCGCATGCACTACCGTTTTTTAGTTATCCTTCACTGCCAAATCTATACTGCGGGCTCTTGGTCTAATAGTCTCGTGTAGAAGCAATGAGAACGTCGTTCCTCAGGTGTTCTGGAGAGACAGCACAATCTGATATACAGTCTGGAAAGTGGGTATCAAGTAAGGCTTGACAGGATTCCTCCGGACTGCTGATGAATTCCCCATCTTGTTTCTTTAGGGAGCCAAGATGCTTGGAGTGACTCTGGGCTTGGGCCTTTTGATGGCGAGCGGCGGCGGGGAAGCTTTAAATACGTTCGCAGTGAGTTCTCCAAGATTCGCGTTTATATTTTCTTTCGTTTAAATGTTCTTTGTTATAACTTGTTAGAGTTTCTTTGTAAAGGCACCAATCGCCATTGATTTTTGACCTATTGAATAGCTTCCTAGTTTCACGCCTAAGTGACTCAAGACGCTTATTCCACCAGGGGGCATCGCCGTTGGTCTTTTTCTGTGTTTCGGCACAACTGCCTTTGTAAGCGACGGAAATGGTTTTTCGAAGGTTTTCTGCCTCGAATTTCAACTCTGAAATGGTATGTACAGGATTCGAAGCACGATTTAGTTCTGCCTCGAGGATAAATCGATAGAAATCCCAATTAGTGTGCCTAGGGTTCCTGTAATTTAGCGTGCCATCCATGGAGATCCCTATATCGAATCTAATGCGATTATGGTCCGACATGGAGACTTCGTCAGACACGTGCCAGTTTGTGAATAAATTGCATATAAAACTTCTTGCCAAAGTGAGATCTAGTGCCTCTTGGCGGATGATGTTAGTAAAAGTAGGAACGTTTCCCCTAGTTACCACCACGATATTGTTAGTATATACAAATTCAAAAAGCGATTCACCTCTTTTGTTGATGTCGGAGCTGCCCCAGGCGGTGTGATGGGCGTTAGCGTCACAGCTGATAATCCAGGGTAACTTTTTGGCACGGCAGTAAGCCATCAAGTACCCTATCTCGTTTTGTGGTGTCTCGGCTGTGTTCTCGGGAAAGTAAGCGGAGGCAAAGACAATCTTTGTGGTTTCACTTGTTAGCGGTACTTCTGCCACTATCGCCACCAGGTCCCTAGTAATGAACTATGTAATGGGAAATATATTATGAGTATTTTTAATTAAAATTGCTGCCGTGATGTATGTCTGGGTTTGAGGGGCGAGGGTGAATGTGGATGAGGGTTACGCGGATGCCTCGGTAGCGCGCTTGAAGCTACAGCTGATGTACTCTCTGGCGGCCGTTTGTTTACGGATACCGCCTAGGCGCTGGTGCTGGGGCCCTTTGTGGCCTCCACCCTAGTATTGGAGCTCCGTATGACTTCAGCGCTGGTACTGGGGCCCTGTGTGGCCTCAGTGCCGCTGGTATTATCTCTGCGCGTACCAGAGCTGGCAGGATTTTCCTTATCTACCGTGCCTGTCTGGTTTACGGTGGATCTTGGGTGCTCTTTATGTATTTGGCGAAGTTGTACGGACCCGAAGTCGTAGCTAAGTTCACCTTCGATTTTGGAGAGGTGTAAGGCTAATGCCGGATCCAGAACTACGATGATCTCTACGACGGCTGCTTGCTCGACTCTATTGAGCACTCTCCAGACGTCCACTCCTAGCCCTGTGTTTTGCCCTTTTATTAGGCCCAGCAAACGCTCGTTCGAGTCTTTTCCGGAAAGTACCCGATAACAATTTCTGGACGCGGAACCTCTCCCTCGTCCACAGCTTTCAGCTGAGCATCTTTTCAGGGCTTTATTTTGGGCACTGCTGCCTTGAGCCAGTCCGCTGTTGCTCTATTTTTACAGCTGAAAAGAAGCCAGCCAGGTTTGAAAGTACAGCCGAGGAACTGCGGTTTTGTAGAGCTTTCCCTCTGCTGTAGGATGATGTCCAGTACCTTGTCCTGTACCAGTCTGAGCTGATCTTTAGTCCAGATGGTACCGGGAAGTCTGGTGGTAAGACACCAATCTTGGCGCTACCTGCCCTACCCAGCACTTCAATAATTAAAGAACATACCACTGCTGAAAGTCATTCAGATTAATCTGCGTCACTCGATTTGTGCCATAGATTATCTGATGGTCTTTCTGAAAGAGGAAGATATTGACATCAGCAATGTCCAAGAACCATGGGTTAGTGGCCCTAACATAAAGGGCTTAAGCGACAACCAACACAACCTTTTCTACAACCGGAATAACATCAACCAAGATAAGCCAAGAACCTGCATTCTAGCTTAAAAATTTATCAAAGCCTTTATATGTCCAAATTTTAGCTCTTCTGATTTCACAGTCGTTAAAATAGAGAACGTGGGCAGGGCGGACCTCATAATCGCATCCGTCTATATGGCACACGACCGATAAGCACCACCGGAGGAAGTCCATGACGTAACAACCAACATCTCCACAACAAGGACCAACCTTCGATGTGCTGCGACGCCAACGCCAGACAAACAGTATGGGGCAGCTCAGAGAACAATGACCGCGGTGAGTCTGTGTTTGATTATATTATTGAAAGCAAACTTTCAATCTGCAACAAGGGTAACACCCCGATTTGTATCTTTCCGAGTACGGATAATTTTAACTGTTGGGAGGACGCCATTGATGTCACACTCTCTAGTAATAACGATAATACCAAAGTTGAAAATTGGAGAGTATCGAATTTGAAATCTGTTGTCACGAAAAAGCTTCTCAAATCGCCGTTCGGATCCGGCACTAAACTGTAGGTCCCTTCCATTCATATGAAAAATATAACGCACACAACATGAGTGGTTGTGAGAAGCTAGGCCCTGGCACTTTAAAGAGCTGTTGCGCCAAATATGTATATGTATTTGAATTTGAAATCTTTCTCAGACCATAACTGGATACTCTTCGATGTAGATCACGAGATCGAGACCCCAAAACTTATGAATAATACATTACATCTCGGAACAGCTGAGATAACCAAATTAATCAGTTGTTTATGGTTCAAAGAAACTCCGGGGGTGGTGTCCAAATAACTTGGGAAATTTTTGTAATTTTTTTTCCTTTGCTTCCGACTCACTGCATTTTTTTTTTTTGCGATAACCGATGTCATAGACAAATAAATCATCCAATAGAGCGAACAATTTTTCCAGCCATATGACCAAGCTACTGCCAGTGTCGTGCCTTCGCAGTAGTGTTCACACAAGCGTTCGCAATTGATCGGACTGACTTTATGTATTTCATGAGAAATAATGCTTGTGGACGTCCGGATTCGAACCACGAACCATTAGAAAGGCAATTGACGACGTTACTACTATACCATTGCCACCCCCAAAGATAGCCGAAATGAGAACTGTCATGAGACGTGTTTCACTGAGGGAAGAAATAGCTTCGTATCGGTGAACTTTATAACAGTTTTTTGTTTGGTTGATACATTTTTATCACGCAAATAAGGTTTTGTATTTCTTTTTTTATTTCTGTGTCTTACAACTCACTCCCGTGTTGATTTTAAGATCAATATCCCCTTTCTAGAATGTTGTTTGGCTTAAAAAAAGGGAATTCAACTAAGAAATAGGCGAAATATCCCCTTTTCCTTTGTATGTCAAGCATGCTTACGAACACAAGGAAAGAGAAATGGCAAATGCTGCCAACTTATGTGAAATTAATAAATTAACTCGATCTAGTTCCAAATCCAAACTCGCATATTTCGCAAATTTCACAAATTGCGCTTGACCTGGAACACACTACTAATGTTTTGACATCTATAAATGAACACTAAAATAAACTAAAGTTCATGCTGTGGGCTTGTTGGTTTGACAACCTATCACGGATGGATGAACTCGAAGAGATTTCAAGTAGATTTCGCCGAAATCTCGTGATTTCGAAATCTTGAATATGTATGGCGAAATCTTGGGATTTCGTTTGGTGGGAACATGGTATTAAATTGAAAGCTCCGTAAAACCCCCAAAACAAAAATAATCTCAATTACAGAACTCGAAAACAAAGTAGGGACTTTCGAAACAATTTTTAATACGGTGCATAAAGTCTCGTGTCCAGTCAAATATAGCAAGAAAACATTCCCACCTTGGTGGAACGAGGAACTCTCACGTCTTAGAAAGTTGACGAGAGAGACCATCAATATCTGCCATAACTGTAAATACTCTCAGCCTTATAAAGACTGTCTTAGAAAATATCAACAAAATTTGTAAGAGTGGCTAAAAGACAGTCATGGATAGAATACTGCCAACCCATTGAGACTCTTAAGGACTCTGCAAGACTCAGTAAAATTCTATCGAAAGAACACTCCAATCCATCTGTTCTTAGAAACATGGATGGGGAATAGACTAAGTCAACAGCAGAATCTCTAGAATTTCTTATAAACACCCATTTTCCCGGATGCACAGATAATAGCGCAGAACCAACAAACTCTCAGCACACGCAATCTAATGCCTGGACCACCTTATACCTGTTATATATTCCAAAGTACTTAAATATAAGTCACTCTCTCATTATAATAATATTTAAATCTAAGTCACTTTCCCTTCTATCTCAAAAAATTTATATATAATGTACAACAACCTGAATTGGATTTTAGTTCATAAACTGACCTCGTTGGATACACACCTTCTAGTCTTTTATTAAGAAGTCGAATAGAACCTTCTAGTCTATTATTTTTATCAAGACGCCAAATAGAACATGTTGTCAGATGTTTTTTTTTTTTAAACAAGAAATAAATAATTAAAAATTGTAGTCGTTCATTAAATGATTCCTATTAAGGGGAAGCTGAGGAAGAATTGGAGACAACAATAACTCAACTGGATCAATCGTCCACGCTGGAAACATTTTTAAGTCAAGACAAGTCGTCGTCGTCGTCAACTTCGGTCACACAACAAGGTCAAGTAACAAGTAATCCAATGGAGTTCTCATTTGGGGCGAAGCCGCCAAAAGAGATGAGCTTTAATCAGCCAAATCTTAGTGCAGCGTGCAAGTTTTGGATACAAAAACTGGAGATTTTTCTGGATTTGGTGGGAATAAAAGAGGATGCAAGAAAGGTAACCGCCATTTTGTCATATATCGGTGATGATGGTCTTCGCATCTACAACACGTTTCCTGCCAATTTAAAATTTGATGAAGTTGTGAAAAAATTTAAGAATTATTGTGATCCTAGGACTAATATTGTCTTTGAGCGTTACAAATTCTTATCTGCAAAGCAAAAGACGGCAGAAACAATCAATCAGTTCCTGACTCAGTTGAAGGGATTGGCTCAACCCTGTGGCTACGGTAGTCTTCATGATGAAATGGTCCGAGATGTTTTCATAATTGGGTTAAACGATGACAAGTTAAGACGTTTGTTGCTTGACATTGATGATCTCACTCAAGAGGCAGCTGAGAAGCGTTCAAAATCATATGTCATTAGCCAGTCGTAGTCAGAGGAGATGTCTTCCGTCGCCATTAACTTCGAGAACAAGATCAACTACATTCAGAAGTCCCGTAACAACAACAGTAGCAGAACACCGTTTATCAAGAACCACAAGCAGCATCAAAGGAACAACGCTAAGCACAGCACAACCCATATAGCAGCTTCAACTCCTAAGTCAAGGTGAATGATTCGAACAAGAGATGTGAACGATGCGGAAACTGGTATCACCGAACCAAATGTCCAGCACTTGGTCAAAGATGTCACGTCTGTAAGGGTTTAAATCACTTCGCCAGGTATAGTAAGTCAAACAAAGATATTAAAACTATTACTCTTAATAATAATTACGAATGTAATAATGTTTATTGGTTTATTGGTTTTTTTAATATTGAAACAAGAGACTTACATAAATTCAGACAATTCTGATAAAGGTGATATGAAGTCAGATATGTATTTTAAGGAATTTTTTGTGATTAATGATAAAGTTATCAGAGTTGAATTGGACACGGGAGCAGGAGCAAATCTGATGGGTTTGAATACTTTCAAGAACATCAACTCGAGAAAAAATTTAAAGCTTGGTAAATGTGTAGGAAAATTGACAGGGTTTGGTGGATCGAAGGTCAATATCCTTGGTCAGTGAACGGTAAATGCATTTCTCAGCACAAATAAGGTGAAGCAAGAAAGAATTGACTTCTCGGTTGTAGGTGAAAATGTCAGCACGGTTTTGGGAAAAAAATTATTGTTTTAGATTCGGTTTGGTTAGTCCAAACCAGTCGTCCTCGATTAATCAAGTTAAAAATGAGCCAATTAGTCTAATTAAGACTATTGAACCAAGGTTCAGTCACTTATTTAAAGGATTAGGTTGCTTAGATGGGGAATTTGAATTTAAAGTTGATTTTCTAGTTAGTCCAGTAGTTGATGCACCCAGACGAATTCCGTTTAAACTACATCCAAAATTGAAGCAGGAACTAAATCGTATGGAACAAATTGGGGTAATAACAAAGGTCAACAATCCAACGCGGTGGGTTAGTTCGATTGTTTTGGTAGAAAAAGCAGATGGTTCATTGCGAATTTGTTTTTTAGAAACCTTAATAAAGCATTAGAAAGAGAGCACTATCCAATTCCAAATATTGAACTCATTAAATCCAAATTGTAGGGTCCAAAATATTATTCAACGCTAGATGACTTGTGCACATTCAATACTCCTTTCGGAAGGTACAAGTTTTTAAGAATGCCATACGGAGTGAAAGTAGCTCAGGAAATGTTTCACCGAGTCATGTCGCAAATGTTTTTTGATCTATTGTTGATGTTATTGTCTTGCTTCCTTTACTTAGATCCTTTAACCCCTCGGAGGGCATAGGGCGTCAACCACGCCTGCGCGCCATCTTGTTCGAAGTTCTGCAACGCGTTTGAGCTGCCTCCAACTCATTCCTAAAGAGCTCGATTCCTCCTAAACTGTTCTGCGCCACGTTTGCCTAGGGTGTCCCGCTATTCTGCCTGCCTGGGTGAGCGGATTCCACTGCATGGCGTATTTCGCAATGGAGTTGTCTTCGCGCCGTAGGGTGTGTCCAATCCATTGCCACTTTCTTCTTCGTATAGTAATGCTAATAGGTTCTTGGCCCGTTCTCAGATAAAGTTGTTTGCTAGAGATGCGGTTCGTCCAAAAAATCCTCAAGATGATTCTTAAGCATTTGTTTACAAAGACTTGCAGCTTTCGTGTGTTAATGGTGTCCACCTTCCAAGTACTGCACCCATAAAGCAGCACTGATTCTACGTTGGAGCGGAACAGTCGCAGCTTGGTTCTTAAGCTGATAACATTACTTCTCCAGATTTTAGATAGCATGCCGAACGCAGCTTTAGCCTTCCCGATTCTGCTGCACACATCCAGTTCGGTGCCACCGCGGTTAGCCGAGACCTAAATAAAGGAAGTTATCAACTTTCTCGACTTCCTGTCCGGCAATGTTAAGTTGAGCGCGGTTGTTAGAAGAAGTGCTCAGGGCTTTTGTTTTGGCTGTGTTTATTTTTAGCCCCACTTTGTTTGCCACAGCTTCTAGATTTTGGGCCAACAGATGAAGATCCATTATCCGATGTGAAAGTAGACAAACATCGTCAGCGTAATCTAGGTGTTTAAGGTAAGATGTCATAGTCCAACGAATTCCATAGTTGCCATCCGTCTATGCTGCATGGAGTACATCGCTGATAACCACCAAGAAGAATAGTGGTGACAGTATGCACCCTTGACGTACTCCACTTTGGACTTCAAAATCCTTCGACACCTTACCATTGTGCACGACGTGACACATACCGCCCTCGTATGTAGCCTTGATAATAGCTATAAGTTTTTCTGGAATGCCTCTCCTGCGCAAGGCCAACCAAATAGCATCTCGATTCCATTTGTCGAAAGCTTTCTCGAAGTCGATAAACATTAAATGTAGCGGAGACCTATACTCAACGCATTGCTCGATAATTATCCGTAAGGTGTTTATGTGGTCGATGCAGGAGGATCCAGCGCGAAAGCCTGCCTGTTCGACGTCGAGAGTTGAATCTAAAAGTTCTTTAATTCGTTCTAGAATTATTTTAGCTATTATTTTGGCCACGGCTGGAAGAACACATATACCTCTCCAGTTACCGCAATACATCAAGTTTCCCTTCTTTGGAAGTTTAATGATCATCCCGCTTTTCCACTCCTGTGGAAATTGTTCACTATCCCAAGCTCTCCGTATTAGGGGATGCAGCAAATTTGCCGAAGTATTTGGCGCCGCTTGAAATAGCTCGGCAGGGATGCCATTAATACCCACCGCCTTGTTCTTCTTGAGGGACTTGATTGCTGTTATTATCTTGGTTTTACTGGGAGGCACGGTGCGAATTCGGGAATTTGTTGCTTCGAACTGCTCATTCGAATTCGAGATCATACCGCCATCGTCTAAGTGATTTAGCACTGTAGCAAAATGTTCTCTCCATCTAGTGAGCTGATCCTCATCCGAAATCAGAAGGTTACCGTCTAGACTCTTCACTGGATGTTGTTTGGAGTTTCGACCACCGATGAGCTCCTTAGTGATGCTATAAACAGTCCTACTGTCGCACCTACTCGCTGCTTCTTCAGCCCTTGAGGCCAGTGAGTTGACATATTGACATTTGTCACATCTCACACTACGCTGCACTTCGTTCTTCTTCGCATGGTATTGGGTTTGAAGCTCGGTTCTCTCTACTGCTGAGGCCGCTGCAATCCGAACCTTGATTGCTGTACGCTCATCAATCCGTCTCCAGGTGTCTGTAGAAAGCCATGTGCCATGTGCTTCTGCTTTTTCCCGACATACGTGCGTGCCCCAGTCGCAAAAGCATTTTTCACAGCACTCCAGTGGTCATCTATGTTCTCTTGTAGTATGCTGCTGATTGCTTCTGCTTCTAAGGCAAGATGGTCCCTGAACTGTTGGCGCACTTGGGGAACCTTGAGCCTGTCGATATTAAACCTGGTGATGTTAAGTTGGTTTGAGCGGTTGCTGTTGACGGATGCAGTACGAAGGCGTAAATGAGCTACCATAAGATGGTGATCTCGTTCTAGTCCGACGTCAGCTACACGTCTGTTTCGGACATCCAGGAGACAATTTCTAAAGCGGTGACTAATCGCAATGTGGTCAATCTGGTTGGATGTTCGTTGCCTATCAGTAGAGACCCAACTGATCTTGTGGCAGATAACACCTGCCAAACAGCGTACCTCCAATGACTAGGCGGTTGGTATTGCAGAAGCTTAGAGCGTCCGCATGGGTCCAGTAAGTTAGAATAAGATAGTTAAGTTAATAAAGGTAGTTTTAAGCGTTTTTGGTAGCACGTAAGAAATAATGAATTGAATTAATAAAATGCATTAAAAATGAAATGAAATGGAGGAAAGTCAGTTAGATAAAGAAATAAAAGTCCATGTTGGGCTTATAAAGTCAAACCTTGCTATTACACAAGCAGTGCTCAATGAAATTTTGGCTGCGACGAATGAAGATGAAAATTTGCGAGAACTGCGTTCCATCATAAAAGGTCAATGGACCGAAAATAGAAAAAAACTTTAATAAGGGATGGCAGTCATTTTGAATTATAGAAACGAACTAACAGAAATTGGCAATCTTATCTTCAAAGGTCAAGCGTTATTGGTTCCAAATAAAATGACAGAAAAGATTTTTGAATATATTCATGATGGTCATCCTGGAATAGATAAAAGTAAACGACCTGCAAGGGGTTCAGTATTTTGGCCAGACATGAATGCAGATATTCAGAAATCAGTTGAAAATTGCACCACTTGCAAAAGATATCTAAAGAATAACGTAAAAGAACCCTTAATACCACACCAATTGCCAAATCTCTTATTTCAAAAAGTAGCTATTGATCTTTTTGAATGGAAAAAGGATTTGTACGCTAAAGGTTGGCAAATCTGCTGGTGTGGATGAAATTCGGCCAGAAATGCTCAAGGCTTTAGGTAAAGAGGGAGTGCAGTTGCTCTTGCGTGTCATTAAAGTGATGGCAAATGGGAGTGATAGTTCCTCTTTTTAAAAAAGGGGACAAAAGAGATTGCGCCAACTATAGGGGTATATCTCTTTTAAGCCTCCCTGGAAAAGTCTTCGCTAAGGTGGTAGAAACGCGTTCCAGAGCTGTGGTTGAGGACAGTTTGGGAGATGAGCAGTGCGGTTTTCGTCCCGGTAGAAGCACAACCGACCAGATATTCACTCTCAGAATGGTTCTTGAGAAGGCCTGGGAATATGCCAAACCTGTCTACACTTGTTTTGTGGATTTGGAAAAAGCATAATGATAGGGTTCCTCGAGACAAACTCTGGAGTGCTCTGCAGGAGTATGGGATTGATGGTTCTCTGTTAAGGGCGATTCAGTCTTTATATACAAACTGTAGAAGCTGTGTTCGCATAAACGGTGTTAAATAAATACCCTTCACTGTGGGCGTTGGACTCCGTCAGGGGTGCGTTTTGTCACCTCTCCTCTTCATTGTATATATGGATTGCATGTTGCAGCGCAGCCGGGGCTGGGAATGTTTCGAAGTGGGAGACCTAAGGATTAGTCATCTGCTCTTTGCGGATGATTTGGTCATCCTTGGGTCCTCTCAAAGCGAACTTCAGAACGCACTCGAAAGGTTTGTAGCCGTTTGTGATGATGCTGGAATGAAGATCAACGTGAACAAGTCAGAAGCAATGGTCGTTTCCAAAAAAAACCCATTCAGTGCACTCTGCATGCTATTGGAGTTACACTGAAGCAGGGTAGGGGTTAGAATATACCCGAGGTAGGCATGCCTGTCGTAAGAGGCGACTAAAATCCACCCTCCGTTTACCGAGTATGGCGTATACAAAAAACATGCAATGAACAAAACAAAAGATTTAAATACCCCAGGTGGCAGTCCAGGTAAACTGGAAAATCCACCCTCTTCGGAGGTCGGGGAGAGCCATTTATTGCACCTTATAAATCCCTTCTCAAAAAGTACAAGGGTATCTCGATCTCCACCAACAAGATCGAACGTCTCCGGAAAAAGAAGTCCGCCGGAAGCGCAACGCGTGAAAAACGGGACTCAGCGAAATCTAAAAGCATTGAAGAGGAAAACGACGTACTCCGTACCAAGCTTAGCGAAATGGAGCTACTCTATCGTGAGCTTAAGAAAGAGGTAGATTTACTCAGGCAAGAAAATAATGCCCTAAAAAACACGTACCTACAAAAAGAAAATACAGTTAGCTCACATCGCTCACCTAGTCGCGAATACCAGACGGATGAAGAAGAGCTAACACGCGAAACGAATTGGGTCGAAAAGAAATGACCTAGCAAAAAACGAAAAGCTGGTTCCTCACCGGAAGTCGAGCCACAAAAAGATGAAAAGCGCAAGGAGATGCAAGAAAAGCAACAACAACCAAAATTACGTCCTCCGCCACCGATAAACGTCGTTGGAATTACGGACTATAATAAGTTGCATTGCCTCCTTAAAGGAACTCTGGCTTCGAAGTTTAAGGTGACATCTCTGCGAAACAATACGTGGAAAATCAATGTCGATGATGCCGACGGTTACCGATCAGTATCTAAAAAATTTAATGCCGAAAAGATTCAGTGGTATACTTATGAAAATAAGTTAGAAAGACCACTGCGTGTTGTAGCAAGGGGACTCCACCCCTCGTGCACTAAAGAAGATGTAATGCACGACCTTCAAGGCAAAGGCTTTAAAATTCTTGATGCCGTCAATATTATCAAGAAGGGGAAGCAACAGTCGGAGGGAGATCATGAAAAATTGGTAAAGCGCGGTCTTCCACTATTCATGCTTAGTTTTGATAAAGACGAAAATAAAGATATTATATATGGTATCAAGACTATTCTAAACATCGTGGTCAAAATCGAACCCATGCGTAAGACCTCCAGATCGATCCCCCAGTGTAAGCGCTGTCAAGGCTTCAATCATACGCAGACTTACTGCCAGAAAGAGCCGCGATGCGTCAAATGCGCAGGTAAACATCTCTCGGAAGAGTGTCACCTAAACAAGCAAACCCCAGCCACTTGTATAAATTGCAAAGGAAAACATCCTGCGAACTATCGAGGTTGCGAAGTGGCGAAAGAGCTTCAAAAACGCCGCGATACGCTAAAAAATGCGATGCGTCCGAATATGGAACCAATCAAGAACAGACCCAAAATAGCTACGAAAAAAGCAGCGAAAGATAGAAAGTCCGTCAATATTAACTTAAAATCGGTTAATGATAAAAAATCCGAAAGTAATAGAGATAAGGTAACAGAAGCAAAATCTTCGAATATTGGCGTGCAGTCTTATGCTCAAGCGGCGAAGACAGTTAAGGGTACGTACACGACCGACAACTCACGGGAGATCAAAGCAAGAAACCGTCCAAACTTTAATGTAAAAACTCCTTCTCAAGTTGCGACATTGAAAAATGGTGATAGAGGTAGTTCAGAAGATCATGTATCCAATGTTTTTTCCCTAATTCTTGCGAAACTTGAAGAGCAATGCAAAACAAATAAACTAATTTTCGAGAGACTAGTTGCACTAGAAAACAACATTCATAACACGCGCACTTCAACCAGAATATGAAAGAAACGCTTAAAATTCTTACTTGGAACGCTAACGGGCTCATACAAAGACTTGACGAGTTAGAAATATTTATGCGAGAGAAAGATATTGATATATGCTTGGTCTGCGAAACTCATCTGAAAAAGCAATCGAATATTAAGATAAGGGGATATAGCGGATATCACGCCTTTCACCCATCGGAAAGATCAGCGGAAATAAAGATTGAATTAGAAGCAATGCAAGTAAGCACGGTACGCGTTAGAAATAGACATTTTGCTTTCAACATTTCGTCTATATATTGTCCACTGCGATGTAAACTTGAAGAAAGTGATTTCACAAACATCTTCAACTTCCTTAAACCAAATTTTATTATTGGTGGTGACTTCAACGCGAAACACCCCTTCTGGGGATCAAGGTACGCCTCTCAGAAAGGTAGAAAGCTTTATAATGCCGGTATGCAATTCAGTTGTGATTTTTACTCGACGGGTAAACCAACATATTGGCCAACTGATAGAAATAAGATACCAGATCTGATTGATTTCTTTGTTGTTAAAGGAATATCTAGCAACTGTATAAAAGTTGAAGAAAGCGTTGATCTCTCCTCTGATCATTCTCCAATCATTATGACGATAAGCGAAGCTTTGATTAAAAAAGTAGGACCGGCCAGATTAACTGGCGCGAAAACTAATTGGGACGGCTTTAAAAAAGATATTGAAGCAAATATTGAGCTGAGCGTATCACTTAAAACGCCCTATGAACTTGAAGTTGAAGTAGATCGCTTCGTCGAAATCTTACAGGATGCCGCGTGGAAGAATACTCCCAAACTAAAGGGAACCCCGGCCAGTTACATTAAAATTTATCCGCAGGAAATAAAAGAGATGATTAAGGAGAAGAGAAAAGCGCGGAAAAGATGGCAACAAACTCGGGCTCCGCAACATAAAGCACATCTTAACCGTTTGTGCAAATCACTAAAAAGATCTATTAAAGACCTTAAGAATAATGAAATGCAAACTTACCTAGAAAGCTTAACGGCAGAAAAAGATTCTAACTATTCGCTTTGGAAGGCTATAAAAGGTATTAAAAAACCTCAAATTCAAGCCGCGCCAATTAGGAAAAATCAAGACGAATGGGTCAGGCATGATAAAGAGAAAGCGCAAGTTTTTGCCGCCCACCTGGAAGAAACTTCCAAACCGTTTGATGGACAAGCTCTTATTGAAAATATAAATACGTCGTATATAGACAATAGCGTAATAAGAAATGCAACAGTAACCGAAGTTAAGGAAGAAATAAAGAAACTTAAACCTAACAAGGCTCCTGGATATGACTTAATTACGGGAGAGGTTCTTAAAGCACTACCAAGAAAAACTCTAATTAAGCTTCTGTTCATTATAAACGCCGCGATTAGATTAGAATATGTTCCCAGTCAATGGAAAGTCGCCGAAGTTATAATGGTCCTTAAGCCCGGAAAACCGCCGAAAGAAAAAACGTCTTATAGACCGATTTCCCTTCTTCCAATTATATCCAAAGTGTTCGAGAGAATATTGATTAGGTGAATACAGCCAGTAATAGAAGAAGGGCATCTCATCCCGGATCATCAATTCGGATTCAGAAGTAAGCATTCTACTGTTGAACAAGTACATCGAATAACACATGTAATCGAAAAATCACTTGAAGAAAAAAAGATTTGTTCAAGCGTATTGCTTGATGTTTCTCAAGACTTTGACAAGGTCTGGCACGAAGGCTTAAAGTTTAAATTACGATAAGTTCTGCCAGAGCACCTATATAATATTTTGAAGAACTACCTTACGAATAGACTATTCCGTGTCAAATGTGGAAATGAATATTCTGACTTTAAGGATATAATGGCTGGGGTGCCGCAAGGAAGCGTTCTTGGTCCAGTCTTATATCTATTATACACTCGTGATATACCGCAAGTAGAAGGCACTGAGCTAGCTACATTTGCCGACGACACTGCTATCTTGGCAGTAGGTAAAACGGTCGAAGATACTACAGAAAAACTGCAAGAAGCTTTGGATAGAGTAAATGAATGGACAAAGGTTTGGCGAATCGCACTTAACGAGACCAAATCTGTTCATGTAAATTTTACTTATAAGAAAATAAATAATTTGCCGACCTTTTCGAACCCGGTTCAAATTCCGTTTGCAAACGAGGCTAAGTATCTTGGAATGACACTTGATACAAAGCTGAAATGGAAAACGCACGTTAAGAAAAAACGCAAGGAACTAGATAACAAATATCGAGAAATGTATTGGTTACTTGGAAAATATTCCAAGCTTAATATAGAGAACAAACTGCTTTTATATAAGCAAGTGCTAAAGCCTGTTTGGACATATGGTATACAACTTTGGGGTTGTATAAAAATGAGTAATGTTAAAATTTTACAAACTTTTGAAAACAAAGTACTAAGAGGTATTGTTAATGCGCCATGGTATATCAGAAACAGCGATATCCATAGAGATCTTGGCATTAAAACTATAGAAGACGAAATCAAAAACTACGCGAGAAAGCATAAAAGTCGACTAGAAAGTCACGTAAATATTACAGTCCTCCAAGTTTTAGATGAAAGAAATTTACTACGCCGTCTACAAAGAACCAAACCTTTAGACTTAGCGCGATAAGTAACCGCGTCTAAACTGCGGAGCTAGCAGGAACTTCTAATGGGAAGGTACCTGCAAAACGTAATTATTTCGTGAAATGAAAACTACTTGATAAGTCGAATACTTAGTTGTAGTAAGAAATACAACATTTGGGTGTATTGAATTTTTATTTTTTTTTCATATCACAATGATTTTCTACAATAATTAAGTAGTCTATCAACAATTAAAAAAATTGCATACGTATGTAGGGACACATTTTTAAACGCTTAAACAGGCAAGGCGGCCCTGGGGCTGCCTTCGGATTCTTGCTGCTAAATCACATTTCCATATTCAATTCACACTAAATACAAATAGTACACTAAAATATTATTTGTGTTTAATAGTTATCGAAAAGAGTTTCACAAAAAGCTGAAAGAAATATATTTACTAAATTTTTCATTTTACACCAAATGATCAATCATTTGTTTGCCTTCACTCACTGACTTTTCACACAAAATATGCTTTTGCTGCCAAACGCATCAGCATGAAACTTTCAGACCGGTAAAATTATGAAGTTACATAGTTCCCAAAAAGGTCTAAATATTGATTAAGGGAGAAATGTTTTATGCTTCAAATTTAATGAAGTTTCGTAATAGCTGCCTCAGAGCAGCCTTACCTGTTAGAGGGTTAATTTCTACTTTATCTATGTATTTCCACTATACTTATAAATAAGGATACAATATCTACATATATAC
This sequence comes from Brachypalpus laphriformis, assembly GCA_945910035.1. Lineage (NCBI taxonomy): Eukaryota > Metazoa > Arthropoda > Insecta > Diptera > Syrphidae > Brachypalpus > Brachypalpus laphriformis. The sequence continues at coordinate 132,356,758 of OX246756.1, forward strand.
TCGTATGTTTTGTCTGCGAGAAGTTTATTCCCAAACTAATGAATCAATTCTGAAGCGGTTTTGACAAAGCACACACAATTATTAAGTTTAAGTTTATTATATTTAAGAGAAATATTTTAGCGTGATACTGCAAGATAATAAAATCGTAAAAAAAAGTATCGAGGTAAGATTTACAAAGTTTGTGTAATAACACTAGAGCATGAAAACGATATATAATATAATAATTTAATTTGACTTACGAGTACCTTTACGAATATTGAGAAGTTAATTATTTGTGGAAAATGCATTAGTAAATTACGTAATATAAGGATATTACTCGTATATCAATTAGTATTTGATACATGTGAATATGGCTAGCCGCCCTAAGAATAAGATATTGAAAAATGAGGTATGACCAAATTGTTTGCAATAAGTGGGTCTACAGAAAAATTCGAGGGTTCATTTTTTATCATTTATCTATTACGAGCAACTTGCAATAACTATTTTATGGTTACTACAAGAGTAAGAAGCTTTTCAGAGATATGTAGGTGACTCTACTTGGAATATTTATCCTTCTAATTGAAGTAATTGGTTAACTTTTACAATATTTATTTCACTTAAAAAAGCTGTACACCTGGTAATATGGTTGATATCAGTAATTCGTTGGGGCGCCGTGGCGTAAGTGGTTAGTGTGTCGGATCACTACTCATGAGGTTCCAAGTTCGAATCCCAGAAAACACCTAAAAGGTTTTTCACGGTCCCACCTCTCGCGAGCGTCTGACAAACATCCGAGAGTATTGTTGTCACGAAAAAGCTTCTCAAATCGCCGTTCGGAGTCGGCATTAAACTGTAGGTCCCTTCCATTCGTGTGAAAAATATAACGCACACAGCATGAGTGGTTGCGAGAAGCTAGGCCCTGGCACTTTAAAGAGCTGTTGCGCCAAATATTTGTTTGTTTTTTTTTTTTTTATCAGTAATTCGTTTGCTGAGAATTTTCGCAATTCATTTAGTGAAACCCCATTAGGTATTGATTATAATCTGTTTTCAGACTGCCTTTAATAATGAGTGATGATTACATTTCAGGACTTGAATGCGTTGCTCCAACATTCTTGAAAATATACATTGCTTTCACAGTTTCTTGGCAAACGCCGATTACAGTCGTGGTTTTTCTGCGAGAGATTTTTTCGTAGTGTTATCTTCTGATTTCTCTTTGATTGGAACAAGTGCTACTCCTTCCTTTTCTCTTTCTTTTCAATACAAATTCCGTCACTTCTATTAATTGTTACTGTTTAAATAATACTGCACTACCTGAATCGTATCGGACAAGATGTACGGGGCTCCTGATTCACAGTATTTTTTTTCCCCGATCACCGATGTCAACAGAGAGAATATTTTTTCGAGCCATTTGTTGTTTTGATGGATATTCTTATCGTTGGGTATTAAATGAATGAAATTAAATCAGAATTCCGTTAAGGGCAGTGATGGATTTATAGTAAGGAACACTAGGCAGCGGCCTAGGATATCATCACAGAGGGGGCATCACAAAAAGAGACAACTTTTTTTCTAGATAGAACTATTTCGGTTACTAGACCTCAGATTAAAAATGATATGCTTGCACAGGACTTTTCCCCTTACTTTGTTACTTTATGAATTAATTATTCCAACTATCCTTTGGAAGTGAATATATGTATCTAACAACAAAAAGAGAAAAACTAGACCACCATTCACATTAAAAACCTAAGGCACGAAAGGTAAAATGCGGCGTTGTATAGAGCTAATAGGAAACTTCACGCAGGAGAGTGCGTGCGAGATGTGCAAGGCCGACCCCATTCTAAGGGGTTAGTGAACTTTTTTCATATCCGGTATGCGCATATGTTCTGGTACCCACTCACTCTTTACAAACTTCAGAAGATGCACCTCATGCAACGAACTGCAGCGGCACCGCAACTGCACAGCAACGGCACCGGAACTGTACCGCAAATGCACCACAACTACACCACAGCCCCACCGCTGAGGCACCACACCGGCACCGCAGCCCCAGCGCAGCGGCACCGCAACGGCACCACAACGGCACCGCAAACACACTACACCGCAGCCGCACCGCAGTGGCACTACAGACGCACCGCAACAGGTACATACAGGAAAAAATCGACATGTCCGCATCCATAAGTCTACCAAATTAATGCATTTTTTTTCCAATCCAAGATTCTAGCAATATAAGATGCAAGAGTATTCGACATATCACAGAAGGATATATCCATTTGCGTTGATAGCCATGCAGACATTAAAGCTCTAGATACCACTACAAGTTTAGAGTCATCCAAATCCGCCCAGAACGGTAGCAGGTAGAACAACGTTAACAATATTTTGGTACCAGGTTACAATGGCATTAGCGGGAATGAAAAAGCAGATGACCTGGCCCTTAAAATCTTAAATAACAAATATTTATTTTATTTCTTATTATTTGACTTTTATTTTAACAGATATACAAAAAAAAAATTTAGTTCATAAGTCTATATTGGTTTGTCCATTTTAATATATTGTATTGTATGTTAGTTTCTTACTTTAAAAGATCTATGATAGTTATTGGTTTTTTTACAAAATAATTTATTCCCTAAAAGTCTCCCTCAATAATTCGTTTTCTGTAGCATAGTGCATTGGAAGTATATTTGTACAAGACATCCCAGCCTTGATTTCCATTTAGGATGCTCATATCTTGCTCTAACTCCAGAGCATGCGAAAGTCCTTCAGCATAGGGCATATTGCTAGAAAATGGAATACATCATCGCTCACTTTCATGTTGCAGAGATCACACAAGATCGGGAGTTCCGGGCGATGTGGCATGTAGTGCAGGTTTATCATTTCTCCCCTTATTCGAAAAATCCATGTCCGTTGTGTTACAGTTACAAGAAATAAGACTTGTCCTGCAGATTGTACCTCAATCTGCTATAATAGCATCTATGCAACGACTGCTGTGTTTCGTTTGAGTTTTTTTCCTAGAGTATGGTTCCCAATATCTCCAGAAGAGTATTGAATTGGACTCTTAAAGATGAATGGTGTACATTCAGTCTGAGTCTAGTTTTTCCCACTTTTGAACTATCTTTCCTTTGGTTGACAAAACGTGGTTTAAAATCAACTTTGGTAGCCTTTCTTCTCCCAACCCCATAACTTTTACTATATAGTCAAAACGCATTTTCAAGGTTTCTAAGAATAGAGGAGGTACACCTGTCTCCAAGTGCAACATGTAGTTGGTGGTGCCATGGATTTGTCTTTAATGCACCGACCTTAAACAGAACAAATAGGTAGAGGTTTGCTGAGATTAAGATTCTCAGGTATTTATATTCGCGTACAATTTCGACACGCTCTCCTTGATAATACCACTTTTCATTCCGCGAAAATCTACCTCCACCACATCTAAATATCATAATATTTTATTTTTCTAACTTGACAAACAGATTCCAAGAGTTGCAGTACGCCTCAAGCCTATTGATCATAAACTTTAAGCCATCCACTGTGTCTGTCAGGAACACCATGTCGTCAGCATACCTAAGTCCAGGTATTTTTTCCCCGCCAAGCGTAATTTCGCCGCCTATAGAATCTCTGATGTCATTTATATAAAGGATAAACAGTAGCGCGCTTAAAATACAGCCCTGCTTCACCCCCATAGATGTGTGTCTGCACAACATAGATGTTGTGTCTTCAGATATGCAATAGATGTTGTGTCTTCAGATATGCAATCTCCATCCCATACATATGCCACATTTTATCCGTACATCGCTCTTAAAATATTTATTGTCTTGCTTGACAACGCAATTTTATAAAGTTTATAAAAGAGGGCTTCTCGAGGTATGAATCGAAGGCTGCACGGAAGTCAACAAAAAAAGCAAACTGTTTTTTTATTTTTCCTTTTATATAACTCAGCAATATTAACGAGAGCAAATATTTGCTCCACCGTTAAATAGTTTTTTCTGAACCCCGCCTGGAGTTCATTTCATACTTTTTTATTTTCTACCCACGGTATAGGCCTGTTATAGAGCAAAGATGCGAACAATTTAGACGATGTGTTTAGGAAGGATATACTTCTGTAGTTATTTGCATCGTCATAGGTTCCTTTTTTGTGAAGTGGGTATCGATTTCCTAAAGTTTTTGTTGTTGTTAATTTGACTATAAACTCTTTTGTACAGTTTTTGTAAAACTCAAAGGGAATCCTGTCTTCTCCAGGTGGTTTTTTCTAATTTTTTTCATTGTCGACGGTTTGTTGAACTTCGGAGATGGTAAACGGGGCATCCAGAAAATTGTCGAAAATGCAAACTGAACTGCTGGGGATGTTTGCGCGGTGTTTAGCAGTTTGTAGAAATGATCCCGGAGTTCTGGTACTTCCAGAGATGAGGCGATGACATTAGGCTGTCTATTTATCGGTCTTACTACTTTCCAGAATTCAACTGAGGATTTCGACCTATTTATAACAGCAATATTTTGATTCTCGAATGCTATCCCCTTGGTATTGCAGATACGTTTAAAGTTCGCCATAAAGAGTTTTAAAAATGTCTGAATTATGGGATCGTAGCAGCTTAAGTAGCGCAATTTTCTAGCAATTAAGTACTCAGCATCAAACTATTTTTGTTTATAACAAATATAATGGTAATACCATATAGTTGAAAGCAGATGGGAAGTGGTTGTGGCGACCTGGACGTTGATGGTCTATGTCCTTGTCCAGGCATCAGCAGTCTACATCGAAACTTACTTGGCAAACCTTTCTTTGAAGAATTAGAGGAACTAAATACATACCAATGTCGATGACTATGAATTTCTGCAACAAATCCGGTTAGACAAGATTCCTATTCGAGACGGGCTCAACCACGTCAAACAGACAAATTTACTTGTAAGCAGTGTCGCTTCCTGAATTTCGGAGGTTCTGAGGCGAGATTTTTTGTGGGGGCCCCTAATTTTACTGTTCAATTTTAACGAACAAATGTTATTCAAGTGTAAAATCACCCCTCTCTTTTCTTTCGCTTTTATGGCAATTTTTTACCTTTTTCGTTTTTTCACAATTTTTTTTTTTTGCGGGATTCAGAAACGGGGGCACTTGAAGGTGAGGGCCCTGAGGCAATTGCCTCACTCACCTCCAGGTAAAAGCGATTCATTTATTTAGCCTTCGCTTTCCGGAGGGGTTTAGCCGCTCACACGACTTTGTCGCTCCGCTAAGGGTATGTCAACAACTGTCAAGCAGGCGGCTGGGGCTAAGTCTATTGGAGAATAGTTTTGTGCGGGCCAACAGGGGTAAGTGGGGCGCTTCGTGCTAATCATTTATTTAAACTCCGCTTTCCGGAAGGGTTTGGCCGCTCACGCGACTTCGTCGCTCCGCTAAGGGTGTGTCAACAACTATCAGGCAGGCGCCTGGGGCTAGGTCTATTCGAGAACAGTTTTTTTCCGGCAAACAGGAGGTAAGTGGCGCGCTTTGCGGTATTCATTTATTTAAACTTCGCTTTCCGGTGGGGTTTAGATGCTCACGCGACTTTGTCGCTCCGCTAAGGGTATGTCAACAACTGTCACACAGGCTCCTAGGGCTAATTCACCGCTTTGTTAAAGGTATTCATTTTGGTCTACGGTCGTCTTTTGTTTGGACCTGCGTTGCAAAGAATTGCTTAAAAACTTTTGGGCGGTTGTTCATTTGGGAGTTTTGGACGATTATTCGCATAACATTTTGACATATTTTCACTTTTGGCATTTTGGGCGATCTTTCACTATGAATAATAGCCCAACATATAAAAATGCGTAAACCCCCAAATGAAAGTGAATATTCGGTCAACAAATGTTAAGTTTTTTTTTGTGCGATTGTTCATTTTTGGAATCTGGGCGATTTTGTTTTGGGTGGATATTCGCACAGTCGTTCATTATTAACATGGGCTGACGCCATTACTGAGGTAATTCGCCTTGTAATGGAATTATACATACCCCACTCCACCCAAAAGGTAGCCTCCAGGAAGCCGTGGTTGAACACGGATTGTGAGCATGCTACTGCAGTCAGGAATAGATAGAAGGTAGACGGTCCAATCAAAGAGGGCTTCGAAAGCGCTGTTTAACCAGAAACTTGAACTGAACAAAAGACATCTGCAGACATCTCGGGGCGCTGTAATAGTGTTGCTTTATTATGTTAGTAGAAGTAGTCTCCTGGACGTCCGAAACAGGCGAGGGGCAGATGTGGGGATAGTACGTGATCACCATCTTATGATAGCTACTCTCCAACTACGCACTGCTGCAGTTCGAAGATCCCACGACAACACAAGAATGCCCAGGTTCAACATCGATAGACTTAGTGATCCCTCAGTGCGCCAACAATTAAGGGAGCACATTTCGCAAGGTGTGGAAGCAATCAGCAGCTCAATGTCCGCAACCATCCAAGACCATTGGTGTGCTGTGAAAAATGTTTTTACATCTGGTGCTGAAAGAATTGTCGGTCGATCGCAGGGAAGACATAGGGCGTAGCTTTCCGAGGATACCTGGAGACAGATTGACGAACGAAAACAGCTGAAAGCTCGCGTTGCAGCTACCCCAGCAGCAGGGAGAAGCGAGCTAGAGTCGCTATATCGCATGAAGATGAGAGAAGTTCAGCGTAGCGTATGACGTGACAAGCGCAACTACATCAACGCGCTGGCTACAGAAGCAGAAGAAGCTGCACGGAGGTGCGACAGCAGGACCGTCTACAGAATCACGAAAGAGCTGACAGGTGGTCGCAGCTCCAGCCAACACCCAGTGAAAAGCCTAGACGGCTCCTTGCTCATTTCGGATGAGGACCAGCTCAAGAGATGGAAAGAGCATTTTGCTACGGTTTTGAACCGTGTATTCGCTAACGATATGCTCCCAAATCAGACTGAGATGCCCGAGGTGAGAAGTTCCCGAATACGCACCACGACTCCCAGTAAAGATGAGATCATTACCGCGATCAAGGCACTCAAAACCAACAAAACGGTAGGACTTGACGGTATTCCAGCGGAGCTCTTACGAGCAGCGCCAACAACATCGGCTGAGCTTTGGCTTCCACTTATAGAGAGAGCTTGGGAAGCTGAGAGCTTTCCTAACCAGTGGAAAAAGAGAATGATCGTCAAGCTTCCTAAGAAAGGAAATTGAATGGAGTGCGGAAACTGGAGGGGTATCTGCGTGCTGCCTGCTGTAGCTAAGATAATAGCTAAAATCATCCTTGAGCGAATCAAACAACATCTCGAAGACACACTCGATGCCGAACAAGCAGGTTTCCGCTCTGGATCCTCCTGTGCCGACCACATCAACACCCTGCGGATTATCATCGAACAGTGTGTTGAATATCGATCGCCACTGCACCTGCTGTTCATCGATTTTGAGAAGGCGATCGATAGTGTCAACAGGGAGTTTATTTGGCGTGCCTTACGCAGTAGAGGCATTCCCGATAAACTAATAACTATTATCAAAGCTACATATGAAGGCTCCAAATGTCACGTTCGGCACAGGGGAAGGTTGTCTGAGGAATTTGAGATCCAAAGTGGGGTAAGACAAGGCAGGATACAGCCTATTATTATTATTATTCTAATATTATTCCTATTGGTCATTACCGATGTGCTTCATGCAGTTTTGTTGACGGGAAACAGAGGAATTCGATGGACTCTTACATCTCAACTGAAACATCTTGACTACGCAGACGATGTGTGCTTACTCTCCCACAGAATTATGGACCTCCACCAAATGACAGCAGATGTGGAGAGGTAGGCAGGTGTCGTCGGGCTGAAAATTAATACGACAAAAACTAAAATTATCAGCCTTGGAACAAACTCATCGCTCAAATATGCATTGCTGGACAACCAGTAGAGAGAGTAGAGGATTTCCAGTATCTTGGGAGTATTGTCTCGACCGATGGTGGAACCGAACTGGATATAGCCAACAGGATCGCCAAAGCAAAGTCCGCGTTCGGGATGTTGTCCAAAATATGGCGAAGCAATGCAATCAGTTTGAGCACCAAAATAAGACTGTTCCGCTCCAACGTTGAATCCGTGCTGCTTTATGGTTGCAGCATGTGGAGAGTGACCACTACTATCACCAGAAAGCTGCAAACGTTCGTTATTAGGTGTATGCGCAATATCTTAAGGATTTTCTGGCCCAATCGTATCTCTAACGAACACCTTTACGAGAGAACGGGTCAGGAACCAATAGGCACAACTATCCAACGGCGGAAGTGGCAGTGGATTGGTCACACGTTCCGAAAGGGTGACAGCTCCATAGCGAACCATGCTATGCAATGGAACCCTCTAACTCAGGGCGGCAGAAGACCTGGCGGTCCGAGGAGAACATGGCGCAGAACAGTCGAGAAGGAGGCATGGCAGTTAGGGAAAAGTTGGGGAGAACTCAGACACATTGCCAGAAACCGTACACGAAGGCGCGTAGGCGTAGTAGAGGCCCTAGGACCCACAAGGGGGTACAGGACATAAGTAGTAACTAAGTATGTTATTTTATTATATTCACCTTTCCTGAGAGAAGATTATACAAAAAAATGTAAGTCAGTTCGCAGAGATCATCAAAGAAAGGAGCCCCTAGATGAAGCAGTCTTTTTGGGACAAAGCCAGACACATGCATAGCAGCTAAATAATGGTTTCCTGCTCCTCTTGCTCTATACAACTACTGCAGAAGTCATTAGAAAGTAGGCCCAACCTTTTAGCGAAAAGCTTCAATCGTAAGAGACCGCCAGACTCTTCACTGAACGCGTATCCTGGAATCTCTCAATCACCCCTATGCCGCCAGCAACAAGTGCCGAAGACCAGTGGCAACGCTGCCAACATGCCATCAGAAACGCCGCGACTGATGTGCTGGGTCTCGCTCGACCACCACCGCGAAACCCCTGGTTTGACGAAGAATGCCGGCGAGTGCATGCAGCAAAACAAGATGCATATAAAGCGGCACTGCAACGGAAGACGAGAGCTGCTCGTGAGCTCCACGAGCATAAGAGATGGGAAGAACATCGACTTCTCCAAAAGTAGAAGAAAGAGCATGAGAATCGCGCGTGCGAGAATCTCGAGAGTTTATACTCCAGGAACAATGTACAGAAAATTTAGCAAAAGGTAAAAAGAACGTGTCAGAGAAGCAATACCCGTCCAGAAACCTGTAGACATGAAAATGAAAATATCGAAGTAGAATCACAGTCGGTGTTGAGAATATGGAAAAACTACTTCTGCAGACTGTATAACGGCGACGAAGGCCAACATCCCGCTGTCAGGCAGAATGCGCCGTTCAACATAGACGATGATAGTCAAAATTTCCATCCACCTGACCAAAACGAAGTGAGGATAGCGATATCCAAGCGGAAATTCAACAAGACTGCTGCATCTGACGGCTTACCGGCCGAACTTTTCAATGCAGCTGGTGATGAATTGGTAGAGTGCATACATCAACTCATCTCTAAAATTCGGTCAGACGAGTGTATGCCTGATTAATGGAGACCCCGTCAACTGCGCCAATTATAGAGGCATCAGTCTCCTCAACATCGCAAACAAAATTTTTTCTGCGATATTGTGTGAACGCCTGAAACCGTTTATCAACAGCCTGATTGGACCCTATCAGTGCGGTTTCAGGCCAGGAAAGTCCACCATCGATCAAATCTTCACACTTCGGCAGATCCTAGAGAAAACCCAAGAATTCCAAATCGATACTCACCATCTCTTTATCGATTTTAAGGCCGCCAATGACAGCATCTATAGAGAAGAGCTTTATAGAGCCATGTCTGGTTTTGACATCCCTGCCAAACTTGTTCGTCTGTGCAGGCTGACGATGGAGAACGCTCGCTACTCTATCGAGGTCGACAATGACCTCACCGAGACATTTGATGTCAAAAACGCTGACGCGCTGTCATGCGACTTCTTTAGTATTGTACTTGAACGGATTCTGAGGAACTCACAAGCCAACACCGGAGGCACAATCTATTACAAGTCTATACAACTGCTTGCATACGCCGACGATATAGACATTATTGGAAGAACTCAGCGGGCTGTTACCGTTGCGTTTGCAAGCATTGAGGCGGAAGCGGCCAAAATGGGTTTAGCGATAAACGAGGGCAAAACCAAGTATATGCTGTCAACAAGAAGGGACAATCAACACCGACGAATTAGACAGAATTCGTCACAGTCGACAGCTATAACTTCGAGGTAGTAAGGTACTTTGTCTACCTTGTCTCTGCTACAAACTCAAAAAATAACATCAGCGTAGAAATCAAGCGAAGAATAACTCTTGCCAATCGCTGATTTTTGGGCTTATAAGGCATTTCAACAGTAAATCCTTATCTCGAACAACTAAGGAGACTCCGATAAGACTCTGATCATCCCAGTTCTACGTAGGTGGCGCACACAAGTTCAAGGGGACCTCGACCAACTTGGAGTGCGCAACTGAAGGCAATTAGCTAAAGACCGAGCTAAATGGAGAGGCTTGTTGGTTGAGGCCCAGATTCACCCCGAACTGTAGCGCCACCTAAGTAAGTAAGTAACCTTTTTAACATGTTGGTCCATCAGACAGTGCCCATTGAGGGCAGCGATAACGTAGCTGATCCAGCCTAGACCAGATCTTTCCCATCTGTGCTTGGTTGGTGCTAATAGCGTCCAGTTTTAGTAGATGTTTGCAAGAACCGAAAGACATACCCAGAACCCTTAGAGGCATACCTTGTCTGGCGAGCTTGTCAGCCTTCACTTGTTGAACTGCTCCATCATCTCCTTGAGAAACAGTAGGCAGCAGTTTAAGGTGGCTTTTGAAGTGAACGAGCATGATTCCAGAGACTTGAGATCCGCTCGTAGCAAAATTGCAGGCATTTCTGGTGTTTGGGTTATTACACTTCTGATTAAAAATTATAGGTTTGCATAGGAATTTTCTCATTATTTTGTTTCTTTATGAATAAATGACTTCATCTATTCTTTGGAAGAATACCATAAAAACTTACGGCACAATAAAAACCTACGGCATCGAAAAGTTAAAACCAGCGCTGGCTAAGGGTAAACGCTTGTGGTCTTTCGGGCGCCTACATGTTAATAGTACTTGGGTGGCCCGATTCGTTGGTTGAAAGAATTTCGCACTATGGGAAATACTTCGATTGAGATACCGGACGGCTTTCGGCCTCCAATGTAAGTACTCAAGGCGCCGTTAGGCGGCGCGAAACCACACACCGAGAACTAGCGTACGTCCACGCCTTTCATATGAAAGCCGGAGGATTTTCAATTTTGAAAGCAGGGCCTTTTCCGGGGGATTTTGAAACATAATATTTCTTTGCAGGAGATTTTGGTACGGGGGCTTTTAAGTAAATGTTTGAATTTAAAACATATCCTGTGTCGGTTGCAGGGCATTTTGCAACGACGGATATTTTAGGGATCCCATACTAACTCCATCGTCATTAAATCTAATTCAATGCTGGGCTGTATAAAAAGATGGTCTAAAGAAATAACGATGCTTACGTTATTCTTGCAGAAGACTTCTATTTCGTACGTTTCCACCTTGAGTATAAAGGTTGAGTCAACAGCTAGTGTGGAAGTTTTTATTAAATTAAGTACAGACTTTTTGTGGAATTAATATAGAACTTTGATTAATGAAGTTCGGTCTATGGCAATTATGAGTGGAAGACAACATCGTACATGTGACCAACACGACTTCTGTTGTAAGCGACCATCCGAAGGTCAAAATTATCGATGACTTTTTGAAAAATAAGTGGGTCAATGGCCGCAATTTCAGTTTTCAAATTATCCTGGCGATCGAACATCCATTTAACAGATCGGCGACGTCGTAGGTGGTGCAAATTGTTGTCTAATTTGGATTTTATAGGCGTGCAAATGAAGATCAACTTTTAAAATTCGCCGTCAAGTGTCATAAGTCCAATTGTTGACTTCGGCGACAAATTGAGGTGCCTGGCTGGTTCTGAACACTTTCGCTCACAGTGGTGATGTTCTGCGTGTACGTGCTGACCAAGCATGCTGATATGGAGTTTGACCCAATACCGAACCAGTTTCTTCAAAACGCTTCACCATTGCACGAATTCCGGACTCACTAAGGCGATTATGTTGACTGAAAAATTCACGAATTTTACGAAATGTTACTTTTACAGATCGCCCATTTTCGTAATTAAATTGAATAACAAAAATGGTGGGCAAAATCGCATCATCACCTCCACGCGGTGCCCGCTGGATAGCTATCTGATAGTGAACTAACGATGAGCGTATGCTGAGTCTGACGATATATGTGTAGCTGAACACTCAGACCTGCGTAAGCACATCTGGGTGAACTTCAGCGCGCATATGTCTAACCGGACGAGGCATCTCTTGTTGACCTGACCGGCTGAAATATGCGTCTCAGAAGTCTAGCAAGTGCTCCTCAGAGCACGTTAGGGTATTGAAAAAGAGATGGTGGCGGATGAACCCTTAATGGGCCAACGGCAGCGCTCATATCCCCGAAGTGGGTTACTGACATCGGTGTATCCGGCCTCTTGTCCTAGGGGTACAAAAAAAAAGGATCTGGCCCTCCAGGTTGGGGGTTGTGCCATCGGGTTAACTTCCTTACCGCGTAAAAAACCTTTGGTTACGAAGCAACCAACAGCCTCGGATACGGATGATCTTACTGCTGACGACCCATGCAAACGTAAAAAGGACAACGATCTTCGTGTCTGCACATGGAATGTTAGGTCGCTCTACAAACCACGTGCAGCCGAACAACTTGCGGAGGCCCTAGAGTGTCTCAAAGCAGACATTACCGGCATCCAAGAAGTGCGATGGGATGGGCCGGGCAAAAGGAGTATGAAAAACTGCGACATCTACTACGGCGATTGCTACAGACAAAAAGGACAGCATCTATTCGGGTGCGGATTTGTCATTGGCATGTGAACGAGCGCCTTATGACTATCCGTATCAAGGCTAAATTTGCCAACATTAGCCTAATATGCGTTCACGCCCCTCATGAGGAGAAGGATGACGCGACAAAGGATGACTTCTACCAGCTCTTGGACAAGACGTATGAGCAATGCCCTAGCCACGACGTTAAAATTATCCTAGGCGACTTTAACGCAAAGCTAGGAAGAGAGGAAGTCTTTAGTAGCGTGGTCGGAAAGCATAGCCTGCACGACAACACTTCCGGCAACGGACTCAGGCTTATCGACTTTGCGGCGGGGCGAAACTTTGTTGTAGCTAGTACGCAGTTCCCACGTCTCGATATTCACAAAGGAACATGGCTCTCCTTTGATCGAAAAATCGTCAACCAAATCGATCACATTGCGATCGACGCAAGGCACTCTTCCAGTATTCTGGGTGTCCGAACTTTCCGAGGAGCCAACGTGGACTCGGATCACTACCTAGTTGTAGCCAAGGTACGGATGCGGATATCCACAACGGAGCGAAATCAACGAAATGCTGTCAGGAAATTTGACGTCGAAAAGTTACAATCGCAAGAGACCGCCAGAACCTTTGCCGATCGTGTTTCTTCTAATCTCAATCTTAGTCCTATGCCGCCAGCAGCAAATGCGGAAGACCACTGGCAGCGTTGCCAAAAAGCCATCAGAGATGCCGCCTCTGATGTACTAGGTTTCTCTCGCCCACCACAATGCAACCCCTGGTTTGATGAGGAATGCCGGCAAGCACATGCAGCAAAACAAGAGGCGTACAAAGCGGCGCTGCATAGAAGGACTAGAGCTGCTTACGAGCTCTACGTGCGCAGGAGAAAAGAGGAACATCGACTTCTCAGAAAGAAGAAAAAAGAGCATGAGAAGCGCTCGATCGAGGAGATTGAGAGACTTTATTGCAGGAATAATGTTCGAAAATTTTACCAAAGGGTGAAAAGAACATGCCAGGGTTTCAAAGCCAGAACAGAAGCCTGCAGGGACGAAAATGGCAACATAGTAGTAGAATCGCAGTCGGTGCTGAGGATATGGAAGGAACACTTCTGCAGACTGTTAAATGACGATGATGATCAATATTCCGCTGTCAGGCAGAATGAGCCATTCAACAGTGACGATGGCAGTCAAAATTCCCGTCAACCCGATCATAATGAAGTAAGGATAGCAATATCTAAACTCAAATCCAACAAAGCTGCTGGAGCCGACGGCCTTGCCGCTGAACTTTTCAAGGCCGGAGGAGATGAGTTGGTAAGGAGCATGCACCAGCTCATCTGTAAAATCTGGTCGGACGAAAGTATGCCCGATGAATGGAACCTCAGCATCGTTTGCCCGATCCTGAAGAAAGGAGACTCTCTGGACTGCGCCAACTACAGAGATATAAGTCTCCTAAATATCGCATATAAGGTCCTGTCTGCCGTACTATGTGAACGCCTCAAACCGATCGTCAACAACCTGATAGGTCCTTATCAGTGCGGTTTCAGGCCTGGAAAGTCCACCGTTGACCAAATATTCACACTACGGCAGATCTTGGAAAAAACCCATGAATATAAAATCGATACGCACCACCTCTTCATCGATTTCAAAGTTGCCTATGATAGCGTGTATAGAGACGAGTTATACAGAGCCATGTCTAGTCTTGGCATCCCTGCCAGGCTCGTCCGTTTGTGCAAAATGACGATGGAAAACTCTCGCTGCTCCATCAAAGTTGGTAAGAACATCACCGAACCGTTCGATGTCAGGAAAGGTCTTAGACAAGGTGACGCGCTATCATGCGATCTCTTTAATATAGTACTTGAGAGAATTGTACGAAACTCACAAGCCAACACCGGAGGTACAATCTTTTACAAGTCTGTACAACTACTCGCTTATGCCGATGACATTGACATAATCGGAAGAACTCAGGGTGCCGTCAATGGGGCATTTACGAGTATTGAGATCGAGGCAGCAAAGATGGGTCTAGCGGTCAATGAAAGCAAAACAAAATATATGCTGTCTACAAAAAAGGACACCCAACATCGGCGTCTTGGGCAGAACGCCATAATAGACAGATACAATTTTGAGGTAGTAAAGGATTTTGTCTACCTAGGCTCTATGGTCAGCTCCGCAAATGACATGAGTGGATAGATCACACGGAGAATTACTCTTGCCAATCGTTGTTTCTATGGGCTAAAACGGCAATTGAGTAGCAAAGTCCTACCTCGAACTACTAAGGTAACTCTTTATAAGACATTAATCATCCCAGTCCTGCTGTATGGCGTAGAGGCATGGGCTTTGAAAAAACCGGATGAGGATGCCCTTGGTTATTTCGAGAGAAAAGTTCTTCGAGCGATCTTTGGTCCCGTCTGCATAGACGGTGAGTGGAGGAGAAGGTACAATGCCGAACTATACGGCCAGAACTATACTTAGCCAGAAGAGTTCACATACAGCGACTAAGATGGCTGGGTCATTTAGAGCGGATGGAGCCCAACCTTCCCGCTAAGAAAGTCTTCGAATCCACCCCGGACGGACGGCGCAGTAGAGGACGACCTCGCGGTAGGTGGCGCAAACAAGTGGAGGGGGACCCCAACCAACTTGGCGTGTGCAACTGGAGGCAGTTGGCTCGTAACCGCGCTGGCTGGAGAGGTTTGTTGGTTGAGGCCCAGGTCCACCCCGGACCGTAGCGCCATCTAAGTAAGTAAGTAAGTAAGTAACAAAAATGCATTATTGCGTGATAATCGACTCCATGGCTAAAATTGCCAAGGGTTAACTTGACATCTGTCAAAGAGGTAAGAGGTCAGTAAATGACAATACTTGACAGCCAATATCCACACCGTCTGTTGGCTCACCCTTTACTTCTTAAGTGTAGACTCCATTTAATTATATCATGGGACGATAAATAAACTTATTAGCCACATGTGCAATGTATATATGAAACTTGAACTCGAGTCTTGTAGACTTTGATATAAGTAAAGCTAGTCTTAAAAAACTGCTACACAGGAGTATTTTACCTGGTCAGATTTTGTATTAATTGTGATTAGAAAGTGTTATTATTGAAATTTATATTTAATTATTTAAAAAAAAAATTATAACAAATAAATATTTTGCCAACAGCCCTTTAAGTGCCTTAGCCTAGCTTCCCGCAACCACTCGTAATGTGTGCGTTATTTTTTTCACACGAATGGAGGGGACCTACAGTTTAGTGTTGTATCAGAAGGTCAATTTGTGTTGAGGAGCTCGTGATGCTTGTCAGACGTTCGCGAGAGGTTGGACCTTGAAAAAACTTTTTGGTCGTTTTTAGTGATTCGAACTTGGACCTCGAGCGCAGTGATCTGACACACTAACCACTTGCGCCACGACAGCGTCAACATTTTTTTATTTTACGAGCCGTAATATTGTTTATTTTGTGCTTGTGCAAGTATTGTATGATAAAATATGTATAATAGTTTTGTCTCTAACAACTGACTCGCACTAAGTGATAGGGATGCGGAAGCATTTTGTATGCTTGGCAATTCTTCTGCTCGTGGTAGCTTCTTGCTAGAGGAGGTCGACGACGCAGATCTAATAGTGCTGAAAAAAAAAGAAGTTTTCTTTTAAAACCAACGGAGGGACGAATTGGCGGAGGAGCAAAGCTGAATCAACACGCCTTACTTTTATTTATTTCTATAAAGGTGTACTCTAATTTGTTCTCTACTTTACGAACATGATCCAATATAAGTATAGTGAGGCAGTCAAAAACTACGCTTTCTTGATGAAATGCACTGGAAATTGTTGACGGGCAGCGTTTAGGTTTGGCTAAATAAGGTAACAGCTGTGAAGATATCATAAAATATTGGGCACTATAATGGGTCCATCATGATCGCTGGAGAACATTTATTAAAGGCACAGAGACCCCCTTAAGGTTGAGTACTTTAATGTGGTTAACATAACCGATATCCTCCAAATCATTGAAAAAGTAACAGCCTATGTCTTTCCTTCGGATACAGGAAGGATCTTAGATACTCTATGAGCCTCTATGATTGCCTATCTTAAGCCAGCCGTTTTATGGTTTTATTAAAATCCAGTTCCTTTTGCTGCACACGAGTTAGTCTTATGTCACACGATAGCAGCTCCCCTCTTTCCTCGTTTCCTGTAATACCACAGTGCACAGATACCCAACATAATCTGACACAGTTCTGCGAACATAATGAGCATTGTGCGGCAATTCCTGACTATTTTAGACTTGATGACAGAGGAGTCCAGTGTCTTAAGCATAGCCTGACTCTTACTGTAAATGACGGTATCCTTGTTAAGCACACATTGATTTAATCTCAAGTAATCCGCAGCATTAAGTACCGGGACACAGTAAAGGTGTCCGGAAGTCGTAGGAAGATTTGTAGGTTTATCCCCTGAGAATTAATAGATCACCACGTTCCCTTATCAGTCATGGATCCATCCGTATAGATTAAAATACAATTATATGCTGCTTAAATTAAAGTCAAACTTTATTAAATACAATTTCAAATCACGATATATTTATGACATAAACAACCTAGTTACAACAACAATTAACACGTATATTCATTCAATTTCACTTCATCGATAACCATTTACTGAATTCCTTGCCGTAGTTCAGATCAAACGTAAATTTAGATTGTTCGATGTCTGGCCGAACTTTTTTAGTTTTGTTAGCTGATCGACCGAGACGATCTTTCTTACGATTTGTTAGAAAATTCCAAATCGTTAAAGTTTCATCATTGCCAGCAGTCGCCAGTTGCATTCCGTTTGGGCTCCACATCATAAATCGAACACAGCTGTCAGGTACGCGAAGGACATCAACCACGCGATCAAGGGAAGACATGACCAGGATCTCCGATTGAATGCATCCGTCGGTACCTGCAGATAAAACAAAAATTTGTTGGAGCATGTAAGCAAATGTTGTATTGTGCATACTCGTATATATTCTCGAAATCATCAACGTAAAAGGTGGAATAATCTCTCTAGCTTAAAAAGAATTAGAGAGTAGAGACTTGGACCTCTAGAAGAACTTTTTACAAAAAATGTAAGCATTCTAATAAGTGAACGGTACACATAAGACGATGTGTATATGGTATGTAATATTCAAAGGTTATGAAAAGGAGTGTGACGGATAAGGACTCATCACGTTCACTCGGAGACCTAAAAGACCATTGTAGATCCCCTTTCGAAAACCAAATAAACCTATCCTGTTAATGACCGGCTTAAAAACCACCCCTACTCTTTGTGAAGTGAAGTAGATCCGATATCTAAGATCCGGTTGCATCTGGTGTGCTTGCGAAGAGCATGGATCCTAAGGCATATAGGCGTCGTTCTTGCAGGGCGGGGAGTGTCATAGCAGATGTTGGATTGATTCCTTTTCTCCATAGCTTCTCCATAAATTGTTAGACTCTACTTTTCATTTAAAGGGCATGACTCCTGGCGCAGTATCCTGTGATTACTCCAGTTAAATGCCAGAAGGCTCTTTCCTTTTACTTATGTAGTTTAATTTCGGCCATAACGTACGAGAGGTGGCACAGTCCTCCCTGGATGGCCAATATAAGTTGGGCTCTTTATAATTAGAATTGTTTTTACGAGTTTTTCACTTGTCCGATATAATTATTTCGTGCACTATAATCTTAAATACTATAAATGCAAAGTCGATTTTCCTTGTGAACACCGTTTCTCGAAAACTACTAGACGTAGGTACTTGAAATTTTGCACAGTTATTCCTTATTTTGCCCAAATGCGAGATAAGAAGGGATTTTCCGAAATTCAAGGTCTAAGGCCGGTAATTATCAAGCGCTCTTAAATCCATTTTAATTTTATGAAGCTCTTAGTTTTAAATTTTTGCTGCGTATTCACCAAGCACTAATAAGTTTGTGCCCGTGCTAATTCGAATATGCGAAAAATTAATTTTCGGATTTCTAAACGCGTTCTAAAATGAGTTTCCGAACTCTCTTTCGAACTGGGAGAAATTCCAATGAAAAAGAAAACATCGTATTTTCCTGATTTTTGTCAGAATTAATCACGGTACATTTTATTTTTTATTTGGTTGGCAGTTCTTTTAAAGGAAATGCTGGAGGCATTAAATTCATCGGCATTTCTTCTTTTGCATTTCGCCAATGCAGGTTGTCCTTTGTTTGGTCTGAGTGACAGTTCACAGCTGATTTCGAAAATTTTCGAAATTCCTTAGTTATGAGCAATCATAACTTAAGAGTGGGTGGGACCACTCATAAGTCTTATGAGCGCTAATAAATCTGCACTATTATTTGTTGGTGAATAGGTTTATGAAGCTCTTAGCTTAAGATTGGTCGAATACAGGCCTAAGTGGCATAAAGGGGGTTGAAATCGAATTTTCCATCTGTAAATATTGATTCCACAGCCGTAGCTCAGTACTGGCTCTCCGGATTAAAAAATAAACAATATGTGAATTTAGTAAATTCGCCGCTGATTCATTTAAGGTATAAAACATCCTTCTGCGTTGTCCTGTAGCTGAGCAATGCTAAAAACAATTAATCAAATCATTGCCCACAATTTTCCTTCAGTGGAGACCACGGCAAGCAGTCATGCACAGTGGCTATCGTTGCAATAGTACGAGTATGTGTGTGTGAGTATATCGGCGCGCTATAACATGATCATGTTTTGAACGTTAGTGTGATCTCTTCTAGAATAGAAATAGGTATTGAAAAAAATTATTATCGAATTCAAGACATTTTAAATTTTATTAATTAGGATATGCATGTGTCATCAAAACCTCATACAATTAAGAGATTTGACAATATACGCGTACATGCACGTACAGACATAGAAACATTGCAATATTTTTCCATTTTGTTAGATAAGATAGATTTAAAATAAATTATTAACAATGTGGCGTAGGCAGTATATTGCAGATTGTTTTCTTAATCTTAGATTTCCTTTTCTGTTATGCGTGTACCTGGTTGACGGATTCTGTTTGTGTTGTGAGCGGGTTTGTGTATGCTCCGGTGGGGATTCCCACGGGAGAAGTTATAATTGAGTTTACACGTTTTTGGTAGTGCACTCAGTTGGAAATTATATTTCAACAATTAAATAACCGTCAACTTAAATGCGAGCGAAGCAAGGCGAGCACTGGTCAGCTAGTACATATATGTATAATAGACAGAATAATTGAAGGGCATTTGTCCTCTCTTTACAGTTATTGGACTCTTCTTGTCATTACTGGCAGAGAAAACTGAAGCCTAATTTGGGAAGAATTGATTTGTTCGTTAACGGCTAAGCGTATAATTGTCCCTTAATTCTTTTGTCAACTTTTGGTGAACGACTAGATCTCTTTTTTTTCATAATTATCAAGATATTTTAAGAAATTTCGGATAGTATGCTTATTTCGATGTATTTCCTCCGCTATTCCACTAATGGTTTAACTATTTCTTTTAAAATTTATAATTTGTAGCCTCTCATCCACGGTAAGTGCCTATCCCGTGGTTGAAACAAAAATAACTTTTTTTTTTGATTAAAAATTAACTAAGCGCACTAAACTAACGTGCGTAGGAAAAAAGAGGAACATCGACGAAAGAAGAAAAAGGAGCATGAGAAGCGCTCGATCGAGGATATTGAGAGGCTTTATTGCAGGAATGATTTTCGAAAATTTTACCAAAAGGTAAAAAGAACATACCAGGGTTTCAAAGCCAGAACAGAAACCTGCAGGGACGAAAATGGCAAAATAGTAGTAGAATCGCCGTCGGTACTGAGGATATGGAAGGAACACTTCTGCAGAATGTTAAACGGGGATGATGACCAATATTCCGCTGTCAGGCAGAATAAGCCATCCACCAGTGACGATGACAGTCAAGATTCCCGTCAACCCGATCAAAATGAAGTGAGGATAGCGATATCTAAACTCAAATCCAACAAAGCTGCTGGAGCCGATGGCCTTTCCGCCGAACTTTTCAAGGCCGGAAGAGATGAGTTGGTAAGAAGCATGCATCAGCTCATCTATAAAATCTGGTCGAGTGAAAGTACGCCCGATGAATGGAATCTCAGCACGTTTGCCTGATTCCTGAAGAAAGGAGACCATTTGAACTGCGCCAACTACAGAGGTATAGGTCCTCAACATCGCATATAAGATCCTGTCAGCCGTATTATGTGAACGCCTAAAACCGATCGTCAACAACCTGATAGGTCCTTATCAGCGCGGTTTCAAACCGGGATAGTCCATCATTGACCAAATATTCACACTACGGCAGATCTTGGAAAGATCTTTGGGGAACTGCATTGCGATTGATCGGGAAACTACTGACTGCCAAAAGCTTGGCTTGGGCCAGTAGCGCAACAATCAAGTTCGTGATGAAGTGCTTACTTTACCTCCTACTGGTAGTCCCCGGGGAACTATACCCTTATACGTGTAGGCTAAAATTGTAAGTGCGGGTTGTCTAGGGCTAGGTAACGTGGGCCAGCAACCTGCGTTACCGAATATTGCCCGCTACGGAAACCGACACTATGCCTCAGATAAGGAATGATCACATGTTGACGACTTTTGGCTATTGTACCCGGTCAAAGTTAGGTTTCTGGAATGTAAAGACGCTCCTCGACTCGGGAAGCGAAGGTCCTTACAATACTAGATTCCTCCAATTGGGAAACGAATTCATGCGATGCGGTATAAACTGGACATTTTGGGGGTAAGTGAAGTAAGATGGTTAGAAGCGGGCGAGTACCAGCCTCCAACGCGTAACACTGTACTACTCTATTCTGGAAGACCAGCCGGAGGTCCGCGGGAATATGGAGTCGGACTACTGCTAACAACAACAGCACGCAAGGGCCTAATTTCCTGGCAGCCTCATGGTGATAGGATTTTGACGGCCAGATTCCGGACTAGAGTACGACGCGTCACCATCATACAGTGTTACGCCCCTACGAATAGTTCATCTGATGGCGAAAAGGAGAGCTTCTACAATCTCTTAAGCGCCGTCTTCAACACAACACCAAATGGAGACATTGTCATAGTGATGGGGGACTTGAATGCCAAGGTAGGCAATGACAACAAAGGGCTCAAACATGTAATCGGGAAGCATGGACTAGGCAACCACAATGACAACGGCGAAAGGTTTGTGCATTTCTGCAATGCCAACCGCCTTGTGATAGGTGGCACCATGTTTGAGCACAAGACCTGCCACAAAGTCAGCTGGATTTCCAATGACAGGCAAGCAACCTCCAATCAAATTGACCATTTTGCCATCAGCCGCCGCTTTAGAAGTAGTCTCCTGGACGTCCGAAACAGGCGAGGGGCAGATGTGGGGATAGTACGTGATCACCATCTTATGATAGCTACTCTCCAACTACGCACTGCTGCTGTTCGAAGATCCCACGACAACACAAGAATGCCCAGATTCAACGTCGATAGACTTAGCGATCCCTCAGTGCGCCAACAATTAAGGGAGCACATTTCGCAAGGTGTGGAAGCAATCAGCAGCTCTATGCCCGCAACCATCCAAGACCATTGATGTATTGTGAAAAATGTTTTTACATGTGGCGGTGAAGCAAATGTCCTCCGATCGCAGGGGAGACATAGGACGTAGCTTTTCGAGGATACATGGAGACGGATTAACGAACGAAAACAACTGAATGCTCGCGTTGCAGCTACCCCAGCAGCAGGGAGAAGCGAGCTAGAGTCCCTATATCGCCTGAAGATGAGAGAAGGTCAGCGTAGCGTGCGACGTGACAAGCGCAACTACATCAACACGCTGGCTATAGAAGCGGAAGAAGCTGCACGGAGGTGCGACAGCAGGACCGTCTACAGAATCACGAAAGAGCTGACAGGTGGTCGTAGCTCCAGCCAACACCAAGTGAAAAGCCTAGACGGCTCCTTGCTCATTTCGGATGAGGACCAGCTCAAGAGATGGAAAGAGCATTTGGCTACGGTTTTGAACCGTGTATTCGCTAACGATATGCTCCCAAATCAGACTGAGATGCCCTAGGTGAGAAGCTCCCGAATACGCACCACGACTCCCAGTAAAGATGGGATCATTACCGCGATCAGGGCACTTAAAACCAACAAGGCGGTAGGACTTGACGGTATTCCAGCACAGCTCTTACGAGCAGCGCCCACAACATCGGCTGAGCTTCTGCTTCCACTTATTGAGAGAGCTTGGGAAGCTGAGAGCTTTCCTAACCAGTGGAAAAGGGGAATGATCGTCAAGCTTCCTAAGAAAGGAAATTGAATGGAGTGCGGAAACTCGAGGGGTATCTGCGTCCTGTCTGCTGTAGCTAAGATAATAGCTAAAGACACACTCGATGCCGAACAAGCAGGTTTCCGCTCTGGATCCTCCTGTGCCAACCACATCAACGCCCTGCGGATTATCATCGAACAGTTTGTTGAATATCGATCGCCAGTGCATCTGTTGTTCATCGATTTTGAGAAGGCGTTCGATAGTGTCAACAGGGAGTTTATTTGGCGTGCCTTACGTAGGAGAGGTATTCCCGATAAACTAATTGCTATTATTAAAGCTAAATATGAAGTCTCCAAATGTCACGTTCTGCACAAGGGAAGGTTGTCTGAGGAATTTAAGATCCAAAGTGGGGTAAGACAGGGCTGTATCCTTTCACCAATATTATTCCTATTGGGGATTAGCGATGCACTTCATGCTGCTTTGTCGACGGGAAACGGAGGAATTCGATGGACTCTTACATCTCAACTGAAACATCTTGACAACGCTGACAATGTATGCTTACTCTCCCACAGAATTATGGACCTCCATCAAATGACAGCAGATGTAGAGAGGGAGGCAGGTGTCGTCGGGCTGAAAATTAATACGACAAAAACTAAAATTATCAGCCTTGGAACAAACTCATCGCTCAAATATGCATTGCTGGACAACCAGTAGAGAGAGTAGAGGATTTCCAGTATCTTGGGAGTATTGTCTCGACCGATGGTGGAACCGCGTTCGGGATGTTGTCCAAAATATGGCGAAGCAATGAAATCAGTTTGAGCACCAAAATAAGACTGTTCCGCTCCAACGTTGAATCCGTGCTGCTTTATGGTTGCAGCATGTGGAGAGTGACCACTACTATCACCAGAAAGCTGCAAACGTTCGTTATTAGGTGTCTCCGCAATATCTTAAGGATTTTCTGGCCCAATCGTATCTCTAACGAACACCTTTACGAGAGAACGGGTCAGGAACCAATAGGCACAACTATCCAACGGCGGAAGTGGCAGTGGATTGGTCACACGATCCGCAAGGGTGACAGTTCCATAGCGAACCATGTTATGCACTGGAACCTTCTAACTCAGGATGGCAGAAGACCTGGCGGTCCGAGGAGAACATGGGACAGAACAGTCGAGAAGGAGGGGAGAACTCAGACACATTGCCAGAAACCGTACTCGATGGTGCGTAGGCGTAGTCGAAGCCCTAGGACCCACAAGGGGATACAGGATATAAGTAAGTAAGTAAAGATCTTGGAAAAGACCCATGAATATAAAATCGATATGCACCACCTCTTCATCGATTTCAAAGTTGCCTATGATAGCGTGTTTAGAAACGAGTTATACAGAGCCATGTCTAGTCTTGTCATCCGTGCCAAGCTCGTCCGTTTGTGCAGAATGACGATGGAGAACTCTCGCTGCTCCATCAAAGTCGGTGAGAACATCACCGAACCATTCGATGTCAGGAAAGGTCTTAGATAAGGTGACGCGCTATCATGCGATCTTTCTAACATAGTACTTGAGAGAATTGTACGAAAATCACAAGCCAACACTGGAGGTACAATCTTTAACAAGTCTGTACAACTACTCGCTTATGCCGATGACATTGACATAATCGGAAGAACTCAGGGTGCCGTCAATGGGGCATTTACGAGTATTGAGATCGAGGTAGGCGCCCCTGGCAGCTAACCTCCTCGTGGTAGGGGGCGGGCAACGTGACTGGGATGTGCGGATGGGATAACTTAAATAGTTATTCCCATCCATACAATCCAGTTACGGCTAACAAAGCGCACACCCCATGATGACAAGAAGGAATTGACCGGCCTCGGATATTGCCAAGCCTGGTAAGCCAGGGCATCCTTTGGAGCCAGGCCTGAAGGGTGTCAGCATGCGAGCGTCTGGTGATCGGCCTGTCCCGCTCGGCAGCCGGCCGGGTCAAACCCGAAATGGCTACGAGCTTTCTGTCAATGGTCTCGCGAACCATTACGGGGGTCAAGGGGTGAGCGAGCTGTGCACCGATAGGGGCACAGATGGACTCTCTGAGATTCGGCAACGGCATCGACTTAGGATAGGCACATGGAACGTCTCATCGCTCACAGGGAAGGATCTTGAGCTTGTTGGGGAGGCTGTTAAAAGTCGACTAGATATAGTTGGCGTCTCTTCAACAAAGCAGAGAGGTTCTCAAACTGTGGACCTTTCGGGTGGGTGGAAGCTCTTCCTGTCAGGAGTCGCACCCTCAATGTCTGCTCGGGCGGGAGTGGGGATACTCACAAGTCCCAGGTTGACAGACAGAGTATTAGAGTGGATACCGTTAGGAGGGAGAGTTGCGATCTTAAAGCTCAAGCTTGAAAGATCAACTCTGGCATTGGTGCAGGTGTATGCACCGAACCTTCTGTCAGAGTACGCAGCTTTCTTAGATGAAGTTGATGTTGCCCTTGAAAAGGTTGCAGATATGGATTCTTTTGTCCTGATGGGTGACTTCAATGCTCACGTGGGTGTAGATGTTATGACATGGGGGAGTGTGATTGGGAGGAACGGTGATCCTGATCAAAACGCGAACGGAGAGAGGTTGTTGGATTTTTGTTGTGAAAATGGCTTATCCATAATGAACACTATCTTTCCACACAAAGACATTCACAAATACACGTGGTACCGTTTGAGTCTTCAGCAGAAGTCGCTGATCGATTTCTTTGTGGTACTATCGTGTCTGAAGAGAATGGTTTGTGATGTTCGCGTATTGAGAGGGGCCTAACTGTCAACTGATCATCACTTAGTGCTGTGCAAATTGTATCTTAGCGAGAGAGTGCCTCCCCTACCAAAGCGTAAACCAAGGATGGTTACACGCATACGATGGGAGAGGTTACAGGACGATGAGATACGGGAGACATTTGCGCCGAAAATATCTGAGAGGTTTGAACGAATTCCAACTGTTCCATCAAATGTAGAGGAAGAACGGCAACTGTTTTCAACAGCGTTTATTGCCTCTGCGGGAGATGTTTGTGGAGTGAAGCGGCTTGGTGTGGCGGCTGGTGGTGAGAAAAGAACTGCTTGGTTTAAAACGCCCGGAGTTCAAGAAGCCATCAGAGAGAAGAAGAGAGCCTTTAAGGTGTGGATTCACTTGGGGAACTCCGATTCCCGAAATCGGTACACTGAGGCGCGAAGAACTTGCAAATTAGCTGTGAAAACAGCGAGAGAACAGTCTTGGAAGGAGTTTGGCGAGAATTTGGAACGTGACCACAGATCTGCAAATAAGATGTTCTGGCAGACCGTCCGCCGACTCAGAGGAAAAAAGTTGGATATCGTTGAAGGAGTTAAATCCAAAGACGGTAGACTTCTTTCCAATGAGGAGGACATCTTACGCAGATGGAGCGACCACTTTTCAGAATTGCTCAATCCCGAACAGGGCACCGAAGAAGACAGACCTATAGTCGAGAGTAGGGCGGAAAGTAGTCCTACGGTAGAGGAAGTAACTTTGGTGATCAAAGCGCTAAAAGTTTGCAAATCTGCTGGTATGGATGAAATTCGGCCAGAAATGCTCAAGGCTTTAGGTAAAGAGGGAGTTCAATGGCTCTCGTGTGTCATTAAAGTGGCCTGGGCATGCGGTGAAACACCTGGTGATTGGCAAATGGGGGTGATAGTTCCTCTTTTTAAAAAGGGGGACAAAAGAGATTGCGCCAACTATAGGGGTATATCTCTTTTAAGTCTCCCTGGAAAAATCTTCGCTAAGGTGCTAGAAAAGCGTTCCAGAGCTGTGGTTGAGGACAGTTTGGGGGATGAGTAGTGCGGTTTTCATCCCGGTAGAAGCACAACCGACCAGTTGTTCACTCTCATAATGGTTCTTGAGAAGGCCTGGGAATATGCCAAACCTGTCTACACTTGTTTTGTGGATTTGAAAAAAGCATATGATAGGGTTCCTCGAGGCAAACTCTGGAGTGTTCTGCAGGAGTATGGGATTGCTTGTTCCCTGTTAAGGGCGATTCAGTCTTTATATACAAACTGTAGAAGCTGTGTTCGGATAAACGGTGTTAAATCAGTACCTTTCACTGTGGGAGCGTTCTGTCACCTCTCCTCTTCATTGTATATATGGATTGGATGTTACAGCGCAGCCGTGGCGGGGAATGTTTCAAAGTGGGAGACCTAAGGATTAGTCATCTGCTCTTTGCGGATGATTTGGTCATCCTTGGGTCCTCTCAAACCGAACTTCAGCGCGCACTCGAAAGGTTTGTAGCCGTTTGTGATGATGCTGGAATGAAGATCAACGTGAACAAATCGGAAGTAATGGTCGTTTCCAAAAAAACCCATTCAGTCCACTCTGCATGTTAGTGGAGTCCCACTGAAGCAGGTGGTGAAGTTTAAGTACCTCGGGGTTTTATTCACGAGTGATGGGAGGAGCAATGCCGAGTTATCCTGTAGAATTGGTTAGGCTGGATCAATTTTGAGAGAGCTTGGCCGATCTGTTATAAGGAAGGCCGAACTTAGTGTTCGAGGTAAGCTATCCGTTTTTAACTCGGTGTATGTTCCAACTCTCACCTATGGTCATGAAGTTTGGGAAGTGACCGAAAGAATAAGATCGCGGATACAAGCTGCCGAAATGAGGTTCATTCGCGGTGTTGTTGGATTAACTCGTAGGGATCGAGTGCGCAACACCAGAGTACGCGAGGCGCTCAACGTTGAGCAGCTACTTCTCCGAACGGAACGATCTATGCTTCGATTGTTTGGTCACTTAGTGCGTATGCCCCC
The DNA here is from genome assembly GCA_945910035.1 of Brachypalpus laphriformis. Lineage (NCBI taxonomy): Eukaryota > Metazoa > Arthropoda > Insecta > Diptera > Syrphidae > Brachypalpus > Brachypalpus laphriformis. Next base: position 132,384,501 of record OX246756.1, read on the forward strand.
AGACCGGCTTCCAAGACGCGCCATGGTTGTCGTGCCATCAGGTAGGCGACTTCGCGGAAGGCCTAGAAATAGATGGTTGGATCAAGTCCGACATCTCTCCTGGAGCCGCTTAGGGATTCCTCCTGATGAATTGGAGTCAATGGCGGAAGATCGAGAAGGATGGAGAGTCCACCTGAGCATCCTACCCCCGCGACCCTCATGAAGGATTAGCGGGCCATTGAAAATGAATGAATGAATGAATGAGATCGAGGTAGCAAAGATGGGTCTAGCGGTCAATAAAAGGAAAACAAAATATATGCTGTCTACAAAAAAGGACACCCGTTTGGACAGAACGCCACAATAGACGGTTATAATTTTGAGGTAGTAAAGGATTTTGTCTACCTAGGCTCTATGGTGAACTCCTCAAATGACATCAGTAGGGAGATCACACGAAGAATTACTCTTGCCAATCGTTGTTTCTATGGGCTAAGAAGGCAATTGACTAGCAAAGCCCTATCTCGAACTACTATGGTAACTCTTTATATGACACTTATCACGGCGCAGTAGAAGACGACCTCGTGGTAGGTGGCGCAAACAAGTGGAGGGGGACCTCAACCAACTTGGCGTGCGCAACTGGAGGCAGCTGGCACGTAACCGTGCTGGCTGGAGAGGTTTGTTGGTTGAGGACCAGGACTGTAGCGCCATCTAAGTAAGTAAGTAAGCGCACTAAATGTTTTCAATAATATACCGATTGAACCCAATATGTACCAAATGTTCCGTTTAAAATTGTATTTAACACTTAAACGTATGACTGAAACTCTTATATGTTACATATATTTATGTCGCACCGCAAAACTAACAACACATGAAGGAATAGCCCGAAATAAGAATAAAAGGATAATGAGGGAGTTAAAAATACCGCTAAAGTTAACTTAACACACTCCACAGTACACTGAAAAAAACTATGTGTTACTCAATAAGTTTTTATTTTATTTGTTTAAACGTAAATGACAATGTTTGTCCGATATGATTATTTTGCGCACTGTACTATACAATTTACCAATCAGTGACAATATGGATGTGTACACTTCACTGATGTGCAATGCCGACCCCATTCTGGCCAAAGTATTAGCCTTTTCGTTTGCTTCGAAGACATCAGACAGTGGCTAAAATAGACTTTGCGGCCATTCGAAAGGTTGTAGTAGCAAGTACGCGATTCATTCGCCTCAGAATCCACAAGGGTATCTAATGATCACATAACCGTCAACCAAATCGACCCTATTGCGATCGACGTAAGGTATATTTGATGTCCAAACACTTCAAGGAGCCAATGTAGATTCGGATTACTACTTGGTTGCATGAACAAAGAAGAAGGGAAGAGCATCAGCTTCTCAAAAAGAAATGAAAAAAGAACATGGTTATAGAGGCATCAGTCTTCTAAATATGTATCTCCTACAACATGTTATCTATTGTTTTGTGTAACGTCTAAAGCCATTTGTCAACAACTTGCTTGGTCCATATCAGTGCGGTTTTAGACCAGGAAAGTCCACCACCGACTAAATATTCACATTACACGATATTCACAGATACACCAAATCGATACCTGTCATCTTTTTATCCATTTTAAAGTCTCTCTCGAACAACTAAGGAAACCATGTACAAGATCCTAATAATCCTGGTCCTGCTATATGGAGTAGAGGAATGGAAGTTATTGAAAGCAGATTAAAATGCCTTTGTTTACTTTAAGAGGGAGGTTCTCCAAGTAAATTTTATAGCCTGTACAGCAATATCGTGTCGACCTAGCCAGAAAAGTATGCATGCAGCGACTGATATGGATTAGGCATCCGGGCCGGAAAATCTTCAAAATGAACAATGTGACTTTTTAAATTATTCATGTTAACACATTTATCTAAGGCCTAAAAATAACAGCCATATGTATCTAAGCGGAATGTCTCTTCACATGCTTTCATGTACTCGGTTGAGTGCAGAGACAAGCATGTAGGCTCAAAGATGAGATATTGGCTACCGCGTAGCATTTAAATAATTGAAGAAAATGACGATGTTTTATTTAAAGTTTTTTAACGCATATGGTCAGGACCTTTTACTCACCTATATCTGAATAGCTTACAAGTAGCTCAGCAGTTAATTTGTTAAATGTGATAAAATCAATCTCAATTTTCCTATCTCTACGCTGATAATAAGCAACAATTTCCCTCGATGGGACGTGCAGTATCACAATTGAAGCAGGAGAATCTTCAGCTGAAAAAAAAGAGATTCTTATACACCGGCTACATCTCGGTCTTAACAAACTAATTTTACGTACAAATAGCTAGATCTGTTCCGTTCCATGGATGCCAATCTATAACAACCCGGAGTTTGCGTTTCGATCTAAGTACCACGTGTATGTCGCAGGAAGGCCAGTTGTATACGTAAATATTGCCCTCAACATCTGAAGTAGCTAGATAACGCATGGTTGGAGAGAACTTTATCATAAAAATAGATTGTTTGTGATTCTTCAAAACTTTTATGACATTTAACTCCGGCGCACTAAACACGTAAACCCATCCTATTTCTGTTCCACATACAACGACTTTACCGGATTGGGCCCACTCAATGCATAGCACCACACACCGCGTATTATTGAAAATATGTCCATTGTATATACAAAGCTCCTTATAGTGCTGCAAATCCCAAAGCTCAAAAACTAGAATTATATGAAAAAGTTCATGCATGCGAATATGGATTAGTTCTATTTTTTTACCTGGCCAATCAAAGTTCTTACTGCCAATCCCAAGAAACTTTCCTTTTGGACAGTATGCTATTGATCTGGAATTACGTATCCTATAAACAAGAGTCAGATCCAAAGCGGGTTTCCAAAGAACAAGGTCACGGCCAAATGATGCGGCAATTTGACCATCCACAGACCAGTCAATAAGATTTAAGTCTGAAAGCAAAAAAAAACAAAAGTGATTAAGAACTAATGATTTCAGACCAATTTGATTCAAAACAAACCTGAAAACATATCAAAGTATGGTAAATCATGAGTTGTATCTGCACATGCCATTGGTTTTGTGCGAGGCATACACGGCCAATCGAACCCATTGAGACTCCCGTATATAAATTCATAGGTTGGTATCATTGGCAAGACATTCGCGGTGGACAGACTTTCACTCTTGGCTGCCAAATCAGATAATCCTAATACACGCCGCTGTTTTATGCCAAATGAGCTATTGATGATTACTTTCAAGCCCTTGTACCTCCAATTGGTTGGGGAAAATCGCTAAAAAATAAAAAAATTAATCTTCTCATATGTGAACTTATTAAAAGTAATAATGTAAACTGCTTTACATTTTCAATATCTGAAAACATATATTCAATATCACTGTGTTTGAAGTAAGTATTTTATAAACTTATTAATAATGGAGGTAATCTGTAGACACAGTGGGCGCACTGGCGCAGTGATTAGTGTGTCGGACCACTGAGCGTGAGGTTGAATGTTCGAATCCCAGAAAACACCAAACGTTTTTTTGCGGTTCCACCTTTCGCGAACGTTTGACAAACATCGGAGAGTATTGTTGTCACGAAAAAAATTTCTCAAAAAAATAAATGTACCTTTGGATACGGTACAAAACTGTAGGCGCGTCTATTCGTGCGAAAAACATAACACACACAGCACGAGTGGTTGGGAGAAGCTTGGCCTAGGCCCTCCATGGGCTGTTGCGCCAAATATCTATCTAACTGCGAAATCTGTGATTTTTACATCACTGCTTCTTAGTTTCATAAGTATTTCATTGATAATTTGGTTCCTTAAAAGGGCAAAGATTACACCTCCCTGTGGCGTTCCCCTAAAAGTGGCTACTTCGAACTTACTGTTGTCTACAATAGACTTAACCACTGGTAGCCTGGAGTCTTTGCAATTCGTGGGGAACCATCTGTCAAGTTTTCTTTTATTTTACCATTTTGCCCAAGATGATGGCTTATGGCTAAATAGTATCCCAACTAAGGCGCGCGTGTTATTTTATAAACAAAATGCATAATTTATTTGAAAAGTATTTACACGTACGTATATTATATATATTTGGATTTCAATATAAAGTAGAAACTTAACATTGCGAATAAGCGCGCAGCACATAGTCAGGGTTATCGCGAATAAATTTTCCCTCGGAATTGATCCTCCGAACAAATATTAGGTATCTTCAAAAATAGGGAAACAAATCATAGGAATAATTTCCTCATTTTTAAGGCACCTAATTTTTGTTCGAGGGAAAAATTCGGAGGGAAAATTTATTCATGATAACCCTGAATTTTACACAAATAATCATTTCGACTCTGGTGGGTTGACAGTATTACTCATTTCATAGAAATTATATTATATACATCCCGCTGTCAGGCAGAATGTCCCATTTAACATAGACGATGTAGTCAAAATTTCTGTCCACCCGATCAAAACGAAGTAAGGATAGCAATATCCAAGCTGAAATCGAACAAGGCTGTTGGACCTGACGGCTTTCCGGTCGAACTTTTCAAGGCAGCTGGTGATGAATTGGTAGAGTGCATACACCAACTCATCTCTAAAATTTGGTCAGACGAGAGTATACCTGATGAATGGAATCTCAGCACCGCTTGCCTGATTTACAAGAAAGGAGACCCCCTCAACTACGCCAACTATAGAGGCATCAATCTCCTCAACATCGCATACAAGATCTTTTCTGCGATATTGTGTGAACGCCTGAACGCCTTTTATCAACAGCCTGATTGGACCCTATTAGTGCGGTTTCAAGCCAGGAAAGTCCACCATCGATCAAATCTTCACACTCCGGCAGATCCTGGAGAAAACCGAAGAAGTCTAAATCGATACTCACCATCTCTTTATCGATTTCAAGGCCGCCTATGACAGAATCTATAGAGAAGAGCTTTATAGAGCCATGTCTAGTTTTGACATCCCTGCCAAACTTGTTCGTCTGTCCAGGATGACGATGGAGAACGCTCGCTACTCCATCAAGGTCTGTAATGACCACATCGAAACCTTTGTTGTCAAAAAAGGTTTTAGACGAGGAGACGCGCGGTCATGTGACTTCTTTAATATTGTACTTGAACGGATTGTGCGGAACTCATAAGCCAACACCGGAGCCAAAATCTATCTCAAGTCTGTACAACTGCTTGTTGGTTAACAGTGATGATTGCTTCGACGTCACTCTTTCTTGCTGTGTCTTGCAACTTTATATCGAGCAGTTTGCTTAGCATTTCCGTTAGGTCGACTTTAGTCATGGTACCAACTAAATTTTCAGCCATATCCTCACAGATTTGCAATTTTTTCTATTCGCTGAACGATGTAGGAGATATTTCTTTTAATTTGCGCTTGTGCGTATAGCTATATATAATATCTATGTATATGTATTTGAGGTGAGGTTATAAGCTTTTGCACTAGCAAGCCGGACAAAAGGACCTTTATTTTATAAGACTCACTTGAATTTCATATAAGGCTACCTGATGGCTGATGGCTTGCGAATCCAGGAGGTACAATCGCGTAATGCAAATGTAAAGAATTTCGTAGTCAAACTTAAGTCAAAGCAAGAAGTCAGCACAGCGCTAAAATCATCGAAAGCTTTAAAGAATACGGGAGTCGCAATTTTCAAAGATCTTCCTAACACAATACGTCAGAAATGAAATCGATTGTTGAAGATAAAAAGTGGGGTAATCGAAATTAATCCGGCGATAAAAGTATTTCGAGGATTTGAGTATTTATTGCGATCTTTGTAATCTGTTCGAGAGGGAAAATTTCGTTCATTTCATTAGAAAATGCCCAATCCTAAAAGAGATTAGAATAGCCTTTCTCGGCAGTGACTCGAAAACTGAGGCGGAAGTATTTGAAATCCTTAGCTGCGGAGGAGATATAAACCTGCTATATAATTTCTACAGTACTGCAATGCCTTACAGAAGCCAGATCCTAGCGAAGCTTTTTAATACTGTTTATGAAGTTCCTATTCTTATTAATTGTTTAATTATCACTTATTTATTATTATTTTGTTTATATCAAATAAAAACTATCCGTTAAAAAAAGAAAACAAAAAATGTCAATCGTGCAGACGGCACAGCCATGCTTTAACGATTTTTGTAAACTTCTTTTTTGTAAAATGTATTTCAAGAAGGCAATTCTTGTATAAGGCAATTCAACAGTAAAGCCCTATATCGAACAACTAAGGAGACTCTGTACAAGACTCTGATCATTCCAGTCCTGCTTTACGGCGCTGAAACATGGACTTTATTAAAAGAGGATGAAGATCCTTGGACGCTTCGAGAGGAAAATTCTTCGTAAGATATTCGGTCCTGTTTGCGTTGACGGGTTTTGGAGGAAAAGATTCAATCACGAACTATACGAGCTGTACAGCGACATCGACGTCTGAGATGGCTAGGACCTGTAGAGCGCATGGACACCAACGCTCCGGCCCGCAGAGTCTTCGAATCCAACACCGAGGGACGATGCAGTAGAGGACCTCCTCGCCGTAGGTGGCGCGCACAAGTTCAAGGGGACCTCGACCAACTTGGAGTGCTCAGCTGGAGGCAATTAGCTAAGGACCGAGCTAAATGGAAAGTCTTGTTGGTTGAGGCCCAGGTTTACCTCGAACTTTAGCGCCACCTAAGTAAATAAGTATGTAATAGAAATTATATCCAATTGGTATATCAGTGAAAGTCAACCTTACAAGGTGGGCAAACTTTTAGACTGGAACTGGAATCATCCGCGCGTGTGCAAAATACGTCAATGTTTAATAGATTGAGACTGCTTAATTGTCGCCTTAATATACCATAGTCTCACATCTCAAGACATCTCTACTAGGAATCTGTCTTAATGACTACTATGACTTCTGTAAATTGTTAAAGCTGCATGTCATTATTCATAATTCCTGCCCTGTGTATCTTAACTAAATGCTGCGATTTCCTCAATTCGGTAGGGGTCTGTGCCTAATCTTGCTCCGATTTGAACACACCACTTCTAAACGATCATTCTTCGTCTCAACAATTCTACTATGGAATAGACTTCCGGTTGAATGGCAGAAAACAAGCTCATCGAATTTCAAAGGAAGCTATTTTCACATTTATCTAACACTAATTGAAGTCATAATACATTTATTTTCACGTACTAGTACTGCGTGTGGTCGAAATTCGACCGAGGGAAAATAAACAAACAGCGACAGAAACAACACTATTAATTTGTTTGCATAACTTTTTTTTTGTAATATTCTCCCGTGCAGGGAATGCAGCCATGAACGTGATCAAAAGGATTTCATTTAATTATTTAAATCGTTTTGTATGGGGAAATCCTGTGCGTTCACTTTATTGTACCTGACATAACGGCAACGGTTGGGTGTCAAATCGCCCAAAATGCAAAAAAACTAAAAAAATGTCAAATGACCCAAAAAAAGGTTGGGCGATTTAACATTTTTATTTTTCGGGCGATTTGACATGATGTCAAAATACACATGTTGTGATGCCCAACATTTGGGCGATTTAACACCATGACAGATCGACCAAGAAATGAAATGTCAAATCACCCAAAGCAGAAATGGGCATTTTATCGCAATTTGAAAATACCAACACATAGAAAGGTCAACAAAAGACAACCATAGACCAAATTGAGAAAAATTAGGACTTTAGTCCCACAGCAACGGGACATAAGTCCGAACATAAAATGTTGGGTCTTATGTCCCACCTAAAAAATAATGAAAACCTTTCAAGGAAAAAAACAACGGCCAAATAAGATAGGGCATACATAAGTCCACAATGCATAAACAGTACAATGTGTATAGGGGGCATGCTGCCCCCCTGCAACCCCCTGCTTGGGGTCGCTGCTGGATTTGAGGCGGGTGCGAGGTTTGGTGCGAAACATGGATATAAAGAAACTTCGCATACCCCCATCCTCGCCCACCCTCAAATCCAACAGTGACCCCAAGCAGGGCCAAGTAAATTTTTGGGCGATTTCACATTTTTCTGCATTTTTTCGCATTTTGGGCGATTTGGTTTTGGGCGATCGGAAAAAAAAACAAATATTTGGCGCAACAGCTCTTTAAAGTGCCAGGGCCTAGTTTCTCGCAACCACTCATGTTGTGTGCGTTATATTTTTCACACGAATGGAAGGGACCTACAGTTTAATGCCGAATCCGAACGGCGATTTGAGAACCTTTTTCGTGACAACAATACTCTCGGATGTTTGTCAGACGCTCGCGAGAGGTGGGACCGTGAAAAAACTTTTTGGTATTTTCTGGGATTCGAACTTGGAACCTCGTGCGTAGTGATCCGACACACTAACCACTTACGCCACGGCGCCCACCGGCCGATCCGGGCGATCGGAAGCAGGGCTATTAATGAATTCTGACAAAACACCCACTTTCTTGGGCGTTTTGTCACTTTTTAATTTTTGGGCGATGTGTCGTAGTGTCATATCGCCCTACATTTTTGGGCGATGTGACATTTTTCTGATTTGGGCAATTTGACACCCAACCAACGGCAACGTATACACATGATTTTTCTTTTCTGTACATCTATGGCACAGTACCTTTCGAATGATATAAGTTTCATTCCACTCATTTTGTAATAAATACTAATAAAACGTACGATAAAGTTCGTGTTCATGTAGTTATTATTATATAAGATGCTCTTTTGCTGAGATTCTTTTCCATTTTCTTTCTTTTCATTTTAATATAAACTCTGTAAATGCTGACTAGGCAAAAATCCTCATCCTAACCCTCCCCGTGGGTGCCAGCCGGTAAAAACCACCACAGCAGTCTTGTACGTTGTCAAGATGGAGTTAGCCAAGGCGAAGAAGCATTGTATCGGGTTCTTACTCCTCAATAGTATTATCCTTTACATATGCCTCTTGGCCATCGGATTGAGGTACCTGATTTCAGTGGTGGTGTGAGCGCTTAACGCAGGAAACCGTGCCCAAGAATGCAAGGCTGGGGGTCAAACCAGCCGTGAATGAGCTCCTTCAGATGCACAGGCGAGGTTTGACGTATCATAGCTTCATCCTGGTTAATCGGCTCTGCCAGGACGAATCACCTTTCCGTACTACTCGTGGGACCAAATATGAATGATTAAAATAACAAAAAAAAATTAAAAAAAATAGAAAAAAACCCAAAAAAAAAAATAATTAGCACCTCATCGGAAGATGAGCTACTGGCTTCAAGCCAAGAAGCCACTGAACCAACAGGCAGTGTAGAAAGTACCAGCCAAAGTACTCTACCAATGACTCAACCCTCTACTTCCTCCTCTGTGGATGCCGCCAAGGATACTACCAAGAGTACTCCAAAGCAACATCCACAAAAAAAAAATTCACCAACCTCCAACATAAACACTACTTCGAGAAGGCCGTTTACATTCTAAACAAGATCGCCAAGAATAAAGAGGCAGGCACTGTCACTGAACGTGACCAGGCAGACAAGTTGGGGTACCAGGCTGTTGTTGAAGACTACAACAAGCGCCAGGCCGCCAAGATGAGTCTTAACACCCAACAGGAAGCCTTGAAGAGGAACCGATCTCAAGAAGATATGGCTCACTCCAGCAAACGCAGCAAAGTCGAAAACGGCGTTGCTAAAAGGCAGATAAAACAACAACCGGCAAAAACTACCACCTCCACCACACAGAGAAGCAGTACTGTTGTTGTTTCCTCACGTACCGTCAGCGAAGTGGTCAGGGATGATCTCCATGTTGCTCTACTAGATGAGCTTTCTACCAGTGGCAAGTCCATCCTGAAGGTATGGGGGCGATCGAAGCCAAACTCTCGCAGATGGTGCTTGAATACCTTGCGGAAAAAGAAGGTGGTCCTGTACCCTGGTTCGACTCAGCTGAGGTCATTAGAGGGTATAGGGTAATCAAATGCGAGGACAGGTTCTTGAAGGATTTCCTTGGTGAGTGTGACGCTAAGATAAGCGACGCATGGAGCGGCTTGAAGATCAAGCTTATCCCAGCCAGAGATATCCTTCGAAGACCGAAGGCTCGCATTTGGTCGCCTACTATGCCAATAGACAGTGAACAGCTGATTCGGGGTCTTAAGCGCCAAAATCCTGCGGTCCCAATGGATGATTGGGCAGTTATTAAGACGGAGCAGGCGCAGAAAAACAGCATGACTTTTCTGCTCCTCATAAACGAGGATACTTTGGAGGTGCTCGAGAAGTTAGACTACCGTCTAAGGTTTGGCATAAGAAATGCCAAACTCAAAATATACATTTCTTCAGGCCCGGACGAAGACACAGACGATGTCAACGACGCCAACACTCTGTTGGAGGGCATGAAGATCGTCCCGGATACCCCAAATGCCCCCGTTGAAGATGATTCAGATTAATCTGCGGCACTCGCAGTGTGCCACAGATAATCTGTGTGTCTTTATCAATGAAGAAAACATCGATATCGGCTTCATCCAGGATCCCTGGGTAAGGAGATCTACCATCAGGGGAATCCAGGACAACCATTATAAACTCTACTATAACCACAATAACTGCAACGGTAAGCCTAGAACTTGCATTTTAGCTAAGAAGCATATAAAAGCTTTTCTATGTCCTAACCTTAGCTCAGCCGATTTAACGGTGGTTAAACTGGAAACTGCAAACGGTGAGGCCTTTTACGTTGCATCTGTCTACATGGACGGGGATCGGCAAGCCCCGCCGGAGGAAGTCCAATACCTAACATCAACTATTAACACTAGTAAGGCCAACCTCTTGATGGGCTGTGACGCCAATGCCAGACATACGCTTTGGGGTAGCGCGGAGACAAATGACAGAGGTGAGTCTGTTTTCGATTTTATCATTACCAATAACCTATCAATTTGCAATACTGGCAATTCTCCAGCTTTTGTTTTTCCGAGTACGGATAACTTCAATGGGCGAGAGGCGGCTATTGACATTACTCTAGTATCTAACAACGAAACCATCAGGATCGATAACTGGAGAGTATCCGATTTACAATCTTTTTCTGATCATAACTGGTTACTCTTCAACGTCTGTCTCGAGATTGAGACCCCTAAACCGTATAGAAACCCAAAATGCATTAACTGGACAAATTTTAATCGTATAGTTAAGTCAAAACTGGGTAGCACATCAACGTATAAAATCGACTCGACCACGGAACTGGATTCAAAGGTTGAAATCTTTGAGAAAGCAATTAACGTTACCTTTAAAGTCTCGTGTCCAATCAGTTTTGGTAAAAAGAAAGTCCCAACATGGTGGAATGAAGATCTATCAAAGCTAAGGAAGATGACCAGAGCGATCTTCAATATCTGCTACATTCACAACTTCTGGCAGCCCTACAAGGACTGCCTAAAAATATATAAGGAGTCCATCAGAATGGCCAAAAAACAGGGCTGGAAAGATTACTGCCAGTCTATCGAGTCCCTTAAAGAATCCGCAAGGCTCAGCAAAATTTTGTCCAAAGGGCATAGCAACCCGTCTTTTCTTAAAAAGATGGATGGAAGCTGGACGGATTCTTCTGCGGCATCTCTGGAACTCCTGATGAGTACTCACTTCCCAGGTTGCAGTGAGATTAGAGTAGAACAAGCTAGTTTCACCTGTACGCCACTGGCAGCTTGGGATAACATCACAAACATTATTACGGAGGATAAAATCTCCTGGGCTATAAATAGCTTCTCTCTCTATAAGTCACCTGGCCCTGACAGCATCACGCCTATTATGATGCAGAAATTGCAAGACATAGCAATTCCCTGGCTATTACCGATTTATAGGAGTTGCTTAAACCTAAACCATGTTCCGCAAACCTGGAGACGTGTCAAAGTGGTTTTCGTCCCCAAGTTGGGCCGGCGAGGACAAGAATCCGCGAAGGATTTTAGACCCATAAGCCTGTCATCCTTTGTTTTGAAAACTTTAGAACGTATCCTATACTTCCATATCCGCGATAACCTGAGTCGAAATCTCAGCATGCGTATCTCAAAGGGCGGTCCACAGAAACTGCTATTCATGAGGTCGTGCGTACAGTGGAAAAAACTCTGCACTACAAAGAATATACTCTCGCCACATTTCTTGATATAGAAGGAGCCTTCAACAACATTTTCACTAAATCTATTCAGGAATCTCTCACCGAGTTAGGTGTAGAAAGCTTTACTAGCCAATGGATAGTTTCTATGCTCAGTACTCGTATAATCCAAGCAACACTAGGCAACAGTAGTACAACTAAGACGGTAAACAGAGGAACTCCACGAGGCGGAGTCATCTCCCCCCTGCTCTGGTTAATGGCGATTAATAAATTCTTTGTGCGACTTGATAGGGAGGGTTTTAAGGTGGTTGCGTACGCGGATGATATGGTTATACTAGTATCAGGAAAGTTCCTCTCCACGATAAGTCAACTCATGGAGAGGGCTCTGGATAAGGTACACTCATGGGCTACGAGCTGCGGCCTCGGAGTAAATCCGGGGAAGACTGAAATGATGCTGTTTACCACTAAAACCAAGGTACCGGCATTCAGCCCCCACGCTACGTCTTCTTTCAGATATTCTACTTAGTCATCAGCCTGTCTGATGTCTAAGCCTATCTTCCTTAAACAGATCCGGCCAATTAATTGTCGACATTCTTGTCGGATATCGGAAGGTCGGTTTTTTATTAACTTCATACGTTTGTGAAATACTTTGCCTCCCAGTGTTAGAAGATAGACAAAACTTGAAGATAAGACCACATTTATGTCATATTACTTAAAGCATATGGTTTTGGTTTCCATTTAGTTATCGTTTGTCAATATTTTTAATTTTTTTTCTTTCATCGTTTTCAAATCAAATTTAAGTCACGTAGCTTTGTTAAATTATTATGAACAGTTTTATGTTCTTCACTATTTATAAGATATTGCATCTTACTGTGTGTTAGCAAATAATTGAACTTTAAATGAATAAGTAAATATCATACGATCTGTTCGAGGTGGATTGTATAGGTAAGTTTAATGTATGTTTTCAATTGCACCATCGTCCCCAAATATCAAACGAAAATGGTAATAAGTGTTCCAAATAGGGAATGCTTTCTTATTAAATCTTTGATGTCGGGCGGCTACAATCGCAAGAGACAGCCAGATCCTTTGCCGATCGGGTTTCTTCTAATCTCAACCTAAGTCCTATGCCGACAGCAGCAAATGCGGAAGACCAGTGGCAGCGTTGCCAAAAAGCCATCAGAGCTGCCGCCTCTGATGTACTGGGTTTCTCTCGGCCACCACAACGAAACCCCTGGTTTGATGAGGAATGCTTGCAAGCACATGCAGCTAAAAAAGAGGCGTACAAAGCGGCGCTGCATAGAAGGACTAGAGCTACTTACGAGCTCTACGTGCACAGGAGAAAAGGGGAACATCTTACTTACTTACTTAGGTGGCGCTACAGTTCGGGGTGAACCTGGGCCTCAACCAGCAAGCCTCTCCATTTAGCTCGGTCTTTAGCTAATTGCCTCCAGTTGCGCACTCCAAGTTGGTCGAGGTCCCCTTGAACTTGTGCGCGCCACCTACGGCGATGATTCCCTCTACTGCGTCGTCCCTCCGGGTTAGATTCGAAGACTCTGCGGGCCGGAGCGTTGGTGTCCATTCGCTCTACATGTCCTAGCCATCTCAGACGTCCAATACGCAGTTTTTTGACTAGGTCGATGTCGCTGTACAGCTCGTATAGTTCGTGATTAATCTTCTCCTCCAAAACCCGTCAACACAAACGGGACCGAAAATCTTACGAAGAATTTTTCTCTCGAAGCGACCAAGGGTATCTTCATCCTCTTTTAATAAAGTCCATGTTTCAGCGCCGTAAAGCAGGACTGGGATGATCAAGGTCTTATATAGAGTCTCCTTAGTTGTTCGAGATAGGGCTTTACTGTTGAATTGCCTTATAAGCCCAAAAAAACAGCGATTGGCAAGAGTTATTCTTCGATTGATTTCTACGCTGATTTTGTTAGAAGAATTTATAGCAGAGCCAAGGTAGACAGAGTCCCTTACTACCTCGAAGTTATAGCTGCCCACGGTGACGTTTTGTCCAATTCGTCGGTGTTGGTTTTCCCTTCTAGTTGACAGCATATACTTGGTTTTGCCCTCGTTTATCGCCAAACCCATTTTGGCGGCTTCCGCCTCAATGCTTTCAAAAGCACCGGTGACAGCCCGCTGAGATCTTCCGATAATGTCTATATCGTCGGCATATGCAAGCAGTTGTACAGACTTGTAATAGATTGTGCCTCCGGTGTTGGCTTGTGAGCTCCGCACAATCCGTTCAAGTACAATATTGAAGAAGTCACATGACAGCGTGTCACCTTGTCTAAAGCCTTTTTTGACATCAAAGGTCTCGGTGAGGTCATTACCGACCTTGATGGAGCAGCGAGCGTTCTCCATCGTCAGCCTGCACAGACAGACAAGTTTGGCAGGGATGTCAAAACTAGACATGGCTCTATAAAGCTCTTCTCTATAGATGCTGTCATAGGCGGCCTTGAAATCGATAAAGAGGTGGTGAGTATCGATTTGGAATTCTTGGGTTTTCTCCAGGATCTGCCGAAGTGTGAAGATTTGATCGATGGTGGACTTTCCTGGCCTGAAACCGCACTGATAGGGTCCAATCAGGCTGTTGATAAAGGGTTTCAGGCGTTCACACAATATCGCAGAAAAGATCTTGTATGCGATGTTGAGGAGACTGATGCCTCTATAATTGGCGCAGTTGAGGGGGTCTCCTTTCTTGTGGATCGGGCAAACGATGCTGAGATTCCATTCATCAGGCATACACTCGTCTGACCAAATATTAGAAATGAGTTGGTGTATGCACTCTACCAATTCATCCCCAGCTGCCTTGAAAAGTTCGGCCGGTAAACCGTCAGGTCCAGCAGCCTTGTTGGATTTTAGCTTGGATATTGCTATCCTCACTTCGTTTTGGTCAGGTGGACGGAAATTTTGACTATCATCGTCTATGTTGAATGGTTCATTCTGCCTGACAGTGGGATGTTGGTCTTCGTCGCCGTTATACAGTCTGCAGAAGTAGTTTTTCCATATTCTCAGCACCGACTGTGATTCTACTACGAGGTTTCCATTTTCATCTCTACAGGTTTCTGTACGGGTCCGTACATTGTACCTGGAGTGTAAGCTCTCGATATTCTCAAACGCGCGCTTCTCATGCTCTTTCTTCTTCTTTTGGAGAAGCCGATGTTCTTCCCGTCTCTTTTGCTCGTAGAGCTCACGAGCAGCTCTCGTCTTCCTTTGCAGCGCCGCCTTGTATGCCTCTTGTTTTGCTGCATGCACTAGCCGGCATTCTTCGTCAAACCAGGGGTTTCGCGGTGGTGGTCGAGCGAGACCCAGCACACCAGTCGCGGCGTTTCTGATGGCATGTTGGCAGCGTTGCCACTGGTCTTCGGTACTTGATGCTGGCGGCAAAGGGGTGATTGAGAGATTTCGGGATACGCGTTCAGCGAAGAGTCTGGCGGTCTCTTGCGATTGTAGCTTTTCGACGTTAAATTTTCTCACAGTAATTCTTCTTTGTTGCTCAGATTGGGATATCCGCATTCGTACCTTGGCTACAACAAGGTAATGATCCGAGTCTATATTGGCCGCTCGCAAGGTCCGGACATCCAGAATACTGGAGGCATGCCTTGCGTCGATCGCAATATGATCAATTTGGTTGATCGTTACATGATCATTGGACCGCCAAGTCTGCTTATGAATATCGAGATGAGGAAACCATGTGCTTGCTATGGTGACATTTCGCTCCACAGCGAAATCAATTAGCCTTAGTCCGTTATCAGACGTGGTGTCGTGTAGGCTATGCTTACCGACTGCCCTACCAAAGACGTCCTCCTTTCCTATTTTGGCGTTAAAATCGCCCAATACGATTTTAACGTCGTATTTAGGACATTGCTCGTATGTTTTGTCGAGGAGCTCGTAGAAACACTCTTTGGTGGCAGGGTCCTTTTCTGCTGTGGGGGCATGAACACATATTAGGCTTATGTTAGCGAATTTAGCCTTGATCCGGATCGTCATAATACGCTCGCTCACGTGTCGGAAGCTTAAGACTTCTTGCGTAAGTCTGCCGCGTATGACAAATCCGCATCCGAATAAGCGTTACCTGTTGCCTCTGCAATCACCGTAGTAGATGTCACAGTTTTTCATCCTCTTTTTGCCCGGCCCATCCCATCGCACTTCCTGGAAGGCGGTAATATCTGCTTTATAGCAGTCTAGGGCCTTTGCTAGCTGTTCGGCTGCACGTGGTCTGTAAAGGGACAGAACATTCCACGTACAGATCCGAAGGTCGTTGTCCTTATTTCGTTTGCTGGGGTCGTCATTAGTTGAGTCATACTTATCCGAGGCTTTTGGTTGTTTCGGAACCATGCGTTTTTACGTGGTAGGGAAGTTACCCCGACGGTACAACCCCCAACCTGGAGGGCCAGATCCTTAATTATTCCCCTAGGACGAGGGGCCGGGTACACCGGTGCCAGTAGTCCACTACGGGAGTATGAGCGCTGCCGTTGGCCCATTAAGGGCTCCTCCGCCACCATCTCTATTCCAATGTCCTGACCAACATTGGAAATTCCTTACCGACCTGTGATCCGAATACGTCGAAGCAGCTCGCGCAAGGTGTTCACTAAGTTCAACCTAACTGGAACTATAGACGCCACCGTTGACTCCGTCTAGGGAATTCGTCCGCTGCCGCCTGGAACAGGAAGAAGCGCTCTAGTGAGAAAAGCACTCTTCCGCCCCTCTCTCATCTGCTGCCACCAAGAATCCGACAAACGGGGTTGGTTACCCATTTCTTGGATTAAGGTACTAGGCACCCGGCTGTCACCGCGTGGAGGTTGAGAGTAGGAGTTGGTAGGCCTCAGCTGAGTGAAAACGCTTGTGTTTTCATATGATCGCATGCACTACCGTTTGACCAGCCAGGGGAACATCGACTTCTCAGAAAGAAGAAAAAAGAGCATGGGAAGCGCCCGATCGAGGAGATTGAGAGACTTTGTTGCAGGAATAATGTTCGAAAATTTTACCAAAGGGTAAACAGAACATGCCAGGGTTTCAAAGCCAGAACAGAAGCCTGCAGGGACGAAAATGGCAACATAGTAGTAGAATCGCAGTCGGTGCTGAGGATATGGAAAGAACACTTCTGCAGACTGTTAAACGGCGATGATGATCAATATTCTGCTTTCAGGCAGAATGAGCCATTCAACAGTGATGATGGCAGTCAAGATTCCCGTCAACCCGATCAGAATGAAGTGAGGATAGCGATATCTAAACTCAAATCCAACAAAGATGTTGGAGCCGACGGCCTTGCCGCTGAACTTTTCAAGGCAGGAGGAGATGAGTTGGTAAGGAGCATGCACCAGCTCATCTGTAAAATCTGGTCGGATGAAAGTATGCCCGATGAATGGAACCTCAACATCGTTTGCCCGATCCTGAAGAAAGGAGACCCTCTGAACTGCCCCAATTACAGAGGTATAAGTCTTCTAAATATCGCAAAACCCATGAATATAAAATCGATACGCACCACCTCTTCATCGATTTCAAAGTTGCCTATGATAGCGTGTACGAGGTATAGAGAGCCATGTCTAGTCTTGGCATCCCTGCCAAGCTCGTCAGTTTGTGCAGAATGACGATGGAGAACTCTCGCTGCTCCATCAAAGTCGGTAAGAACATCACCGAATCATTCGATGTCAGGAAAGGTTTTCGACAAGGTGACGCGCTATCGTGCGATCTCTTTAACATAGCACTTGAAAGAATTATACGAAACTCACAAGCCAACACCGGAGGTACAATCTTTTACAAGTCTGTACAACTACTCGCTTATGCCGATGACATTGACATAATCGGAAGAACTCAGCGGGCCGTCAAGGGGACATTTACAAGTATAGAGATCGAGGCAGCAAAGATGGGTCTAGCGGTCAATGAAAGCAAAACGAAACATATGCTGTCTACAAAAAAGGACACTCAATATCGGCGTCTTGGACAGAACGCCACAATACGTAGATATATTTTTGACGTAGTAAAGGATTTTGTCTACATAGGCTCTATGGTGAACTCCTCAAATGACATCAGTAGGGAGATCACACGAAGAATTACTCTTGCCAATCGTTGTTTCTATGGGCTTAGAAGGCAATTGAGTAGCAAAGCCTTATCTCTAATTACTATGGTAACTCTCTATAAGACACTAATCATCCCAGTCCTGCTGTATGACGCAGAGGCATGGGCTTTGACAAAACCGGATGAGAATGCCCTTGGATATTTTGAGAGAAAAGTTCTTCGAGCGATCTTTGGTCCCGTCTGCACAGACGGTGAGTGGAGGAGAAGGTACAATGCCGAACTATACGGCATAAACAAGGACATCGACTTAGCCAGAACAGTTCACATACTGCGACTAAGATGACTGGATCATTTGGAGCGGATAGAGCCCAACGTTCTCGCTAAGAAAGTCTTCGAATCCACCCCGGATGGACGACGCAGTAGAGGACGACCTCGCGGTAGGTGGCGCAAACAAGTGGAGGGGGACCTCAACCAACTTGGCGCACGCAACTGGAGGCAGCTGGCTCGTAACCGCGCTGGCTGGAGAGGTTTGTTGGTTGACGCTCAGGTCCACCCCGGACTGTAGCGCCATCTAAGTCAGTAAGTAAGTTCTTATTAAATCTTCTTGTTTTTGACTCGGTAGTAGTACCTTCCATCGCTACTACCAAGCCCTTCAACCAAGTGCTTAAGGCACACTTGGTGATCGCGGTCGTTGACCATAGCGATCCGGATGGCAGCATTACGGCGGATAAGTGGAGGAAGGTGGAAATTAAACTCGCCACCAATTGTCTCCAAATCCTACGTGACCATCCCGGCCCTGATGTTTCCTGCAGGGATGGTGGCTGGCATCAAGGGCATGCCAAACTTATTGCCTGCGCTGACCAAAGATCGAAGGATCTCTACAACCTTGCTGTCTCCAGATTAGGACAGGTTTGGCCAGGTACACAGTTGGAGGTCGTGGAAAAGGACCAGATTCCAAACCGACCAAGAACACGTGCTACCATTCCGGCTGAACCCTCTGATCCCAAAATTATTCTGGATATTCTGAAGGCTAATAACAGCTCCCTTCCTACCCATGATTGGAAGACTGCCAAAGTGGACGAGTCGAGAGGAGACAGGAGAAGTGTGATCATTGTTATCAATGAAGAGTCTCTGGCCCCCTTGGCATCTTCTAAAGGGGTAGTAAATTATGGATTTAGCTCCATCACATTGAAAGTCTATGAATGTGACGAGAAGGAGCTCGAGAAAGTACCTCCCAAGCAGGTTGCAGTCCCTTCTGCACCAGCTAAGAACACCTCAATCTGAGCATCTCTTTCCGCCTCCCTGATCATTGTAGCGCTTTCCAGGCGGAAATCATGGCGATTAAAGAAGCCCTGTCCTGGCTGAAATGTAATGTATTATCTGTCAGGGATATTAGCATATTCACTGACAGCCAAGCGGCAATCAAGTCCCTGGAATCGTTCTCCTTCACTTCAAAGGCTGCCTTAAACTGTCGTCTATCTCTTATGGAGATGACAGAGCAGTTCAACATTCACCTGTGCTGGGTGCCGGGCCATAGAGCCATTCCAGGTAACTGCAGGGCTGACGACCTCGCCAGACAGGGTACCACTCTAAGGATTTTGCCTGAAAGGCAAGCCCTGGGTATGCCCCTCGCTACATGTAAGTATCTACTAAAGCTGAACGCTATTAGCACGACCAACCTCAGATGGGGAAACGGCTCAACGTGTCACATTTCGAGACAGATCTGGCCTAAGCTGGATCAAAAACGTAGTGCCGCTCTGATCAAGTTAAAGCGTACATAAATCAGCTGCGTTGTCGGTGTTCTCACTGGACACTGTCTTATAGGCCAACACGCCAAAAGACTTGGCCTCTTCTCCAATGACTTCTGCAGAAGCTGTAGGGACGAGGAGTAGGAGGAAACCATCCTTCACCTCCTATGCACATGTCCGGCCCTGTCGCATAAAAGAATGCTCCATCTAGGGTCCCCCTTCCTTGACGACCTCTGCGATCTGGCGTCCTTGGACGTCATGAGCATCCATCGCTTTGTCAAAAGCTCCGGTTGGTTTTGTTAGTCCCTGAGTGGCCTAATGGTTTGATCCATGGTATCACAAAGGACCTTCACTGGTCTAAGTGTGTCTGCACTCTCGTGTGGACAGCCAACCTAACCTAACCTAACCTGACTCGGCTATTTGTACTGACTAGTATCGCGTATATTCGAAATGCGACCGAGAGGAAATAAACAAACAGCTAGAGAAACAACGCTATGTATTTGTTGTAATATTCTCGAGTGCAGGAAAGGCAAAGGAATCTAAGCTCATAGACCCATGAATGTGATCAAAATGCTTTCAGTTATTTGGTAAGAGCATTTTTTTTATGAGGGAATCATGTGTGTATCTTTAGTTGTTTTACCCCCACACGCATACTAACTGACGCAGAAAAACAACTAGCTTAATAAACTATGAAACACGATTTTATTGTCGCACAACCTTCTTACAGCGAGGTCTTCTTAAGTCTAAAAACTATAAACAAAAATATCTCGCCTTACCCTATTTCCTTTTCCTTCTTTTTTTTTGTTTCTAGCGCCTTCTGCGAGATAGATAACGCATTACGCGAAGAGATTATTGTGGTGGCGACATCTACGCGCCAGTCGCTACATATCTTCGCTTTATTTTACCTGACCTAACGGTAACATACGCTTTTGCTTCTGCACATCTATGGCACAGTACCTTTCGAATGATGTGAGTTTCATTGCCCTCCATTTATAATAAATACTAAAAAACGTACGATAAATTTCATGTTCACGTATTAATATACACATAAGATTATGTATGTACAATGTACAATGTAGGACAGTGTATAGCTAAGTATAAGTTAAAACTAGCTGTGTGTGATAGGCATTCCTTGGACCTTTTAATGGCTCGACCTGAATCGTTGGAGAGCTTGTAGGTGTGGTCCCCCACAAGAATTTTTCTGGTGTCAGAAAATGCTCGTAACAAATTCGGTACGGATACGTTAAGCGATATAAAAGCATTATTTAACAAATACCTACCTATATAGTACACACTTTCACTACATTCACATACGTATACATACATATGTATGTATTTTTTAGATGGAAAACTATCATTACTTTTCAAAGTTTCTTAGCAAATTGAAACGTATCCTCTAGTATGGACATTGTTTTTGTATCTGCTATGTACTGACTCTTTGTAATTTTTCAACATTCAAATTTTATTTTCGGTATATTATAGTGATATGTTTGTTGTGTATTGTGCTTACCGTACTTAAGAAATCTTCTTTCCCTCCTTTAAAAAGAATGTTTTCATTTGTGTCATTTTCCTTATTTGCAAATCGCCTTGGAATGAAACGGTCGCCATAGTGCAAAGGTATTAATCTTTCCGGGCTGACAGTCAATTCCTGAAAATGAAAATGCGAGTTCATATATGTATATAAGTACAAGGAACTACATATGTGCATAATACATCTTACGTCTATAAACAGAGTGTCCCAAAAGTTATGGTACAAATGAAAGGAGAATATAATATATACAGGGTGTCCCACCACCGAACAAAAAAATTGTATGGCAGGAGGGGGGTCTATTCTCACCTCATTTCAAGTTATAGCCCATCAAAGTGGGTGACCTCTTATTTGGAGGTGTAACCACTTTAAACGCTATAGCTTCTAAACTATTATAGGTACAAAAATAGTTTTGTACATTTTGAAATGACAATTTAGTAGCACATACAAGTTTCATTGGGTACGGCTGTGCAGCTACAAAAAAGTTATGGCTCCTAAACTCAAAATAATGAAAATTTGTTGTTTCATTTTTTCACTTAAAATGCATTTTTCTCAAAATTTTTACTTAATTTTTTATTTTTTTTTATGAAATTTGTATCTTTAAAAAATGTCCATAAAATTATGTCAAGCAACTTTTTTACGTACAATCAACAGAAGTTGTAGTAAAAGCCTTTTCTGTCAGTCCCACTTTGATGGGCTATAACTTGAAATGTGGTGAAAATAATTCCCCCCCTGCCATACAATTTTTTGTGCGGCGGAACTTCAGGTATCTCCTCCTAAAGGATTATACTGCTTAACTGGGACACCCTGTATGTATGTACTACAAAGTTACCCAATTCTTAAGGCATATACATAATATAGGTAGACATAAGCAGTTTTCTTACGGCAATACGGAATAAGACGTAAAAAAACCTACTTCTTTTTTCTAAATCGCATTTATGCATAAGCTTTTTTTAAGCTAGAAATGAGTATTGTTATGTTGCTCAGTGATTTGAATACCGCTGAGGAACGTATTAACAGAACTGACCTTAGCTCCATTTTCTACTCAGTGCTTACAAGTTCAAGTCCAGAAGAAAAAGTCTTAAGGCCGTATAAGACTTTAACCGTTTGAATCAGTACTGACATTTATGTTAAACTCTAATGATGCATATCAAGCGATTTGATTCAAATCGATAATTAATCGAAAGTGAAACATGACAATCATTTATCGAAAAACTTAAAAAAAAAACATCTTCCTAGAACCGGTAAATACACGATCAAATTCATGTCCTTGATTTCTCTTATGGTTACACAATTAACTCTCCTCACACGCCCACACGTTGAAAGAGACTTCTTCTATTACATGCGAGTACATACATACATACATTTTCGATGGCCCGCTAATCCTTTATGAGGGTCGCGGTGGTAGGATGCTCAGGTAGACTCTCCATCCTTCTTCATCCTTCGCTATTGACTCTTACTCATCAGGAGGAGTCCCTAGACGGCTCCAGGAGAGATGCCGGATTTGATCCAACCATCTATTTCTAGACCTACCTGATGGCACGGCAATCATAGCACGTCTTGGAACCCGGTCTGGTGGCATACGCACTACGTGGCCAAAGCATCGAAGCATAGACCGTTCCATTCGGATAAGTATTGTAGCTGCTCAACATTGAGCGCCTCGCGTACTCTGGTGCTGCGCTCTCGATCCCTACGAGTTATTCCAGCAACACCTCGAAGAAACCTCTCACTGGAAAAGGCTTCGCTAAGGTGCTAGAAATGCGTTCCAGAGCATTGGTTGAGGACAGCTTAGGGGATGAGCAATGCGGTTTTCGTCCCGGTAGAAGAACAACCGACCAGTTATTTACTCTCAAAATGGTTCTTAAGAATGCCTGGGAGTATGCTAACCATATCTACAGCTGATTTGTGGATTTGGAAAAAGCATATCATAGGCTTTCTCGAGGCAAACTCTGGATTGTTCTGGAGGAGTATGGGATTGATGGTTCCCTGTAAAGGTCGATTGAGTCTTTTGATACAAACTGTAGAAGGTGTGTTCGGGTAAATGGCACTAAATCAATATCTTTCACTGTATGCGTTGGACGCCGCCAGGATGCGTTTTGTCCCCTCTTCTCTTCATTGTATTTATGGACTGATGCTGCAGCGCACCCGTGACGGAGAATGTTTCAAAGTGGGAGACGATTAGTGAAAGAAGGAGGATTAGTGAGAAGGATTAATCATCTGCTCTTTGCGGATGATTTGGTCATCCTTGTGTCCTCTCAAACCGAACTTCAGCGCACACTCGAAAGGTTTGTAGCCGTTTGTGATGATGCTGGAATGAGGACCAACGTTAACAAATTGGAAGTAATAGGCGTGTCCAGAATACCCATTCAGTGCACTCTGCATGTTAGTGTTCAGCCTATGAACTTGAGGTTGAAGTTGATCGCTTCGTTGAGATCGTACAGCTCACCTCTTGGAATAATACCCCAATCCAAGGAAAACACCGGACAGATACGGTTTACGATATCCTCTGGAAATAATAGAATTGGCCAAGGAAAACAGAAAGCGCGAAAAAAAAAGCGACAGAGTCGTGCTCCGCAGCATAAAGCACACTTGAATCGTGTGTGCAATTCGTTAAAGAAGACTTTTAATGATTTTAAAAATCGTCAGATAATCTTTACCTTCAAAGTTTAACAGCGAAAAAAGATTCCTGTTATTCACTTTGGAAAGCTGTAAAAGACACCAAAAGGCCTAAAGGCCCAAAGGCAAAAATCCCACGCCGCCGTCAGATTAAAATACGTGCCGAGCCAATGGAAAGTTGCGGAAGTCATTATGGTTTTTAAACCAGGAATACCGCCAAATGAGGTAAAATCGTATAGAACAATTTCGCTTCTTCCAGTCATATCCAAAATTTTCGAGAGGATATTACTAAGGCGTCTCCATACGGTTATAGACGAAAATAATCTTATCCCTGACCACCAGTTTGGGTTCAGAAGTAAGCATTCGACGATTGACCAGGTGCATAGAATTACTGTCGTAATCGAGAACGCACTTGAAGAAAAAAAGATTTGCTCAAGCGTATTTCTTGACGTCTCGGTAGCTTTTGATAAGATGTGGCATGATGGCTTGAAAATGTAAACTACGACAAATTCTCCCTGTATGCCTATACGATATTTTAGAATCATGTCTCAAGAATAGACTCTTTCGTTTTAGGCATGGAAACGAATATTCCGAGCTCGAAGAAATTTCGGGCGACGTACCGCAAAGAAGCGTTCTTGGACCGCTTTTCTATTTGCTATATACTCGTTAAATACCGAACGAAGATGGCACTATCCTTGCTACGTTTGCCGATGACACCGCTATCCTAGCAGAAGGTAAAACAATCGAAGAAACGAATGCAAAACTGGAAAACGCACTGAATAATGTAAATGAATGGACGAGGGACTGGCGGATCGCCCTCGACGAATCTAAATCTGTTCACGTGAATTTCACTTACAAGAAAACTAATGACTTGCCAATTTTAGTAAACTCGGCCCGAATACCTTTTGCAAACGAGGCCAAATACCTGGGAATGACACTCGACGCAAGACTGAAATGAAATTCGCTCGTGAAAATGAAACGAAAAGAACTCGAAATCAAATATAGAGAAATGTACTGGTTACTCGGAAAACATTCCCAGCTCAATATTGAGAACAAACTGCTTTTATACAAGCAATTGCTAAAGCTGGTGTGGACCTACGGTATACAACTTTGGGGTTGTACCAAGAAAACAAATGCAAATATTTTACAAGCTTTTCAAAATAAAGTGCTAAAAGAAATTGTTCAAGCACCGTGGTATAGTAGAAACGACGACTTCCACAGGAATCTCAGAATTCCGACAATAGAAGCTGAAACTAGAAACTTCGCGAGAAAGCATAGAAATCGACTAATCGGACATATTCACAATACAGTTCTACAAATTTTGGATGAGAGCAATTTGCTGCGCCGACTACAAAGGACGAAACCTTTCGACTTGGGGAGATAATGATTAACCACGTCTAGATTGCGGAAAATGCAGGATCTTTCAGTAGAAGGTAACCTGCCAAACGTTTTTATTTCGTGATAGAAGAATCGCTTGATAAGTTATTACTTAGTTGCGATATCTAACAAATTTATATCGAAGAGTGGTGTTTTTTTAGTCAGTAAGAATCTGACACTATTATGAGCACGCGTTTGCTATTCTCAGTGTCTATGGAAGCTTTTTCACCTACCCTCGAAAAAAAAAATGTTAGTGGAGTCCCACCGAAGTAACTGGACAACTTTAAGTACTTCGGGGTCTTATTTACGAGTGATGGGAAGAGTAATGCCGAGTTGTCCTGTAGAATTGGTCAGGCTGGATCAATTTTGAGAGAGCTTGGTCAATTTGTTATAAGGAAGCCCGAACTTAGTGCTCAAGCTAAATGATCGGTTTTTAACTCGGTGTATGCTTCAACTCTCGCTTACGGTCATGAAATTTGGGTAGTGGACGAAAGAATAGATCGCGGATACATTTCGTCTCTTCTGACAGCTAACCTATAATTCGTAGTTCTTAGTGTTTTTGTTGCGAAATGATAAATTCCTGGTGGATATTATATTAGATATTAGAGAAAATTGAAAATCAATACAACTTTTCCAAATAAACTTTGTTTTGCGCTGTCAAAATAAATTCGTATGAAATGACGCGCCAAAAATCAGAAATTATCCTATCCAGCAGTGCATTGAATACGATTTCCAAAGTTCGAAGGAAATTAACATAATAACTGCAAACATATTTACATATGTTCGTATATAACATATACGCTGTCACCCTGTCTTACCACAATAAATCCAAGGTTATGAGATACGTAGATATGCATGTAGATTTGCACTGCTGGATGACTTTATACACTTTCCGAGGGATACCACTGTCCGCCTTCTAACACAAATATGAAATTCAGTTGAAGTTATCAGTATGCATCGCGAAAATAATTAATAAAAACAATTCTCGTTAGACAAGCCAGCATACTCACTACTTGCTAATGTAAGCAAAAGTTATATGTGTATTTATACTCGTCTACTCGTACATTCAGGCACAAGTACGTGTACTTACTTTAAACTAATTTATCGTTCAGTAATTGGTATAAGTAATGATGATATTCGAGTGAGATAATTAAGCACTAAAACAAATGTCTCTCTAAAACAGAGTATTAATTTGCTTACATTATAAATGTATCTGATAAGACGGGGCTGCGCAGCTTGCGTACGAATACAAATTAGTCCACGGCACCAAAGTGAATGGTGAAATTTACAATATTTTGCCAAGTCTGTGCGACCCGTTGGCAGTGGACCGCTCATTGTACTGCCTGTTTTCTATACTATACACTTACATAGTTCTCTATTTCATACAAATGCTTTTATAGATACTGTAATAAACATTAATTTTAATGTTTACTCTTAGTTATTGGAATAATCCAATTAATATTGATACCGATATAATAAAATTATATATGTTGCTAGACACTTATTCTACACCAGCTGTAGCCGCGACTCTGCTGGTGTTTAAGAATTTATTATGCTTCCATATTCATTTATGAATTTCTCAACTTTAGGACAACGTATTAAAATCATCTATGGTTTTAAATCGTTGGTGAAATTTGCTTTAAACAATAAAATTAATTTCATGGAAATCGATGAAGAGGTTTTGACGTTATTTTGATTAGGAGCTATGTACCTATTACATAAAGCCTGTAATAAGTCTTTTAATTCTACCCGGGCAAAGCTGGGTACCACACGTAGTAGACTAAAAATAGTAAACTCAAAATGAGATAAGACGGAATGTAAGAACTGCTTAATTATGTACCCGTGACGTAATTTTGACATCAGCTTCCTGCCATTAATAGTTCACATCTTTACATATTGACTAGTAGACGTAAATATGGCAGTCGCATATAGCACCTAACATTATGTCAACAATAAATTTATGTTAAAAGCTGAAGCTTCTGATTGTGCAGCAAATAAGGCTTGCTCTCATTGTGGTGAAGAGCATAATTATAAAGTTCGTACAATAGTTTCAAGTTAGCAGCCCAAATGTGTTAACTGTGTCCATTTAAATGAGCAGTTTAGATTGAATTTGTCTGAAGATCATTATGCGCACGATAACAGAAGTGGAGTTTATATTAGGTTATACGCAGTTAGAAATTTCAAAAAATCGTTTTTTTTATTGCATTTTCGAATTTACATATATTTGAAAATATTCTCTAAAAATTTCAAATCGATCCGGCAAATATTCTTGGAAATACAAGCACATTTGGTAGGACGTCCTGGAGCGTGTGTGAACGTCTTTCGAAACTTTCAACGCGTTTTTCTCAAAACGGTTTTTTCAAACACGGTGAGCACGATTTCTCAAAAACGTGTCAACCACTAAGTCTGAAATCTTAACACAACCTTCTCAGATATATTCTTCAGGGATTGGTCGAAGGAATAAGATTTCCGAAAATTATTTCTAGATTTTTAAACAATTTAACGAAAAAATTTTGGTCGAAAACCGGAATTTTCTCTTTTTGGAGCAGCCATTTTGTCAAAAATCAAAATTTCGACTATTACTTCGATCAATCTCTAGATTTATCTATCCACTAATAGAATCTTTTTGGTTTTTTTATTTTAAATAATCCAAACCGGAGATATCGTGTTCACCGCCAGACACCTTTTTTTGGAGAACCTCAAGGAGATTCTAGGAGTCTACAGGAGCACTGTAACACAATATTTTTAAAAATTAAACATGCCGATATACAGTTAAAAGTTACCACTACATGTGTTAATACGTCTTGTATTTGTCAAATAAAATCCCTTTACAGAAAAAAATTGTAAATAAACAACTTTTTTTGGCCCGGCCGGCTTTGTTCGCGTGTTTTGAAAGTACATTCTAAAATATGAGTAAATCCAATGACAAAATGCTGCAATGCTTCTATCTATAAGTGTATATTATGTGTATTGAATTGAGAGCTCTTTTTTTTGCATTCAGTTTTGATCGCTCATGAATATCCTAGTTATTATAAAATTTTAAGCTTGCTGAATATTTACATTCACTGCCATTCAGCAACGACATGGCATACTAAGGCTTGGAAAATCATAAAAAATACTTATTTTTGGTTTGCAGAAGAATTAAAAAAAAAAACAAATTTTGTCGGTTTTTCTTACATACTTACACACATATATGTATACACATATATAGATACAAAACCAGTTTGCCAACAAACAACATACAGGTACAGGTGCACGTTGTTTTTTTTTTTTTTTGGTTGCACCAAGGGATGTGGTAATATTCGAAAGATATTAGTACCCCGAGCTACTAGCATGCACGATTCGCAAGCTCGAATAATCGATGCCAGGAATGCGCCTACGTATTAAACCACACCCTGCACACATCCACCACTCTCCCCGCGGGACTGCCGTAAGGTATTACTTCCCGGGGCTGGTTAGCAATTAATGCTATGCTTCTTGTATTGCTGCTTCAGCTCTCCTTGCTCTCTCAATTATTCGGAGCTCTTTTTGAACATTCGTTATAAAGCCAATTCTCCTCTGACCGCAGCATTTGGTCTATAAGTAATGGTGGAATTGGCAGGTTATTTCTCCATTCCGTAAAGCGATTGCAATGGAATATTGCATGCTCTGTATCTTCCTTCTGGTCTGGACAATATGGACAGAGAGGTGAGTTATCATGTCCAAATCTGTGTAAATATTTGCGATAGCCACCGTGACCCGATAGGAACTGCGTAAGCTGATAGTTGCAGTCCCCAAACACTCGCTTCGTCCAGACCCCAATGGTGGGGATCAGCTTGTAGGTCCATCTACCTTTTGTACTGTTATCCCACCTGACTTGCTACATAGCTAGTGATGTTGCTTTCTCCTCCGCCTTTATCCTCTTGACGATATCTGCTGACAATACCTCTTGATGACTTGAGGTTCTCCTTTCGTAGATCCTTACCATCTCATTTGCGAGGATGTCGATGGGGATCATTCCGGCTATGACACAGGCTTTGGATAGTAGAATCCGTCTAGCATATCCAGGCCCACCGATGTTTGGCAGTATTCGAGAAAGGGCTGCCTGCAGTAGTGAAGCCTTCTTGCTCGAGTATTCCACGTGTGTTTTAAAACTTAACCTGTTGTCGAGCATTACTCCTAAGTATTTAACTGCTTCCTTGGTACTTATAGTCTGAGTTCCGACTTGAATATTCGCATATTCAACAGCTTTTCGACTTGTTATAAGAACAGCTTCAGTTTTTGTGGTCTGCTAATTCTAAGCCGGCGGATCGTAGTCAGTCTTTAATTTTTCGGATTGCTTCGTTTGTCGCTGATTCTATTTCGTGGATGTGCTTAGCCACGGTGACCACGGCGATGTCGTCAGCGAACCCGATTATCTTAACTCCTTGTGGAAGTGCTAGTCGCAGGACTCCGTGGTACATGATATTCCATAAGAGAGGGCCTAGTGCCGATCCTTGTGGGACTAATGCCGTGACGTTTTAGTACTTTACCTCCTCGTCGGTTTGGTTTACTTCCTGTTGGTGAAGTAGCTTGTAACTATCCTCAATAGGTAGCATGGAGTATCCATTCTGGACTTGATGATCGATATTTTTGTGGTTCGAGTTATTTCTTTATGATTTAGAAATGTTTTTTGCAATACCGTGTACAGCCTATTTGAAAATTGGATCCTTGCCTTAAATTCTTCATCTAGTTGCCCTTGCTGTTAATGACGCTTCTTAGGTATTTATAATTTTTTACTTGCTCAAAAGTCACTCCGTCCACACTCACTCTTATAATCCCTGTCCTATTACTTACAACCATCATTTGAGTTTTTTCGACTTTAAAACGTTCCATCCTTTCCTGACACTGTCTGATTGCCTCGTCAATAGCGCAGATGAACAAAAGTGGGCTTAGGTAGGTAGGTAGGCTGAAGTGGTTGTGTCAGCAAACCATACCGACACTTAATTAGCGCAGAAGCGCCGTTTTATTACCACAACTCAAGTGACCTAACGGATGTAATACGGACGTTAACTACTAGGGAAAGAAGAAGAAAAAGGGGATAAGGATTATTCAAATCCACCCCGTTACATTGAGGAAGCTGATAATATCCCCAATGCTAATCTTCGCTAGCTCTATAAGGTTGTCGAAAAAGAGTTTACCTAAAGTAAGCTGTCTGGCCTTGCCTAAAGCCGGACACTTGCAGAGGAAGTGTAGGATTGTTTCTATCTCGTCAGCAGTATTGCAGCTGCGACAGTGTGCATTAATGTCTGCGGACATGGTCTTGATAATACTTAATTACAAAGTGGGCTTAGTGTATTGTGTGTAGTGTTTGACTCCTTTCGATGTTTTAAATTCGTCAGACAATCTGTTGCTATTTCTAACTACGTTTTATGTCTCTTTATACATACTTTTTATTGCATTTACAAGCTCTTCTTCCACACCTTTATCTGTAACACTCATCAAAATGTTCCCTCTACTTATTGTATTGAATGCCTTTTTCATGTCTAAAAAACAGATGTAAACTTTTTTATCTTTGGCTACTTTTTTCTCTAGAACTTACTACACTCTAAAGGTATAGTCTTGGATACTATGTGCTGGTCGAAATGCGCTTTGTACATACGAAAGTTGCTCTTCCACAGTCCTTCTAAATGTTTTTTCGAGTATTGTTTCGTATACTTTGAGAGCAGTGGTAAGCAGTGTGATGCCTCTATAGTTTCCGCAATCTTTTGCATCTCCTTTCTTATACATATATGGCAGAATGACTTCATATTTCCATTCCTGTGGAATTTTCTGGATTATGCATATCATGTTCAGTGTAGTATACACGTGACTGGTTAGATCCCAATAGACTATACAAGATGTTGGGCTGAGCTTACATTAATACTGCATTCAGTATCTTTCTCATTTTATTTTCTCCTTCTTCTGCGAGGTATTTAATGTACTCTGGTGCAATTTCGTCGATTCCTGGTGCATTTGGCAGTTTAATTCTTTTGAGTGCTGCGGTTACCTCTTCTTTAGATATGGGGCATTCTTGGTTTAACTCTTCCCCGTGTGTTTCATCTGTCTCTAATATTTCTTCGGTATTCGTACTATTGTCCAACTACTCTGAATTCAAAAGTTCCTTAAAGTGTTCCTTCCACCTGCACACGATTTCCTGCTTTTCTGCCAGCACCCTTCCTTTTGTTACTTTAATTGCCTGTAACCTAAATCCTTTTTCATTTTTAGCGAACTGTTGAACATCTTTAAAATTTCTTTGCTGTTTTCTTCTACGCGTTTTCCAAAGCTTTTCCATGCTTTTTGTTTGGCTTCTAGCACAGATTTTTTTACCTCGCTTCTTTGTCTTTTGTAGGCGTTATACTTATCGATGCTTTTATTCTGCAGGTCTTTCCATAGTTTTTTTTTTTAATCTTTATTTCTTTCTTCACATTTATTTTTTTTTTTCTCTCTCTCTTTCATTTTTCACACTCTTTTAATTGGTGCTTATTTTGTTTTTCCCGCATACTTTTTCTGCGGCTTTAAACATTGTTTCCTTAAATTTCTTCCATCTCATGTCGATATCTATTTGTACTTCCGAATATCTGGACACCTCCCCCCTTATCTCATTCTTATGTATATGTCTTATTTCTTCAGTTCTCAATTTGTATACCTTAATTCGTTCTTGAGATTTTCTTTCGTTTTTATTCTCATATCCTGAGACTTGTATAGTACTTTTTTCTCTTAGCACTGTTTCCAGCAGGTAGTGATCGCTTCCAATTTCGTAGCCCCTATTAACCCGTTAAGACTCCACTGTTAGTGCGTTCTATGATGATATATTCTTTAATGGACTTCTCATCCTTGCTTGCCATTTGTCTTGTGAATTTGTGTATATCTTTATGTGTAAAAAAATATGTATTACTACATTATTTAGTGGCCTTTTAAATATAAGAAAACAAATTAAAAACATATGTATCTTTAATTTTTTTTTCTTTTCCGGTGTGAAATCTCTCCTCCTTTATAGATCTGAAAAATTCCATTTGAAATCGCTTCATAAAACTTCTCATTTACGAGTATGCCAACAGAATTGGTCGGAATTTTTTTTTTCGAATTATAGAAAAAGTTATGCAATACTCAACTTAATATTTATTTATTTACCAAAAATTTTGGTTTTTAATTGTATAGAAAAATTGTTAGAAGCAAAATATGAAAAAAGAAAGAAGAATTAAAAGAAATTAAAAGAAAGGCTGTGAAATAGTAACATTTATATGCGAAAGCTCGGTTAAAAGCAAAAGTAGGAGATCAAAGAAGTCTTTGGAAAGCTTTACAAAGTCTAATCCTAAGCAAAGAGATACGTGCAATAAGCAAAATTGTGATAAATAGTGATGTAATTAGAGATAAGAAAGAAATTGCTAAAAGACTTAATACATATTTAATTTATAGTACAATATTAAGAACAGTAATAGTGCAATCCCTACTGTAATATGTTCTAGCCAGATAGAACTGGTTTCGTGCAATTTTAGATTGTCACTGGTTAATAGAGTGATAAGTTATGTAGGAATAAAGGAATATGAATTTTAAGAAAGATGTATTTGGAATAAACTGTGCAATACTTCTTGACAACTTGGATGTGAGTATTTGGTGACCAGTTACAAATCATAAAAAAAATCATTGACAGATGGTACAGTTTCAGAGTACTTAAAACAATCTCTTATAGTACTAGTGCAAAAAGTAAGAAATGCCAAATCACCTGACAAAAAAAAAAATATTTGGTATGAAGAGCAATCAGGATTTCGTAGTCGTAGATGTTCTAAAACTGCCTGCATAGCACTCATATTTTTTTTATCTAAGCTTGTCACAAGTTCACAATTTATGATAATGAAAGTAGATTTCAGCTTTCAGAGCCTGTCTGATAGTTGTTGGTATACCCTTAGCGGAGCGACGAAGTCGCATAAACGGATACACCCCTCCAGAAATTAAAAAAAAGAGTAGATATTAAGTCATAAGCAGCCCTAAAGGGCCAATGCCTAGCATCTTACGATACTTGCTTACTTACTTAGATCATTTAACCCCTCGGGGGGCATACGGCGTCAACCACGCCTGAGCGCCATCTTGTTCGAAGTTCTGCAACGCGTTTGAGCTGTCTTCAACCCATTCCTAAAGAGCTCGATTCCTCCTCAACTGTTCTGCGCCACATTTGCCTAGGGCGCCCGCTATTCTGCCTGCCTGAGTGAGCGGATTCCACTGCATGGCGTACTCGTATTTCGCAGTGGAGTTGTCTTTGCGCAGTAGGGTGTGTCCAATCCATTGCCACTTTCTTTTATGTATAGTAATGCTCAGTTCTCAGATAAAGTTGTTCGTTCCTCAAGATGTTTCTTAAGAATTTGTTTACTAATACTTGTAGCTTCCGTGTGTTAATTTTCTCCACCTTCCAAGTACTGCACCCATAAAGCAGAGCGGAACAGTCGTAGCTTGCTTCTTAAGCTGATAACATTGCTTATCCAAATTTTTGATAGCATTCCGAACGCAGCTTAGCCTTCTCGATTCTGCTGCACACATCCAGTTCGGTGCCACCACGATTATCCGAGACCATACTTCCTAAATAAAGAAAGTTATCAACTTTCTCCACTTCCTGTCCGACAATGTTAAGTTGAGCGCGGGTATTAGAAGTTCTCAGGGCTTTTGTTTTGGCTGTGTTTATTTTTAGCCCCACTTTGTTTCCCTCAGCTTTTAGATTTTGGGCCATCAAATGAAGATCCATTATCCCATGTGTAAGTAGACAAACATCGTCAGCGTAATCTAGGTGTTTAAGGTAAGATGTTACAGTCTAGCGAATTCCATAATTAGCTTCCGTCAATGCTGCACGGAGTACATCGCTGATAACCACTAAGAACAATAGTGGCGACAGTAAGCACCCTTGACATACTCCACTTTGGACTTCAAAATCCTCCGACGCCTTACCATTGTGCACGACGTGGCACTTACCGCTCTCGTATGTAGCCTTGACAACAGCTATAAGTTTTTTCTGGAATGCCTCTCCTGTGCAAGGCCAACCAAATAGCATCTCGATTCAAGCTGTCGAAAGCCTTTTCGAAGTCGATAAATAGTAAATGTAGCGGAGACGTATACTCAACGCATTGCTCGATTTGGTTAGGTTAGGTTAGGTTGGCTGTCCACACGAGAGTGCAGACACACTTAGACCAGTAAAGATCCTTTGTGATACCATGGATCAAACCATTAGGCCACTCAGGGACTAACAAAACCAACCGGAGCTTTTGACAAAGCGATGGATGCTCATGACGTCCAAGGAGGCCAGATCGCCAAGGTCGTCAAGGACTCTAGATGGAGCATTCTTTTATGCGACAGGGCTGGACATGTGCATAGGAGGTGAAGGATGACTTCCTCCTCCTCCTCGTCCCTACAGCTTCTGCAGAAGTCGTTGGAGAAGAGACCAAGTATTTTGGCGTGTTGGCCTATAAGACAGTGTCCAGTGAGAACACCGACAACGCAGCTGATTTATGTACGCTTTAACTTGATCAGAGCGGCGCTACGTTTTTGATCCAGCTTAGGCCAGATCTGTCTCGAAATGTGACACGTTGAGCCGTTTCCCCATCTGAGGTTGGTTTTGCTAATAGCGTTCGGCTTTAGTAGATACCTACATGTAGCGAGGGGCATACCCAGGGCTTGCCTTTCAGGCAAAATCCTTAGAGTGGTACCCTGTCTGGCGAGGTCGTCAGCCCTGCAGTTACCTGGAATGTCTCTATGGCCCGGCACCCAGCACAGGTGAATGTTGAACTGCTCTGTCATCTCCATAAGAGATAGACGACAGTTTAAGGCAGCCTTTGAAGTGAAGGAGAACGATTCCAGGGACTTGATTGCCGCTTGGCTGTCAGTGAATATGCTAATATCCCTGACAGATAATACATTACATTTCAGCCAGGACAGGGCTTCTTTAATCGCCATGATTTCCGCCTGGAAAGCGCTACAATGATCAGAGAGGCGGAAAGAGATGTTCAGATTGAGCTGTTCGGAGAAAACACCACAACCCACCCCACCCTCCGTCTTAGATCCATCTGTAAAGAAGTGAACCGAACTGCCTTCGACAGGGGGGGAAGTGTCCCATACATCCCGGTTAGGGATGCTCGTACGGAAGTTACGGTCAAATCTCAGTTTCGGCGGGGTGTAGTCCGTGTTTTCGTGTTTGAAGTTAAGAAGATCAAGGATCGAGGAGTGGCCCAAGCGATATCTAGACCACTGAGAGGAGGCTTTCAGGCGGATGGCCGCACAGGCCGCCATCTCTTTGCCGAAAAATCTAAAGGTAGCAGGTTGAACAAGATGTCCAGTGCCGCGAAGGGAGTAGTTCTCAGTGCACCACTGATGCAAATCCATGCAGATCTTTGCACCTTAGCTAGTTGAGTGAGGTGGACAGCCTTGCTAAGAGCAGGCCACCATACGATCACGCCATATAGTAGTATAGGCCTGATAACGGACACGTATAGCCAATGAGTGATTTGAGGTTTGATACCCCAGCTCCTACGATTGCTCGATTACGATCCGTAAGGTGTTTATGTGGTCGATGCAGGAAGATCCAGGGCGAGAGCCTGCCTGTTCCACATCGAGAGTTGAATCTAAATGTTGTTTAAATCGTTCTAGAATTATTCTATAGAAACTAAAATGATCTATTATTTGGCTACAGCTGGAAGAACGCATATACCTCTCCAGTTACCGCACTCCATCAAGTTTCCATTCTTTGGAAGCTTAATGATCATCCCCCTTTTCCACTCCTGTGGAAATTGTTCAATATCGCAAGCTCTCCGTATTAGCGAATGCAGCAAATCTGTCGATATATTTGGGGCCGCTTGAAATAGCTCGGCAGGGATGCCATCAATACCCACCACCTTGTTCTTCTTGAGGGACTTGATTGCTGTTATTATTTCGGTTTTACTGGAAGGTACGGTGCGAATTCGGGAATTTGTTGCTTCGAACTGCTCATACGAATTCAAGATCATACCGCCATCGCCGACGTGACGGGTGCAACTACATCAATGCGCTGGCTACAGAAGTAGAAGAAGCTGCACGTAGGTGCGACAGCTGGACTGTTCACAGAATCACAAAAGAACTGACAGGGGCTCGCAGCTCCAGACAACACCCAGTGAAAAGCATTGACGGTTCCTTGCTCATTTCAGATGAAGACCAGCTCAAGAGATGGAAAGAGCAATTTGTTATGATTTTGAACCGTGTATTTGCTAGCGATATGCTCCAAAATCAGACTAAGGTACCCGTCTTGAGAAATACCCGAATACACACCACGACTCCCAGTAAGGATGAGATCACTACTGCGATCAAAGCACTTAAAACCAACAAGTCGGTAGGACTTGACGGTACTCTCACAGAGCTCTTGTAAGCAGAGCCTACAATGTCAGCTGAGCTTCTACTTCCACTTATAGAGAGATCTTGGGAAGCTGAGAGATTTCCTGACAAGTGGAAATAGGGAATGACCGTCAAGCTTCCTAAGAAAGGAAATTTGATGGAGTGCGGAAACTGCAGGGGTGTGCTGTGTTGTTGCTAGGATAGTAGCTAAAATCATCCTGTAGCGAAATAAACAACATCCCGAAAACACACTCGATGTTGAACAAACACGTTTCCGCTTTGGATCCTTCTGGGTGGACCACATCAACACCCTGCGGATTTATCATCGATCCCTACTGGGCTGTTTGAAAAGTTCTCGGCCTGACCAATAAAACATTGAGAATTGGATAATTTTTCTTTATTCTTTTTCAACATATTCTCCTCTTATTTCAATACACACTTCCATACTTATATGTTCCAGGGCTTCTATACCTTTTTTATAACTCGATTCCCCCAACTTCTCAAAAAACCGCTCCGTCTCAGCTATCACCTCTTCGTTGGTTAAAAATTTTCGTCGAGCCAAGTGCTTTTTTAAATTAGGCAACAGGTAATAGTCTGATGGTAGCAAATCAGGCGAATAAGGTGGGTGGTTCATTACTCCAAATCGGAGTTCATGGAGCTTAACCATGGCAACAACTGATTTGTGGGCCGGTGTATCATCCTGGTGAAAAGGAATTTTCTTTTTGGCCAAACCCGGTCTTTTTTCGCGAATTTGTCCAGCTAATTTATCTAACAGATCAGCATAGTATTGACCTGTAACAGTTTGCTCTTTTGGGAGGAATTCAATAAAAAAGAATTCCCTTATAATCCCAGAACACTGACGCCATCGCTTTTCTTATGGACCTCCACAAAATGACAGCAGATGTGGAGAGGGAGGTAGACGTCGTCGGGCTGGAAATGAATACGATAGAAACTAAAATGATCAGCCTTGGAACAAACTCATCGGCTCAAATATGCATTGCTGCACAGCCGATAGAGAGAGTAGAGGATTTCCAGTATTTAAGGAGTATTGTCTCGACCAATGGTGGAACCGAACTAGATACAGCCAAGAGGATCGCCAAAGCAAAGTCCGCGTTCGGGATGTTGTCCAAAGTATAGCAAGACAGTGCAATCAGTTTGAACACGAAGCTAAGACTGTTCCGCTCCAACGTTGAAACCGTGCTGTTATATTGATGAAGCACGTGGAGAGTGACCACTACTATCATAAAAAAGAAATAAAGCCCGTGGGTGTTTCTGCGCTCGCGTAACAATACAATGTTTAGGAAACTCATTTAGACGATATTGTGTGATTTTCTGAACGACGTTAGTTTGGATAAAAAACAAAGTGAAGTCTAATAAATTCACCGTCCATGGACAGCCGCACAGAAATTAATAGTTTAATTTCTGCAACAGTTCAAGTCTTAGATTCAGAAACTATCCTGAAACAATCCATATATGACAAGCTTTTCTTTTTCTAAATTCTAAAATTGCTACTTACATTTTCAATATCCTCGCATCAAAGCATCAAAAACGAAATCGCGAAATGAAAAAGTTCGCAAAACAAAGACAGTAATTTGATACTTATGAACGCAAGTGATACCAAAACAGATGCAATGGTAATGCGGTTTTTCTACATTAATAAAAGCAAATTCTCCACAGCTGCAGTATTTTTACAATTATTAATTCACCCTGCGCTGTCGTTGGAGGAAATAAATGTTTTAGTATACAAATAAAAATCGAATCTAATCTAATCTAGTCGTAGGAGGATACCCAACAGGATACTACAAATTTAAGGCCTTTATGTATCTAGAAGTCGCTATAAGTTTTAGAAACCACAGCTTCATAGATATCGAGCATGCAGTTTTTCCAATCTTGTTTCTTTATTCTGAGGAAGCTGTTGAGTAGCAACGCCTTCTTCGGTGGGCAAAAATTCTCATCTTTGGTCCTCCCCGTGGGCGCCCACTGGAAATGGCTATTCACCCTTCAGGTGTCTAGTGTCAGCTAAGAATTTACACGCATATACTCAATCGTGCGCTGTGGTTCATTTAGACGAAGGTGGGGAGTAAACCCATAAAAATCTCACTTAAGCCAAGGTGTGTAGGCAGTCGTGCCGAGGGCTGCATGGCCAGCTGGTGATAAAACAGTGCTGGTCTCGAACGGTCCCTATCGATGCCCAGGCGAGGTTGGTAGTATAATCACCTTATCCTGGTATGTCGGCTCTGCCAGGACTGACTCTTGCTTCCGGACATACTCGTGGGACCAAAAAACTACAAATGTGAATAAAACAAATAAAAAAAAAAAAAAATAATAATAAGATAGGCTGGGGATGCCCGACATTGGCTCCTTATCGGAAGACGAACTTTTAGCCTCCAGTCAGGAGTCTTCAGGCTTCCCTTCAGCCGCAGCAGGTACTAGGCAAAGTACTCCTTCTGGCGTACAGAGGGCGGCTCATCAGCCAAATGGCAACCAAAGGCACTATGATTAGTGGCGCTGGTTCGTCGAAGAAAAACAAAACCCCGGACGCCATCATGAAGAGCAGGTACAAGATGGCTCTATTTGTTCTTGACAAGGTCACCACAAACGAAGGAGCTGGTACCGTTCATGAGAGGGACACTGCGGATAAAGCCAAATACCAAGCTGTGGTCGATGATTACATCGCACATCTGGAGAAACAGCAGCAACATCCATAACAGAAGAAGTATGAAACCAAGGCAAGCAAGCGAAACATGTCTTCGGATGAGACCAGTCGCGAAGCAAAAAAGACCAAGGTTGTCAAGACGCCGACTATTACACAAAATCTACCACGTACATCCTCGGCCTGTCCTACTCAGACAACGCGACACTTTTCCGAAGTAGTAAGAGACCATCTGCAGGTCGCCCTCGTGGACGAGCGCTCCTCAGATGGCAAGACGGTTAGTGAAGCGTGGGGTAGTGTAGAGGCCAGACTATCGGGTATGGTCATGGACTACCTGTTGGGAAACCCTGGGGGACCTCTTCCGTGCTTCGATTCCGCCGAGTTGGTCAGGGGCTATCGGGTCATCAGATGCGAGGACCAGTTCCCCAAGCGAATGTGTCACTAAGGTTAGTGACGCCTGGGAGGGCTTGAAGCTCAAGCTTATCCCCGCTAATGATATCCCCAGGAGACCAAGGGCCCGCATCTGGCTGCCCATTATGCAGATTGACAGGGGAAGGCTTCTCCAATGTCTGAAACTGCACAATCCGGCGGTTCCGATGGATGACTGGGCAGTCATCAAAGCGGAGGAACCTCAGAAGAATAGCTCCTATTTCTTGCTGCTGATCAACGAGGCTAGCCTGGTGGCTCTCGAAAAATCTGATCACAAGCTGCGTTTCGGCATAAGGCATGCTAAACTTAAGATTTTCCGCCCCTCTGGTCCTGATGAAGATTTAGGTGAAATCGATGGTTCAGACAGGATGTCGAAGGACATGGGGGATGTCATTATTCCACCTACCACCAATGCTGAACATCGTACAGATTAATCTGCACCACTCGAAGAGTGCGTCAGATAATTTGCTTGTCTTCCTCGGCAAAGAAGATATAGATATCGGCATTGTACAGGAACCCTGGGTGAAGGGTTCATCCATAAAAGGGCTCAAGGACAACCGCTACAACATCTTCTACAAGACCACAAACCAGATTAGTAACAAACCTAGGACTTGCATCCCAGCTAGGTTAGGTTAGGTTAGGTAAGTGGGCAGGTGTAGGGGGATAGAAAACCTCCACACCACACTCAGGTCAGTATAGACTCATTGTGATACCCAAGGGGGGAAAGGAGATAGAAAAAGGAAATCCCTACCTCGTGGAAAAATACCGTCTTGTAAGTATCCTAAAGAAAGAACTAAGTACCCACTGTGTCCTAGATACAAACCATCCAGAGGATTTAATGAAGTTTGCGATGTCATTTATTGGTCTGTTGGACAACTCTTCTAGATCCTCAAAGAAGTGTTGCCCAAGGATCTTATTTCTCAAATGGTAAAGGCCTGGGCAATGACAGAGAAAGTGGGCGGTGTTCTCCTGAGCCTCCTCGTCGCCGCAGCCTCTACAAAGGTCTTCGCTAGTCACACGTAGTTTTTTCATGTGGTACCGCATGGTGTTATGCCCCGTAATGACTCCAATTAGAGTAGAGAGGGATTTTCTGTGCCTCTGTATGAGTCTATTGGTTCTTACTCTGTCAAAAGTGGGCCACAGCTTCCTCGTGGTGACACAAGTATCTAAACAGGTCCACCTATTATTAGCCTACGTTATGGCTTTGTTTCCTGCTACGAGCTTAAGGGCGCAAGGCGGGATGTACACCGAGGGGTCGGATTGGTCCGAGCTTAGTGCTGAGCCACCTCTAGCCAATTCATCGGCTTTCTCATTCCCTGGTATGCCTTCATGACCAGGGACCCAGCAGAGCCTTACCTCGTGCTGTGTTCCAAGAACCTTGAGCTCTTCTCTACAACACTTCACAAGCTTCGATTTTATTTCTATAGCAGATATTGCTTTTATCGCTGCCTGGCTGTCGATGAAAAAGGTGATATCCTCTCGTGGTATTGCCCTCATCGCAGTCTCACGAGCTGCTATTGTAACTGCTAGGACCTCCGCCTGGAAAACACTGCTGTAGTTCGGAAGCCGAGCTGACATGGATAGGCCAAGCGTTTCAGAGAAGATGCCTGCGCCTACACCTATTTCCATTTTGGATCCATCGGTGTAAACAGCTAAGGATCGCTCGTTAGGCGTTCTGTCATTTTTCCAGTCTTCCCTGCTCGGATAGGTGCTAGAGAATGGTCTTAAGAAGTCTAGGTAAGGCATCCTAGCTAAAAAACATTTGAATGTATTTCCATGTCCTGATTTTAGCTCTGCCGATTTAAGGGTAGTTAAATTGGAGGTTGCAAATAACACTCTTTTTATATCCTCAGTTTACATGGATCGTGTTGGCCATCACCACCAGAGGAGGTACGCCACTTAACATCAATGGCAAGAGCAAAAAACGACAATCTGCTTCTGGGCTGCGACGCAAATTCCAGGCATACCCTATGGGGCAGCTCCGAAATCAATGAACGCGGTAAATCCTTGTATGATTTTCTAGTGATGTCCGACCTCTCTGTTTGTAATTTGGGTAACAACTTTTGCTTTTCCGACAATAATATCCTTAGAGTAGTTAACTGGCGAGTATCCGATCAATTGTCCTTCTCCGACCACAGATGGATTCTCTACAATGTGTGCCTCGAGGTTGAGACTCCCAAGCCATTTAGAAACCCTAAGAGAATTGACTGGAAGAAGTTTGGTTAGGTCATTAAATCAAAACTTCATAGAATACCCGACTTGAAAATTGAACCAGTAGAGGAACTAGACGCCAAAATCAGGACCTTCGAAACAGCCATGGGTGCGGCTTTTAATGTTTCGTGTCCTATTAAATATAGCAAGAAAAAATTCCCCCTTAGTGGAACGAAGATCTATCTAATCTGAGGAAGATAACTAGAGAGATATTCAATGTCTGCTTTAAAAACAAGTTCTGGCAACCTTATAAGGATTGTCTGAAGGAATGTAAGAAATCCATTAAAAGTGCCAAGTCTCTTGCTTGGAAAGACTACTGTCAGTCCATTGAGACCATAAAAGACTCTGCCAGGCTGAGTAAAATTCTGTCCAAGAAGCATTCTAGCCCGTCCTTTATTAAACGGCCGGATGGGACTTGGACGGACTCCCCTAGCGAGTCACTGGAACTTTTAATGCAAACACACTTTCCAGGATGTAGTAATGAGATTGCCCTCCCACCAGTAGCTCAGGTCGCGCAATCTTCTTCCTGGAATGACATTAAGGCAACAATTTCAGCCGTTAAAACCTCCTGGGCTATTAACAGTTTCTCTCCCTATAAATCGGCCGGCCTTGGCGGCATTCTCCCTATTATGCTGCAAAAAACAATGGGCCAGGTGGTCCCGTGGCTAGTTCCGATCTACAGAAGCTGTATTCTCCTAAACCACGTTCCCTGAGCTGGAGGCGTGTTCGTGTCGTGTTTATCCCGAAAGCTGGGAAGCGGGGTCATGAATCCGCAAAGGATTTCAGACCCATTAGCTTATCCTCTTTTCGTTTAAAGACGCTAGAACGCATCTTAGATATACATATCCGAAATACCCTAGATAAATCCCTACGTCCAAATCTCAACATGCGTACACTAAAGGGTGATCGACAGAGATGGCGCTCCACGAAGTTGTGCGAACGATAGAAAAGACAATCCATTTCAAACAATATACCCTTGCTACCTTCTTAGACATTGAAGGTGCATTCAATAACGTCAGTACGGAATCGATTCAGGAAGCTCTGATCCAACTGGGTGTGGAAGAGTTTATTAGCAAATGGATGTTGACAACGCTAAAAACCAGAATCATTCAATCGAATCTCGGCAACAGCAGCTCCACCATATCTTTTGTTAGAGGAACTCCTCAAGGTAGGGTCTTATCTCCTCTTCTATGGCTTATAGTCATCAATAAAATTTTGTGTAGACTTGATAGGGATGGAGTTAAGGTTGTCGCGTATGCAGATGACGTGGTAATACTGGTATCGGGGATGTTTCCATCCGTAATCAGTGAGATTATGGAAGGTGCCTTGGGCAAGATTAGCTCATGGGCCACTGGATGTGGACTCAGTGTCAACCCAAGCAAAACTGAACTGATGCTCTTTACCACTAAAACCAAAATACCGACGTTTACGCTTCCACGGCTAAATAATCATCTACTCTCCCTATCCTCCAGTGCCAAGTACCTGTGTGGTACTTGATCCAAAACTAAGCTGGAAGCTTAATATTGAGCAATGGGTAAAGAAGGCCTTTGTGGCTTTCTACGCCTGCAGCAAGACCTTTGGCAAGAAGTGGGGACTTCGCCCGAAGATGGTCTTATGGATGTACACTGCCGTGGTGCATCCCGTTCTTTTCTATGGATCGCCAGTCTGGTGGCCTGCGCTAAGGAAAGCTTATAACATCGAACTTATCAACAGGGTACAAAGAACTGCGGCTATAGGCGTAACGGGTGCCATGAGGACATGTCCAACCCATGCCTTGAACGTTATTCTGCACCTTTTACCACTCGATCTTCACATTATGCAGCTATCATCATGTAGTGCGGTCAGGCTAAGGGAAACGGGATGCTGGTGGACCAATCCGTATGGTCACAGCAGTATCCTGAATTTGCTACCGCAGGATCTGGTAGCTAATCTGACTGATTATATAACTCCCACAGTGAACTTTAGAAATGACGTCACGGTCAGATTCCCTACCAGGGCGGAATGGGAAACTGGCGTACTGAAAAATGAGTTCGAATCAACAATTTTCACCGACGGTTCAAAAATGGACTACGGGGTAGGGGCGGGGATATTCTCTGATTCCTTCAATATTTCCAGGTCGTATCGGCTTCGTGATTCGTGCAGTGTCTTCCAGGCGGAAGTCTTTGCTGTACGTGAGGCCTGCCGCATACTCAAGCAAACCTCTATACCCAAAAATACCA
Organism: Brachypalpus laphriformis; assembly: GCA_945910035.1. NCBI lineage: Eukaryota > Metazoa > Arthropoda > Insecta > Diptera > Syrphidae > Brachypalpus > Brachypalpus laphriformis. The sequence goes on from OX246756.1 coordinate 132,428,601, forward strand.
TTGCCATCCTCATTGACAGCCAGGCGGCTATCAAGGCTATAGTATCTGCCACTACATCCTCAAGGCTAGTAGAACAGTGCAAAAAAGAACTCGTCACCGGCTAAGGATCTGTCTCCTTTGGGTTCCGGGTCACAGCAACATTAAGGGGAATGAGCGGGCTGATGAACTCGCGAGGCAAGGATCTTCCCTTGATGCTTCCCTAGCAAAGGAGGTGAACGTCCCGTTGGGGGTCCTTAAGGGAGGAATCTTCGCGCACTATCTGCTAAAGGCGGATATTAGATGGCAGGGGGTGCGGAACTGCGTCATCTCCAGGCAGAAGTGGCCCAAATACTCCCTGAAAAGAGCACAAGATCTACTAATTAGAAACCGTACAGATATCGCAGTACTGGACACTGACCCATCGGGGTTCATGCGGCCAGAATAGGCATTGCATTTAATGCACACTGTCGCCGCTGCAATACTGCTGATGAAATAGAAACAATCTTACACTTCCTCTGCAAGTCTCCGGCTTTAGTCAAGGCCAGACAACGCACCTTAGGTAAATTCTTTTTCGACAACCTTTTAGAGCTAGCGGAGATTAGCATTGGGGATATTATCAGCTTCCTCAATGCAACGGGGTGGATTTGAATAATTCTTCCCCCTTTTTCCTCTTCTTTCACCTAGTAGTTAACATGCGTCAGGTCACTTGAGTTGTGGTAATAAAACGGCGCTTCTGCGCTAATTAAGTGTCGGCATGGTTTGCTGACACAACCACTCCTACCTACCTACCTAGCAACGCCTTCTACAGAACAGTCAGGTACAGGTTTACTTTTTATAAAACTCTATTAGGCGTGGAAGTGTATATACCCAATTGAAAATGGGTCTTAAGCAACTTACAAATTGGCGGCATCTGTTTAAGCATCGAACACGATGCGGAGAATTATTGGTTGAGGTTGGTTGGTATTGCCTTTACGATGAACTTCTCATCGAAATTAAAACTATTACTTTAAGTAAGCATACTACTCCCGAGTATTGAATACAATGCACATACTACCCCCATAGCAAGCTGCAACAATGTTCACCACATCGAAAATTATAGTGCAACCAGATCACTTGCGGTACAACGGACATCATGCTACTTTTCTAGAAGATACCGATCACATGAAACCATGCCAATATAAATACCGAAGTCTAGAAGCACCCGCTTTGAATAAAATGATGCTAAGTGGGATTCCCAGAAGTCATAAGAGTCTATTGCCAATGGAATTCAGATATAAGAAGACACGTCGAGAACGCCGACACTCTGTCTCTCAAGAGCCAAAACAAAATCATATAAATTAAATCACACATAGTGCACAGAATACATTTTCCGTACGATGATAGATTACTCCAACGTACGCGCTGCATTGCTCCTGGTAGCAATGCAATTTATTTTACCTTTCCAGACTCTGAAGTTGCCTGTGCAACCAACGCCTGCGATGTTTTTCCGGAATAATTCGGATGCTACCAAATGTTGAGAGACGTTGAGATGTTGAGATGGCCTTAATGCAGAACCCGACTGTGGAGTCCCATATCTACTGCGGGCATGATTCGGTACCGCCGTACAAATTACATGAAGGAGGTACAGAAACATCGGAACATTACAGCAAAATGTATGTAAAATGCAGCTGGAGGACCGTGTTGCTGGTGACGTTTGGGGTGGTTGAGTAGTAGTCAAGCCGCACAACACAACCGTTTAGTTGAATTGCGTGCAACCGTAATGTATCCAGATTAGTGTACTCGTATATTAATTAATCGCTATTCAACAGATCGCAGGACTTCCTTAACAGGTGTTCGGTTTTCACTAACTGTTGGATGGAATTCATTACCTGTCGTATGACTTTCAGTTGGAGGATCAACTATCTGCATTCCAAGGAGTTAATGCATTCTTTTCATTTAGCACGCCATTTAAAAATTGACATTCCTTAGGCGATATGGCCATAAATTCCAGTGCGTAGTAAAGTCGTATAGTGAGATAATTATATACATGTGTATACCTATAATATAAAGTTGTAACATAAGTATTGCTCGATTTTTAAATGCCGGTTTCATACTAAATAATTTGCACTAAATGCAAAAATGTAGTAGTCAATGTAATTTCCTTCACTAGACAACTAACTTACTTACTTTCGGGTTGAACATGGGCCTCAACCAACAAGTCGCACCATTTAGCTAGGTCTTTAGCTAATTGCTTCCAGTTGCACACTCCTAGTTGGTTGAGGTCCCTTTAACTTATGCAAGGAGACCTTTTACTGCGTCGTCTTCCGGGTTAGATTCGAAGACTCTGCGGACCGGAGTGTTGGTGCCCATTCGCCCTACATGTCTTACCCATCTCAAACGTCCAATATGCAATTTTTTCACTAGTGCGATGTTGCTGTATAGCTCGTATAGTTCATCACTGAATCTTCTTCTATAAAACTCATCAACGCAAACGGAACCGAACATCTTACGAAGAATTTTTCTCTCGAAACGACGAAGGATATTTTTATCCGCTTTCAATAAAGTCCATGTTTCAGCGCCATAAAGCAGGACTGGGATGATCATGGAGAGTCTCTTCTCTTTACTGTCGAATTGCAATATTAGCCCAAAAAACAGCGATTGGCAAGAGTTATTCTTCGTTTGATTTCTGTGCTGATGTCGTTTTCACAATTTATAGCAGAGCCAAGGTAGACAAGGTTTACTTGTTTACTGCTATTACTTATTATACCTCGAAGTTGTAGCTGCCCACTGTGGCGTTCAGTACAATTCGTCGGTGTTGATTCCCCCTTCTTGTTAACAGCATATACTTGGTTTTGCCCTCGTTTATCGCTAGACAAATTCTGCCCACTTCTGCTTCAATGCTTGTAAACGCAGAGGTGACAGCCCGCTAAGTTCCTCCGATAATATCAATATCATCGGCGTATGCCTCTGGTGTTGGCTTTTGAGTTCCATAGAATTCGTTCAAGTACAATATTAAAGAAGTCACATGACAGCGTGTTACCTTGTCTTAAACCTTTTTTTGGTCTCAGTGAGGTCATTACCGACCTTGATGGAGTAGCGAGCGTTCTCCATCGTCATCCTGCACAGACGGACAAGTTCGGCAGGGATGTCAAAACTAGACCTTTCTCTATATAGCTCGTCTCCATAGATGCTGTCATAGGCGTCTTTGAAATCGATAAAGAGATGATTAGTATCCATTTGGACTTCTTCGGTTTTCTCCCGGATCTGTCGAAGTGTGAAGATTTGATCGATGGTGGATTTTCCTGTCCTAAAAGCGCACTCATAGGTGGCAACTAGGCTGTTTTTGAAAGATTTCAGGCGTTCACACAATATCGCAGAAAAGATATTGTATGCAATGTTAAGGAGACTGATGTCTCTATAATTGGCGCAGTTGATGGGGCCTCTTTTCTTATTAGACATCACTTCTGCTTAAAAAAAGCTTCTAGGACATCATTCCAAGATCTAAAATTTGTTCAATCAAAGAAGTTTTGCAGACTTCGAAACAAGTGGAAATCTGAAGGCACTATATCTGGAGAATAAGGCGGATGTATCATTTTTACCCAATCGAACTCCTGTAACTGTGTGCAGGTGGACTTAGTCTTGTAAGAGCGAGAGTTTTGTTGATGGAATAAAATAGCCCTTGGATAAACCAGACCTGGCCAATCTGGGCAGCTGTTGATAGTAGAGTTCTGTGGCAATAGTTTCTTTATCAAGCCACTGCACGAAGTGGATTATTCCCTTAGCATCCCACCATACACACAGTAACACCTTGAGCAGGTGAAGTTGTCTTTTGGACTAAGCCATTGGTGGTAATGTTATAATTATTGAAAAGAACTCGTTTTTCATCTCCAGTTCAAAAACGGCTCTTGATGTTGATGCTACAGAAGTACAGTGCAAACATCGATTCCTTGCTGAAGATTATTTGGCAATAGATGCTGTGGTGCCCATTTTCCCAACTTTGTCAACAAACACGGGGAAATATTTGTTAGGTGTCGACGGAGAGCATATGGCTTACGTTGTGTTCTCTTGCGAGTTTCTTTACAGTGATAAGTCTTCATAAATTAACCAAAACCAAAACTAATTGGTTAAACAACGGAATACTTTCGTCAGTTTTGCTAGACCTTTCATTCGCATAATGTTACTTCCAAAGAAACTCATCGAAGTAGCATTCAAATTATATAATCAAAGTAATTGTTATGCATCGATGGTTTGGTCATGTAGTGCGTATGCCCCCAAACCGACCACTCGGTAGGCCTAGAAACAGATGGCTGGATCAAGTCCGACATCTCTCCTGGCGCCGTCTAGGGATTCCCCATTGACAGATATGTAGTGTTAAACAAAAGAAAACAGTTTTCTTTGCTTTCTGAAGCAGAAGGGTTGACCTAGAGTCCAATGTCTGGCTCTCACTAGGGCCGGACATCTGCAAAGAAAGTGAAGAAGGGATTCTTTCTCGTCAGTAACTCTACAGCGATGGCAGAATGTGTTATGGAGGATGTCACGCTTGGCCGCATGATCTCCTATTTGTCAATGACCTACACTTATGGCTACAATTCTGGCAAAATCTGGTCTTCATGTGTTTAGTAGCACATTTGATTTAGGTTTGTTGTAGCTGGGCCATGTCTTTCTCGATAAATAAAGCGTGTCCCACACGAGGCTAGCGAGCTTTAAGAACTGTTAATGTATGGTATGTTCGCTTAACGACTCCTAGTGGAACATTGACTCTTTCTGCCAGAGATACGCTAACGGTTAGATTGTCTGAGAGCCAGATGAGAGTCATTTTTGATTACACGCATAGCTTGTTGATTTCTTTCTAGCATTGCTCTACCAGTTTTTTAAAATGTCGTAGCTAAATCAACGTCTTTAATAGCAACTTGGGTATCAGTAAAGGTAGCAGGATTGCCGTTAGATGTTTGGAAAACGTTTAGTATACGACAGGCCTCACAAATCGCGAGAAGCTCCGCTTAAGAAACACAGGCAAAATTCGGTAAATGAAAAGATTTCGAAACGTTTAGCTTGTCCGAGAAAATCCCAGTCCATTTTCGATCCGTTCGTATACACAGTTACGAGTATATCAACATCTCTAATAACTTTACCATTCTTTCATTCTGCTCTGGATTGGAAAGTTACTGAGAAAAGTTTTTTGAAGTTTAAAGTTTGGGGTTTGTAATCAGTCAAAGACACAGCCGTGTTGTTCGGTACCACCTTACTTACTTACTTAGATGGCGCTACAGTCCGGGGTGGACCTGGGCCTCAACCAACAAACCTCTCCAGCCAGCACGGTTACGAGCCAGCTGCCTCTAGTTGCGCACGCCAAGTTGGTTGAGGTCCCCATCCACTTGTTTGCGCCACCTACCGCGAGGTCGTCCTCTACTGCGCCGTCCGTCCGAGGTGGATTCGAAGACATTCTTGGCGGGAAGGTTGGGCTCCATCCGTTCTAAATGACCCAGCCATCTTAGTCGCTGTATGTGAACTCTTCTGGCTAAGTGGATGTCCTTGTATAGGCCGTATAGTTCGGCATTGTACCTTCTCCTCCACTCACCGTCTGTGCAGACGGGACCAAGGATCGCTCGAAGAACTTTTCTCTCGAAATAACCAGGGGCATCCTCATCCGGTTTTGTCAAAGCCCATGCCTCAGCGCCATACAGCAGGACTGGGATGATTAATGTCTTATAAAGAGTTACCTTAGTAGTCCGAGATAGGGCTTTGCTACTCAATTGCCATTTTAGCCCATAGAAACAACGATTGGCAAGAGTAATGCTCCGTGTGATCTCCCTACTGATGTCATTTGCGGAGCTGACCATAGAGCCTAGGTAGACAAAATCCTTTACTACCTCAAAATTGTATCTGTCTATTGTGGCGTTCTGTCCAAGACGCCGATGTTGGGTGTTCTTTTTTGTAGACAGCATATATTTGGTTTTGCTTTCATTGACCGCTAGACCCATTTTGCTACTCGTAAATGCCCTATTGACGGTCCGCTGAGTTCTTCCAATTATGTCAATGTCATCGGCATAAACGAGTAGTTGTACAGACTTGTAAAAGATTGTACATCCGGTGTTGGCTTGTGAGTTTCGTACAATTCTCTCAAGTACTATATTAAAGAGATCGCACGATAGCGCGTCACCTTGTCTAAGACCTTTCCTGACATCGAACGGTGCGGTGATGTTCTTACCGACTTTGGTGGAGGAGCGAGAGTTCTCCATCGTCATTCTGCACAAACGGACGAGCTTGGCAGGGATGCCAAGACTAGACATGGGTCTGTATAACTCGTCTCTATACACGCTATCATAGGCAACTTTGAAATCGATGAAGAGGTGGTGCTTATCGATTTTATATTCATGAGTTTTTTCCAAGATCTACCGTAGTGTGAATATTTGGTCAATGATGAACTTTCCAGGCCTGAAACCGCATTGATAAGAACATATCAGGTTGTTGACGATCGGTTTTAGGCGTTCACATAATACGGCAGACAGGATCTTATATGCGATGTTGAGGAGACTTATACCTCTGTAGTTGGCGCAGTTCAGAGGGTCTCCTTTCTTCAGGATCGGGCAAATGATGCTGAGGTTCCATTCATCGGGCATACTTTCGTCCGACCAGATTTTACAGATGAGCTGGTACATGCTCCTTACCAACTCATCTCCTCCTGCCTTGAAAAGTTCAGCGGCAAGGCCGTCGGCTCCAGCAGCTTTGTTGGATTTGAGTTTAGATATCGCTATCTTCACTTCATTCGGATAGGGTTGACGGGAATCTTGACTGTCATCGTTACTGCTGAATGGCTTATTCTGCCTGTTAGCGGAATATTGGTCATCATCGTCGTTTAACAGTCTGCAGAAGTGTTCCTTCCATATCCTCAGCACCGACTGCGATTCTACTTCTATATTGCCATTTTCGTCCCTGCAGGCTTCTGTTCTGGCATGTTCTGTTTACGTTTTGGTAAAATTTTCGAACATGATTCCTGCAATAAAGTGTCTCAATCTCCTCGATCGAGCGCTTCTCATACTCCTTTTTCCTTTCTGAGAAGTCGATGTTCCTCTTTTCTTCTGCGCACGTAAAGCTCATAAGCTATCTCTAGTCCTTCTATGCAGCGCCGCTTTGTACGCCTCTTGTTTAGCTGCATGTGCTTGCCGGCATTCCTCATCAAACCAGGGGTTTCGTTGTGGTGGCCGAGAAAAGCGGCATCTCTGATGGCTTGTTGGCAACGCTGCCACTGGTCTTCCGCATTTGCTGCTGGCGGCATATGACTTAGGTTAAGATTAGAAGAAACTCGATCGGCAAAGGTTCTGGCAGTCTCTTGCGATTGTAGCCGCCCGACGTCAAATTTCCTCACAGTGTTTCGTTGATTTCGCTCCGTTCTGGATATCCGCATCCGCACCATGGCCACAACTAGGTAGTGATCCGAGTCCACGTTGGCTCCTTGGAAAGTCCGGACACCCAGAGTACTGGAAGAGTGCCTTGCGTCGATCGCAATGTGATCGATTTGGTTGACAGTTTTTCGATCAAAGGAGAGCCATGCTCGCTTGTGAATATCGAGACGTGGGAACCGCGTACTAGCTACGACAAAGTTTCGTCCCGCCGCAAAGTCGACTGGCCTGAGTCCGTTGTCGGATGTGATGTTGTGCGGCTGTGCTTTCCGACCACGCTACTAAAGACTTCCTCTCTTCCTAGCTTTGCGTTAATGTCGCCTAGGATAATTTTAAACTCGTGGCTAGGACATTGCTTATAAGTCTTGTCCAAAAGCTGGTGGAAGTCATCCTTTGACGCGTCGTCCTTCTCCTCGTGAGGGGCGTGAACGCATATTAGGCTAATGTTGCCAAATTTAGCCTTAATACGGATAGTCATGAGGCGCTCGTTCACATGCCGGAAACTCAAGACTTCTTGCTTAAGTGTGCCTTCTTGCCTAAGCGTCACCGTCACCGGTGCCATCTCCAGGACTTTAACATTACCATATGGTCTAGCGCTCCAGCACCCAATTTGCTATTTTCTTTTGGCTTCATTATATAGGTAGCTTTAAGTTTTCTCGGCAAGTTATTAAGAATGCACTTCGTATTTTAGTGGACCTTTTTCATAGATGTTGTAGAATGCTGACTTTTCAAGTAGTTCTCAAGCTAATCTTCTGGTGTTAAGGTTTTGCATAATCGTGGTCTGAAAACGGCTGGCTTCGTAATACTCCAAGTCTACCATCACTTTGTAGATTTGCTTTACGTTCAAGACTTCAAAGGTGTTGTTTGTGTACCTGCTAATGTTTTCCAGCATTATTTTCTGGATACCCCAAGCCCAGTACTCCGTATCTCAGTTTGGATCCGCCCAGAGAATATTACACCTAGTTCTGAACGTTGAAAGTAGCTTGATTTTTTAGATACAAAAAAAGAACAAAAAAAAAAACGCTATTTACAAGTTCGTGCGCAGGTTGTTTATGTATTGGTGCCATATAAAGTGTCAATGGTGACTCACAGATATTTGTAGCTATCAACTTATCTCTCAGAGAATAAAAGGTGGATGCACAATGCGCTTGTGCTATAGCAATGCAATTATGACCGTTGTTTAATAAAGGGAGAACTGACAGACATTTTCAACAAGACAGGAAATCTCTATCTATCTTCTTAAGAGTGCTCATTTGAGTGACTGAAGAAGATCTATCTAGAGGATTCGCTGATCAGGAAGTCTATAGGGGCATGGCCCACTTTCTTTGCTGTTGTCGATGCCTCTAGTATAAAAAAAATTCATTGGAAGACTTTTCTTCCAGGATAACGAAGAGCTTTCTGGCAGATCGTCAAAGAATATCTGTAGGTTCACCAGAGCCTCAGGATGCTTTCTCAATTTTCATCATAATAATCTGAGTGAGGCGCAGAGTCACTTCAAACCTTCCTTAACTAATCTAACAAGCTAAAACAACAATATCCTTAGGATTTTCAATTAATTTTTTGGTCCGGAAAAACTTTTTTTTTTTGCGACAAAAACCTCACCATTCTACATTTGGGCTCCATTACTTGACTTAATTTTAGCTTGTTGTATTATGCATTGCTGTCAATATAGTTACTTCACTAAAACGGTTAATTGTGTTCAAAATACGACACATGTAGGTATGTTCAATAAATTGTAGTGTGACAACCAGGCTTGTTTACGTGCATATACACAACCAACATGAACGTTAGCACTCTAATTGAAGCAAATTACAAAATTAAAAACACGAAATCAAAATGTCTTTGCGTAAATACAACCAAACGATGTTTAAATTGCGGCACCCAACCTATTGACTACATCCCACAATAAATTCACCCATCGCCTCGATTGACAATAAGGAGTTGTATCACATACCGACACTAACAGATTCTATATCTAATATCCCAAACAAATTCCACGTTAATTTGTAAGGCCATGCAATGCATGTACAGCCTCCAATCCAGTTGTTGATTGAACTCTTAGTTAGCTCAATTTGAAACTGTAGCCCAAATCTCTTTTAAACTTCTAATCCAGGTTTAGGTTTAAATATAGAAGAAAATTGTCTAAGAGAACTTATCTATTTAAGAGAGGAAGTAATGTGCAAAAGTGGAGTGCGCCGATAAGATCCAATCCAAAGCATTGCGAACTTCAATTGCCAGTTAAAGCCACAAGCGAGCAATCATTCGTGCGCAATGGACCATTACTCTTCTTCTTCTGGTCCAGAGCGAACAAGTAACTATCCGCCCGAAGCAGCATATGTATCCAGCCACACAACCTAGAAAGACCACAATCAAGACCAACCCAGGTGACCATTGAGCCATTCATCCCTATGTGTGCACAGTTTCCGTAGATAGGTAGGTGCTTACAGCGTGAGCACATGCAAGTCGTTCGCTCGTCTTGTGGGTACTTACTCCAGATTATAAGATTTTTCTAGCTTAGACTACTTTTGATACACATACACACCATTTGGGCGATTTGTTGTAGTTGCTGTTGTTGCTGCCACTGCTGCCGTCGCCGCCACTATTACTGGTGGTGCTGGTGTAACCCAGCCTCAGTGTACTCCTAGCTCTAGAGTCATTCCAATAAGACGATCGAGTTTAATGATACATAGCATGATGCTGTCTTTAGTGGACTTCTAACGTTTGATGGGTAAAGATCGGGAATTATTTAACTCGTAATATTAGCCATGAGTTCCTTTTAATTAATCGTTTTTCTTCTTTTTTTTTACACTGCACCAATTAATTTTCCAATAAAATTATAAGTTGGTTTCTTTACTCACGCCGGTAAATGTTGTGCTTGTAAGTGATTTAAAAAAGGATAGTGAATATTTATTTAATTTAATAAACTGCGTGTTTCTGTGTCATGCAAAAGGATGAATTTATTCTCTAATGTTAACTTAATTACAAGAATCAAGTGTTATTTATATGTGCAGTGCCAATTGAAAATATAAACCTAACGTGAGTTGATCCTAAGCAAGATATCTAACAGTTAATGGAATTTACGCAAAGGATATTTTGGTGGTGAGTCTTTTTTGTCCAAAACTTACGATAAGCAATGGCGAACAACCAGTAAAACGCACACCTTGATAGACATCGTTCGGCATTTAAATAAATGGATGTTCTTAGACTAACAATATTACACACAAAATAGGTAACCCGTGAAGTATAATCTTATGATTAAACAATTTTTTATAGGAATAATTAAGTTCTGTTTCTGTTTTTAATCAATCTTACTATAGATACAACTGAAAACATAAATATTGAATTCAAATAATACAGTTTTTAAAACATTTAAGATCGAATCACTTCGTCGATTTTAGTTGTGCAAAAAAGTAAGCACGTTTAGCAAAAAATGAAAATATTTACACAAACAATAAACCGCTATTACGCTATTAATATTTAGTAGTGCTGCCCTTATTTTGCGTAACGGCCTTACATCTATGGGGTGTTGAACCCATCAGTTTTTGACACAATCAATTTAGTATTTTATAACAAATTAGTTAAATATTTTGCCAAAGATCTAATTTGTTTCTTGGTTCGGAAGTTTTACGGAGCTCTCTTTTAACATGCCCCAAAGATTTTCTATCGGAATAAGGTCTGGGGACTGTGCTGGCCATTCAATAACTCGAACATTCCTATCCGTAAACAACTTTATCATTAATTTGGCAGTATGCATAGGATCATTGTCCTGTTGAAACTGACAAAGCAACGGCATGTTGTTGTCTGCAAATGCATAGATTAATTTTTCCAAATTCTCTAAACATTTTTCTTTTGTTAGAATATTTCTAATTTGGATGTTTCCTTTGCAAACTGTTCCTTTTTATTTCTAATCGGGAGTGAGTGATTTTCGTTTTACTCAGATTTTCCATTTCGAAAGTAGCAGAAAAAATTGTAGAAAAATTTAAAATATTACAATTTCGTTGGCAATAACTTGGGTAAAACTGTGCCGATTTGAAAGATTCCATTTCAAAAATATTTGACTTATATCGCTTGGACAAAACTGCACCGATTTGGATTATTTCTTTCGCAAAGTATTTGCAAATCGGAATCGAGGTTTGGAATTTAAGTTAGGAGTATTTCCACCGAACTGTACTTACACAAGAAGATGGAAGTCGTGTATGGTTACCCGTACCGATTTTTTTAATTTTAATGAAGAAATATTTATGAGTGCTTTTGGTAAAAATTTATTTCAACACTGTGTTTTGATCTCAGGCCCAGGTAACCTTATGAAAACAATCGTGCCACAAATTCTATTTACTAAGCCCTGCGGCTCAAATCTCTATATAAGTGTTTGCATACCATCTCACAGTTACTGTCCCTTATGATTTACTTGCAATTTGTTGGATCACTTAAACTATTGTTTAAATCCTTTTGTTGTGTCAAATATATCATGTTCGAGTATATTCGAGTAACTATAGTATTATACTTTGATTTGATTTAGAGGAGGGCTCCCGTCTACTTAACGTTATTACTTATACATATAAAAAATGATGGGAATGAACAAAATTTTAAAATCGGCCAAGAAGTTTTCTTAATCTGCAAAGAAATCTTATTTTCTAAACTACTAAGGATAAATTATTCGATCTGTTGGATGATTGACATGTCTTTGAAATCAGGTTATCGAAATAAAAATAACAAAATAACAAAACAAATCTCCTCAGTTATCTGGATGCCACCCCCGGAATTCTCTGAAACTTAATATCTAGGTTTCAAACCACTACACGAAGATTGCTCTCTCTGTCTATCTATCTATCTCTATCTATGTAAAATATTTTAAGGGTATTTATAAGCAGTGTCCCATAAATTGTTCAAATAAGTCGTAAAAAGAAATTTATTTTCAAATTACTCAAAATGATGAGACATTTTTTGTAATTTTAAATGTCAGTTTATCATCTCAATTAAAAATTCTGCATAAAATATACACTTCAGATTTTTTTGCAAAAATGATTGCACGACATTTTGTAAACATTCTCGTATGTTTAGAAAGCAATACTCATGGATTGTTCTCGATTGTAGCAAAGGGATGCCTAAATCACTTAAAAAAACACATTAGAAGAAAACTTGTCGCCTGGACCTGCAGTGCTACCCCTTAAAGTGTTACCTTGATAATGTGATCTAATTAATTTGAGTTTCATTGTATAGCTTCTGACTATTGATTGTTTTCACGTAGCTTAGGTTAGGTTACAGTCGCAGTATGTACCTTGGTACAGCCAAGCGTAACCAAGAGAAATAAATTAAGATATCATGGGACGTATTGCTATGTTAGCTACCTAACTGGCCGAACACAATGGTGAAGGTAAAACTATACGCGTGTAGCGCTGTCAAATAAATCACGCACTGATGTAGCAGAGTACGAACACTATGATGAAGCGCTGCACGGGTGTCTTTTGTTGGTAATCCAAATGCTTCGGCACTTTTTTTTTTATTTTTATCGTGAGGATTACTCAAATCCCATGGAATATTGTCCCTTTTTACTAGATCGATTAATTTTTCAGTTTACTGGTGTGCTGTATCTTTTCTTTTTATGGAAATGTCAAAAAAACGCACTGCAGTGAAGCTGAAGTTAACTCCATTTCTACTTCAGCAAGAAGCTTCAGCTTCACATTTTGTTCGCAGTATTGAATGTATGTGTATTTAACTGTGACATCGTGACGTACTTCAGCTTCACCATTGTGTTCCGCCAGTAAAGGCCTAATTTAAGTAACCGCTACTTCTCACAAAGTGTAGGATCCATTTGGTGTCGATATTCGCCAAGCACGATTCTAAGGACTTTATTTTCCGTGAAAGTGTAATGTTATTGGCAGTTCACTACATTTTAGCAACAAAAATGAGGATTATATATAAATCCGCAATGTAAAAAAATAAATAGAAAATATAACTTAAAGGTACTTTAACGAAGAAACAAAATAAAACGAACTCACATTACAGACAGCGAAGAAATCAAAATTTCACTTTATGGAGTGCATATAGTGCAATCAAAGTCGGGTGCACCTTTACTCTTTATTACAGTCCTTGATTATCTGCTTGAAGGTAAAGTGATGGACCCCATGGTACATCAGTTATTCTTTGCTGACGATGGAGCCATCATAAGTGAGGATCCTACATCCCTGCAACGAGCACTTGATGTGTGGATGGACGTTTTGGAGGGAAATGGGTATCGCATTAGTTCAAAAAAGACAGAGTACTTGTGCTGCCCGTTCTCTGATCCACTCACGCCTATTCCAGACATTTATTTGAATGGAACAGTGCTTCCCAAGTGCGAAAAGTTCAAATATCTGGGATCTATGATCAATAGCAAAGCAACTTGTGATGACGACATCAATCATCGTGTAAGCGTAGGGTGGATGAAGTGGCGGGAAAATTCCGCTATCTTTTGTGACAGAAAAATGCCCCCTAAGTTGAAAGGAAGGCTCTACACCGCAGTTGTACGTCCAGCGCTCACATACGGTTCACAATGTTGGACGATGTACAAAAAGTATGAGAGTAAATTAACGGCAGCTGAGATGAAGATGCTTCGCATGACAGCAGGAGTGACAAAGCTTGATCGAATAAGAAGTTCGAAGATCCGTGGAAGCTTTCACATCAAGGAAACCATCGTACAAAAAATAGAGCGCGACCGGCTCAGTTGGTATTGCCACGTTCAAAGAAGAGATCATTTGAACCCTGTTAAAAAGGCAATATCAATGCACGTTCCAAAGACATCGCGATGTAGGAAAGGCAGGCCTATAAACGCCTGGATCAGACAAATGCGACGACATCGGCATTTCATTGGCCTCAGTAACCGAGTGATCCAAAATCGGCAAGCCTGCCGATATTTTCTGATGTCAAATAGGCGAACCCCACAGGCGGATCAGTAGAAATGCGGTGAAGTGGAAGGGTTGTGATCCCTTCTTTTCGGATCATAGCCTCGCTGATAAAAGGAAGAAAGAAAAAAAAAAGGAGTGCATATATTCCCAAAAAAGTCATCTCACCGGTGAGAGGTAAAGTTTGTTAAGCAGTGCAGATATTAAAAAAATAAATTGTGTTGTAAATATTGAAAGCTTTGCACATTTTTACCAAAGTGTCTTTGCAAAGTAATTTTTTTTTTTTTCCGAGGGTAGGTGAAAAATCTTCCATAGACACTATGAGAATAGCAAGCGCGTGCTCATAGTAGTGTCAGATTCTTACCGACTAAAAAAACACCACCCTTCGATATAAATTTGTTAGATATCGTAACTAAGTATTAACTTATCAAGCAATTTTTCTATCATGAAGTAAAAACGTTTGGCAGGTTTCTTTCCACTGAAAGATCCTGCATATTCCGCAATATAGACGCGGTTAATCATTATCTCGCCAAGTCAAAAGGTTTCGTCCTTTGTAGTCGGCGCAATAAATTCCTCTCATCCAAAATTTGTAGGACTGCATTGTTGACATGTCCGATCAGTCGATTTCTATGCTTTCTTGCGAAGCTTCTAGCTTTGATTGTCGGAATTTCGAGATCCCTGTGGATACCGTCGTTTGTACTATACCACGGTGCTTGGACAATTTCTTTTAGCACTTTATTTTGAAAAGCTTGTAAAATATTTGCATTTGTTTTCTTGGTACAACCCCAAAGTTGTATACCGTAGGTCCACACCAGCTTTAGCACTTGCTTGTATAAAAGCAGTTTGTTCTCAGTACTGATCTGGGCATGTTTTCCGAGTAACCAGTACATTTCTCTATATTTGATTTCGAGTTCTTTTCGTTTCATTTTCACGTGCGAATTCCATTTCAGCCTTGCGTCGAGTGTCATTCCCAGGTATTTGGCCTCGTTTGCAAAGGGTATTCGGGCCGAGTTTAGGAAAATTGGCAAGTCATTAGTTTTCTTGTAAGTGAAATTCACGTGAACAGATTTAGATTCGTTGCAAAGTAAATGGGTGGGCATCTACGCACACGTAGGCACGTAAAAACGACAAACTTCGTTAACTTTGGTATCTTAATCACTAATCCAGATTCTGATTAATATTTATTTTTAATGTCGTCTTACGGTTTAATGACCAACTCGCATAACAGGCAAGTCACAAACATACATTGATCATACATACATATATTTGTAAGATGGCACAAAAATCTTCAACTTGGTGTTTCTTGTAAAGTACTAGATTATAGAATTACTGATCAATGTACATATGGTCAACTTAACATAGGCAAAACAGATGGATCAGTAGAAATGCAGTGAAGTGGAAGGGCTGTGATGCCTTGCTTTCAGATTATAACTTCGCCGAAACAGGAAGAAGAAGTATGGTCAACGTGAGCATGCAAAAAAAAAGTATTCGATATGGTCAATCACAAAATTCTTCTTGACATGCTCTACAAAGTTGGGTTCTGAGGTCAATCTTATAATTGGTTTGCATAATATTTAACAAGAAGGTCTTCATAAGTGAAGCTCGATGAAGTTTTAGTGATGACCTGTTATTAGATATCGGTGTACCCCAAGGTCCCATTCTTTTCTTTCTTCATATAAATTCCATTTTCAACCAAATTTTAAAATAATTACTGCTATACTTGTCGGAGTGTGTGGATCAGCACCACTCGTGGCAGACGCTTTAAACTGCGAAAAATGTTGTTTTCAGATACTGAAAACCAAAATGCATAGCAAAACCTGATAAAGAGGAAATTAAAATTGTCTGGGCACATTTATTTTTATTTTTATTTTTTTTTCAGGCAAAGAAATGTATCCGTTAAAGTAATCTTCTTCAGTATTTCTTCTTCATCTATTAACTCATTGCTTTGATATACTCGTATTCTAAAGTTAATTTTTTATTCATGAATTTGCACAGTCAAAGTCACATGACTCGAATTTTGATCCCATTGAAATTAGTTCCAGTGATAGGAAGTTCTAATGAAATTCAAGTTAGATATATATATGTATGCATTTCCATAATACAAAAGCAGACTACATGCAGCTCCTTTATAAGGTCAATGCTAAAAATAAAAAACTGAATTTAAGTAAATTTAAGCAAGTTGTTTTAATTTCCTTTCTATTCCATCGCTGAGACCTGAAGCGCATTTAACAACATGAGATTTCGCTCAGAGCATAAGCGGACGAAGTTCAAATTGTCTTTTATTACGTCATTCTAACGCCATAGTGATACGTATACCATTAATGACACAAAACCTTGAAATTAGATACAGTCAACATTTTAGTAGTTAGTTTATAAAAAATTGCTTCAAAATTTTTCTCGAGGACACAGCGCTTAATGCAAACCTTTCGATTTCTTAAAATATGTCCGACTTAACTTAGTTCAGTTTCGTTCTGACCCACTTATATGTATGTATGTTTCTATGCAAGAAATATGTTCACTCTGATTTTGATTTTTTTTACAAAACCAATCCCCTATTTTAAGGTGAGAAACGTAAAAAATTTATTAAGCTTGGAACTCCTGCTTACCATGCAATTTTTCATAAATGAAATAAAATTATAAATAATAGTAGTAGTAAGTAATAAGTAATAATCATTGTGATTTTATTGGACGATAAGAAAAAAATAATTACAAAATTCATAAAATTCACAAAATACAGCATTGGCATTTGCCGTCAGCCGGATAGAAGAGATTTACAATTCATAGCAGGGTATTATTGAAAATGTGATAAATAGTTAATTTCACTTTTTTTAATGCATGTACAAATGTGATTTAAAATGATTCATCTACTATTTGCTGTCGATATTTCAATGATAGCTTTAAGTAGCTAGACAGTGTATTCCAATTTTGGCCATTTAGGATTGAAATGATTTCGCTTGTTGATAAACTATGTTTTCCCCAATGTGCTCTTCTAATCCCCCCCAGTATTGGACATATTCCGAATAGGTGATGTACGTCTTCGATAGCTCGTAGATTGCACAAAGAACATTCTGCCTCCTCGTTCCGGATGGTTATATGCGGCCTGTAATTTAACTGCAAAAGCTCCCCTCTGGTCTTGAATATCATCGATATTGTGTATATGGTATGGTGTTTTGATCGTGACAGTAATTTTTTTCACCTAGGTCGTATTGTAGCGTGCAATACGAATGCCTAGTTAGGCTTTGCTGGGCTTTTACTCTAAACGCGGCACGGGTGGATAAATTAATCTTCGCTAGCAGTTCCTTTAAAGTCGTTTTCCATGTTGTTTCATTGTAGGGTGTTAGTTCGACGTCATGTTCGTTGCACAATCTAGACCATTCATTGAAAAATTGTAGTTTACGGCGTATATGATGCATTGCGACGATATGTGGCAGACGTTGGCTCGGAAGGGACATTACTTTTACAATGTACAAAAAGTGCAGCCGTAGTGTATAGATATATAATGGGGGCAGTCCGGTTTCCAGGTGGAGCATATAGTTTGGGGTGTTTTCCGGCAATCTAAATATTTTTTTTAATGAAGTACCTCAACAACTTTTCAACTTCTTTATATTGGTAGATGCCCCACACTTGGGCTGCATAGCACATGATCGAACTCGCTACTGCTTGAAAGATTTTATATTTTGTGCTTAAAGCAATATTTTTTTACAGGGTATGCCTCTCCAACTACAGTTGATTGCTCTTTTTGCCTCTTTTAATTTTTCTTGCAGGTGTTTTTTGAAAGTCAGTCGCGGTGTTACTATGACCCCGAGGTACTTGTACTCCTTTACATTTTATAATTCTTCGC
This sequence comes from Brachypalpus laphriformis, assembly GCA_945910035.1. Taxonomy (NCBI): domain Eukaryota; kingdom Metazoa; phylum Arthropoda; class Insecta; order Diptera; family Syrphidae; genus Brachypalpus; species Brachypalpus laphriformis. Next base: position 132,446,681 of record OX246756.1, read on the forward strand.
TTTGCCAAGTCCACCTTTCATTCCTTGCGAATCGCCCAAAACTATTTCGAAAGACCATCATTTTTGAATTATTTGTGTTCACTTGTAAGTTCCACAAACTGCAGTATTGTTCTAATTTGTTGATCATGTTTTGCATCATGGTTGGCGTTTCCGATAGAATGACTATGTCATCCACGTACATAAGGAGTTTTACCTTTACCCCGTCAAACTCAATTCCCCGAGGCAAGAAGGTTGGCAGGTCGTCCAAAAACAGAGAGAAGAGTAGTGGACTCATGAGGCATCCTTGTTTAACGCCCATTCGCAAATCAAACCAGTTTGACACGTTGTGACCATCCCATACTGCAGTTCTGTTTTCATCGTAAAGACTTTGTATAACCTTAAGTACTTTCGTTGACACTCCCAGATTACTAAGTTTATAGAAAAGCGATTTTCTGGCAATGGAGTCGAAAGCTGCCTTGAAGTCTACGAAGAACGCGTATAGTTTTTTGCCCTTGTCGAGATAAGTCTTAGCCATACTGGTCAGAGTGAAGATATTATCCACTGTGGAGTAGTTCTTTCTGAATCCCGCTTGAAACTCACTGAGTAGTTCGTTTGCCTGCACCCATGCGGGCAGCCGATCCAAGATGATTCCGGTGAAGATTTTCATTATAGAGTTCAGGAAGGTTATGCACCTGTAGTTACTCGGTTCACTGCGATCTCCTTTTTTGAACAGTGGGAAGATTATATTTCCCTTAAAGCTGGGCGGCATTTCCCCCACCTCGAAAATGAAATTGTAAGCAACCGTAAGTTTTTCTATGAATTCATTCGTAGCGTACTTGAAGAACTCGTACGGTATGCGATCCTCTCTTGGGGCTTTATTTAAGCTGCATCGATGTATAACTGTTCATACTTCTTGCGACGTAATTTTGCAATCCAGTACATCCACTCTCTGGTAAGGTAGCGCATAATGTAGTTGACTTCTCGTGTATAGCGGGTTAAGCAGTTGTTCAAAATGCTCGGCTAAGATCGATGCTTCCACTTGAATGCCACTTGTAAGGGTTTGGCCGTTGAGTGTTCTTGCCAATTTCCTTGCATATCATTTTATATACTTTATTTGACTGTTGATACATGGTTTGGCGGAGTTGTTACCTGTTTCTCTTAACAAACGTAAATAAGTAAAAGCTTTTCTCCTTGCTAACTCACATTCCCAGTCGTACCATACTTGTTTCTTTTGCAATCTTCTCACATGTTGCGCTAGCATGGCTGCATCTGAGATACAAGCGGTGAGTATGTCTGGTCCGCGAATTGAATTGATCTCCGAGTCGCTTAACACACTGAGCTTCTGGTTAAAAAGAAATTTGTATCTAGATGCAAAACTTTACTTCCATTGAACTTTAGGTAATAATTGATTCTGTGTGGGCGGCGATTGTCGGGGAGTCTCAAGTCTTACTGTAGTAGCTAAGGGTATGTGATCCGAGTAGTTTATCTCGTCGACGTAGAAGTCTGTTATATACTTAAGCCACTTTCCCTGCCCAAAACAATAGTCAATGGTCGAGCATGCAGTACCTCTAATATATGTTAAGTGGCCTTTAGTGTCACTTTTGGAACGACCGTTTATTACTGTTAACCCAGTAGATTCGCACATTTCAACAAGTTTTTTGCCATTACTATCAATTTGGTTGTCTTCTGCGCATCTGGTTTCCTTCATTGATTTTGGTAAAAGTCCTGATTTCACTTCTAAGATCTGCGTATTTCCTACTCTTCCGTTGAAATCTCCAATAGCCATTATGTTTTCTTTTCCAGATTCTTATAAGAAGTTATACAGCCTCCCAAAATATTCCATCCATTTGTTGCAATTGATGTATACCGGGATTATGTACATTCTAGATTTTTCGGTTTCGACTTCTACTAAAATTTGATCGAGTTCTTTTACATACCTGCATCCAATATGGTCGTTGATTTGCTTCTTAATTCCATACAAGCATCCTCCGCTAGCTCTGCCTCGGGTAGATATTCGTGTAGCTGGAATCCAATGGAGTGAATATTTGCCGAAGAAGGGTTCAAATTGTTCCTTATTTTCTTCGACGAACGTTTCGAAAAGGAGGAACATATCAAATTTATTTATATATTCGAAGAAATGGTGGAAAAGCAATTTGTTCTTTAGAATTATAGAATTATAAATAATACGTTAAGTAAATAGATCCGATTTTTTTAAACATAATTTTAGTTTTACTGTGTGACAGTAATAGTATTTTTATACTTTGATGACAAAATCGGTTGCAGGACACATTTTTTTGTTATTTTTAATATAAAGGAAACATAGGGACTCAGAGCCTATTTTGTTGCAGCTATTGGAAAAACTTCGATGATATTCGTTTTCTTTTTTATGCGCGTGTGGCTGATGATTGATCCCCGCTGGGGCTTGAACTCTTACTCATCGGTTAACGAACAAACATAATATGCTATGCACTGCACCATTGCCACCCCAAGCGTCTTGTAATATAATTGTATGTACATCTATAGATGTATATACAATGATAATATGTAGATTTAATAGTATAGCAGAAAGATATAACATTTTTAAGTTCAAAAAATTAAAATAGGGGAATACACATTTAAAATAGATTATATAGCCTATAAGAGTTATTTTAGGCAATTTGAGACAATGCAATTTACAAGCGTATAAATCAGAAGGATTCGTCAATAAGTCTGTCTTCTAGAAGCAATTTATTTTTTAGAGCACATGAAAACGTTATTCCAGCCATAGCAACCAGTGAATATATCAGTCTGTGCGGTTGTATCTCATCTGCGTTAAAAAATACTTATTTCTTATTATATATATATTCTTATTCCTTTTAAGATAAGGCAAAAGGCCATGAAATGTTCGATATTTTCTTAGTCTGACATAAAGAACATAAGATGGGAAGGTCGGGTTGATGTGGGGGACAGTTTAGTTTAAGCAGTTCCCCTCTAGCTTTAAGTATAATAGATATTACCTCTTTTTCATACTTATTGTTGAAATAGTTTAATTGACTCAGGATGAGTTGATAGGGTAACAGCTCTAGTCGTCGGCCACCTAACTTTTTTTTCACTTTGCTCTTGTCCAGTTACTAAAATATTTGACGAAAAACGATTAAGAAATATCATTTAATGTTGAAACAAATTAATGAAAAAAGTCATATTGGGTTAGTGTTCGGCCACCAAATTTTAATGGTCGGCCCTAAAAGTTCTAGTGGTTGGCCAGGTCTAATCAATCAATGAAAAGAACATATTCAATGATAATTTAACGCTTTATTTGAAAGCAAAACATATTAATAAATAATATTCTATTATTTTTTATAGCATAGAATAAATAAAATTATAAAAAAAACACAAAGTTGGCACCAGTTTGTTGAAAGACGTAGTAATAATTAAATAATTGCTATCTTAAAAATAAAGTTATTGAATAGCTTAAGAAATTAACAATTTTTAAACACAAAATAACAAAAAATACATACTTAAACAAAAGACGAACTTCAAAAATGTCTGCGTAGAGCGTATTTATACCTAGACTTTAAATAAAAAATAATTTAAATTGCACAATATGACAGATAAAATCTGAGTTTGATGCTTCTGTATAACTGAGTTCTTTCAAGAAAGTATATTTGAGGTGGAACGATGAAGGACCAGAATCACAAACTATATTTTTCAGATTATCATCCACAACATCACTTCAAAACAATTCTTTCAGATTTGTTTGGCTTTCGAGGCTGTTGTTGAACTTTGTTTGGGTATAATTCCTCTTTTCGGCATCCCTCTAGGTTGTTTCTGTTTAAGAAGCTTCTTAGCCAGACGTTCTTCCTTCCGCCGTAATAGATCTTGCTGTTCCAGTTGTTTTTTCCGATCTTTGTTCAAAAAATCTCCCTCCAACCTTTCGAGTATATAGCACTTGGAGACCTTGTAGACTCTTTGAATTTTCTTTTGCTTTCAAAGCCAATTGGTTTAGGATAAAATAGGGTGTTCGCTATTGCATGTTATACGTCTGACCATGCGTTTGGTGATGAAGTTACAGTGACATCTGAAGTTGAACAGGGCGGTATTTTGCTTATTTCTAAATCTTCCTTTCGATTTGTTGACGTTTCAGCTATGTGGAATACTCCTTCGTCATCTATATCAAAGATGCCTGATGGTATTTCAATATCACCTAGTGTAACGTTCAAAAGCGAGATTTTTGATATGGCATTTTCCTCCTCTTCATTGTCATACTGGATGCCTCCTGCAGGATGCGGGCCAATTCTTCGTCACATATGTTCTTTGGAGAGCAGGATGATACATTTGGTATGGTCGATGCTTCAGTTATAACTTTAACTATGTCATCAGGATTCAATCCGCATTCACGAAATTTTGATGACAACTCCAATATAACCTTAGCAGCAATTTTATACCTGTTAGAGAAGCGCATTTCAGACTGAATGCTACTACAAACGTTGACTGCAGTCGTCTTTACACACCTGGTATAATCCACAGCATTCGGATCTAAGAAGTACATGTAACTCACTCACTGATATTTTTATTACCCAGAAGTGCTTTTTGCAACAAAGGACAAACATATTTATTGGTAAAAATAACACCAGGATTCTCTTTTTGCCAGGAATAGACTGTTTGCTTCCAATTAGACGTCACAGGCTTGAAGAGGCTAACATCGGCAGGTTGCATCATATGAGTGCTATTAGGTGGCAAAGAATAGAGTATGAGGTTTCTCTCACTGCAAAATCGGCTTAACTCCATTGTAAGATGGGACTTATGCCCATCTACGAATAATATAACTGGCCTTTTGACATTTTCCTGTTCAAGCCATGCTATCTGGCATGCCAGATCTTGGATCATATCTTCGTGTCCTGTATTTTTAAGATATTTAGTGAGCGCCAAGAACTACCTTCGTATAGATTCCTCAGAAATAATTGCTCTGGCTTTGCTTATTCTTTCAGCAAGTACAGGATTGCGTTTTAAAAATAAGGAATACCAAGTTTTTCCAGGCCTGAAATCTTTAATTATCTTCTGAACAGTGTTAACAAGATCGTCTCTTTTCAGAGGGAAACCCCACATACTTAGATTAATTATCCATTCTGTAATTTTCTTTTCCTCATCTTCTGAAAGGTAATATTCTGGTCCAAACCTCGAAACGTGTTCAGAAATTCCGCCTTGAAGGCAATCTTGAATAGTTGCCCTAGGAATTCCGTAGGTTGCGGCGACTTTTCTTATGCTCAAAGTATTATTTCTTATGTCACGAAGAGCCAAGGACATTTTTAGGTCCCCTTGAACTTGTGTGCGCCACCTACGGCGATGTTTCCCTCTACTGCGTTGTCCCTCGGGGTTAGATTCGAAGACTCTGCGGGTCGGAGCGTTGGTGTCCATTCGCTCTACATGTCTTAGCCATCTCGAACGTCCAATACGCAGTTTTTTTTGACTAGGTCGATGTCGCTGTACAGCTCGTATAGTTCGCGATTCAATCTTCTCCTCCAAAACCCGTCAACGCAAACGGGACCGAAAATCTTACGAAGAATTTTTCTCTCGAAGTGACCAAGGATATCTTCATCCTCTTTTAATAAAGTCCATATTTCAGCGCCGTAAAGCAGGACTGGCATGATCAGCGTCTTATATAGAGTCTCCTTAGTTGTTCGAGATAGGGCTTTACTGTTGAATTGCCTTATAAGCCCAAAAAACCAGCGAGTGGCAAGAGTTATTCTTCGATTGATTTCTGCGCTGATCTTGTTTTTCGAGTTTATAGCAGCATGGTGGACTTTCCATTTTTCCATTTTTTGATTTCTAAACGAAATTTAAAATCGCAGTAGATTACACAAATAGGTCGATACCAATCGAAATAGGCTTCAGCGGCCGAATACTAGCTTAGCAATTTCAATAGTCGGCTGGCAGTGCGCCGAAAACTTTAGTAGGTACCTGGCCGAACACTAAAATTTCTCAAACATTTGTTTTCTTTACGGTGAAATCAGAGCAATGCATAAATAAGCTTCCAATATTGTACGTCAAAAGATAAATTTAAACTATAGTGCATTTCTTTAGTACTCGGCCATCCCAGACCGAGGACTGAAATTCGCATTAAATTGGGTGCAAGTAGTAAACAATACAAGCTTATTAAAATGTTATCTTCCAAACAAATTGTAGCATCAATTATTACTTATGTACAATAAATACGCACAACTAAAATACAAAACAAGCAAGCTGATGTGTATCTACCAGCTGCAATATTTGCGTAATAATATCAATTTTGAGGGTAAATGTGTAGGATATGTATCTGCTTATATCCTCATCTTTACATTAAGGCAATTCCTAACGATTTTTATATAACATCAAGAAAAGTGTTAAAGTGGCCGATCACTAGAAGGTGGCCGACCACTAGTGCCGTTACGCTACTTTAGCTTGCATTTCAAACTCGTTACTGATCTTACAGTCACTGTCCTGTAGGAAATAGTAAAAAATGTTTTTCCACTCGCCAGTGTTATTTGAGTTGAGGTCGAGGTTGACATTAAGCTTCTGCAGAATTCTATTCCCTTCTTCAAAAAATAGCGCATTGGAGGCAATTGCCCGTAGAGCAATTTGTTTCAGAATGCGATTATCTGGCATCATCATGAGCAGTGTGCCCAATTCAACATTTGAAATCATGCTAAATCCAGCAATTTAGCATGTTTTTTTTGTATAAAAATGTGCTAAAAATCATGCTAAAAATTTTTTGGAAATCAAAACCTGCTAAAAACCTCAAAAAGTACAAAAAAAAACTGTTTTTCAGAACAAATAAGAAAAAATACATAAAATAAAAATCACTTCGTGACACTACGAAATTATTATGAAAAAAAACTTAGAATTCAGTTAAGTTCAGTCTTAAAAAAAATAATTAAAAACCTAAGCATTATAATAAATTAAAAATGTTGGGCTTCGTTTAAAGCCTCCTCGAAAACATCGCACATTTCCTTTTCCTTTTCAGCTGTAAAATAAAATTTTGTTATTCTGACTTCTTTTACGACTGGTGAAACTATAACAACACTCTTCTGACAAATTATCTCTGATACGAAGAATACTGTTAAGCACGGCTAAACCCAATATGAAATAGCAAAATTTGAAAGTTCTTCATATGGATTTTCATTAGACGCATCTGTGAATCTACTTTCCTCACACCAAAATTCAAGTGTTCTTTCCATATTTTCCCAAAAATTAAAATGTAAAATATTCCACTGTGTTTCTATTTTAGATGTTAGTTCCTAATTCATTTTTCGATCTTTGAAAATAACTGTTAACGGTTTCTTGTGTGTTCTCAAACACATTTTTACCGAAAACAAGTTGATTTGTTTAAATTTTTTAGATTTTCTGGTGTCCTTGCTTGTAGCTCTTTAATAAGCCTTAAAATGAAATTTTGACAGTTTTTTCTGAATTCGTTTTCATTTTCTAGTGTTATTAAATGCTGTGATTTGAAGTCTTGTAATTTCTCCTCACATTCAAAGCCAAAGTAATGATTTGGTAATAGTTTCTAAAAGTTTCTCAACAGTCATGTCTGCTTTTAATTCACCTTCAGGAAACACGGCGATCTTTTTAATCAAAGATAAAATAAGGCAAGATAAATCATTGAAAACTTCGACAAAATCAGCGTTATTACTTTCAAAAACTTTGTTAACCATTTGAACTTCTTTCAGAATAGGTCTTAGAAACAGAAGATAGAGAAAATTTACTTTTTTTCATACAAGTCACGAAGTATCTGTGGTTTGTAACATTTTTTTCCATTTCCATCAATTTTAAAATGAGCCTCCAACTCTAGATACTGACTACAAATTCTTGAAACTGCAACTTCAATCGAAAGCCAACGAGTTTCGCTTTTATGAACTATCTTTATTGGATGTTGGTCATCATTGATAAGACTATATAGCTTTCGATATTTAGATTGCCTGTGTGAGAATAAAGCGAACCAATTGTATATTTCGTTGACAAGAAACTCGATGCTTTCTGGAATTCTTGCTATAGTAGCTGCAGACACTGCCAATTGCATTGAATGACAGACACAAGGAATCAAAACCATTTTAGGATTGATTTCCTGTAGTCTCCTACACACACCAGTACGAGCACCTGTCATCACGTTGGCATTTTCGGTTCCAATACCACACAAAGATTCAATCTCTAATTTAAATTTATCTAAAACAGATTTAATTCCTAATACAATATCAGCAGCATCAGTTTGCTCGATAGGTTGCAGCTTCAAAAATTTGGTTTCACACTTTGACTTACGCTTATTGAAATATCTTATTACGAGGCCTATGTATTTAAGCACACTTCGGTCCGTGGATTCGTCGATTGGTAAGCTATATGGTCCATCACCAACCATATGGACTCCAGATGTTTTTAATTATTTTCGAGCATTTCGTCCTCGAAAGATTTAAGTTTGTGCAAATTGAACTATCAGTAAAATTGATTTTATTGACTTTTGTTAAATGATCGACGGATCTTATGTTGCATGTAGTAGTGGTAGTAGTAAGATTCTTTATTTCATAGTAAACAAATTCAACAATAATTTACAATTTTACAATTTCAATAAAAAACAGTTTAAAAAATTAAAGAATATACGACTGTGACATAAATGTCGTCTGTCGCAAATTTAACTATAAACTTTATTAATTCTTATTTGCCATAGATACAATTTTAAATAATTAGTTATTAAATTCTTCTATTAGAAACTTTCTATAAGATAAAGCGTTGATAATGTAGTTTGTTAGATTTGTCCAATTACTGCGTTCTCCATATAGCAATTCCATTATTTCGTCTTCTAATAAAAGTGAATTCTCAAAATATTTGTTTCTGATTTCCTTAAGAATAGGGCATCTCCCTATGAAATGTTGTATGTTTTCAATTTCTTTCAGATTACATAATGAACAGTTTTTTGATCTGCTTGTTTTAAAAGTTGTTCCATTAAGTTCTATCAAGTCACAGCGAGCCTTGAAGATCCACATTATTTTATTTGGTTTATTGCCGTCGATAAAGTATATACTGCCCTTTGCAAAATCGAGATTTTTGTAAAACCTGCTAGTTTCCTTCGCTCTTTGTATTCGTTTCCGGTGGTAACTTTGCTTACGATTGTATAATAGTTGTATTCTTTTTTTGTCCCATTCCGTTTGTGTTATGCTTCCATTTCGCCAGCTGAGGTGGAAATCTTGACCTAGCTTGTTCAAATTTGAAACCCAAAACAAATCTTTGCGCAATAACTTTAAGGTAAACCGATGTGGCAAACGGTTATTCCCATACTCGAAAAGTGTACGCCCTATGTACCTCAGATGCAAGTCAAGCATATATATATGTCCGTCTTCCTTACCACTCTCTAACATAAGTGAGTAGTTGGGTGTGAAAACGGGTAACCTCAGTATCCTTTTAACAAAGTACCTTTGCAGTTTGTCCACTTCATCAAAAAGCGTGTGACCCCAAACTTGCGCTCCGTACGATTGCACAGCTCGGCACACTGCTTGAAATAAATTGCACTTTGATCGCAGAGTTCCATGTGGCGTTTATACTGTTTTTTGCCGAAAAGTTCCTCTTCTCAATGTGTTTTGTGAAAATCATTTTTGGGGTCAGTGTCATGCCTAGATAGCAATAATTTGTCACGGTTTTTTTCTCTTCACCTTTGAAAGACCATTTTTCTTGGTTAATTTTTTTGCCTCCATTTTTAAAAACCATTATTTGGGATTTATTTAAATTTACCTCTAAATTCCACATCCTGCAGTACTCTTCTAAGTTGTTTATCATCCTTTGCAGGACTTGGATACTGTCGGCCAGAATGACAATGTCATCTGCATAGAGAAGCAATCTTATGTTTAGCTCATCTATATGTAGGCCGCCTCCTAAACATTCATGCAAGTCATTTATATATAGAGAGAAAAGTAAAGGTGATAAGGGACAACTTTGTTTAACAGCAGAGATTGTATCAAAGTCTTGTGACAACTCTTCTCCTGTCCATACTGACGACTCAGTGCTTTCATATATATTCTCCAGCAATCCGACCATTTTAGTTGATACCCCCGTTGTGTGCAATTTGTATATTAATAATTGCCGCGATACTTTGTCAAATGCCGCTTTAAAATCTACGAAGAATGCGTAAACCTTCTGTTTTTCAGAAAACTTTAAGTGCACTATTGCAGCTAAGTTCCAGATAAGTGTAGTACTCAGCTTTTTTCTCCTCACATATTTATTTATATTTTTTATTTGCCTCTATATATTTAGCTCTATCCCTTGGACTTGAAGTTTTTTTTAAGTAACTTTAACGCGTTAAAAGATTTTCTTCTCTCTATGGCACATTTTGCCTCGAACCAATTGTTTTTTGGTAACGTACTAAGACTGCTTGAATTACACAGCGTACTTGTTGAGGCCTTTATTATATTTGTTAGGTCTTTCAGTTCAAAAATGTCTTTTTCTCGCTTGCTTCCAGTATATTGTTGTGTAGATTTTGGCAATATAGCCCCTTTTCACTTTTTTTCCACTTGAGCTTTGGTAACAGATTGAGTTTTTTTCGTGATCTATGCTCGATTTTAAAAACTAGCGATAATCTTATTGGTAAGTGATCTGACCATATTTTTTCATCTACCGAGAAGTTTTCTACGTGGGTAAGCAGCTCTTGTGATACAGCACAAATGTCGTTGACAGAGGTTCCAACGTTACTGACATACGTGAAATTTCCAGCCTCGTCTCCTTTTGTTTGTCCATTGTTGACCACTAGTCCATATTCACTACAGAATTCCATGAATTGTTTGCCTTTGTTATGTTGCATGTTTGGCAAGGTATAATGCAAAACGAACTTCTGCTTCATGTATATTACTTTTTAATTTGGTTTGCGCGAAAACAATTCTTTTTTGTCGTGCATAGGAAAAAGGTTCAGCTGCTTTCTTATGTTTTTGGTTTAGACTGTGTTCTCTTATCACAGAAAGTTTTGGTTTTAAGATACAATACAAATGCAAAATTTACACTTCATAAATGACTCGTATTTGTTATCAATCAACAACCAAATTTTATAGGCAGGGTTTGTAGTCCACGCTATCCTTGCTTTTTGACAATATTTTCGTTTAATGCTTTCAGATGTTTTCATATACATCGGATTGTGGCATTTTGGTTGCCAGTAGAATTATCATCGGTGAAACTACAGGGAAATACCTGAAGTAAAACAAAAAATAAATATTTTAGAAGTTGAAATTATTTCAACTAACACTTGAAAACTACATAATTACTTCTTCATTTTTGTTATATTTTCCTAACAGCATCCGCAATGCCACCTTTCGGATTCGCCCAATGATAGTGAGAGATATATATGCACATGAATGAAAGACAGATAAAATATTGTTAGAATGCGAGTACGAAAGAGAAAGAAATCGTGTGTTCGGCGAGTTGATTGCAAGTTTGCTGAATTCACTGAACGGGATTGTTTTCACTGTTTATGTTCAATGTCAAATGAAAATTGCATTGGGATTGCTCACACTTCGTGGGCGCCGTGGCGTAACTGGTTAGTGTGTCGGATCACTACGCATGAGGTTCCAAGTTCGAATCCCAGAAAATACCAAAAATTTTTTTTCACGGTCCCACCTCTCGCGAGCGTCTGACAAACATCCGAGAGTATTGTTGTCACGAAAAAGCTTCTCAAATCGCCGTTCGGATTCGGCATTAAACTGTAGGTCCCTTCCATTCGTGTGAAAAATATGGTCACACTGATCATGTAATCGAAATGTGTTCTTAGCGTCTCCATGTACAACGGTGACAAATCCGATTCTAAAAATCACCAAATGTACTTTGGGATATTGAACAGCAGCCGGAATGCTCTTTTTAGACAGTGTCTTAATAGTTTTTCTACACTCTCGTATTCCTTAACTCCGCAGGCTTGCTGTGGCTGCAAACAGTCTGTATTTCACGGAGGAATTCAGGAGTTGGTTGTTTATACAAGAGCTCAAGGTCAAGTTTAGGGCCATTTTGGCAGAAATCAGTCTGCGGTTAAATTGATATTGCATATTTAAGTTTGCTCTTACTAACACACCCAGGTACTTATATTCCTTAACCAATTCGATGGGCTGTCCTTTTAATGGCAATTTTTTAATGTGGGCATAGTGTCCAAAAACTCTTTTGAACACCATGGCTTTCTATTTATTTAGATTCGCTAAGAGATTCCAGGTTATGCAATATATTTCAAGGCTATCGATCATTTGCTGTGGTCGATTAGGAGAATAGGCGAGTAAAACTATATAGTTGGCTACATCAACGTATGTATCTGCATACAGCTGCATGAAATTTCTCCCTTTAGAGAAGCCGGAAGATCATTCATAAATAAGATAAATTTAAGTTCGCTTTGAGTGCAGCATTGTTTCACACCTGAGACTGTTGAAAACCAATCTGAGAGCAATTTACCGTTCCACACAGCTTAATTCGTATTTTCGTAGAGTTATTGTAATACATGACATATTTTTATCCTTGCACAAACAGTTTGTCAAACCATTCTCTTCTATCTAAATAATTCTAATACGTTAAACTCCTAAATAAATGCTTGCTAATATAGGAGTAACTTTTTTTTTTCTAAACGTCAATTTACCTACAAGAAGGCAATAATTTTCATTTTGAAAATAAATCGATTGAAGTGAAAGCTTAATTTGCTGGTTTCTACAATGTTTCATAATTATGGTGTTAAAAGTGTAGACCTATAAAAAGTTGTAATTTGCTTCCAAATTAATGCAAAGAACTGGTTAATGCTATCCACATCGATCATTTTAAAATTCAATGTGCGCGTTCACTATTACACTGTCCACTAAATGATTTCCGCCGTGTTAAGCTCCCTGCTATATTATCTCTTTTAACTAATTAAATATGCACTCACAACTAAGAGATTGCAGTGACATCAGAAGAATTATGTAGGTTAAGAAAATAACGGCCTGAAATTAAGATTATCAGAAATAAATCGGCAAAACTATTTATGGCCTATAGAGCAATACACACATAATGTACCTATCCTACTATGTAATACTATACCAATTGTCTGCACTAGAATAAATCCTAAAGATTTCACTCAAGTAGCTACCACACTTTTAACTTAATATTTCAGATACTTGGTGTGAAATTGAGTAGGCTGCATTAAATTAATGTATGAGCAACAATTCGTTTCTTTAGGCATAATTCTTACGTGCCATTTTTCAGTCACTGTCACCTGTCATGTAAACCGTTTGAATAACTTCCCTCTTATAATAATAAATACTGGATATTTTGCCGTACATTTTACAATACACAGAATTTATATACCTATTATATGTCTCTTTCTACTGATACGTTCTACATTGTTACCAGGAGTCTTTGTTTTTAATGATAAACCGAAAATAACAAGCAGATGGTGACAGTTAGTAATGTGTTTACTTGTTTCGTTAGCCGAAGTGTGCAGGTGCAAGCTCCAGCGCGGAACAGCAACCAATAGCAATCCGAGCATAAAAGGAAAACTTAAAACGTCACCATTTTCCACCCACTGTACCAAGGACAGGTTCCTACTTGGCAGTACAATGGACTGCAAAGAGTCTAAGTGCTATCTGGGATTTGAGTATGAGGTACTCGTTTGTACGGGAATGACACTTTCTTTTAAAAAGGAGGCACCATACTGATAAAACAAAAGTGGGGGTGAAAAAGCAAAATGTTATGCCGACAAGAAAGACGCTTTCCAGGTATGAACACAGTACTTGTCGCCTTGGTTTTGAATACGATCGATTTAGTAATCTTGTGCGTCAGCAACTTAATCTTCAAAATCGCTGCCCAAAAACGAAGAAAGCAAACAAAATATAGTCGCCAAAGCACGTTAAAAATGCCCAAGATGGCTGCAACGAGGAATTTCCTCGTAGATTCGTTCCACTGCTGATCCACACAAAGTTACTGATTTTTCAATTACAACAGACGAAGTGAGCGAGGCGGCCAAAAACGTGAAAAGGGAAAGTCTGTGGGACGAAGGTTAGGCTAGGTTGGCTGTCTGCACGAGAGAGGCACACTTAGACCAGTAAAGGTTCTTTGTGAGACGAAACAATACGCATCTTAAGAATTTGAAAAAATGAAGATAGCCGGAGATGTGTGAGTCACAAAATGCTCAATAAAATTAAAACATGTTAACAAACACCGGATCAAAAGGAGAAACAGCTTTATTCTTCAGATAATGTAAGGGTAAAACTGACATTCACAAATCGAAGCGAGTATCCTGCTGGTTGACATATCAAGAGAGATGGAAATGTGCTTCTTCAATCATGATTAATTTTGAAGGAAAGTCGACCTCTTCATGGTTAAAGTTTATGATGTGCTAGCTGTCTTCAAGACGGGCTTGGTGTTCTACGGACAGTAGCTAATGCACCATCTGAGTTTAGTACGGGAACACCTTCAAGTCTTTCAAGTCTCGTTGATGTTATTATTATACAAAACTCTTCCACATCCTCGCGTACGACATGAATATGTATTCTTGGCTGAACAGTCTGTTCTTGGTCTGCCAATCCTTGCCCTATCATGTTTTCAGCCAGTCTCTTCGAAACTTGCCGCTACGCATCGACCAGTCGGTGCCGAACGGTGGTGATATCTTCGAGGAAATTCACGTTGTGTCCTTATCACTAATAAATTATTCCGCAAAAAATCTACAGAGTTATTTCAAGTTCTTGTGAAGTATATTTAGTGTTCCATTGATCATCGGATTGTTTTTCGCTGTTCTCTGTTTTACTACACAACTGCCAATACCATGATGATAGGAGACACTATTTGCAAAAATTATACAGAATTTATATAGGGTGATTACTTTTGCGGCACCTTGTACAATTAGATTTGTAGTTGTATGGCAAATAATTTAATTCTTTCATAAAAATATTCGTGCATAAAGCATTGTTTGCATACCAAAGTTCTTATGAAACAAAATACACATATCCGCACATACGATTACGTATGTATACGTACTTCTAATCACTCCGATGGGCGTTTTTCGATTTTCATAGCTACGAGCTTCTGCTGACCGTTAAACGTCACTAACGAATTTTTTTGGGGGTGCAGAAAACTATTACAACTCTTTCACATTTAAAAAGTTATGAAAATGGATTCGTGCTACATCTGAAGAATAAAATGACAATCGTCGAAAAGTGAACCACGCCAACGGTAATTACGGTGAGTATTTGTGTACTTAATTTATTGATCAGAAACTAAACTTATAACGTTACACAATCTTAATACCTATAGAGCAAAATATCCCACCCAAGCAATTGATACCGTATAGAAGAAGCTAGTCTTTATAAATCTTGAACTAGAAAAACATGCCTTGAATTATGTTTATTATGTCCTCACCAGGAGCAGGAGCAGGTACAATTTACATAATAAGATGATAATTGCTTAATGATATCTTCAAATCTCTGTAAATTATCTCAGGTTTTTCACTTTTTGCTGTGCCGCTATTTATGTACATTCTAACAACAGCACCATTAAAGCGTGTGTGTATGTAGGCACCTTCTGCTCTAATTTATCCAACATAAAGTAGGATTACAAAAAAAGGCGCATAAGGAAAAAAAAAATATTGGCTAAAATGCAAGGGTATGGATGCTGCAATCAACTGGTTTTTATCAGAGGTTATTGACGGAGGAAATCATACCGGTTGGGATGCTAAAGTGTGTAATAGTACTATTTACATATTAATCCATGTGCAAATAGCTTTTGCGCCCAGATCATGAATAATTTTTAAATGATTTCTTGAGAATAGAAGTGGTAGGATGATGTTTCTTAATTTGTTTATGCTTCCGTTCCATAAACGTCAGTCTAATATATAGTGGCATGTAGAGGTGTACACCATGTAGTCAGAGACAGAGAAATGATTTTACAGTTTCATAATTCGACAGTCTGGTCTAATTAAGCAGGGTGATTCAGTTTCAGAAGAAATTGGGAAAGTGATACAACTAGATATGGAAGGTACGACTGAATTTATGTATGTTTCCACATTGATTTGTAAGACTGCAGCCTTAAAAAAAACAATATTTTTTTTTTTTTGGTTGCGCCTGGAGGTGCAGGAATCTTTAAAAGATACCAATGGTCCGTACCATTATTATGCCCGATTCATATATCTGACAATGCCATCAGTGCTAGTCAGTATATGCCTACGGGCTAAACCTCACCCCCTCAGAGAGGCACTATGAGAACCGGCTGCGCGTACTCATAGTAGTAGGAAATTCGTCCCTCTCATTTTTTCATTTTTGTGATGACTACGACTAAGTTGCCTTAACGAGTAGTTTACGCTTCTGTAGTATTAATCGCATTAGGTAGGTAGCTTTCCAGTGAAGGCACCTACTAATACCGTCATTACATGCGGTTTTTCCTTACGGCGCTACGTCGAAAGGTTTTGTTCTTTGTAGTCGGCGCTCAAGGTTTGTCACGTCCATTTCATTATTGCAGTGAACATGAAGACGGGTACGAAGTTTGCGAGCAAAGTTTGTTACTTCGTCCCTCACGGTATCAATTCCTAGATCCGATACACCTGATCGATTGTGGAATGTTTGACCCGAAAGCCGAATTGATGATCCCGGATCAAGTGTCTTTCTTCAATTACTGGTTGCAATCGTTTTAGCAGAAGTTTCTCGAAGACCTTAGATATTATTGGCAGAAGTGAAATGGGTCTATATGATTTCTTGTCATTTGCACATTTTCCCGGTTTCGGAACCATAATAACTTCGGCGACTTTCCATTGCCTTGGAACAAATAATAGTCTTAAAGAAGTATTTATAATGTAGAGCAACTTAACCAGCACCTTTTTCGGTAGCTCTTTCCAAATTTCACCAGTGATTAAATCATATCCCGGAGCCTTGTTATTTTTCAATTTTTGTATTGTCATTCGAAGTTCGGACAGGGATACGGTTTTTACTTTAAAGTTGTCGGGTGCCGTATTATCATTCGGATGTTCGATCAACGGTTGTCCATCGAACGGCTTGAACGTTTCCTCTTAGTGATCGGCAAATAACTCTGCTTTCTCTTTGTCTTCTTTTGCCCATTCCCCGTTAGCTTTCCTAATTGGCGGCGAGTGCATTACATGTTTCCTTATGGACTTCAAGGCTTTCCATAGAGAGTAGTTTGAATACTTATCAGCGGTCAGACTCTCTAGGTAGGTAGAAGTCTCGTAATTTTTTAGGTCCTGCAACACATTTTTTAGCTTGTTACAAAGGTGGTTCAGATAAGTTTTATCCGGTGGCGCGCGGAATTGTTGCCATCTCTTGCGCGCTCTCCTCTTTTCTCGTATCAGGTCTTCGATTTCAGGCTGGTATTTGACATTATTGTTCCGTTATTCTATCTTCCGCAAAGGAGTGTTTTTCAACGCTAAGCTCTGAATGGCTTCGACGAGTTTGTCGATTTCTTCTTCTATTTCGAACGGTGTCTTTAGCGGTACATTTAAAGCAACATTTTCCTTGCAGTCTCTTCTGAAAGCGTCCCAGTTAGATTTGTTACTAGTTAACCTAGGCGGTCCTTCTTTTTTTACTAGACTTCCACCTATTTTCAGAGTGATTGCTGAGTGATCTGAGCATAGATCATAGCATTCTTCGACTTCCGTCAAATTTTTAGTTAACCCTTTTGCGATAAAGAAGTCGACGAGGTGAGGGATTTTATTTTTGTCAGTTGGCCAATAAGTTGGCTTTCCTGTCGAAAAAAAGTTCACCCCGCGTTTCATGCTAGCTTTGTATAATAATCTGCCTTTTGTCGAATTGCATCTTGATCCCCAGAAAGTGTGTTTCGCGTTAAAGTCACCACCTAAGACAAAACTAGGTCCGAGTGAGTCAAAGAGACGAACGAGGTCGTCTTCGACTAGCTTATATCCCGGAGGGAAGTAACTAGATCCGATGTTGTAGTCTAAGTGGTTTATTTTTACAGAGACTGAGCTTATTTGCATAGAATCAAACTCTATTTCTATGTTTTCGGAGTGCTTAATACAGTCTTTGATGTAAAGAGAGGACCCGGATTTTCGCATTTTCCGAAGGATGAAAAAAAAAATATAAAGCCACATTTGTTTTGCGATTTTCCAAAACTTTGTATGTGGTCTCAAATGTTATATATTTGTAATATATTAAATTTTATACAAATAGGCTGTGAAATAGTCGAATTTCAAAACCATTTTATAAGTAAATTGCCTTAAATTCTATGCCAAGACCTGGTATGTCATCTGATAACTGATCTGATAACAACATACATGTATGTCCAAGCTATTCCAAATATGAAATTTGAAGAAAATCATAAGAACCGTTCTCGAAAAAAAGTAAAATAAATCAAAATCGCTTCTAAGTTAAGTACTTTTAATTTAGAAGTTAGAATGAAAATTCGAAATTAGCTTAGAATTCTGACCCAACTGAAACTAGAAGCGAGTAGGTACGAGTACTGTTTTTGACAATTGCTATAATATAAAGTTTATAAAAACATAAATAGGATCTTATGATAGATAGATTCGATCACATGAATGATATGTTGATTATCTTGATTTCCCGAGATAAAAAGGATCCTAATGATTACCCAAGATATTAGCTATCACTATGCCAAGTTTCATCAAACCCCGTCTATTAGTTTCCGCTTGATGAATGCACAGATGGACAGGCAGACAGTCTAAGAGACACAAATTGCAAAAATTATATTTTTTCTATGGGTTCCAAATAGTCCCCGAAATATATTTTTTCTTAATTAAATTTAATGTACAGGTATTCGACTAAGAAATATAACAATATGTTTATTTTAAAACAAAATAACAAAAATAAAGTATAAGAACATTGTTATGAATAAACAAGTTTTAATTCTCATAAAATTATTTTTCTAGCGATTCGAACAATTACCAGGAAGTGGTACATGATATGGAAATTCTGCAAGTTTCTCACCTGTTAAAGTTGGAATACCTTTTATTTAGTCTATTAACTTATTGGTTAGTTGTACAGTAAATCAACTTATCCGTTATAAATACAATGAAGAATTTGGAAAAAAAAAAATGAAATACGAATATTTTATGCAAATATTAAATTTATAAATCACTTTTACTAATTATTTATTATAATTTTTAGTTGTTGCTAATTAATTAAACTCAATTTTGTATGCCTTTGATGCATACCACTTTAGGATAACAATATTGTTTGATAAACAATTTTTGTTACTGCTTTTGCATAGTTATTGAAAAAATGTGTTTTTTACTTTAGTTGAAGTATTGAATTCTTGAAAAAAAAAATGGATCTCGAGTTCTAATCAAGGCCACCCAATTTTGTCAATCTGTGCCTTTATCTGCATGGTCACACGGATTTACTTCAAACTTCATAACTGAGGACTGTGGGCTTAAACAAAATTAAAATTTTGTCTCATCTTAAAATTAATGCGAATTTACTTATGTATAAGAATAAGAATTAAACTTTTCTCGACTGTTTTTCCGTTTATGTGATTCGAAATAAATATTTAGGACACATAGAGTATACAGGGGCATGAGATTGATGGTTCCCTGTTAAGGGCGATTCAGTCTTTATATACAAACTGTAGAAGTTGTGTTCGGATAAACGGTGCTAAATAAATACCTTTCACTGTGGGCATTGGACTCCGCCAAGGGTGCGTTTTGGCACCTCTCCTCTTCATTGCATATATGAAATGGATGTTGCAGCGCAGCCGTGGTGGAGACTGTTGCAAAGTGGGAGACTTAAGGATTATTTATTTGCTGGTCATCCTTGGGTCCTCTCAAACCGAACTTCAGCGCGCACTCGAAAGGTTTGTAGCCGTTTGTAATGATGCTGGAATGAATATCAACGTGAACAAATCGGAAGTAATGGTCATTTCCAAAACACCCATTCAGTGCACTCTACATGTTACTTTGGTCACGTAGTGCGTATGCCCCCAGACCGGCTTCTAAGACGTGCCATGATTGCTGTGCCATCAGGTAGGCGACTTCTAGGTAGGTCTAGAAATAGATGGTTGGATCAACTCCTACATCTCTTCTGGAGCCGTCTAGGGATTCCTCCTGATGAGTTGAGAAAAAAATCCATTATAAAGCAATGGAGTTAACAAATATGCAATGTACAATATTTAGACCCTATTAATTTCAAACCCGTATAAATTGCAAGAAACAACAGATACAGGTGCAAGTATGTGCGAAACATTAGTGCTATTTTTTCTTGTTACACCTTTCCTTATCACCCTCTAAATCATCCTGACTTTTTGTTTGTATCCTTTAAAAGAAATACATATGCCATTTTTAATTAAGAATGTATCATTCCCAATTCAAACTTAATATTGACATTATTCTCAATTCAAAATTATTCGTTTTTACTTTGAAGTTGAAAATGTATAGCACATGCAAACAGAAGCTATACTACGGCTTATTCATTGGGAGACTTTGCTTTTGAATAGCTGACCAAACTGTGTACATTCGTTAGTTTCGATGTACATATGTTTACAATAGTTGATGATAGGAAGTTTCATTTCAAATACTTGAGAGTTCGACACATCTTTTGTTCCAACTCTACTCACATATATCTTTGTAAGTTTGCTGTGAGAACGAGGTTATGTTCGAGTACTCGCACATATGTCTATATTCGGTATGCATTTATTTAAATCCTTACTGCACATTAAACGTCAAAATTTAGAGTTTCCTGGTATCTAGTCGAAGACAGTTCTCTGCGAGTTAAAATGAGGTTCCAGTGTTTTCTATGCCCACATTCATTTCATATGACTATACGAGTTTTAATATTATTTTAATTGTCTTCCTAGTAGTAGGTACACACAAATGAACGTTCATACTCGTACGAGTATAAGCCCACCTTAAATTCAATCAACATTCAGTTACCACTTCTTAACGTCAATGTCTATACCGATGACAACCATTCAAGGCATATTCCCCAGTGGCAGCACAAAGGAAAGCCACTTTATAACATCATTTAAAGTCCAAATAATTCATCCATGCATGGTATTGGTACTGAGCTTTCTTCGATTTGGCTGCGCCTAAGGTATCCAAAAGACAGTGTGCATTCTTCGTTCAGATGCCTATGGATATCAGCACGCATTTGATTTGATCGCGCCGCATGATGTTTTCAATACATTAGATCATATCATGGAAAGTTGTCATTGTCACCGCAAAGGCTATGGCATAGCTTATGTTCTTCTTGGCTACGAAAACCATTTGCCTAGGTGGGATCGTATCAACTAAAAGAATGAATTCAATGTGCGTTTGCCTAAACTGCTTGCGGTGCTACCATATCCGAGTAAGCCTTATTGCTGCCTCTCTTACTATTATTTTTGTTATTGCTCTTTTGCCTCTTTCTGTATTTATGAGGTATTCCTGTGCAAATCCCTTCTAAAGGCTTGATGGTGAACACTCGAAGTACGTGTATCACAGCGCCATCAAGGTTGTCATGCGGTGACATTTTCATTCAGATTTTTCCCATTTAGGCGAACCTTAATCATTATGGATGCAAACGATTGTCTTAAGAACGAAACCAACTAGCTATGTGATCCTGTAACATGCATATTGAATATCCTAATTGTAGAACTGCTTGTATGTTGAATTAAAAAATCAGTGGCTAATAGTAACATTCGAGTATACTTTTTTAATATGTGTTAAATACGAACGCATAAAGCATAATCGATAGGATGACGGAAAAAATAGCTACTGCCGGATAGCTAGTGCCTATGTTCGAGCTGTGTGTTGTGGTTATAGCTACGGCTACGGCCTATGGTGCGCAATGATTTTCCCATTTAGATGAATATACCGATTGATATGCGAATTTAAAAGGATTTAACAGCCGCAGACACCTGAATTCCCACCAGTGAGCAACAACGACCACGACCGATGACAACTGGAACTTGAACGTGAAAAGTACCCTCCTCCCGATATTGAGTCAAACAGTTGACTCTATTTTCTGGTGTATGTTTTATTAATGAAGCTTGACATTAATAAAACATCTGCATGGATTATGCTGATTCCCCTACGGAATGATGATGATAATGATGCGATGGGGACCAGAAAGTTGTCTCTTATTGTACCAGCTGAGTCGAACGAAAGCGGACACAGGGCAGTGGTGCATTTGCGCCGACTAAGGAGATTTATTTGTAAGAGAACGAGTATTTCGTGCGCGGTACTGCAACTGCATCATTGAGATTTTCTTGAAAATAGTTGAACTTCATCGACAAAACGGCTAGTGCTGTGCCGCCTTTGTAGAATCGGATTGCTTTGATTTAAATCTAATGAAGGCTCATAGGAATGCCTTCGAGTGTTTAACAATATGAATACTTTTCGATGGTATTTTTATTGCCGTCCAATCTAGCGGATCGCTATTGGGAGGATCACAAAGTGCAGGTGAAACCATATGCATACTCGTATGTGGTATATCGCTGTGAATATTTCAGTTTATTTATTGATTAGGGATCACTATACACATTGGCTATCTGCAATTTGTTCTGGTTTTTTTATCGCTGGTCCATGCATTCACTTCACGTGCGGTTTTAAGGAACTAACGTCACCAGAGGCGGTTTTTTCTTATGCCATATTCGAAAATTGATAGAGACCTTTTCGTTCTGATTGTAATCGAGTCTTTAGCGAATTATGTATCTTGATATGTACAACAATTTATGTTGATCTGATTAATCTATGGTGAATATAAAATTTTCAATTTTCTTGTGGTATAGAGTATCAGATAGGCTCTGATGCCTTAGCTCATTGAGTACGGTGGGTTGGTGTGCAATGTTAAGATATTTCTTGTCAGATCGTGGGTGGATTGGACACTCAATTGATTAATGATCTTTGCATCTGATCAGCAGCAAAGTAAATAAAATATCGGGTCGTACGTTGTGCTGCGTAAACGGGGAAGATTACATTGTCTATGGGTAGTAAATATAATAGACAATGCTTCTGTTTAATATCTATCGTCTACAACAAATTTCAGATGATATAATTAACTCGAATAATTTTTCGACAAAACTGATTAATAGAACCCCATTGTTAACAATAGATACCTACCGCACACTCCAAATGTCGACGTTGTACCTTAGCGTAGACCAAAAACTTAAACCTTTTTTGTTATAATCTTGTCTTTGGAAAGCGAACCAATAACGCAGAAATACAACAGGACTCCGAGATGTCTGCATATGTCTGTTGAGTCTGCTCTTGAATAGCTGAAGATTGCAATTTTCTGGAAATATGTTTTGGCAGCGAATGGGTTTCGCGGTTTTCATGTGTACCTGAAAACGGTGTGTTTAGCCTGTTTGGTAGAACGTCTATATGTTGTATCTTAAATGATTATTTTCCGAAGTACTTCGGAGCATCTTCCGTGGTAAGTACTATCTCTAGTCAGCGTTGCCGCTATGCGACTTTAGTCGCAATTTGACCCTTTTTTCACGTAAAGAGACTATAATCCGACTTTTTAAAAATCACATCTCTTTGACCCAACAAAAATTCCATTTATTTGCTCATTTGCACAGATTTAATTTATTTTCTTTGTACAATCTAATGCGTTCTTCTGTTTTTTTGTTGAATTATTTATTTACGTTTTTGTTTTGTTTTGTGAAAGACAAGCTTTTATGTTAGTTTCTAAGGTTTTCATTTCAATGAATATGGAGTTCTAACCAAGGACTGCAGCAAGCAGCTCATAAAAATGAGCCACTCGAAACATTCACTGCCTTCACACACATTCACGTTCATTCCAAGAAATGATTAGCTATCCTCACACTTCATTGCCTCCATAATATGTATTATAAAAATTGTACACTTATTCAATATGAGCTACTTGAAACCATTCGGAGGCTCGTGAATCACTTATACATTTGTGAATACTTTTTTTTACTGAAATATGCGTCTCAGAAGTCTAGCAAGAGCTCCTCAGAAGGAGGACGTGCGGCGGATGAATTCTCTCGATGGAATCAACGGTGACGTCTACAGACCAGCGGATACCTTACCGGAGGTACTTCAACATATTTGGAGCTGAGGTCTGTAAGGATTCTCAATACTACGTCAGGGTATTGAAAAAGAGATGGTGGCGGATGAACCCTTAATGGGCCAACGGCAGCGCTCATATCCCCGAAGTGTGTTACTGACATCGGTGTATCGGGCCTCTTGTCCTAGGGGTACAAAAGAAAAGGATCTGGCCCTCCAGGTTGGGGGTTGTGCCGTCGGGTTAACTTCCCTACCACGTAAAAAACCTTTGATTACGAAGCAATCAACAGCCTCGGATACGGATGATCTTACTGTTGACGACCCATGCAAACGTAAAAAGGACAACGATCTTCGTGTCTGCACATGGCATGTTAGGTCCCTCTACAAACCACGTGCAGCCGAACAACTTGCGGAGGCCCTAGAGTGTCTCAACGCAGACATTACCGCCATCCAAGAAGTGCCATCTATTCGGGTGCGGATTTGTCATTGGAGGCAGACTTAGGCAAGAAGTCTTGAGTTTCCGGCATGTGAACGAGCGCCTTATGACTATCCGTATCAAGGCTAAATTTGCCAACATTAGCCTAATATGCGTTCACCCCCGTCATGAGGAGAAGGATGACGCGACAAAGGATAACTTCTACCAGCTCTTGGACAAGACGTATGAGCAATGCCCTAGCCACGACGTTAAAATTATCCTAAGTGATTTTAACGCAAAACTAGGAAGAGAGGAAGTCTTTAGTAGCGTGGTCGGAAAGCACAGCCTGCACGACATCACATCCGACAACGGACTCAGGCTAATCGACTTTGCAGCGGGACGAAACTTTGTCGTAGCTTGTACGCGGTTCCCACGTCTCGATATTCACAAAGGAACATTGCTCTCCTTTGATCGAAAAACTGTCAACCAAATCGATCACATTGCGATCGACGTAAGGCACTCTTCCAGTATTCTGGGTGTCCGGACTTTTCGAGGAGCCAACGTGGACTCGGATCACTACCTAGTTGTAGCCAAGGTACGAATGCGGATATCCAGAACGGAGCGAAATCAACGAAATACTGTCAGGAAATTTGACGCCGGGCGGCTACAATCGCAAGAGACCACCAGAACCTTTACCGATCGAGTTTCTTCTAATCTTAACCTAAGTCCTATGCTGCCAGCAGCAAATGCGGAAGACCAGTGGCAGCGTTGCCAGCAAGCCATCAGAGATGCCGCTTTTCCTCGGCCACCACAACGAAACCCCTGGTTTGATGAGGAATGCCGGCAAGCACATGCAGCTAAACAAGAGGCGTACAAAGCGGCGCTGCATAGAAGGACTAGAGTTAGCTTATGAGCTTTGCGTGAGCAGAAGAAAAGAGGAACATCGACTTCTCAGAAAGAAGAAAAAGGAGCATGAGAAGCGCTCGATCGAGGAGATTGAGAGACTTTATTGCAGGAATGATGTTCGAAAATTTTACCAAAGGGGAAAAAGAACATGCCAGGGTTTCAAAGCCAGAACAGAAGCCTGCAGGGACGAAAATGGCAATACTATATAGTAGTAGAATCGCAGTCGGTGCTGAGAGTATGGAAGGAACACTTTTGCAGACTGTTAAACGGCGATGATGATCAATATTCTGCTGTCAGGCAAAATGAGCCATTCAGCAGTGACGATGGCAGTCAAGATTCCCGTCAACCCGATCAGAATGAAGTGAGGATAGCGATATCTAAACTCAAATCCAACAAAGCTGCTGGAGCCGACGGCCTTGCCGCTGAACTTTTCAAGGCAGGAGGAGATGAGTTTGGTAAGGAGCATGCACCAGCTCATCTGTAAAATCTGGTCGGATGAAAGTATGTCCGATGAATGGAACCTCAGCATCGTTTGCCCGAACCTGAAGAAAGGAGACCCTCTGAACTGCGCCAACTACAGAGGTATAAGTCTCCTAAATATCGCATATAAGATCCTGTCTGCCGTACTATGTGAACGCCTAAGACCGATCGTCAACAACCTGATAGGTCCTGATTAGTGCGGTTTCAGGCCGGGAAAGCCCAGCATTGACCAAATATTCACACTACGGCAGATCTTGGAAAAAACCCTTATATTCATGGGTTCGATACGCACCATCTTTTCATCGAATTCAAAGTTGCCTATGATAGCGTGTATAGAGACGAGTAATACAGAGCCATGTCTAGTCTTGGCATCCCTGCCAAGCTCGTCCGTTTGTGCAGAATGACGATGGAGAACTCTCGCTGCTCCATCAAAGTCGGTAAGAACATCACCGAACAGTTCGATGTCAGGAAAGGTCTTAGACAAGGTGACGCGCTATCATGCGATCTCTTCAATATAGTTCTTGAGAGAATTGTACGAAACTCACAAGCCAACCCCGGAGGTACAATCTTCTTCAAGTCTGTACAACTACTCGCTTATGCCGATGACATTGACATAATCGGAAGAACTCAGCGGGCCGTCAATGGGGCATTTACGAGTATTGAGAACGAGGCAGCAAAGATGGGTCTAGCGGTCAATGAAAGCAAAACAAAATATATGCTGTCTACAAAAAAGGGCACCCAACATCGGCGTCTTGGACAGAACGCCACAATAGACAGATACAATTTTGAGGTAGTAAAGGATTTTGTCTACCTAGGCTCTATGGTCAGCTCCGCAAATGACATCAGCAGGGAGATCACACGGAGAATTACTCTGGCCAATCGTTGTTTCTATGGGCTAAAATGGCAATTGAGTAGCAAAGCCCTATCTCGAACTACTAAGGTAACTTTTTATAAGACATTAATCATCCCAGTCCTGCTGTATGGCGCAGAGGCATGGGCTTTGACAAAACCGGATGAGGATGCCCTTGGTTATTTCGAGAGAAAAGTTCTTCGAGCGATCTTTGGTCCCGTCTGCATAGACGGTGAGTGGAGGAGAAGGTACAATGCCGAACTATACGGCCTGTACAAGGACATCGACTTAGCCAGAAGAGTTCACATACAGCGACTAAGATGGCTGGGTCATTTAGAGCGGATGGCGGCCAACGTTCCCGCCAAGAAAGTCTTTGAATCCACCCCGGATGGACGGCACAGTAGAGGACGACCTCGCGGTAGGTGGCGCAAACAAGTGGAGGGGTACCTCAACCAACTTGGCGTGCATAACTGAAGGCAGCTGGCTCGTAACCGTGCTGGCTGGAGAGGTCTGTTGGTTGAGGCCCAGGTTCACTACGGACTGTAGCGCCATCTAAGTAAGTAAGTAAGTTTCACTGATTTGCAAGGTTGGATATGTATTTGGGCCATATTATGTCAGAGTTGACCGTGACGCCAATAAGGTGCATTGGCTGTTTACGACTGGGTTGAATTATTTGGTCGTCTATTTGAAGCTGTGGTACGTTAGACTGGTTCTATCTAGAAAAGGTGGTGAATTATATTTTCTCCCAATGCAAATGATTTAATGAATTTAATGACTGAATTTGGTCGCATCTCTGGAGGTGTGAGGTGCTTGCGTTAATGGTGATGCTGTTTGAACAAGATGCTATGAGGGTACTATTATAGGCAAAGCTAAATACGTTGTTATTTGTCGACTCTAGTAGGTCATTAACTTCTTCTATCTATTTCGGCGAGGTTATGATCCGAAAACAAGGGATCATAACCCTCCTACTTCACCGCATTTCTATTGATCCGCCTGTGGGGTTCGCCTATTTAACCACGGAAAATATCGGCAGGCCTCCCGAATTTGGATCACTCGCTTACTGAGGCCAATCAAATGCCGATGTCGTCACATTTCTGTGATCCAGGCATTTATAGACCTGCCTCTCCTGCCTCTCCTGCCTCGCGATGTCTTTGGAACGTTCATTGATATGGCCTTTTTAACAGGATTCAAATGATCTCTTCTTTGAACGTGGCAATACCAGCTGAGCCGGTCGACCTAGCAGATCATTAACATGGAGTAGAAAAGAGTTGGTGAAAGTATAGAACCCAGTGGTACTCCAGCGTTTTCAGCAAAGATGTCGGAAGACACACCATTGACCACAACTTGAATTTATCTATTCTGAAGAAAGATTTTCATCCATGCACAGAGATGTTGCAGTATTCCAAAGGGAGCTAACTTGCTTAATAATTTTTATGCCAAACACGATCAGAACGGTTGATGAAATGACAGTTTGAAAAATGAGAAACCATATCGTTCGATGGTGTGATCCGTCATAAAATACAAAGAACGTATGACCAGGCACGTATCCTTATGAGCTTTAAATTTTGAGCTACCAAAATGAAATTTCATGTACGGACTTCTTAAATCCAGGCACTTACAAGCCCACTCTTCGGCGAATTACGTTTTTCAATATTTGTACTAGAAATGATTGACAAATGATTTAGGGATAAAGTCAATACCCTATGACTTTATCCCTAAATCACGTCTGCATTTTATAGGGTTAAGCCCTATAAAAGCCATTTCATACAAATACTAGAAAATCGGGAAAACCAAAAAACCATACGCAAATGTACTGCAATAAAGAACCGCGTTGTGTGAAATGCGCCGGAAATCACCTCCCCCAAGTCTGTGGAGTAAATAAACAAACCTCTGCAACATGTGCTAATTGTAAGGGAAAGCACCCGGCAAATTATAGAGGCTGTGAAGTAGCGGGTTCAGAGCACAAAAAGGTGAGGGAAAGAGTGACAACAGAAAAGTCCTCGACCTCAGTTCTTAAAAGAAACGCCAGGTAATGGCCTTCGGACAGCAGGAACGCAGACTTATGCTCAGGCCGCGGCATTCGAAAAACCAAAAAAACTTTGAAATTTCGACGGACCCTGTCTCTCATGTTTTGTCGGTTATCCTCGAGAAATTCGAAGAACAAAGTAAAATAAATAAAATTATTCTCGATTGGCTGGTTAAGCTTAAAAATAATTCTCAGAAAACGGGAACTTCGACTAGAATATGAATAACAAACCAATGTTAAAAATATGTACTTGGAATGCAAACGGACTTTTGCAAAAACTCGACGAATTGGAAATATTCATGCGTGAAAAAGATATTAATATTTGCTTGACTTCTGAAACCCACGTAAAAAAGGAATCGCATTTAAAAATAAAGGCTATAATGATTACCACGCTTGTCACCCTTCGGGAAAAGCGAGGGGCGGATCATCCTTGTTTATTAAAGACTGCATCGAACAATCCGAAGACCTAAAGATAGAACTTGAAACTTTGCAACTGTGCACGATTCGAGTTAAAAACAGTCAGCGTACTCTTAAAATCTCATCTATCTACTGTCCACCGCGTTCCGTGCTTGATAAAAGTCATTTTACTAACTTGTTTGAATCGCTGAAACCTAATTTTACCATCGGCGGCGACTTTGATGCGAAACATACGTTTTGAGGCTCAAGATACAGCTCGAAAAAAGGCAGAATGCTCTATGGCGCAGGTATGGACTACAGTTGTGATTTCCTTCGACGGGTAAACCAACTTACTGACCAACTGATACTTCGAAAATACCTGACCTGATCGATTTTTTCGTTGTGAAAGGAATTTCTACCAACCACATAAACGTCAAAGAGAGCTTTGATCTGTCTTCTGATCATTCCCCGGTTATTTTAACAATCAGCGAAAAACTAGTTTTTAACCTACAGCCAGCGAGATTAACTGGTCGAACAACTAACTGGGAAGGCTTTAGGGACGAAATTGAAAATAATGTTGAATTGAGCGTTCCACTTACGACACCCTATGAACTTGAGGTTGAAGTTGATCGCTTCGTTGAGATCGTACACCTCGCCTCTTGGAATAATACGCCCAATCCAAGGAAAATGACGGACAGATACGGTTAACGATATCCTCCGGAAATGAAAGAATTGGTCAAGGAAAAAAGAAAAGCGCGTAAAAAATGGCAACAGAGTCGTGCTCCGCAGCATAAAGAACACTTGAATCATCTGTGCAATTTGTTGAAGAAAACTATTAAGGATTTTAAGAATCGTGCAATAGGTTCTTACCTTGAAAGTTTAAAAGCGAAAAAAGATTCCAATTATTCACTTTGGAAAGCTGTAAAAGGCACCAAAAAGTTCAAAGTCCCCGCGGCGCCAAACAAATAAAATCAAAATGAATGGGCGAGGGAAGATAAAGAAAAAGCGGACGTCTTTGCAGCCCACCTGGAAGAAACCTTTAAACCGTACGATGGTCAAGTGGTTTACGACAGCCGCAATAGGCTGGATTTACCATCTGACGATTTGACGCTCACAAGTGCAACGGTAAGGGAACTCACAGATGAGATCGAGAATCTAAAACCTAAGAAATCTCCTGGTTATGATTTGATTACCGGAGAAATTGTCAAAGTTTTACCTAGTAAAGCATTGATTAAGCTTCTTCATATTGCAAATGCTGCACTCAGATTAAGACACGTGCCGAGCCAATGGAAAGTTGAGGAAGTCATAATGGTTTTAAATCCAGGAAAACCACAAAATGAACAATGACCAGGTGCATAGAATTACTGACGTAATCGAGAAAGCCCTTGAAGAAAAAAAGATTTGCTCAAGCGTATTTCTTGACGTCTCGCAAGCCTTTGATAAGGTGTGGCATGATGGCTTGAAATGCAAACTACGACAAAATCTCCCTGTATGCGTATACGATATTCTAGAATCATATCTTGGGAATAGACTCTTTCGTATAAGACATGGAGTCGAATACTCCGAGCTCAAAGAAATTTCAGCCGGCGTACGGCAAGGAAGCGTTCTTGGGCCGCTTCTCTATTTGCTATATACTCGTGATATACCGAACGAAGATGGCACTATCCTTGCTACGTGTGCCGATGACACCGGTATCCTAGCAGTAGGCAAAACAATCGAAGAAACGACTGCAAAACTGCAAAACGCACTGAATAATGTAAATGAATGGAGGAGGGACTGGCGGATCGCCCTCAACGAATCTAAATCTGTTCACGTGAATTTCACTTACAAGAAAACTAATGACTTGCCAATTTTCCTAAACTCGGCCCGAATACCCTTTGCAAACGAGGCCAAATACCTGGGAATAACACTCGACGCAAGGCTGAAATGGAATTCACACATGAAAATGAAACGTAAAGAACTCGAAATTAAATATAGAGAAATGTACTGCTTACTCGGAAACATTCCCAGCTCAGTACTGAGAACAAACTACTTTTATACAAGCAAGTGCTAAGGCCGGTGTGGACCTACGGTATACAACTTTGGGGTTGTACCAAGAAAACAAATGCAAATATTTTACAAGTTTTTCAAAATAAAGTGCTAAGAGAAATTGTCCAAGCACCGTGGTATAGTACAAACGACGATATCCACAGGGATCTCGGAATTCCGACAATCGAAGCTGAAACTAGAAGCTTCGCGAGAAAGCATAGAAACCGACTAATCGGACATGTCAACAATACAGCCCTACAAATTTAGGATAAGAGCAATTTATTGCGCCGACTACAAAGGACGAAACCTTTCGACTTGGGGAGATAATGATTAACCGCGTCTAGATTGCGGAATATGCAGGATCCTTCAGTGGAAAGTAACCTGCCAAACGTTTTTATTTCGTGATAGAAAAACTGCTTCATAAGTTTGCGATATCTAAAAAATTTATATCGAAGGGTGGTGTTTTTTTAGTCAGTAAGAATCTGACACTACTATGAGCACGCGCTTGCTATTCTCATAGTGTCTATGGAAGATTTTTCACCTACCCTCGGAAAAAAAAATAAATTAGTTTGGCTAATGTTTTTTCATAATGGAAATTGGACGCGCAAAATAAGTAATTGAATTCGAGCGTTTTTTTTTTTAAGTATTTATTATCTTTTATTCTATTATCGTCGATTCTATTATCCACTTTAAGTCGATGCTGGGTTTGCATTCTCAAGTGGTGAGCCCAGTGCATTGGTTCACTTTACTTTTTATTTTTGCTAACAGTTTATTAGGTTGTCGTAACTTTTATGGGTCAACCTAAAAGTTACGACAACAATAAATTAAGAAATACATTAAATGGAATACAAAGCAAATGGGAAGAATGTAAACTCGGCTAGTGGAGTATTAAGACCAATACTTAACTCGTGTGGCTTTATTCTGTATTAGCCATATTACTAAACACGAGTTATCTCTAACTCATGGTTTACGCAGTGGATATGTTCAAATCCTTATTAATAAAAAAAATGCAGACTTAACTGACGTTTGTTAACTTGTGGTTAACTAACTCGCCGATTTCGCGAGGTAAAGAGTTGATAACTTTGCAAAATAATGCCTGTGTGTAAAATTGCTGCAAAGAAGATACACAAAAAATGGCTTGTCATTAAACAATCAAAGACAAGCAGGATAATCATTGCAGTTCTATGTAAATAGTAAAGGTTACTTTTCTATTAACACCCAAGATGTTTGCGACTCCCACTTAAGAAAATATCCCTTTTCTGTTGCTGTTGTTGCTCACTGGCGTGGAAGTACCCATTATTCTCGAATTTTCAGGGAGAGCAGGATAAAAGATCATTTATAAAGGGCGATTTCAGGGTCGGCTTTTAGGAGGTGGTGGTTATGCATGCACCAATCATTTTTTTACGCCAGTTTTAAATCCCAGAAATCCTGCACAGGAATGCTACAATATTGCTCATATTGCTACTGCAAATGCGGTTGAACGATCATTTGGTGTTTGGAAGGCCGAATATCTTTGGAGAATGCAAAAATTATCATTGTTCTACATAACCTGGCCAATTATTATGACGTTTCAATGGAGTGTAGTAGATTTTGCTTTCTTTTTGATACAATTAAGGATAGTTATTGCCATTTGTAAACTCTAGATATAATTAAAACGTCAGATAGCTATTGCACGCAGAAAACATTTTTATTAATAAGAAAATTTAACTAATGGCTAACCTACACTAACTACGAGTTAGTTAACTCATTGGTTATCGGTGTGTTAGCGATTTTTTATTAATACGGCTGTATATGTTTTCAAGTAACGGTGTTTACATCACCTACTGTGTGTGCGGTGATGTTGGATTTTTAACTTGCACTTTCCGGAGTGCAGGATCCAATCTGTCGGAAGCACTACAGAGGACAAAATTGAGTGAGCAATTAAATCATTCTCCCCTTTCAAATCTCCAAGAAATTTTCCCGATCATGCTACAGGAAACTATGAGCACGATTATTCCGATATCAAAGGAGCCGTACGAAGATATATTCCACGAATATGAAGTGAGGTCAAGTTGGTATTCAGCCAAAGACTTTAGGTTAATTAACCTTGCTTTCTTTGTACTAAAAACGTTTGAAAGACTAACTGGCATACACATTCGTGACAAGTTACGCCCGGAACACATATCTTCGGCTCATCACGCCTACACCAAAAGAAAAAGTATAGAGACGGCCCTGCATTGTGTTGTCGGTTCAATTAAGAGAACATTAAAAGACAAAGCATATGCGTTGGCTGCATTCTTTGATATTGAATGAGCTTTTTACAATTCCATAAAGGATGCGGTACACAGGGCACTCAATAATATTCTCAACACACTCATCAATTGGATTGTAGATATACTGAAGAGAGGACATATAAAAGCTGAACTCAGAGGAACAAATTTATAAGTAAATACCCCCCATCCCTTAGTAAATAATTCGAATGAGCGCTGAAGATCCTAGGTTCTTGGACGAAGAAATGTTG
This sequence comes from Brachypalpus laphriformis, assembly GCA_945910035.1. Classification (NCBI taxonomy): domain Eukaryota; kingdom Metazoa; phylum Arthropoda; class Insecta; order Diptera; family Syrphidae; genus Brachypalpus; species Brachypalpus laphriformis. Next base: position 132,480,172 of record OX246756.1, read on the forward strand.
ACTAGCAGTCAGTCTACAGAAAACTGAGCTGGTACTATCCTCCAACGAAAGGAAAATACCAGAGTTTGCACTGCCTAAATATAAGGAGTACTGTTCCTAGAATCTTGAATAGCTCTACATACCTGGCCATCATGCTTGATAGGAAGCTAAACCGTTAGTTAAATGTAAATCAGAAAAAGCTCGTATGGTGGCAGGCCACCAGCGGCTATCACGAAGGTACAAGGACTGATATGCATTGGCACCACCAGTGCAATGAAAAGTACACCTACAGCGGGTCTAGAAGTGTTCCTCAACCTGCATACGCTAGTCATCTTTATACTGCCTTTAGCAGCCATTAGTGCACTACGAATAAGCTAATCAGATAGCTGGAGACAAAATACAACGGGTCGTTCTACGATCCTAAAGAAATAGATATTTGGGTAATGTACCTATTATGGACTACATGACATCACTGGATTTCAGAAGACATTTCTCAAGCATATACCCGAGCACGAAAGAATAGTCTACACGATGGATCGAAAATGAACAAATCAGTTCGCCGCTCGAACCACAGTAGCATTTTCCAAGCTGGAAGGTATCACCGTTTTCATCGACAGCCAGGAAGCGAGCCCCATAGATAAAGGACTACCAGGAAAGAGAAGGCCGACGAATTAGCTAGAAGAGGTTTGGTATCTGGATTAGAACAAGTTAACCCCTCGAAAAAAATATGGTGGTACTTCGATAAGAAAAGGACCCATAGATTTATGCAAAAGGATAGGAACCTTGGTAGGATTCATCACGGGGCATAATACTCGGCAGTACCCCATGAAAAGCTACGTCCAACGGAAAAAGAAATCGTGGATTACTTCGCCTTCGCCTACCTACATATGTACTGCACATTACATAGTTTTATCTCAAGGTACTTTAATTCCGGTTTTCAAACTACAACGTGATCGCCAATGACTACTATTGTAATCTTTAAGACTCTCCCGCTGATGAGCACTACTTCTGAATGATGCATGTGCATCAGTATGTTCTGACTGCTTCCTTGAAATCACGCTTCAACTGCTCCTGGAGTTTGGCTATCACCACGATAGCTATGTCAGCAGCGAAGCCAATTATCTTCCATACACTCGGTGATCTTATTCGAAAGACATCACCACACATCAGTTTTCGCAAAAGCGGACTCAGTATGGAACCGTGTCCGTGTCTTTTGCAGCCAGCCCAGCGCTCTTTCGTAGTATAGCACGAGGTCATAAACATGGTGTTCGCTGTACGTCTACTTGCAGCTTATTTTTCATGCAGCATTTCGTGCCAGACACATGCTTACAAATGTAATATCGACTACCGATCCCCTTTTAGTTTCAGTTGCCGCTAGCGGTCGTGGTGCGTACCGCCCACGCGTTTATATCGCCATTTATGATTACAGTGTTTATTCTTGCAATGGTTGTGATGTTGTCAACCAGTCTTTCGAACTCTCCTTGCGATATGATTGAAAGTGCGTAGCAGCTGAAGAATGAACGCTATTCATTTTAGCCTACGAACTGCTTGTCGTAATTTTTTGCTCAAATGGTCCTTGGCCTATACCCAAACCATGACGTTGATTGTGCTGCTATTCAAACAATCTCTTCCACTTATTTGTAATACTCGCTGCATTGCACTCTCGACACCTGCATCGTACACTCGATCATCTGAAGAAATAAGTTCCGCCTCGCCCTGATTAAGCATAGTTGAATAACTTCATATTCGTTTCTGGGAAGCCTTTAGCGCAAGGGGATATTTTATGCCTTCACTGCTGTTATTTGAAGCAACACCCGCTTTTTTTTACAGCACATGCTTTCAGACTATGGAGAAAAATTCTTTGCCATGTGTACCTTATCACCACACCTGAAGGTGCAGGGAAATAACGCCACGGGAATTTACTCCACATGGGAATTTATTCCACATATAGTGGGAAATAAGTCCACTTTTTGAAGAAAAATGTGTTTATCATAAGAAGGTATCTTTCAAACAATAATTTTCGAGTATATGTAAATACTTAAAAACTTTGTCTCCAGGCGGACACGGATATAAAGGAACTTTGCATATACCCAACCTCGCACATACTCCAAATCCTACAGAAACCCCAAGCAGGGGTTTGCAGGGAGGCAGCATGCCCCCCATATACGTTGCACTGTTTATGGGATCTATTTGTAATGTAGCAACTCTACGTCGCCATAAAGTTTGGGGTGATTTTCATTTTCGGTTTCTAAATTTTTCCATTTTGGGGTTTTTTTCATATATATATATTTCTGTTTTTAATTTTAGGGGTATTTTTGATTTTTGTTTCGGGGCTATTTTTCATTGGGGCCTTATTTCATGTAACCGAAATTAATAAGCATTTTTCAAATCGAATAAAAAAGTGGACTTATTTCCCACTATATGTGGAATAAATTCCCATGTGGAGTTATTTCCCTGCACCGTCTTCGTCGGGGTCATCATACCCGAGGCATCGGGTTTTTCAATCCTGAGAGAATACTCAAAATAGTTGCTGAGGAAATTGTTTAATTACTTAAATAATAATAAATGAAGTGCACGACTGGGTCGCATGTACTTGCAATGTCAAGATTTCAGAAGCAAACATTGTTAAAATATATTTTTTTCGAAAATGTACATAAAACGTTTACTTTTTTTTCCAAAAAGAAAACAATTTCCAAATAAGTAATGTTTATAAATAGGTATGTCATATCTTGCGAAAATGTTGATTTTAAGCTAAATCGCCTAAAGGAAAGCTTTCAAACAGCGGGTGTGAAATTGGTGGTCAAAAGCAAAGTAGCAGTATACCTACGCATTTTCTCGCAAAACTTAGTACGTCGCCTTGCAGCACATGCCTTAGATAACCAACATATGAAACAAAATGGTTAGAGCCATTTTCAAGAATATTAAATTGGCTTTAAGTATCCCTGATTTTAGGGTTAGCATGAAAATTTCGATTTCCTCTCGAATTATGTATGGTCCCAAAGACTCCAAAAATGAGGTTCGGAGTAAATCCGTTTAGCCGTTTAATCATGCATCCCTAAAGTAGTTGCTTTGCTCTACTCACTATACCCACTGGTCCTACTACTTATTATCTTTAGAGCGGCTTTCTTGGGTAGCCGTTCATTTGCCAGATTCATCACTTTTTTGATAAAGAGTGGAGACATCCCGGTTTCTAACAAGAGCATGTATGTAATTCGGACTGCTAGATGGGAGATGAAACGTTCTTTTGATGTTATATCTTAAGACCATATCCACCGTATCATAACATTTGTCTCGGAGACAGCCTCAAACACTTTGTATTTACTACATTTTCTCCAAGTAGTATTTGTTACCGTTTTTGCTTTGGCTGCAAAACAAAGCGGCTGTTTCAAACCCTTTTTTAAGTAGATGTAGCTCAAAATGAGTATCTTAATTGGACCTTAATTGAATAGACAGGATGCGCTTCGTCAAAAACATCCGAGGAAGCAAATGCCTGAAGTCGTATTCCAAACATAATGTTATGAACCATTCTTCAAATGAAAAAAGATTTTTGATTCAAACTCAATTCCAGTCATCATTATTTAAAAATAAAGAACGTTATTTGATCATTAGTCGTTATTTAGTCTTAAAACAACACGCTTTACGTACGACCCAGTTGCGCACTTCATTTTGTATCAGGTCGGTGGAGAGGGAAGGGGGACAGCAGTGTTTTCGTATTACATTTTGGACATATCGTTCATACCTATTATCGCATCATACGAACAATTTCATAACCTCAACAAAATGGATCTACGGACACCTTACGTATCCCAAATTGTTTTTAAAAAGGTTCCAAAGAAAAGGCTGCAGCTAAAGGGTTCTACAAAAATGCAGGGTCAGCATTGGGAACTACATATAAGCTTTAATTTGCTTTCAAACTATACTCGAAAATAAATTACGAATACCATTACCATTATAACGGGTGGGCCATCTAGTGATTTCTTTTTAAGTCATACCTTATTTTGAGACTGACAGCTGTTTCCCGCTCGAAATCTTGACAGAAAGTCAGTATCATACCTCCGCGGAACGAAATGAGTCGCTTTGCGCTTGAACAACATTGGGAAATATTGAAAACTTATTTCCAAAGTGAGTGCTGTGTAGCTCAAACAGTGCGTTTTTTGAAAAGAAGTTTTGGCCGAAATGAGCACCCACCGCGCCTGCTGTACGTAAGTTTGTGCAAAAAGTTCGTGAGACTGGTGAGACACTCATGGTCCCCGTCGTCGTACAGTGCGCACAGACGAGAATGTGGCTGCTGTAGCCGATAGTGTGAGACTCAATTCAAGAACATCAACTCGTCATCGATCTCAATAGCTCAACATTTCACGCACTAGCTTGAGGAGAATTCTGCACAAAGATCTGGGATTATTCGCTTACAAGGTCCAATTGATTCGGCAATTGAAAGCGCACGACCATCCGCTTCGTTATCGCTTCGCAGTTTGGGCCTTAGAGCAGCTTGAATTGGACAACGATTTTGGGCGAAAAATCATCTTTTCTGACGAGGCACATTTTCATCTCGGCGGCTACGTTAACAAACAAAATTGCCGCATCTGGGGCTCGGAAAACCCGCACGTTTTTGTCGAGAAGCCAATGCATCCACAGAGAGTGACAGTTTGGTGCGGATTGTGAAGTGGTGCCATCATTGGACTATTTTTCTTCGAAAAAGAGGCTGGGAACAACGTTTCGGTCAACGGTGGGCGTTACAGAGCCATGTATTATCAACTTTTCAGTTGAAATCTACAAAATTCTATTTTTTTTTAGGGACGATGACATTATTTTATTTTTGAGAAATGCATTCTAAATAAGTTTCTATCTATATTTCATTTAGTTTACCTTCAATTATTGGCTTCCACGCAGTGTTTCATTTTTAATCCGACAATTAATCGATACGGGCGTGGCGCAGTGGTTAGTGTGTCGGACCACTGCGCGTAAGATTCAATATTCGAATCCCAGAAAACTCCAAAAGTTTGTTCATGGTCCCACCTCTCGCGAACGTTTGACAAACATCCAAGAGTCTTGTTGTTATGATTAAGCTCCTCAAAACCAAAATGAAAATTGCCCTTTGGATACGTACCACACAAAACTGTGGGTCCCATCCGTTCGTGCGAAAAATATAACGCACACTACACGAGTAGTTGCGAGAAGTTAGGCCTAGGCCCAGCATGAGTTGTTGCGCCGAATATGTAAATGTGCATGTAATGAATCCATCTATTATTGAAATTCGTTACCGCTTCGAGAAGACAAGTATTACAATCTACATCCGAGATAACACTGAAAATAAGAAATATGTATAACTTTTTTTTTGCAACTGGAACACGGAGCAATTAATTTCACTACACAACCGATATCGACAGTTGCACATATGTAACTATCTTGTTGAACACATATAACGCATAATTCACATGACGCATGGAACATGCTCCATAGTGAGGTACTTATTTTTTGTATTTAAGTCATGAAAGCTTAAAAAGTCCAATTTAAAAACATGACAATCATTACGGGCAGCATTTATCAAAAGTAGATAATGCTACCGATAATAATACCTAACATATAAAAGGCGTGGCATTTCCAAGGAAAACCGAAGAAAATTACCTGTGGTTGCGATGACGACTTCATCGTTCCTATTCATACGTATGTATTATGTACTTACGTACATATGTGATATAGAAATTGCTGCGTGGCTATAAAAATACCAATTCAGACAAGACCAATTATAAGAAAATAGATAAAAACTAATTTTTGCTATACAACAACATGAAGAGAACCATCACTGCAAATTTCTGTGATTCCGGTGACCAATTAAACTCACCTGACCATGCGAGTATGCCAATATTTGGAGCTGCTATTACAGCGTCAACTGTTGTACTGGGGTAGGCGAATCAATTGTAAGAGCAAAGCGCGGCTTGATTTAGTCACCAAAGAAAGAAGCCGTCGATTTGATTTATGATTGACAATTAACAACCAAAGTGATCAAATATTGACATCAAACTGCAGTGGTCTTGGCAAAACATCCGCCACCATTGCATTCACTTCGAGTGTCAGCAGTGAACATTGCTGTGCAGTTGAACCACCATGCGATTGACATCTTAAGAAACACCGATTTTTTCTCGCACGATGTGACGTTCCACAGATCGAGGCAATAAAAAGAAGAATAATGTATATATGGGATCCGTTGCGACAGTTGCATTGAAAAGGCGACTACGAGGCGATTTGAAAAGAAAACGCCGCACTTAGGCTCATCTGTTCCAGTCTTTCGCAACATACAGTACCCAATTCGACACAAGAATCATAGGAATGCAATGGCTCTTGGTCTAAGGGACACATGTCAGGTGGAACTGGTGTGACGACCACGACCGAGCTCAGAAAGCAGCATAAATGAATTTAAATTTTGATATTAAGGTGTCGCCATGAAGCATGACTGTAATAATTCTAGGATGTTGTATTCACAAAAAGTAATCAATTTCTTTTGCATGGAATGCCACAGAAGAGCGACCGTCCATCAAACGATTTCCTGAAATGGGAAAATTATACTCGAAGCAAGAGCATATAAAATCCACCAAACGTCAGAAAGCGCAAACTAAATGCATCAATTTCACCTGAAGGTACGTCCGAGTTTAAATAACAACATTGTATCTGCATTGGCGGTATTTCCACAGGCATGTGTGAAATCCACACGGATGTATGTAGAGTTAGCTTTTGAGTGAAGTAATGGAGTTCATTGTAGGATGCTACCTAGAGTCATGCACGTGGTCCTGACATTCGAACAATTAGTCAAATGCTTATGGTTTTTACAATGCAAGTATAATAGGTCAAACTGCAACAAAGGGGCATACATTTTAAGTCGACTGAGATGCTGATGGTGCACATTACCTAACCCATTGACGTCGCTACTCGTATGATCAAAAATTATGTGAATAGATATAAATTACAATTTAGAGCGCTATTCTGTTTCGTTTTTATCATCCTTCTTCAATGTCCATCCGGTGAGTAACAAGACATGTATGTATATTCAAACAAGAAATTGGCGATTGTATGCTGCGCGGCGCGTGGGTGTAGAGTACTATGTAGAGCGTTGTACAGCATATATACTACGTGTATGGTTAAACCTTTCGAAATAACGCTAAATTTCTATGAAACGAGCCCAAGCCCTGCTGTTCATAACTTGGCTTCGCCGCCTATGAGCGCCTCTTGTGTGTCATTGTCATAAAAGTGGACATGGGCCATGGTTAATTGCTTGCCGTCTACGCAATGACAGCTTCGCTCAATCACTATGACCAAGCAAGAGGCAAGAGGCAATTAATTAATAGACAATTGGTGCGTAATGAATTGGGAAGCAGGCTAGAGGACACTTTGATCGGGCAGTTACAATATGTAAGTGAATGCGATCATCGCGTGGTCTAAAAATCAATATCAATGATTAATTCAGTCGTTAAGACGAATGTCCATATATGACCACAAAGGGGCAAACATAATATTTATGAAGGAATGCAATATTATTAACCGATTTAATAAACATGTTTTTTTGTTATCTTGTTTTCCTATAGCATGAATTATTGTTGGCAAATGACATTGCATTTTTCTGCACAATGCTGTTTCATGTCAGTTACACTTTTGGCATTTGTGTCCGGCTGCATTTCGTTTTCGCTTTTGGTTATGGTTTTTGGTGTACAAGCAAAATATATATTTGTACATCAAACCAAAAAAATGTAAAAGCTATTTGGGTTTTACTTTTTTGGCATTGGAAGGTGGATATCTTTTAACACTAAAACCACCTCCAATTTGTTCTGCTCTTTTTGCCTGCGGTACTGCTGTCAAGCATTTTATCGCAAGGCGGTTCCGGCCTTATGTTGTAAGCTCGTACATTGTGAAATCTTACTGTTCTAAACTTCTCTGTCGTTCTTGGCGCCTAATAGAGGATGCAAATTTCCTGATTGCTTCTTACTTATCCTCTGCTGCCAGTGTATGATGCATTACATTTCCAGGGGAAAAACTCCGCCATAAACTCACTTCAAGCATTCTTCTCACTTTTGCATATAGCGGGCATTTGAATATGGTCGCCATATTCGCCACTAGCAGTTCGTCGACGTAAGGGATTAATCTGTTCATCAAATCTCCTTTTGTAAAATGATTCCACTGTTGTTGCAATTCGTTAATACAGCGCTCTCTTGATCCACTAATGCATTTCTACTGTTTTTGTGCTTTCTTGGTGCTTTAGCGGCTAGAATATCTATGGCATTATTCCCGTCTCCGTCAGTAGCTTGATCTTAGCACCCTCACAGCATTTTTTGCCTTTTAAGTCGTGTACTCCAGATTTTATTCGAATGTCAGCTTTCCATCCATCATCACGCCAATATATTTTATCGCTTCTTTGGATGCTATTCGATGTCGACCAACTGTGAATGTGATGGTTTCAGTTCTTTTTTTTGTGGCTAGTTTAAGATCCACAGATGTTAGCCAATGTTGAATAATTCGAATATTCTCGTTGCTGAATTGCTAAACAACTTCCAGTAGTTTAGTAACAACGACTATGGCAATATCGTTGTGAAACGATAGAACGAATCTATTTTCGACATAGATCCACACTATTTTAATAAGGTACTCCGGTACTCTTTTCACTATAAGAGTTCTTTTTATGTGGTTCCTGTTCGCAGTTTTTCGATCTTTACGATTATTACAACACAGTACTGCTCCCATCTTTCCATTTTCTCTCCTCTACGACTACTCCTTCCAGAGGAGTTTAAGGGTGCTGAGGCTACCAGGTGACCAAACAACAGCATCACAAAGGAGTACTGGGGGATGCGAGTTTCCCACATTTAAGAAGACGACGGTTGAACCGACCTCGCAACTATCGGTTTTCCACAAGCCAGGCAAGCAAATAAAGAACCTGGTGGATATAATGGAGGACGGTAAAAGGCGCTCCATACATCAGTCTATGAGAAATGCTATTAAAAACATCAGAACGCAATTGAGGCGCACGATGACAGAGCAAAATAAGTCATCAGATAACACAATGCCTCTTAAACCTCACCATGGCTGCGAGCTGCAACCGACTCGAAGAGAAGGCCGGAGCCCAGCGCCGAAACCCCGAATTCAAAGAACCAGCAGAAGACTCTCTCAAGCGGCGCCAGCAAGGCCCACCCACAAAAGTCTGACTCGAAAAAAAGACCTGAGACCCGCGCGCGAAACCCCAAGTTCAAAACGCCGGCTGAAGACCCTCATAAACGACGGCAGCAAGGCCCATCCACAAAAATCCTCAAGAGAGGGCAAAAAGGTTCCACGGGATGAGGCGAACCCCCAGAGCGACGGGAAAGTCAGAACCAGTCAACCAGAAAACATCGATAATGACACGTGGGTAAGAGTCGTCGGAAAAAAGAGCGAGCCTAAGAAGCAAAAAAGGCAGATCAAGGAGAAAACACGGCCTGACACAATCGTGAAAACAGCTAAGGGAAAACTCTCCTAGCTGATATACTTCGCAAAGTTAAGGCAGAACCCAATCTCGACAACCGGGGCAATACCGTAACCAAAATGAGACGGATCCAAAAGGGCGACTTACTGTTCGAATTAAAATGAACAGGAGAGAAAACTCAAGAGTTTAAGGGTATAATCGGCGAAACTCTTGGCACTGAAGTGGTGGTTCAAACGCTGACACATCGTATCCTGTTGGAAGTGAAGGAAATTGATGAGGTCAACGGTACCCCGCGAGTTACATTATCTACTTTACTATGAGTAAAGTAGAAGTGCAACCACAACCGCAAACGTTACTTATGTTATCAGCATACAGTAAGATTTCAAGCATCACACCATAAATAAACAAGTTTTCGTCTATCAACTGTTACAACTGTATAAAGCTGAAGAGAGTTGGTTGATCACACGCATGTTGTTGAGCTGTTATTTTCTATATTATTTTTCTATGTTTCTCTTTTACGTTTGTTGTACGTAAAATGTACTGTAATGTTAATGTTTGATGTTATAGTAAGAATTGGAATAGTGAGTGAGTTCATTTTTGGAGTTCAACCAATAAACAACGTTATATGAAAAAATAACTTAAAAGTGTTTTATTTTGAAAAAGAAAGTTCAGAAAGGGAAAAATAAATTCACTCGCGGGGAGAGTGGTAGAAGCGTGTAGGGTGTGGATTAGTCATCGATTATTTGGGTTTGTGAATCGTGCATGCTGGTAGCCCGGTCTACTAGAATCTTTCGAAGATTACCACATCCCTTGGCGCAAAAAAAAAAACACACACACACGCATATGACAATGTTAGCTATTGCTGCATGACTACTGGCTCTGGTCTCCACTGATAGCAAATTGTTGGCTATGATTTGATGAATTTTTTTTAGCACAGCTTTTTTGAGCAGTCATGAAGCTGATAACGCAGACGGATAATTTATAACTGAAATGAATTTACTAAAAAAAAATCATCTATTTTTTAAGTTTGATTTTAACCCCCTTTCTCCCACTAAGTCCTCGAATGCTCAGCTCCTATAAGTGATAGAAGAATTCTTTAGTACACATACACATCCCGGGAAGTGCAGATCATAACAGTGAAAACCACATTCGAATCCGTTCAGTGGTTCTCGAGATTAACACAGTCATACATACAGACGCGTTCTTGGGACTTCCTTTTATACTAAATGTGTAGTGATGATGATGATATGTAGGTTTAGGTGTCAAATGAAGTTCCATGGACTCTCACATCCCAACTTATACATCTTGACTATGCCCGCTTTGGGTAGGGTATAGAATATACCCGAGGTAGGCATGCCTGTCGTAAGAGGCGACTTAAATCCAATCTCCGTATACCGAGTGTATAGTGTATACAAAACATGCAATAAATAGAACGACAAGATTTATTACCCCAGGTGGCAGTCCAGCTTTACTAGAAAATCCATCCTCTTCGGAGGTCGGCTCTACGGATTTTGGGGAGAGCCGCTTATTGCAATCCAATGACCGTTTTTAAAAAGTTCAAAGGTATCTTGATCTCCTCCACCAAGATCGAATAACTCCGGGAAAAGAAGTCCACCGGGAGCGCCAGCGCGCGAAATTCAGGACTCAGCGAAATACAAAAGTCTTGAGGAGGAAAATAAAACACTCCGAGTCAAGCTTAACGAAATGGATCTACTCTATCAAGGTCTTAAGAAAGAGATAGACTTATTAAAAGAAGAAAATAAGGTCCTAAAGAACACACATATCCAGAAAGAACGCGAATGTACTCCAGCACGCTTAGCTAGTCGGGAATATCACACCGACGAAGAAGAGGTAGCACGCGAAACATATCGGGTCCCAAAGAAATGATCTATTAAGAAACGTAGAGCCGGTTCATCGCCCGAAGTCGAGCCCCTAAAAGAAGAAAATCACAAAGAACCACAAGAAAAGCAAATTCGAGCGCAATTTCGTCTACCCCCATCAATAAACATTGTCGGGATAACGGAATACAATAAGTTGCAAAGCCTCCTTAAAGGAATATTTACATCGAAATATAAGGTTACATCTTTGAGGGATAATGCGTGGAAAATTAACGTCGATGACTACAACGATTACCGAGTAGTGTCCCAAAAGCAAAATACTGAAAAGATTCAGTGGTATACTTTCGAAATCAAGTCAGAAAGGCCACATCGTGTTGTTGCAAGTGGACTCCACCCCTCATGCACCAAAGAAGAGGTTATGACCAAACTTCGAGCCAAGGGCTTTAAAATTCTTGATGCCGTTAATATCATCAAGAAGGAGAAGCAACAAACGGAAATAGATAAAGACGTCTTGGAAAGGCGTGGACTTCCGCTTTTTATGCTTACCTTCGAAAAGTCTGATAATATTGACGATATCTACCGAATTAGAGCTATACTAAATATCGTGGTCAAAATCGAGCAGATACCTAGAAATTCAAGAATGATTCCGCAGTGCGAACGTTACTTACTTACCTACTTAGGTGGCGCTACAGTTCGGGGTGAACCTGGGCCTCTCCACTTTGCTCGGTCTTTAGCGAATTCCCTCTAGTTGCGCACACCAAGTTGGTCGAAGTCCTATTGAACTTGTGCGCGCCACCTACGGCGAGGAGGTCTTCCACTGTGTCGTCCCTCGGGGTTAGATCCGAAGACTCTGCGGGCCGGAGCGTTGGTGCCCTTTCGCTCTACATGTCCTAGCCAGGACAGACGTCCAATACGCAGTTTTTTGACTGGGTCGATGTCGCTTTACAGCTCGTATAGTTCGTGATTGAATCTTCTCCTCCAAAACCCGTCAACGCAAACGGAACCGAAAATCTTACGAAGAATTTTTCTCTCAAAGCGACCAAGGATATCTTCATCCTTTTTTAGTAAAGTCCATGTTTCAGTACCGTAAAGCAGGACTGGGATGATCAGGGTCTTATACAGAGTCTCCTTAGTTGCTCGAGATAGGGCTTTACTGTTGTGTGCAAACGTTGCTAAAGATTTGATCATACGTAAATGTACTGCAAAAAAGAGCCGCGATGTGTGAAATGCGCCGGAAATCATCTCTGCCAAGTTTGTGGAGTAAATAAACAAACCTCTGCAACCTGTGCTAATTGTAAGGGAAAGCACCCGGAAATTATAGAGGCTGTGAAGTAGCTAAAGAGAGTTGCAAAAATGGAGAGATCCGCTCCTTAAGTTACTTAATGCTAAATCAAAACTGCAAACTAAGCCAAAGCGTAAGATCACCCAGGAGAAAGTAGGAAAACTGAACCTAGCGGGTTCAAAGGTAACGGAAACAGTGACAACAGAAAAGTCCTCGAACTCAGTTCTTAAAAGAAACGGTATACTGAAAAGTTAACATTGGAAAAGTCACCGGGTAATGACCCTCGGACAGCAAGAGTGCAGACTTACGCTCAGGCCGCGGCACCCGAAAAATCAAAAAACTTTGAGATTTCGACGAACCCTGTCTCTCATATTTTCTCAGTTATTCTCGAGAAATCTGAAGAACAAAGCAAAATAAATAAAATGAAAATCGGTTACTAGATATGTACATTTTTTGCACATCGCTTTAGTAGCGACATTCAACTTCGTTTGCGTCTGGCAGGATGTTAGACCCAGGATTTTCGTCTAGCAGTTGTGAATAATTACTCACGATGATCTCAATTAACGATTAATACAAAAATTAGTCTTGCCATTGACGACGACGTCGTTCCCGAGCCTAATTTTTATGCAGGTTTCAGCCTGTCTGGCACCCTTTCGGACCCGACCAAAATGTGTGGCAGTGGTAAAATATGTTATACAAAAAAGTAAACTACTCATATACAAAAAATCAGCTTTGCTGAAATGGGGCCCAGCCCCGCCAAACGCACCAACAGACAGCTGCCAGACTTTGATATATGTGATCATTAGCCCAAGTTTAACAAAAATATATATTTATTTTCTGTGCTAAAATGATGTTTCAAAAACGTTCACCAACTCTCCCACTATTACCACGCTTGCCACCCTTCGGGAAAAGCGAAAGGCGGATCATCCTTGTTTATTAAAGACTGCATCCAACAATCCGTTAGGTTATTTTTTTTAGTTGGCTGGGCACGTTTGCTTTTGGTTTTTTTTTTTTTTTAATTTTGAATGCGCAAAGGATATAAATGTAGTTACTTCAAACTTCACTAAATGATATGAAAATGCTTTTTTATTCGTTTTGTGAAAGCAGTTATTTCTTAAAATAGTTTCTAAACTAGTTACATTTTTTTTGAATAACTGCTTCGTTTCGTTAACTCAAAAAACGAAAACGCCCCACCTCTACTGTCCACAGCGCTTGAAAAATGTGAATTTAATAGCTTATTTGAATCGCTGAAACCTAATTTCATTATTGGCGGCGATTTTAATGCGAAACATACGTTCTGGAGCTCAATATACAGCTCGAAAAGGGTAGAATGCTCTATGGGGCAGGTATGAAGTACAGTTGTGGTTTCCATTCGACGGGTAAACCGACTTACTGGCCAACTGATGCTCCGATAATACCTGACCGGATAGAATTTTTCGTTGTCAAAGGAATATCTACCAACCACATAAAAGTTAAAGAGAGCTTTGATTTGTCGTCTGATCATTCCCCAGTTATTTTGGCATTGAGCGAAAAACTAGTCTATAACCTAGAGCCAACGAGATTAACTGGTCGAACAACTAACTGGGAAGGGTTTAGGAACGAAATTGGAGATAATGTTGAGCTGAGCGTTCCAAGCACCGTGGTATAGTAGAAACGACGATATCCATAGGGATTTCGGATTTCCGACAATCGAAGCTGGAACTAGAAGCTTCGCGAGAAAGCATAGAAACCGACAAATTGGACATGTCACCAATTCAGTCCTACAAATTTTGGATGACAGCAATTTATTGCGCCGACTACAAAGGGCGAAACCTTTCGACTTGAAATTGTGTCTATGGAAGATTTTTCACCTACCCTCGGGAAAAAAAAAGCGGTTAGGTTTCTACAATTCTGAAATAATATCGGAATCAATCAAGACAATCAAGGGGCTCAGCAATCGGACCAAATTGTCTCGTTAGGCATGTCTAATGCCTCACCATATTAGTCAAGTAAATTTATTGCTTCCACGTATAGAAAATCAGACATGCGATAGACGGCAATTCACCACGCATCAGAATAGAACGCTCTACTTTAAGCGGACCTTGTTCCATTGCCATGCACTCAATTTGAAAATGCATTCCTTCTATATCCAGTACTGTCCACTTTTTTGCTCTTTTCTGCATTTGGTTTCTTTATAACATTCGCCCGATGGTTGACAATCTTCTTGTGTGGCTGTGGCACGAGAACAAGACCCACCAAATGGAAGAACACGGACCGTACTCTCCGAACGGAATCAATGCACCAAATTGCATGCACCAATTGAGTATTTCTACTGTAATTTATGGTCATCGCTAACAGTGGGAATTCTGGATTAGATATACGAGTATATGTATTATGTAAGTATGTTGAAAATCAACATATGCATGAGTCAAAACTCAGCGGGAAGAAGCATTTCACTAAACGTATCATGCCGCGCTGTGTCCTTTTTTGCAAGTAAATGATGGGTACATACATTCACGATGATTGTCATTGAGGCGCCGCGCTGGTCAGTAAACCCATTCGGATGAAATACTTAATACTACTGGCAGTTTGTGTAGTTGGTGCTAAGTAATTAGACCTTTATGGCGCATAGATAAACATGTCATACTTATAGTGATGTTTATAGACTTTTTGACTTTACACGAGTATGAATGGCTTCCGATGACTGGCAGATATGATTAGAATGCAAACTCCAAACGGAGTAGAGTGGATCGCGAGACAAGTCAACGGTGTTTAAAGATGACATCTTCTTAAATAGTTTCTAGTGCCTACCTTTAAAAATAAGGCCGACGTAACTTGCGAGAATTACAGAAGGGAACTAAATAATGTCGCATTGCCTAAAGATTTTGCTATCAGACCAGCGCTTCCATGTATATAATGTATCTGCTTTTGCACAAAAGCAAAAGCAGATACTTTATGTAGCTGGAATACTCATGCTGCGGTGGTCATCTTGACTAACTAAACTCGACAAGCGATAACGTAGAAAAGAAATGCATATATAACAGGAAACCCCTAGATGGAGCAGCATTTCTTGGGACAGGTCCGGAGATGTGCATAGGAAGTGAAGGGTAGTTTCTACCTCCTCTTCGTCTCTACCTCTCCTGCAGAAGTAGTTAGAAAAAGGTTGTCCCAACATTTTAGCATCTTGATCTATCAGACATTTTTCAGTGAGAACACCGAAAACGTAGCTAATCAGTGATCGTCTTAGCGTAACCAGCCCGGCCCGGCACTTCTCATCCAGCGTACACCAGATCTGTCTCGAAATGTAACACGTTGAGGCATTTTGCCATCTGTGGTTGGTTCAGGTAATAGCGTCCAGCTTTAGTATATGTTTCCATGGAGCGAGAGGCATACCTAGGGTCTACCATTTCGGCAAAATCCTTAGAGCTGTACCCTGTCTGGTGAGCTGTCAGCTTTGTAGTTACCCTGAATGTCTCTGTGGCCAAGCACCCAGCATAAGTGAATACTCAACTGCTCCGTCATCTCCGTGAGAGACAAACCGCAGTTTAAGGCGACCTTTGAAGTGAAAGAGCACGATTTCAGGGACTTGATTGCCACTTGACTTATGCTAATATCCCTGACTATCTGTAATTATTACATTTCAACCTAGATAATGCTTCCTTTATCGCCATGATTTGCCCTTGAAATATGCTACAGT
The DNA here is from genome assembly GCA_945910035.1 of Brachypalpus laphriformis. Lineage (NCBI taxonomy): Eukaryota > Metazoa > Arthropoda > Insecta > Diptera > Syrphidae > Brachypalpus > Brachypalpus laphriformis. Next base: position 132,496,386 of record OX246756.1, read on the forward strand.
GATCTGGGAGGCGGGAAGAAATACTCATGTTAAGCTTTTCAGAGATAACGCCACAACCAGCCCCACTTTCAGCCTTGCAGTCGTCTGTGCAGAAGTGAACTGAACTACCATCCAAAGAGCATATCCTATTCATTGCAGTCATGGATGCTCGTTTGGAAGTTACGATCAAATCTCAGTTTTGGCGTAGTTTCGGTGCTCCTAATCGGTGTTTTCATGGATAAAGTTAAGAAGATTAAGGATCGTGGAGTAGTTAATGTGATAACTGAACCACAGCAAGGAAGCTTTTAGTCGGATGGTTGATTTTTTTCTATGCACATAATAGAATAATAAAAAAAAGTAATCCATTACTATAGGCAGATAAAGACATTGATTCAATATGTCGCATATGGGATAAATTCGTTCTATCCGGTAGCTCAGCTCAAAAATTTCGGACTAAAGTGTAACCTGAGCAAGTTCTACCATTTTTCTTTTTGTAGAATAAAACTCTGGAAAAATGTCAGTTCAGCACCTTTTCTCAGAATAGCCCGCAAAAAATGTGGCTTTCCGAAATGGAGCAACGCCTGGTCAATATTTTTTTCTAGAGACAGTAAAGTTTACTTATGCAAAAAAAAATAAATGAAGAGGCGTCCGACATTTTTGAAAATGAATATATGAATACGTTGCTCCAGCTACGGCTGACTTGTTTTTGCCTAAAGTGAAAGAAATAATATTGACTTCTTCTTCTTCCTATTTCGGCGAGGTTATGATCCGCAAACAAGAGAAGCAAAGCTCCTATGGACATGTACATATCTATAGTTCATAGATATAGAAAAACTGATCTCAAAAGAAAAGATTATGTCATACCCTACATAGACTTCAATAAGAATTATTCCACGACTAATCACGAAATACAAAAGTGGGACTCCAAAACATTAATTAATGAACAGGATATTCAGCTCTACACTAAGTGTCTAAACTGGATGTTGAATCCAGCTCTGGAGATTTCTGTGAGTCACTCAAAACGACGACTCATGCAAACTTCCGGATGACAGCAGTATCTTTCAAGCCAGAGGTTTCGCCATTAAAAGGCTGCGCAAACTATAGTTAGATTAAAAACAATTTCCAGATGCCGCAGCACCCGGAACAAATTACGCAATGCACATGACGTAAGTCCCTGCTGGGTTCCCGGACATAGCAATATAGAGATGAATGAAAAAGCAGATGAGCTAGCTAAAAATGTATCATCATTAGAAATTGATCACACTTAGTTATGATTATCAAGAGCCTTAATTAACCCAGTTCTCGGTAAAACACCGGGCTGGCACAATAGATCTTATAGGTCGCGGGGTATACAAGGCCCTAGTATAGTATAGTATACTCAGGTATCAGAAGAAGTTCCTATTGGTGTACTAAAAAGAAAAGTTGACTTTAAAGCAAGAGAAATTATCAACTCCGCTGGTTAGCTGGAGGCGACTGCCTCATATTTCGCAGCTTATAGTCGACATTCAATGAAGATAGAATCAAAAACCTACTGGCAATAAATAAAAAAAGACGTATATTGATAGGTGCGATTACAGGACACTGCGCGATAGAAGAAATGGCCCCAAGATTTGACATCAACTCACCCGACCACTGAAGGAGGCGCAGATAGAACAAGATATAAAACAGTTAGAAATCATTAAGCGCTTACTGCGAGAATGCCCAAATCTTCAAAATCACCTACTGTGCCATATTGGAAACGGGCTTTTTGACGAACCAGGGGATCGTGTGCAAGTTCTACCAAGGAATATGATATGTTTCAAAAAGAGCACAGGCTGGTTGACAATAGGATCGAGCAAAAGATAAAGTGTTTTGGTTATAGGTTTCACAATCAAAAAGAGAGACACAATGGACCGTATGAAAAGTACTTAAGTGCACTTGCCTCTAAACTAACTTAATCTAATATTAAAAAAAAAAAAGACGAAAAACGAAATGTGTCAATGAATGACAGAGTATAAGAAATACACATGTATTCTGTCTGTCGGTAATGAGAATTGAACCATATTGCGTTTATTGTCGTTTCAGAGATGAATTTCAAATAATTTGGGGGTAGTAATGGTGTAGTGGTAAAGTCGTCAATTGCCACGCTGGCAGTAGGTTGGTCATATGGCTAAAAAAAGTGTGTGGCTTTGCTGGATGATTGACCTATGAAATGGGTGGTCGGGAAAAAAATACAGTGATTCAGAATCAAAGACAAAAAAATATAACAAAGATCTGCACAGTTACATGGGCGCTATCCCCGGAGTTTCTCTAAAGCATAAACAACTGAGCTTCAAACCACAACACAAAATCTGTCTCTCTCTCAATCTATCCTTTCCAACGCTTGCACTCTGTAAAAAGATGTTAAGGGTATTCATAGCCCCTTGACTGCACGCAAATTATAAAAAGAAAATTTTCGATACGCTTATGAATGTGCAACAATAGTGTAGACAATATTCCAAGGCCACGGTGTTAAAGAAAACCGTATGTCAGAAGAATCTACTACGAATCTTTAGCTACAAATCATAGCTATAGATTCTATTACTATGATACGAGTACTTTGATTTCTTACTGAATATAAGCGACATCGTCCATGATTCTGACCGCAGAGTATTTATCTGTTCTCCAGTTGCAATATTTTCACTGGAGACTGTGCCCATATATTGGCGAAAGCAATTAGTGCTTGTACAGCGATCACTTGTACTTCCTACGTATGTTTATTAACACCGTCTTCAGCTCAATCTGAAGTCGTACGAACATTATTTCTTTGATTGCTTCGAAATTCCGATGAATAGCAAAGGAGTTTTTACTGTTAAACGCTAACTATAAGAATGCGTCGCTTTTGAATTACCTCCTCACCTTTGAATTACACCTAAAATATAAGATTCCCACTGTTCACAAATTAAAGAAGCTGAGGGCACTCTTTTTGGATCAAATAACAGAAATGAGTGCATTCTGTCGGAGTAATCCATCGTGATCTCTTTAGCTACTGGCTGTTGTCATGACCGTCCATCACTAGAACTCAACTGACTAGTAATTAACATAAATCATATTATACGAGTATGAAACCCACTACTTTGGTGCCGCCTCCCACTTACATGCGACCTGTTGGCATATTACCGTCGTGATTTGCTTCAGGTCCAATCAAAACGTTGTGCACTTGGATAGTGTAATGGAGGAGTTCCATTATAATTATGCTTCATCAGATGCTCTGCATTCAGTGGCTTTATACCACCGTCGGTGATCTCCGTCAGCGCCGTCGTCGTATGCCACTGGTCCAAGTGAAAACAAGGGTTTATTATAATTTAAATCGCGTGCCTTGTCGTCGAACTAAGAAAGTGTGGTACATTCGAGGTAGAAGTAGCGCGCGCTACGATTCATAGTTGAACTGCATTAGTTTCTGTGAGTATTATGCATCTCTTTCGAGATGTCATGCATGAATGCAAAACAGATGTAGTTTGTGTGTGGCCTAGTCCAGCTGGAGCAAACAATTTTGCATATGGTATTTCCATTTCATTTCTTTTTTTTTTTTGACGAAACAATTGTAGTCATTGGAGTTGAAATGAATACCTTGCTTGATCTTGGAAATCATTCTAACAACAGTCAGTTGTCGGTTTGTCAGGTGCCTCATTGTGCCTGATGATGTTTTTAATTATTTTAAATGTTCCTTTACTTAAGGTTCTCAACTGCTCTACGAAAACATACTTTGAGGAATATGTGACCACACTAAACAGGTTAAGTACCTACAATCTATTCTAAGCATAAAATATATACACAGGGTGTTACGGGAATGCGGATCAGCAACTAAATCCCATATAGAAGAGATCATTCTAAGTAAAAACTATTACTTACTTACTTAGATGGCACTAGAGTCCGGGGTGGACCTGGGCCTCAACCAACAAACCTCGCCAGCCAGCACGGTTACAAGCCAGCTGCCTCCAGTTATGCACGCCAAGTTGGTTGAGGTACCCCTCCACTTGTTTGCGCCACCTACCGCGAGGTCGTGCTCTACTATGCCGTCCATCCGGGGTGGATTCAAAGACTTTCTTGGCGGGAACGTTGGCCGCCATCCGCTCTAAATGACCCAGCCATCTTAGTCGCTGTATGTGAACTCTTGACGGCCCGCTGAGTTCTTCCGATTATGTCAATGTCATCGGCATAAGCGAGTAGTTGTACAGACTTGTAATAGATTGTACCTCCGGTGTTGACTTGTGAGTTTCGTACAATTCTCCCAAGTACTATGATAAAGAGACCGCATGATAGCGCGTCACCTTGTCTCCTTCTTGACATCGAATGGTTCGGTGATGCTCTTACCGACTTTGAAGTAAAAAGTATTATAAAGTAATTTTATAGATATTCCCTATCACTTGCTTAAAATACGCCAATGTTTACCAAATGTGCATTAATTTTAATGGTTATTTTCTTGTTTATGTAGAATTGATTCAGTGTTTGATTTCATACAACAATCTTCAATCATTAACAAACTTTTATTTGTAAATTTTAAATATACGGGAGTTTTTTTACAATCGAATTACACACGTCCGAGGTTAGGCGTTACCTACCGCCGTATAAACCGTGAGTTAGGCTCGGCTGGAGCACAGTCCATGTTCTTTGCCCCTACTTAAGTGTAACGAGGATGAAAAATCTCGAAAGACAATTGGTAGTTCTCGGCTGCAAAGTAGTGTGGGACTCTAACACAACTAAAAAAAAACATCTCTTTAATCAGGACCAATCTATGCAAGATCGACAAATGATTTTTCTTTCTTATATTTAAAATCGCATTGGGGAAAGTTTAAAATTTGAAGTACTTTCCCTTTGCTTTTAGACCATAAGCTCATGAGAATTGGTTCTTCTCAATCTCCGGATATTGTCACGTGCATTTAAGACGGTTTATGCTCGGAGTTGATGTGATTATGTAGTCGCTGATTGTGAGATACAGTGTGCTTTCTAACCACTTCCGTCACCATGTCTACTTGTAGGTCATGGCGCAAATCGCTTTTTCTTGTATGCCAAGGGACATTTATTATTCCACGAAGGAATTTGATATGGAATGTCTATATAGTTTGAATATTTATTTTCTTTGTGTAGGTCCATAATTGAATGTCGTACGTCCAAACAGCCTTCAATACTAGCCTATATACTCGTAGCAAGATTTTGTTCTGGGTAGATATATCTGAGTCTTTTCTCAGTAACCAGTTCATTTTTCTATATTTCAAGTTTAGTTCTTCTCTTTTCTTTTTAAAGTGCTCTTTCCATTGTAACTTTACGTCCAAGTATTGGCAGTTGGTTGTTAATGAATATCGGAAGATTGTTTATCTTCTTATTTGTGAAATTTTTGTGAGTTGATTTTGTCTCATTGAGTTTTATACGCCATTGTCGCGTCCAATCACTTACTCTATTGACTGCATTCTGCAGTTTCTGTGTTGCCTTCACAGTGCATTTATTAGGTACTAACATTGCAGTGTCATCTGCAATAGTAGCCATCATGGTATTGTTGCCCATCGGAATATCGGTACAGGGTTGGTCCTACGACACTTCCTTCTGGAACACCTGCTTCAATTTTCTTTAGTTCCGAATATTCTTATTCGTATCGAACTAGGAAAAGTTGATCTGAAATATGGGTTTTCAGTATTTCGTAAAAGTGTTTAGGTAAATCTCTATGCAGTTTATACTCAAGGCTCTTATGCCAAATCGTGTCAAAAGCTTGAGCAACATCTAAAAAAGGTGCCGTACAGACTTGTTTTTCTTCCAGTGTTTTTGCCACTTGGCCATCGTGGAATGTTTATTTCTAAATCCGAACTGATGATTCGGGCTTAGACTTCTTTCTTCGATCATTTTGCTAAGCATTTTCAGGAGTATTTTTTCGAAAACCAATCTATAAGATATTACTTCTCTTTTTCTTTCTTGGGTATTACAATCACTTCAGCAATTTTCCAATGATGTGGGACCTATCGGATCATTAGACATGCGTTTATTATAAATTGGAGTTTTCTAAGGTAATTAATGGCATTTCTTTCAAAACCTATTCTTAGATGGGTAATTGGTGGTGGATTTTATTAACAAACTCTAGATTTACAGTAGCTGTACTTGACGAGAATAGTTTTGTTTCGGGTTTCCGCTGCATTTATCGCCTGCTGCTTTCAAGGGCGGATTTTGAAACTGAGGTCTTTTTAGACGCTTAGCTGCATTCGGCAAGGAGTAGTCGGTGAACGCATCCGTCGATAAGCGTCGTAGAAATCTACTAAGTGAATCATTTTTGAATTCAAAAACTCAATTTTAAGATCATTATAAAGACTTTGAACACGGCATTGTCGTCCGGGAACCTCGTAGCTTGCCATTTTTTACGAGCCCTTCTTTTTTCTAATATAAACTCCCTTATTTCGGAGGGGTATTTTGTTAGCTGATGTGCTTTTCTGCCGCTTGTTGTACATCAGCAATAAATGCGAGTGATTTTTTTCTGTCAAAACAAAATACATATGAGATTTACGTGAAAAACACTTTTAACAAGATTTTTACGTCCTTTCATAAGCGTGTAAGTTATAGACTAAAAAGTTCCTTTATCATAAATTGTTCGCAGAAATTTTCGTATTTGTTTCAATTTATCTTAACCGTAAAAAATCGGGAAATATACTGCGTTAAATGGGTATCAAGTTTAGCCCGTGAATGAACAATAATTATATCATCGTATAGTCGACCCTAATCCTATAAATAATTTTTAAAGGGAAGTCTATTGTCAACATCTAGAACAGACACACACACACACCCATAACCCATAGATACACATACCCACATCCGGACTCACACTCACACATATCCACACATACGAATGATACTTTTAGGCGAGAGTACATTCGATCACAGTACGCCGTCGTGACCGGAACGTAAATCCGCCGTCCTTATATATAAATACATACATATATCTGTTGTAAATACATTTTATACTATTTTCCATTAATAAATCGTTTTGTTTTAAATCAAAAGAACTCTTTCCGTAATATCCTGACACTATGGACAATAAAAGAAACTAAACCTGTTTAAGCGGCGTGGCAATGGTGCAGTGGATAGTGTGTTTGCTCGTTAACCGATGTGTGCAAGTTCAAGCCCCAGCGGGGAACAGCAATCGTCAGCCACCCTAGTATAAAATGGAAAATGAATAGCATCAAAGTTTTTCCAACCACCGCATCAAAGAAATGTTCGTGCTTGGTAGTACAATGGACCGGAGAGTCTGAGTGCTCTGGGATTTGGGTTTCCTTTTTATAAAAAAATAAAAATAAGAAAACCCTGTTGAAGATACTCGTACAACTAATTTTATAAAAAAAAACGAAAAGAAAAATAACAAAAGTTTACACGGTTTCTATACCTTCGTTGGAATATGCATGTCTTTATCATAAATTTAGGGGACAACACAAATGTTAAAAACAATTATTTTTTCTCTTATTTTTGTAACTTTCTCGATTAGTTTTCCTTAAAACAGACCAATGCAGTACCCTCAAAGCATACTTTCGTACCAAAAACTCCTATGTCTTAAAACAAAAATGTTGAGGTATTGGGGAAAATGCTCCAAAGTAATGCAGATATGCTCTTTTTAGTGATTCCGATATAGATTTTCCATTTTCTGCGAATGTAAATTGTCCATAAATGTAACAAAAACGAGACTAGCTTAAACCCCGCCCGCTTCGCCAGGCATTTTTTTCTTGTACTCAGCTATATGCACCACAACGGTATCGCACACAAAAATTTCTAAGTTTTTTTTTTAATGTTTTTGTAATTTTTTGTTTGCCAATCACCTTTATATGGTAATTATCTACAATTAAAACAAGAAAACAACTAAATTGATTGAAAGCTATGGGCGGTAGAGGGAAACATACGCATTATGGCACATTTTTTTTTTTTTTTGTTTTTGTCGGGATAGGAAACGCTCAGCTGGAGCACTAAGACGCAACTGGTCCATTGTACTACCACAGAGCAAACTTTGATTTACCCATTTTTTTTGGAATTTCCTTGTCTTTCTAAGTAAGCTAAGCAAGCACTTCAGTTATGAGGAGCTTACAGTACTAGCACTCACCACATCCGCACCGAGGATCTGCCACCTGATGCGAGCAAAGGCCGGACACTCACAGAGATAATGTTCCGTGGTGTCGTCGCTCTCTCCACAAGCGTCGCAGATTGTAGTGTCACTTAAGCCCAACACGTTAAGGTACTTGGCAAAAGCAAAGTGGCCTGTCAAGACGCCAAAAAGTTGTCTACAGTCTTTTCTGCTGAGAGACAGCAAGAATGCCGCTGATTTCTCACAGACGTCCGGGAGCATGCGCTTAGTCAACCTGCATCCCGCAGAGTTATGCCACACACAATTGTGCTCGTGAGAGACCCAATCGTCAATGGAAGTCCTGACCGAGGACGCAGGGAAACCCAACGCGGGTTCGGTACCTGAGAAACCCTCCTCTGAACCTTGTCTAGCAATCTCATCGAAGATCTCGTTCCCCAAGATCCCAGTGTGATCTGGCATCCAGATAAGAGACAGAGAATTCAGCCTTGCGGCCGAGTTCAAAGAGTTTTTGGTTTCACGAACTATTTTGGAATTGGTTAAAGGATTAAGCAAGGCCTTATGCGCAGGCTGACTGTCACTACAGACACAAATGCTACGTCCCTTCCACCTGTCCTTCACAATATGGGCATTAGGATTCCATAAGTTTCCGCTTGGAAAACAGACGCATATTTGCCTAACGAAATGTGAAGTCTAATGCTGTCGACTTTCACGAAGACACCAGCGCCAGACCCTTGACTGGTTTTGGAACCATCCGTGAAAATACGACTACATTCCATTCCCGGCTCAGATTCAGACCGAAGCCAGTCCTGGACACAAGGAAAATCGACTCTGAATTTGCGCATCAGCTGGAGTTCTGGTGTCATTGAATCCATAGGACAGGAGTCGTAAGATAAGTGTCGCACAAGTTACCCAAAATTCCAGTGTGGAGTGTACCAAAAACCGCCCCGCCTAAGACGATGGATGGCTTTGATAGTGAAACCCATGATATAAGTATCGAGGGGAGGTAAGTTCCGCATAGCGTACTCGGGAAAGCTCCCAAGCAGCCGAGACAAGCCGTTCTTTGGAGTTTCGCGCAAAAGGCAACCACATATTTACGCGAGAGCCCCTTCCACCAAACAACCGACGCATATGCGAGGAATGGTCTTATCACAGCCGTGTAGATCCAGAGAACCTTATTCGGTGACAAGCCTCAAGTCTTGCCAAAAGCACCCTTACACTGCCAGAAGGCTGTGAGCGCCTTGGATGTTTTCGACTCGACGTGTTTAGACCAAAGAAGTTTCTTATCAAAAATCACTCCCAGATATTTGGCTTCATTGGAAATGCGAATGGTAACACTTTTTAGCACTGGCTGAGTCAGATCGGTCAAAATCCTCTTTCTCGTAAAAAGAACAATCTCAGCCCACTCCTAGTACACCATTCATCGATCATGTCCAGCGCCGCCTGCGCGTTAGCACAGACCGTCGCCAGGCATGGCCCGACAAAAAGTACGGCGACATCATCCGCATATACCTGAGCGTAGACGTTTGAACTATTTAGAGTGTTCAACAGAGAGTCGACCACCATGCACCATAACAATGGAGACAGAACGCCACCTTGCGGACAGAAAGATGCCACAGCATATTTGATGGCCTCAACTATTACCACGGCTGATGCAGTATACCAGCTGCGCCGAGTTTTCTGACTTAGATCAAGCTCAGCCTGGGTAAGCGGGCCAAGCTGCGACCTAGTGGTCATCTGATTGCCAGAAAAGTGAGTCTCCAGCAGAAGACTAAAAGTTTCCGCTTTCGTCTCAGTAAACTTGCCATCAGACTTTCTCAGTGACTCCGGTTTGGTCGGCTTGCCCCTTTTGAGAACCTTAACCAACCTACTGGATTCACCGAGTGTCTCGATCTTTTCACAAAAATCTTTATAAGAAGCACTTTTCGACAACCGAATTAACTTCTTGTAGTCTTTTTGCTTCGATCTAAAAAGATTCCAGTCACCTTCTAAATTTGTCTTGAGTGACCTATTTAGAAATTTTCTGGATTCCTTCCTAAGTCGCTGCAGTTCTGGGCTCCACCAGGGAACCGGAGTTCTGCAGGAGGTTTTTGTCAATGGGCACGTCAGTTCAAAACAGCTGGTAAGGACACTAGTCAGGTTTTGAACAGCATCCTCAACCTTTCGTTTCGTTCTGAGTTTAGTTGGAGTTTTGACAGATCTGTCTAGCTCTTCCCTAAACCGCACCCAGTTGGTTTTCCTCCACTCCTGCAAAGCTATGGCCTCGCATTCGATTTGGAAAGCGATGTATCTATGGTCTGACAAGGACACCTCCGGCAGTACCCTTTAGTTAGTAATTGACTTAAAATACCTATTAGATAAAGTCAAATCAATATCCTCCTACCTCCTTGCCATAACAAAAGTTGGCTGGGAGCCAACATTGTTAATTACCATGCCAGACGATAGTATAAAGTCTAAGAGATGGTTTGTCGTATGTTACATTTGCTGCTGCCCCAGACTGTATTCTGAGCATTCGCGTCGCAACACTTGACTAGTCCCATCTCCCGAGTGTCACAGAACTTTATGAGTTCGGCAACCACCTTCGGTGGTGGAGGCATTACCGAATCATAAGGGAAGTAAGCCGACGCAACGACGAAGATTTTCCAATTTCCGGTCATTTCGTAGCTTACAGCTGCAGCAACCAGGTCCTGTCCACAGAATTGTCCAAGATTGGTTACTGAGAGAAAATTCGGCACAATTAGACAAGCTCTCGGTCTTTCAGATCGCTCGTCACATAGCACCGTTACTCCACGAACACCTTCAAAACCACATATGCGCTTGTTCCGCACCACGGAAAGTCTGCTACTTAAGAGAGCGGTAGCAGCCTTTGAGTGATGGAGATTTATCTGCGAAAATATCAAAGATATAGTCGCAGTTTTATTAGCAGAAGGGCGCGCACCAGGTGCGCACAAACTTCCGGCGAGGCAAGCACCCCTACCCGTGGCTTTGCCTGCGTCAGCCATTTTCTGTCCGCTAGTGCTGGGACCTTTAGGGGTAACAGTACCAGCATCCACCAGATTTTGTGCGCAGATAACGCCACCGGTAAGAGTGTCCCCGGCAGAAGAGCGCGCATCAGATGCGCACACGCTTCCACCAAGAAGAGCAGGCGAAACTTGCTTCGTCAGATTAGACCTGTTCGAGCCGACCGAAAAGGAGCCAGCGTTAGGTCTGATGGATTGATCGGCTCCAGTTGGAGTACTTTCTGCCGACCTAGGCTTCTTTCCGGTCGCTACTGAAGGATGACTGCTTTCGGCGCTTGCGCCTTCAGCTGGCTCTGCAGCCTCTTTGCACCGCGCCATCGTCGCCTTCCTTCTTCTCCTTTTCAGTTGACTCCTAGTCAGGAGCTTATCGGAGTGCGCCGCTTCAGGAGCTCGTTCAGCCTTATTGGTTTCCCGAGTCAAACCGTCACCGACACAAATTCGATCAGCTACCTATTGAGACAGAGATTAGACGTTTCAGCCGAAGCCTTTCTGCCACTTTCTTTGCCATTCCACCCTTCTGAAACAAGCGTCGCTACTAATTCTGATTCAACGCCAGAGGCGGGGGTTAAAAGTATGGTGGTTGGGACCTCCAGAATCCTCGTCCCGGCCGTAGTCGAAAAGACCACGGTATCGGGTATCGTTTTCACGAGTACCACCTGGAGTAGATACCGAAAATGTTTCTTCCATCATACTGTCAACAGGTTTTACGTCACAGTCAAGACGTCTTCAGCCTTTAGTTCAATGTCTCACCTGGGGTCCTTTCGGACCCTTAGGGTCATTGACTCTTAAGCCGTTCCGCCACGTCAAGGCAGCTGAAGAATGGGAACACTTGTTTTTATATATATATTAATTTAGACCACTTGCTAGTAGGTGTATTTTATAATATTGAACTTTGAATCCATGCTGTTTCCGTTTTTTTTTAACAATCACAGAGCACTGCATATTTTATGAATGAATTCCATCTCAACTTTTTACGGCTCTTATTGTAAAAAGTGGCGCAAAATTATAGTCATCTGATTTTAAAGAATGTTAGTTGCCACTTACTATCATCTCTTTAACTTTAAAGCCGGTATTTAACTTTGAATTGAATTATAAACAATTTTTAACCTACCTACAACTAGTATCGACCCAAACCCACAAATTTTAAGTTTGAGAGCAAAAACAGATGGTTAAAAGCCCACTCTAAAAGTTAAAAGGTGCATTTGGTGGTTTTAAAGTTAGCGCGAGGTGATAACTTTAAAGTGGGTTTTATGTCGACTATAAATAGGAAAACACTAATATTGACTTTGTTACGTGCTAAAATCCTTTTAAAGTGTATTGTATTTATTTTTAAAAGTGGGTCTGTTTGTGTCCTGTTTCGGGAAAGCTTTTATATGAAATTCTATCAACCTAGTGGAAGCCCGATATGAATACTAATTCTAAACTAAAATTGTTATTATGAACTTAACAACCTGACTGTAAAATCGAAATTGGTCGTAATAAAAATCGCCCCTTTGAAGACATCAATAAAACAATATCGGCGCTGACAGTAGATATGTGTTAAAATTCTGGAACAAACATCAGAAGTCACAATTTATTATATAGGTACTTTCAACTAAGAACAGTAGTTTAAAAACTACACGGGATTCATCAATGAACGCGAACGATTTTTAAGCGATTTTGTTTTGTTACAACATTTTTAATGAAGATCTTTATATGTAACATGTTGGAAAAACTTTCAATTCAATTACATACCCATGCATACCTGTGCGAAGTGATATTCGAATTCCAAGATAAATCTATTTTTTTATGTAAAGCTAATCGAAAATAATTCAATGTTCATATCACTTTGATTCGACAGAAAACATAGACAGCATCAAAAAGTTAAATTCAGAACACTTATCTAATGAAATAGAATACAAATGCCATTAGGTTTCATGTACAACTTGGGCTGAAATACTTTTCAAAGTCAATTTTTTGTTTCTGCAATTTGTGGCAATTTATTTTTTGTTTAGATTTATTTATTTATTTATTTATCTACGGAGTTGATCTCTTACAGATTTATAAATTATGTACATATTTGGTATAAATATTTGCATAGACATATTATATACCACCTTGATCAAAAAGTTCCCGGAATAAAAACCGTGTGGCGCTCCCATAGTTCCGATTTGAGTTCTGTTTTCTTTGTTAAGTTGGTACATCTGTTGTTGATATTCCCTCTAAATCTTAGCATCATAGCTTGACATTTGCAAAAGTTACGTAGCCAAGAGTACATCTATCTCTGTGTGTGTTGGCGATTTTTTACCAGACCAGAATTGTGGGCAGAAAACTCGTGGATTTTGCATCATGATAACGCACCGTCGCACAGTGCCATCATTATTCGTAATTTTTTGACGAGAAATGCAACAAATACCATCCAACAGCCACCGAATTCACCTGATTTGGGTCCCTGTGACTTCTTTCTGTTCAATCGAGTTAAAAAACAATTGCGGGGAACGCGTTTCAGCAGCCGAGAGGAAGTAATGGAAAAATCGCAAGAAGCACTGATGGACATACCGAAAACCGAATATAAAAAAATGTTTCGAAGATTGGATCACGCCCTGGCATAAGTGTGTTGCAGTCGATGGGGATTACTTTGAGGGGGACAATATAGATTTAGATGAATAAACTTGTATTTTTAATTTTCTGAATAAATTCCGGGAACTTTTTGATCAAGGTGGTATGTATGTATATGTATGTATGTATTACAAAAAAAAAAAATTAAATAATTTACAATAATTCAAAATGAAGCAAACTTCTAATTGTAGTTCTACTAAGATTAAAGTCAACAATGTTGCTAACTAGATTATATAATCTTGTAGATCTAGCAATAAGCTCATTTAAACGATAATTAAATCTATGAGTACAAGTGTATAGAAATTGCCGCTCCCTTAGGTTTCTTATCGGTGCATACATATGGAGCAATTCTAATATCTCCGTACATTTTACTTTATAGACAAGAACATCCTGTACAAACATTACTGCATAAATTTTACGTCTGCTTTCTAATGAAGATAACCCTAATAGAGCACATCTGCCATTGTAAGTGGGCATAACTTCCCATCAAAGTTTGGAAATAATGAATCTCGTGAAGCGTTTCTGTATCCTTTCAACTCTATTTATAGAGACTCCATAGTAGGGATCCCATATTATAGAGCAGTAGTTAATAAGTGGACGAACAATACAAACAAAAAGGCTTTTTAATGTCTATGGATCATTTAATTCTTTAGAGTTGCGTTTGATAAAACTGACCATTGCGTTGACCATTGACCATCTCGTGAAGCGTTTCTGTATCCTTTCAACTCTATTTATAGAGACTCCATAGTAGGGATCCCATATTATAGAGCAGTAGTTAATAAGTGGACGAACAATAGAAACAAAAAGGCTTTTAATGTCTATGGATCATTTAATTCTTTAGAGTTGCGTTTGATAAAACTGACCATTGCGTTCGATTTGGCTATGACATAATCGATATGTGCATTAAAAGTAAGTTTAGTGTTGAAAATTACACCGAGATCATTTATTTGACATACAGCTTGTAATCGGCTGCCATTAATAAAATAACACGTATTCACAGGGGAGAAACGCCGATAGGCCAAAAATACCTTACATTTAGATATATTCAAAGTTAATTTATTGCTCTCACACCAGCCGACGATTTTATCTAAATCGTTTTGTAGCCTAAAGCAGTCAGGTATACTTTTTATTTTCAAAAATAATTTAAGTTAACAGCATAAAGCAAACACCTAGAATGCTTAATGACCTTAGATATATCATTTATAAAAAGAATGCAAAATATTGGCCCAAGATGGCTAGCTTGTGGTACACCCGAGTAAGCATTGATGGGATTAGAAGTGCATCTGTCAATTATGACAATTTTTTTCCTATTTAATAGGTAATTGGAAATCCATTTTGAAAAGCTAGAATGAAAGCCGATATTATTAAGCTTAAATAGCAATAGCTTATGATCGACAGTATCGATGGCGTTTGCTATGTCTGTATATATAATATATACTTGCAGTCCTTCCTCAAATGACTGAGATATATAATTTAAAAATACTATTAAATTTGTTGATGTAGATCTCCCACTAACAAAGCCGTGTTGAGCAGGGCAAATATAATCAAGAACATCAAAAATTATTTTATCTTTCACCTAACTTTCAAATAATTTGGGTAAGACTGAAATTTTGGATATTCCTCTTTAATTATTTACTAATTGCTTCCTTCCTGACTTATGGATACTATCCATTGGATAGGAATTATGAAAGACCATTTCCAAATTCCTATAAAATCTCCTGTAGCTAACGATAAGTTGAATAAAATGGTTAGCGGTTTTCAAAGGGAATTTTTACAGAACTTTAACACAATAGGAGGAATGCCGTCAGGATCAGAACTGATATCTGTCTTTAGTTTATTAAGCCCATTTAGGACATCAAGTTCAGAAAGATGTAAAAATACAATGGTTATTGAGGATTCACTTATGGAATGTTCAATATAACTAGAGGAATTCTCAAACTTAAAAAAAAAAAAACGTATGTCCTGTTTCCCCTTGTGTGTCCTAGGGCCTCTACTACGCCTACGCCCCATAGTGTACGGTTTCTGGCAATGTGTCTGAGTTCTCCCCAACTTTTCCCTAACTGCCGTGCCTCCTTCTCGACTGTTCTGCGCTATGTGCTCCTCGGACCGCCAGGTCTTCTGCCATCCTGAGTAAGAGGGTTCCATTCCATAGCATGGTTCGCTATGGAACTGCCACCCTTACGGAACTTGTGACCAATCCACTGCCACTTCCGCCGTTGGATGGTTGTGCCTATTGGTTCCTGACCCGTTCTCTCGTAAAGGTGTTCGTTAGAGATACGATTGGGCCAGAAAATCCTTAAGATATTGCACAGGCACCTATTAACAAACGTTTGCAGCTTTCTGGTGATAGTAGTGGTCACTCTCCACGTGCTGCAACCATATAACAGCACGGATTCAACGTTGGAGCAGGACAGTCTTATCTTGGTGTTCAAACTGATTGCATTGCTTCGCCACATTTTGGACAACATCCCGAACGCGATCCTGTTGGCTATATCCAGTTCGGTTCCACCATCGGTCGAGACAATACTCCCAAGATACTGGAAATCCTGTACTCTCTCTGCATATTTGATGCTGATGAGTTAGTTCCAAGGCTGATAATTTTAGTTTTTTTCTATAAACAGTTTGGAAATATTCCGCAACCAGATTACATGTACCTTGTGAATCATTGGCGGTAACGCCATTTAATTCCATATTTATAAGAAAACCATTAGTTTTCCTTTTTATATTCACAAACTGCCAGAAATGTTTTGAGTTTCTTTTTGAATTAGACTCAGAATTCAGCACATATTGTTTGTACAGGAATGCATTTAAGAATTCGTATTCCTTACGCAATCTCCGAAAATATTCGCGATCACATTCATTATTAGTTAATTTATATAGCTTAAATGCTTTATTTTTAACGTTCTTAAGAACGTTCGAAAAGCGTTTATTATGCCACGCTTCAAACAATATATGGACAAAATTTGTATAAGCACTTTCAAGGCTAGTGCCCGCCAGAACTAACTCCCAATAAAGATTATTCAAACAATTATTTAACGCATCTTAATTGACTTTATGAAAGTTAAAATGAGACAAATTGTCTTGAAAAGATGATTTTAGACAATAATTATAAAAGCACATTTTAAAGCAAACAGCAGTATGAAAAATATAAATTTCTAAAAGTGATACAATAACTTCGCTAACATCATGACTTAGCTCATTACTAATAAAAATTAATTCCAAAACTCGGTTCATAGAATTACAAACATTATTATTGATTTGAAATAAATTAAGTGCAAACAAAGAATCAATAGACAGAAATTCACATTCACTTTTTAAATTAAACGGCATTAACATTTGCTCCTCTTCGGAGTAGATCCATTGTATGTCACCAAGATTAAAATCACCCAAGACAACTGCGTATTGATTACTTTTTAAATTGGACACAATGACTTCAATATTATGAATGTGAGTTTCATAAACTGATAACACAGAATGAGGTGGTATATAGCTTACGATAAAAAATAATTCATGATGAACGGACGGCGATAATTACACCCCCACCACGATAAAATCCAGTAACTACAGATCGATCTAAACGATATACGACATAGTACGGATCGAATAGTTCTGATGACAGAAAATCTTCCTTTATCCAAGTTTCCGTTAATACAATTATGTCATATTCATGAAGCGATGAGTTCAGATAAAGTTGATTTGTTTTGGTTCGCATACCACCGGTGTTGTGAAAGTAAACAAAAAGAGAGCTTAAATCAACAATTTCTCCGCTTTCTGTAGTCTTATTAATGTCTTAAATCGATTTTGTAGCTTTATTTTTTATTGAGTTTGTGAAATGATTTACTTGTACCTTTACAATTTAAGAGATCAATTGATTTAATGTAAAAGATTTAAACTTAAATAAATAAATGAAATGTAGAGGCTGATGACGTTGTTAAAAGGCCATTGCGACTGCAGCAGCTTCTTCGTTTTTGGCTGGAACTTGAAAGCTCTGACATGCACATTACACGGCCAGTTATCAGCATTGAGAGCATCGTCTATAGCCGTAGATGGTACAGCTAATCTAAAGTTAATGAACTTAAAAGAAGACAGATTTGCATCTCTTTGATAAGAGGTGCACAATTTAGCTGATCAGGTGGAATGTTGAGTTTGTGCGAGGTGTAGTTTATAATCGATACAGCCGTAGTAGAAATGGAAAAACGAGAAAGATGAAGCCATTTGTACGATGGATTACTCCAAAGTTGAATTGGTTAGTGGAGGTATTCGTGCGGATGACGCGTTTATTCTGCGTTTTCCTATTTCCGGAAATTGAGCCTTTTGTATTACGAAATGATGATGTCGATGCGGCTACATTATACGATCACGATGTCGATTTACCTGTTGCAGCGACAACATAAGTGGGTGCGATTTGATAAACTGTACTTATTTTGCTGACTGGCGGCTCGGGAGTGTTGGCCGAGAGGCCCACTAAAATCATGACACTGTTTGATGATGATCCAGTGGTCTCAGGAACTGCAACGTTAGTATCAGAGAGTGCATTATTAAGAAACTTGATTATAAAAAACGTCTGGACCAGAACTAGACAAAAATAAATCTAGAAGAGTGCCAGAACTAGTATCAAAGTTTGTTGGAATTGTAGCATTTGCTGGGCTCAAATTAAGTGATTTCATTGAATCTACGAAACATTTAGATTCAGCATGATTTAAAATGTTACAATTGAAATCACCACACAAAATTGTATTAGCGAAACCAGGTGAATTAGTCTCAAGAAAACTGAAAATGGAGGTTAAATCAATATTTTTCTTTGGTCTATACACCACACCAAGAAGACATTTACTTCTTCCTCTTAAAATTTGTACAAAACAAAAATCTGCCTGACTGCCTGCAACTGAGTTGCAGATCAATTTCGGCGCTAACGATTTACGAATGTAAATGGCTACACCACCACCAACTCGATCATATCTATCCCCGCGAAACAGTTTATATCCATGTAGTGAATAAACTTAATAAACACGTTAATAGGTGCCTGCGCAATATCTTAAGGATCTTTTGGCCCAATCGTATCTCTAACGAACACCTTTACGAGAGAACGAGTCAGGAACCAATAGGCACAACTATCCAACGGCGGAAGTGGCAGTGGATTGGTCACACGTTCCGAAAGGGTGACAGCTCCATAGCGAACCATGCTATGCAATGGAACCCTCTAACTCAGGATGGCAGAAGACCTGGTGGTCCGAGGAGAACATGTCGCAGAACAGTCGAGAAGGAGGCACGGCAGTTAGGGAAAAGTTGGGGAGAACTCAGACACATTGCCAGAAACCGTACACGATGGCGCGTAGGCGTAGTAGAGGCCCTAGGACCCACAAGGGGATACAGGACATAAGTAAAGTAAGTAGTGAATAAACTTCGTCCCTTACATCCGAATTAAACCAGGTCTCTGAAACGCATATAACATCAACACTAGAGCCAACAAACAGCCTTCTGAACTCATCTAATTTCGTTTTGGAAGGACTCTGTGCATTCAAGTGACATACCCGGACGCCCTCACTTTGTTTACATAAAATGTTAAGGAGAATGCGCAATTTATCGTTTTTGTCATTATAAGATAGGGAAGTTAATCTAGATTCAGACATCTCGAATCAAATACAAAATTTCCTCTCGCAGAAAGAAACTGGAATGCAAAAACAAAACACAGACTCACAAGCAGTAGACTTAGATTACATATGGCAGTATAAAAAAAGAAAAAATGAATATATGAATTGCATAGCAAAGGGCAAAAAAATAATTGAACTAAAATAACACAATAAGACAATAAAAATAAAAACAAAAAATATATAGGCTGGAACAGCGGCTTACGGTGACATATACGTGACGTCATCATCATTATGTGTACTGGCAGCAGCAAGTGAATCCAAGCTTTGGATGCAGTCTATTAAAAAAGCTTTTCCAGATGGTGTTTGATGCACAAACACACGGCCATTACGGGTGAAAACAGAGATCAGCTGGTTTTGTTGTTTCAATTGAAAAGCTTTGCGGTAGATTGATCGATTGTTTACAGTGAGACTTTCATTTAAGAACATTTTCTTGTCTGACTCTAACCCAAGGTGACGCAAGCAAAGCGGCTTCTTTATTCTTTTATAAGCAAGTCTTGCGGATTTGAGCAGCAAGGTTTTGTTAGCTGCCGACTGTAGCTTAATTATCATCGCAGAATCCACTGAAGTCCCTCTAGGTTTCGTGCGGAAAATGTCTTTGGGAGTTGGCATTGGTTGCATAGGGACTCCATGAAGAATAACATCACTGGACAATTTTTTGCGTTCCATGAGATCTATTTTTTCTTTCAGAACAGAGATCTCATTATCCATTCTGTTACACGCCACAGAATCCGATGTTTGCTCCAGTACCTCCACACGAACTGTTAGGGCAGCTAATGTTCTACTTACGTCATCAAAGCGGTTGCTAAAATCGGAAACAATTCTGTCCAGCCTTTCCATAATTTTTTAAAGATAACGCTGGCGAATTAATTTGTAGGGCTTGTTTAGATGTTAATCTTGTTGCGCAAGGAGAAGAACTTGGGTCTGCCATTGCGGTGAATTTTTCGCGTTATAGATCGAGGGCAAATAGGAAACTGGTAAAGTCAAAATTCAATTAAAAATGTTTATGTATCACGGTTAATCTTATGGCCAGATGAAAAAGATAGTGTTTATGTGCAATCGAATCACTTTTTTAGGATTTATGGAGATTATTGATAAGAAAAAACTTGGAAACAAGAGCAGCCGCGGAGTTTTAATGTTATCTTTACTGAACTGTCATCACTGTATTATCCGAATTGTTAGAGTTTTTTACTTTCTCAGAAGAAATATTGTTTTTAACCAAAACCGAAACTTGTCTTTTTAATTAGCAAGTTTCACTAGAGAGTGTTTTGATAGTTTGAATTAAAATGGTATTGCATTCACGAGACACAATACAAGAAGTGCATCTCCAGATCATGCTGGGTTCGGAGATTAAGATTTTAAAGTTAGTCTCCGAAATGTTTGAACATTTTTTATGAAACGTTAGATTGCAAAACGATTCACATTTAATGAAATTACCGCCAGTAACCTCCTTTCCACATTTAGCACAATTTTCAAGCACCATTTTAAAGATTAAAAGACATATAAGTAAAACTTTGAGAGAGCAGGGAAAACACTACCGATCACTAAGAAAGCTACTTAATGAAATGTGAATTTTATAATCTTTCCGCCCTACTGGGCTTGTAGATAACTAATTTTCACGGCAATATCCTAGATACAAATACTTGAAATAAAATGAAGTGACTATCAAATAACCTCATGTCACACGAAGCACCATTGACCCTTATGTATGTATATTTTTTGGTTGTCACTGTAGAAACAATAAAGAGTAAGCTAACTTAAGAGTGACAGGATATATGAGTAAGCAACGTAAGGTAATACGTTTCCATGTGATATGTCCTTAGCTGTGTGGGCAAAAACACTGGTAAAATAAAATTTAGTGTAACATTCTGACAACCAAACTGAAATTGCAAAATGTGGCGCAGCGTCGAAAATTATTGAATTTGCCAAACATTAATTTCGTTACCTGCCTCAAGGCGTACATGCTCAACGTGCAACGAATGCACGGGTACACAGCAATCGCAACTATGGAGTCTCACAAACAGCGTAAATTGTAGATCTTCCACTTTTTCTGGTATAACATCAGTTTCTTCGTGTGACGGCTGGCTGCTTACCGTTTAACATGGAATCGCAAGGATGCATAAAAACGCAATTCTTTGAATCCAATCAGTATATGTACGTACCTACATACTTGTTTGTATCTACCAATGAATGTATAGAGTGTTTGATATGTAAGGCAAATAGATTCCTTTTGATAGCATAGGATTACGAACAGTTTCTTCGTGATCAGCGAAGGAGTTAAATTTTATTTTATTGGAATTCTACTTTACGTTTTTTATGCGATTTTGTAGTCAGTGGCATTACTAAGCAGATGCAACCAAGCTGAACTTGCAAACAATAGAGCAAAATATTCCTCTAGAGGTGTGCTTTGCTTACACAAATGGAAGTCTGTTTAATAATGATTTAATCACTATTAAGGTGATATTGTAAACATTTAATTGCTGTATTCTCCATGCAAGTGATAATTGATCAATAAACTACGACACCACAAATGTATGCAAACACACATTGAAGAATGAATCACAACGCCAACCGCAACTATGCCCTATGATTTAGTGTGCACCTACCCTTAGCACTGAACCCCCGAGCAGTTATACTACAGAGTAATTACAACTACGTACTACTCAGTGCGATAAATATTGTGCGATACCCAAATTGTCGCACGTGACAGTGAGCAAGCAGAGCGAGTGTGTCATGTTGAGTTGTTCGTAGTATGTGAAATACAATAGTAAATCCGAAATAGCCGATAAAGAAGGATAACGTCATATGGGTAAAATTAGAGACGGAGACTGATTAAGTAACGCCACGTCCCCACTTTAGCATACAAGGCCAAAAATGAGTGCCCTGTACAGTAGACTGGACAGAAATTGGAGGCACTACATCTAACCAGCAAGTTGTTCTAGTGTCAAGACATTCCTACGTCACGCCCAGTTTTAAGGGGCGTGGTTGGAAAATGGTATACCATACCATCCGTTCTACATGGATTTTTACTTTTCTATTTGTTAATTATTAAAAGGGTCATTCCACGACAAATCGGCGAGCCTATATGGAGCTCTGAACGACCTCCTTCCGATTTGGCTCAAAACTGGTAGAATTACTCTTGGAGTGGTACGAATCATAAGTAAACTTACCATCTTTTTTTTGGCCGAAAAAAAGGAAAACTCCACTAAATTCGGCAATTTCACCGGATTTCGAAATAAAAAAAAGGATAATAAAAGGATGTCAAATTAAAAAAAAAAATCTGGCGCAAATTCATATTTTATTCGTCAAAAATACTTATGTATATGCTTATACCAACCAACCAACCAAATTGTTACAACTTCGTTGTCTTTAACGTCAATCGCATTGGCATCAGTTTTGGTGGAATATTTCTTCTTTTTACCAATTTGGAGGAGTAAATCTGGCTTCGTTTTTAAAAGTGGTAGAACTCTACGCAGGAATTTGTCAAATTGCATTTCATTGTGAGAATCGCTCTCAACGTGTCGACTCTCGCGAACTTTTGCGTTAAAGATGCATTTTCCTTTCGGTTTCGACATTCTTTCGACCGAATCCATTCGCTCTTTCAATCGAAAATTTGATAGTTGCACAGCTGTGAATGACTATGAACCACACAATTGCTTCGGAATACATACACCTAAGCTGGACTACTTTTGCAATTGACAGTACTGAAAGAAACTTAACGCAGAATTGAGACATTAGCTTCCGATTGCTTCCGACTACGTATTATAATTCAGCCTTTACTCGTTCGCTGTGAACGTGTATAATATTCGCCTGCTGTAATCGTACAGTCTAGCAGTCACATATCAAATTCTAAATATTATATACGTTACGAATTTTGCATGAAAAAAGCATTTAGAAAATGTTCGCGGGATAGGTTTTTGGGAGCTGAAAAAAAAAGGAGCAACCCGCGAAAAAAAGGATAGATGTGCACTTTAACTATAAGGCAAACAAGCTTTGCAGAATTCGATATAGATTTCGTGTTACGGAACTTCGAAAATTGAAAAAAAAAAATCTAAATTCAAGGTTTTTCCTATACTTCAAAACATCATAACTTTGGCTCAGCTCATCAGAATTTAGTAAAATATACCTTGTTAGATTAAGGAAAACGTGAGCTTTCAGCATAACTTGTTTTGTTTTGTTTTCATGTTTCATATTTTTTGAATAACTCAAAAAATGGTAATATATTTTTTTAATTTTTTTTTGTATGTTATAGAAGGATTCGTCCTATATATTCATTTAAAATTTCAAGTTGAAATCTCTATGGGTTCGGCCAAAATCATTTTTTATTGGTGGGTAAA
This sequence comes from Brachypalpus laphriformis, assembly GCA_945910035.1. NCBI lineage: Eukaryota > Metazoa > Arthropoda > Insecta > Diptera > Syrphidae > Brachypalpus > Brachypalpus laphriformis. The sequence continues at coordinate 132,520,030 of OX246756.1, forward strand.
TCAAAAAACTAAATGGGCTAATTTTTACTTTTCCGGAAATGTTGTAAATTGAACTTTTTTGATTTAGTCCGATAGATTAGCTCACGCTGAGCAGGAATCTGTAATTTTTTTCTGCGCTCTCTTACTGGAGAGGCGTTATCCGCCCCCAAAGATTCAAAAACGCCATATGAAATTGTGCCAACGTTTCAGGAACGGAGCACCCAAATTCTTAAATTATTCTTTTGCTGCAAAGATAAAGTTAACAAATAAAAAAAGTTTTATCAAAATCCGCCTGTAAAAACGAAAGTTATAGTAAAAATAAATATACCAACGGTCGATCGTATTCCCACCATGCGAGAAAACCTCATATGAAAAGTCAATTCGCGCGAATTTTGTACTATCTTATCTTTCGAATTATGAAAGTTATACACCGCTCCAATGACACAAGCCCAAAGTCTCGGATTTCTGCAAGCACCGGTAAGAGAAGATGAACTCTTACAGAGCTGAGTACAATTGAAAATGATTTTTTAGCATTATTTTCCGAATTTTCAACCGCTAAATTTCTTTAGGAACTACATAATTCCCCTTTTTCTTTTCTCGTGGAATGACCAAAAATTAGTTCTAATTTTTTTTAAAAGCCATCTATCATTTTATTTGGTAAAAACTAAGAATCGAGCCATTGCTCAGAAAAGAAAAATTCCGTACTCATTTCCAACATGGATAACAAGGTCTTTGATTGCTTTATGTCAACGGAATTCCAAGAGTCTTGTTTTGTGTAATCTAAATACAGATTTTAATGACAGAAGTGATTCCGGTACTAAATGTGTCGAGTAGGGAGGTTTTATTCGTACTCGTAAATTAACCTCGCATTTAAGTGTCATCTCACGTACAGTTTAATTCATTTCCCTTACTTAAATACGCATGCAAGAAGACTATATAATTAAATCTAATCATCATTTTAAACAGACTCCTTTTAAAGGCTTTGACACGCAATTGTAATGCTTCTACTCAACGACCATCTGCGCACGACTTCCTGTTCACAGCACCATTTGGACACACAGCCCCATTTGCTGTCGTCATGCTAATTCTCCTAACGTATGCTTTAGTCAGTTTTAAATGACATCGTCATCATGTTTAAGATGTTTTATGCAAATGCACATCCTTGCAGCTGTTGATCCATTTGATCACCACCTTCTTGAAATTATATGTATCACAACTACTTGTAACATTATTACAAGAACGGTTGCTACTTGAATGCCCCGGGGGATAAACGAGTACAGCCAACTCATGTAAACATCAGATGTGTTGTAGTAGCAAATTTTTACACATTGCAAAGCTCCTTATGTATACAACATTCCTAGACAGATCACAAGTCGTGTAAAAAACTTCTCAATGTGCCAAACACTTCTAATAAAATGGCCCGGCATAGTCGTACACTTACCATGCACAATTTGCCAACCTCATGTCATATCAATTTGTCACGCAAACTTAAAGCTTGTAGCTCACGCCGCCGCTGCTGCTGCCGACTCATATCAACAATAATTATTGTGCTTCTATATAGTCGTAATTAATAGGAGACCAGGCACATTCTGCGCTCGTTCCTTCCCCTGGTGTAAACATTGGTCCCAGCTCCAGGCAGGGTTATTGTCGTGTTGTTTTGGCTTAGCAGTAGGTCGCATTGAAGTCGAATTGGTTTTGCAGCAATCTTTCCCCATTGCACCTTCGGGCTTATGCTGTACTGTACCACGGTGAGTACATGCTCGTAGAACAAAACAAAGCAATCTAACCTCCATGCATTTCATATGCTATTTATCCATCAAGAAAAAGATCAAAATAAATTCAACTGTGGCGGCGAATTAAACGACATGACACCGGTGCCGCTTTGATTTATGAACCCGAATCGACGCAAAACAAGTTTGCAAGGATTTTTCTCTGAACACGTTCTTGAAGAGGATACGGTCCAGATGGTGTGTACACAACGTCCGCGTTCCAATATTAGCGGGTCGCGCAACCAACTGATGAGGTGAGGAAGTCTCCGTTATTGGGGGTGTCATAACGGCCTAGGTCCGATGTCAGCCTGTCTATTCAGACAGTACCTTGTCGGCGTCAGAGAAGCATTAGCGAACAAATTTAAACATTGTTTTCCTAGATAGCGATCAAAATTTTACGGAACATTTGTTCTCAGTCCGCATGGATAGATAGAAGTGAGAACTTTGAAGCGTTGGGCCTTGATGTAATCCGCATAATAAAACATCCTCGTTAACACGGATCCTTTCAGATAAAACACTTTTATTATGGCTTCTTTTGTAATCCATGTTAAAGGTGTTAAACTATTTTTCACACGTCGCCTCTACCTTCTGGAGATTTGGAGTTCTCTCCAGCGGTCTTTATCCCGCTGGCATTGCAAAAGTAAATTGTAGGGTTTCATCGATGATTAATGCTTACAAGTGTTTCACATTCCAGTTTGTCTCTTCTGTATTAGTTTCGCTGGCGATCTTGCGATGGAGTACATCTCAGAACTTCCTATTTCAGTGAGGTAAATTGAAAATGTCCGTAGTCGCAGACACCGAACACGTCCAAAACGGATGGAGAGAAAGCTGGGATTGGGATTACTTTTTGTCGCCATGACCATTTTTTGCCAGCGAATTAGTTGTTGTATGCAGAGCTGCAATACAACACAGAAAATCGGATAGAGTACGCCAAAAGGAGAAACAACATTCATTGGTCGCAAAGGTTAATTACAGTTCTAGGCATGTTGTGTTGCACTCCCGTGTTCCCTGCACTTAAATTTATTACAATCGCAGAGGTAAACTTCCCTCTATAACACCTACATAGACTAGTGAAGGAAAGAGCCCATCAACAGATCCTCAACCACTTAATCGGTAGGCAATAGCTGCGGAATTCTGCACACAACTCGAGTAACTGAAATTGAGATGAAGAAAATGGAAGTTCGCTCATTGGTGTAAGAAATCTTCGAATTCCGTGCATCGAAGATATTATTATTATTTAATAGCAGCATGAGTATAAATCATCGAATAATGCCACATGGAAATAGTTGGACGATGTAATCTAGATCCAAGTTACTGTGCGGTAGTTGGTGGTCATTTGAGCAATCTGATCCCGTGGAATTGAAAAGTATACACAGTTGCCACGAACATGGCCCGGTATGGCTTACAGATGGCTGAAACATGTCTGTGAGCAATATCACTTGCCGTCAGTGGCTTATCTTACGAATGGTTGTTGAATCAATGGTAAGAATTCGTAATAAAATTTCAGTGGGATGGAAATACAGTGAGCGTCTTACAATTTGTAAGACCACCGTTGATCTGATTTAAAATAATTTAATGGAGTAATGCCAACTTGAGGCCAAATATATTTATTTCTGTATGCAAAATTGCAACACAGACAGCATAGTGCATATGTCTGTGGCAAGAGTTTCGATCCTTATTAAGATATTGACATTCATAACTATCCAAACAATGGAATTATAGAATTGAAGACTGTATACAGTTTGTTACTTCTTATGTGAGTGAATATAATAGGCATGTAGGTGCAGTGAGTATTATTTCAAGCACTTGACACATGGAAAAGGATCAAAGGTTAATATTTCAGTCAGGAAATACGACTTTATCTATAGCATGTTTAAATAAATATGCTATTAAGCGAATTAGTGGGGGAGGGGGATCGGGCTGGCGTTATATTTGCCTTTTATGTCGATGAATATTTCATCACCATATGCAAATGACTATAATAAGAATACCAAAATCAGATATGACCCGATATGATCATACATTACACTGTTTACGTGGAGAATACACATTTTTGGATATGTTTTGAAATTCCTAATTAAAATGAGTTCGCATAAAATAAAAATTAATTGGAGATATTGTACATATATTTATATATTCTATGCAAAATGTTGCAAATAATTTAGGTACAGTAATGTCTCGTACACTTCGGATTGACCCCTTCGGGTAGGGGATAGAATACACCCGAGGTAGGCATGCCTGTCGTAAGAGGCGACTAAAATCCGATCTCAGTATACCGAGTATATAGTGTATACAAAAAATGCAATGAACAAAACGAAAAGATATATTACCCCAGGTGGCAGTCCAGTTTTACTGGAAAATCCACACTCTTCGGAGGTCGTCTCTACGGATTCTGGGGGGAGCCGCTTATTGCAATCCAATGACCGTTTTTCAAAAAGGTCAAGGGTATCTCGATCTCCTCCACCAAGATCGAATAACTCCGGGACAAGAAGTCCACCGGGAACGCCATCGCTCGAAATTCATGACTCAGCGAAATATAAAAGTCTTGAGGAAGAAATTAAAACACTCCGAATAAAGCTTAACGAAATGGATCTACTCTCTCAAGATCTTAAGAAAGAGATAGACTTATAAAAAGAAGAAAATAAGGCTCTAAGGAATGTGTGTTCCAGAAAGAACGCGAATGTACTCCAGCACGCTTAGCTTGTCACACGCGAAACGTATCGGGTCCCAAAGAAAAGACCTAGTAAAAAACGGAGAGCCGGTTCATCGCCCGAAGTCGAGCCCCTAAAAGAGGAAAACCTTAAAGAACCACAAGAAAAGCAACTTTGAGCGCAATTTCGTCCACCCCCACCAATAAACATCGTCGGGATGACGGAATATAATAAGTTGCAAAGCCTCCTTAAAGGAACATTTACATCGAAATATTAGGTTACATATTTGCTTACTTTGATGGATAACGCGTGGAAAATTGACGTCGATGACTATAATGACTACCGCGCTCTGTGCCAAAAGTTAAATACCGAAAAGATTCAGTGGTATACTTTCGAAATCAAGTCAGAAAGGCCACATCGTGTCGTCGCAAGTGGACTCCACCCCTCATGCACCAAAGAAGAGGTTATGACTGATCTTCAAGCCAAAGGCTTTAAATTTCTTGATGCCGTTAATATTATCAAGAAGGAGAAGCAGCAAACGGAAATAGATAAAGACGTATTGGTAAGGCGTGGACTTCCGGTTTTTATGCTTACCTTCGATAAGTCTGATAATATCGACGATAGCTACCGAATTAGAGCTATACTAAATATCGTGATCAAAATCGAGCGTAGCAAAACCATGCCTAGAAATTTAAGGATGATTCCGCAGTGCAAACGTTGCCAAGGATTTAACAATACACAAATGTACCACAAAAAAGAAAACCGCGATGTGTGAAATGCGCCGGAAATCATCTCTCCCAAGTTTGTGGAGTAAATAAACAAACCTCTGCAACGTGTGCTAATTGTAAGGGAAAGCACCCGGCAAATTATAGAGGCTGTGAACTAGCTAAAGAGTTGCAAAAACGGAGAGATGTGCTCCTTAAGCCACTAAATGCAAAATCAAAACTACAAACTAAGCCAAAGCGTAAGATCGCAACGGAGAAAGTAGGCAAACTGAAACTACCGGGTTCAGAGCGCAAAACGGTGAGGGCAAGAGTGACAACAGAAAAATACTCGACCTTTGATCCTATAATAAACGGTACTGAAAAGCTAGCATTGAAAAAGCCACCGGATAATGACCTTCGGACAGCAGGAGTGCAGACTTACGCTCAGGCCGCGGCATCCGAAAAACCAAAAAACGTTGAAATTTCGACGGACCCTGTCTCACATGTTTTGTCGGTTATTCTTGAGAAATTTGAAGAACAAAGCAAAATAAATAAAATTATTCTCGATAGGCTGGTTAAGCTTGAAAATAATTCACGAAAAGCGTGTACTTCATCTAGAGTATGAATGAAAAACGAATGTTAAATATATGTACTTGGAAATGCAAACGGACTTTTGCAAAAACTCGGCGAATTGGAAATATTCATGCGTGAAAAGATATTGATATTTGCTTAATTTCTGAAACCCACGTAAAAAAGGAATCGCATTAAAAAATAAAAGGCTATAATGATTACCACGCTTGTCACCCTTCGGGAAAAGCGAGAGGCGGATCATCCTTGCTTATTAAAGACTGCATCGAACAATCCGAAGACCAAAAGATAGAGCGTGACACTGTGCAACTGTGCACGATTCGAGTTAAAAACAGTCAGCGTACTCTTAAAATCTCATCTATCTATTGTCCACCGCGTTCCGCGCTCGAAAAAGTGCTTTCGATGAAACCTTATTTTATTATTGGCGGCGATTTTAATGCAAAACATACGTTCTGGGGCTCAAGATACAGCTCGAAAAAGGGTAGAATGCTCTATGGGGCAGGTATGTAGTACAGTTGTGATTTGCATTCGACGGGTAAACCGACTTACTGGGCAACTGATACTTCGAAAATACCTGACCTGATAGATTTTTTCGTTGTGTTTTCTACCAACCATATAAAAAGTTAAAGAGAGCTTTGATTTGTTGTCTGATCATTCCCCAGTTATTTTGACATTGAGCGAAAAACTAGTCTACAACCTATAGCCAGCGAGATTAACTGGTCGAACAACTAACTGGGAAGGCTTTAGGAACGAAATTGAAAATAATATTGAACTGGGCGTTCCACTTACGACACCGTATGAACTTGAGGTTGAAGTTGATCGCTACGTTCAGATCGTACACCTCGCCTCTTAGAATAATACGCAATATCCAAGGAAAACGCCGGTCAGATACGGTTTATCCTCTGGAAATAAAAGAATTGGTCAAGGAAAAAATAGCAACAGAATCGTGCTCCGCAGCATAAACCATACTTCGTCTGTGCAATTTGTTGAAGAAGACTATTAAGGATTTTAAGAATCGTGCAAAAGGCTCTTACCTTGAAAGTTTAACAGCGAAAAACGATTCCAATTATTCGCTTTGGAAAGCTGTAAAAGCTACCAAAAGCCCAAAGTCCCCGCGTCGCCAATCAAATTAAATCAAAATAATGGACGAGGGAAGATGAAGAAAACGCGGACGTCTTTGCGGTTCACCTGGAAGAAACCTTTAAGCCGCACGATGGTCAAGTGGTTTACGGCAACCTCAATAGGCTGGATTTACCATCTGACGATTTAACGCCCTCCAGGTTGGGGGTTGTGCCGTCGGGGTAACTTCCCTACCACGTAAAAACCGCATGGTTCCGAAACAACCAAAAGCCTCGGATAAGGATGACTCAACTAATGACGACCCCAGCAAACGAAATAAGGACAACGACCTTCGGATCTGTACGTGGAATGTTCTGTCCCTTTACAGACCACGTGCAGCCGAACAACTAGCAGAGGCCCTAGACTGCTATAAAGCAGATATTACCGCCATCCAGGAAGTGCGATGGGATGGGCCGGGCAAAAAGAGGATGAAAAACTGTGACATCTACTACGGTGATTGCTATAGAGGCAACAGGCAACGCTTATTCGGATGCGGATTTGTCATACGCGGCAGACTTAGGCAAGAAGTCTTAAGCTTCCGACACGTGAGCGAGCGTATTATGACTATCCCGATCAAGGCTAAATTCGCTAACATAAGCCTAATATGTGTTCATGCCCCCACAGAAGAAAAGGACCCTGCCACCAAAGAGTGTTTCTACGAGCTCCTCGACAAAACATACGAGCAATTTCCTAAATACGACGCTAAAATCATATTGGCCGATTTTAACGCCAAAATAGGAAAGGAGGACGTCTTTGGTAGGGCAGTCGGTAAGCATAGCCTACACGACACCACGACTGATAACGGACTAAGGCTAATTGATTTCGCTGTGGAGCGAAATGTCACCATAGCAAGCACATGGTTTCCTCATCTCGATATTCATAAGCAGACATGGCGGTCCAATGATCATGTAACGATCAACCAAATTGATCATATTGCGATCGACGCAAGGCATGCCTCCAGTATTCTGGATGTCCGGACCTTCCGAGCGGCCAATATAGACTCGGATCATTACCTTGTTGTAGCCAAGGTACGAATGCGGATATCCCAATCTGAGCAACAAAGAAGAATTACTGTGAAAAAATTTAACGTCGAAAAGCTGCAATCGCAAGAGACCGCCAGACTCGTCGCTGAACGCGTATCCCGAAATCTCTCAATCACCCCTTTGCCGCCAGCATCAAGTACCGAAGACCAGTGGTAACGCTGCCAACATGCCATCAGAAACGCCGCGACTGATGTGCTGGGTCTCGCTCGACCACCACCGCGAAACCCCAGGTTTGACGAAGAATGCCGGCGAGTGCATGCAGCAAAACAAGAGGCATATAAAGCGGCGCTGCAAAGGAAGACGAGAGCTGCTCGTGAGCTCTACGAGCAAAAGAGACGGGAAGAACATCGGCTTCTCCAAAAGAAGAAGAAAGAGCATGAGAAGCGCGCGTTTGAGAATATCGAGAGCTTATACTCCAGGTACAATGTACGGACCCGTACAGAAACCTGTAGAGATGAAAATGGAAACCTCGTAGTAGAATCACAGTCGGTGCTGAGAATATGGAAAAACTACTTCTGCAGACTGTATAACGGCGACGAAGACCAACATCCCACTGTCAGGCAGAATGAACCATTCAACATACTTAGACGATGATAGTCAAAATTTCCGTCCACCTGACCAAAACGAAGTGAGGATAGCAATATCCAAGCTAAAATCCAACAAGGCTGCTGGACCTGACCGCTTACCGGCCGAACTTTTCAAGGCAGCTGGGGATGAATTGGTAGAGTGCATACACCAACTCATTTCTAATATTTGGTCAGACGAGTGTATGCCTGATGAATGGAATCTCAGCATCGTTTGCCCGATCCACAAGAAAGGAGACCCCCTCAACTGCGCCAATTATAGAGGCATCAGTCTCCTCAACATCGCATACAAGATCTTTTCTGCGATATTGTGTGAACGCCTGAAACCCTTTATCAACAGCCTGATTGGACCCTATCAGTTCAGACCAGGAAAGTCCACCATCGATCAAATCTTCACACTTCGGCAGATTCTGGAGAAAACCCAAGAATTCCAAATCGATACTCACCACCTCTTTATCGATTTCAAGGCCGCCTATGACAGCATCTATAGAGAAGAGCTTTATAGAGCCATGTCTAGTTTTGACATCCCTGCCAAACTTGTCCGTCTGTGCAGGCTGACGATGGAGAACGCTCGCTGCTCCATCAAGGTCGGTAATGACCTCACCGAGACCTTTGATGTCAAAAAAGGCTTTAGACAAGGTGACGCGCTGTCATGTGACTTCTTCAATATTGTACTTGAACGGATTGTGCGGAACTCACAAGCCAACACCGGAGGAACAATCTATTACAAGTCTGTACAACTGCTTGCATACGCCGACGATATAGACATTATCGGAAGATCTCAGCGGGCTGTCACCGATGCTTTTGCAAGCATTGAGGCGGAAGCGGCCAAAATGGCTTTAGCGATAAACGAGGGCAAAACCAAGTATATGCTGTCAACTAGAAGGGAAAACCACCACGAACGAATTGGACAAAACGTCACCGTGGGCAGCTATAACTTCGAGGTAGTAAAGGACTTTGTCTACCTTGGCTCTGCTATAAATTCTACTAACAAAATCAGCGTAGAAATCAATCGAAGAATAACTCTTGCCAATCGCTGTTTTTTTGGGCTTATAAGGCAATTCAACAGTAAAGCCCTATCTCGAACAACTAAGGAGACTCTATATAAGACCTTGATCATCCCAGTCCTGCTTTACGGCGCTGAAACATGGACTTTATTAAAAGAGGATGAAGATATCCTTGGTCGCTTCGAGAGAAAAATTCTTCGTAAGATTTTCGGTCCCGTTTGTGTTGACGGGTTTTGCAGGAGAAGATTCAATCACGAACTATACGAGCTGTACAGCGACATCGACCTAGTCAAAAAACTGCGTATTGGACGTCTGAGATGGCTAGGACATGTAGAGCGAATGGACACCAACGCTCCGGCCCGCAGAGTCTTCGAAAATAACCCGGAGGGACGACGCAGTAGAGGGAATCATCGCCATAGGTGGCGCGCACAAGTTCAAGGGGACCTCGACCAACTTGGAGTGCGCAACTGGAGGCAATTAGCTAAAGACCGAGCTAAATGGAGAGGCTTGTTGGTTGAGGCCCAGGTTCACCCCGAATTGTAGCGCCACCTAAGAAGAAGAAGAAGAAGAATATTTAACGCTCACAAGTGCAACGCTAAGGGAACTCACAGATGAGATCGAGAATCTAAAACTTAAGAAATCTCCTGGTTATGATTTGATTACCGGAGAAATTCTCAAAGTTTTACCTAGAAAAGCATTGATTAACCTTCTTCGTATTGTAAATACTGCACTCAGATTAAAACACGTGCCGAGCCAATGGAAAGTTGCGGAAGTCATAATGGTTTTAAAACCAGGAACACCCCCAAATGAGGTAGAATCGTATAGACCAATTTCGCTTCTTCCAATCATATCGAACATTTTCGAGAGGGTATTACTAACGCGTCTCCAACCGGTTATAGAAGAAAATAATCTTATCCCTGACCACCAGTTTGGGTTCAGAAGTAAGCATTCGACGATTGACCAGGTGCATAGAATTACTGACGTAATCGAGAAAGCACTTGAAAAAAAAAAAAGAAAAAAAAGATTTGCTCAAGCGTATTTCTTGACGTCTCGCAAGCCTTTGATAAGGTGTGGTATGATGGCTTGAAATGCAAACTCCGACAAGTTCTCCCTGTATTCCTATACGATATTCTAGAATCATATCTCGGGAATAAACTCTTTCGTGATAGACATGGAGTCGAATACTCGAGGCGAAATACCTGGGAAGTGGAAATGACACTCGACGCAAGGCTGAAATGTAATTCGCATGTGAAAATGAAACGTAAAGAACTCGAAATCAAATATAGAGAAATGAACTGGTTACTCGGAAATCATTCCCAGCTCAATACTGAGAACAAACTGCTATTATACAAGAAAGTGCTAAAGCCGGTGTGGACCTATGGTATACAACTTTGGGGTTGTACCAAGAAAACAAATGCAAATATTTTACAAACTTTTCAAAATAAAGTGCTAAGAGAAATTGTGCAAGCACCGTAGTATAGTAGAAACGACGATATCCACAGGGATCTCGGAATTCCGACAATCGAAGCTGAAACTAGAAGCTTCGCGAGAAAGCATAGAAACCGACTAATCGGACATGTAAACAATACAGTCCTACGAATTTTGGATGAGAGCAATTTATTACGCCGACTACAAAGGACGAAGCCTTTGGAAAGAAACCTGCCAAACGTTTTTATTTCATGATAGAAAAATTGCGTGATAAGTTAATACATAATTGCGATATCTAACAAATTTATATCGAAGGCTGGTGTTTTTTTAGTCAGTAAGAATGTAACACTACTATGAGCACGCGCTTGCTATTCTCATAGTGTCTATGGAAAAATTTTCACCTACCCTCGGGGAAAAACAAAAAAAAGAAAACAAAACTTTGGATTATAGAATTATTCGGATTAAGAACTGCGCGACCTTAATAGGTTAAAAAGTCGGTATGGAGACTTTTAACTACTTTTAACTACCTTAACCCCTTTTCATCTTGACACCATCCATTCCGGAACCACTTATGCATTACTTCGGAGTGGTGTCGTTTTGTTTCCTCTCTGGGGACCGGCTTTTCCATGTTCATCTTCTATTTATTTAATTTTTTTTTTTTTTTTACCGGTGAGGTTTTCATCAAGCTTGTACAGGGTGGGACAGAAAGGACTCCCCCTATCAAAGGGATGACTTTATTTCTAAATAATACACATAATACAGTTCTCAAATTAAGTTTTAAAAGTTACGTTACTCAAGTGGCAGCCTCCATTATCGATACACTGAGTAACACTCTCTCGGAAGTTTTCCATTACGCGGCGAGTCATAGGCGCAATGCCGCCGCATGTTTGCGTGCAGAACGCCGTGGAGATTGCTGAATCGAAGCCCTGACGGCGGCCACATTTTCCGCTCTTGTTGAAGTACGAGATCGTCCAGGAGACATCTTTTTGAGACCAGAGCCTGTTTCACTAAAGTTTGACACCCAAAGGCGTATCACATCAGGCGGAATCACATCGACCGAGTGCGAAGTGTATGCGAAAAAAATGCTGCGTCGCAGTGGGCAGCCCGCCATTTTTAATGAATTCTTCGACAACAAACGCATGGTCTAGTTCCGTCCAAACCATTATGACAACTGAAACCCGCACGATTGCCGTTGTCTATCACCACTTCCCGCGGTTTGCTATCCCCACCCTAATCTTATATACGTTCTCTTTAAATCGCGGAGTTCTTTCTGCCCCACCTTGTATATCTTGTGAGGGTATGATTTGATCTTTCTCTCTTTTTCGTCTTGGTACTGCCTCGATAAAGGAGCATATTATATTCCATTTCTCTTTATTGGATAGCATTACTCTCACTACGTTCTCTGGACTTATGCCGCCTATCTCCAGCTGCAGCCTGCTTCTTTCTGCTCTCCATCGTGTGCAGCTAAGAACGTGTGCTCTACGTTGTCATGTGGAGAGTTATTGTACTGGCAAGCTGGGCTCCACACGTTCCCCATCTTATGAAGGTACGCGTTAAAATACCAATGTCCTGTAAGAAACTGAGTTAGGTAGTAGTTGGCTTCTCCATATCTCCGCTCCGACCATTCAGCAACGTTAGTGATTGTTCTCGTTGCCCATCTACCTCTTCTGTTGGAGTTCCAGCGTTCTTTGGTGAGTTCTTTGGCTTCCGCTTTTGCAGCTTATTTTCCCATTTCTGCTTTCTTTTGGAGGATGTAGATTCTCTCCGCTGCTAAGACGTCGATGGGGCTCACTGCCGTAATTACGAGGACTGCAGGCTCTGACAACGTTTTATATGAGCTTGCTTATCGTTGAGCTGCTCTTCTCTGTATTGCCGCCATTCGCTTCCGGTACTTTTCTTGTTTAATCGCATTGGCCCAGATTTCAGTTCCATATAAAAGTATGGCGTGCGTGATTGACATTAGGAGTCGCCGTTTGCTTAATGTGGGGCCTCCAACTTTCGCCATTAACCTGCTCAGCAATGTGGTAATCATTTCGGCTTTTTCTGCCGCGGCACTGTGTTGCGCCTAGAACATACTAACTGGAAAAAAATATTTTTTTATGTTTAGGTATTGGTTATTATGGTCATAACTTACTGTAATATATCGTTTTCTATATATTTTGAATAATGTTAATATGTTATAATGGTAATTGAAAGAAAATAGCTGGTAAAATGTGAAATATTTATTTATCTTTCGATTTGTTCAATAAAATTATATATTTTGCGTATCAAAGTTCAAAACATTAATAATAAGTGTAGCCACTTGAATGTACTATTATATTATAGAGTATGACCCCCTTCATTGAAAATACATGAGTCCAAGACCTCTAGACGTCTTAAGTGTAGCTAAAGTCCTGCCAGACGCGGCAGAAACGCGTACAAAATTCCCGTTTCGAAAAATTTATGTAATTGCACCAAGTTTTCCGGAAACAGGATATTACAATGTGAATGAAGGTTCAAGACGTTTTGGAGACGCTATGGGTTTGCCAGACGAAGTCAAAATTTTGACAAAATGTTCATTTGGAATAATTGGTGTAACCACTTAAATTTGTTTCAAAACTTAGAGCAAGACGCGCTTATTCCGAAGATGTGAGTCCCAGACGTTTTATTTTACTTGCCGCCAAGTCCTTGCCAGACACATTCAAGGAATCGAAATCCGATACGAAATGTATCATACATCCACCCAAAACATACAACTGCACCTTTACTAATTAATGTAACCACACGGAGTATCTCTAAAACACACCCAAAGAATCGAAGCTCACTATAAGCATACATGCCATTTAAAGATTCAAAACGCGTAACTGGACCTTATCTATACAACGTAACCACACGAAACTTGTACAAAGCATAAAATGAAATACAATAAACATGACTACATACGTCCTGGGCGTTTTATTTTTCGCCAGGATCTTGCCACACGCATCCAGAGGATCAAAATCTGCTATAACCACTCATCGTAAAACAAATGGTAAGCTAAGTATTACAGTCAGCAATTTTCTTCTTTGAAAGCTTACCCCGTGCTTTCCAAATTTCTCTCCTGTACGATATGTCTCCTGTGACATAATTTAAGTCAAATTTCGTCGAAATATACTGCAATAATTGGGTGTTTCTTTCGCCTTTCGAATGTTTGACCCATTCATTAAACAACTCAATTTTTGAAATCGTACGAGTGTACGAGTTGTGCAGGATACAAAAGGTACTAAAATGAAGTCTACTTATATGTATAGCTTCCACAAATAGAAAATATAGCCCGCGTACATCGGGATACACATAGTTAAAACTCTACCGAACTTTATACTTCGTCAAAACGGACAGTATTTTATAGGCTAAGCTTGCAATAGTTTTTATAAAACTGTGAAAAACATTTTCTTTATATATAAAATTAGAAAATATAGTAATTACCCTCAATTATTGAATTCATCACTAAAAAAATATATCACTGCTTACTATCAAAAGAGATGTTATAAATTAAGTTAAGCAATTGAAATTGATAAATGCATGAAAACGCATTTCTTTCATTCCACAGCTTTGATTTTTTTTCTGTTCTCAGTAAAGGAGCTTTGGCAAAGAAAAATTCTGTTATCCGGGTCCATGTGGTGTTTTTATCAATATCCAATCAATATTAGGTATAATCACGACAATGAATTTTCTCCACTTACCATGCACTAGACGAAACACAGTGCGCGGCCTTAATGTGCTGCCAGAAGCTGAGTTTTGTATCGAGTCTCAGCCCCAGGTACTTTACTGCCTCCTTTGTTGTTATTATTTCCGAGTTCACTTGAAACTCAGAAATAGTAGGTATTCGTCTTTTTGTCAGCAATCCAATTCCAATTTCTCTGTTGCAAGGCTTAGGCCGTGATCTTGCATCCAGTAGTTAACACGTCTCATGACTTAATTTTGTTTCTTCTGTGCATCCTCTGTGTTTCGTGCAGTAATCACTACGGCAATGTCATCCCCCAACTAGGAAACAGTCGTCGGGCAACTCCGTATGTCAAGTCCCGTCGTAAGAGATGTTCCACAAATCGGGTCCAAGTATTGAACCCTGTGCTGCTCCGGCAGTGGGCGCCGTGGCGTAAGTGGTTAGTGTTAGGATCACTACGCATGAGGTTCCAAGTTCAAATCCCAGAAAACACCAAAAAGTTTTTTCACGGTCCCACCTCTCGCGAGCGTCTGAGAAACATCCGAGAGTATTGTTGCCACGAAAAATCTTCTCAAATCGCCGTTCGGATTCGGCATTAAACTGTAGGGCCCTTCAATTCGTGTGAAAAATATAACGCACACAACATGAGTGGTTGCGAGAAGCTAGGCCGTGGCACTTTAACACGTTCGCGAACAGTTGTTGTTGTTATGTCCCAACAAACCCCACAAAATTCAGCGGCATACCATATGCCGCTCTGTCCGCGAACGTGTTAAAGAGCTGTTGTGCCAAATATTTGTATTTTGCTCCGGCAGTGATTTTTTTCCTACGTAGCCCCTCTGTGGTATCACTTACTGTGTCTCTGTGGTAGTTTTCTACCAACCCCACTAGATCCTCTGGTACTCTAAAAAATGTTTTCTATAGCGTTTAGTATATCTGCCCAAGGCGTTTTTTTTTATATACAACGTTGCTGGCACAACTTTCTTTCTAAAGTGATGGGTTCCCTGCTAGGCTCTCTAAGCGGCCCTAACCACTTCTTCCACAGCTCCTATTGTAGGGTCGTTTTTTCTGAAGTCGTATTGTCTTTCAGATAAATCGCTTGCTCTCTGAACTGCTGCAGTGAGTCAGCATCTTCTCAAACAACTTTTCTGCGGTGTCCAGCAAGCACAGAGGCCTGTATGCCCCCGGTCTCATTTTCCCTTGCTGATTAGTTCCAAACGTTGCATTTCCAGTTTTTGGGAAACGCACCTTCCGCCGGGGACAACTTCGGGCGATTACCTTCAAAACTTCTGCTAGTATACCGTCGGGGCCGGGGCCTTTTTTGTTCGGCATGGTTCTTGCGGCCATCAGCATCAGCTCTTATGCACGTAAGTGTTAAGCTTCTTATTGTCGGTAAGGGAATGATTCTTGCTCACTAATTGGATGTGTAGGGAACAGAACGTTGACGATATTTTCCATTTTATTCGCATTTAATGCTGGACAAGCCGCTTGTTCCCCTAACTTAAGCATAACAACTCTGTAGCCTAAGCACCAAGGGTGGAGAACCATATATGACTTACACGTTACGAAATTATGCAGATGAATATTACTTTATCTACTAGACTAGGAAGTGATAGAGTACAAATTTTGTATGCATTTGCAAAATTAAGTTTTACTTGTTTCTATTTCCTTTACTTTGCAAAAGATTTTTTTTTAAATCAGCAGTTCTCCATAACTTGTCGTGAACAAGAAAATGTTGATACATACGATATTTTTAAAATCACTGATTAGATTAAAACTGGTGTACATATGAGTGGGTCAGAGAAAAAATTAACCAGATAGAGTTCGGCACATTTTGAAAAATTGAGAAAAATTGTGAAGCGGTATATTCATAAGCGGTATATTTATAAGTTAACTTTATGTAATTTCAAGGGTTTGTACCATTAATTCTATCACTGAGACGTTAGAATGACGTAACGCGAGAAAACTTGGACTTGGTGCGCTTATGAACTAAAGGAAAAGGAAATCCCAAATCCATTAATGCGCAGCAGATCCTACCGAAGAAACAGAAAAAAAAACATGAAAACCGCATATTAAAGGTTATCTAAATACGACCCTTATTGTGCTCAGAATATAAAAAAATGTGTTGAGAAATAGTAGCACATTATAAAAATTTGACACAGGGTTCGTCCAATAAAGTATCAGGACTGAACTCATAAAAAAATGAAATGCAGATATATGTACAGTGAATTAGAATTTTCAAAAATATGACTTTGCGATATGACGCTTCGATGGTTTGGTCACGTAGTGCGTATGCCCCCAGACCGGCTTCCAAGACGTGCCATGGTTGCCGTACCATCAGGTAGGCGACTCCCCGGTAGGCCCAAAAATAGATGGTTGGACCAAATCAGACACCTCTCCTGAAGCCATCTAGGGATTCCTCCTGATGAGTTGGAGTCAATGGCGGATGATCGAGAAGGATAGTGGGGGTGGATTGGGTGGCGTTTTTGTTTACTGCTGGTGTTTAACCAGTGTCTCCATCATATTCAGCGACGTGTGACAGGGCGCATTGTCGTGACGGAGCATCCAAATATCGGCGATATCCTTTTGGGCGCGGCGGACCCTAATTCTCAAAAGTTCGAGCACTGCTGCGTAAAATTGAACGCAAAATTTAATGGCACAGCTCTGTTCGATGGTTCGCTACAATGTTATGACAAACATCCGAGTGTATTATTGTCATGAAAAAGTTTTTCAAAACCAAAATAGAAATTGCCCATCGGATACGGCTCAAAACTGTAGGTCTTTCCTTTCGTACGAAAAATATAACGCATGCAACACGAGTGGTTGCGAGAAGCAAGAAGTCCTAGGTTCTTCATGAGTTATTGCGCCAAATATGTATGTATGTAACAGGGCTACTTTGGTTGTAGAGCATTTACCTGCCCTCCGTGGTCTTATTTGCCAGAGAAACCTCCCAAAACTCCATTGCATTGTTGGCAGGCTAAGGAGAAACACGAAAACACCACGCCGGATGCTAACAACCAACCGCGGCTTATGATTCGTGGATTGGCGACACATGCAGACGTGCACAGTTTTCCGTTCCCTTCATAGCGAGAGTCTACTCCTGCCATCTATGAGAGATCTAGTCAATCTATCTCGATTTAAAAAAAAATGACTTGATTCACTTTTGCTCTGACCCGCTCATAGAATTACGATAACGTTTACCGTTCACCGTAACAGTGTAAGAAATACGGCCAGATGACTCCACCAGCCCAAAAAGTGTGCCAAACAGTGACTCGTTCTGGGTGCATACATTTTTCTTGAATGACTTGTGGATTCCCTACCAATGGCGAACCGCACAGGCGGATCAGAAGAAATGCAGTGAAGTGGGAGGGCTATGATCGCTTGTTTTCAGATCATAAACTCGCCGAAATAGGAAAAATACTTCTGGATTCCCAGTACCAAAATATGGCGGTTTTGCTTGTTAACATATCCGTTTAGGTGGAAATGTTCTTCAATCGCTGAAAGCACATACATATATATATATTTTTTTTTGAATTGACATCAACTGCTTGTTGTTGAAGCATCCAATTGGTAAATATACAGATCTGCGAATTGTCTGGAAGCTTCACTTCCTATGTCAATTCAATTTTGTAGGCGTGTAACAATAAGTTTTTTTTGTTAACAATCGCTAGTGGTACTGTAGAAAAGGTTCACTTGCTGTGCACGACGACGAATTGAGGTTGTCGGAACCTAAGTTACTCTTTCTTTTACAACAGCAATATATTCGGTCGAACGGCATGGACGCGCGTTTTCATGTTTCGCACCGACCTAGATTCTTAAAATGTCTGCACCAAACGGTTAATTTCTGTCTCAGACGGCCGCTTAGATTACCAAATTACACAATGCGCGAAATGTACTGCTTAATTTTTCTTAAAAAAGAAATAATCAAATGTAGAATATTACACTGGAATAAGTTTTATATTTCCAAAGTAACTCGACACATGCCTGCTTATATATATATATTTTTTTTTTTTTTGAAAACAATTTCATTTAATTACACGTACCATCCACTAAACAATAATTTAAACTAAGAACTTTAAAACGTCTTTTCCTATCATATCCTACAGGATTCTCGCTAATACAACTAATCAGTTGCAATCCTCAAATTAATAATGGTAAAACCTTGTCAGCATCAATTTATATTTATTTTGTTAATTGACAAACAGCTGCTTACAACAGGCATTGAAATTGTCCTACAGTCACGAAAATGCACACAGTCATACAGAAGTCTCGCATCTCGAGTTTGAACCGTTGCCATTAGGAACACATTCCTTCCGTGACGAAATAGTATGAAAATACTCCAGCTACGATGACTTACACTTAATTAATGGACAAAATCCTTTAATAGTATCACAGTATCATGTCTTCATAATCGCATCCAACAAATCACAAGGAAATGACACGAAACCGACTGGCAAAATAACTCCTGTGAGCTCATTAGGGTTAGGCAAAAAGCCGTCAACACGATTCAATTGCAATTTCCCCAGCAAATGCAAATCTGCATAAACTCCCATCACATTCGCATCCAGAGCGTCATTGACACCCTCTCAGCCGAAGGAGTACAGGAGCAGCAGAAGCCGAAGCAGAAGCGGACCAATGTACACCACGTTCGTCATCTGTTTCGGGTGCATACAGGCAGCCACACCATAGCATGACTATGATTCTGCATCTCTGTAGTCTGCACACGTCCCCAGTTCCTCTGCGGCTAATTTCTGCGACTGACAAAAACAAATTTTGTTTCTTTTGACGGTGAAATTCGCTGCTGCTTCTGGATCGATCATTAGTCAGCGGCTGAATGCGGTCATCGATTATGTTCTTCTCTGACACGGTAGATATAGTCTTTTGACCGAGCGCTAGCGATCCTCTCGTTCCGGAGATCCATGAGTGTGGTGTTGAAGAGTAATGATTATCTGTGTTGTGTGGAGCGACTATTGCAATTACTCCATATTAAAGAGTTTGTTCGTTTTTTGCCGCACTACAACGAGGCATTACTTTTCAGCTGAGGACACGCTTTCGATTTATCATGAGGTGAATTCAAGAACGATTTCAAAGCATGTTAACCGATTAAAATAATTCTTCCTACTGATTAATTATACAGTACAGTGTACATTGTATACTCAGAGTATTACAAGAATTGTGTACATATATTTTGAAGCATAATTATAATTAAGATGGAACCAGTTACGAATTATGTACTACAGGGTGATCAGATAAGAACGATAGGAAGAAAAATTGAAATAAAACAACAACGCTGTGAGATATAAAATTGTTTCTGGCAGCGAAGCGACAGCGATCGTTGGAGGAATCCGTGTCGGATCCGAAAAGAGCCAAGCTACACAACACCACTACCTCTTTCAGGCCATCCAACGTTACCTCGAAGTCCTACAGCGACGTTCATCATGTTAGTGCTAGCGGTCATCGACAAAAGTGATGCGGACGGATCAATCGCCGCTGAAAAATGGAAGATGGTTCCTTCACGGATACTTTCAGTGTTCCTCGACATAATGAAGGAGAATCCAGGTCTTCCTACTAGATGCTGCGATGGCGGATGGCACCAGCGTCATGTTAAGCTAAACGCGTGCGAAGATCAAAAGTCATACGACCTATATAAACTTCCTATAGGCAAATTAGGGGAGGTATGGCCAGGTGCTCAGCTTGAGGTTGTTGCAAGGGAAGATATCCCGGGTAGACAGAGAACTCGCACCGGATCCCAGCCGGACCCTCCAACCCGGATACGATCCTTCAAATCCGGCAAGTCTGTAATCCCGAACTTCCGATGTACAATTGGAAAGCCGCTAAGCTGTACGAGCCAAGAGATCCGTATATACCATATGTGCACTTATTGTCATCAATAATGAATCTCTTGCTCCTTTGGCAAAGACTGAAGGTGTTGTCTACTACGGCTTTGACCCTTTGACGAATTGTTAGAATCGGACTTGGAAGCCCTGAATACCACAGTGGTGAAGGTTCCTCAGCCTGATTGTAGCGCTAATGCTGCAGTTAGTTCATATTAAGCTCCACCACTCAATTCCGGGTTCTGCCGGCTTTCTTCTCCGTCTCTCAAAAGACAGCGAAGATATAGTCTTGGTCCAGGAACCTTGGGTTGTGGACAATTTGATACGTTGACTCAAGACTCCTAACTAGTACATCCTGTATGTGCACGACGAAGGTAAACCCAGAGCGTGTAAAAAGTAACCTAAATGTAACTTTACTTCCTAATTACAGCGACCGAGATACAACCGCAGAGAGAATAGAAACACCCAGCGGCTCTTACTTTTCGGTGTCGGCGTATCTCGCCCATGGTAACATGGAGGCAAACGACTGGTCTCATTATAGGATGCGGTACTAACGCTCACGATACTGTATGGGGCAGTTCCGATATCAACAAAAGCGGTGAGCTACTTTTCGATTTCATTGTAAGTACAAACCTTTTTTTGTGCAACATAGGTAAAGAGCCTACTTTCGTCACCAGAAATAGGCAGGAAGTATTGGACATCACCCTTGCCTCCGATAGTATCGTCAAACGCATCAAGAATTGGAAGGTGTCTAGCGATATAGATATCTTCAATTCTCTCTACACGTAGATTCAATTAGCTCGCCAGTTTTGAGGAATTATCGTAAAACTCATTGGCTCACGTTTAGGTCAACTTTAAGCAATTTAGTTACCTCAGATCACCCTAATCGCCTCTGCAACCCCCAAGAACTTGATCGCATGGTTGAGGACTTAACCTCAGCCTTAAATACAGCGACGACTTCTTCCTGCCCCTTGATTTAACCCAGGGGCAAGAAAAAGCCGCATTGATGTATTGCAGGTGTAGGTCATTTAGGAAATAATTATAGAAAACTTTTTAATAATGCCAAAAACACAAGAGACGCGGTAGATTGGAACTTGTACAAGGCATCCCTAAAAATATACAAAAAAAGCGTAAGGAAAGCAAAACGATATTCTTAGCGACTCTTCTGTGGTAATATAGAAGTAGCCTCTGAGGCATCTAGGCTGATAAAATCCTCTCTTCAAATCCAATAACACCCTTAAGAAAACTGATGGGTAATGGACGACTTACAGCTAAGATTCGCTAAATTTACTGTTTGACACTCATTTCCCAGAGGAAATTCGGATCACACGTCAGTAAGGAATTTCCAATGTTGGTCAGGACCTTTCAATAAAGATGAAGGCGGAGGAGCCCTTAATGGGCCAACGGCAGCGCTCGTACTCCCGTAGTGGACTACTGGCACCGGTGTACCCGGCCCCTCGTCCTAGAGGAATAATTAAGGAACTGGCCCTCCAGGTTGGAGGTTGTGCCGTCGGGGTAACTTCTCTACCACGTAAAAAACCCATGGTTCCGAAACAACCAAAACCCTCGGATAAGGATGGTTCAACTAATGACGACTCCAACAAACGAAATAAGGACAACGATCTTCGGATCTGTACGTGGAATGTTCTGTCCCTTTACAGACCACGTGCAGCCGAACAACTAGCAGAGGCCCTAGACTACTACAAAGCAGATATTACCGCCATCCAGGAAGTGCGATGGGATGGGCCGGGCAAAAAGAGGATGAAAAACTGTGACATCTACTACGGTGATTGCTACAGAGGCAACAGGCAACGCTTATTCGGATGCGGATTTGTCATACGCGGGAGACTTAGGCTAGAAGTCTTAAGCTTTCGACACGTGAGCGAGCGTATTATGACTATCCGGATCAAGGCTAAATTCGATAACATAAGCCTAATATGTGTTCATGCCCCCACAGAAGAAAAGGACCCTGCCACCAAAGAGTGTTTCTACGAGCTCCTCGACAAAACGTATGAGCAATGTCCTAAATACGACGTTAAAATCGTATTGTGCGATTTTAACGCCAAAATAGTAAAGGAGGACGTCTTTGGTAGGGCAGTCGGTAAGCATGGCCTGCACAACACCACGTCTGATAACGGACTAAGGCTAATTGATTTCGCTGTGGAGCGAAATGTCACCATAGCAAGCACATGGTTTCCTCATCTCGATATTCATAAGCAGACATGGCGGTCCAATGATCATGTAACGATCAACCAAGTTGATCATAGTGCGATCGACGCAAGGCATGCCTCCAGTATTCTGGATGTCCGGACCTTCCGAGGGGCCAAAATAGACTCAGATCACTACCTTGTTGTAGCCAAGGTACGAATGCGGATATCCCCATCTGAGCAACAAAGAAGAATCACTGTGAGAAAATTTAACGTCGAAAAGCTACAATCGCAAGAGACCACCAGACTCTTCGCTGAACGCGTATCCCGAAATCGCTCAATCACCCCTATGCCGCCAGCATCAAGTGCCGAAGACCAGTGGCAATGCTGCCAACATGCCATCAGAAACGCCGCGACTGATGTGCTGGGTCTCGCTCGCCCACCATCGCGAAACCCCTGGTTTGACGAGGAATACCGGCGAGTGCATGCAGCAAAACAAGAGGTATACAAAGCGGCACTGCAAAGGAAGACGAGAGCTGCTCGTGAGCTCTACGACCAAAAGGGACGGGAAGAACATCGGCTTCTCGAAAAGAAAAAGAAAGAGCATGAGAAGCGCGCCTTTGAGAATATCGAGAGTTTATACTCCAGGAACAATGTACGGAAGTTTTACCAAAAGGTAAAAAGAACGTGTCAGAGAAGCAATACCCGTACACCTGTAGAGATGAAAATGGAAACCTCGTAGTGGAATCACAGTCGGTGCTGAGAATATGGAAAAACTACTTCTGCAGACTGTATAACGGCGACGAGGACCAACATCCCGCTGTCAGGCAGAATGAACCATTCAACATTGAACTTTTCAAGGCAGCTGGGGATGAATAGGTAGAGTGCATACACCAACTCATCTCTAAGATTTGGTCAGACGAGTGTATGCCTGATGAATGGAATCACAACATCGTTTGCCCGATCCACAAGAAAGGAGACCCCCTCAACTGTGTCAATTATAGAGCTATCAGTCTCCTCAACATCGCATACAAGATCTTTTCTGCGATATTGTGTGAACGCCTGAAACATTTTATGAACAGTGTGATTACATGCCAGGAAAGTCCACCATCGATCAAATCTTCACACTTCGGCAGATCTTGGAGAAAACCCAAAATTCCAAATCAATACTCACCACTTCTTTATCAATTTCAAGGCCGGCTATGACAGCATCTACAGAGAAGAGCTTAATGGGGCCATGTCTAGTTTTGACATCCCCGCCAAACTTGTCCGTCTGTGCAGGCTGACGATGGAGAACAGTCGCTGCTCCATCAAGGTCAGTAAAGACCTCACCGAGACGTTTGATGTTGCGCTGTCATGTGACTTCTTTAATATTGTACTTGAACGGATTGTGCGGAACTCACAAGCCAACACCGGAGGCACAATCTATTACAAGTCTGTACAACTGCTTGCATACGTCGACGATATAGACATTAGCGGAATAACTCAGCGGGCTGTCACCGATGCGTTTGCAAGCATTGAGGCGGAAGCGGCCGAAATGAGTTTAGCGATAAACGATGGCAAAACCAAGTATATGCTGTCAACAAGAAGGGAAAGCCAAAACCGACGAATTGGACAAAACGTCACCGTGGGCAGCTATAACTTCGAGGTAATAAGGGACTTTGTCTACCTTGGCTCTGCTATAAACTCGAAAAACAAGATCAGCGCAGAAATCAATCGAAGAATAACTCTTGCCAATCGCTGTTTTTTTTTTTTTTGGCTTATGAGGCAATTCAACAGTAAAGCCCTATCTCGAACTACTAAGGAGACTCTGTATAAGACCCTGATCATCCCAGTCCTGCTTTACGGCGCTGAAACATGGACTTTATTAAAAGAGGTTGAAGATATCCTTGGTCGGTTCGAGAGAAAAATTATTCGTAAGATTTTCGGTCCCGTTTGCGTTGACGGGTTTTGGAGGAGAAGATTCAATCACGAACTATACGAGCTATACAGCGACATCGACCTAGTCAAAAAACTGCGTATTGGACGGCTGAGATGGCTAGGACATGTAGAGCGAATGGACACCAACGCTCCAACCCGCATAGTCTTCGAATCTAACCCCGAGGGACGACGAAGTAGAGGGAATCATCGCCGTAGGTGGAACTGTAGCGTCACCTAAGTAAGTTAGTACTCATTTCTCAGGCAATTCCCAAGTTGTTAGCAACATGGTTTTTAACAGACCATCTGCACATGTAACCAACTCCTCAAACCCGATTACACAGAGCAAACTCCATTGTGCACTACATAGCTTCAAACCATATAAATCCGCGGGACCAGATGGCATAATACCGACCGAGTTGCAGAAGTCATCGGATGTAATCTTGCCGATGCTTGAGACAATTTTTAAAAGTTGTCTAAACCTGGTATATATCCCAAAGATAAGGAGAGAAGTTAAAGTTGTCTTCATACCCAAAGCGGATAAATGCTCTCACATAAATCCAAAACATTAGACCTTTTAGTCTGTCATTATTCCTCTTAAAAAGATTGGAACGACTGATTGATTTCCATTTACGCAACAGTATATTGATAAGAAACTATTGTCGGCGGCCCAACATGCTTATTGCAAAGGTAAATCAGTGAAGCCGGGATTACGCTCACTGGTGCGTAATACTGAATATTCCCTGTTTCATAAGGAGTATGCAATGGTTGCTTTTCTGGATAAAGAAGGCGCTTTCAACAACGTCAATGTATCAGCGATAGCAGATGCACTATCTGACCTGAAGGTTGACAGCTCACTTTGCATATTGATTAATCGACTGCTTAATGGTCGGATTATCAACTCTAAGCTGGATAGAACGTCTACCAGAAGGTCTGTCAGTAAAGTTCTATCCCCCCTTTTGTGGAATTTGGCTATCAATGAGCTACTGGTAATCATGGAAGGCGAGGGATGCACGGCGATCGCTTATGCAGATGATGTTGCTTTGGCTGTCTCCGGAAAGTACCTAAGTACTCTAAAAGAACTTCTACAAAGCGCTTTAAACATGCTCAGTATATGGGCGGTTCGCTGTGGTTTGGGTGTAAACCCCCACAAAACTGACCTAGTGTCTAGTACCCTTCTCTAGGAAATATAAAATTCCATTAGTCGACCCTCCTTCTCTCAATGGTATCAGCTTAACTTTCTCTGACGCAGCTAAATATTTGGGACTCATTCTGGGTAAGTAATTAAGCAGAAAACCTAATATTAAAGAAAGAGTAAAGAAAGCTACAGTAGCACTTTCCTTTTGCAAAAAAGCTATTGCGAGTAAATGCGGTCTACAACACTGAATCACTCACTTGCTCTACATCTCAGTCATTAGAACAATACTTACATATCTACATACGGGATGGTTGTCTGGTAGACAGCTTTAGAAAGAGCTATAAATCGCGATTAACTAAGTAAAGAGTGCTTATACAAACGCTTATATATAAGTGTATAAGCCTGCTCTCATATAAGCGTTTATAGTATCTGTTATATGCATTTTAAGAGAACTCCTAAATGAAAACCGGAACAGAACAAAACTCCCAGAACAGCACTCCCAAGAGCCAATGGAACATGTTTGGGAGTGCTTTTTCTGTTTGGAACACCAATGTTCCAATGGAAAACAACATATGTTCAGTTTTACTTATCGAAAGGTTTCATATGTCAGCTTAATAAAAGGATATATAATTGATAATTTGTTAATACCGTAAAAGATACAGCCGCGCTTTTCCGTGACAAGCATGTTTTATGCACCATAGGTATACTTTAATTCTGTATATTATTATTAGCTTATTTGATTGATCCTGACTTTGGCGGTGTTACTTTTAATCTGCTCCAATACTTTAGTTTTACTACCTTCGGGAATGGGTTGAATTTTAACGGCCGTATATTTGAACCATTATTTATCACCACAATTACTGTAGTCAAACGTATCCCGACTTTTAACGATAGGCGACCTAATGCTTAACACTCGTGTATGCATGCACGTGGGGTTTTATGTTCGTTATCTTATTAAACGAATTCTGCTTCTGGTCACCTCACCTTTTCTACACCCTAGTGTGAAGTTATAGTACAAAAGAATGTGGAGTGAATTATAGCAGCACACCGTTTAAAAATATTTATGCATATTTTGAAGTTCGATTCCCTCTGCATGGTCGTATCGACTGGTGAAAACGGTTAAGGTCATACATATCGTCGATCCAAATGCAAAGTATCGAAAAATGAAAAATGTATCGAAAGCGTAGCGTAGTTAATAATTAATATTTGGAAAAACACAACAATTAGCCTGTAACGTACATACAATGACGAACAAAAAAGCATTGATTGTTCTATTTATTTCATGTACAGATATGCAAGATATGCCTTTCCTAAAAACCAGGGATTGTATCATTCGATAGTTTGCATTTGGATTTTATCATTCGATAGTTTGCATTTGGATCGACGATATGTATGTTACGTATAGTGTTAATTGCGGAGCAAAGCTGTCAAACTGGTTTCTGCCCATTGTACTAGCAGGCATGAACCTTTCTTTGGCACAGTGATTGGAAAAGCGTTAATATCAATCATTTTGGGCTTTTGGTTGCGGTTCCTCGATGGAGCTTGAACCTGCAAACATGGGTACCAAGTAAACTCACTATCTACTGCTCCATTGTGCCCATTCCTGCGATATTATCGGAGTCGAAGAGACTAGCTTCGGAGAAATCGAAACTATTATAATCATGGTGATTATACATAGGCTCAGACTTCTTCCACAAGCTCCAAAATAAAATTATCTTCCGAAAGACCAACCGACCCGATTATTGTTTTTCTCGGACAGCCAAGTAGCACTCAGTGCGCTCACTTCCAGCTTCTTTCCCTTACCTTCACCAGACACAATAAAGTCAAACTCGGCTGAATTTTTGGTGATCAAGGCATTGAAGGCAATGTGTTAGCTTGTTCCTGTTGGCTGAAATACCCCCTTAACAAGCTAAATCTATTTCCAGAAACTAAGTACCGCCTCTGTCGAGAGGAGGAGAAAACCTCAAAGCACATTATCTGTGAATATCTGGCACTATGTTACTCTGGTTAAGACAACGTATCTATAATAGACAGTTACTCACCATCGTGGAGTTTAGGGACTCCTCTTCTAAGGACTTACTTATCTTACTTATCGTGATGTAGAGATGCGCCTGGTTAAAAGAGAAATAAAATTATGGTTGGATGATTGAATGACCTTAACAAAGTAAAATACCCCGTTTCCAAATTGTCGGTTAAATGCAATCAATAATTTAAGAAATAATCAAAAGAGACATACATATGGTATACACATGAAGAAAAAAGTGACAAAGTCTTGATATAAGTACTAGCTGCCAGCGTATGTTTGAATTCTTGTTTATAAATAATTCAAAGATTTATTCATTTGTCAGCTACTGTTGTAAAAATGTCGGCTTTTTGAAAACTGTCAAAAAGATACACAACGATACATGTGATCGCTATAGCCCGGTTATCGTGCAACTTTGTCGATGGAAAACGAAGGAATTCGATGGGCTCTTTCATCCCAATTGAAACATCTTGACTAAGCTGACGATGTATGCTTACTCTCTCACAGAATTATGAACCTCACCAAATGACCGCAGATATGGAGAAGGCGGCAGGCGTCGTAGGGCTGAAAATTAAGGCGGCAAAACTAAAGTTATCAGCCTTATAACAAACTCAATAGCTCAAATAAGGATTGCTGGAGAATGTGGCACAGAACAGTTGAGAAGGATGCACGGCAATTGGATTGAGGAGAGCTGAGACACATGACCAGAAACCGTACACGATGGCGCATAGTCTCAGTGGAGGCCTTAGGGCCTATTAAGGGATACAGGACACAAGTAAAGTAAGAAAGCAGAGCCTTTAGGTCAAATTTGTTCACTGCAAATTTTCAACTCTGGTTCTAGCACGTTCTTTTCGTGCTTTGACTTAGTTCAGTCCTTTGTGGTACAGACTTCTAAAATGCAGACAATATAACCGAACCAAAAAAAAACAGGGTAAAAAATGTGTAAGTGATAAGTGTAGATGTAGATGTATGGTTGGTGAGGTGCAAGTGCAATGTCACCTGTAATAGATCTATTGGGCGGCCAAACTGAAAATCTTGTCGATGACGTGCTCGATTTAGAGCTCTTCTTCTAGTCCAGCTGCTTTGATGAGCCGGAGTACCTGAAGGTAGATCCGACTCCGACAAGAGATAGGCACCTACATATAGGTGATGTCTTCTTTTGCGGATTAATGCATCGCATTCCATAAGAAGGTGTGCTGGTGTTTCTGCGAAATCCGTCCAAAATCTGCAGTGCCCGTTCCCTTTTATTCCCAGTTTCCAAATGTGCTCCTTGAGTCTGCAGTGACCAGTTAGCATACCTGTCAAGATGCGAAGTCAATTCTTGCTAACTCTTAAGCAGCTTCTGCTTCTTTTCTGGTTGTAATTTCGAACAAGTTCTTTCACCTGTCTTAATTAGAGGCTACCATCCCAATGTTTGACGCAGTCCAAAGAACGGAGTGTGTAAGCTGTTTCTGGCTAGTGCATCCGCTGCTTCATGTCCTAGATCGCATGAACCTCTGCAGTGGGGAGTTCCAAGAGATTTATTTAGTGTATCCGCTCTTGGGCCCGTATAAGCCCACCCCACCCAGATGTTTTCAATCTATCTAATTTGTTATTTGAATGGGTACTTATCGGACTCGCTGCATTAATTTTTTTTATTGCTCAGCTTTGAGTCAAAACAGTATCTCTTGACCATATCGTCCAGATGCAGCACCGATTTCGTTCTTGCTCTTCGTTTGCAATGCATTTTGTTTTTCCGACGCCTTCTTTGAATATTTCCTTTACGACCTTTTCTAGCCTTAGTGCTGCTGTGGGATCTGTTCGCATGGCTCCTGTTATGCACATGCAGGATAGTCATTGCGCTTTCCCGAGGGATGTCCTCGTCGTACTTAGCCTTGTTCTGCTGACCCATGTCACTGCACCGTATGTAATATGTGTTTGACTATCATCATGTACAAGTACATCCACCTCAATGAGGCTGGGCTGCACGCCCAGGTTTTACTTGAGATTTTCCTGCACAGCATAATTGCTCTAGCGGATTTGATTACAACAGCTTCTATATGTTCCTTCCATAGAAGTTTGATATCTAACATTACCCAAAGATACTTGGCATGTTTTTGTGGGTTAGCTCTAATCCCTTCCAATAGGATATGTTGCATACGCTTCAACTGCCTTTCCTTGGTGAAAGGTAGCGCAGTGATTTTGCTTGGGCAGACTCTTAAACCTACCGTTTCACACCATTTCTGTGTGCTTCTTAAACCCCTTTGCATTATTTCGCAAAACGTTTGTTCAAATTTCCCTCTTGCAATAGTGACTATGTCATTGGCATCTATGTATGTACATAGTTGGCACTTAATGACGGCATCTCTCAATTCTTGCTATAGCTGATAAGTTAACATATAGTTTGAGGAAACAAGCATACTGCAATTGAAAAGGCAAGTAGAAGAAGATCCTATGTAATATTTTTAAATTTTTTTATTTGAATACATTGACGATGCTTCGGATCATTACTCTAAAGTATGGATTGACTCCTAGAGCTATCTTGCGGATAATTTGGAAGTTACAGAGGTGCAACAAATTATTATGGGAAAAGTAGCAGTAAAACAACCTAAACTGCGATTATCTCAAAAAATGGGTAATGTCACATAGGCCTTTCTCCCACTCGCCACTTCAATTGGAAGTAAAGTTAAATAGAAAGGAGATGGTAGAGCGAGTTTTTCCAACAAAATTTTGTCGAAATCTAGGGTTGTTACGTTGTTTTAATCCGGCTGTATATTATATTATCTTTGCAGCCCTTACAGATATGAAATAAGGTATAGGTACTGTTGCCAGTTACATGAATTCGTTGCCAGATACTTGATTAGTTATCTTGTGGCATGTGTCCAAACTATCCCAAATGCGAAATTTTAACTAAATCGTTACCGCCGTCTTTGAGAAAATTAAAAAAAAATTGTAAAATGGCATGTTCAATTTGCGGGGCTGGAAAAAAAAAATTACATTTCTTGTCGTGGTATTAGATCCACAGGCTTAGGCTATAGATACAGATAGACAGGCAGACAAAGAAATGTGCAATTTTGATTCGCTTAATATCCTCGTCGCGAACAAAACAAGCACCGCTACGCGCGGATAGCGTGTTACTGCTCCAAAAATGACGGGTAGCTCTTTTGTCTAGCGATTTGCATTTCAGTGCCGAAAAAAAACATATATTTATAACCTTTGTCGCAAGTGAAGCGAGTCCACCCCTTATTCATAACTTCCTGCAATAGGCATGCCAAATTTATAGCTTCATTATGCTATTCTAAAGCATGAACCCACCGTCAGTTATCAATGGAGCAGGCGTATTCATTTCAGTTTTCATGGCTTACTTCTAGTAGAATATACATTCTGTGACCACAATAAATGCAGACTGCATTTTC
Source organism: Brachypalpus laphriformis (assembly GCA_945910035.1). Taxonomy (NCBI): domain Eukaryota; kingdom Metazoa; phylum Arthropoda; class Insecta; order Diptera; family Syrphidae; genus Brachypalpus; species Brachypalpus laphriformis. Next base: position 132,551,035 of record OX246756.1, read on the forward strand.
ATTGTCTTATGGTAATTTGATATCCTTTGCTATTACCATTTATGGAAAGTTGATTCGTTTGGATTCAAATTGCAGTGACGGTCAATCGTAGTCAAATTGTAAATTGTGATGCCATGATTGCCGAGAAGGAGGAGTGTTTCTTACAAGCCTACATTTCCAGATTTCACAACCACTCAATTGCAGTCGAATGCCGATTTATGTGTCTGATTTACAAAGTTTTGCAACGCGTTTATGTAAAAACACAAGAAACATAATTATTCAGCTTTCCAAAGTGTGTATGTAAAACACGAGTCAAACTGAAGTGATGTATACTCCGTGGGAAAGGGGGTATAAGCCCACTAGATATGAAACCTACCAACTATTTACTCTCAGACTGTTACTTGACAAGTCCGAATGTACCTATGTATCTACAGCTTTTTTTGTGGATTTTGAGAGGCCATACCATCGGCTTCCTCGAAGCCAGTCAGAAGTATTCTGCACTGTGGAGGCTGGACTCCGCCAAGGGTGCGTTATGTCACCTCTCCTTTTCATTATACGAATATCTATGGACTTATGTTGCAGGGCAGCCGTGAAGGAGAATGTTTCAAATTGGAAGATTTATGACTGCGTACCCATTAAGTGCACTCTGTGTGTTAGCGGATCCCTATTAAAATAGCTGAACATTTGTAAGTTCCACTATTCGGAGTCTTATTCAAGACTGATGGGAGTAGTAATACCGAGTAATCCTATAAAATTAGCCAGGTAGGATAAACTATATATAAGCTTGGTTGATGTGTTACAAAGAAAGTTTAGTATTAAAGCTAAGTTATAGTTCTTTGCCTCAATATTAGCTCAAACTCTCATCCGTGGTCTTGAAATCTGGCTAGCCACCTAGGGTATAAGATCATGGATGCCAGGTACCGCAATGAGATTCGTGCATGGTATTGCTGAAATAACTCTCAGAAATCGAATGAGAAACGCTAGAGCACGCGAGGTAGCTACTTCTTCACTAAGTTGGATGATCTACGTCACATCTTAGAGACCTACCTATCTGTGTGGTTCAGAACTAGAATTTCAATTTCCGAGCTGACAGACCATCTGAAATTTATATCCTTAACGAAATAAGTGAAAACCCAGCACGTTTTCTTTGCAAGTTCCTAGGGTAAAATAAAAGAGGCACAATGGACACTTGTTGGTCTAAGTGAGTAGTGACTTCCTTCACAAGGCTTCCTTCTACCTTACTTCTAACGTAACGCGAGGCACTCAATGTTGAGCAGCATGATAATGCTATTTACGGTTAGATTTTATATGGCTAGAAAACTTGTAGAAAAATGTATCTGACTTTAGAAGAGATGAGTGAATTTCACAATTTATTCAAAACCTAAGTGGAAAGCGTCAATAAAAGTGAACATTTTTGAAATTGTCAGAGTGCTAGAGGAAGGTCAACCAGAGTGCAGTTCTTAAGCTATATGGGATATATGGCAAAAATGATAAAAACATACGGAAAAGTTTCAATTCGCCAGGAACGGATTATAAGCTTTGGGGGTGGTGCTGTATTATTAAAGTTTCCTATTTATTTTTATTTTTTTTCTACTTATCCCCCAATGAAACTTTTTATGATATCTGGCAAAAATATTGAAAAGACATTATTGAAAAAGTGAGCGAACTTAAAAAGCTTACACTTGTGCTGGCTCGGTTTCTGGAAGGATTACTTATAAAATTTCATAATCCAAGCTCAACATTTGACGCCCAGAAACTGGGAATCGACAGATGGATGGGCAAATGGACACACCGACATTACTTAATCGATTGTGCTATTACTACTGAACATTTATGTACTCGTACTTTATGGGATCTATTTCCATTACTTCTCTATGTTTCAAATTACTTAGCTAATATATGTTTGTACTCTCTGAGATTTGGTATACACAAATTGTGCATACGAGTATGTAGCTATCATATAAAATTATAAATCAAATATTCAAAAGTGCTTTGCATTGGCATATATTTTCTCACCATGCAATTATTCAAATAAGATATTGTCCAGCTAATCCGAGATAATTATTACGGGTGGTACTTCAGAGTATCGAATAGTTCCGACTATGTGCATATATGTTAATTTTTTTTTTTCCTCTTGTACAACCCATGCCCGAGTCGCAACGACACTGCGACCTGAAAGATCTATTGTATCGGAGGGTTGGAGTTAATCTAACAGACGTACTACCTCGCTTATGAAAGTGAGTATGTCCTTAGTAGCGGAGTATTTCAGTTCCACTGAAGTAAGTATCTCCTTGTGGAGAATACGTTTCCTTAACCAGTGTAGTTCCGGGCATTCACAAAGAATGTGTTCGGAGGTTTCATCCTCCTCTAAACAGAACCGACAGTCCTTCTCTTGGCACAGGTTCATCTTGTTAAGGTGGTATCTCAAGCCGCAATGGCCAGTAAGAAAGCTCACAAGCTTCTTAATGCTTTCCCTATCTAAGTTAAGGATTTCCTTATAGGAGTAAGGCTTGATTAATCGTTTGGATTGTCTTAGACCTGGCCCACTAGTCCAGTGGTCTAGAGAAGTTAGTTTTCCCATTCGTTAATCAGCGTTGTAGCTGTCGCCCAATTGACGCCACAATAAGGTTCAGGACCTATGAACACAGATTCTGAGCCAGCCCTAGCAAGCTCATCTGCAGATTCGTTGCCCACAATCGCTTGGTGTCCGGATACCCAACCGAGTTGTACCCTGTTGTATTTGGCAAGGTCTTGTAATGCATCGTAGCAGCATTTCACGGTTCTGGAGTCCATTTGGTTGGACGACAGTGCACATAAGTGCTGCTTGGCTATCTGAGAAGATATGTATTCTAGCGCCTTTGATCCCCTTGCGGAGTTTGTGTCTGGCGCAAATCTCAATGGCATGGATTTCAGCCTGAAACACAGTAGGAGTCGTACCCATAGGTACCGAAATCTTTGTGTTGGGCCCAAAAACCCCAGCTCCAACTCCAGAATCCATTTTCGAACCGTCGGTGAACCAGACCAGACTTCTAGAGTCCAGTGTTGGAGCACCATTGGACCAGTTTTCGCGGTCCAATATTTCAACCTCGAATAGCCTACCAAAGCAGTGCTGCCTGACCATAATATCTGGTAAAGTGCAAAACATGTCTCTTTTAGGGATTGAGTTGGGTATCTTTAAATGTCCCACAAGGTCACCTGGTTTATACTCGTGATCTAGCTGAAGCCTGATGGCATATCTAGCAGCCATCTTCCTAATCAAGATTGGTAAGGGTGTAACCCCAACAATAGCTTCCAGAGCTGTCGTAGGGCAGGTGCGCATCGCACCTGCAATGCCAAGACAGGCAATTCTTTGCAACTTCTGCAACTTGTTTGCCGTTGTCTGCTGGAGATCTTTTGGCCACCAGACGATGGCCGCGTATGTGATAATAGGTCTAACCATCATTATGTACAACCAATGTATCATCTTAGGAGAGAGACAAGCTCTGCCGTATAGGCGTTTACTGGCCCACAATGCTCTAGTAGCGGGCTGAGTGGCGGACTTGATATGTGAATTCCAATTAAGTCGTTTGTCAAGAATTACACCAAGATATTTGACCTCGCTGGAATAAACTAGTGTGGTGCCTTTGATTGTAATAGGTTCAAGGTTGACCTGTGTCTTCCTTGTAAACGGCACTAGAACGGTTTTACTAGGATTGATGGAAAGTCCTTCTTTGTTACACCATTCTACAACTTGAGATATTGCACTTTGCATGACGTTGGAAATTGTCGTGCTGTGTTTACCTCTGATAAAAACCGCCATGTCATCAGCATAACCGACGGTGGTGTAGCCTGATCTGTGAAGATCTACTTACAAGTTGTCGATGACTATAGACCATAACAGGGGGGAAAGAACTCCTCCTTGAGGACAGCCTTTGGCTGCAGTTATGGACACCGACACTCCCCCAGAGGAGGAAGTAATGAATCGACTTACCAGCATGGCCCTGATCCATTGGTTGGTCGATTCTTCAATACCTCTGCTACTGATCGCCCTTGCGATCGAGACGTAACCAGTGTTATCGAATGCGCCCTCGATATCAAGAAATGCACACAAGGCTATCTCCCTTGAACTGAGTGCTCCCTCTATCTTTTTGACGAGATAATGAAGGGCACCTACTGTAGATTTGCCTTTCCTGCATGCGTACTGATTCGAGTGCAGAGGGTTAGACAGATCTAACCGGTCTCTAATATGGATATCTATGAGTCTCTCCATTGTCTTAAGGACGAATGATGTTAGACTTATAGGTCTGTATGATTTAGGCAGCTTGCTAGGCCTATTGCCCGACTTGGGGATGAAGACCACATTAACCTGCCTCCAGGTGGGTGGTATGTATCCCCAATTGTAGCTGGCTCCAAATAAAGCTGTCAACCCCGGCAGGATGAGGTTAATCGACTTTTGGAGAAGTGCTGGAAACAGACCGTCACCGCCGGGGGCTTTAAAAGGTTTGAATGTACCTACCGCCCATTCAACTTTCTCTGGACTGAATATTTTTCCAGATAAACTATTAACTCTCCTGTCCACATAAACCCTGTGGTTAACTGTGTTCGAGTACACATGAGATATGTTAAGAGACGAGCCTGGGAAATGTACCTGAAGTAAGGTTCTAAGTGTATCCACACGGTCCGTCGTGTAGGTTCCGTCATTTTTCTTCAGTAACCCTACACAGTTGACATGATCGTTTGCGAGTGATTTATGGATTCGTGCAGCTGTAGGCATGTCAACGATTGTTTCGCAGCATTTCCTCCAAGCAGCTCGCTTAGATCGTCTCAATACTAGATTGTATTCTGTGAGAGCAAACCTGTATTTGTCCCACCTCTTCGTTCGCTTTGCAGAGTTGAAGAGTTTTCTGACTTTCTTCCTAAGTTCCGCCAGTTGGTCATTCCACCAAGGCACTTTGCGTTTGCTAACATGTGTCTTTGGGACACAGCTGTCGTGGTAGGAATCAAGCACAGTATATTGTTAAGCTGGTATGCAGCTTCATCCAGGTCATACATGTTCATAAGTTCGCATGTATATCAATTGTTCTCGATTCCAAACTACTCGTAAAATAAACGATTTTTGAGACAGAATCATTCGCATCAGTGCAGTCTAACACAAGTTATCGTCAATGAAAGGAAATACGAAGTTTTTTGACGATTCCGCCTTCCGCAAGTTTCTTTCAAACATCCAAAAGCAGTTCTTAGCAATCTTTCCAAACATGTTGGCTATCACGGTATAAAACTGAAGATAAGTTCTATTCGTGCAAAAAATATAACGCATTCAATACGAATGGCTGCAAGAAGCTCAGCTAGCCCTTCGAGGTCACTAGGGGTCAAAATGACCGCAAGCGCAACTTCAAGCCAAAATTACTATACGCTATTGGTGGCCGAGGGGTCTGAGCCCCCGCCCACTATGGAGCTATTTTTTTCCTTAAAGTGTCATAATATTTCAAGAGTATTACCCCAAAATGGGTGGGCACCGTGGCGTAAGTGGTTAGTGTGTGGGATCACTACGCATGAGGTTCCAAGTTCGAATCCCAGAAAACACCAAAAAGTTTTTTCACGGTCCCACCTCTCGCGAGCGTCTGAAAAACATCCGAGAGTATTGTCGTCTCGAAAAAGCTTCTCAAATCGCCGTTCGGATTCGGCAATAAACTGTAGGTTCCTTCCATTAGTGTGAAAAATAAAACGCACACAACATGAGTGGTTGCGAGAAGCTAGGCCCTGGCACTTTAAAGAGCTGTTGCGCCAAATATGTTTATTTTTTTTATTACCCTAAAATTTAATGAAAAATAGTTGAAAATTGTAAAAGATTGATTTTTTTTATTAAAATATGGGGTTTTTCACGCATTGACCCTTAATGATTTTTTTTTCGCCTATTTGAAAATTCGATAATATTTTTTTTCCGCGATATCCTCATTCTAAAGTATTTTTGGCAATCACGGTCAAAACCTATATTGAGAATAAAATAAAACCGTCTGCACTTGTGTGCAGCTTTACTGGAATTCGGGCTATCGAATACAGATCTTCGTACCAATTCGGGCTGTAGATTACATAATGAGAAGTAATTGGTGATTCCTACTAACGCGATATCCGCATTCCCTGACAAATTAATGTTGATAAGCAAACATTCGTTAGACACCGAAACATTAACAATAAATCTCTTCAAGGAAATAATTAACGTGTCACAAGAAACAATAATAAAATTCATTTGCTGTTATTTTTTAATCGTCGAAAATGTGATAACGCCTACAGTCGACTCAAAGTGATGTAAGAGTACATTACCTAATTTTATTTTGCATTTTCTTTGACCTAAAATCTCGGTGCGTTAAACTGCACCCATACACCCATCACCTCGACAGCAATTAAGGAGTGCATAAGAAGAAAACCATAGTATTTGCATTGTTCCTGTCCATTGTCTTGTATAGGTACATTCCTATTGAAGACTGGCCAATTTGAATCGTGTGCGAATATCGATACTATGTATTGTACATAGCGCACGGCATTTTCAATACAATCGCAATGAACAGCCCGGGGACAGCAGCGAACCAGAGAGGTGCGCTAAGGAGGTGCCCATAGTTACACCCAATAACTTCTGCACTTTGGGCCTTTGGTCCATTAAACATGAAAGGAACACGAAGACCCTTGCTTTGACATTATTTGTGGTGCGCCTCGCATGGAGAAATTCACTCTTTTTTTCTGCTCTTTTAGACTCTAGTCCACAACAGTATTTTACCGCGCAAGCCTTTTGTCTGCAAAAAGAAATTCACTTAATTCATCTTCCTCCACATTTCGCTGAAGGAGATGCCAAGGGACTACTGGCCGATGGCCACCATCCTCCACCGTTTATAGCGAATATATTATAATCGGCTGCAAGAAGTACTGTAGTTCCGTCGCGTCGGCGCAGTGGCTACTGGTATTGCCGCGAAGTGTACCGTAAGCGCCTCTGTATGGTCACCTTTGAAATTTTTCAGCAGGGAGTTTGTCGTTGCGAATAGACTTTTAACATGGTCTTCAAAAGAATTCGCTATGGCTTTGATACGTTTCTTCCTTGCTTGTCCACTTCTCTACAATGTGTAGTGTATGTATATTTATAAGTTAGAGGACTGCTGTCCGCCAGCGGATATCTGATGTAGGCGGGTGTCGTCTTTGGTTTCCATTTGGAAACCGGTGTGGCGACTGGCAACGGCGACAACGAGCGGTGGTCGCATTACATTTGACTTTTCAATGAAACATTCCAGCTGTTTGTAAGTGTTATGGTTATATTCAGCGCTCATATAGTGCAGGACACACAGAGGGACACGTCAATTGAAGTCGAAATGTAAAAGCAGCATTTTTATTATTTTATCTTGGAGACGCTGCACTAGTTTCCACCCATACATATCGTGTAATGTTGGACAACATATAGCGGTTAATATAATATATTCTCAGCCCACATATTGCAATCTCCATACTTTAATATGCATTAGACCACCATGAAATCATATTTAAGGTCAGCCGAGTGAAATGATGATATTACATTGAATTGCAGAGCTGCCATGTGGAGAAAGTGAATATTTACTGCTACATGCCTGTCGGATACACATAGTCAGTGCTGCACTAAGAAAAGCAGCCGTAAGTGCCATTTTAATCGAGAACTAATGTGATCTGATTTGCCTGGGAGGTGCTGAACCCAGTAAAATCTTGTTTTTGGTGTGGTCTGTAAGTGAGCCACGTCTCACTTGCGATGATTGTGGAAACATTGAACAATGTTAATGGAAAATTCTTGGGAGCGGCAAGACTTGTGTTGATAGACTTTTCTTCTTCTGTGCATATAAATTGGAGCTTTAAAAAAATAAGTGCAGTGGGTGGGACTGGTTGTGTGGCAATAATTATTTTTTTTGATGTGCGTATCGCAATATCAGCAGACAGTTGAAAATAGTTGTATTTTCGATTTATTGCATAGTCTGTCTATTAAATTATTTTCGAATGTGAGTGAGACATACGTTTTATTAGTTTATTACCGTCTAACACCTGCGTTGCACTCAGGCTTTCCAGATTGTGCAATGCACGATTTCCCGAACAACGTGTATAGACACACTTTTCCTTAACAGCAAAAACTGAAAATGATCCGGCCCTTTTGATAACAAAATAAGTATGTACCTTTAGTATAGTTAAACGCACAATTCGAAATGGGATTGCGTATTAAAATCGCTCACAAAAATATAAATACTTTACTTTCTAAGTGTTCCCATAGGAAGAGCTTTTTTTTTTGCTTATCCACTTGAATATGGTGTGCATCAGTCCAAACCTAGGTAGTTTATAATATTGGCAACAGAAAGTATCAATAGCTAGGGTCTATTTAGGTTTGCATATCCGTATGCATCTCACCAGTTTGTAATCCTTAAATATTAGGGTATGGAAATAAGACTAGTCGTAATATGGACAAACTTTTCAGGGCAGATTTTAAGAGTTCTACCCATAAACATGCTCACTTCTTCTTCTTCCTTTTTCAGCGAGGTTATTATCCGAAAATAAGGGATCATAACCCTCCCACTTCACTGCATTTCTACTGATTCGCCTGTGGGGTTCGCCTATTTGAACTCTGAAAATATTGGCAGGCCTGCCGATTTTGGATCACTCGGTTACTGAGGCCAATGAAATGGCGATGTCGTCGCATTTGTGTGATCCAGGCGTTTATACGCCTGCCTTTCCTGCCTTGCGATGTCTTTGGAACGTTCATTGATATTGCCTTTTTAACAGGGTTCAAATGATCTCTTCTTTGAACGTGGCAATATCAGCTGAGCCGGTCGCGCTCTATCTTTTGTACAATGGTTTCCTTGACGTGAAAGCTTCCTCGGATCTTCTAACTTCTTCCATAAACATGCTCACTTATATCGAAATTAAATTTTATAAAAAAATATACATTTGCGAAAGTAAGAAAATGAATTTATTAGTTTGCGGCTTGATATCTTTATCTTTAAATACTATAAAAGCAAAGTCGACTGCAAAGTGAACACTGTTTCTCGAAAACTGCTAGACGTAGGTACTTGAAATTTTGCACAGTTATTCCTTATTTTGCCTAGACGAGAAGGGAATTTCCGAAATTCAAGGTCTAAATGGCATAAAGGGGGTTGAGATCGAATTTTCCATCTGTAAATATTGATTCCACAGCCGTAGCTCAGTACTGGCTCTCCGGATTAAAAATAATAATATATAGGTGACTTTAGTAAATTCGCCGCTGATTCATTTAAGGTATAAAACATCCTTCTGCGTTGTCCTGAAGCTGAGCAATGCTAAAAACAATTAATCAAATCATCGCCCAAATCACGGCCAGCAGTCATGCAGCAGTGGCTATCGTTGCAATAGTATGTGTGTGTGAGTATACGGGCGCGCTGTTTTGAACTTTAGTGTGTAATCCCTTCTGGAGTAAAAATTAAAAAAAAAAATATTATCAGCGCCAATGCCAAATCTAAGACATTTCAAATTTTATTAATTAGGATATGTTTATGCTATCAAACCTTCTTGCAATAAAAACCCTTTGAAGCTCCGTGTGACATTACTGTCACAAACCAAAAAAGTATTTGCCAAAGTTAGCAGCGAGTTTTACACTTAGAACTCAATGTGATACATCTGTCACATACGCGTACTAACGCATCACCATAAATAACTTGCTTTCCAATAATAATATTTATTTTTTACGAAATACCTATTTTTTCAATTGCTAATAGGTGTCCTAATTGCAGTATTTTTTTTTTTTTTTGATAACTTGAGCTACTCGTACAAAGGGTGAAGAGATTTGGCAATATACGCGACTATATGTACATACATACATACATATGTATGCATATACAGACATATTGTAGAAACATTGCAATATTTTTCCATTTTATTAGATGAGATGTTGTTTATCGTTGGATTTGTCCACATCTTAGAAAGTTTTAATAGATTTAAAATAAATTATTAACAGGATGACGTAGGCTGTATATTGCAAGTTGAATACTCATACTTTAAGTCTGTTTTCCTACCTTTTAGAAGATGTTTTTCGAGAAATACTTCAGGTAATTATACGTGTTTTTCAAATGTAATAAACTATTTCATTAAAACGTGACTGCATATCTGCAAATAAAATATTCTGGCAGGCCGTCCACCGAATCAGAAGAAGAAAGTTAAATATCGTGAAAGGAGTCAAAACCAAAGACGGTACACTGAGCGATTGAGATGGGGCGAGCACTTTTCAGAATTGCTCAATCCCGAACAAGCCATGCCATCAGGAAGATGACAGACCTGTGCTCGAGACTTTGGCGATCAACTTGCTAAAAGTTGGCGAATCTGCCGATGTGGATGATCTCCGGGCAGAAATGCTAAAGGGTTTTGGTAAAGAGTGAATGCAATGGCTCTCACGTGTCATTAAAATGAATGCGGTGAAACAGCTGGTGATTGTTCCTCTGTGTAAACAAGGGGGCAAAAAAGATTACGCCAACTACAGGGGTATATTTCTTTTAAGTATCCCTGGAAAAGTCTTTGCAAAGGTGTTAGAGACACGTGCCAGAGCTTCGGTTGAGGATAGTTTGGGCGATGAGCAATGCGTTTTTCGTCCCGGTAGAAGGAGGACCATTGGATTGGTGGGATTGGTGAGGGTTGGACTCTGCCAAAGGGGCCTTTTGTCACCTCACCTCTTCATTGTATATAAGGACTGGATACTGCAGCGCAGCCGTGGCTAAGAATGTTACAAAGTGGGGGACTTAAGGATTAGTCATCCTCTCTTTGCGGATGATTTGGTCATCCTTGGGTTCTGTTAAACCGCACTTCAGCGCGCACTCGAAAGGTTTGTAACCGTTTGTGATGATGCTCGAATGAAGATTAACGTGAACAAATCGGAAGTAATGGTTGTTTACAGAACGCCTATTCAGTACACTCCGCATGTGTGTAGAGTCCCACTGAAGCAGGTGGATAAGTTTAAGTATTTCGGGGTCTTATTCACGAGTGATGGAAACAGCAATGTCGAGTTATACTGTTGAATTGGTCAGGCTGGATCAATTTGGAAAGAGCTTGATCAATCTGTTATAAGGAATGCCGAACTTAGTATTCAAGCTAAATTATCGGTTTTTAACTTTGTATATGTTTCAACTTTCACCTATAGTCTCGGATACAAGCTGCTGAAAGAGGTTCATTCGTGGTGTTGCTGAAGTAACTTGTAGGGGTCGAGTGCATAACACCAGACTACGCGAGGCGCTCAATGTTAAAAAGCTACTTCTTCGAAGGAAAGGATTTATGCTTTGACGGTTTGGTCACGTAGTGCGTATATCCCCAAACTGGCTTCCAAGACGTGTCATGATTGTCGTGCCATCAAGTTAGTGACCCCTGGGTAGGCCTATAAATAGATGGTTGGATCAAGTCGGGCATCTCTTCTGGATCCCATTAGCGATTCCTCCTGATGATTTGGAGTCGACAGTGGAGAATCAACAATGATGGAGAGTGTACGTAATCATCCTACCCCCGCAACCCACATAAAGGATTAGCAGGTAAACTATTTCAATGATAAAACGGAGAGTGCTCTAAAGAAGTGTACTTGAAATCGCATATTAAAGGACCCAGCGAAGCGGGTACAACCAGCTGGTTAACAATATTTGGAAAATATTTTTTTCAGGTATGGCATTTGAAAAATTTATTTAAAATACTTTATGAAAAAAATACATTAAAGTGAATATGTTATTAGAAGGCTCTCCAGCTTTCTTCTCATTGGCACCTCATTAAAGCCGAAATCACAACCGTTACCGAAGCTGCGTAGAACATCATGGGCAAATCGATAACTATTTACATTGAGAGCCAGGCAGCCGTTCAAGCTCTGGAATCTACCGTAAACAGATATAAACTTGTCAAAATCTGCAATCTTAATGAGATTTCCCAAGCCAATGACCCAATGCTGAGTACCAGGGCATATGGGCATACTGGGTAATGAGAGAGTAAGTAAAACTCTCTAGAATGGGGTCGGCGTTGTATATCTTGCACATCCTCCCCTAGGTAAAGGTTCATATTAGCTATATAAATAAAATGGTCGGAGATGAAGCGACTAGGGAAACCAACAGACGATGAATCCATATGCATACGTGTGTCAATGCCAGGACGCTGCGGCTGGCCTACGATTTGAAGATTACGCGTTATCTGTCAAGTCTTAGTCGTAACAGTACGAAGGTCATCTTTGGCATAATCACGGGACACTCTGCCACTGGGGCTCATACGGAGCGTCTCTTCGTATCTCATAACGACTTCTGCAGGAGATGCAGGGATGAGGAAAAAATTGTATCTGTCGGCCACCTGCCCTTGCCGACAGAAGAATGAGGGCGCTCGGTATTTACTTCTTCACTGAATTGGAGGATCTATGTCCCATTGAGCTGAAGACTACCTGAGATTCATGTTCCCATCCAGGTGGTTCTAACATAGCGGTATCCCTTCCCAAGCTGACTAAACCTCTCAGATCTATATCGTTATTTAGACAGGTATAAATTTATTTTTCCCAGGGTAAAACTAAAATGGACACAATGTACCCTTACTGGTCTACTTACTTACTTACTTATGTCCTGTATCCCCTTGTGGGTCCTAGGGCCTCTACTACGCCTACGCGCCATCGAGTACGGTTTCTGGCAATGTGTCTGAGTTCTCCCCAACTTTTCCCTAACTGCCGTCCCTCCTTCTCGACTGTTCTGCGCCATGGTCTAAGTGAGCAGTGACTTATGTCACAAGTCACCCATGTAGCTAACCTAACCTATACATAAGCAAAATAAAATAAAATCCTTCCTATTTCCCTCTTACTCGTATAACAATAGACAACAAATTTTGACTTTGCAGCGGTATTCTTTATCCGAAGTAACTTTTCTTATAAATTTTGATTTGAAAAGTTCCATTTTGGACAATAGTCCAAGCGAGAGTGTAAGAAATGAATTTTCAAAGACATGTTACAGCACAGTGCTTGGTAGGACAATAACATGGGAGCAGCACTTTCTTTGAGTCAACTAAAGGGACATTTTGAACATTTCAGTTGATAGTTTTGTGGGTTCTTGCAAACTACATTAGTACCGCGAAACGGAAAGATTGCTTTTAAACAATAAGCCAACTTCTTAGACCTGTAGCACAAGGATTGCAGCAGGAATGTGGAACCCAAACCAAACCGAAATAGGAACAATACGCATTTTGTACTAATGGCGTTATGGAGCACTTTTTTCCACTAAAATCACTTCACCACAAATGTAACAAAAGTTAAGTGAGTTATTAACACATTTTCGGGACTTTTTCAAAAAAAAAAAACTTGAATAATGCATTCTAATAACTCAACTTATCTATACAGAACGGTACTGCAGAATGACAAAAAATTTGGTTACGAAGTACGCCTTTGTGATAATAGCCGTGTTTTATTATCGCCCATGATCCCGATCAGATCACACGACAAAAATAAAACGATTTGGTTCTCGATCAACGAACAATTTTCGTTGTGTCTTGTGGTGTAGTTATATTTTCCGCTTCGAACTTCTTTCAAAATATGGTTTATTTCGTGTTGAAATTGGGCTTAACTCTTGCCATATGCATCCAGAACAACATTTGTTTCTTCTATTTAAATAATATTTAAAGTGCAGAAAGTATTACATATTCTAATCTGGCAACAGGAGTTTTGACAATTGTCGGCAAAAGTGCGGCCTAGCAAGGAATAGGCGAACTAACTTTTGGATCACGGAAATCGATCCAAATGAAAAGCAAGATCTCGTATTGTTATTGTAATGCCTACACACCAATGATCTGATCTGGGTCATGGGTGATAATAAAACATGACTAATAAAACACGGCTAATGCCAATGGCCAAAACGAAAGATATAATAGATCGCGAAAACCGGAACTAAGAAATAACTTTTATAAATGTTCCTGCATTCAGCATGGTTAGACAAGTGAAAATTGGTTGAAAATATTTCAAATACCATTTCACTGTTGTCTGTGGAATCATTGGCCCGATTGGTGTTCGATCGACAATCTTCAGGCTAAAATCGACGACTGCACCACAAAACCACCGGAAGAGCAATTCTTTCTAATTGTAATGTGGTGTGATCAAATAAAAACTAATTCGAACTAACAAAAAATCTCGTTTTTAATTAAATTATTTCTTAAAGATATAGGTACAACTTACAGATTCTGCAAAACAATTTTTTTTTTTAAATACTACACCATCATTTTCTGGTTTCTTTTTTAAATACTGGTTCCTTAACTGAAATGTTCACAAGTCAATTTTGAGTAATAGATCAGATAGAACCGCGTTACAGCTGCGACAGGGAAACAGCGCCAAAGTGATATTTTACTTACGGTTCTGACAATCCAAATAATTTATTGCCAGGCGTCCAATCCACCTTGGGCAAACGAACCAGCGAATGAATGAGCGAACGAACGAACTCAACATCGTCGACAGACGACTTGCGTCCACCACATAAACAAAGATTTATGGGAATGGGAACTGTTTGGCATCACCTGTAATTTATTGGTACGTTATTTCACGCATCAGAGGCAGGTAGCGCCTAATCTGGAGTTACATTCGGTCTCTTGAAAAATTGTATAAAACACTAAAGCCCACAATTACGGTGCACCTACGATTGTGGATGCGATTTGCAAGGTAACCCTCAGGACATTTTCGTTGTAAAGTTGTTCAATTAATTTGTTACATAAAAATCGAATGCACCTTTTTTTGTAGCTATCATATTGCAGTGATACAGATCGGGGGCAAAGGCTTGATTATAGTTGTAGGCATGATTGCTAATGAAATTGAAATGCCATGGAAGTGGAATCGAATAGCATGTGAGCGTACGACCACAGTCAAATGTGTCAGGACTAAAAATTATTCGCTAGTAATTAATTTCTAGATAAGTCTAAGCATAGCCATGTGGGCCCTGAGCTGCATATAATTTTTTCCCCAAATTAAAATAAAAATCTTATTAGTTTTTAGTGGGACAACTTTTGAGAAAATGTAAATTGATCGCAAAAATCCGTATAACTTTGTTTTTATTTTGTTTTTATTATTCCCCAGGGGTAGGTAAGATTTAGTGGACTCTAGTCGATGTATAGCATTATTGTGAAATGTTTAATGTTTATGATTAAACACTTACTACGTTCGTTGCAACAGTGGATTATAATTAGAAAATTTTATTTTCTTAACTCTTTTAATGCAATTGTACGACCTACGAGTAAGTTCGAAATGAAGGTAAGGGTGGCGGTTCAAACGACTGCCCAATTTACGTTGTTTTGCGCCATTTTGATACCACTACTCATGGATTTGTATGATAAAGTTTTCGGTTGAAATGACAGATATACTAAACGCTGCATGTCGAGTTCAAGTATTTAAAGGGTGAGGACTCCAATTCCTTTTTCGGATATCTCACTTAGAACGACGGAAAAGGGTTAAGCTAGAGTATGTTCTCTGGTTCTGGCTAGAGCCGGTCATCTGCAAAGAAAATGAAGAAGAGATTTTTTCTCGTTAGTATCTCTGCAGCTGCGGCAGAAAGTGCTATGGGGGATATCAAGCCTGGCTCCTATTGGCCAATGGCCTATGCTTATGGCTACCTTTCTGGCAATATCTGGTCTTGATCTACGGGTAGCTCCTTTGATTTAGGCTTGTTGCAGCCATGTCATGTCTTTCTCGTTACAGGGCAAGTAGAAAGCTATAATGATATAATACATGTTACTTTTAACGACTCCTAGCGGAACGCAGACACTTTCTGCAGGAGAGGCGCTAACGCCCTGCCTGGCCAGATAGCAGCATGGCTCTCAGTAAAGATAGCAAGATTGCACTTTGATATTGGGAAAACCCCTCCCGAATTGCGAGGAGATCCGGTGGAAAAATGCTGGCCAAATTCGGTAATCGTAAGGATTTCCAAACGTTCAACTTGTCCGAGAAAATGCCTGCGCCGACTCCGCAGTCCATTTTCAATAGATGATTACATCTATATCTTTGATAACTTTACCGTTCTTCCATTTTGCTCTGGTTGGAAAATTTACTGAGAAAAGTTTTCTAAACTTTTAGGTTGGAGTTATGTAATCAGTCGAAGACGCAACCAGGTTGTTTGGTACCATCTCCAAAACTTTATTAAGCCGGCCGCTATGCCATTAGCTGCCCAACACCCAGATTGTTTGCGGCAGGCTGCTGCATATAATGATAAAGCCGTATCTTTGATGTGGCAGCTTGAAACTGAGGTTTCAAGTAGATACATGCTTACTCCATGTGTGGTGTTCGAATTAGACGTTATTAAGTCTAATAATTGTCTCGAACACGTCTTGGATTTATAATGAAACTGTTTAAACAATTTAGGCAATTGTCATTGTAGCAAATTAGCTTAAGTTTTGAACATGAAATATTTATTGATGAATACCGTATTATACGTCCAGCCGTTTGTTTATTAATGCACCGATTACCGCCTAAAAGCTCTATTGAACAATTAAATCATAAAATGAACAAGAGGGTGACTATAAAGTTTTACTTAACAATAAAATACCAAAATCGCATAACTTGTCAACACAATTTAAATTTCCTTCACAATTTTTTCCGATAAATTATCATTAAGCCAATAACCACTGCTATTGATCCAATTGGCACCTCTGACGCGGAATGCACTTATATAGACATTTTATTACAGTCGTATGAACTACTTATTATACGTTCGGTAACATTGTGATCACATAGAAATTCAATTACCAAGTCACTGGATCTAGTCATACCGCAGACTAGCTCTGATCTATTTTTGAATGTCATAATTTGCGCTTATCCGCAAACAAGTTTGCGGTTAATAACTTCTTCTAACCCCTTTTCAGAGTGAAATTCATTAGCACTGTCATATTTTTCAAATGATCTTCCCACCATTAGTTCCAGTTTCTCACAGTCATCTTGTTTCCATTGAGGATCTAACATATTCGAACGTATAACTCATCAAAGTAATTAACTACCAAATACCTGTTTTTTTTGCACAAAGTCAAATCATAAGCCGAGTGCGACTACTTGCACCATGCACCGACGACGCGCGGTTCTCCTGCCATTGACAATTTCATTTGGCTTAAATTGTCACTGCAATTTGCTCGTCCCACAGTTTATATGAACTGCGTGCCTAAGTAGAAGATGATCAGAGTAACGAGGTGAGAAGAACCAATTAAAGTATAAATATTCCACACTGATCTAAGTATCAGTAATCTCACGGTAATTAAAAGTCGGAATGAAAATGTCATTAATTTGTTTGATTATTTTTTATCGGTTATTATCGTTGTGAATTCATAAGTTAGTCGCAGCAAAATTTCGTGGGGATACTCCTACTGTAAACGTGGTGCATATGCAAAGTTTGTGAGGTGTCATTGCCTTAAGGTGATGTCTGGTCATCCAATTAAACCAGGAAATGTCCGGAATATCTACCTTACAATGCTCCCTACCACTGCAATGGGCAATTTCAATCTAAAGGCGGTTGCAGGTGCTGTCGTTGCTATTAAAAGTCGACCGACAGCCGCAATGCTGTATATGTGGACTCGGTGGTTGCAGATAAATGACTGTAATTAAAATGGAAAAGGACTTTCCAGAAGACCGCCAATGTTAATGCGGGTCATTTAAGCGAAAATGGATTAATGACATACTAACCACGCATCGTTTAAATTCATAGCTCATGTTTACACAAATTCTGGTAAATTTAGTGCTTCCTTTGGAACCAGCACAGCGTTCTCTGCGCTGCAATTAGCACAAAACGTGAGCTTGCTGTGATGGGATACATGGAAGACCTTAATGCTCTAACGCTTCTGTTTTCGGTTACAAGTGCGGATGGGATTCCAAGAACACCTGTTGCTAATGAGACTTAGTTTATGGATTTAATTATTGAAACCGAATTTAATTTACGAAGATCGCCGCGATCTAACAATATTTCTGGTTGCCACTGATAGTTAAATTAGAATGCATCCAGTTGCGGTTTAGTTATTAATTGTTTCAATTTATGACTGTCTTTTACAGCGTGTCGGAACCTTAA
This sequence comes from Brachypalpus laphriformis, assembly GCA_945910035.1. Classification (NCBI taxonomy): domain Eukaryota; kingdom Metazoa; phylum Arthropoda; class Insecta; order Diptera; family Syrphidae; genus Brachypalpus; species Brachypalpus laphriformis. The sequence goes on from OX246756.1 coordinate 132,569,034, forward strand.
AAAATGTTTATCGATACAGTATAGACTGGGGAGGACATTTGTAGTCTTTAATATCGATGGTTTTGATAGTATTTTTTTAAAATTGCCGATAATAGCAATAATGCTATCACGATGTAAGTAATAAGGAGAAGTACTCCAAGTTTTCATAGTAGAGTGTATTAGCCTACTGACCAGGGATACGTTTGGCCTACTAAATTCACATTTTGCGACTTTTTGATTTATATTTTTTTTTTAAGTTTATGGACATGTATATGGCGTATAGGCCAACTTTTAGGATAGCAGTACTTCTACTCTCCTTATGAAAGCGATAATAACGGCTGCAGAGGAGTTCCTTAAGTCTGTTGGAGATATGGTCTCTCTAAGGAAAAAGGTTCTCCTAATTTTACACAGAGCTGCAGAATCACATAGCATGTGTTTTGCGGTTTCGTCCTCTACTAGCCAGAGGCGGCAGATGATATCCTTCGAGATTCTCATTTTGTTGAGGTGGTAGGTATAGTAATTGACAGTGACCGGTAAGGAAGCTCACAAGCCTTCTTATGTCGTTTATGCTGTATTTAAGGATGTCAACTGTGTTTTTTGGACATGGAATGGTTGGACAGTTCTTTTAGCTTGTGTGAGATCTTGGGAGTTATTCCAGTGAGAAATGCTCATATTGCGTTCCCAACTGTTTAGGGTATATTTAAAAGCAGAATCAGATATTCCGCAAAAGGATTCAGGTCCAGTGAACAACTCAGACAAGCCTTTTCTGGCTAGCAGACCTGCAGTTTCGTTGCCGTCAACGCCTATATGACCCGGTACCCACCAACATTTTACTTTATTCTATCAGGCCAAGTTTTGTAAACCGCCGAAGCAGCTTAGAACTGATTTTGAGCTGATCAAGTGGGAGATCAGTGATTTATGCGCCGCTTGGCTGTCGTGAGTATGTGGATAGTTACACCTTTGATGCCTGAGTGCGAGTTTATACTAGCGCAAGTCTCAATAGCGTAAACTCGGCCTGGAAAACACTGGGACTTTTTCCAAGTGTTTCGAATCTTTATAGTTGAGGTATACCACACGATTCCTTTTGGATCAAGCAGCGGTCCGTCATTATTCCATGTATCACGGCTTCGGATCTCAATCTCAAACCTTCTACCGAAGTAGAGTGATTTAGGCGTAGTCAGAAACCGTGCTGAGCATATCTATCTCTACTCGTAGGAAATCGATTAATAAATCGATGAGATCCACATGATTCATTGTACTATAATCACCCGACTTTCGATATTTCCATATCTTACTCTCTATGACTGTTATGAGACTGTGACCTGTGATTCCGAGGGAAGGTAATCTTTGGAGTTTAGTGATTTTGTTGATGGTTGTAACCTCCTTAGTTTTTCTCCACCAGAGACGCGTGAAAATTCCTAGATGTTCTATCTCGTAGGAAAAGCCAATGGTTGTACCAATAAGAGTCACTGAACCAAGGTTTAGCGTTCTTCTTCTTGTGAACGGTGCAACGACTGCTTTGCTGAAGTTATCGATAGGCTCTCGCCAGCGCATTAGTCCGAGACTACAAGGAGTGCATTTTGCATCAGTTGACACACATTGTCTTTATATTTGCCCTTGATAATGATCACAAGATAATCCACATAGCCTATAGTTCTGAAGCCTAAAGTATTAAGTCTATTCAGTAAGTCATTCCCTACGAGAGACTATAAAAGAGGCGAGAGGACGCCGTCGTGGGGGCAGCCTTTAGCTGTGGAGACCATCACAGAGACCCCGTCTGTCATAGATGTTATTATACGGCTAACGAGCATAGTCTTAACCTATCTGGTAGTAGGTTGGTTGATTCCCTTGCGTCTCATGGCACTGGTGATGGAGTAATAACCGATATTATCAGAAGCACCTTCTATGTCAAGGAATGCACAAAGGCTGATTTGTTTGGATCGGTAGACTGATTTTATCTCTGGACTTAGACAACTATAAGACATGAGACTATAAGATAACTTTTCGAAACAGGCATAAATTTAAGACTTGCTGCGATTTTTCAGTGCAAAATTGGTCATACTTATATTATTCAACGTTATTACCATAATTTTCAACAACCCTCATATCCTTCATGAGGGTCGCGAAATCATATATGTACATACCACATATATTTCTTATTTAAGGTGAGGTAAACGTGCCCCCTAATGTAACCTGAAATAACAGCAGTAGCATTTCGATATATTGTACATATGTAAAATACATACATATGAAAACATAAAAATTATAGTTCTTATGACGATCCATAGTAAGTTGAGTACATAAGTACTTTCCCTATAGGACGGTTAGATATCCAAATATATGCTAATGATGCCATCACTAATCGATCCCTAGGTTTAAGTGGAATACATAATATTGGGAGCACTTGCAAATTAATAAGTAAGTCTTCAGCTTTGCTGTCAGGGACACTGTGTGAACGAGATTGACCTGGGCTAATGAATTGTTCACCATTTTTCATAAAAAAACTTCAAGGAATAATAGAAAAGAATATTAGTTTACGGAAATTTTTCATATATATCCATAGCTGCCATCGTTTGTTACGATTAAGGTTTTATAAATAAAAATTTAAATTGTAATTGTTGTTGTATAAATATTTTTTTTAAGTCTAAACCAGACATACTTTGTACAGACAGAGTATGTCCGACATTGATGGTATGGGATGGGTCGAAGATTTCTAAATTGCATATACCATAAGTGGTGCCGTGGCGTAAGTGGTTTGTGTGTCGGATCACTACGCATGAGGTTCCAAGTTCGAGTCCCAGAAAAACACCAAAAAGTTTTTTCACGGTCCCACCTCTCGCGAGCGTCTGACAAACATCCGAGAGTATTGTTGTCACGAAAAAGCTTCTCAAATCGCCGTTCGGAGTCGGCATTAAACTGTAGGTTCCTTCCATTCGTGTGAAAAATATAACGCACACAACATGAGTGGTTGCGAGAAACTAGGCCCTGGCACTTTAAAGAGCTGTTGCGCCAAATATTTGTATTTATTGTATATATAATTCAAAATTTTATAAAGCAAAAATACACTCCATTAGAAAAAAAGGTTAGGTGTCTAACTTAGTTTGAGCCTTCCCATAGCATACCATATGTAAAAATGCTGATAAACCCGCGTACATTTTAAAATTTTCCTTGCAACACCTTTTATACAAAAATCTTAACATTTAAAACACCTTTGTCGTCCCCATAATATTTGAGAATTATATAAATTAGCAGTCAAAATTTCACACGAAATTTAAGATACTATATACCTTCCTGTAAAGAAGAAATTTCGAATTTCTTTAAAATGAGATTTAATTTTTTTTTTTTATATAATTTGCGCGCACTCAAAGTGTTATGAATACCTTAAACATGTTTACACATGTTAAAGGTATTCATATTGTTTTTAATCAAATCTCTTTAAAATCTGCGAATTAATGTGTAAGTAGCAAGTTTTCGCTTTAAAACAGCACGCCCACAGTAAGACTGTCTTAAAAAACAACAATCGTCAGGGTTCCTCAGTATATTTCGTATTTTTATCTATATGATGAAAGACGATTACCTAACCAGCTGACCAAAAAAAAAATAAAAAATTATTAAGAAGGAATCTGTTCTGGGTAGGCTGGGGTGATGCTGAAATATCTCTGCGAGAATGGAATTGAAAAAGTGCAAATTTGCTTATACAACTCAAGGCTGAGAAACACCATGAAAACCTACAAAGAGCAGTAGAGAGTAACACGAGATTTTACAAATATTTGGATTATTCAAGAGAACAAATTTACTTTTCGGACCATAATGATCTAAACAAAATCATCTGGAGTTTTAAAGCAAGATATGATATACTATGGCTTAACGGTAGTAGATTCGGAAATGGGGAGTCAACCTTATGCTCACTATGCAATATACGCGAAGAAGAGAATATCGAGCATTTTCTAGGCAGATGTCCAGTGTTAAATGAATTTAGATTGCGTAACCTCGGAAAAACTTGTCTTACTGATGAAGAACTGATAGGAATTCTTAATGGTGAAAACCCCAATGATTGGAATAGACTATCAAATTTTATGAAAATAGGTCTGTCTTACAGAAAAGTACTCATTCAAAAATTCAATTAAAAGTATTATCATTTGTTATCCGTAAATATGTCACTTGTTCTTTATATTGTGCTCTTTATATAATACTAAATTCACTTGTATCGCTGTAAATAAATCTAATTAACCAACTTTCCGAAAGACGACTAATATGGTCATTGTCGTAAATTATATTTACCAACACAAATGTTAAATTTAATTGTTTATAATGAATATGTTAAGCATTTTTTGTTGAGAATAAGTATACTGTTTACTACTACTACTACTATATTTCGTATAAAGGCACATAGCGTTGTCAGGATAATCTAGAAAACTATTACTCTACATTGTTGTTCCTTTTTAGTTCTATGGTAGTTAAGCCCACTGAGACTTGGGTCTTAGGGCCTATACATCCAACTATTAAATAGAACTTGCACTCGAATTTTAGTTTTGTTGCCAATGACTGCGACAAATTTCGTCTATACACACTTACACGAGGCCAAGATTGTATGACAATTTATTTCTTAAAATAAATCTAACCTTTGGCCTCTAAAATCCTTTAACATGTGCTATTCATTACATATTACTGTTATTTCTTGTTAAAGTATAAATAAAAAAATAACAAAAATCTGCTGTCGTTATGGTTGGGATTTTTTGGACCAGCAGTTCGAGATAATTTGCATGGATTTCGATGTTTTTAATATCTACTGGCCTACTAAGTCCCAACATAACGGCTGCATAAACGACGCATATTTAACAACATTTATGACCAGTGAAAATTCATCATTAATTGAAGAAGTGTTAAAAAGTGATAAATTGAAATCAACGTTTGCGCTGACTTGGGATTTCTCTGTGGTAATTGCGTACCAAAAATGAATCCGTAATGCCCTTGGAAATTCCAAAAAATGGCACAACACTGTACTCTCATATTAACTTGAATTATTTACGATCCTCTACATTTATTATACTAGTTTAGTTTCGCACACAGATGTCGCTAAAGTACATAATAAACTAGACACATCCATATTTTAGATACTGACGTGAAATTTTGGAAGAATGAAAGGAAAGACTAGAAGGTGATAGAGACAAACTACTCCCGCTGAAATAAAAGAATTCATTCCAGTAATCCAGAAGAAATCCTTCTGAACATTAAAATAGAAAACGAATTTTCCTAAATTTCCAAGCTTCTATTCAGTCTTAGTATGACAAAAACGTCGTCCATTTATGTAGTTCCATCCACTGAGGAATTTTCAAATCATGGTTTATGGCAGTCGCATTAACATACAATATTCAGAATCCCAGACGGCTGCTTTTTTTGTTTTTACATTACGCATTTTGCTCGGAACACTTATTTATTTATTTTCCAATATATCAAACACTGATATTGATCTTTTCTTTTTAATATCCCTAGCATCCCACTTCATCATGGTCGTTGAACTGGAAAAGCGCAGGCAATATGAAGGAGTTCAGTGTTATATGCGCGAACATAAGTTTAATTCCATTTTGTACCAAATGTCTGTCAAATAAAGAAAACTGTAATAACCACATTTACGACTATATACAATTTTTTTTAAATATTATCCAACCACCTAGAACAAAGTTCTTAGAAACTCAGTGCTGGAGTGAAACTAAAGGGTGTATGAGAGAGTTCAAGATTGGAAGGGAATGGAGTAAGGTGGCAATGCGCATCAGCTTTAAATCCTGCGATTAATATATATTTGCGTCCGGAAATATTGAGGACGGCAGGTCATTTCACATTCGTGTTTCTTGCATAGAAAAACAATCTCCTGAGCTTAAACACACACCTGTAAACAGGTCTTAAAGCGAGCGCGTGTGCTTCACAAATATTTCGACTGAATAGACGGACGGGCGGAACACGGTTATATATAGAAGAGCCTATAAAAAGTACTATTCATCTAACATTTCAGCGATGTTCGAGTGAGAGAATTTGACTTATACACTAATCTGATCACCAATCAATATAAAAGCTTGAGGATGAACTCAATCAAATAAACTCAAGCACATGTCAGGAGTCCCGCCCAAATGTGCGAATTGCACTCAAGTTTTAGATGAGCTTAAGCTTTATAAATCGTACCTTAGTCTATAGGAGTGAGGAAACGCTTATATCTTTTAAGGATCTGCTGATTCCAGCGAAGGTCTGGCCTTATATGCAAACCAAGCGTTGACAAGCAATCGGTTTCTTCAATGATAACTCCATTCACATTTAGTTTGACTACAGTAGTATCCTAGTTTGATATAAATAAAAAAAACGGGGCTTGAGATAGGATAGAGCAAACAGCATTGGTATAGAATGGGTTGGAATTACATTAATCAAATACAAATTGTAACTCTGAACCACTCGCAAATCATTTCGAGAGAGTGCCACTGCTACCATGTACGTGGTGCTTGTTCTATAGAACACTATGCCACACTATATCGAACGCTTAGATATGATAAATTAAGGATTTCATTAAGTGATTGACAATGCTTTCTATTACACTGGAAAGCAATGAAGTTAAAGTTATGATTCGGTAGCTAGAATGGAAGGTTTAATGTCTGTGGTGTACGATAGGTGCAAGACAAAACAAACAAACATTTGGCGCAACAGCTCTTTAAAGTGCCAGGGCCTAGCTTCTCGCAACCACTCATGTTATGTGCGTTATATTTTTCACACGAATGGAAGGGACCTACAGTTTAATGCCGAATCCGAACGGCGATTTGAGAAGCTTTTTCGTGACGCTCGCGAGATAGGTGCAAGAGCTAACGTGAATAACCAGGGTTGAAAACATCTCATGCAACTCACAATTTCAAAATCTTACAAATAATAGTTTAGTAAGGAACGGAACGGAAAAGGCTAAGAATGGAATCGGTATCATCCTTGCGGCAGAGACACTTGGTAACGTCTTGAGCATTTCGAAGTCCAGCGACCGTTTGATATCTCTCAAACTAGCAATACAAGAAGAGGTGTGGAATATTGTCAGTGCATATGCTCTCCAAAATGGGTGCAATCAGAGAGATAAAGATGTATTTTGGGTAGATTTCCACAATCTCCTTAGAAGATCCCAAAAGAAGAGTTTCTGTTTGTTGGAGGAGATTTGAATGGACATGTCGGGAAGTCAAACGAAGACTATGAAGACTGCTATGGAGGACAAGGATGTGGCACCAGGAACCTTCCTGGTGAAGACATCCTAAGCATGTGCAAATCACACGGTCTTATCGTGTTAAATACCAAAGCCGACACCTGATCACTTACAGCAATGGTGGAGACGAAACTCAGATTGACTACCATTTGGTAGCCAGTTTCATGAAGCCTCGGGTAAAAGATTGCAAAGTGATCCTGGGAGAGGCAATCGCTCGGCAACACCGTCTTCTGCTAATAGAAATTTTTATGAAAACACCGAAGAAAAGAAAACAAACAAGGGTCTCTGAGAAAATTAAGTGGTACAATCTGGACAAAGAAAAAGGCGAGGCTTTTGTTTTCGTAATGAAGAATTACCTCTCTCACACCATCAACGGAGCTGAGGATGAAGAGTGCAGAGCACAAAATATGTGGGATTCCCTACAGCGAACTTGCTTAAATAAGGCCAAATCACTGCTAGGAGCTTCAAAAGGCCACCATCAACACGCCAAAGAAACATGGTGGTGGAGTGATGAAGCTAAGAAGCTGATAAATGAGAAGAAAGTGGCTTTCAAAGCTTGGTCAAAGTGCCCCTCTAATAATAGTGACGAAAATGCTCGTCTCGAAATGGAATACAGATGTTGCAAGAAAAAAGCGAAAAAGAAGTGCGCGCAGCTTCAAGCAGAGAGAACGGAGGGCCTGTATCGGGAGCTGGAGAAAATATCTTTCCCGGTTGCTGATGCAAACCAGGCTATCCAGGAGCTGCGAAGACACAATATGAACAAGAGCCCAACCATCTTCAAAATAGCCGCCCAAAGAAGTAGGAATGCTCAGGAGATTCGTTCGCCAAAGTTCATTAACAATGCTCATGGCCAGCTTCTTGTGGATAACGACAAAATTCTGCAGAAGTGGCGGCAGTATTGTGAAGAGCTTTTAAATGAACAGTTTCCCCGGCTATACTTTCTAAGAGCCACCCCTAACTGTGAAGAAATACCCGACATTACAGTCGAAGAAGTAAGTGAGGCGGTCAAATACTCCAAGAAACGAAAAGCGGTTGGGCCAGACGAGATGCCCTCTGAGTTCTGGAAAAAGATGGGAGACATAGGGTTCAGATGGCTCAAAATTCTCATCTCCAAATTTGTGAGAGGTGATCCAATGCCAAATCAATCGAGGGAAAGTTACCTTCTCCCTGTATACAAGGGGAAGGGTGATACGCGAAACTGTGATAACTACCGTTCGATCAAGCTGATGTCACACACCATGAAGATCGTTGAGCGGGTATTAGGTGGCCAACTGCGAAAAATAATACGGCTATCTGATGTCAGCGCGGGTTTGTCTCGGGTAAATCAACCACAGATATACTCCAAAGTATAAGGATCATAATGGAAAAATATCGTGATTCCTTAAGGGATTTGCATATTGTATTGGTTGACTTAGAAAAGGCATTCGACAGACAACCACGAGATCTGATATGGGTGGCGCTAAGACATCGAGGGGTTCCAGAAACATAAGTACAGATGATCGTGGACATATACGAAGGAGCAAAGACAAGAGTAAGATGCCCCGCTGGAGTAACCGAAGAGTTCGCAATCAAAGTCGGGGTGCACCAGGGAAGCGTCTTAAGTCGTTTGCTCTTTATTACAGTCCCTGATTATCTGCTTGAAGGTAAAGTGATGGACCCCAAGATGCATCAGTTATTCTTTGCTGACGATGGAGCCATTATAAGTGAGGATCCTATATCCCTGCAACGAGCACTTGATGTGTGGGTGGGCGCTCTGGAGACAGAGTACTTATGCTGCCCGTTCTTTGATCCACTCAGGCCTATTCCAGACATTTATTTAAATCGAACAGTGCTTCCCAAGTGCGAAGAGTTAAAATATTTGGGATCTATGATCAATAGCAAAGCAACTTCTGATGACGACATCAATCATCGCGTAAGCGTAGGGTGGATGAAGTGGTGAGAAAATTCCGCTATCTTCTGTGACAGAAAGATGCCACCTTAGTTGAAGGGAAGGCTCTACACCGCAGTTGTGCATCCAGCGCTCACATACGGTTCACAATGTTGGACGATGTACAAAACGTACGAGAGTAAATTAACGGCAGCTGAGATGAAGATGCTTCGCATGACAGCAGGAGTGACAAAGCTTGATAAAATAAGAAGTTCGAAAATCCGTGGAAGCTTTCACATCAAGGAAACCATCGTACAAAAGATAGAGCGCGACCGGCTCAGCTGGTATTGCCACATTCAAAGAAGAGATCATTTGAACCCTGTTAAAAAGGCAATATCAATGCACGTTATGGGCGCCGTGGCGTAAGTGCTTAGTGTGTCGGATCACTACACATGCCGTTCCAAGTTCGAATCCCAGAGCTGTTGCGCAAAAAAAAAAAAAAAAAATCACGTTCCAAAGACATCGCGATGTAGGAAAGGCAGGCCTATCAACGCCTGGATCAGACAAATGCGACGACATCGGCATTTCATTGGCCTCAGTAACCGAGTAATCCAAAACCGGCAGGCCTGCCGATATTTTCTGAGTTCAAATAGGCGAACGCCACAGGCGGATCAGTAGAAGTGCGGTGAAGTGGGAGTGTTGTGATCCCTTGTTTTCGGATCATAGCCTCGCTGATAAAAGGAAGAAGAAGAAGAACAATATAGCATAAATAAAGTATTTATTAATTTACGATATTAATGGCTATAACGCAAAGATGTGGTAATATATTGCAGTTGACGTAAGTATGAAAATGCAAATTGTATGTTGAATAATAGATTGCGGGGTAAAATATCCGCAGTGAAAAAATCGAAACGAAAACTAACGTATCGTCAAATTGGTAGCTCGATAAATATTTCGGCAGTAACGCGCGTACAGAGTTATTAAATCAGTACTCCACTAAGGGTAAGTATTTGTTGCCTGGAAGGCGACAATATCTTAATCGTACTTGGGTGGCCCGTTTTGCGGGTAAAATGAGTTACGCACTATGGGACATTCATCGAATTGTAAACAGACCGCGGCGTCGAACGAAACACCGAGAACTGGCGAACTGCCTGTACAGACATTTTACTGTCTATTTAATCACTCAGCACTCAAGTTTATTTAATCTAACGCTTGAGCCTACTTATCTTTAAGTTATTAGAGATTCTGGTTTCCGGTCATACATACCGATTCCTTCTTTTTCGGTTGTACAACCTTTCAACTAGTTTAAAAATCGAACATGCATGCTTGTCAAGCTTGCAGATACGTACATATGTATGTAGCCACCTTAAGGCGCAGAAGCAAGTAATACATAGTTGGATGGTTAATTGACTCGACTGTTGGCACTAATCATTTATTTATATTCTTATTATACAAAAGTATGTATCAAAATTACTTTAACCTATAAAATAGCGTACAACAAAGAGTTATGTGGCACAGTATCCTATAAATTTTAGGATATCAACCGAAAATCGCGTTACCATGTGAGGTAGAAAATTTTTGTTTACAGATATGGTTTTTGATTCTTAGTCGGCAACGTATTAAGTAATACATAAGTCATTCACCGTGTTATACATGAGCATCCCCTTAACCAAAATATAGCATACGAATGAGCATGGCGTGCTTAGTCTTTTTTTTATTTACCTATAATAGCAAAGATGTGTGTTTTGCTTTTAATTGAAATATCTGAAAATTCTCATTTTAACGATCTTATTTGAATTTTCAATCTGATAAATTGCAATAGACTGACATATGCTATAAAATGCGAATACGTAAGACCAATGCGTTCTCTATTTTTATTTCTTCTCATCTTATGCGGACATCCACAAAAGTATGAGAAAATTTCAGCTCAAACGGCAATTTACAGAGGCAGGACAGACTGACAGACAAATGTGTTGAATGTTTTTTTTTTTTTTTGTTTTTTTTTTTCATGGGCTGTTGGGCCAAATACATATGTATGTTTGTAAGGTATCCTTTCCAACAAAGTCCTCTGTTAATAAGATATAAGCTTTTTGCTTTCCCTCCGCTTTCTTACAACAGGGAAAATTTCATTAGCCAATTGCTTTTTTCTGTCAGGATTAAGAGAACTTATTGCATAGCATAAGCTGAAGCTTTGCATTAGGGTTTAAACAATCTTGCAACTATGCAGTCTACACCATTGAAGCTATTGTTACTTGGAAAAATCTATTTGCACCGCTCTTGAAATTCCATGCCATGCAAGTGTACTCGTACATGTGCACGCTTTCATTCTTTGCTAATGAATGACCCAAAATATTTCTTCGTCTCGGTTTGAGGCTTACTAATTCCATCAATCTAAACAGATTCAAACACTGGCCCATATGTATATCTTCAACAAAATGAATTCCACTTGGAAGTGATCCTAAAGTGATCGGAAGAAACTAGACGGCGTCTCAACCATTTATCTATTCTATTAAATGATTGCAAACATTCTCCAATGTGGCCTCAATGTGTTAGCCAAAGAAAGTCTGCAAAGTTTTATGGGAACTCGGGGCATTAATCAGTAACTTTTAGCGTCCCAATTATGGTATACATAAACCGGCTTCTAGCGAATCAAAGAATAAATAAAAACTTAGTTACTTTGGAACTATAAGTACTTTTGAAAAATCGCGAACCCTTGGAACCAGTCCATTTCACTACCAATAATATTATTTGATAACCTAAGAGCAGTGCTCGGTAATTAAATGAATACTAGGTATTGCAAGAATTAAGTGATTGGTCAGAAGGGAAGGGGTCGCACTCTCAGTAGAATGTCTAAATTTTTTATAATTAGAGTTAATAGATATCTGGGAGTATATCGGGCAGTCTCAGCCTATTGAGTTCGTCTCTCTCAAGGTAAGTCAAAAAGTTATATTGCGACAAAAGCCCAGCAATAAAAATATCATCTAAACCCAACCTCAACCAACTTGATGTCATCGGTTTAATCATACTTATGTCATAATGAGAATATAATCAGGGGCAGTGCGAAACAGCTGACCGCACCTAAAGGATAAACTATGATATCATACATCTGAACATTAAGTAGAATTTGAAAAATAGGTTTGGCTTACACTGGAATCGCAGACAAAGTTTTTAATTGTTACGCCAAAAGGTATTCTCTAGGACAAAATAACACAATAGATAAATCATTTGTCACTTACCTTACGCACTTCGTGTGACCATTGATTGACACGTTTCTTCAAAAGGGGCTCTGATGTCTTCTTCTGAGCATTTATCATTCTTACTACCTCAATTGCATCACACTCACTCATCACCATAAACAATAAGACATTCGCGCAAAGTAATTTCAAAATTAGTTTGGTTCTCCCGAATTTTATAATCAAATTACAGGTTCACCTACGAATTTTGACAACAAAATTACAACGAACAAAGGCAAGAACAAAACAACCAAATGTGTGCGTTAGTGTCTAATTTATTCACATTTTTACTGTTATTTAATATAAGACATTTGGTTGCAATGCAAGTTACTAACCTAAGTATGTGCCGATCAAAAGTGTGCCAAATTCGTCGATTTGTGTTTAGATCTTGGACCGAGTGGAATTTGAATAGTCCCTTGCAGCATATCGTTGATGGTGTTAGTTCATAATTGCTTGAGCGTGCCACAATTTGCGATAATTGTTAATTAACCCACCGCTGCGCTTTGGAACGATGTTTACAATCAGAGTTGTTATTACACAAAAATTAGCATAGTTTATGCACTCACCATCGACTGAATGCTACTCAAAGTAGGTATTTATCACGTAGCGTGCAAGTGGGAGATTGCTTCTCTCAGGTTACTGCAAAGCTATAGAAAGAGATGGGAGAAATATAAGAGAAAATTCACTTACACATACAGTACAGTACAACATCCTACTGATAACCGACTTTAGTATTTAGTAAAATTTTTAACTCCATGCTTTATAAAAAATGTGCTACCAATAGCAAATTGAGTACACAACTTTTCGCTTAGCGCATTAAATTATAGTATTCGGAAGACAAGTTTATGTAAAATTCAATAAATCGACACAAATGAGATTTTCTCCATTTTATCATTTTTGCGGAGAGCGTAATCTTAGTTCTGCGCAGATAATATCACTATCACAAATGTATCGTGCTGTATGTTTATAAAATCTGGAAATCTTAAGTCTTATTAAATACTGCGGAGGTAATCGATGTCAAATTAAGTATTTACAAAGCCGCAATTAGTCGTTCTATGCAACCGACCAGACTACTTCATCATCTATCCGTAAAGGTCAACTGAATCCAGGTTTTTTAATCGACGGCCGGAAGTATACGTCCACAATTCGAATGGGTTGCAATATTCCAACAAAATCATGGCGTGGGAGACAAACTGAAACCCTTGGCATCAGATGCAATCTCACCCAGCTAGTCGAAGTGCTCTAGATAACATTTACGAGCAAAGAACTTACATGACTTCGAAAACATTCTGAATTTTTTCTCTCTTCTCTCGCTAGACAATTACGTTAACTAACATTATTTCTGCTGGCTAGGAAGCTCAAAGAATCTCTTAATATCAGCACATGTGGTGCTGCCGCTACCAACTCAAATGCCAGATTTGCAATTGCAGATGTCTAACTGAGAGTACCTGCGGAACTAATTTTTTTTTTTCATAGATCGACATACATATGAACTTATACAAATGTTTTTAGGCCGATAAACCAAAAACTATTGAGCACTTGGAAGTCAACATTGCTGAAATATAACCTGATTTACTGCGAAGTGTGAAAATTTTACCTCCAGATTACGCCATGTATGCGCCAGCCGCAGCGCCCACATGCCCGAAATCATATTCAGACATTAATGCCATAATATTATCTGTCAAATGAAGCCAATTTCATGGAATAAAAAACATTTTCTGTGTTTTATTCCAAGTTGAAGTTCTCCGCCCCTAAAAATAAGAACACCTTTTATAATACTGTAGTGTTTTAAAATTCTAAATTACATACATTTCAGGGCATGTTCAGATTTACTATTGATAATTTAAATTTCGATCTATCATCACATAAATATACTTCATACAAACAGAATTAAAAAGTTTAATACATTTACGCTCGATTTCTTCACATGAGTACTAAGCTGCCTTAATACCCGGTCTAGCTAGACCAGGTACTAGCTCTGATACGCGGTACCAACGAAAAGATACTTGTACATTTCTTCACATCACTTATACTGGATCTAAGTTCATCAAGCGGTACTAGTAGCTAATACGTCTAAAAACTGGTCTAATACTGATTTTGACACTATTTTGGCATTTGTCGGCCGTTAGACAATTATTTCGAATTAGATTCGTATTTTATTCATAAGTGAAGTTTTTTTTTAATATTTGTGTTCCTTTACTGTTGTGAATGATGTGAGTTTTTTTTTTTTTTTTTTTTTAGGTTGCGCCAGGGATGTGTAATCTTCATAGATACTAATAGCCCGAGTGCTACTAGCATGCACGATTCGCAAACCTGAGTAATCGATTTCAGGAATACGCCTACGTACTAAACACACACCCTTCACACTTCTACCACTCTCCCCGCGGGACTGCCGTTAGGTATTACTTCGCGGGGCTGGTTAGCAATTTATGCTATACTTTCTGCTTCTCGACGTATTCGTTCTTGAATTCGAAGCTGCATTTGCACATGCGTAATAAACGCGCAAATTTCCATCCATTTTTCCTCAGATTGTACCATATGATCTATGAATGATGTGAGTATGGTGGTAGGTATGCAGAATCGTGTGGAAGAGTGTGTGATTGGTTGTTTTTTTTCTTTTTTTCAATGAAGAATGAAGAAACGAGAATTAAAAAACGATAGCGATGAAGCGAAAAGTTCACATCGTCCCAAGTATTTATTGTACTTCGTTGTGGCATAGGGTAGATACGGCGCTCAAATCGACGAACTTCCACCCCTCCTTCACCGTTCTCGTACTCGATATCGTCCTCGAAATCATGAAACAAACTATCCCTACCAAAAATCAAATCCTTCTTCTTCTTCCTTTTATCAGCGAGGTTATGATCCGAAAATAAGGGATCACAACACTCCCACTTCACCGCATTTCTACTGATCCGCCTGTGGGGTTCGCCTATTTGACCTCAGAAAATGTCGACAGGCCTGCCGATTTTGGATCACTCGGTTACTGAGGCCAATGAAATGCCGATGTCGTCGCATTTGTGTGATCCAGGCGTTCATAGGCCTGTCTGTCCTACATCGCGATGTCTTTGGAACGTGCATTGATATTGCCTTTTTAACTGGTTTCAAATGATCTCTTCTTTGAACGTGGCAATACCAGCTGAGCCGGTCCGCTTGCACGGAGCTTCGAACTTCTTATTCGATCAAGCTTTGTCACTCCTGCTGTCATGCGAAGCATCGTCATCCAGCTGCCGTTAATTTACTTTCATAATTTTTGTACATCGTCCAACATTGTGAACCGTATGTGAGCCCTGGACGCACAACTGCGGTGTAGAGCTTTCCTTTCAACATATGAATTTTCTCGCCACTTCATCCACCCTACGCTTACACGATGATTGATGTCGTCATCACAAGTTGCTTTGCTATTGATCATAGATCCCAGATATTTGAACTTTTCGCACTTGGGAAGCACTGTTCCATTCAAATAAATGTCTGGAATAGGCCTGAGTGGATCAGAGAACGGGAAGCATAAGTACTCTGTCTTTTTTAACTAATGCGATACCCATTTCCCTCCAGAGCGTCCACCCACATATCAAGTGCTCGTTGCAGGGATGTAGGATCCTCACTTATAATGGCTCCATCGTCAGCAAAGAATAACTGATGTACCTTGGGGTCCATCACTTTACCTTCAAGCAGATAATCAAGGACTGTAATAAAGAGCAAAGGACTTAAGACGCTTCCCTGATGCACCCCGACTTTGATTGCGAACTCTTCGGTTACTCCAGCGGGGCATCTTACTCTTGTCTTTGCTCCTTCGTACATGTCCATGATCATCTGTACATAGGTTTCTGGAACCCCTCGATGTCTTAGCGCCACCCATATCAGATCTCGTGGTTGCCTGTCGAATGCCTTTTCTAAGTCAACCAATACCATATGCAAATCCCTTAAGGAATCACGATGTTTTTCCATTATGATCCTTATACTTTGGAGTATATCTGTGGTTGATTTACCCGAGACAATCCCGCACTGATCATCAGATAACCGTATTATTTTTCGCAGTCGGCCACCTAATACCCGCTCAACGATCTTCATGGTGTGTGACATCAGCTTGATCGAACGGTAGTTATCACAGTTTCGCGTATCACCCTTCCCTTTGTATACAGGGAGAAGGTAACTTTCCCTCGATTGATTTGGCATTGGATCACCTCTCACAAACCCAAGCCCAACCGCTTTTCGTTTTTTTGAGTATTTGACCGCCTCACTAACTTCTTCGACTGTAATGTCGGGTATTTCTTCATAGTTAGGGGTGGCTCTTGGAAAGTATAGCCGGGAAAACTGTTCATTTGAAAGTTCTACAAAATACTGCCGCCACCTCTGCAGAATTTTCTCGTCATCCACAAAAGCTGGCCATGAGCATTGTTAATGAACTTTGGCGAACGAATCTCCTGAGCATTCCTCCTTCTTTGGGCGGCTATTTTGAAGACCACAAATCAAATCCATTTTCCAGAAAATAGAATAAAAAATCAAATGAAACCAAAATAGAACGCACGTGTATGTATTTACTTTTTTCACAATGACAGCGAAGAAAATATCAAAATAGAGCAATATCTCTCATGATAAATGATTGAAATTGGCCTAATCCTGGTATTAACGACGCTAGACTGCCGATTTTGAGGGTCCAGCTAAAACCGAGTACCAACTCATACTCGGTACCAAATTCACATTAGTACTTTGTGAAGAAATGACTTGATACCGATTTGAGTACCAACTTTTGCTCTAATACCGGTACTAGCGCTAGTACTCGGTGAAGAAATGGGACGTTAGTCATTGGTTCGTTAGGACCATAATTATAAAAATATCTAGGGTTTAATAAAAAAAACTTATTTTTCGAAGAATTCGTTCTATGTGAAACGAAAATGCAAGTTTCATATCAAAAATCACATCAAGATCTTTCATTTCGGTTTTACGAGAAGGGCAGGTACCGGAAATTTTATAGTAATAAATAGCAGGAACTAGTACACGGTACACAGAAAAAGAATGACATTTATTTATGCCCAACGTAAGTCGATTAAACTCACGCCATTTAACTATTGTGTTTAAATCAATATGGAGATTTTCACAATCATAAATATTTTTAACACGCAGAAAGATCTTTAGGGATTTCATTAATAAAAATACATATTATAGAGCAAATGCCCTAAGTGGTTACCTTGGGGGGCACCAGATAAGATCTCAATGAGCCTAGATTGAGAACTACCAATTTGTACATACTGCTTTCTATTTAAAAGGTAACTGGAAATCCACTTAAGTACCATCGAAATGACATTAAGTCAAAAGCATTCTTGGTATCGGTAAAAATGACATCAGCTTGATATCCCGACTCCACAGAATCAAAACGATATTTTGTAAACAACATCAAGCTGGTTAATGTGGATCTACCAGATACAAATCCATGTTGTTGCAATGATATTTGTTCCTTTTTTTAAGGAAACCCAAATCCGGTTGGTCAAACGGTAGTGCATGCGGTTCATATTTACTGAACTATAAGATGTCGTCTTTTTTCTGCAAGGTGGTAGGCAGTTGAAAACTTTAAACGCGTTTTCTGCAAAATCGCTTTTTTTGAGTTATGACAGTCTTCAAGTAAATGAGCGATATGTTAAAACACAGCGCGGTGACGGTAGGAAAGTTGAAGGATCATTGAAAAAATCAAGCAATATCAACTGACATTTTTGTTGCAAAAGAAAATACTCCTTTAATGGAACAAATATGATATTTGTAACATTCGCTTCAAAGCTGGCATTAATGTCAACCAACGCGTTTTGCTGTGGCCCAATATTTTTTTGTATTCAACGTCAACATCGTTACAAATATGTTTCAATTTGCCTACTCGAATTGCGTAAATGTAAAAAAATGAATAAATTTTCACAATTATAACTTCAATATTGAAGGGTAGGGCGTCAACAGCAGTTTGAATACAATTGTTGAAAATGTGTGCCACATAATTCACACCAATAAGCTTTCTTCCAATAAACCCCAGCATTTTATGAAAAATATTATTTTTCCCTTTCCTAGCTGCACCCCCAAAATTGTAGTTAGTATTGTCGCCACAATGGCTGGTCAAACGGTAGTGCATGCGATTATATGAAAACACAAGCGTTTTCACTTAGCTGAGGCCTACCAACTTCTACTCTCAACCTCCACGCGGTGACAGCTGGGTGTGCCTAGTACCTTAATCCAAGAAATGGGTAACCAACCCTGTTTGGAAGAGTTTTGGCAGCAGCAGATGAGAGAGCGGAGAAGAGTACTTTCTCACTAGAATGGCAGCGGACGAATTCCCTAGTGAATACCTTGCGCGAACTGTCTACATATTCGGATCACAGGTCGGTAAGGAATTTCCAATGTTGGTCGGGACCTTGGAATAGAGATGGTGGCGGACGAGTCTTTAATCGGCCAACGGCAACACACTCCTACAGTGGACTACTGGCACCGGTGTACCCGGACCCATCGACATAGGGGTATAACTAAGGGAACTGGCCCTCCAGGTTGGGGGTTGTGTCGTCGGAGTAACTTCACTACCACGTAAAAAACTTATGGTTTCAAAACAACCAAAAGCAAACGAAATAAGGAGAACGACCTTAGGATTTGTACGTGAAATGTTCTGTACCTTTAGAGACCACTTGCACCCGAACAATTTGCAGAGGCCCTAGAATGCTATAAAGTAGATATAACCGCCATCCAGGAAGCGCGATGGGATGGGCCGGGCTAAAAGAGGATGAAAAACTACGGTGATTGCTACAGAGGTAACAGGTGCCGTCTATTCGGATGCGGATTTGCTATACGCGGCAGACTTAGGCAAGGCGTCTTAAGCTTCCGCCACGTGAGCGATCGTATTGTGACTATCCGGATCAAGGCTAAATTCGCTAACGTAAGCCTAATATGTGCTCATGCCTCACGGAAGAAAGGGACCCTGCCACGGAAGATTGTTTCTACGAGCTCCTCGACAAAACATACGAGCAATGTCCTAGATACGACGTTAAAATCGTATTGGTCGATTTTAACGCCAAAATAGGAAATGAGGATATCTTTGGTAGGGCAGTCAGTAAGCAAAGCCTGCACGACACCACGTCTGATAACGGACTAAAGCTAATTGATTTCACTGTGGGGCGAAATGTCACCGTAGCAAGCCCATGGTTTCCTCATCTCAATATTCATAAGCAGACATGTCGGTCCAATGATCATGTAACGATCAACAAAGAAGAATAACTGTGAGAAAATTTAACATCGAAAAGCTACAATCGCAAGAGCCCGCCAAAGTCTTCGCTGAACGCGTATTCCGAAATCTTTCAAACACCCCTGTGTCGCCAGCATCAAGTGCCGAAGACCAGTGGCAACGCTGCCAATATGCCATCAGAAACGCCGCGAGTGATGTGCTCGGTCTCACCCGCCCACCACCGCCAAACCCCTGGTTTGACGAAGAATGCCGACCACACTACTAAAGACGTCCTCTCTTCCTAGCTTTGCGTTAAAATCACATAGGGCAATTTTAACATCGGGACTAGAGTATTGCTCATATGGCTTGTCCTAGAGCTGGTAGAAGTCATCCTTGGTCACGTCGTCCATCTTCTCGTGGGGCGTGAGCGCATATCAGGCTAAGGTTGGCAAATTTAGCCTTGATACTTAATCTCAAGACTTCTTGCCTAAGTCTACCTCCAATGACAAATCCGCACCCGAATAGGCTCTGTCCTTGTTGTCTGTAGCAATCGCCGTAGTAGATGTCGCAGTTTATCATACTCCTTTGCCCAGGCCATCCCATCGCACTTCTTGGATGGAGGGAATGTCTGCTTTGAAACACTCTAGGCCCTCCGCAAGTTGTTCGGTTGCACGTGGTTTGTAGAGGGACCTAACATTCCACGTGCAGACATGAAGATCGTTGTCATTTTTACGTTTGCTTGGGTCGTCAACAGTAAAATCATCCGTATCCGAGGCTGTTGGGTGCTTCGTAACCGAAGGTTTTTTACGTGGTAGGGAAGCTAACCCGGCGGCACAACCCCCAACATGGAGGACCAGATCCTTTTTTTTACCCCTAGGACAAGAGGAAAAGAAACTGAATATTTGATAATTAGATAAGATTTAAGGATTTGAGTTTAAAAGTGAATCCGTGATTTTACATGGGACTTTTAGTGCACTTAACAATAACTAAACTTTTTAGCTATACTAATATGTATATAGTTTCTTCCGAATTTTTGTCTACATTTCTTTTAAAGGTCCTGGGTGATTAAAACAGCAATATCTAACAAAACTATGGGAAACAAAATATCTGACAAAAAAGAGCTTGAACATTTAATTCCTTTGCGATTATTTTATCTTTAACATGATCTCACATATGTACATATATATACATATGTGGAAAGGACAAGTCGACTTGATGTTAAATGGTCCAATATTGCATCTCATTAATTCTAATAGTATTGGTATGGATGTTGCTGTTCAACTAAATCCAAATAACGATCCCATTAATTAATTCACAAGAACTTGCTCCGTTTTAATTACCCCACAGTTTAAAAAAGACTAAGAAGACTGCGTATATATAAGTTTAAACATTTTGTTTCTGCACAAACTTGGTTACGTTTCGTTAGATAACGATTAATGGCAGCACAAGATGTTCGTCGTGATCTGCCAAACCAATTTTTCACAAACTTAATCACTGCAATTATAGGAGTTTAAGTTGGTTTTAGCCGATGTAATAAATTCTTTATGTAAAGAATGTTTAGTTCAGCTATAATTACGCAGAATAAAAGTAACAAGATTTTTATTGCAATTAAAGTTTGGTTGAGCAAACATAAAAAAGTTAAATTAATGGGAGTTAATTGGTTTCTAACCCTATACGTATTTTCCTATTAATTTCCTGTTTGCTTTCATTTGTTCCCTGGACTAAACTTTATAATCCGAAGCGAGACTTAAGGAGGTCTCTGATTATGATATTAGTAACGACTGTTAAACAAATATCTGCCAAACCACCGACATTTTCAATAACAAGATAACTTGACAAAAATTTGAGCGGGTTCTCCGAAACTCAAATCCTTAAATTCTCGGAATTTCGCCCAATTTAGGTTTTGTCGTCATTTGCAAGGCAAGCCAGAGCGATAGTGACATGATTTTTCTTTTGTTTTTTTTTACCTCGATCCCATCTACCGTTCTTATATAGGTACGCCGAATATTATTAATCACCAGCAGTCTTACTTATTTACTTAGGTGGCGCTACAGTTCGGGGTGAACCTAGGCCTCAACCAACAAGCCTCTCCATTTAGCTCGGTCTTTAGCTAATTGCCTCCAGTTGCGCACTCCAAGTTGGTCGAGGTCCCCTTGAACTTGTGCGCGCCACCTACGGCGATGATTCCCTCTACTGCGTCGTCCCTCGGGGTTAGATTCGAAGGCTCTGCGGGCCGGAGCGTTGGTGTCCATTCGCTCTACATGTCCTAGCCATCTCATACGTCCAAAACGCAGTTTTTTGACTAGGTCGATGTCGCTGTACAGCTCGTATAGTTCGTAACTGAATCTTCTCTTCCAAAACCCGTCAACGCACACAGGACCGAAAATCTTACGAAGAATTTTTCTCTCGAAGCGACCAAGGATATCTTCATCCTCTTTTAATAAAGTCCATGTTTCAGCGCCGTAAAGCAGGAATGGGATGATCAGGGTCTTATACAGAGTCTCCTTAGTTGTACGAGATAGGGCTTTACTGTTGAATTGCCTTATAAGCCTAAAAAAACAGCGATTGGCAAGAGTTATTCTTCGCTTGATTTCTGCGCTGATGTTGTTTGTAGAATTTATAGCAGAGCCAAGGTAGACAAAGTCCCTTACTACCTCGAAGTTATAGCTGCCCACTGTGACGTTTTGTCCAATTCGTCGGTGTTGGCTTTCCCTTCTTGTTGACAGCATATACTTGGTTTTGCCCTCGTTTATCGCTAAACCTATTTTGGCCGCTTCCGCCTCAATGCTTGCAAACGCACCGGTGACAGCCCGCTGAGTTCTTCCGATAATGTCTATATCGTCGGCGTATGCAAGCAGTTGTACAGACTTGTACTAGATTGTGCCTCCAGTGATGGCTTGTGAATTCCGCATAATCCGTTCAAGTACAATGTTAAAGAAGTCACATGACAGCGCGTCACCTTGTCTAAAACCTTCTTTTGACGTCAAAGGTCTCGGTGAGGTCATTACCGGCCTTGATGGAGCAGCGAGTGTTCTCCATCGTCAGCCTGCACAGACGGACAAGTTTGGCAGTGATGGCAAAACTAGACATGGCTCTATAAAGCTCTTCTCTATAGATGCTGTCATAGGCGGCCTTGAAATCGATAAAGAGGTGGTGAGTATCGATTTGGAATTCTTGGGTTTTCTCCAGGATCTGCCGAAGTGTGAAGATTTGATCGATGGTGGACTTTCCTGGCCTGAAACCGCACCGATAGGGTCCAATCAGGCTGTTGATAAACGGTTTTAGGTGTTCACACAATATCGCAGAAAAGATCTTGTATGCGATGTTGAGGAGACTGATGCCTCTATAAACGGGCAAACGTTGCTGAAGTGGGACAGAAGGCTAAAAGCGGGACTGTCCCGCTAAATGCGTGACGTCTGGCAACCGTAGCTAGAGTGGCATATGCCAACCATAGTTGAAGATCAATTGGGTGTCATTTACAAATTCTGTAGAATACGAGAATTTCCAGATGTAATTGGTGCAACCGATACATACATACGTATCCAAAGAATAGGAGGTGATGCGAGTCGACATTACATCAACAGAAAGGACTACTTTTCTGTAAATACTATGTTTTCGAAAAAGTATGCGACTAATACTGTTTTATACCAGGTCGTTTGTGATGCGCGACTAAAAATACGAGATTTTGTGCGGCACTAGCGTGGAAGTACTTACGACTCTAGGATATTTAGGGAGAGTAGAATAAAAAGTAGCTTAGAAAGTGGCGAATTCAGAAGACGCTTGCTGGGAGATAGTGGATATGCTTGCATGCCATATCTATTTACTCTTCTGCTTAATCCCCAAACACTAGAAGAGCAGCGATACAATAATGCTCACATTGGAACTCGAAATACTGTTGAAAGATGTCTTAGCGTGTGAAAACATAGATTTCGGATGGTTTTTAACGGCATAAGGGGTCC
Organism: Brachypalpus laphriformis; assembly: GCA_945910035.1. Taxonomy (NCBI): domain Eukaryota; kingdom Metazoa; phylum Arthropoda; class Insecta; order Diptera; family Syrphidae; genus Brachypalpus; species Brachypalpus laphriformis. The sequence continues at coordinate 132,592,480 of OX246756.1, forward strand.
AATAGAATCACTTGAAAGGGCAGTAATTGCTCTAGCAGTTGCACAATTTAGCCATTGATTTCAATGATACTCTAATCGGTAAGTACAAAACAATTTGACTAGCCTTACCTTAACGATCATTAATTCCTCGTTTTTTTTTTTTTAATCTACATGATTTCGAATCCCCGAATGAATACATGCAACCACCTGTAGAACAACAAGTGGATGTAGCTGAAATAAGCCGCACGGCATTTATTAATCAACGCTTTTATTGAGAAATGCATGAATGATCCCGTGTCTGAAATGTACCACTTTACACCTTTTCTAATAATAATAAAAACACTATTCCTTTTGCTACTTAACGTTGTTTATTTAAAATTTAAATTTTTTCAGTGTAACTTTCCTGCATAAGGCGAAGTTTCAGCTCTCTTTCCATCTCAATGTTCTTCATCTGAGCATCGTATACTTCCTTCATGTACTCCAGCTCATTGTCCCTCGCCTTAGAAATATTATAAGAAAAACTTGTTTCTTATAATACGTCGTCCTTCGATTAAAGCTAAAATGAAAATACATATATGTATATGTAGATCTGTAACGTTATTGTGTTTTTATTAAAACTTAAGTATTTAGCTATGGATTTCTTTTTGGGATGGCTGCAGGAGTGCAAAAAGCTGCGGAAGTCGAAGTATTCGAAGGTTCAGAATCAAGTTCGTTTTTTAAAGGGCATCTATTTCCTTGTCTTTTTCGGGAAGAATGCTGTCGGCAACAGACAACTGAAACAAAAAATATGCATTTTTGCTTAAATTTTACAATTAATCATACATTTTAATATCTGCTGAGCTGGTCCATCGTTGTCAAAAATATTTAAGTCGGCCTCAAACTCCTTTGGTATTAATGCCATTATCTCCGCATCTTCTCCTTTCGGAGTTGGGGGTCTCGGACCACCACCGATTACATTTACCAAAACATAATAATGGTTGTCCTGGGCCTTAAGTCGCAATTTGGTATTCCTCCATTGGAACTGAACTCCTCCTAGTTGCTGTTCGAAACTCTTTGCAAAGTTGTATTTTTCCAATTCCTAATACAGACTCGCTGGATGTTATTTGTGTAAAATTAAATCTAGGATATAAGTTCATTACAATTATTAACATTTATATTCCTCCAGAAAGCTCGATGGAGGTATATAAGCATGCTACTGATGCCATAAATTATGTATCGGAAAATTGTAATCCTCTCGACGACATTTTATTGGTAGGTGATTTTAATGTAGCCAACTTAAAATGGACCCTTTCTGACGACGAACTTAGTTTTGTGGTAGCTTATGCGTCTTTACCTCAAGAAACAATTTTGGTGGACAATGTAATGTCTTGTGGATTACTGCAACTAAGCAGTATAAAAACTTTCTTGACAGACAACTTGACCTGGTTTTTTATACAAATTCGAGCAGTTGTATTGTGGAACCTAGTTCCACCACGTTGAGTACTATTGATGAGTATCATCCTCCACTACACGTTATTCTTTCTCATGACGGCGTGGTTGATGATAATTTTGAAAATCTTACTCTTGAATTTGAATTTAAGAAATCAGACTTTAATTTACTAAATGAACTAATATCTAACATTGACTTTGTAGGAATTTACAACAGCAATGTTAATATTGAACGAATGACTGAAAACTTTTACATATGTACATATAATTGAATGTTTTATCTCGTCCGTACCTGTAAGAAACACACGTAAGAATCTGTCTACAACTGCTCCTTGGTACAATAACCAATTACGGAGTCTGCGAAATAAAAGAAATAAAGCGTGGAAGAATTATTTAACGAAAAACAGAACAAGCTATCCAGTTCGCTATCCTCTATAGAGACTTTCAAGACTTATCCAAACATCTAGTTACATTAATAAAATGCGTAGCTCACTTCTTTATGATCCGAAAGTTTTTTTTGAAATTTGTAAACTGTAAAAAAAAAGGATGGGTATCCTGCTAACATGTCTTACTTAAGCGAATCAAGCAGCAGCCCTCTCGTAGTCTGCAATATGTTCTCTTCATTCTTTGGCCTATCTTTCTGTTCCGACACCTATTCACCTACCCAAAGCAATTTTGTCCACCTTGAAGGTTTCTCTAAGAGCTCAATGGGCCAGATTTCAATAATTGATGAAGACGTGAGAGAGCATTTAGTTTTACTTAGTAGCGATACTACCTGTGACCCTGACGGAATTCCTCCGATTGTGCTAAAATATTGTTGCAATACCTTGGCATCACCCTTAGCCGATCTATTTCGGGCATCATTAAAGCAGAGCATTTTCCCTAAAATTTGGAAAAACTCTTTTATGATTCCAATACACAAAAAGGGAAACCGAGGTGAAATATCTAATTATAGACCCATTGCCAAGCTATCATGTCTGCCAAAACGTTTCGAGGCTGTAGTTTGTAAGGGTGTTTATTTTGCTTGCAAACCATTTCTATCAACCAAGCAGCATGGGTTTATGAATAGAAAATCCACTGTTACCAACCTCTTGGAATTTACTTCTTTTACAAACAAATCTGTCGAAGAGGGTGGTCAGGTCGATTGTATTTATACAGATTTTAGCAGGGCCTTTGACAAACTTTCTCACAGCTTAATTCTGTTTAAAATGACGTCTTTAGGTTTTCCAAATCATTTCGTTCGATATGTTCTTATCGTGAAGAACGAACTTATCAAGTTTTATTTCGGGGAATAACATCCGAACCAATTCTCGCTACATCCGGTGTACCCCAAGGAAGTCACTTAGGCCCTCTTTTATTTATAATTGCGATCAACGACGTGGTGGCAATACTTAAGCCTTCTCGAATCTTAATCTATGCTGACGACATAAAAATCTTTAGACTTGTACGCAGTCAGTCTGATTGTGTTGCTATGCAGAATGATTTAGATACGTTTGCCGAGTGGTGCTGTAATAACAATTTATTTTTCAATGTATCTAAATGCCAGTCGATGATCTTTTCAAGAAAACGTAATTTAATAAGTTATGATTACAATCTCAATGAATGTGTACTTAACAAAGTCACATCAATATGTGATTTAGGAGTGCATTTTTCTCAAAATATCGACTTCGATTTTCAATAAAGCAAATTCAATGCTTGGTTTTATAAAACGTTGGAGTAAAGAATTCAAATGTCCTCTTATAACATCCAAGCTTTATAATACCTTTGTTCGTCCGCAGTTAGAGTATGCATCTAACATTTGGTCTCCAATGTATGCAGTAAACATTAGCCGTATTGAATCGGTACAGCGTAAGTTTGTCCGATTTGCACTTCGCCATTTAAACTGGAATGACCCTACACGTCTTCCACCATATTGCGACCGCCTTCTTCTCTTAAATCTTAATTCTTTGGAGAAACGTAGGGAAGTATGTGATGTAGTATTTTTACACCAACTGGTAAATGGTTTTATTGACTCGCCGGATCTTCTAAATGAAGTCGGTTTAAACGTAAGATGCTACAACTCCAGAAATACCGAGATCGTCCGCGTAAATTTCCACCGAACGAACTACGGTTCTAATGAGCCTCTTACGCGTATGGCGAAGGAAGTAAATAATAACCACGAAAAATTTGATTACAACTATAGCAAATTAAATCGAAAACATAAATTATACGAGCGATACTAACTTCTTGATGTTGTAAGTGTTTAGTGTAATTTTTGATTTATGCGTGGCAAATCAATCTTTAGTTCATACTTATGTTTAGTATGCAATCTGCTTTTCTATTTATAATACTTGTGCAGTCTTTTTGTGAAAGGTGTTAGGCTTTATATAATGACTGTGACAAGCTGGATATTACTTAGTGGCTGATTTGAATTTTTCTTTCTCAGTTCAAAGTAATATTCGTCACAAAATGCTTGCCCTTAAGCAGTACTGTTAGCGTTTAATATTCGGCTTTTCCCTTCAGTTATATTTTCCTTACGTTAATTTGACATTTGTGGCACTTACTTACGTACTTAGATGGCGCTACAGTCCGGGGTGGACCTGGGCCTCAACCAACAAACCTCTCCAGCTAGCACGATTACGAGCCAGCTGCCTCCAGTTGCGCACGCCAAGTTGGTTGAGGTCCCCCTCCACTTGTTTGCGCCACCTACCGCGAGGTCGTCCTCTACTGCGTCGTCCATCCGGGGTGGATTCGAAAACTTTCTTAGCGGGAAGGTTGGGCTCCATCCGCTCTAAATGACCCAGCCATCTTAGTCGCTGTATGTGAACTCTTCTGACTAAGTCGCTGTCCTTGTACAGGCCGTATAGCTCGGCATTGTACCTTCTCCTCCACTCACCGTCTATGCAGACGGGAACAAAGATCGCTCGAAGAACTTTTCTCTCGAAATAACCAAGGGCATTCTCATCCGGTTTTGTCAAAGCCCATGCCTCTGCGCCATACAGCAGGACTGGGATGATTAATGTCTTATAAAGAGTTACCTTAGTAGTTCGAGATAGGGCTTTGCTACTCAACTGCCATTTTAGCCCATAGAAACCACGATTAGCCAGAGTAATTCTCCGTGTGACCTCCCTGCTGATGTCATTTGCGGAGCTGACCATAGAGCCTAGGTAGACAAAATCCTTTACTACCTCAAAATTGTATCTGTCTATTGTGGCGTTCTGTCCAAGACGCCGATGTTGGGTGTCCTTTTTTGTAGACAGCATATATTTTGTTTTGCTTTCATTGACCGCTAGACCCATCTTTGCTGCCTCAATCTCAATACTCGTAAATGCCCCATTGACGACTTTCCGCTGACATTTGTGGCAAGTAACGGTTTAATTGTTCACACATTCGGTTTAAATAAACTATTGGAGTTCTTTTTTAATAGTAGTAGAGTTTAGGATTCCGTAATTTTATTTAAAAAAAAAGAGCAATGCAAGCGAAATCTTGTTGTTTTTCATTATGAAAAACGTGAAACGTATCGAAAAATTGTTGAAATTTCGAAAATGAAGTCAAATTCTGTCGGTGATATAGTTCAGAGATAAGAAAAAACTGAGGGCAGAATTGAATCAAAGAAGCAATTGGGTCAACCAAAAATGTAACAACCAAAGAAGAATACTTGATCGTTCGGAAGATCAATGTTACTCCTCGCTTGACCTCGTTTAGCGCCGCTAAACTAGCTAACTGAGAGGAATCGCCCCTGCGCTTGAGTGCACCAACGCTTGTTAAAGAAATCTTGCCTGAATGTGGGAAAGAAGTGTCATCACCTATACGATGCACAATGAAAGCCAAAACTCGTGTAGCTAGAAAAAAACCATTTGTGAATTCACGAAATATGAAAAATTCGATTAAAATATAGTATGCTAAGGAACACCAAAATAAACACACTAGTTGTGGGACGACGTGATCTTCGTAGACGAAAGCAAATTTAATTTCTCTGGGTCAGACGGAAGAGTTACGGTGTGGCGGAAGCCAAACGCAGAGCTTAAAAGTCAAAATCTTAAAGCAACGGTTAAGCATAGAGGAGGTGGCGTAATGGTATGGGGCTCTATATCGGCCAAGGGCACTGGCAATCTGGTATTTATAGACAGAATTATGAACAAAATGTCCTATCTGAACATATTGAAGGAAAATTTGCGACAAAGTGCTGAACAAATGAGAATTTCTGAATCTTTTAAATATTATCAGGATAACGATCCAAAGTTGCAAGTTAACTTTATTGAGGCAAAATAAATCAGCATATTATAACAATACATTCTCATCCTAAATTTTGGCTGATATGTTTGACTTGAGCAAAAGTAAGAGAATATTTAAGAAAGATATTAATCAACAATTCATTACAATATTATTTACCATCACTACTTTGCTCATTCTTGGCAATCTTAACTTAATGACTAGAAATAAAATTTAAAATTAAAACTAAAACCTACTTAAGGTTCTTATTTATCTTATAAGATATCCAGAATATATAGTGTGTAGGGCCTACATACAGACTTTGATTGCAGAAACTTTAAAAATCCTTAATGGTTTATATAAACTACTATAACACCACAAAGAAATTCAAAACTTTCTGCGTTGAAACAAAGGGTTATGTTAGGAATCATTTTTATTATTTTTTAAATGTTATTTCCAATCAACATCATTCCCTATAGTTATAAGGAGATGCTTTTTCATAGAACGGTGCTAACTGACGTCTATATGTGTCTTGTCTTATTAGGGATATTAAATTCCCGTTTAGGAGGTTAAGGGGTGACAAATAGTATTTGTCATTCAAACTGTCGTTGATATTAGCGTCCATTAAATATCTTACCAGTGGGTTGGAGTATACGTATACGTTCAAACTTTTTTAGAAGAAGTTCTATTTGATAGTTCATAAGGGGTGTAACCTGAGTTGCTTCATATAAAGTTTTGTTAGAGAAACATTTTTTATTTGGTTTTCTGTACAGTGCGCAGCAAAATCGCAATATTTTTTCTTTCGAATACCTGTATTTCTTTGGCTACTGTGGGTGATATAGTAAATCAAGTAGAAAAACTATAAGTCAATATTGGTCTTACAAGGGTCTTGTACATCAGAATTTTAGTTTTTCCTAGCATGTGTTTAGAGTTAAGTAGTGGTTTAAGTATTCCTGTAAGCATTTCCGCTTTCTTAAGAACAACCCTTCTAAATTGTTAAAGAGAAATCGGTTCTGAAAATGTATTCCCCGATACTTTGTTTCAGAACGTAATGGAAGTGGAAAATTATTTATTTCTAGTGTTAAATCATTTCTTTAACCGCGCGGTAATGACGCTTCCCACTGGCATTTCTGAAACATGTGAGACCACATTTGGTCGTATTTATTTCTAGTCTCCATTTTTTAAAGTAGTTTTCTAAGAGTGGAAGTTCTGATTTAAATTTGTTTAGAGCTGAGCTCGGTCGTAAATTAGTAGCCAATGTAGTGGTATCATCAGCGTAGTACAGTGACCCAGGCAATTCCGTTATGGGGTCTGAAAAAGAAAAATCTTGAAGATAGATATTGATGGTCCGAGTATCGATCCTTGAGGTACGCCTGAATTCACAAGGAAAAAATCCGTGTGCTTGGATCCTATATATATTGAAGTAGTTCTGTTTGATAAGAAGCTGTGTGTCATTCTTATGAGCCAATTCGGAAACCTTAGTCTTATGAACTTGAATAAGAGGCGATGATGCCAAAGTGAATCCAAAGCCTTTTCAAGGTCTATGTCCAGGCTGACTGTACATCTTTATTTCTAAGGTTTTGAACAACCTTGTTCTGTAGTATAAGTTAGGCGTACTCCGCGGAGCTTCCTTTCTTAAATCCAAACTGGTTGTTTGGGATGATATCCTTATCCTCACAGAAATTATTTAAGTCGCTGCTAGTACCCGCTTAAGTAATTTTCCAATATTGGAGGGAAGCCAGATAGAGCAGGAGTTATTTACTTCTTTCACAGCTTTCTTCTTAGCTATAGGAAAAAGCTTGTTTTTTTCCAAATTTCGGGAAAATAACCATTGTTAATACAATGGTTATATATTGATGACTGTAGTGTATCTAAGGAATATGGACATTTCTTTAAAATGAAGTTTGATATTTGGTCAACACCAGCGGATTTTTTATTGTTAAGTGACGTTCTGAAAATATTAACGCTATTAGGTGAAGTGAGCGGGGGAAATCCTGGATCACAGGCACTGTTAGAAAATGAAAAAGTGGAAAGAGTGTGATCAAGATGTCTTTCCTCAAATTGGATAACGACCCGAATCACAAGCCTCATATTGTTCGTGAATGGCTACTTAACAACTGCCCTAAAGTAATCATAACACCTCCACAATCACTGGATCTAAGCCTCAATTTGTGGGATGAATTGGGTCTCCATGTTCGTGAGAATCCTGTTTCTTCTATAAGCGGATTGAAGGCTCGACTACAGCAAGAATGGGGTAAAATTGGCCTGGCTTATACACAAAGAATTATCCGAAATATGCCTGACCGTCTTAGTAAAAACATAAAAAACTATGAAATTTAAATTTAGCCTTAGTTTTTTGAAACAGTTTAAAAGAATTTTACAGAAAAACCGAATATTAATGGTATGAACATTTCTTATTTACTTTTATTTAATTATTTAGTTTTATTGAAAAAAAGATGAATTTATAATATGAAATAAAATTAATATAATTAAGACACAAAGAATTTTAATTTCTTTGGTTCTGAGCTCAAAATTTCATAAAATTTTCATACAACCAAATATTAATGACACTCACTGTATATAATATGAAATTTTAAAAATACATGTAATTACCGTTTCAAAATGGTTTGTCCAAGCATCGCGCTTCGTATGCGAAGTATTGGTGTCTGTTCGTTTGTCCTCTTACATCAATGTGCTTTTTTAATAATTCCCTCAAGAGTTGCTAAAAATATTTAAACATAGTAAATGAAAATTCTTTTGAAAATGCATCTAAACTTTTTTTTCTTCTGAATCCCAATTTTCAGCACGCTTGCGTTTTAATGCAGTCTCCATTCTTTTGTTTTGGCTTGTTTTGTTCATGACATACGAGTAGTAGTGTCAAGCTGACATTATTCAAGTACAATTTTCAAACCGTTCGTCAACGCAAAATTTGTTATTAGTTGTTCACAATTGTATTATGCATAAGCATAGCACAATGATAAACTTTTTGATCGATGATTACTTAATCGCGAATCAAAAGACAAACACGGAAATGTAAAGAATACGGCTGTTAGTTTTTGAACCTTTAAAATTGTGTATGTTTTATGGTGATCAAAATATCTTTTGCGAAATTCAAAATTTAATTCATTTTTTCTTGTTCGTGATCTCGAATCTGCAATCAGTGGAAGAAATAATTTTCTTTTTCTTTATTCTCTTTTCGCTGTATCTTCGCTATCTTTAAGAGCAGAGCCTGCCTGACGGAAAGGAGGTACTATCTCCTATGGGTTTTCTTATTCTTTGGTTTGCTTTTCTGTTATACCTGCTCGACGAATTGTGTGTTTTGTGCAGGTTTGTGTGTGCTCTGGTGGAGATTCTCACTGGGGAAGTAATGTATATTTTAGTCTACCCATTTTACGTATTGCATGCTTGCAGTTGGCAATTATATTGCATCAATTTATGATTCCCACTGGAAATGTTTTATAATTGAGTAATTCCGAACACCCGCGGAAACGGAGGAGCAGATTTCGGAAGTAAGAAACTCAAAAACGAGTTTTTGATTTTATTGTGGGGTTTAAATGCAGAGAAAAGCGTAGAACGCAAAATTCCAAAAATTTTGGATACGCAAGAAGCGAGTACTTCGACAGCGGTGCCTCGATCTGCATCCCCTGTAGCACCTTCAGGCGAAAGAGTACAAAAGCGGTAATTTATTTGTTTCCCAACTTTGATGGTATACTGCAAAGTTTATCTGGCAAGTATAAAGCAAAGAGGACAAAATCGAAAAAAAACTGGTTTTATAGAGGGTAAGATTTTGTGATCTGTCTCTAGCTAATTGTTTAGACGAGTACCAATTTTCTCCTAATTCTCTTAATATTTTTTCAACGGTGTTATTCCACGTCGTTTTGGGCCTTGCTCTTTTGTTTTTCCTTGCAGCTTTGGCTTCCCAAACTTTATTTACCTGTCGGTTATCATCCACACGAACTAAATGTCCAAACGACCGAAGTTTGTTATCTTCCATGATTTTCCTTGTCGATTCTAAATCTACCGTTTTTGTTATATCTTCGCATCTTATACTGTCCATTCTCCTTACTCCTAGCATTCTCCTGAGGTATTTCATCTCCATGGGTTGGATCTGGAACAATTGTTTTTTAGTAAGTGTCCAATTCTCTCCTCCACGTAGGAAGATCGGACGGTACATTGTGTTGAAAATTAATATTTTTGTACTTTTCGTGATTTCTTTATGGTCTAAGAACTTTCTTTGCAGGGTCGCATACAAAGTATTTGCCGACTAAATTCTTGCTTTCAAATGATCTTTTGAGTTACCTTTCCTGTTTATTATACTTCCTAGATACTTGTATCTGTCAACTTGCTCAATAGCTTTACCATCCACCATCTTACTTACTTACTTAGGTGGCGCTACAATTCGGGGTGAACCTGGGCCTCAACCAACAAGCCTCTCCATTTAGCTCGGTCTTTAGCTAATTGCCTCCAGTTGCGCACTCCAAGTTGGTCGAGGTCCCCTTGAACTTGTGCGCGCCACCTACGGCGATAATTCCCTCTACTGCGTCGTCCCTCGGGGTTAGATTCGAAGACTCTGCGGGCCGGAGCGTTGGTGTCCATTCGCTCTACATGTCCTAGCCATCTCAGACGTCCAATACGCAGTTTTTTTACTAGGTCGATGTCGCTGTACAGCTCGTATAGTTCGTGATTGAATCTTCTCCTCCAAAACCCGTCAACGCAAACGGGACCGAAAATCTTAAGAAAGATTTTTCTCTCGAAGCGACCAAGGATATCTTCATCCTCTTTTAATAAAGTCCATGTTTCAGCGCCGTAAAGCAGGACTGGGATGATCAAGGTCTTATATAGAGTCTCCTTAGTTGTTCGAGAGAGGGCTTTACTGTTGAATTGCCTTATAAGCCCAAAAAAACAGCGATTGGCAAGAGTTATTCTTCGATTGATTTCTGCGCTGATTTTGTTTGCTGAATTTATAGCAGAGCCAAGGTAGACAAAATCCCTTACTACCTCGAAGTTATAGCTGCCCACGGTGACGTTTTGTCCAATTCGTCGATGTTGGTTTTCCCTTCTAGTTGACAGCATATACTTGGTTTTGCCCTCGTTTATCGCCAAACCCATTTTGGCCGCTTCCGCCTCAATGCTTGCAAAAGCACCGGTGACAGCCCGCTGAGATCTTCCGATAATGTCTATATCGTCGGCGTATGCAAGCAGTTGTACAGACTTGTAATAGATTGTGCCTCCGGTGTTGGCTTGTGAGTTCCGCACAATCCGTTCAAGTACAATATTGTAGAAGTCACATGACAGCGCGTCACCTTGTCTAAAGCCTTTTTTGACATCAAAGGTCTCGGTGAGGTCATTACCGACCTTGATGGAGCAGCGAGCCTTCTCCATCGTCAGCCTGCACAGGCGGACAAGTTTGGCAGGGATGTCAAAACTAGACATGGCTCTATAAAGCTCTTCTCTATAGATGCTGTCATAGGCGGCCTTGAAATCGATAAAGAGGTGGTGAGTATCGATTTGGAATTCTTGGGTTTTCTCCAGGATCTGCCGAAGTGTGAAGATTTGATCGATGGTGGACTTTCCTGGCCTGAAACCGCACTGATAGGGTCCAATCAGGCTGTTGATAAAAGGTTTCAGGCGTTCACACAATATCGCAGAAAAGATTTTGTATGCGATGTTGAGGAGACTGATGCCTCTATAATTGGCGCAGTTGAGGGGGTCTCCTTTCTTGTGGATCGGGCAAACGATGCTGAGATTCCATTCATCAGGCATACACTCCTCTGACCAAATATTAGAAATGAGTTGGTGTATGCACTCTACCAATTCATCCCCAGCTGCCTTGAAAAGTTCGGCCGGTAAACCGTCAGGTCCAGCAGCCTTGTTCGATTTTAGCTTGGATATTGCTATCCTCACTTCGTTTTGGTCAGGTGGACGGAAATTTTGACTATCATCGTCCATGCTGAATGGTTCATTCTGCCTGACAGCGGGGTGTTGGTCTTCGTCGCCGTTATACAGTCTGCAGAAGTAGTTTTTCCATATTCTCAGCACCGACTGTGATTCTACTACGAGGTTTCCATTCTCATCTCTACAGGTTTCTGTACGGGTATGGCTCCTCTGACACGTTCTTTTTACCTTTTGGTAAAACTTCCGTACATTGTTCCTGGAGTACAGACTCTCGATATTCTCAAACGCGCGCTTCTCATGCTCTTTCTTCTTCTTTTGGAGAAGCCGATGTTCTTCCCGTCTCTTTTGCTCGTAGAGCTCACGAGCAGCTCTCGTCTTCCTTTGCAGCGCCGCTTTATATGCCTCTTGTTTTGCTGCATGCACTCGCCGGCATTCTTCGTCAAACCAGGGGTTTCGCGGTGGTGGGCGAGCGAGACCCAGCACATCAGTCGCGGCGTTTCTGATGGCATGTTGGCAGCGTTGCCACTGGTCTTCGGCACTTGATGCTGGCGGTATAGGGGTGATTGAGAGATTTCGGGATACGCGTTCAGCGAAGAGTCTGGCGGTCTCTTGCGATTGTAGCTTTTCGACGTTAAATTTTCTCACAGTAATTCTTCTTTGTTGCTCAGATTGGGATATCCGCATTCGTACCTTGGCTACAACAAGGTAATGATCCGAGTCTATATTGGCCGCTCGGAAGGTCCGGACATCCAGAATACTGGAGGCATGCCTTGCGTCGATCGCAATATGATCAATTTGGTTGATCGTGACATGATCATTGGACCGCCATGTCTGCTTATGAATATCGAGATGAGGAAACCATGTGCTTGCTATGGTGACATTTCGCTCCACAGCGAAATCAATTAGCCTTAGTCCGTTATCAGACGTGGTGTCGTGTAGGCTATGCTTACCGACTGCTCTACCGAAGACGTCCTCCTTTCCTATTTTGGCGTTAAAATCGCCCAATACGATCTTAACGTCGTATTTAGGAAATTGCTCGTATGTTTTGTCGAGGAGCTCGTAGAAACACTCTTTGGAGGCAGGGTCCTTTTCTTCTGTGGGGGCATGAACACATATTAGGCTTATGTTAGCGAATTTAGCCTTGATCCCGATCGTCATAATACGCTCGCTCACGTGTCGGAAGCTTAAGACTTCTTGCCTAAGTCTGCCGCGTATGACAAATCCGCATCCGAATAAGCGTTGCCTGTTGCCTCTGTAGCAATCACCGTAGTAGATGTCACAGTTTTTCATCCTCTTTTTGCCCGGCCCATCCCATCGCACTTCCTGGATGGCGGTAATATCTGCTTTATAGCAGTCTAGGGCCTCTGCTAGTTGTTCGGCTGCACGTGGTCTGTAAAGGGACAGAACATTCCACGTACAGATCCGAAGGTCGTTGTCCTTATTTCGTTTGCTGGGGTCGTCATTAGTTGGGTCATCCTTATCCAAGGCTTTTGGTTGTTTCGGAACCATCCACCATCACTCTTGCTACTTCCGGTTCGCTCCCGTTTACCATCACCTTAGTCTTTTCGACATTAATTTGGAATTTTTGTGATCCTTATGTTTCTTTCCATATCTTAGATTTGTTCCCAGTTTGTTTACCGAATTTGATAACAACACTATGGCACCAGCAAATACACATGCATTCAGATAGACTCGTTGTAGACGTTTATATCCTACTCTAGAGTTGTCCATTCCTCCTTGAAATTGTCTGATTGCATCATCCATAGCGCAAATGAACAGTAAAGGGCTCAATATACTTCCTTATCGTACTCCTTCTGATGTCATGAATCTTTCCGACATTATATTACCAGTCCTTAACGCCTTAAGGTGAACCCCACATACGGATCAGTAGAAATGCGGTGAAGTGGGAGGGCTAAGATCCCTTATTTTCAGATCATAACCTCGCTGATAAAAGGAAGAAGAAGATATTACCAGTCCTTATGACATTGTAATGTTCTTTATATGTACCCTTGATTGCTCGTACAAGATCTTCTGCTATCCCCTTGACCACAAGGCTTTCCCAGATTTTTCTTCTGCTTATTGTGTCGAACGCTTTTTTTATATCTATAAAGTAAGTGCACACTTTTTGCTTTTCCGATAGCCACTTTTTTCTCCAAAACCTGTTGCACGGCAAAATTATTGTCTTGGATGCTATAGGCCACCCGAGTATAAAGGAAAAACAAATTACATCGAAGTTTTTCCAACCACTGCACCAAAGAAAAGGTTCCTGTCTGGTTGTACAATGGACCGGAGAGTCTGAGTGCTATGGGATTTGGGTTTCCTTCAAAAAAAAAATGCTATTGGCCGGTCGGAAGCCGCTTTGAATCTCCGATAATGGTCCTTCTACTTTTCTTCTTGAGTCATACACTTTTAGCGCTGAAGGCAGTAGTGTAATGCTTCTGTAATTGTTACAATCTTTTGTGTCTCCCTTCTTGAATATGGGAAGAATCACACCATATTTCCCATCCTTAGGAACCTCACTGCTTCCCCACACCATGTTTGAGATTTCAAGAAGTTTTCTCATTCCTTCTTTTCCTATATACCATATTTGACACACTCAGGCGCTATCTCGTTGATTCCCTGTACTTTAGCTGGTTTCATTTTTTGAAGTGCTGTGATGAGTTTTTCCTTTGTAATGAGGCTTACTCTAGGTTGCTCTTCCCCTGCAATTTCTTCTACTTCTCGAATTTCTTCTGTCTCTATTACTTTGTCGGCTTCGTCCGTGTTTAATAGTTCATTGAAATATTCTTTCTATCTATTCCCTATTTCTTTTTCTCCTACCACGACTGTAGTTTGAAGTCTTTGCCATTTCGAATCGTTTTAAGCATTTTATAGAACACTTTTACATTATGCTTCTTGTTTGATTCTATAGATTTTTTCTTTACCTCATTCCTTTGAATTTTATATGCAGAATATTTGGATTGGAGTTGTTTCGGTCTTATATGTAATCTTTTCATAACTTCTTCTTTATCTTTATCTATTTCTTAACTGTTTCATTCCACCATGCCGTTTTCTTTTTAGAGGTGCTCATTTTAAGAATTCCATACACTCTTTTTGCTATTCAAAATAATTTCCTTAACTGATGCACCTATTATTTACATCATTGATAGATAGATAGATATTTATTTCGTACAATAATTTACATTAAGGTTTGTTACCGCACATTTTACAGTACAGGGATTTGATCATCTTATCTTTCCACTGAAATATTATTTATAAAAACATATAAATTACATAAACAAAAGAGAATAGTTAGAAGGAAAATACGACAAAAACCGTCCATAAAAGCAAAAAAAAAAAAAAAATAATAATAAAATAATAATAATAAATAAATAAATAAATAATAATAATTAAATAAAATAAAAATATTAGTAAAATAAAATAATTTGTTAGTAAATATATAACTATATAAAGTTTAGAGTAAATGAATAAATAAATATATAAATAAATAAATAAATAAATGAACAAATAAAAAATATCCATAATTAAAATAAACACCTAATAGATAATTTAAGTAAATAATATATAAACATATATGTAAATAAATAAATACAAAAATTATTAATAAATAAAAAAAAAAAATAAATAAATACATTAAGAAATGAATAAAGAAATAAACTATTAAGTAAATATATAAATATATAAATAAGTAATATATAACAAAAGGTAAAAAAATAACACAAATTATATAAATATAGATAAATAGATACATGGAAATAGTGAACACTTAATTTTTAGCTGTTTGGTTAAATTTAATTGGTACATAATTCGTTTATAAGTGGATTTTCAGCAAAACTACACCGATCGACAAATAATTTAGATTTAAGCCTTTGAATTCTTTGATAAATCAGTTCAACATTCGCTTTATTATGTAGGTCTAAGGTAGATTGATGCAACGGTAGATTAAGCATCATTTTTAAGATTTTATTTTGGCATATCTGTATTTTCTTTATGTGGCATTTTGCACAATCGCCCCAAACTTGGCATGCATATAAAAGAATTGCCTGAAAAATAACTTTATAAATGATGACTTTGTTCTCAGTTGAAAGCAACGATTTTCTGTTGATAAATGAATACAACATTTTTATAGCAACTCGTCGTCACCTCTTTTTACTCATGTATTCATCACTTCCCTTATGTTACACTTCTCCACTATTGTATAATCTACGATTGACTTCTCGCCCCTGCTTGTCATTTCTCTTGTATAATAATAAATCATAAATCTAAAAGTGAAATATAAAAAAGGAAATCAAATAATAAAATAATAATAAAAATTAAGAACCAAGCAAAAGTACGTGACGCGTATACTGCCCTCCTAAGGAAAAAGGACGCAAACGCCAAAAGTCAAAAATCGAGTTAGCGGCATATATGGAAGCGTTAAACAGTGCCTTATTTTTGTGTGGGGCTTAAAAAGCATTTAAGTAAACTGTGAATTTATTAGTTTCATCGTTTAGTTGTTCTTTACAATATTCAAGTACCAAATTCTATTAGCATTGGCAAATGCCGTCAGCCAGATTGACATTTCTAATGAAAAATAAATAAAATAAAGTTACTCTACTTCTTTAAAGTTGAAATCAAGATAATGTTTCTGTATATTGCTTCCTAAACTCCAAGGCATCCCGATATAATAAGCGAGAGCTATACAGCTTTCTCCATTAAGAATCGAATATGGTACTTCGGCTAAAATACAGCCTTCTAAATTCCTGCAGAATTGGGCATCTGCCTATAAAGTGATATGTATCTTCGCGTTCCTTTCAATTACACAGTGAGCAAATAGCTTGCAAATCATTTTGATGTGGCCTATAATTAAGCGGTAATAGCTCTCCCCTTGACTTAAAGATCAGGCTAATTTGATGAATTGTGTACTGCTCATTAAAATAACTCCTGGCCAACAGAGTACGATTAAGTAAAAATTAAGTAAAATCCAGCATGAATCTTCTCCTCTAGTTTAGATAGGATATTTTTTTAAAGATACACTACACGTAAGTCTGTCTTCCCATCTCAGTGACAATTCTACACCGCACTCCTCACTAATACATATGTTGCTATTTCTGAAAAAAATGTGGCTTTTCTGTTCAAAAGATAGCGCAGAACAATATTTGAGAGACGCTGATTGGGCAGGTCTAGTATTTTTAAGATATAATTGAAATGTAATCTTAGAGTATATAAACGGATAAGAGGGATACCGGTTTCTGCATACAGCATGTATTTAGGTGTATTCGGCGGCAGCCTAAACAAATGTTTCAGAAAGTACCTTTGCAGTCGTTCAACCTCATCGTATTCATCATAGCCCCACACCTGTGCGGCGTAGCACATGATTGACCTGGCTGTTACTTCATACACTTTGTACTTTGCACTTGCTGGTACATCAGTTCTGCTAATCACTTTCCTCCATGTGCTGTTTAAAGCCTTCTTTGCTTCTCCTAATTTCGCCTGCAGATGAGTCGAAAAAGACAATTTTGGCGTAAGGGTAAGTCCTAAGTAACTCCTGTACCACTTCCAATCCTTCCTGACCAAATCTCCATTTCGCCTCTTTCGTATACCTCCCTGGATTATTTCGAAATATCATTATTTTTAATTTCGCCATATTTTGAAGGTTCCACAAGGTACAGTATTGTTCCAGATTGTTTATCATAAGTTGAAGCATATTTGGTGTTTCCGTCAGAAGAACAATATCATCGGCATATAAGAGGGCTTTGATCATCACGTTACCAACTATTATTCCTCCTTTCAAGTGCATCACCAGGTCGTCTAGGAACAGAGAGAAGAACAAGGGGCTCAGTTTACAACCCTGCTTAACTCCGGAGGTGGTACTGAACCAGTCTGACAGGGTATTTCCATCCCATACTGCAGTTTTATTTTCTCTGTACAGGCTTTAGAAAACTTTTTGCATTTTAGATGACACCCCCAAATTGCTGAGCTTGTAAAAGAGTGCCCTTCTGTCCACTGAAGCAAATGATGCCCTAAAGTCCACAAAAATGGAATACAACTTTCTCCCGTTATTTAGATACAGTTTTGCAATATTGGACAAGACAAAGATATTTTCTACTGTCGAGTATTTGGATCTGAATCCTGCCTGGAACTCACTTAGAAGACCATTGGATTCCACCCACGAAGCAAGACTCTGAAGAAGAATACTTGTGAATAGTTTCAGCAAAGTATTTAAAAAAGAAATTCCTCTGTAGTTGCTTGGGTCGTTGGTGTCGCCGTTTTTGAACAGTGGAAATATAATGTTTTGCCGGAAGCTTTTCGGTACAACGCTCGTGCTGAATATGTTGTTGAACCCTGCAATTATTACACGTAAGAAAGAGGCAGATGCATTTTTGTAAAATTCAAAGGAGGTCCTGTCTATACCTGGGGCCTTGTTGCATCTTGTTTCGCTAATAGCAGCTTGCAATTCCTCCAGTGTAATTGATCAGTCCAATGATTCTACTACTGTCCAAGGCAGAGCAAAATGATAAGTCATTGCCGCGTGGCTCGAACTAAGTAGTTGTTTAAAGTGTGCTGCCAACAAGCTTGCCTCGACACGCGAGCCTTTAATACACCTGCTTCTTGTCAGTTTTCTTATTAATCTCCAGTACATTTTCGAGTCTTTTGCTACTGTGAGTTCTCTTATCGTTGTTTGCATAAACTGAACCCGTTTTTTCTTCCACAATTCTTTATAAGCCTTATTACTTTGCTGACATATTCTTTTCGTCAGCTCCGTCGATATGAATTCTGCTAGTTTAAGGCATTTGAAGGACTTTTACCTCGCCTTTTCGCAGTCCGCATCTAACCAGGGTTCTTTTTTTGCTCCAACTTGATCGTCCTTGAAGAAATCTTGCTGCATTAGTAACCATAGAAGCACAAGTATCCGCAACTTTGTCTGGTTCTAATCCCTCTGGCAATAGTCTAGATACTTCTCTGTGAAGATTTAACTGGTACGTTCGATTACCACTATCTCTCCATTTAAGTTTCGGTGGCAAGGACAAGGTGCTTATTTCAGGTGTCTTGGCACCAGTATCTAACTGAACTACCAAAGGCATATGGTCTGAATAAATTTGAAGCTCAACCTTTAGGACCACCGCAAAATTAAACCAATCGCCGTTGATCAAACACAGATCTATAGTAGAACTACTGCTGCCTCTGATGAACGTGAATGAGCCCTCTTTGTCGTTTTAACTGTGGCCATTTAGAAGAACAAGTCCAAACGAGTCGCACATATCTATAAACTGTTAACTTCTGCCATCAACCACCACCTTATCTGAAGCTCTCCGATCCAGCATGAATTTTGAGTTATAGATCTCTTGATCTTGCCCCGACAGCTGCATTTCTCCTATACTAGTATTGCAATCCCCTATCACCATTACATTTTTGGCATTTAAGGCATGCAAAACGCTATAAAATTCCTCCAAATCTTCCAACCACTTAGTACCATTGATGCAAACTGGAATAATGTACGGCTTTTTTGGAAAAACAGCATTCTATTATGGTTCTATCCGCCGTATTGAGAAATTGACAGATTTTCCTATTGATAAGCTCTCTTTTGATCCCATAGACATAACCCCCGCTCGCTCTTCCTCTGCTATGCGACCTTATTGCTGGAATCCAGTGTAGTTCGAAACCCGCAAAATTATGTTCGTATAAGTGTAATCATGTTCTTCAATAAATGTTTCAAAAAGGAAAAAAATTTCATGACTCTTGACAAATTCAAAAAAATCGTTAAAAATTATCCTATTTTTTATACCAGATATATTATAAGCTAACATTTTGATATTATAATTCTTTACTTCATTTAAACATATACTATGGCTGATGGCAAAATTAATAAAGACAATTTTTAAATTTAAAAAGCATATTTAGAACTACAAATGGCTCAAAACCACGAATGCAAATGGGCACATCTACCATACACAGGTCTATTCCTAAGTAAAAAAGGCTTTTCTGCATTTACTATCTTAAAAACGCACACTTGCCTGAATTTTCTGCTTATATGACTCTTTTGCTTAGTGTCATACAATTTTTTTTGGTTAATGCGCCGTTTGTTGCTACTTAACTATGACGTGCAAATGTACTAGTGTTAAGTTGTGGACGCAGATACACGTTTGAACGGGATCACGATTTCAAGGAAGCAATTCAGGTAGGGTCTAAGTTATTGAAATTAAAGGTGAAGATTTTTACGAATGGAAGGACGATTCATCACAGTTCCAAATAAAAACAAAATTCCCCAGGATTTATTTGAGTGAAATGGTCGAAGTGAAGTTTGCTAAAAACAGTCATTTTTTGTTCTACAAGACGAGTTTTTTGGAGAATTACACAATGAAAGCCAACGCACTCAAATATATATTTTTTTTTTTACCTATACTCAGCAAAAAAGTCGCAAGTCCATTTCCTCTAAGTAAACACCAAATTTACGGAAACTTGTGTGCATAATAAAAAAACACAGTTTTTTTTATTAAGAAATATTTTTTGCTAAATTTTCAAAAATATTTAATTTGAAGGTGCGAAAACCTAAAAAACAGTAAGATGCATTTAGCTCAAAACTACTAAAATGGAGATGCGCCCTTTGTTCTTAGGTGTGCAGGCTGTGCTTTCCGACCACGCTACTAAAGACGTCCTCTCTTCCTACCTTTGCGTTAAAATCACCTAGGATAATTTTAACGCCGTGGCTAGGGCATTGCTCATACGTCTTGTCCAAGAGCTGGTAGAAGTCGTCCTTTGTCTCGTCGTCCTTCTCCTCATGAGGAGCGTGAACGCATATCAGGCTAATGTTAGCAAATTTAGCCTTGATACGGATAGTCATAAGGCGCTCGTTCACATGGCGGAAACTCAAGACTTCTTGCCTAAGTCTGCCTCCAATGACAAATCATTTTTGTCTGTAGCAATCGGCGTAGTAGATGTCGCAGTATTTCATACTCCTTTTGCCCGGCCCATCCCATCGCACTTCTTGGATGGCGGTAATGTCTGCTTTGAGACACTCTAGGACCTCCGCAAGTTGTTCGGCTGCACGTGGTTTGTAGAGGGACCTAACATTCCATGTGCAGACACGAAGATCGTTGTCCTTTTTACGTTTGCATGGGTCGTCAACAGTAAGATCATCTGTATCCGAGGCTGTTGGTTGCTTCGTAACCAAAGGTTTTTTACGTGGTAGGGAAGTTAACCCGACGGCACAACCCCCAACCTGGAGGACCAGATCCTATACTTGAAGAGCAGAGCTCTCCATTTTCCAAACTTTTTTTGCTTACAAAAGCACACCGGAGCTAAAGAACCGGGGAAGGAAATGATGAACTCAATGATTTGAAAAATTCCACTTGGTGAATTTTTCTTCAGTGCAGTAATTTTTAATGTTGTTGTACTGATCAAGTACATTTGGAGAATGTTCAAACTCGTCAAACTAAGTTTATTCAGAGAGTCTTATTTCCGACCAGATAGGTAAATTTTACGTAACACTAGTCGTTTATAGTGAACGCGTTTGATGTAGACAATATGTACGGTTGGAGTTGTGTTTTTTATATATTTTTTTTCTTGATTTCGGACCGAAAAAAAGGAGCAAGGGCCTTGGCAACAGCAGCCAGTCAAAGGGCTGCAATCGTACTTTTTCCTATTTTCACTTATTATCTTTCTTCTTCTGATATTTCGTCTTTCAGTATGCGGCAGATCGCTACGACGATTTCTGTTTTTTCGTTAATTAGAAAAAAAAACGTTTAATAAGGAGCGCTAAGCACCTTACATTTCGACAATGTCCAAGCGAAGAAATTTTGCTGCTAATAGATTGATCACCGAACAACCTAATAGCTCGATACTAAACACAATGAAGTAAACTTAAGCACGTGGCGGGAAGCCCTGTCCACACATGCGAATTATATTTACGTTTCGGACGTATGTCTCACGTTATTCGAAGTACATACGAGTAGGTTTTGGCCTATGAAATGCTTTAATGGCGGCAACTGCTTCACGTTGAGAACAAACTTCAATGAGACTGGTTACAGCCATATGATTATTGATAAAATAGCTCTTCTGCCACACAATGAGTTGTATACCCGCTTAGCCGACGAATTGGTTTAATAAAGACGCAATCAGTTTCCATTATCTTAAGTAAGAAGGATATGGGAATTTAGAGTCTAAATGATTTTGTATCTTAGAAAAACCTAATGAACATCGTTTAAACTTTGTCACCCCAGGTAAATGTACTTCAGACCATAACTAGATCTGAAAAGTGAAATAAGTACATTAAGATCGATATGTATGCACTTCTTTTCCGGATGGTAAGTGACAGAGAATGGTACCTTCCAGAGTTTGATGGGAACATCTTTATCTGTATTTTGATCAGTATTCCACTCACAATAAAAAAAAGTAGGTGCCTTGCAAAGATCTATTTGTACGCTTCATCAAATCATATGTAGGCAAAATATCTTATACCATTACCTAGAAATGACAAACGATACCCAGCATGCAACTTTGCAGGTATTCATCCGGTCTGCTCTGAGAAACTAGACTGTTTTCTTCAGTACGTGCATAATTAAACACATACGAGTATTACCCACATCTGCTTCATATTAAGAGGACCAACATGAACATGATTCGCAGATACTCCGAAGTAAGAGACATACTCGTATCTACCACGGACTAAGCCCACCAGTGTCTCTAACAGGTAAGAGTGCACTTACCACCGCTGATTGTAATCGAATAATTTATAAATATAATATTTGCAGCACTACCAAAAGGTACAGGTTTTATTAATATTAATAATTATTTTATCATAACAAATGGTACAACTTGATAATGATAATAAACGATTGAAGCAGTTCCAAACTGTCTCATTAATCTGAAAAAAAAAAATCAAGTAAATCAATTATTTAAGAAGCCTAGAGTAGACGATGAACTGAATATAGGTGACGGGTATGTGGGTATAGTGGTAGGTAGGACATTGGACGTCGTACAGGGAGATTTTATTTATAAACTTTGTGCTATCAATACCTTGTGCTCATACAGGTGGCCATATGGCGGCTGTGCAATCTTGAATACTGGAAATAATCTAGAACAGTTGGTCAATCGTTAGTTGTCACACAAAATTGTATATAAATCTATCCGCCTGGCATTATCTTGTCCAGAGTAATATTTCGAACGGGGCGAAACTTAATATCCAAATTAAAAAAATTAATTTGGTATGAAGTGTTCGTGGAAGTCTATTTGAATAAGTGGCGGTAGTTTTTTTTTTTTTGCCGAGAGAAGGTGAAAAATCTTCTAAAGACACAATAAAGCCCGACCGCGCGTGCTTATAGTATTGACATTTTTACTCACTAAAAAAACACCTCTCTTCAAAATGAATACTACAAATAAGCCGACGCTTATCCAGTAGTTTTATTTTCGCTTACGAGACTTTTGATTTTTGGTAAAAGATGTTCGTATGTATTTGAAAAGAAATGTAGCACTTTAGACAGGTTAAATTCCAATGAAAGTTCCTGCCTTTTTCACAACCGGCATAATACTCGTACTATGACGCGAGGTCAAAGGGCTTTGTCCTTTGCAGACGACGAATTAAATTGTTCGCGTCAAGTAGTTGAATGACGGTACGGTTACAATGGCCGTGAACACTATCTTTGTGTTAAATTTTGTTATCTGTTCGAAGACGATGGGAATTCCCGAATCCTGATGAATATCTTAGCTACGTACATACCACGGTGCGTTAACGATCTTTCTAACAACTTTATTTTCAAAAGTTTGTATGATGTTTTTATTGCTTTTCCTGGTACAACCCCGTAGTTGTATACCATACGTCCACACTGGGTTTAGCACTTTCTTATAGATAAGCAGTTTGTTATGTAGGCTCAACTTCGAATGTTTTCCGAGTAGCCAGTACATTTGTCGGTATTTGTTTTCGAGCTCTTAGCGTTTCTTTTTTAAGTGCGATTTCCATTTAAGCTTAACATCTAGAGTCATTCCTAGATATTTTGCTTCGTTTGCGTATGGTATTTGAGCCGAGTTTAGATATGCAGGCAATCTATCCACTTGTGTGTAGGTAAAGTTGACGTGAGTAGATTTGGTTTCGTTCAGCAGAATTCGTCCAAGCGTGGACTTTATTAATAGCATGTTGAAGCTTTCCAGTTGCTGCTTCAATAGTTTCGCCCGTGGTCAATATCGCCGTATCGTCCGCAAACGTGGAGATGACGCAGTTTCTTTTCTACGGGATATCACGCGTGTAGAGTACATATAGAAGCGGGCCAACGACACTTCCTTGTGGAACTCTGGCCGCCATCTCCTTGAAGTCAGAGTAATCATTTCCGTGCTTAACACGAAAGAGTCTCTCGGTGAGATACGATCGTAAGATTAGAAAGAGTTGCCGTGGCAGTAGTCGTTGCAATTTATACTCCAAGCCTTCGTGCCAAACCTTATCGAAAGCTTGTGAGACGTCAAGAAATACACCACAACAAATCTTTTTTTCTTCCAGAGCTTTCTCAATCACATCAGTTATTTTGTGGACATGGTCAATTCTAGAATGTTTGATTCTAAATCCAAACTGATGGTCAGGAATGAGACGTCTTTCGTCAATTACGGGCTGTAGACGTTTGGAAAGAAGTTTTTCAAATATTTTTGAGATAACCGGCAATAGGGAAATAGGCCGATATGATTTCTTCTCATTTTGCGGTTTGCCTGGTTTCGGGACCATTATAATCTCGGCGACTTTCCGTTGCCTCGGAACATAAAGCAATCTGAACGAAGCGTTGATCAAATATAGCAGTTTGATAATAGCTTTATTCGGCAATTCCTTGACTACCTGCGCCGTTATCAAATCGTAACCCAGAGCTTTTATTGTCTTTAAATTTTTAATCATTTCCCTCAGTTCAATCAATGCAACTTTTTTTACTTTAAAGTTGTCAGATGTCGTGACTGGGGAGTCGGGCTTTAACGAAGGGCCGTCGAACGGCTTAAACGTTTCTTCTAAGTGCAAAGCAAAAAGTTCTGCCTTTTCTTTGTCGCTCTTGGCCCAGTTTCCATCGATTTTCCGAATTGGTGGTGCTTGCATTTGAGGTTTCTGGATGCCTTTTAGCGCTTTCCAAAGCGAATAATTTGATTCTCTTTCACCGGAGAGATTTTCAAGATAGGTCGCTATCTTTTTGCTTTTAAATTCGCGAATACTATCTCTAAGCCGATTGCATAGTCGGTTAAGGACCGTTTTATGCTGCGGTGCACGAGTGATTTGCCACTTCTTTCGTGCTTTTCGTTTCTCCCTCACCAGTTCAATAATTTCTCTGGTATACTTTTCGTTGCGGTTGTTCTTATAGCTTCTAGAAGGAGTATTTCTCCATGCCGCTCTTTGAATTGCTACCACGAAACGACCAATTTCGTCCTCTAGTTCACAAGGTGTTCTAAGTGATACATTTAAGGCGATATTTGTTTCGCAATCATTTCTAAAGCCCTCCCAGTTTGTTCTATTGCTAGTGAGTCTTGGAGGTCCTTTTTTCTTGATCAGCGCTTCTCCAAGTAATAAAATTACCGGCGAGTGGTCAGAAGAGAGATCAAAACATTCTTTGGCTGTAATAAACTTCTCGTAAATGCCTTTTGTAACAAAAAAAGCCAAAAAGATCGGGAATTTTTTATGAGTCAGTTGGCCAATAGGTCGGTTTTCCTGTCGAATAAAAACAACAACCGAATTCATATGCCACTTCGTAGAGAATTTTTCCTTTAGAAGATGTACATCTTGAACCCCAGAAGGTGTGCTTCGCGTTGAAATCTCCACCAATAAGGAAATTCGAGCCAAGGTCATTGAAGACACGAAAGTAGTCATCTTTTTCTAGTAAGCATCGCGGCGGACAGTAAACAGATGCTATATTGTAGCTCAGGTGTTTATTTTTAACCCTTACCGCGCACAACTGAAGTTTTTCCAGCTCTATGCTTACATCGGCCGAATGTTCGATGTTAGTTTTAATGAATAAGGACGAATCGCCCCGCGCTCTATCAGAAGGATGATAGGCGTAATAACCAGCGTAGCTTCTAATCTTTATTTGCGATTTCCTTGTTAGATGGGTTTCGGAGTTCAAACATACATATGTCGATATTTGCTCTTATTAGGAACATTTCTAATTCGTTAAATTTTTGTAAGAGTCCGTTTGCATTCCATAATACTATTTTAAGCAAAGAGTCCATATCTACTTAGATTTAGATACAAGGTTAGCCATACAAAAGCTTTCGACGTTACTGAGACGTTCGAGAATCCATTTGTTAATTTCACATTGTTCCTCGAACTTAGCGTAGATGCAGTTCAGAATTTCTTTAAATGGATCAGAGGGTGGCCCGTCGTTTCGTTTGGTTGCTTTGACTGCAGCCCTAGAGTACGTCGGACGTACGGGGTTTGTTGGCTTATCGTATGTTATTTTTCGTTCAACCTTATGAGTGGATGTCTTTGGCGTACGTTTAATCGGCTCAGAAGGCTAATTGACTGTATCAAGAGTCGCCACTAATGATTCAACCGTCCTTTCAGTCGATTCAGGAGCCTGTACAACTGGCTTACGAGCCTACTCAGTCTGCTTAGCAATACGTTCTACCGACTTAGGAGCCCGATCGACTGATTTCGTTCCCCGTACAATCGGCGTTGTAGATTTTCTCCGTCGCATCTGTAATTTGCGACCTCGCAACCGCGATAATTTGCTGGGTGCCTTCCTTTGCAGTTAAAGCAAGTAGCCTTTTCATTTTTGCTCATACTGCAATTTCCCGAAGAGTGTTTTCCAGTGCACTTAACGCAGCAGGACTCTTTCCGACAGACAGTACGCCTGTGTATGATTAAACTCTTGGCAACGCTTGCATTGAGGGACTGTCCTCGTGTTGACACGTAGCGGCTCGATTTTAATGACCATACTCATGATTGTACGTATATTGTATACCATGTCCTGGCTTTCGGTTTTATGGAGTAATAGCACATAAAGCGGAAGTTTAGTTTTACTATAGCTTCTTCACCACGATCGGGTCGTTTTCTCTCTTTTTTTTTAAAGGTTTGCGGCGTCGAGAATGTTATAACCTCTATCGCGTAAATCACCTATAACGTCTTCTTTAGCGCATGATGGATGAAGTCCTCTAGCTACGACCCTCAAGGGTCTCTCAGACTTGTCTTCGTAAATGTGCCGTTGAATTTTTTCGTTGTTAAGCTTTTGAGATACAGCCCGATAACCCTCAGCGTCATTAACCTTTATTTTCCATGCATCGTTTCGCAAGGAAGTTGTTTTAAATTCAGTAGCTATCGTTGTTTTTATCAATTTTCTCAAATATTATAATTATAGTCTGCAACGCCTGTAATATTTATTGGTGGAGGTGCACGTTTGCTTTCAATTTGCTTTTCAGCTTTTGGATGTAGAAGTGGCGCATGTCTTAAAAAACAGAAATAGTATCATTATTTATAGATTTAATGCTTTGAGCACCGGTCTGAGATCTCAAGTTTGGAGTCGATCGTAGTTGTAGTAAAAGTTTTGTCAACTTCAAAGGGATTGTGCGAAATTAACATTTGACTTAAGTTGGGGCGAAATGAAATGGATTGTTGAACTGGCAATATATGATATCTACAATATACCCAATAATGGGTAACAAAATACAAGTAAGTACATTTTAAGAAAATCTTCCGCCTGATCCTAGGCCATACGACTTCCTATGCCAGTTCAAAGAACTTTAGAAAAATGGTGTTCAATGCCCATGCTAGAGCAGCATCGGACAGACTGCATAGCTTCTGAACGTTCTAGCTCTTCGAATTGGAACTGTTCTTTCTGCGTTTGTCTAAATGAATGCATTTGGGGGGCTCGAGTAATATTGAGTTTTGTCACGTCTGCTGAAATTTCTGATTATCAAGAAAAGCTTCTTTTGATGTTGTTCCACACCCTCCCCAGATATACCGCACTTATATGCTAACCTTCGGCTTATGTTCTCTTTTGACATCCGTGTGTGACCCTAAAATTTCCTACTGGGTATCGCTGAAATTCACGACCCAAAAAAAAAAATTTCATATGTACTCGTATATTGGAAACAGTGTTATCCAAAAGCAATGACTAGCATTTCAGGAGTACACATAAAGGAATACCTCGATTTACGCCGTTTTCAGGACCGAGAAAATGCGATGTAAATCGAAACAACGTAAATCGAAAATAAAATTATCCAATACTCGTAGAAAAGACTTACTCCGAATGATATTGTGCACGAAATCGGTGAGATGTGCATCTCCGCTAAATAAAAATGACGAAAGAGGGAATTTCGTGAGAAAATTGTGTGTCAAGGAACGACGTAAATCGAAATTATAGCGACGTTAATCGAAACTGGGAAGTGAAAAACCGGACAACCTAAATCGAAGTAACGTAAATCGAGGCGACGTAAATCGAGGTATCCCTGCACAATAAACTAAGAATTCAAAAATTAGTATCTTCTAGACTTGGAGTGGCTTTGAAAATTTGTAGTTCCTGCTATAAGTCTATAGTTTTGAAAAGACCAACCTCTTCTAAAAAAATTTACGTGGACTTATGAGGGCGAAATGGTTAAAATCCACTTGAAACTATTCGTATGATACTTTTCTGTTACGACGACATGAGTTTTACAACTGACACTTTATTTTTTCCTGTTTATCTCTATTTATTAATGTCTTAGCATAAGAGTAAAAATGACTACATTATGGACAGCTGCAGAACATTGCAAATGTCACGTTCTATCCAAACGGGATCAGATGACAAGATAGTTGCAATTCTGAGATGTACTACCTAGGTACATATTCTTAGAACTGTGGGAGTGTTGACGATACTCCTCCCTCCTTAAGTTTCGAGCTCTCTGTGCTTGACATTTTTATTTCAATGTTTTGTTTTAAATTGTCATATCTTTTTATAAAAAACCTTACTACAATACAAATAATTATAAGAATAATACCAATAGTTATGACAAAACTTATTATATGCATTTTCTTTTGAAATTTTAGCTCTGTAATCTTATTAGTGTTTTCGTATTGAATCAGCTGTATTTCTTCTAAAGACAGTGTTAAATTTGTGTATGATATATTTCCATAATTAGGGATGGTTATGTATTGTACAAATAACTTAACATTATTTTCCAGTTCTAATTCATTAAGTTTCACATTACAATCATACAATTTGATCAAGTAGTTTTCGTTTAGCATATATTTTTGATTATTGCATGAATTATCTAGTTGTACATTTTTTGAGTAAATATACTCCTGTATCTAGTGCAATTATTGTATTTTTAACATTTTTTTTTATTTCAGCGTTTTTGTTCTTCAAATAAACTACGTATGGAACTTTGTACTACTTATTTTTAAATTTTTCAAGTATACATTGTATATATGTATATCGTTTTCTAATTGATAATACGTGTTTCCAAATTTAACAACGGTTTGTATCTCTATGTCTAACTCTTCATACGAGTTATCCGTTAATACGGTTACAATGTATTTTTTGATCAGTTGCTGATTTAAATAAATGTCTTTAATGTAGCTCTTATCTTGCTTGCTCATGTCGTTAAGTAATACTAAAATACGTTGTCTGTCCTCTACTATTGAATTTGTTGGTTTTGTTTATTTTGGTTATTAATGTTATTGATCTGTACCTGCTTTTTGGAGCTTTTAATTAAATTATGATTATAAGTATCTATAATATTGAGATGCTCTTCTATGTTCTTTCTATCCTCACTATCCATGGTGCTGTAAAGCCACTTCATTACGGTACCCCCTATGTTAATCAAACTTCTTTTGTATCTATGTGGGATCAGTGTATAATAAGTATGGTTTAAGTCATTAAATTATTTAGTTAATAATTTTAATCTATTATCTTTTTCAAATATTGTTGCTACATCTAATTCTATCTGGTTTATTAAGTTCTTTACTTCCTTCAGGTTAATAGTGTGTAAAATAGTATCGAAACTCTCATGATTTGTGTATCCTCAAGTTTAATTGTTAGGTACCCACTTTGTCCATCCAACTTCTTCATCTGGATTTCAGCTTTAGCAGCTATCAGTAACGAAAGCACCAACATTAGGGTTTTTTTTTATATAATTTGCGCACACTCAAAGGGTTATGAATACCTTTAACATGTTTACACACAGTGCGGGCGTTGGAAAGGATAGAGAGAGCGAGAAAGATTTTTGGTGTCGTGGTTCTTGAAGCTAAGTTGTTTATGCTTCAGAGATTCTCCGAGAGTGGCGTCCAGATAACTGGGGAGATTTTTGTTATTTTTTGTCTTTGCTTCTGATTCAGAGTACTTTTTTCTCGATAACCGATGTCAAGGGCAAATCACCATCAACAGAGCGAACAATTTTTCCAGCCACATGACCAAGCTACTGCCAGTGTTATACCTTCGCAGTAGTGTTCACACAAGCTTTCGCAAATGATCGGGCTGACTTCATATATTTCACGAGAAATAAATAAATGCTGGCTGACATCAGGGGTCGAATCGCGTCCTCCATGAACGGATCGGTAATTGTACGAAGAAAAATTCCGTCAAACGTCGTACGAATGAATGTATTGGGATTATGTCCTATGAAAGCAGACAGAACGTAATTTCCAATTTGACATGCCGGTTGTACCAGATTAAGGGTTGAAATTGTAGTAGCTTAAACTTCAAACACATGCAATTTGGAAGTGAAATTCGGTAAAATAAAATAATATACATCTAAAACGAAGTGATTCTTCCACCAAATCATCAGAAGCAGTATTTGTGTGCGGTATTGAACTGCTGCCTTCCGGCTCAGGCAACTTCAGGGAACTTCCAAACATCTTAACTTTTGGAAGCCCCTCAACTGCTGCTTTCAATCCAGCTGCTTCTATTATTAGCAGTTTCTCTCCTGAAAGCGGGTTTTTCTGTTACGGACCACCCACAGTTTTGTTTTTTGCAGTTTTGTTGAATGACAATCTCTTCTTCGCCTGAAATTGTTGGTCTGCGATAACCTAAATTTTGCGTCCTTAATTGGTAGTGCAGTAATGTTTAGCTTTTTTAACAAACAGTCCCACATCTTTATGGATGTTGCTGTTCCTTGCCAGGTATTTGGAAGCAAATTTTTGCCAAACTTGGGTGCTCATTCATATATTCCGCCATAATAACTTTTTGGGTTGCGTTGTTCGTGTTGACGTTAGTCCTTTTTTTTTGTGTAGTTATGTTCATAATATTGTGTACTCGTAGTTTTCACTTTATTTATAATGGTTTAACTTACATTCTTTTGATTATTTATTGCACAAATTTACTTATTTCTTCTCTGACACTAATTACGATTGGTGGCGATCAATCGAATGATACTTTGATTGAAGCATGAACAAGCATGTTCACGCACTCGTTAACAGAAGTGATGATGCCAAATTACGTTTACGTGCATACGTTCAGGGAAGTCGCGATCCCAAATACACACATTCCGTTCATAAGTTACTCGTTTACGGAGGACGCGATTCGACCCCAGGATTTGAACCATGGACCATTAGCGTGGCAATTGACACCATTGCCACCCCCGGTATTTTGACAAAAAAAAAGTATTTGTATTTCCTCTTAATATTTATAGGGTGTTAATTGCGATTGTCATTGTATTTATACTTTGGTTCATGTTTATGCCTAAGAGCTATGTAATTTTTTATCAACACCTTTTCTTGTTTCCTACTTGGTTCGGTTTGTCTTCCTATATTAGGATTACATATTCTTTTATATTTCTCTATTTCTAACATTTCTCGTACAATTTGCTTATCTGACTAAAGATTACCCAAAATAAAGTCAATAAATCTTTCTTTTGTTATTGATTGTAAAATTCGACTGCTTTAAAACATTTGTCCTTCATATTTATTTCATTAAAGTCGGGGTTTACTCCTATAATTCTAATTTGTTCGTTTAATGTTGTTGCAGCTACCATGTGGAGAAATAAAAAATGAATATTCGCAAGGTTTATTCAATGGCACTTACCACAGGAAACAAGCATAGGTGGTTGTAAGTCCTTTCGTCTGTCCGTCCAATCATCCAGCCGGCGCGAGTGGCTCCGAACATGCAATACAAAGAAAAAGTAAACAAAATGGGAAAATCGTACAAAAAGACACTTACACGAAATATGCTGCTGCTGCTTCTTTTGTGGTGGTAAGGGTATACAGTCGCCATCGTAATCTGTAAAATTCAGAAAGAAAGCTTAAGAATTAGTAGGAAAAATAAATAAAAACCGAAACTTACCCAAAGATTCTCGCTGCTTTTGTTTTTTTTTTGACATTTGTGTGTTCAATTTCCTCCTTTTCCGCTTGGTCATTCAGCATCGTTCTGAAAATTGTACCAGAGCTTATCACATAGAGTGAGCTCAAGTTCAACGAGAACTTTGAGTGGAATTGCTAAACTAAAGAGGCGTTACGGTTTGAAATTCCTCTAGCTGAGAGAGCTCTCGAACGGCTAGTGGAATAACCCGTAGGCTAGAGGGACTCTTGGAAGAGTATAGGGAATAGGACAAAGAATTCAACCATTACGAAATCGAGAGTCCACAGAAACACACGCACAAGTGCCAGTACATTTTTAAAGACCACATAGTGGCTGTTAATTTCTTTTTCTAAATATAATACATATAAAAAAAAGTACAGTGTAACTGAAAATTTAAAAATTCTATTAGATTGTTTTAATTTTATTTTTTTATTAGTGTTTAAGTAGACTCAAGTGCAATGAAACAGGAAAGTGCTTATAAATAACAAAAAAAAAATAAAGGGAAATACAAAAAAAAAATCATCTATAGTAAGAACGCGGAAAGATATCCGTACAAGGAGCAGCACATTTTTAGTTATTTCGTTCGGGGTAAGTGCTAGTTGTAAGCAAAAGAAGTGCGCTTATAGAAATTTTATTTAATTTGAAACATTAGGAGCTGCAGATTGTGTATTGGCGGTCACAAATCACATATACCCTACATGGGATTTTAAAATTGCAGAGTGGCCGCCAATAAAATTTGTTTTTTTCATTATTTTCTGCGTGAGGAATTTCGGTTGCCACCAAATAAAAAGAAAACTCCATCGAAGCCTCCAATCGCAGTTGCCGCTAGATTTGTTACGGGAGTATATACGTTCCGCATCCGTAAGGAAAATCCGTACGAAAACGAATGTGGTTCTCGAGCAGCGGTCCCTGAATACAAAAAAAAAAACATACAAAGGAACTGCGACAAGCGGATTTTATTTTTATTTTTTTTATTTATTGGCGTGACAAATTCTTAATTCTTTTTAAATTTTTTTTGTTTCGATTATTATTTATTTTTTTGAATATAAATTTTTTTATAATTTTTTTTGTGTGAAATTCAGTTCTCCCCCTTTTTGTCGGATATTTTAGGGTGCGTTCCCGTTTATGGGACGAATTAATACGCCTAACCAGAGCTCTAGGATAGGTAGGATTTTTTTTTATCTTTTTTTGGTTCCGCGCATAGTACTGTAGCTAGTTTAAAGTGCTACGTATGGGTGGAAACAAGTTTAGGGTAAATATAGTTTTTTTATAGTGTTAATTTGTAGGTTTATTTTAATTTAAATTTTTTATGGTTGTTGTCTCCTTTTTATTTTTTTTATTTTTTTTGAGTTTTCTTATTTATTTATTTATTTATTACCTTGTTGTTTTTAGTAGTTTTACTTATTATTTTAAGTTTAAATTATAATTTTTTTAGTTTCCTTTGATCTTATTTTTTTTTATTGAGTTAATTTATTTTTTTTGAAGATTCATTAGTTTAAATTGTTATTTTTGTTTAAATTATTATTTTTTATTTTTTTTTTTGTTGTTGTTTGCTCATAAAAACAAAAATGTTAGAAAATCCAATATCTAAATAAATATTGTGAGTCACGCCACATGTGTAGAAATCCATGCTTTTTTTTTCTAACGAGGTAGTTATGGCTTGTTAGAACAAGATTCCAGGGGGTGCGGTAGGGCTGGCTAAAGCCCTTTCGGTTTGACGGCTTGACCCAGCAGCAGCAGCGATGTTGGGGAAATCCCAAAATTTATGGCCAAAGGAATTCCAGGAAGGGAGGGATATGGCCAACGCTGCACTTACATCCGCAGCGCCTTCAGTGTGGTGAGGTCCGTCTGCTGTTTAAGTAAGTTAAATATTGTTTTTGGCACGATATATGTTTTTTGTAATAGGTGAGGTTGTGTGCGAGAACAAGGATCCCCCCATTTCCGGCGAGCTGAGCCGTGCTTCGCTAGCGTGCCATGTTTCTCGCATACGACACTGTTTCCCTTTCCGGTCCCATCACTTCCTTAGGTCCCTTCCACATCCCAATTTCGTTCCCAAATTCAAATTCCAACGTCCAAAACATATCCATTTATCTATTACAATGTGTTGCGGAGTCGTTCGATGTCGGCGTTGCCAGTGTGGCTACTTGGTTTAGTAATTTGAAGTTCAATCTGTTCCCTATTCAAAATCCTTTTAAAATAAGCCCATCAAATTCATTATCGCAAATATACCTACATTTTTGGTTTTCCTAATACAGAATGTCTTTTTTTCAAAGCTTTTCTAATGCAGTGAAGAGCCGATTAACTGGGGTCCAATTAACCGGGACACCCAATCAACCGGGACATTCAAAAAAAGTTTATTTCCCATTGAAATTCGATTAGCCGGAAAAGACTCTGTTATCCGGAATGCAAGCTTAAATCAAGTCAAAACGAAAACAGAACACAATCGTGCTACATGTTGATTCGTGCAGATTCTTCGCACTTGCATATATTGGTTTAGTGCTTTATTGATGTAACTGTAACTGAAAAAGTAGACTTAATTAATGATAATATAAAAAAATATTTCGGCGAAAAATTCGGCTCAAAAATATGAAATCGGCGTACAAACTGTATATGGCTTCCTTAAAAATTAAGATAGAATTCTCAAATTTCTTGCCAAAGTGATTCCATCAATGGTTTGCAGAAACGTAAAACATTTAAGAAAGCTGAGAACCCAAAAGTGGATAGTGCAACATATGAATGGGTACGTCAGCAAAGATTTAGGGGAATTCCACTTTCTGGCGAAATGATTCTGGAATAGGCAAACTATTTTCGCGTCGAGTTGGGTCAAGACTCTGAATGTTTGTGTTCATCTGGCTGGCTGAGAAATTTAAAAAACCGTCATGGAATTTTTTGTCTCAAAAGTTCAGGTGAAAAAGAATCGGCTGATTATGAATCTGCTACGTTTTTTGTTGAAAAACTAGCTGAACTCATAAAAACGAAAATTTGACAAGTGAGCAATGCGGGCTTTTTTTTGGAAGTGCTTACCACGAAATACTTTGGCTTTTTGTAGAGGGCTTTGAAAATTCCAAGGAACGACTCACTGTGCTAGTTTGCTCAAATACTGCAGGGACTCACAAATGCAAGTTAATTGTAATTAGTAAAAGTCTTCGCCCAACAGCATTCAAAAATGTCAGATTTCTGTCATATGTGTATATAAAGCCAAAAGGAAGGCTTGGGTAGCGCAAACAATTTTTCTGTAATGGTTCAACCGAAACTTTATACCCGAAGTCAAAGAGCATTTGGAAAATATCAATCTAGAAAAAATATTGTAAAGTTCTCTTACTATTGGATAACCCCGTATTTATTTATACCTTTAACGTATATATTTTATGAATAGTTGCTTATGAATTTTATTTATTTTTGTTTCGTTTTTGTTTTATTGACATAATGAATACGTTTTTGTTGACTTTTATTATTTTTTTGTTTTATAGAAAGAAATTCGTTTATCCGGGTTTTTCGATTTTCCGTGATAAGCTCGGTCCCGACCATCCCGGTTAATCAGCTTTTCACTGTAGTTATTAAATTTCTATCGTTCAAGGCAAATACCGCAGCATGCTTAGAAAGTCGATCTATACTAGTCAAGAATCTGTAGCCTTTTATTGTCCAAGTATCTATATGTACTACTTCATTTTGATCACCGGGTGTTTGTGTTATTTTAAATATAATTTTGATTGGGTTTCTGTTATATTTGGACAGTTGGCATATATTACAGTTATTTATAGATAGATAGATAGATAGATTAATAGATAGAAGTGTTTTTAATAACAAAAAAACAACAAAAAGCGTATAACTCCATTGAAAACAAGGATGATACTTGCTAAAACCTTGCTTATTCCTGTTTTATTGTTCGGATCTGAAATCTTTTCCAACTGCGACTATGACCACATGCGAATACTTAATGTTGTTTACAATAGTGTTGCACTGTATATTTATGAACGGCGGAGGTATGATCATATTTCCTCCTTTTCCAAATCAATCCATGGCCTCACTCTCGAGAACCTTTTTACTTTCAGATCGTTAACCCTGCTTCACAATATAATGCAAACTCGTCAACCTTCCTACCTTTATCATAAAATTCGCTTTCTGCGCTCTACTAGAAGTTATGATCTTGTTACAGTACGATACTCGTTTTTAGTATCTGAGCGTCAATTTTTCGTGAACGCTATTCGGCTATGGAATTCCCTTCCTCGAGCTGTCAAAATGATAGGCAGCTCAACCCAGTTTAAAACGAGACTAAAACAGCACTTGGAGATGCTTTGATGATGATGATTGGTTTTATTAGGCGTCGAATTTGAATTTAAATCTAAAATGCAATAACTTGCCGACTTAATATTATTATCCTCTTGAATTGTTTACATATTCTTTGTTTCCTTTTTACTTTCCTATTTCTAGCAGTTGTAATTCTATTTTATTATTATAATTTTTCTTGGAAATATTCACTAATAGTATTGCATATTATACTGAAGCTTGCACTAATTTAAACGATATTGTATCTTACAGTGTAAGACTATACAAATAAATAAATAAATAAATAAAAAAGTAATTCAAGAAGAGAAAAATTACATAAAATAAAAAATAAAAAAGTTTTAAAAGTCTTCATTCAAAATTCGATTTCTATATGCAATTGCTTTCCTATTATAGTTATAAAGCTGGTTTGCATCACCCACCTAAACTGCAAGTTTAGGACCGCTAGTACTTCTGCTTCAGTTTTTAGGTCACTGAAAAGAAATGTTCTCTTTACTTCTTTCAGGATCGGACATATTCCGATGAAATGGACAACGTCTTCTCTCACTGACAGGTTACAAAGACTGCAAATAATTGGCAAATCCTCACGCTGAGGGATAAAGTTCAACCTTTGCAGCTCTCCTCTCATTTCAAATATAGCTGAAATTAATTTCTGACTATGTTCAGATCGAAAAAAATTCCGTTCGCATAGATTGGGTTATAGAATGCTGTAAGTTGCTCTATGTACAGACGAAGTAGCTTCGTTGATACAGTCTAATCTATATTTTTCATCTACTTTTATAACGAGGTCGAAAAGTGAATTTTCAATGTCCCTACTGCTACATGTAACTTAGAGTATTTTTTGGTAGTTGAAAACATCTTTTGACATAAAATCTTAAAAGTTTTTCTACCGTTTCGAATTTCTCATATCTCCACGTTTAAGCTGCATACATCATAACCAATTCGGCCACTGCTATAAAAACCTTGTACTTTACGGTGTGGGCTATAAGTTTGTTTGAAAAGCATTTCTTCCAAGCAGCATTTATCACGCTTTTAGCTTTCACGAGTCTATCTTTTAAGTGGCTTTCCATACTCAGATTGCTCGTTATTATGATACCAAGATATTTATAGTCTTTAACAATTTCAATAGGTTCACTATTTAAATGCCATTTCTCATTCCTTGACATTCTACCGGCCCCCTTTTTAAAGACCATCACTTTTGATTTGTTCAGATTCACCGTCAAATTGATCATAAGTTGAAGAGCTTCAGGTTAACGTGCGAAGAGGACAACATCGTCCGCAAATAGGAGGGCTTTAATTGATGTTCCGGCAAACTCTATCCCAGCTGGTAGAAAGTCAGTTAGATCGTCAATAAAAAGAGAAAAAAGATATGGACTCAAGGGGCATCCTTGCTTAACTCCCAATGTTGTCTCGAACCCTTCCGATATCTCGTCTCCGTTCCATACAGCTGAATAGTTCTCAACAAACAGATTTTCTAAGACCTTTCCAAACGTTGCTGTCATTCCGGCATTATACAGCTTGTAAAATAACGCCTTTCTATCAACTGTGTCGAAAGCTGCCTTGAAATCGACGAGAAATGCATAAAACTTCCGTTTTTGCTCGAGGAATGTTCCCACAATGCTTTGTTGGACAAAGATGTTGTCGCTGGTCGAATAACCGCTCCGAAACCCCGTCTGGAATTCCTTAAGCTTTTTATTTTGATTTATCCACTCACAAAGTCGATTGCTTAAGAGTGACACAAACACCTTGTACGAAGCATTAAGAAACGATATTCCATTTTCCATTCCACTTGTGTATTGGGAATATAATTCCTTTAACTGATGCGGTATATTTCCAGTCTCCAACATTCTATTGTAGGCCTCCGTAAGTTTTCTTATAAGAACCATCGTTCCATATTTGAAAAACTCTACAGAAATTCTATCATCAATAAACGAGGGTTTTGAATATAGAATAGGTGGCGTCGTGGATACCGGGTTGAGAAGTTTTTTAAACTTACTTTTTTCACTTATATCCTTTAACCCCTCGGGGGGCATAGGGCGTCAACCACGCCTGCGCGCCATCGTGTTCGGAGTTCTGCAACGCGTTTGAGCTGCCTCCAACTCATTCCTAAAGAGCGCGATTCCTCCTCAACTGTTCTGCGCCACGTTTGCCTAGGGCGTCCCGCTATTCTGCCTGCCTGGGTGAGCGGATTCCACTGCATGGCGTATTTCGCAATGGAGTTGTCTTCGCGCCGTAGGGTGTGTCCAATCCATTGCCACTTTCTTCTTCGTATAGTAATGCTTATAGGTTCTTGGCCTGTTCTCAGATAAAGTTGTTCGTTGGAGATGCGGTTCGGCCAAAAAATCTTCAAGATGATTCTTAAGCATTTGTTTACGAAGACTTGCAGCTTGCGTGTGTTAATGGTGTCCACCTTCCAGGTACTGCACCCATAAAGCAGCACTGATTCTACGTTGGAGCGGAACAGTCGCAGCTTGGTTCTTAAGCTAATAACATTGCTTCTCCAGATTTTGGACAGCATTCCGAACGCAGCTTTAGCCTTCCCGATTCTGCTGCACACATCCAGTTCGGTGCCACCGCGATTAGCCGAGACGACACTTCCTAAATATAGAAAGTTATCAACTTTCTCGACTTGCTTTCCGGCAATGTTAAGTTGAACGCAGGTGTTGGAAGTACTCAGGGCTTTTGTTTTAGCTGTGTTTATTTTTAGCCCCATTTTGTTTGCCTCAGCTTCTAGATTTTGGGCCATCAAATGAAGATCCATTATCCGATGTGACAGTAGACAAACATCGTCAGCGTAATCTAGGTTTTTAAGGTAAGATGTCATAGTCCAACGAATTCCATAGTTGCCTTCCGTCAATGCTGCACGGAGTACATGGCTGAAAACCACCAAGAACAATAGTGGGGACAGTATGCACCCTTGACGTACTCCACTTTGGACTTCAAAATCGTCCGACACCTTACCATTGTGCACGACGTGACACTTGCCGCCCTCGTATGTAGCCTTGATAATAGCTATAAGTTTTTCTGGAATGCCTCTCCTGCGCAAGGTCAACCAGATAGCATCTCGATTCAAGCTGTCGAAAGCCTTCTCGAAGTCGATAAACATTAAATGTAGCGGAGACCTTTACTCAACGCATTGTTCGATTATGATCCGTATGGTGTTTATGTGGTCGCTGCAGGAGGATCCAGCGCGAAAGCCTGTTTGTTAATGTCCTGTATCCACTTATGGGTCCCAGGGCCTCTACTACGCCTACGCGCCATCGTGTACGGTTTCTGGCAATGTGTCTGAGTTCTCTCCAACTTTTCCCTAACTGCCGTGCCTCCTTCTCGACTGTTCTGCGCCATGTTCTCCTCGGACCGCCAGGTCTTCTGCCATCCTGAAATAGAGGGTTCCATTGCATAGCATGCTTCGCTATGGAACTGTCACCCTTTTGGAACGTGTGACCAATCCACTGCCACTTCCGCCGTTGGATAGTTGTGCCTATTGGTTCCTGACCCGTTCTCTCGTAAAGGTGTTCGTTAGAGATACGATTGGGCCAGAAAATCCTTAAGATATTGCGCAGACACCTAATAACGAACGTTTGCAGCTTTCTGGTGATAGTAGTGGTCACTCTCCACATGCTGCAACCATAAAGCAGCACGGATTCAACGTTGGAGCGGAACAGTCTTATTTTGGTGCTCAAACTGATTGCATTGCTTCGCCATATTTTGGACAACATCCCGAACTCGGACTTTGCTTTGGCGATCCTGTTGGCTATATCCAGTTCGGTTCCACCATCGGTCGAGACAATACTCCCAAGATACTGGAAATCTTCTACTTTCTCTACCGATTGTCCAGCAATGCATATTTGAGCTGATGAGTTTGTTCCAAGGCTGATAATATTAGTTTTTGGCGTATTAATTTTCAGCCCGACGACACATGCCTCCCTCTCCACATCTGATGTCATTTGGTGGAGGTCCATAATTCTGTGGGAGAGTAAGCATACAACAAGCCTGCCTGTTCGACATCGAGAGTTGAATCTAAATGATCTTTAATTCGTTCTAGAATTATTCTAGCTATTATTTTGGCTACAGCTGGAAGAACACATATACCTCTCCAGTTACCGCACTCCATCAAGTTACCCTTCTTTGGAAGCTTAATGATCATCCCCCTTTTCCACTCCTGTGGAAATTGTTCACTATCCCAAGCTCTCCGTATTAGCGAATGCAGCAAATCTGCCGATGTATTTGGCGCCGCTTGAAATAGCTCAGCAGGGATGCCAACAATACCCACCGCTTTGTTTTTCTTGAGGGACTTGATTGCTGTTATTATTTCAGTTTTACTGGGAGGTACGGTGCGAATTCGGGAATTTGTTGCTTCGAACTGCTCATTCGAATTCAAGATCATATCGCCGTCGCCTAAGTGATTTAGCACTGTAGCAAAATGT
This sequence comes from Brachypalpus laphriformis, assembly GCA_945910035.1. NCBI lineage: Eukaryota > Metazoa > Arthropoda > Insecta > Diptera > Syrphidae > Brachypalpus > Brachypalpus laphriformis. The sequence continues at coordinate 132,632,888 of OX246756.1, forward strand.
TCTCTCCATCTAGTGAGCTGATCCTCGTCCGAGATCAGAAGGTTACCGTCTAGACTCTTCACTGGATGTTGTTTGGAGATACGACCACCAATGAACTCCTTAGTGATGTTGTAAACAGTCCTACTGTCGCACCTACTCGCTGCTTCTTCTCACACTACGCTGCACTTCTTTCTTCTTCGCACGGTATTGGGCTTCAAGCTCGGTTCTCTCTACTGCTGAGGCCGCTGCAATCCGAGCATTGATTACTGTACGCTCATCGATCCGTCTCCAGGTGTCTTTAGAAAGCCATGTGCGGTGGTGTTTCTGCTTTTTACCGACATACGTGCGTGCTCCAGTCGCAAAAGCATTTTTCACAGCACTCCAGTGGTCATCCATGTTCTCTATGCTGCTGATTGCTTCTGCTTCTAGGCAAGATTGTCCCTGAACTGTTGGCGCACTTGGGGAACCTTGAGCCTGTCGATATTAAACCTGGTGATGTTAAGTAGGTTTGAGCGGTTGCTATTGACGGATGCAGTACGAAGGCGTAAATGAGCTAACATAAGATGGTGGTCTCGTTCTTGTCCGACGTCAGCTCCACGTCTGTTTCGGACGTCCAGGAGACAATTTCTAAAGCGGCGACTGATCGCAATGTGGTCGATCTGGTTGGATGTTCGTTGCCTATCAGTAGAGACCCAACTGATCTTATGGCAGGTGTTATGCATAAACAGCGTACCTCCGATGACTAGGCGGTTGGTATTGCAGAAGTCCACAAACCGCTCACCATTGTCATTACGGTCTCCCACGCCGTGAACTCCCATCACGTGCTTAAGCATGGTTTTTAAAGTTTTTTAAAGTGCTCATGTAATGAGACCGCAGTTAACTTGACACTAATTTGTAAACTTTTCCCGTTTAAGATTTGTATCGCTGTCCAAAATACTTTTGCGTCTCTACAGTGTGTGAGCTTTGATGCCTGAGTTTATAAAAATCTATTTTTTTTTCTTTGCAAATCTTCTTATAAAAGTTATTTGATTCAATATAGAGACTTTTAAAACCGAAGTTGTGATGTTTTCGGAATGCCATCCAAAAGCTCTCTTTCTCGCAGCTTCACAATCTCCATAAAACCACTTCGCCCTCCCCTTCGATTTGATCGTATGTGATGGCCTGTAAACCGGATATGAAGATTTTATTAAACGTTCAATATCTCCCATACACAGCTCTTTCTCTGTTTGTAAGTTTTGATTCAGGTTCTGCCGATACACCGTTGCCTTGTTCTCCTTCTATTGCAATTTTGGGGAAGTTGCAACTTTCTAGATTCCTCAAGTGGTATTAGATCTGCGCTCAATTTAACTGTTATTGGCATATGATCGGAAAATAGCACACTCAATACCTCAAAATCAACAACTAGTGACATCCACTCCCCTCTTACAAGACAAAATTCGAGAACTGAGCAACCTTGCTGTCCCATAAACGTATATTCGCCGCTTTTATCAGAAACACTCGTACCGTTCATAACATAGAATCCAAATGAATTGCAAAGTTCCACCAGTTTGTTTCCTCTTGCATTTAGAGTTGCATCTTTCAAATTTCGCACTTTGCCCGCAAAAACGTTTTCTCTTCCTGCTTCTACCCCTATCCTTGCATTTAGATCGCCAATAATCATAATATTATCAACATCGTTATGTAGGAAATCAATCAATGCATCAAAATTTCTCTCCCATTGGTTGCAATTTATATAAGATGGTACTATAATATATTTCGTAGCAATAATCACAATTTTTAAATAAATAAATTCACACGATATATTTTTGATAGATTTCTTGTATCCGAAAAAGCAGCCGCCACTCGGTCTTCCTCTCGTACTTTGCCTAATTGCCGGGATCCATAGAAAATTGAAGCTTTGAAATCGATCGGTGTATAAATTATAGTTTTCTTCAACAACAAACGTTTCATACAAAAACACTAAATCATAATTATTATTTAATAAATCATAAAAGTTTCCGTATAATGAATTATTACTAAGACTTGCTATATTGTAACTCATTATTTTGAAGTTTTTTTAATTCTACATTTATTTTTTTATTTTGACAGACGGTGCCTTTACCCTATGCTCGATTAAAGTTAGAAAATGTCTTAGAGGTTGATGTCCTTACTAAGGCGTTTGCTCTTTGACTCCTAGGAGACTCTAGTCTACCTTTGTTTATATTTGTGTTTTGACGTACATCTTCAATCATCAAATTGTCCAGTTGTTTGCTTGGATTTGTCTGATAAACGTGGTTTAATTCCGACAATCCGTCCGCAGTTATGTTGTACAAAATTGCCAATGTTTGGCTCCAACGGAAAACGTTATCTTATACTTTATTTATAATGTTTTATTTATACTTTATTTATAATCTTTATTAACATTTTGTCGTCTCTAACAGATACTCTTATTTCCGGGTTGACTTCATTAAGACTCCTTCTAAGCTTTAGCAACAGTTTTCGCTTTTGCCATATTGAAATAGGGAGATTTTTGAAGATGGTGACTCCCGCGTTTTGTAGGACTCTTGACGACTTCAAAGCAGTCATAACTTATTGTTTTGATCCCAATTTGACAACAAAATTCTTCACCTTCGTATTCGAAGATCGTAGTTGGTGAATTGGCAGACTATCAATGCATGGTGGTGGCTGAATTATGGTTCAACAAACGCTTTTTAATTCTCGTCTCTTCCTTCTTGGATAGCAACTCTCATCATCAGATTGTTTTCTGTGTTTCTTTTCTGCATTTCCTCCAATCTACTCTCCAAATCCTCGTATTTTTTCTCCAAGGAAGCTACCTTTGTTGATAATTTGATATTTTCCTCCAAAATTCTATTGTTGACAGTGGCGATTGCATCAATGTCAGCTTTTTTTGCGGTATCTTGTAACTTCGAGTCAAGCAGTTATGCAATCAAATTGGCTAAATCCGATTTAGTCATTGCTCCAACAATTCCTTCGGACATTTTCACACAGATCTGCGTCTTTTTCTTATTGATGAAGGTTTTTTGGAGAAATGTCACTTACTTTGCGCTTGTTCATATGCACTTGTAGTGGAGTTATGTGCGTAAACACTTGAGCGCTTATAAACAAAAACAACCTTAATGCAGTAAAACTCACTTGAATTAAGTTAGCGAGCAACTTTTTCGATGAAACTTCAGTTGTGAGGACATTAAACACGTTTTTTAGGGCAAATCTTAGACTTTTTCCACTTTTTCCTCGGAGCTACTTAAACAACAACAAGTCTTAGGTATTTGACAGATGCCAACTCAAGTTATTTATATATCTTTGTATAAATCGTTTTAACTTTGGATAATATAATTTATTTTTCAAAAACTCATAATTCTCATTGATCCCTCTATGATTTGACTCCTTTTCTAAACATTCTTTATATATCTGTTAAATAAGTGCAGCCCTAAAATTTGATATTCCTATCATTACTGAATAGTTCTATTAACTTCAACTGCACCTGATTGTCTAAGTGATCATTTAATTCCGTATATATCGCTTCAGTTCCTTTGACTATAAACCTTCTTAAAATATCATTTAATTTATTTCCTTCAATATCTTGTCTTACAATATAAACTTTCCTGTTTTTGTTGTAGATTCTATTTCCATAGATTTTGATGACAACAGTATGATTTGTGTTTTAAATTCATTCACTATTGTTTCCGCAAAAGGAATAGGGTCATCCCGATTTTCTTCGTGGCTGTGTATTGCTTCCACATCTACACTTCTTGCCTCACTTATTTCTTGTATTTCGGGACCTTTTTCAAGTATGTCTTCTTCTATACTTATTTTTATTTTTTTTGATTTCGTTTCGATCGACGTTGATTCTACTAAGAAAAATAGCTACATTATTTTGTTTCCCTTTGATGTACTCTAATTTGAACGTATGTTCTATTCACCTAATCTTAGCAACCATCTTTGAAGTCTAGGACTTAAGTGTCTACACTCTTTTTTTGAATGCAGCCATTTTATTGGTTGATGATCGGTATAAACGTCAAATTCGACACCACAAAGATAAGGTCTAAAATAATGCGTTGACCATACAATCGCTAACAGTTATCTTTCTATTGCGCTATACATAGTTTCGTGCTTATTTAGTGTCCTGCTTGCATAGGCTACTTACTTTTATATTCTGTATCCCCTTGTGGGTCCTAGGGCCCCTACTACGCCTACGCGCCATCGTGTACGGTTTCTGGCAATGTGTCTGAGTTCTTCCCAACTTTTTCCTAACTGCCGTGCCTCCTTCTCGACTGTTCTGCGCCATGCTCTCCTCGGACCGCCAGGTCTTCTGCCATCCTGAGTTAAAGGGTTCCATTGCATAGCATGGTTCGCTATGGAACTGTCACCCTTTCGGAACGTGTGACCGACCAATCTACTGCCACTTCCGCCGTTGGGTGGTTGTGCCTATTGGTTCCTGACCCGTTCTCTCGTAAAGGTGTTAGTCAGAGATACGATTGGGCCAGAAAATCCTTAAGATATTGCGCAGGCACCTATTAACAAACGTTTGCAGCTTTCTGATGATAGTAGTGGTCACTCTCCACGTGATGCAACCATATAACAGCACGGATTCAACGTTGGAGCGGAGCAGCCTTATCTTGGTGCTCAAACTGATTGCATTGCTTCGCCATATTTTGAACAACATCCCGAACGCGGATTTTGCTTTGGCGATCCTGTTGGCTATATCCAGTTCGGTTCCACCATCGGTCGAGACAATACTCCCAAGATACTGGAAATCCTCTACTCTCTCTACCGGTTGTCCAGCTATGCATATTTGAGCCGATGAGCTAGTTCCAAGGCTGATAATTTTAGATTTTGCCGTATTAATTTTTAGCCCAACGACGCCTGCCTCCCTCTCCACATCTGCTGTCATTTGATGGAGGTTATTCTGTGGGAGAGTAAGCATACATCGTCTGCGTAGTCAAGATGTTTCAGTTGACATGTAAGAATCCATCGAATTCCTCCATTTCCCGTCGACAAAGCTGCATGAAACACATCGCTAATTACCAATAGGAATAATATTGGTGAAAGGATACAGGCTTGTCTTACCCCACTTTGGATCTCAAATTCCTCAGACAACCTTCCCCTGTGCAGAACGTGACATTTGGAGCCTTTATATGTAGCTTTGATAATAGCAATTCTAGCGACTTTTCACTACCACGCCTTATACTTGAAACCCTGTCCAAAAAAGTGGCAGCTCCGTCCTATTTGAAAACATTTACCACTATGTAGGTATGATTGATTGCAAATACGAATGACTGATTATTAAGTAGGCGACGGAGTTTTTCATTGACAAATTGTTGGTACCGTTATATGTACTCAACTTATGCGCTGGCACGATTTGTTATTTCATAAGATGTTTGTAATTGGTGTTGTTAATAGTTACTGTCGCTCTTTTTAAATATTAAAGTGAGCAACAGGAGCTGCTTTAACTATTATCTACCAGACGATGCCATAATTAAAATTGGAAAGCCAAGAAAATAGCAAACTGATTCAAGATCTATACCGGAGGCCTCTTCTTAAACTTGGAAGTAACAGCCAGCCAAGAAATAGATGAATTCATCTTTGTGTTGGAAATTCATTTTAAATTTCTTCTTCTTTCGAAATTTTTTTTTTTTTTTTTGTTTAAATTTGTTTATTTTTGTAATCCTGAATTTGATGATTGTTTGGTTTTTTCATTTATTTTATTCAATAATAATTTACTTTTTAAAATAAATATATATTTTTTAAGAACTTACTTTCAGCTTGATATTTTAGCGATTTCTGGCGGATTTTTGCGACCGAAAAATGAACATATCTAGCGGATTTAGGTTGTGGTCTAGCGATTTTTTTTTTTCTCATCGGCAACACTGGCTTTTGAGTGCCTTGATCGCGGTAGTGATCTCATCTTTACTGGGAGTCGTGGTGCGTATTCGGGAACTTCTCACCTCGGGCATCTCAGTCTGATTTGGGAGCATATCGCTAGCGAATACGCGGTTCAATACCATAGCAAATTGCTCTTTTCATCTCTTAAGTTGGTCCTCATCCGAAATGAGCAAGAAGCCGTTTAAGCTTTTCACTGGGTGTTGGCCGGAGCTGCGACCACCTCTCAGCTTTTTGGTGATTCTGTAGACGGTCCTGCTGTCGCACCTCCGTGCAGCTTCTTCTGCTTCTGTAGCTAGCGCGTTGATGTAGTTGCGCTTGTCACGTCGTACGCTACGCTGATTTTCTCTCATCTTCATGCGATATAGGGACTCTAGCTCGCTTCTCCCTGCTGCTGGGGTAGCTGCAACGCGAGCTTTCAGCTGTTTTCGTTCGTCAATCCGTCTCCAGGTATCCTCGGAAGCTACGCCCTATGTCTTCCCTGCAATCGACCGACAATTCTTTCGGCACCATATGTAAACAAATTTTCACAGCACACCAATGTTCTTGGATGGTTGCGGGCATTGAGCTGCTGATTGCTTCCACACCTTGCGAAAAGTGATCCGTTATTTGTTGGCGCACTGATGGATCACTAAGTCTATGGATGTTGAACCTGGGCATTCTTGTGTTGTCGTGGGATCTTCGAACTGCGGCAGTGCGTAGTTGGAGAGTAGCTATCATAAGATGGTGATCACGTACTATCCCCACATCTGCCCCTCGCCTGTTTCGGACGTCCAGGAGACTACTTCTAAAACGGCGGCTGATGGCAAAATAGTCAATTTGATTGGATGTTGCTTGCCTGTCATTGGAAACCCAGCTGACTTTGTGGCAGGTCTTGTGCTCAAGCATGGTGCCACTTATCACAATGCGGTTGACATTGCAGAAATCCACAAACCTTTCGCCGTTGTCATTGCGGTTGCCTAGTCCATGCTTCCCAATTACATGTTTGAGCCCTTCGTTGTCGTTGCCTACCTTGGCATTCAAATCCCCCATCACTATGACAATGTCTCCATTTGGTGTTGTGTTGAAGACGGCACTTAAGAGATTGTAGAAGCTCTCCTTTTCGTCCTCAGACGAACCATTCGTTGGGGCGTAACACTATATGATGGTGATGCGTCGTACTCTAGTCCGAAATAAAAATAGTTGATAGTCACTCTTTTGATAGTCAAAGTTGATGATCACACTTTATTAGCTCTCCGTAAAACGATTGCAAAGAATTATGTAAAACTTGGTAGCACAGCTTTTCGAAATGTCATTTCCTTGTCAGTGCCGCCGGTCTCAGCTGTTTATGCTAATTTGGTTTTATTTGTGCATACAAAAAATTGAAACAAAATTGATTTAGCATAAAGCATGTAAAATGATATTGTATGTACTGACATATTTAGGTAAATTAAAAGAACCATAGAAATGATTGAAGGCCTTCCACACTCAATGAAAAACCAACTGGCGATTCTATCCAATTTTCTACACTCGTATACTCGTATGTATATGGTGACGAATTACAACACTCTTAACATTAATACGAGTAGGAGAATGGGAGACTCTTCCGACAGCACACTGCACTAATGGATCAGCCTAATGAGCACCAATTTGGCTTTGGTAACCTCCACCACCAAGTAAATTTAGTGTTGCACCCACTTGAAGAACTGGTTGTATATGTGAAGTCCGTGTTCCACGTGGTATGTCTAAAACCCGCAATCATAGTCACAAAAGAGTATGCATTTGTTGATACTTATATTGGATTTGGAAGTTCCAAAATATATGTGTTATTTCTCAAAGCGGATTCTTTATCAGCACTTGCGTTATAAAATAATTTCAGAAAGGTAAACATGTTCGTAGCACCTCGCAAATAGCACTTCTTCACCAATAATCGTAAAAAACAAAATGACTCTATATAGAAGTGACACCTAAATAGCTATCACACAAAAACGATCGCAAAAATGTGATGATCTCGCTGATCATCACCTTAGAGAGAGCAAAAGCGATGATTGTGATCGCCAACAATCAACTATCACCTTAGAGGATTCCACTCCAGGATATTAGGCCCTTGCGTGCTGTTGTTGTTAGCAGTAGTCCGACTCCAAATTCCCGTGGACTTCCGGATGGTCTTCCAGAATAGAGCAGTACAGTGTTACGCATTGGGGACTGGTACGCGCCCGCTTCTAACCATCTTATTTCACTTACCCCCAAAATGTCCAGTTTATATCGTATGAATTCATTTTCCAATTGGAGGAATCTGGCATTGTAAGGACCTTCGCTTCCCGAGCCGAGGAGCGTCTTTACATTCCAGAAACCTATCGTTGTCCGGGTACAATAGCCAAAAGTCGTCAACATGTGATCATTCCTTATCCGAGCCATAGTGTCGGTTTCTGTAACGGTCGGTTCTCAGTAACGAAGGTTGCTGGCCCACGTTACCTAGTCTAGAATCAAGGCCCTAGACAACCCGCACTTACAATTTTAGTAAGCAATTCATCACGAACTTGATTGTTGCGCTACTGGCCCAAGCCAAGTTTTGGGCAGTCAGTAGTTTCCCGATCAATCGCAATGCAGGTCCCCGCATAGGCTATAGGATGGTTATCCTGACTTAGGACAGGAAATTTCTTTTTGAAATTAAGATAATGTAATACAGGTGGGTTGGTAATCAATTCTTTCAATTTATCAAAAGCATTTACATATTGAATGTCAGACAGATTAAGTTTCGTTTCTTTCTTTAGGTATTTTGTTATGGCGTAATCTCGGACAAATTTCTGATACCCAGTTAAGCCTAAAAAAAAACTTTTAATTTACTTTGGAGTGGACGGTAGTTTAAGTTTTTTTATGGCTTCTATTTTCATTGGATTTTGGCTTTATCCCTTTATCTGTTAGAAGATGACCCAAATGCTCTTGTTTCGTGAAGAAATTGCACTTATCGATTTGGATCTTTAAGTTGAGTACCTTAAATTTAAATTTCCTTAAATTAAATTTGTGGCCCGCCATTGAACATGGCCATGGTGAATTTTTTTTTTTTTTCGCAAATTGTATGGTGTGTACATAAAATTTCTGATTGTAGAATGAGTTTTCTGCATACAACAATTGGCCTGATGTCGGTACACCGCCGGTTTTGATGTCCGTACACCTTCCCAGTCGAGCTGTATCACCGCGTTAGTCCATTATCCTCGTATAGTGCTTCGTAGGACAGAATTTTGAGAGACAACCAGAAATTTTATTCAGTCATTCTACACATACCCACCATATAATTTTCATACAACCTGCACATGTGACAGCGTTGTACTAAAGAGTATGCGACCATACGATGTCACTAGAATGGTCGGTTGTACACACGACACAATTATCGTACACAACATCAAAGGTGTCAAGCCGTTGGTACAACAGTTGTGTCGTGTATTTATAATTTGGGTGCTCCATTGCCGAAATTTTGGTATCATTCCATCTGGCCTTTTTGAATCTTTGGGGGCGGGTTACGCCTCTCCGGTAAGAGAGCGCCAAAGCTAATCTATCGGATTAAAAAAAAAGTGCAATTTTCGACATTTCCGGTGAGTAAAATGTTGCCCTTTCGTTTTCCGCTTTTCGACGACTGTCGTTTTAATCCTCATCAGATATACTATACTCTGTTTCATTACAATTGTGAGTACAGGGAAGATAGGATGTTTGCCTCTTAGTCTTGTTGCATTAGCTTGCATAAACCTGTGTCTCTTTTAAGCTCTCACTGGGTTCCCATAGTATGCATGACATACCGCCGCAGATAGGAGAGCAATACCCGCAGGGTTACCATCTACTAGTTTAAAAACAACACAATTTGTTGAACGAAATAAAGATAGTTGTGTACAAAGTGGACACCACCTCGATTTTGATGAAATTCTAGTTTTATATAAACTATAAAGCACAAGAAACGAAATATCACTATACGCACGTAAAAATTACAAATTATAAAGCACAAAAAGCGAAAATTGTTTAACTGCATTGTAACGATTCTGCCAGAAAAATAAAAAAAAAATAAAAAAAAAATCAAGTGGCAACACCCTCACATACTCAAATTCATTTATTGGTTCTCAAAGCACAAAATCCAAAAGTTCTTTGACAAAACCCATAGAAAAAGCTGCAACAATTTGCTTTGACTTAGTAATGGGAACACTGTTTTGATGTTCATATTTTCCATACACACAGCGGGGATTGATGGCGGCCGCATGATCATTCTGCCATCAGCTGTGTGGCAGGATGGTTCTAATAAATTATATGCGAATTTAAGGAAAATTACAAAAACAAATTGTGTGTAAGTCAGTGGTTTGGTTTTTATTTCAGTGGCAATTTTTGTAACTAAGTGTCATGAAAACATGTACAGGCGCCAGTGTTTAAAAAAAAAGCTCCCCCATAAGGCGTGTACTGACAATTGTAATGAAACAGTATAGAATGCATTTTCATAACTTTTTAATGTAAACGAATTGCAATAGTATTCCACATAACCAAAAAAAATGCTTAGTAACCTGAATGTGAATGTTTGTACTGCATACAACAGTTGCGCCGATATCGTCACAACGCAAGCCGATACAATGATTATATCGTGTATTTCGTAATTTAATGAAATTTCATTTAAAAATAACCCCAGCAGAATCTTGCAAGCGGAAGTGGAACAGTGTTCGTGATAGTTGTGCAAGGGATCTCAGGAAAAAGGTGACGTCTGGCCAGGGTGCTGAAGATTTTGAAGGCAGTTGGAAGTACCGGGAGCAAATAGAGTTCATAGGGGAACAGATGAAACCCAGAATTTGAGTATGTTTTCAGAATTAAAAAAAATTAGGTATAATTTTACCACAAATACCAAACATTAAGCTTTCTTGGTTTTGCCAGATAAGGTGTATATAACTTCCCAAGAGTTATTTTTTTACAAGGCAATCATTTCGTCGAATAGTTGAGAATATGTTTCCTTGGGTGTAGAGTCTTTTTTAAGTTTTGCGAGCTCTATGTTTATTGTCTCTGGTGGGAGTAGCCAAGGTGGGTAGCTTTCAGTAATCCGTGGCATTACTGCTAGTGGGAGGCCTATATTCTTTAGGAAATATAAGGCGTTGTATGTAGTTGAGGCATATTTCGGTATTCTTCTCCGTTTCAAAATACAAAGATGTTATTTTATAGTCTTAAGATACGTTGTTTGGCAGAAGGTGGAGCGTTTTTTAATATCGGATAGGCGATCCGGCCGTAGCATGGTGTTTTCCCTTTGACGGAACTAAGACAACATTCTAACTCGAGCATATTTATTAGCGACTCGATAAATTTAGCTGACAGAGTTAAGTTGTATGGTTGGTCAATTTTCTTCAATGCTAGATGTTTAGAGTTTAAGAATTGCCAAAAATTATACGAACCTACATACATATTTGATTATCTTCATAGGACTACGTGTAATTTTGATGACCCGTCAATGGATTTTGATGAAGATGTTTCAGTGCTAGTGACTCTCAACATACTCATGGATGAGGCTACGACTTTCTGCTCCCCGAGTCCCCAAACGTCCAACTTCGAATTCCAGTACGACAAGGAGGCGGAAAAGCACTTCGGAATACACCTTTATTTCGACGTTGGATTTAGTCCACGATTTCCTAGCAAAGCCCTGGAATGCTGCTCCACCGTCGCCAGCTGCTCCGGAACGCGACGAAGATGACTTGTTTTGCCAGTCGCTGCTGCAGAAGCTGAAGAAGTTTTCAACTACTGTGAAGAACGACTGCAAGCTTGAAATGTTGCGGTATTTAAATACAGTGGAGAGCCAGCAAATTAACGAGTAATTAGTTTCACTTCAATTTTTCAAATAAAATGTCAATTTACTTAATATAATACTTACCAATAAGTTTTTACTTCTTTTTATTCTTTTTTTTCACGGTCCCACCTCTCGCGAGCGTCTGACAAACATCCGAGAGTATTATTGTCACGAAAAAGCTTCTCAAATCGCCGTTCGGATACGGCACTAAACTGCAGGTCCTTTCCATTCGTGTGAAAAATATAACACACACAACATGAGTGGTTGCGAGAAGTTAGGCCCTGGCACTTAAAGAGCTGTTGCGCCAAATATTTATTTATTTTTTAACAAGTTTTTACTTAATATGTACCAATAAGTTTCCTTACAGTTTTTAAATTAAAAATGTCAATTCACTTAATATAATACTTACCAATAAGTTTTTACTCAATACCAATAAAAACAACTCAATAAATAAAAAAAACATTTTTGAAGTAATTTTATTTTCGTATTTTATTTTGTTTGACTTAATCCTGAAATAAAAATGAGAATGACATAAATGAGGGTAAGAACATAAAGGTAATGATGATTACAGAAAGCAATTCCGTAATGAAATAGATTGTATTTTGTTATCATGTTGTTGTAGAACCGATCGTCGTGAGAGCTCGTTGGTTCTTGTTATCATGAATCATTGCGGTTGGAAAAGAACTTTAGCTTCGTTTACAAAATATCTTGTCAGCGTGTTACGAACTTCAAAGGCCCCATCTGCTCGATTGTTGCTTCCACATCTTCGGATTGATAATAAATCGTGGCTTCCCGTCGCCACATTCCATCAATTCGTTGGCCATTGCTGTCATAAGAGTCACAATACCCTTCTCGACAGTATGACTGGGAATTGTAGACTCTATCAGTTATTTTGATGAAGTTGTGTACTACAGTACACGCAAGTACGATTTTATCTGCATTCTTTGGATGAAAATCAATGCATTTGTTTAATATTCTCCATCGAGCTGTTGGTATGCCAAAAGTATTTTCAATTTTGCGACGTGCTCTTGAGAGTCGGAAATTGAAAACTTCTTTCGGCGTATCGAAAAGAATGGGGGATAGGGTCTCATTAAATTTGTTCGCAGTGGAAACGCACTGTCAGCTACGAAGTAAAACGGCGCCGCTATCAGAATTCGGAAGTTTTTCAGGAGGAGGCAATTTAACGGTGTTCAAGAATATTTGTTTGCCAAAGGCAGGGTTACGAAATATCCCACCATTACTCTGGCTACCATATGCTCCTACATCAACAGTGAATGTGTAGTTAGCGTCACGTATTGCAAGGAGCACAATGCTGAGAAAACCCTTATAATTGATGTATTACCTAGAACCAGAGTTCAGTGGACATTTGATTTCAATATTTTTCTCGTCAATACTTCCAACGCAGTGAGGCATATGCCAACGATCTTTGAAATCGGCCCTTACATTTTCCCAGTCTATGGGATTTAATTCTGGCATGTACACCAGTGATAGGACCCCCCAAAATGCCTGACACACTCCCACAATGATTTTTCGCACGGTAGATGCGCCCATTCGAAAACACCATGCCAAGTAATTAGGTGAGACTGCTTGCGACAAGTACCTGGGTAAATTGCATATGTTAGTTGGATCATTAATTATGTTTTGCACGACTTACATTAAAGTTACGACCATTCTGCACTCTGGACTTATTGGCTTTCTGATGGAAGTATTTTTTAATTTGTCTTTGACTAAAGACAATAAAAGGTCATACTGCAACCTAGTCAAACGCGTTGATTTGAAGAATAGGTCGTCATTGTCCTTTATAAACTGAAAGGTTGTGTGGAATAATTCTCTGGCTTTTCTCTCCTGATATAAAGGACGCACTCGCCATCTACTTCGTTTTCTATGAGGAGCTTCACTGCCATGTAGCATCACCAAAATAATAAACACTATTTCACTATGTATCTAATTTATTGATAAGATTATCTCGAGATTCTATGCATTATAGCGTATTTATTTTTTTATAAGCATAGGGACAATCCAAGCCTTTAAACTTAATTATATATTGATTTATTTCTATTTCCTGCTTCTTAAAGTGTATTCTAGCTCCTAATGGTATCAGAACATTTGTTCCTATAATGGCATCGAACTTTTTGTTACCAAGATCCATCAACTTCCACGATGTTGCATTGATATTGAATTCATCTGGAATTTTTGTGATTTTTTCAAAATTTATAAATGTTTGTCCAGTAATAGTATTAATTTGTATTGGTTGAGTTCTATTATTTGTAATTTGGGGTAATATGGACTGATCAAGAATTGATATTGATGATCCTGTACCTACCAAGCAATCGATCTTATGTCCATGAATAATTAGTTCAACTATTTGAAATGAGTTGTACCCGAGGCGCTGAAATGAAAATTTCCAGCGCTTTGTACAGGTTTTCTACTTATATTATCAACATCCATTGATTCAATTTGTGTTTTGGATATTATTATCCTTTTTAGATATCCCTTGGCCGCTACATCTTCAACTAACTGCAACATATTATCAGCTTCCGGAATATATGATGTAAGGGAGTAGGAGTCATCCCCTTTAAATGGTGGAAGACTTCTGGCTTCCTTTATCAAATCTGGTAGACCGAAACCCATTTTGGTCTTTCTTTATAATTTTTTTTTTTGTAAGGTCACTTTCAATTTGATTCTATTGCTATTCAATTTTTGTTATATTTTTTTGTATACGGTAGGTAGTTTAACGCACTTTTTTTTGACACAATTTTCTTTTATAGGGATTTTTCTTTTGGGGTTCTTCCTTAAATTCTTCGATGCTTTCTTTATATACCTTTTTTTTTCAAAAACAATCTTTTAATTTGGTTATATTGCTATGCACTTTTTTGTGCTATTTATTTATTTTTATATAGTTTAACGCACTTTTCTTTTAACAGTTTTTTTTATTAAGACTTTAATTCAACTTCGAACGAATAATGACTTTTTGATTTAATTTAGAAAGTAATTATTTTTCCGTTTTTCCGACTGCGCCAGATTTATGTTTAAAGAACACGAAATATGGTATAAACGACGACATGAGTTTTACAACTGACACTTAATTTTTTCTGGCTTATCTCTATTTATTAATGTCTAAGCATAAGAGTTGTAATGACTGCATTATGGACACCTGCAGAACATTGCAAATGTCACGTTCTGTCCAAACGGGACCAGATGCCGAGATAGTTGTAATTCTGAGATGTACTACATATTCTTAGAACTGTGGGAGTGTTGACGTTACTCGTGTGAGGTTCCAAGTTCGAGTCCCAAAAACACCAAAAAGTATTTCTTGCTGTCTCAATTCTCGCGAACGTCTGACAAACATCCGAGAGTATTGTTGTTACGAGAAAGCTTCTAAAAAAAAAATTGCCCTTTGGGTACGGCATTACACTGTACGTCTCTTCTATTCGTGTGAAAAATATAACGCACACAACACGAGTGGTTGCGAGAAGCTAGGCCCAGGCAATTGAAGAACTGCGCATTGTATTTTTAAGCTCAGCAAGTTTTGGCACCAGTTTTGGCCCTCCAGTTTGGGGGTTGTGCCGTCGGGGTAACTTCCCTACCACGTAAAAAACTTATGGTTCCGAAACAACCAAAAGCCTCGGATAAGGATGACTCAACTAATGACGACCCCAGCAAACGAAATAAGGACAACGACAACATACGAGCAATGTCCTAAATACGTACTGGGCGATTTTAACGCCAAAATAGGAAAGGAGGACGTCTTTGGTGGGGCAGTCGGTAAGCATAGCCTACACGACACCACGTCTGATAACGGACTAAGGCTAATTGATTTCGCTGTGGAGCGAAATGACACCATAGCAAGCACATGGTTTCCTCATCTCGATATTCATAAGCAGACATGGCGGTCCAATGATCATGTAACGATCAACCAAATTGATCATATTGCGATCGACGCAAGGCATGCCTCCAGTATTCTGGATGTCCGGACCTTCCGAGCGGCCAACATAGACTCGGATCATTACCTTATTGTAGCCAAGGTACGAATGCGGATATCCCAATCTGAGCAACAACGAGGAATCACTGTGAGAAAATTGAACGTCGAAAAGCTACAATCGCAAGAGACCACCAGACTCTTCGCTGAACGCGTATCCCGAAATCTCTCAATCACCCCTATGCCGCAGCATCAATTGCCGAAGACCAGTGGCAACGCTGCCAACATGTCATCAGAAACGTCGCGACTGATGTGCTGGGTCTCGCTCGCCCACCACCGCGAAACCGCTGGTTTGACGAAGAATGCCGGCGAGTGCATGCAGCAAAACAAGAGGCATATAAAGCGGCACTGCAAAGGAAAACGAGAGCTGCTCGTGAGCTCCACGAGCAAAAGAGACGGGAAGAACATCGGCTTCTCCAAAAGAAGAAGAAAGAGCATGAGAAGAGCGCGTTTGAGAATATCGAGAGTTTATACTCCAGGAACAATGTACGGAAGTTTTACCAAAAGGTAAAAAGAACGTGTCAGAGAAGTAATACCCGTACAGAAACCTGTAGAGATAAAAATGGAAACCTCGTAGTAGAATCACAGTCGGTGCTGAGAATATGGAAAAACTACTTCTGCAGACTGTATAACGGCGACGAAGACCAACATCTGTCAGGCAGAATAAACCATTCAACATAGACGATGATAGTCAAAATTTCCGTCCACCTGACCAAAACGAAGTGAGGATAGCAATATCCAAGCTAAAATCCAACAAGGCTGCTGGACCTGTCGGCTTATCGGCCGAACTTTTCAAGGCAGCTGGGGATGAATTGGTAGAGTGCATACACCAACTCATCTCTAAGATTTGGTCAGACGAGTGTATGCCTGATGAATGGAATCTCAGCATCGTTTGCCCGATCCTCAAGAAAGGAGACCCCCTCAACTGCGCCAATTAAAGAGGCATCCGTCTCCTCAACATCGCATACAAGATCTTTTCTGCGATATTGTGTGAACGCCTGAAACATTTTAACAACAGCCTGATTGGACCCTATCAGCGCGGTTTCAGGCCAGGAAAGTCCACCATCGATCAAATCTTCACAATTCGGCAGATCTTGGAGAAAACCCAAGAATTCTAAATCGATACTCACCACCTCTTTATCGATTTCAAGGCCGCCTATGACAGGATCTATAGAGAAGAGCTTTATAGATCCATGTCTAGTTTTGACATCGCAACCAAACTTCTCCGTCTTGCAGGCTGACGATGGAGAACGCTCGCTGCTCCATCAAGGTCGGTAATGACCTCACCGAGACCTTTGATGTCAAAAAAGGTTTTAGACAAGGTGACGAGCTGTCATGTGACTTCTTTAACATTGTACTTGAACGAATTGTGCGGAACTCACAAGCCAACACCGGAGGCACAATCTATTACAAGTCTGTACAACTGCTTGCATACGCCGACGATATAGACATTATCGGAAGAACTCAGCGGGCTGTCACCGGTGTATTGAGGCGGAAGCGGCCAAAATGGGTATAGCGATAAACGAGGGCAAAACCAAGTATATGCTGTCAACAAGAAGAAAAAGCCAACACCGACGAATTGGACAAAACGTCACAATGGGCAGCTATAACTTCGAGGTAGTAAGGGACTTTGTCTACCTTGGCTCTGCTATAAATTCTACAACCAACATCAGCGCAGAAATCAAGCGAAGAATAACTCTTGCCAATCGCTGTTTTTTTGGGCTTATAAGGCAATTCAACAGCAAAGCCCTATCTCGAACAACTAAGGAGACTCTGTATAAGACCCTGATCATCCCATTCCTGCTTTACGGCGCTGAAGCATGGACTTTATTAAAAGAGGATGAAGACATCCTTGGTCGCTTCGAGAGAAAAATTCTTCGTAAGATTTTCGGTCCCGTTTGCGTTGACGGGTTTTGGAGGAGAAGATTCAATCACGAACTATACGAGCTGTACAGCGACGCAGCAAACTGCGTATTGGACGTATGAGATGGCTAGGACATGTAGAGCGAATGGACACCAACGCTCCGGCCCGCAGAGTCTTCGAATCTAATCCCGAGGGACGACGCAGTAGAGGGAATCATCGCACAAGTTCAAGGGGACCTCGGCCAACTTGGAGTGCGCAACTGGAGGCAATTAGCTAAAGACCGAGCTAAATGGAGAGGCTTGTTGGTTGAGGCCCAGGTTCACCCAGAACTGTAGCGCCACCTAAGTAAGTAAGTAAGTTTTGCCACGGATCGCTGGCGAGTTGTCGGACAGAAGAATTCGTTCACATATACTGATTTGTGTCGGCTGTATTTGGCTTTATTCTTCTTTGCAATAGGACTATGTTTCAGCGAATTGGAGGAAAGAATAGTAAATCACTCACTATTGAGTCCATTCCAGCGTACAAATGGGCCCTATATGTAATGATTGGTGCTAATAAAGTTTTAACTAGAGTTGGTCGTGTGGATTTCGGTATACCTATATGTAGACTGATATTCTCCACAGACGTCTGAGACAGCCATAGATTCCACCAATTACTTTATTCCATGTCAGCGTTTTGTTAAAGATGAATCCCTGCATTTTTAACTTTAGATTTGTATGGAATAATGTGTGTGTTCAAAGTAATTTCTGGAAAATATGATTCATCTAAGGACTCTTTGTATATAATTATACTTTTCGATTTTTTTGGATTCAAAGTCAAGTTGTTGGCAGTTGTCCATTCGTGTATGCTGCCTAAATCTCAATTAATTGTGAAAACTCCATCTTCCATTAGTCCTAAAGGGAATGAGAAGTAAATCTGTAAATCAGCAGCGTATAGATGATATGAACAATATTTGATTGTATCTAGAATGTCATTAATGAAAAACGGATTTAGTTAAGCAGTCATTATAGATGTTAGTGACACAAGGAATGATTGCCGGAAGTATTAATTTGATAAATTTATGTGATATATTGTCTAGAGCTATCGCATTTGGCTGTGTTTAGCAAAGAGACTCGAGGCATTCATTCGTTGAAATGCAGTTAAATGAGAAAAATCCATTTAAATTATTAAGGGAAATCGTACGAATTGGCTTATTAGTACTCGAAAGAGCAAAGAAACTATTCAAATTATTTGCAAAAAAAGAATGGCAAATATTTACTAAATCAAGTTTGGCGAACGTTCCCATTTTTTTTAAATTATTCCATAGAATTTTAGTTGAGTTCTTGGATGCATCTAATTGATTAAGATAAAATTCTTTTTTGGCATTTCTAACTGCTTTAAGGACCTTATTTCTGCACGCTTTATATTTATATATAAAAAATTTCGTTCACCAATTAGATCAATTACGTTACTAGTAAGCCATCGACATCTATTGCGACTAACATATCCCTTCAAAGCGACAAATTTATCGAACAAATATTTTAAACGATTGGTTAAATATTCCACTTTTAATTCAATGGAGCTTACATTTTTGAAATACTGCCAGTTAATATTTTATATTTCACTTAGAAGTTCATCCAATTTTATATTTTTATAATCACGAGAAAAATAAAAATTCTCTTGGTTTACACATTCGACTTCCACGTTAAAAATTAAGTACGTTAAATCGTGGTCAGCAACACCTTATTTTGATTTGAAACTGCAAATATATCAATAGTTGTGGCACTATGACTTGTAAAATGTGTTGGAAGAAAGCTTACGATTTGTAAACCATGAGAATAAAATAGATTTTTTTAAATATTTAATATCTCTGGCATCTCTTGAACATAAAAAGTAGAATGTAGATGTTTGGTGATTTTCTTATAACAGCACTTATTCAAGTACAAAAACAATTCTTTGAGTAAATATAAAGATGTTGCCGCACTTTACGTCTTCGACGAAACGTATGGTAAAGCGGACATTTTATCTGTGGTCATAATAAGGGGCAAAGTTAATTTTTATAAATTCTCAGAAATCAAGTTTGAAGTTATAATTTTTTTCCGAAAGCGAATGGGATTTTGGCATTTTAGTATTGTTTCTTTGCCCGACAACAGATAATAAAATGGAAATTTTCTGACATAATACTCGTATAGCAGAGCATCCTCTGGCATCCTTTACTCAATTTTATCTTATCTCGACATAGACGGTTATGCCATGTGGCCACATGCAACAAACCCAACAGAAAAATCGCTTGCAAGTATGTACTCGTTGTTTGGTCTTTGTCGTAAGCCTATTTTGATCAGCGTTATCAGATAATTTAATTTAATTTTCATAAAAATAAATCTTCAAAAACTGTATTCCTCTAAAATACTCAGAGACTTGTTTTATTTCAAAAGCAATCAAATTCGTTAAGTTGGGGTTTGTTCGAACAAAGAGCAACTCAATTAAAAGAAACTAAAGAAAAGACACATGTACCTTTCCGTCAGTCATGTTCTCATGTAATTTCTGAATTGTAGGATAAGCTGTCCACTCTCTCTTGAAATACTTTTCCCTGACTTCTGGTCATTTTCCTTGACCAAACAATAAGACTGCATAAAAACGTCATGAGTCATCTATCCCCAATACTCCATATTGTGTGTATGTAATTTGCTAAGAATTATTCAAATAAATTCTTCCGAGCTCAATTGCGCAGCAAAACAGTGGTGTTTAAACTTCTTTGACCAGTATACGTTTTTAGTTCTCAACGTTTTCATGTACTATTCTTCATTAAAAATATATGTTTTAAGAATTACGGCATTTTATACATTCATAAAATATATTTACTAAAAATCAGCCAATCTGACCGTCATGGCGACAAATTTTCCGACCACACAACAAGAGAACCGTTTAAGGAAGAAAAAGTGAACCAACACATCTTAAGATATGGTCGGATCGTTGTGTGGTCCATAGAAAAGGAGGCCGACTCAACTCCATTTTGCAGAGCTTACAATATCCTTAATGATCTAAGATGTGTAACCCTAAGATGAAGTCCTGTTTGACAAAAGTCAGCAAAGTGACCCCCGAGACGAAAATCAGGATAGCCGGTAAGTCTCCTGACTTAAATGCTGATTGAATGTTGAGACCCTAACAAAAAAGTCGTCTGTAGTGTTGTGGTTAAGAGAATTGTTATGGTTTTCGACAGATAGGAGTAAAAGCCCCAAACGGTGCGTAGAGATACATCGACCGTAAATGAGCGACTGAAATGCATCAACAAAATTCTTCGATTATTTCCAGACTTATGGACTTATGGCTGTAAAACCACCTATCAAGACGCAGACTTCCTTTTCATTCATAGCCAACAGGCTTTTGGTTCTTTCTTCATTCAATACCGGCTATAGGCTGCGAGATATGATACAGTCGCCTCTGATAATCCATACGGAGTTGATCAGCTCTCTTGTTTTAAGGCCGATTTTTCTTTTTAGTACTCCAATAGAAACTGCTACTGATGTCTGAATATTCCTTCTATATTGCAAAGTCCGGGAACCTAGCAGAGAGTTACATCATGGATACTGCATACACTGTTCAGAAAATTGCGGCATCTGGAAACTGATTTTGATTCACGTAACTTCCACTCTGTCTACTGCTTTAATTGCCGCTTGACCGTCCACGAAGATAGTAATCTTGGCAGGATCGAGTTTCTTTCTGTGCTGCTCTTTCAATAGCAAAGACTTCGGCTTGAAAGAAGAAGGAAAAATGGATCAGAAAATGTACCTGGACATTTAAAAAACCAATTGGACTCAAAGTGTGGAAAAATTGGAACTTGGTAGTGGGTGGAAATTTTATCAAGACAATGACCCGAAGCACAAGGCCCACAATGTTCGCTTGTGGTTATTGTATAATTGCCCCCACGTTATGGAAACTCCACAAGAAAAGTCCGAATTTTAATCCCACAGAGAATTTGTGGCAACATTTTAAAAAAATAGCCCGAAAATATCCCATTTTAAATAAAACTGAACTAAAACGACTTTTGTAAGAAGATTGGGAAAAAATTAGTCCAGCATATTGCAAAAAAACTTAATGAATCGATGCCAACAAGATTAAAAATGGTAATACAAAAAAGAGGTTTACATACAATACCAAATACTAATCTTTTAAAAATTTGAGAAATAAATGAGTTTTTACTTACATTTACATTAGTGTCCGAGTTTGGCTTGTGCGTTGAAATTGTCGAGTTCTTTTGTTTTTATTCATTGTTTTTGTTTAAATTAATTAATGAAGTTTTTGTTTTTTGTTTTTGAAAATACAATAAAAACCATTACGAAAAATGTTTAATATGTTATTTGAAATTGCATTGAATGTTAATTTTTCAGCATTGGAACTACGACTGCTCTGGTGTCCCAGTTTGGCTTGGAGTGACTGTATATATATCGGAGCTCGAGAATAAGAAGAAAATCTGAGAAATATATCGTTGGGTTGACCGGAAATAGCGTGAAACGCCTTTATGGGTTTTGACTCTAGGTCAGCTTCGTTAAAAAGTGACGTTACAGAAGAAGCCCAATCCTGTATTGGTTTGCTTAACCACGTTGGACCATGCCACCATAGCTCATTGTTAACCCTAGAAGGGTAATCTTCGTCGATTCGACGAACATCAATTTTTCGAAAATTTGACTTTGATATTACAAAAAAATAAAAAATATTTCTTTTATCAAAAAAAAAAAAATATTGATAAACATAAATAATTAAATTGACAGGAATTTGTCAAAAACTTTCAATCAAAAATTGAAGTAGTGTATTACTTCGTCGAATCGAAGAATGATTACCTTTAACGTACAAAAAAATATGATTACCTTACTAGGGTTAAGAAGTTAACCAGGAGCCAACCCCCTAGTGGCCAGATCGGCTGGGTTTTCCCCTAAAGGCACATGTCTCCATTCTCGATTCCCAAGATAACATTTTAGACTAGTGCGATTCGCCACGAAAGTTTTCCATGTAGAAGGTGGTTTTTGTAGCCACGCTAATACAATGGAGAAATCAGTCCATAGATAGATCACAGGTTCTGATGAA
Source organism: Brachypalpus laphriformis (assembly GCA_945910035.1). NCBI lineage: Eukaryota > Metazoa > Arthropoda > Insecta > Diptera > Syrphidae > Brachypalpus > Brachypalpus laphriformis. The sequence continues at coordinate 132,655,430 of OX246756.1, forward strand.
TTCAAGATAGCAAGGACAGTTTGAATTAGTGATGGGCGCATTCGAATGATATAATGCATTATAATCGATTCTTTCAGTATCTCGATATATCTCGAGATATCGTCTAAAATCATTCGAATGATTTCCTATACCCATTACAGTCGAGAACGGATAAGCGGAAAACGGATAAGTGAAAAAACCGCACAAGAACAAGAACTTTAGATGCCCCTAGCCATTTCACGCGATTTCTATACAAATTTGTACGTATAGGTGCAAAACGTTTAATTGCAAATTCCTCATAAGTGAACAACTTTTCAAAACCCCGAATAAAGGTTTCCACTGTTTTTAACATGGATAAGTGCAAATGCAAATTTTTAATTTTTTTTACATTAATAAAAAATTAAGTAGCCACACTTAAAACTACATACATCGGACATACATTATATACATTTTCAATTGCCCGCTAATCCTTCATGAGGGATGCGGGGATAGGATGCTCAAGTGGAGCCCCCATCCTTCTCGATCCTCCGCCACTGACTCCAACTCATCAGGAGGAATCCCTAGACGGCTCCAGGAGAGATGTCGGACTTGGTCCAACCATCTATTTCTAGGCCTACCGCGGAATTACCTACCTATTTGGCGCAACAGCTCTTTAAGTGCCAGGGAATAGCTTCTCGCAACCACTCATGTTCTGTGCGTTATATTTTTCACACGAATGGAAGGGACTCACAGTTTAGTGCCGTATCCGAAGGGCAATTTGTTTTGAGAAGCTTTCTCAAGCCAACAATAGTCTCGGATGTTTGTCAGACGTTCGTAAGAGGTGGGAACGTGAAAAAACTTCTTGGTGTTTTCTGGGATTCGAACTAAGAACCTCATGCGTAGTGATCCGACACACTAACCGCTTACGCCACGGCGCCCACAAAAACGGAGAAAACGTTAAAAAACGAAAAAAACGATAACGAGAGGTAGAAGTAGTTAAACTAAAAACGGAGAAAACGTAAAAAACGATAACGAGATGGTGAATTACATATGTAGTTATTTTTTATAACTTCTCGTAGTTAGTGTACATATGTATCAGGGATGGAATCATGTTATTCGTTTTCTCCTTTATGTTTTTTTCTTGTGTGCGCAACAGAAAAGAACCGTTCGCATGCCTGTGTTGAATTGTGTGTATTCTTTGTTTGGTTATATTTTCAGCTTGGTGGCCTCGTTTGCTTTTTGTTTTTTTTTTATTGAATTTTAAATGCGCATAGGAGATAAATGCAGTTACTATTCGAACTGTTTTTTTAAAAAAAAACGGTAACGTCATTACGAGAAGAAAAACTGTTTTTTTAACTAGTTCGTTTTATTTATACCCACCCCTAATAAATACGGTGCACGTTACTAAGTAAGTACATATAAGTGAAAAAATGTGCATTTACGGATAAGTGCACAAATTTGCACTTATGGATAAGTGCACAAACCAGATAAGTGCACAACAAATCGATGCCTGGACGTTGTGCAGTTATCCGTTCTCGACTTGGGATGTTTATCTGTGCAAAATAGTACTCGATTCATTTTAAAGGCGGGTAGTAGCAAAGAAAAATAGAACCAACAACCGGCTTTGTCTTGCATACATATGTACTCCATTCTGCTATGCTTCTGTTCTAGCTAATGGTTCATGGTTCAAATCCTCATGTCAGCAAGCCAGTGTTCCCAGATTTTCTAAATGAATTTCCCCTTTTTTTGTCCTATTTTACCTTTTCCCCCCATTTTTACAGTCTATTTTCCCCGCAATATTCCCCTTTGTTAAAAGCAAAAGAAAAAGTGCATATTACTAAAAACAAACACAAATTTGTCGTTTTAGAAAAAAAAAAACATGCTTTAATAAAAACGTTTAATTCAAGGAAAAAACAAAAATCAGAAACGAAAACTTCATTCAAAACCCAAAATATTTCGCGAAACTAAATCAAAACTAATAATAAAACAAAAAATAAGCTAAGGCTTAATAAAGCAAATCAATGTCACAATGTCAATAAAACTACAGGTATTCATTAAACGTTATAAAAAAAAACATGAATCACATCATATAATTGCATACATATTTAGGCTTATCGAAGTATCCGTTCGGAATAAATTCTGAAACGTTAAAAAAATCCGATCGGAACAGGTATCACCTTACTAGTATCCGTCTTCGACCAGAAATTATCAACGTGTATTAACTCAAGGACTTGACATAAAACATGAATTTAGGTAGATAAAATTCAAAATTCACATTTCGAAAAACATTTACTTCTTACTTATTTACTTACTTAGATGGCGCTACAGTCCGGGGTGGACCTGGGCCTCAACCAACAAACCTCTCCAGCCAGCATGGTTATGAGCCAGCTGCCTCCAGTTGCACACGCCAAGTTGGTTGAGGTCCCCCTCCACTTGTTTGCGCCACCTACCGCGAGGTCGTCCTCTACTGCGCCGTCCGTCCGGGGTGGATTCGAAGACTTTCTTAGCGGGAAGGTTGGGCTCCATCCGCTCGAAATGACCCAGCCATCTTAGTCGCTGTATGTGAACTCTTCTGGCTAAGTCGATGTCCTTGTAAAACATTTACTTCACCCTTTAAAAATAAATATTTGGGGCGACAGCTCTTTAAGGGCCATGGCCTAGCTTCTCGCAACTACTCATGTTGTCTGCGTTATATTTTTCATACAAATGAAAGGGACTTACAGTTTAGTGCCGTATCCGAAGGGCAATTTGTTTTGAGAAGCTTATTCGAGACAACAATGAGACAACAATACTCTCGGATGTTTGTCGGGCGTTCGCGAGAGGTGGGACCGTGAATAAACTTTTTGGTGTTTTCTGGGATTCGAACTTGGAACCTAATGCGCAGTGGTCCAACAAACTAGCCACTTACGGCACGGCGCTCACTTCACTCTTTATATCGAACAAATTTTCCGCAATTCCGTTATGATCGGATACGTCGATAAGGCTGATATTTTACTATTATAGGTAGGCACATCTTGTAATTGTGAAGCTTAAGGCATCCCTTCTCAACTTCAAATTCAACACAATCAGATTTTTTTTTAGCAATGTCTTTGAAATATAGAATTCCGCACAGAGTAGGATACTAAAGTTTATGTCTTTTTAGTTTTATTTAAATTAATAACAGAGAAAGTGCGTTCAGCTCCTGCTCCACTGTGCGGAAGACAGAAAATAAATTGTACAAGTTTTCAAGTTTTGGAAGCATATGCTTTTCATCAGATAATTTGTTGATAAGACATCCTTCTTGTAAATTTACGAAACTAATGTTTGGTATCTTAAAATTTCTAAGAGATCATATAATTCACTACCAGGAAACATATTTAAAAAACATTTGTACATTTCTCTCTCTCTCTCTCTCTATTTATCCTTTCAAACTGGACTCACAAAACCCATGTAACTCAATAACGCCATCGGGAATTTTGCCTATCCATCTTTGTATCTTTGAAATATCTGCAAAGGTTGATGAAAAGATTTCCTTACCTCAAGAGAAGTGGGTGAAAACTTTAATCCCAAAGGGTTTAATCTTTCCATATTTGTTGCATCAGTATCTTCGCCTTAATAATGATAGCTGCTGCAGCTGGCAGCAAAAAGTTTGGCTATATTAGAAAATACCTCTCGTTTTGTGCAGCAAGGCGAATAAGTTATTAGTGTAACATTGAAATATAATTGATCTAATTTTGCATTCCAAAAGACACCAAGCGTCTTAACCGAGCTTTGATCACTTAGTTGAAGAAATGAATTATTAAGAACGTGTTCTTCTGATATACTCTTATGTTGAAGCAAGCGTTTATCATGTGTTGTCCACTTTCTTAAAACGAATCCAGCTGTATTAAGGATGAAAATATTTTCCTGTTGAGCGCGTAAAGCTTCCTCAAGAGAGTTTGATCCCGAAAGCAAATCGTCAACATAGATATAATTTTCAATTATCCGGGATCCAAGAGAATGCTCTAATTTTTCAACTTGTTTAAATGTCCTTATTGCTAAAAAGGGCACACAATTGACACCGAAAGATACGGTAAGTAATTCATAATCTCTAATTTCATCCTCAGGTGAAGGTCTGTAAAGGATTCACTGGAATGGTCTATGAGATGGATGAACCCTATACATTTTAATCAGCATTAAACGCATATCTGCACATTCGCCATCGTAGCATGAGAATAACTAAATCCTGTTGCAATATTGAGCAAATAAAAAGAAAAGCATTATGTTGCCGTTTTGAGATGGGTTTGAGGCATTCAAAATCGCCCGCAGCTTTGTTGTTAAGCTATCAGGCTCCATGACAGCGTGGTGTGGAAAATATAATAATATGACATCATTGTACTGTCACGACAGATCTCGGCTGATGGACTTGCTTCATATGACCCATGTCCAGGTATTCATGAATAACGTTATTGTATTCAGTGTGCAACAAAGGAGTAATTTTCCTGTTGTGCTCAGAAGCAATAAAACGTTTCTGACATACCATATATGTTGTGAATGACCTAATTTTAACTCTTGGGGAAACCCAGGTTTGAAAGGCAGTTTGACTATGTATCTTCCATCGAAATCTCTACACGTTGACTTCGAATGTCGAAGAATATCTTCGCAGTATCGATCCTCATCAGAAATTGGTTTAGGACTAGTAATTTCTTCTAGTTCTAGAAGCGTCTGATTTCTTCATCAAGCGAAACTTGATTGAAAAACGAATTGCATTTTGGAATGGGAGGTGGATTTAAACTTAAAACTGGACCAGAAATTATCCACCCAAAAATGGTTTCTTGGACAGCTAAATCTCCTAATACATTAAGATGTATTCATTTCCTGATGATACTCGGATAGATATCAGCACCTATCAATAAATCAATACGAGATGATTTACTGAAATGAGGGTCAGCGAGTCTTAGTTCAGATAACTGCGTTGCATCCAGAGACTCAATCGATTGGGAACAAAGTTTCCCTGTTAGATTATCGACTAGAGCTTGAACGTTTATTAATTCTGGACTCAAATGAGAGCCCAGTACAAAGTAACATAACATTTTCGATGTGGTTATTAAGAATGAGTTAACACCCGATACTTCAGCGGTAATAGGGGTAAAAGGAAGCACTAATCGGGTTCGAGCTGCTTTTGAAATCAACGTTACTTCCGATCCAGGATTAATCAAAGCTCGAAGAGTGTATTTTGATCCGTGGGAAGATACAGCTATCAATGCTGAAGCAAGAAGTATTTTCTTTAACGAAGTCGAAAAGAAAGTGTTAACATTCAGGTTAGATGGTGGAAAAGTGGACTTTAATTGTGGTTTTCAAGTGAAATTTTAATCGCCAACGTTGAGGGTTGATTTCCGCATTGCACATTTTTTTTTTGCAATTATTGCAAAAGAATATGCTTTTACAGGTTTGGAGTGTATAAAAGGGTGCCAAGTAATTTGAATATAAATTGTGGCGTTGAACAATGTTATTTCTGGTCTAATAGCGGACTTACCCACCTTTCATGTGGATCGGAAATAAAGCAGTTTTTCCATGTTCTCAGCACCGACTGTAATTTTACTATAAGTTGCCCATTTTTATCTCTACAGGTTTCTGTACGAAGTTTGCTTCTCTGACACGTTCTTTTTACCTTTCCGTAAAACTTCCGTACATTGTTCCTGCGGTATAAGCTCTCAATAGCCGTACTTTATTATCACTCATTATCCATATGCATCATTGGTTTCTATGCAATACAACAACAATACGAGATCTTGCTTTCTATCAGGATCAATTTCGTGATCTAGAAATATTATTTTTTTTATTCCTTGGTAGGTTACACAACCACACTACAGGACACAAGGAAAATAGTTCGTTGATCCAGATTCGGATCGTTTTTATTTTCGTCGTGTGATCTATATGGATCTTGGGTGATAATAAAATACCGCTAATATTCTCAATCAAGCGCTTCTCGTGATCTTTCTTGAATGTTCTTTACGTTTCTTTTGCTCGTAGAGATCACGAGAAGCTCTCGTTTTCCGTTGCAGCGCCGCTTTATATGCCTCTTGCTTTGCTGCATGTACTTGCCGGCATTCTTCGTTAAACTAGGGGTTTGACGCAGTGTTGGTCGGACGAAACTCAGCACATTAGTCGCGGCGTTTCTGATGGCATGGTGGCAGCGCTTGTTGCAGCTACCCTGTGGAAAAATAAAAAAAATAATATTCGTCAAAATTGTTATTGGCACTTACCACAGGAAGCAGCATAGGTGTGGTGAAATCCACGATTACGTCCGTCCGTCCCATCCTCCAACTGGCGCGAGTGGCTCCGAACATGTAATACAAAAAGTCGAACAAATAGATACTTAGGGGGGAGTAGGACACCATTTTCATAAGATAGTCAATATTTCTCAAAAAAAAAAGAATTAATGGTTAAAGTGTAAAATAGAAAGAAAATCACAGCGAACTTACCAATAACACTTCTTGCTCCTGATTTAATCTGACATTTATGGTTCTGGTTAGTTCTGCTTCCCATGGCCATATCGCATATTGTACTAGAGGTTATTTCTCAAGTTCAGCGAGAACTTTGAGCGGAATTTCTAAACTAAAGAGACGTTACGGTTTGAAATTCCTCTAGCTGAGAGAACTCTCGAACTGCTAATGCGTATAGGGAATTGGACAAAAGATTTAGCCATTACGAAATCGAGAGTCCAAAAAGACACCACGCAAAAGTGACAGTATTTTTTTTAAAGACCACATAGTGGCAGTGGAATTTACATATACATTAAAACAAAAAGTATAGTGAAGCTGCGTCAAAATTTTAGATTGATTTTTAAATTTAATTTTTTTATAAATAAGAATAGTGCAGATAGGTTAGGTTAGGTTATGTTGGCTGTCCACACGAGAGTGTAGACACACTTAGACCAGCGAAGGTCCTTTGTGATACCAGGATCAAACCATTAGGCCACTCAGGGACTAACAAAACCAACCGGAGCTTTTGACAAAGCGATGGATGCTCATGACGTCCAAGGACGCCAGATCGCAGAGGTCGTCAAGGAAGGGGGACCCTAGATGGAGCATTCTTTTATGCGACAGGGCTGGACATGTGCATAGGAGGTGAAGGATGGTTTCCTCCTCCTCCTCGTCCCTACAGCTTCTGCAGAAGTCATTGGAGAAGAGGCCAAGTCTTTTGGCGTGCTGGCCTATAAGACAGTGTCCAGTGAGAACACCGACAACGCAGCTGATTTGTGTACGCTTTAACTTGATCAGATCGGCGCTACGTTTTTGATCCAGCTTAGGCCAGATCTGTCTCGAAATGTGACACGTTGAGCCGTTTCCCCATATAAGGTTGGTCGCGCTAATAGCGTTCAGCTTTAGTAGATACTTACATGTAGCGAGGGGCATACCCAGGGCTTGCCTTTCAGGCAAAATCCTTAGAGTGGTACCCTGTCTGGCGAGGTCGTCAGCCCTGCAGTTACCTGAAATGTCTCTATGGCCCGGCACCCAGCATAGGTGAATGTTGAACTGCTCTGTCATCTCCATAAGAGATAGACGACAGTTTAAGGCGGCCTTTGAAGTGAAGTAGAACGATTCCAGGGACTTGATTGCCGCTTGGCTGTCAGTGAAAATGCTAATATCCCTGACAGATAATACATTACATTTCAGCCAGGACAGGGCTTCTTTAATCGCCATGATTTCCGCCTGGAAAACGTTACAATGATCGGGGAGGCGGAAAGAGATGCTCAGATTGAGCTGTTCGGAGAAAACACCACAACCCACCCCACCCTCCGTCTTAGATCCATCTGTAAAGAAGTGAACCGAACTACCATCGACAGGGGGGGAGGTGTCCCATACATCCCGGTTAGGGATGCTCGTACGGAAGTTACGGTCAAATCTCAGTTTCGGCGGGGTGTAGTCCGTGTTTTCGTGTTTGAAGTTGAGAAGATCAAGGATCGAGGAGTGGCCAAAGCGATAGCTAGACCACTGAGAGGAGGCTTTCAAGCGGATGGCCGCACAGGCTGCCATCTGTTTGCCGAAAATATCTAAGGGTAGCAGGTTGAACAAGATGTCCAGTGCCGCGGAGGGAGTAGTTCTAAGTGCACCACTGATGCAGATGCATGCAGATCTTTGCACCTTAGCTAGTTGAGTGAGGTGGACAGCCCTTTCAAGAGCAGGCCACCATACGATCACGCCATATAGTAGTATAGGCCTGATAACGGACACGTATAGCCAATGGGTGATTTGAGGTTTAATACCCCAGCTTCTACCTATAGCCTTTTTACAGGAATAGAGAGCTACATTAGCCTTCTTGACGCGCTCTAGTAGATTGGCCTTCCAGTTTAATTTCCTATCCAAAATAAGACCCAGATATTTTGCGTTTTCAGAGAAGGTGAGACTGGTGCCATTTATCAAAGGAGGGTCTATGAGGGGAACTTTATATTTCCTCGTGAAGAGAACGAGTTCCGTTTTATGGGGGTTAACCCCCAGTCCACAATTGGAGGCCCATTTGGTGAGCCGAAGGAGAGCATATTGGAGGATATCCCTGAGAGTGTCCGGGTGTTTACCGGAGGAAGCAATAGCAATGTCATCAGCATAGGCGATCACTCTACAACCTGACGTATCCAGGTCCAACAGTAGTTCATTAACTACCAGATTCCACAGAAGAGGTGACAAGACTCCACCTTGAGGTGTACCGCAGCGAGCAATTCTTCTGGCCGATGCTCCGCCCAGCTGCGTGTTAATAATCCTGCATGTAAGCAATTGATTGATCAACACTCCGAGCGAGGTATCCACTTTCAGATTTACAAGTGCGTCGGTAAATGCCTTTGGTTTGACATTGTTAAAAGGTCCCTCAATGTCAAGGAAAGCCACCATGGTGTATTCTTTGATGCTCAATGATTTTTCGATGATGCGCACAAGCGAATGTAAGGCAGTCTCAACCGATTTGCCTTTGCAGTACGCATGTTGGGACGGCGAGAGCAGAGCTGGGCTAATACTTTGCCGAAGATGGATATCAATTAACCTTTCTAACGTTTTGAGCAGAAAGGACGATAGACTGATAGGTCGGAGATCCTTTGGTTCCACGTGCGAGCTCTTTCCTGCCTTAGGTATGAATATGACTTCAACCTCGGTCCATAGTTTGGGAATATAGACCAGATTTAGACAGCCCGACAAGATGACTTTGAGCCATGGAAGCACAATGTCCTCGCATTGCTGAAATTCAGCTGGAATAACACCGTCAGGTCCTGGGGACTTGAAGGGTTTGAAACTGTGCATGGCCCAACGGATCTTTTCTGTAGTTATCAAGACTAGCGAGTTGCTGCAAGGTTGAGGGGGGGGATTTCCCTCTCGCGATATAGCAACAGGGGAGCTACCAGGAAAGTGGGTATCCAGTAAGATGTCAATGGATTCCTCTGCAGAGGAGGTCCAGTAACCATCCGGATGCAAAAGGAAGCTGGGTGTAGCAGGGCTTTTAGAGAGGATTTTCCGCAACCTGGAAGCTTCCGAGGACTCTTCAATGCTGTCGCAGAAAAGTCTCCAGGAGCGTCGTTGCTCCTTCCTCAGTGAGATTTTGTATTTTCTGAGAGACAGTTTATAGGAGTCCCAGTCGGCCGTCTCACGGGAGCTTTTAGCAGTATTAAAAAGGAGCCTACTGTCTTTCCTAAGAGTACTGAGATTTGCATTCCACCAGGGAGGTTTCATTCTACCTCGAGGTTTGCGGAGTGGGCAGGCCTCGGCCATGGCACCATTTAGTGCCGATGTTAGGGTGTTGACTAAATCGTCGAGGTCTTCAGTGCAAGAAGGTTCAGTAGGCAGATGGGAGGGAATAAGCGTTAATAAACGTTTCCTATAAAGGGACCAGTTGGTTTTTCTATAATTTCTAAAAGCCTTCTGGTCAGGCAGATAGTCATCAAGACTAAATTGGAGGTAACGGTGGTCTGAAAAAGAGTGCTCATCAGAGACTCTCCAGTCCTTAACCAAGTTAAATAAATGATCGGAGACAAGAGTGATGTCCAGGACTTCTTGTCGGTTTCGAGTAATGAAGGTCGGTTTGGACCCCCTGTTACAGATTAGGAGTTTAGTACTAAGGATAAAGTCAAAAAGTTGCTCACCTCTTACATTTATGTCGGAACTGCCCCAGATTGAGTGATGGGCATTCGCATCACAGCCAAAGATGAGACCAGTGTTTCGGCTCTCTGCTACAGCAATCAAGCTCCCCAAGATGTCCGGGGGGAGTGGGCCCGCAAGATCGTGACCTAAATAAGCCGATACCAACCAGTAATTTCTTGATCGCAATTCCAGGTTGGTAGCGACTATGTCTTGATTGCTGAAATTAGAGAGTAAAAGAATGTTTAGATGGGTCTTCGCAAGGATACAGGATCTCGGTTTACCTTCCTTTCTTGCGTAGATTAATATGTAGTTTGGAGTCTTGAGTCCACAAACCCGGTTTCCAACAACCCATGGTTCCTGGATCAAGACTAAGTCCTCCCCGTATTTGCTGATGCAGGTTAATCTGTAGGATCCGCAGCATTGGGGCTACTTCTCGCTACAGATACCATTACCACGGTATTATTGGCTTCCTCTGAATCTGATGACAGAAGGTCATCCTCGAGAGAGAGGCCACATGGGTCACTGTCCAGGAGTGATGGAGAGGGAGAGGGAGGACCAGAAAAGTCCAGTTTCAAAAGAGCGTCAACCATCTCGGTGTCTGTCGACGAGGAGTCAACCCCCGAAAAAGATGGATCGGCGCAAGGGAGCGAGGGAAGGGGCTCGGAAGGAGAGGTATTCTTAGCTGGTGCAGAAGGGACTGCAACCTGCTTGGGAGGTACTTTCTCGAGCTCCTTCTCGTCACATTTGTAGACTTTCAGGGTGATGGAGCTGAAACCATAATTTACTACCCCTTTAGAAGATGCCAGGGGGGCCAGAGACTCTTCATTGATGACAATGATCACACTTCTGACGTCTCCTCTCGGCTCGTCCACTTTGGCAATCTTCCAATTATGGGTAGGAAGGGAGCTGTTGTTAGCCTTCAGAATACCCAGGATGATTTTAGGATCAGAGGGTTCAGCCGGAATGGTAGCACGTGTTCTTGGTCGGTTAGGAATCTGGTCCTTTTCCACGACCTCCAACTGTGCACCTGGCCAAACCTGTCCTAATCTGGAGACAGCAAGTTTATAGAGATCCTTCGATCTTTGGTCAGCGCAGGCAATAAGTTTGACATGCCCTTGATGCCAGCCACCATCCCTGCAGGAAACATCAGGGCCGGGATGGTCACGTAGGATTTGGAGACAGTTGGTGGCGAGTTTAATCTCCACCTTCCTCCACTTATCCGCCGTAATGCTGCCATCCGGATCGCTATGGTCAACGACCGCAATCTCCAAGTGTGCCTTAAGCACTTGGTTGAAGGGCTTGGTAGTAGCGATGGACTGTACTACCTTGGTCTTTTTCGCAAGGGTGGGAGACTCATCTTGAGACCTCTGGCGTTTGGACGGCAAGTCCTTGCTGGATGAGTCAGGGGTGAGCTGGACACGTTTGAGTGCCCAGCTTAGAGAAGTCTTATGCTTCTGGGTCCTGTCCTGTTCAGGAATTACCTGGATGCGGCGAATTAGCTTATAAGCTAGCCGGCGATCTTGGTAGGAGATCTTGGGGAGAGCGACATTCGGCAAGCTCTAAGCCGAGCCGTCCGTCGCCCCCGAAAGAGATTTGAGAAGGGGATGTGGATCCTTCGAAGTGGAGGGCAGAGCACGCTGTAAGCTCGAGGCCGAACAGTATGCTGTCCCTGAAGTGGCAGAGATGTTAAGGGGTTTGCCCCCTCGCGTTTCATGGTCTGGCTTTACGATGGGAACAGGTGTTGACACCACTGTCCTATCCGCCAGTGTACCAGACGCGCGTTCAGCAATCCTGGGGGCGTCAACCTGCTTGCAACTGCTTGCAACGCTAGTGCTAGGCCTCAAGGCCAATGCGCTAGATGGGATTGCCACAGCAGAGCTTGCGGGTATGCTTCCCAGGAGGCTGGAAGACGGTTTTTTAAGAGGACCGTCCTCTTTCTTTATCTTTTTTATATTTTGTGTGTTTTGTTTTTTTTGTTCATATTTGGACCCACGAGTGGCGGAGAATGGGAGGTCGACCTGCACAGAGATCCGCATTGTGCAGGCAAGGCAATCCGGAGGTCGCCAGGTATCCGGATACTCCGTTAGCGACTGGACTATTATTTAAAGTGGGCCCCCAGCCAGGCTGATCCTCGGCACGGGTCGTATTACACCTTGATCGGGCCCACTGGAGAGGAGAGAGGGAGGGAAAGGATATGACGGGGAGGGATTAGGACGACTACAACTTGGCTTCGTGTCTCATCTGGGGAAATACCCGAGAATCCTTGACCATTACTAGGCCCCTACACCACGGCGAGGTGTGTAGTCATGTAGGAGAATAGTGCAGATAAGGAGACAAAGAAAAAAAAAAAAAGGAAAACGAAAAGAAAACGCAGAAGGATACTACTGTGAGTTGTTATATTTTTTCGTTTGGGGGTAAGTGTTAATTTTAAGTGTAAGAAGTGCATTTAAAGATAAATGATAAATTTAAATTATTAGGCGGGCCAGATTGTGTATTGGCGGTCACAAATCCTACATACCCTACATGGGATTTTACGTTTAAAATTGCAGAGCGGCCGCCAATCATTTTTTTTTTTTTATCATTTCTGCGTAAGGAATTTCGGTCCCCAAATAAAAACCCATAGAAGTCTCAAAGTGCAGTTAGCACAAAGTACATTACGGAAGCATAGCCGCTCGGGGACCCGTAAATAAATCCGTTGCGTTCGGAATCAAATACGGTCCACGAACAGCAGTACCCGCAGCAGACAAAACATACAAGGGAACTGCAGTGGCGAAAAGCGGATTTTATTTTAATTTTTTTTTTAAATTGGCGTGACAGCTTCTATTCCTTATTTTTTATATTTTTATTTTTATTTTTAATTTTAGTCTCTTAATTTTTGCATTTTTTTTATTTATTTGTTGCGAACACTCTTTTTGAGTAATAATTTTGTTTTTTTTTTATTCTTGAGTGTGAAATTCGGTTTCCCCCCCTTTGTCGGTAACAAACGCCTAGCCAGAGCTCCAGATAGGTAGGATTTTTTTTATCTTTTTGTTTCGCGCATAGTACCGTAGCTAATTTAAAGCGCTACGTATGGGTGGAAACGAGTTTAGGGTAAATATAATATAATTTTTTTTATGTGGGCAAAATCGCATCATCACCTCCCAGTGGTGCCCACTGGATAGCTATCTGATAGTGAACTAACGATGCGCATATGTTGAGTCTGACGATATATGGGTAGCTGAACACTCGGACCTGCGTTAGCACATCTGGGTGAACTTCAGCGCGCATATATATAACTGGACGAGGCATCTCTTGTTGACCTGATCCACTGAAATATGCTTCTCAGAAGTCTAACAAGAGGTCATTAGAAGGAGGACATGCGGCGGATGAATTCTCCCGATGGAATCAACAGGCCAGCGGATACCTAACTTTAGCTACTTCGACATATTTGAAGCTGAGGTCTGTAAGGATTTTCAATACTACGTCAGGGTATTGAAAAAGAGATGGTGGCGGATGAACCCTTAATGGGTCAACGGCAGCGCTCATATCCCCGAAATGGGTTACTGACTTCGGTGTATCCGGCCCCTCGTCCTAGGGGTTGCAAAAAAAAGGATCTGGTCCTCCAGGTTGGGGGTTGTGCCGTCGGGTTAACTTCCCTACCACGTAAAAAGCCTTTGGTTACGAAGCAACCAACAGCCTCGGATACGGATGAATTTACTGTTGACGACCCAAGCAAACGTAAAAAGGACTACGATCTTCGTGTCTGCACATGGCATGTTAGGTCCCTCTACAAACCACGTGCAACCGAACAACTTGCGGAGGCCCTAGAGTGTCTCAAAGCAGACATTACCGCCATCCAAGAAGTGCGATGGGATGGGCCGGGCAAAAGGAGTATGAAAAACTGCGACATCTACTACGGCGATTGCTACAGACAAAAAGGACAGCATCTATTCGGGTGCGGATTTGTTATTGGAGGCAGACTTAGGCAAGAAGTCTTGAGTTTCCGGCATGTGAACGAGCGCCTTATGACTACCCGTATCAAGGCAAAATTTGCCAACATTAGCCTAATATTCATTCACGCCCCTCATGAGGAGAAGGACGACGCGACGAAGGATGACTTCTACCAGCTCTTGGACAAGACGTATGAGCAATGCCCTAGCCACGACGTTAAAATTATCCTAGGTGATTTTAACGCAAACCTAGGAAGAGAGGGCGTCTTTAGTAGCGTGGTCGGAAAGCACAGCCTGCACTACAACACATCCGACAACGGACTCAGGCTAATCGACTTTGCAGCGGGGCGCAACTTTGTCGTAGCTAGTACGCGGTTCCCACGTCTCGACATTCACGAAGGAACATGGCTCTCCTTTGATCGAAAAACTTTCAACCAAATCGATCACATTGCACATTGTCCGGACTTTCCGAGGAGCCAACTGGGACTCGGATCACTACATAGTTGTAGCCAAGGTACGGATGCGGATATCCACAACGGAGCGAAATCAACGAAATACTGTGAGGAAATTTGACGTCGGGCAGCTACAATCGCAAGAGACCGCCAGAACCTTTGCCGATCGTGTTTCTTCTAATCTCAATCTTAGTCCTATGCCGCCAGCAGCAAATGCGGAAGACCAGTGGCAGCGTTGCCAAAAAGTCATCAGAGATGCCGCCTCTGATGTACTGGGTTTCTCTCGCCCACCACAACGCAACCCCTGGTTTGATGAGGAATGCCGGCAAGCACATGCAGCAAAACAAGAGGCGTACAAAGCGTCGCTGCATAGAAGGACTAGAGCTGCTTACGAGCTCTACGTGCGCAGGAGAAAAGAGGAACATCGACTTCTCAGAAAGAAGAAAAAAGAGCATGAGAAGCGCTCGGTCGAGGAGATTGAGAGACTTTATTGCAGGAATAATGTTCGAAAATTTAACCAAAGGGTAAAAAGAACATGCCGGGGTTTCAAAGCCAGAACAGAAGCCTGCAGCGACGAAAATGGCAACATAGTAGTGGAATTGCAGTCGGTGCTGAGGATATGGAAGGAACACTTCTGCAGACTGTTAAACGGCAATGATGACCAATATTCCGCTGTCAGGCAGAATGAGCCATTCAACAGTGACGATGGCAGTCAAGATTCCCGTCAACCCGATCAGAATGAAGTAAGGATAGCGATATCTAAACTCAAATCCAACAAAGCTGCTGGAGCCGACGGCCTTGCCGATGAACTTTTCAAGGGAGGAGGAGATGAGTTGGTGAGGAGCATGCACCACCTCATCTGTAAAATCTGGTCGGACGAAAGTATGCCCGATGAATGGAACCACAGCATCGTTTGCCCGACCCTGAAGAAAGGAGACCCTCTGAAATGCCCCAATTACAGAGGTATAAGTCTCCTCAACATCGCATATAAAATCCTGTCTGCCGTATTATGTGAACGCCTAAAACCGATCGTCAACAACCTGATAGGTCCTTATCAGTGCGGTTGCAGGCCTGGAAAGTCCACCATTGACCAAATATTCACACTACGGCAGATCTTGGAAAAAACCCATGAAGTTTTTTTATAGTGTTAATTTGCCGGTTTATTTTAATTTCATTTTTCATGGTTGGTGTCTCCTTTTTATTTTTTTTATTTTTTTCGAGTTTTCTTATTTATTTATTTATTTATTACTTTTTTTGGTTTTATTAGTTTTAATTATTATTTTAAGTTTAAATTATAATTTTTTTTTTAGTTTCCTTTGATTTTTTATTTTTTTTTTTATTGAGTTAATTTTTTTTTTTTTTTATGATTCATTAGTTTAAATTGTTATTTTTCCACATGTGTGGAAAACTATTCTTTCTTTTTTTAACAAAGTAGTCATGGCTTGTTAGAACAAGATTTCAAGGGGTGCAGTGGGGCTGGCTAAAGCCCTTTCGGTTTGATGGCTTGACACAGCAGCAGCAGCGATGTTGGGGAAATCCCAAAACTTGTGGCCACAGAATTTCCAAGGCAGGGAGGGAAATGGCCAACGCTGCACTACCATCAGCAGCGCCCTCAGTGTGGTGAGGTCCGTCTGTTATTCGAAAGCAAGTTAAATATTTTTTTTTTGGCATGATATATGTATGTTTTTTGTAATAGGTGAGGTTGTGTGCGAGAACAAGTTCCCCCCCATTTTCGGCGAGGGTGCCATGTTTCTCGCACACGACACTGTTTCCCTTTCCGGTCCCATCACTTCCTTAGGTCCCTTCCACATCCCAATCTCCTTCCCCAAATTCAAATCCCAACGTCCAAAACCTATCCATTTATCTATTACGAAAATGGCGCCCAACGTCGTGTTTGTCTTTGTCTTCCGTCCTATGTTGTATTAGTCCGCAATTGTTCTTATTGTCAATATCAAAGTTTTCGTAAGTCTTTACCTGGATAGCTCTAAGCATGCCATGGTAAATTGCGACGAATGCCTTTGGTATTGACAATGACAACAATTGGAACCTTTTTTTTTGTCTGTCCCCGTCCTCAATTGCCCTCGCTGTCAACATCAAAGAACTCGTAAGTCTTTACCTGGATACCTCTTAAGCATGCCATGGTAAATTGCGTCGAGTGACTTTGATGTTGACAACGACAGCAATTGAATCTGTATGTCCTACTCTTTTATTCATTTGTCTACCTTTAATCCTATTTTCCTTTCCTATTGTAAAATTTTAACTTTTTTATCTTCAGTCTTGTATTTAGTTTAATATGGTATAGTGGCCTTGTTCGATGTAGTCTAGTCGTATCATGTAGCACTATCCCGTTTTTAGTTAGTTTTTTTATGAGTTGTTTTTATTTCCGCTCAAAGTCTTCTAGCAAAGCCCGAGGAGGCAGACTAGAATTGCGTGAGCGGAGAGGAATTCAGCGGTGTGAGTCCTTGTCGTTTTTGTTCTATATGTTTATGTTTCGCCACACTGAGGAGTATAATATTTTAGTCAGCGAACATTTTTTTACAAACATCAGATGCTGTTGCAAGTCAATCCTGCGCCAAAAAAGATTACCACCGAAGTCAGCTGCCCGAAACACCCCCTGAATGAAATATGAATACAAATTTTAATACACAAATTTCGTACCATCGTAATATTTATTATAACTTTTAACTTTACATTTTTTATATATACTATTTTTCTTGTTTATCCTCACATAAATAAACATTATTTTCAACACATACATTTTTCTTATTATTTTTTTTTTAACATATACTTACATAGTTGTCTTATTTTTTTTTTTGCATCTTAAATTTAGTTTCTTATTTCTTGTATATAGACATTTATTAGTAGTTAGATATTTATTTATTTTTATATATGTTTTTTTTTTTTTCTTCTCTTACATTTTGATTTGTTAATATTTATTACCCCTAGCCCATTCTTACACCTAAATACATAATACATACTTAAATATACACATATAATAGTACTGCCCCTATTATTGTTGCTACATTTTCCACTGGATGCAAATGATGTCATCTGAAAAAGATTCGAAAGAGTCAGTAATCAGGAAAATTAGAAAAGATAGAAATTTTAGACGATAGGGTACTCACTCGTGCTGCAGCTAAACAGATATCACTACAGTTTTTCGTAATGGCCCCAGTTAGGCACAGTCCACCGCCAAAGAAAACGCCGGTACCAACGACCATATCCTCTTCCAATATTCCAGTTAGCTCGGGCGTTAGTACACATACAAGTCAGTTCGAGAGTTCAACAGAATCCTTGCAGGCCCCGTCCTTTAGTAGCCTTAGCCACTTAGGAGCAGCTTCACTTTCAGCTCAGAACAGTAGTGTTCGAACGATGGTGGATTAAACGGAGGAACAAAACATAGATGTATCCAGATCAGGTAGCAGAAATAGTATCCAAGAGCCGGACAGGGTGTCGCCTGAGCTCAAGTCCTATATTAATCTGGCTGTGGTAAATGCGTTCACCACTTACCAAAATTCGATTAGAGAAGATATCTCGGAAACCCTGAAATTAGAAATGAAGAATAGTTTGCTCGATTTAATGAGGGAAATAAATTCAGTTACCCGTCCAACTCCTCCATCAGAGGAAACTATTCCTAAGCCAAAGAAGAATCCAAGTGTTGTCCGGAAGCCGACTTCTCCTCAACAGCGTAACATCTCCCACTTGCACTCTCAGCTAGATCAAACAGCAAACCAGAGGCAAGTTCAGGTCAATGTTAGGGAAAATAATGCCAGTCACAGGATGTACCAACCAAATACTTACCTCCAAGGTCAAGGAATCATCCCATTTGAGTCATGCAGCTCACCAGCAGAACCAAGCTGAATTCCATCCAAGCCAGTTTCATGCCAGGCATCCTCATCCTCAGACAGCACACCAAGATATGAATTATCCTCCCGGTTGGAATCAGGATTCTCCACCGCGGCCTTACGAGTTGAATCCTCCTTCAGCAATTCGAGGTCCTATAAAGATCGACAAATGGGGAATAAACTTCGAGGGCAAGCCTGAATCTCTTACCGTGGAGGTTTTCATTTTCCGTCTTGAAACGCTCCAAAGGCAATATAATTGTTCCTGAGCTGAGGTTATGTGTGACTTCCATCTACTGCTCTCAGGTACAGCATACGAGTGGTACTGGCAGTTCCAACGTACCAACTACCGCCCAGACTGGCCAATACTACGTAATGCCCTAAAGCGACAGTTTCGTAATTCGAAATCAGATTTCGAAATAATGCGAGATATCATGGACAGTCGGCAATGTACCTGGGAGAGTACCGATGAGTTCTTATCAGCGATATCAAAGCTTAAATCTCAGCTCAGGGTGCAGATTCCTGAGGTAGAGCTGGTGAGGATCCTCAAGCGAAACCTAAACGAAAAGGTAGGGAAGCTGGTATACCCGATGGCCATCTTCACTTTGGACCAGCTGAGGTATGCGTGTAAAGATGCGGAAAATGCATTTCCGAGTAGGGAGATGCCCAAACACCATCGTCCTCCAGGCAAATATATAGCAAACGAGTTGGACTTCGAGCAGACCTCCAATCTCCAGGATGAGCAAGTAGCGGCTCTACAGTACCCAGGAGTTCGTCCCAAAGCAGTTCCCAATAATCCAGAAACCAACAAAATAGTTTGCTGGAATTGTCGGACAGAAGGACACACATTCATGGATTGTGCTTCTAATACCAGGCACATATTTTGTTATCGGAGTGGTAAAGAAGGAGTGATAACGCCCAAGTGTCGCCGTTGCAACCCGGAAAACCGGTTCACGAACGTGATGTCGTCGGGAGAGTCGCGTTCGACTCAAACCCCGAAGTAACAGTTGAGAAGAGGGATGCTGAGTCTCAAACCTCAACAAAAAATAAAGAAATTAAATTATTAGCTAGAGAAAAGCAGGTAGAAGTAGTAGAAAATATGAATAGATTAGTAATTAAGCCATTGCATGTACGGTTGAGGGAGTACTATTCAGTACGCAAAAGGATATTTGGTGATAGTAGTGTAGTATCAAAAAGAATTCTGAAAGCAAGAAAGAGGTACAAGCTTAGAAGAGAAATTAGAAAAAGTATATCTTCCACAATTCTAGCTACTGCCACTGACCCAAGACCTTACGCTAAAGTCAAAATCGCGGATAAAGATGTCCTCGGTCTATTGGACAGTGGGGCCAGTGTCAGTATCCTAGGAAAAAATTGTTTAAGTTTTGTACAGTCCCTATCATTGCCGATTATACCATTTCAATCGAAAGTTAAAACCGCTGACGGCAATTGTCAATCCATCGTTGGAAAAATTCAAATTTTAGTGTCTCATCTTGGTATCACGCACCCTATCACCTTTTACTTGGTACCAAACCTAGACCAAGAATTATATTTAGGCATTGATTTTTGGAAAGAGTTTAGCATAGCACCAAATATTGTGAGTGCGATGACCCTCTCGGATGCTACAGATGCCACAAATACTCACCAGCTGTCGGTAGATCATCAGTCTGAGTTGGAGGTTGTCAAGCTTAAATTTCTCTGCTTTATACAGCATGGGCTCGGGAAAACGTCGCTGAAGGAGCATGTCATTGATACAGGAGATGCGGCTCCGGTTAAGTAGCGTCACTACCCTGTGTCTCCAGCGATACAAGCTCTTTTGTACCAGGAAGTAGACCGAATGTTAAGCCTAGGCGTTATAGAGGAGAGTGAGAGTCCTTGGTGCTCACCCGTGGTCCTAATACCAAAACCAGCCAAGGATCGACTTTGCCTGGATTCGCGAAAATTAAATTCGTTAACCAAGAAGGACGCCTATCCTCTCCCCCATATCGACGGGCTTCTCAGTCGTCTACAAGATACCTACTACATAAGTAGCGTTGATCTCAAGGATGCATTCTGGCAAATACCGCTGGAGAGACAGAGTAGGGAAAAGACTGCGTTTACGGAGCCGGGAAGACCATTATACCAATTTACAGTAATGCCCTTTGGCTTGTGCAATGCAGCCCAAAGGATGTGTCGTTTGATGAACAAGGTCATCCCGTCACGATTAAAGGACCGTGTCTTCGTATATCTCGATGAGCTGCTCATCATAGCGCCGGATTTCCAAACTCATATCACTCTGCTAGACGAAGTCGCACAGTGCTTGCGGAAAGCTAATCTCACCATCAACTTGAACAAATCCAGATTCTGCTTTAAGGAGTTGAAGTACTTAGGGTTCATAGCTGGTGGTGGGATGCTGAAGACAGATCCTGCAAAGGTGGAAGCCATAGTGGATTTCCCAGTTCCCAAAAATCCTAAGCAGGTTCGCAGGCTGCTTGGTCTTGCAGATTGGTACCGGAGGTTTATCAGGGATTTTTCCTGTTTGACTGCCCCCATCACAGACACATTGAAAAAGAGTAAGCAAAAATTTAAGATGTCGGATGAGGCAATAGTAGCATTCGAGAGGCTCAAAGAGGCCCTAACAACTGCCCCCGTACTCACACACCCGAACTTCACGAAGCGGTTCTTCATCCAATGCGATGCTTCGGAGTCCGGAATAGGTGCAGTTCTTTTCCAAAGAAACGATGATCTCTCTGAGTCACTTATCTCTTATTTTTCCCAAAAACTAAACTCTTGCCAAAGAAATTACAGTGTGACCGAGAAAGAGTGTCTAGCTGTTGTTATGGCGGTGCAAAAGTTCAGACCATATGTCGAAGGTATGGACTTTAGAATAATCCCCGATCACTCCAGTTTGCGTTGGTTGATGAGTCTTAAAGACCTTAGTGGCAGATTGGCTCGGTGGAGTCTGAAGCTACAGGTGTTCACCTTCGACATAGAGCACCATAAAGGTACATTAAACGTCGTGCCAGACACACTTTCTCGAGTCCACATCGAAAGCCTGGATTTAGAAGATGTTGCACAGTTGGTTGATTTGAATTCACAAGAGTTCCAGTCTGATGAGTACAAAAGTTTGATGACCATCGTGCAAGATCACCAAGAACAGCTGCCGGATCTTAAAGTAGAGGAGAAGTATATATACGTATATAAACGGTCTCTACCACTCATACGAGATGAATCTCTGTTAGAGTACAACTGGGTGTTGTGGATTCCGTTCGGGTTAACAGAGGAAATCATTTCCCGTTCGCACAATCCTCCTCAAGCAGCTCACGGTGACATCGCAAAAACTTTAAGTCGAATTCGACAGTATTTTTACTGGCCGAATATGACTGTACAAATCAGACAACTAATAGCCAACTGTGCAACATGCAAAGAAAGTAAGTCGTCCAGTCAGATTTCCCGTCCACCGATATCCACCAATTATTGTTCCGATCGTCCTTTTCAGAAGCTATATGGTATATCGACTTCTTGGGTCCGTACCCAAGATTTAAGTCCGGTAACGCGTATGTCTTTGTTGTCTTAGATCATTTGTCCAAGTTTGTTTTCCTCAAACCGCTAAGGAATGCCAACACCAGTAGCGTCGTGAAATTTCTTCACAATTCACTCCGATAATGGAAAACAATTTTTAGCGAATGATTTTCAAAATCTTTTAAAAAAATATGGTATCCGACATTTGAAAATAGCCTTTTATGCAACGCAATCGAACGCGTCAGAGAGGGTGAATAGAACGCTGTTGGCGGCTATACGCTCATACTTAAGGGAAGACCAGCGCGATTGGATTCTTCACCTTAGTGATATTGCGTGTGCGTTGCGGAGCTCCATACATGCTTCTACTGGCGTGTCACCATATTTTGCCCTATTTGGAATAAATATGATGACACATGGTAGTAGCTACGATCTAGCACGGAGGTTTAGCGCGGTTGCCGACAGCGAGCTGTTAACACTCTCTCGGCAAAGTCGATTGCAGTGCATACGTGCGGAAATAAAGGAAAACATTCAAAGGGCAAATGAAAAAAGTGCAAAGACATATAATATACGTACACGAAAAGTACGTTACCTGCCCGGGCAGGAACTGTTTAGGCGTAACTTTGTACTTAGCGACACAAGTACAAGTATTTATGTCCGTCGATAGTTTATTATAAGTATCATGTTTTCAATGTAAAAATCGTTTTAAAAATTTGCATATATAAGTGTATTCTAGTCAACATAGCATTATTTATTTAGTATATAAGTATATTCTAGTCAAGATAGCTTTATTTATTTAGTATTTAAGTATATTCTAGTCACTTATCTATCTTCCTAGTCAGTTATTTAGTTAATTTTAATTTTTTTTTTTTTTTTTTTTGTCGGGATAGGAAATACTCAACTGGAGCACTCAGACACAACTGGTCCATTGTAATGCCAGAGAGCAAACCCTGATTTACCCATTTTATTGGAATTTCCTTGACTTTCGAAGAAAGCCAAGCAAGCACTTCAGTGATGAGGAGCTTAGAGTACCAGCACTCACCACATCCGCACCGAGGATCTGCCACCTGATACGAGCAAAGGCCGGACACTCACAGAGATAATGTTCCGCGGTGTCGTCGCTCTCTCCACAAGCGTCGCAGATTGTAGTGTCACTTAAGCCTAACACGTTAAGGTGCTTGGCAAAAACGAAATGGCCTATCAAGACGCCGATAAGTTGTCTACAGTCTTTTCTGCTGAGAGACAGCAAGAATGCCGCTGATTTCTTACAGACGTCCGGGAGCATGCGTTTAGTCAACCTGCATCCTGGAGAGTCATGCCACACACAATTGTGCTCGTGAGAGACCCAATCGTCAATGGAAGCCCTAACCGAGGACGTAGGGAGACCCAACGCGGGTTCGGGTCATGAGAAACCCTCCTCTGAGCCTTGTCTAGCAATCTCATCGGAGATCTCGTTCCTCAAGACCTGGGACCCAGATAAGAGACAGAGAATTCAGCCTTGCGACCGAGTTCAAAGAGTTTTTGGTTTCACGAACTATTTTGAAAGTGGTTAAAGGGTTAAGCAAGGCCTTAAGCGCAACCTGACTGCTACGTCCCTTCAACCTGTTCTTCACAACATAGTTCATGGCCATTAGGATTGCATAAGTTTCCGCTTGGAAAACAGACGCATATTTGCCTAACGAGAAGTGAAGTCTAATGTTGTCGACTTCCACGAAGACACCAGCGCCAGACCCTTGACTGGTTTTGAAACCATCCGTGAAAATACGACTACATTCCATTCCCGGCTCAGACTCTGGCCGAAGCCAGTCCTGGACAAAGGAAAGTCATAATTTAATTATATATTTATTTATTGAATCATTTATTACTTTAAGTATCTGTTATTTATTTATTATTTATATTTGTGGGCGCCGTGGCGTAAGTGGTTAGTGTGTCGGATCACTACGCATGAGGTTCCAAGTTCGAATCCCAGAAAATACCAAAAAGGTTTTTCACGGTCCCACCTCTCGCGAGCGTCTGACAAACATCCGAGAGTATTCTTGTCACGAAAAAGCTTCTCAAATCGCCGTTCGGATTCGGCATTAAACTGTAGGTCCCTTCCATGCGTGTGAAAAATATAACGCACACAACATGAGTGGTTGCGAGAAACTAGGCCCTGGCACTTTAAAGAGCTGTTGCGCCAAATATTTGTATTTTGTTTTTTTGTATCTGTTATTTATTAATTTATTCATTTGTTTCGTATTCATACAGTAATTTATTTATTTATTTTGTTTATATAGTAATATATTTATCTATTTATTTATTTATTTTGTTTCCAGAGTAATTTCTTTATCTATTTATCATAATCTTGTTATAAAACGTCCATATGTAATCTAATTTTTGCATTCTTCTATCAGCTGTGATATCAGCGTTATAATATAATAATAGTTAAACTAGATTTATATACCAAAATGTATATTACTCACTGAGATCCAACGATAAATTCATCTCGTCCGTAATTGGATGTTCCATTAAGTTGCTGCGGCGGATTCTCCTTATTCCATGATGATAGACGATGTATCTGCGAAGCAACGAATGAGCATTAAGTATATGTATAAGTACGATGTGACGGAATAAGTTAGACTAAGAATTGTGTAATGTCCAACCACCTTACAATTTCGACTTACGTTTTTAGCGCCTGGCTTGCAGAGAGTGGGTTTCTTCCCCACGTTGATTTCGGGGATCTGCTTCTCTTCGCCCCTGTAGACCCTTGCACATCCACAAGGTCGAAGTTTTGTTGCAGCTACCCTGTGGAAAAATAAAAAAATTAATATTCGTAAAATTTTTTATTGGCACTTACCACAGGAAGCAGCATAGGTGTGGTGAAATCCACGATTACGTCCGTCCGTCCCATCCTCCAACTGGCGCGAGTGGCTTCGAACATGTAATACAAAAAGTCGAACAAATAGATACTTACATGAAGCATGCTGTTTCTGCTGCTGTTGTGGTGGGGGGAGTAGGACACCATTTTCATAAGATAGTCAATATTTCTCAAAAAAAAATAAGAATTAATGGTTAAAGTGTAAAATAGAAAGAAAATCACAGCGAACTTACCAATAACACTTCTTGCTCCTGATTTAATCTGACATTTATGGTTCTGGTTAGTTCTGTTTCCCATGGCCACATCGCATATTGTACTAGAGCTTATTTCTCAAGTTCAGCGAGAACTTTGAGTGGAATTTCTAAACTAAAGAGACGTTACGGTTTGAAATTCCTCTAGCTGAGAGAACTCTCGAACTGCTAGTGGAATAACCCGTAGGCTAGAGGGATTCTTGGAAGGGTATAGGGAATTGAACAAAAGAATGAGCCATTACGAAATCGAGAGTCCACAAAGACACCACGCACAAGTGACAGTATTTTTATAACGACCACACAGTAGCAGTGGAATTTACATATACATTAAAAAAAAAAAGTATAGTGAAGCTGCGTCAAAATTTTAGATTGATTTTTAAATTTAAGTTTTTTTTTTGTCATTAGTGCTTAACAATAAATAAGAATAGTGCAGATAAGGAGACAAAGGAAAAAAAAAGGAAAACAAAAAGAAAACGCAGAAGGATACTACTGTGAGTTGTTATATTTTTCGTTTGGGGGTAAGTGTTAATTTTAAGTGTAAGAAGTGCATTTAAAGATAAATGATTAATTTAAATTATTAGGCGGGCGAGATTGTGTATTGGCGGTCACAAATCCTACATACCCTACATGGGATTTTACGTTTAAAATTGCAGAGCGGCCGCCAATAATTTTTTTTTTTTTATCATTTCTGAGGAAGGAATTTCGGTCCCCAAATAAAAACCCATAGAAGTCTCAAAGTGCAGTTAGCACAAAGTACATTACGGAAGCATAGCCGCTCGGGGACCCGTAAATAAATCCGTGGCGTTCGGAATCAAATACGGCCCACGAACAGCAGTACCCGCAGCAGACAAAACATACAAGGGAACTGCAGTGGCGAAAAGGGGATTTTATTTTAATTTTTTTTTTAAATTGGCGTGACAGCTTCTATTCCTTATTTTTTTATTTTTAATTTTTATTTTTAAATTTAGTCTCTTAGTTTTTGCATTTTTTTATTTATTTGTTGCGAACACTCCTTTTGAATAATAATTTTGTTTTTTTTTTTTTTTTTTGAGTGTGAAATTCGGTTTCCCCCCCTTTGTCAGTAACAAACGCCTAACCAGAGCTCTAGATAGGTAGGACTTTTTTTATCTTTTTGTTTCGCGCATAGTACCATAGCCAATTTAAAGTGCTACGTATGGGTGGAAACGAGTTTAGGGTAAATATAATTTTTTTTATAGTGTTAATTTGCCAGTTTATTTTAATTTCATTTTTCATGGTTGTTGCCTCCTTTTTATTTGTTTTGAGTTTTCTTATTTATTTATTTGTTTATTTATTCCGTTTTTTGGTTGTATTAGTTTTAATTATTATTTTAAGTTTAAATTATAATTTTTTTTTTAGTTTCCTTTGATTTTGTTTTTTTTTTATTGAGTTAATTTGTTTTTTTTTATGATTCATTAGTTTAAATTGTTATTTTTGTTTAAATTATTATTTATTGTTATTTTTTTGTTTGCTCATAAAGAAAATGGTAGAAAGTTCAATACTAAAATAAATATTGTGAGTCACGCCACATGTGTGGAAAACTATTCTTTCTTTTTTTAACAAAGTAGTCATGGCTTGTTAGATCAAGATTTCAGGGGGTGCGGTAGGGCTGGCTAAAGCCCTTTCGGTTTGATGGCTTGACACAGCAGCAGCAGCGATGTTGGGGAAATCCCAAAAATTGTGGCCACAGGATTTCCAAGGCATGGAGGGAAATGGCCAACGCTGCACTTTTTTTTTTTTTTTGGCACGATATATGTTTTTTGTAATAGGTGAGGTTGTGTGCGAGAACGAGTTCCACCACATTTCCGGCGAGCTGAGCCGTGCTTCGCGAGCGTGCCATGTTTCTCGCACACGACACTGTTTCCCTTTCCGGTCCCATCACTTCCTTAGGTCCCTTCCACATCCCAATTTCCTTCCCCAAATTAAAATCCCAACGTCCAAAACCTATCCATTTATCTATTACACGCTGCCACTGGTCTTCGGCACTTGATGCTGGCGGCATAGGGGTGAATGAGAGATTTCGGGGTCATGTTAGCTTATGTTAATGAATTTAGCCAGGTTTGGAGAGTCATAATACGCTCGGTCACGTTTCGGAAGCTTAAGACTTCTTGCCTAAGTCTGCCGTGTATAACAAATCCGCATTCGAATAAGCGCTGCCTGTTGCCTCTGTAGCAATCACCGTAGTAGATGTCACAGTTTTTCATCCTCTTGTTGCCTGGCCCGTCCCATCACACTTCCTGGATGGCGTCTATATCTGCTTCATAGCAGTCTAGGGCCTCTGCTTATTGTTCGGCTGCACGTGGTCTGTAAAGGGACAGAACATTCCACGTACAGATCCGAAGGTCGTTGTCCTTATTTCGTTTGCTGGGGTCGTCATTAGTTGAGTCGTCCTTATCCGAGACTTTTGATTTTTTCGGAACCATTCTTTTTCTACGTGGTAGGGAAGTTAGCCCGACGGCACAACCCCCAACCTGGAGGGCCAGCTCCTTTTGTTATACCCCTAGGATGCGGTTGGTATCCAACTAGTCATATTAGCAAGAAGAGATGGGAAATGTGCATCTTTTGAATGAGGGGCTAACCGGATCTCTCTCTTTTCAAAGATCCGGATTTTTAAATCGTCTCAGAAGATCTAGACGGATCATTTGTTCTGTACGCTCTCAACATATCAGAGATCCATATCCATATACATTGGTACATAGTGCCAACGCAACACAAGAGCAACAAAAAGCTTAGCAAACATACACGCACAATTGAGGCAGCGCACACTTTGATGCTTGCTGACTACTACAAAGGAATATACTACTGAATAAGGGATGAACAGTATGTAATTTATAATTGCTTTATAATTGATGTGTGTACATACACCTATGCAATTGAGCCAGCGCACGTCTACAAGCAATTGTGTTGTTCTTGTGTTCTGTTGTGCCAGTTGCACTGTATTTATCACTGTATCGATGTGGATCTCTGATCTGTTGAGAGCGTACAGAAAATCAGAACTTAAGATCCGTCTAGATCACACGTAATCTAATACACAAACACATGCAGTCTTGCACGCAATACACGGCACAGCACATATGCTGTTGTGACTACAGGTATAGAATCGTCAAGAAGAAGCTCTTTCAAATCGCACTCTTTTCGGCTCATAGCGTATCAACGTATCACTGATCTGTGATCCGTAAAGACCAGTGAAGAAGATCTGCTTCGTTGGATCTTTTTAAAGAGCCGGATCATTGAGGCGGTTCAGATCTGAGTTACTCATCTCTATTAGCAAGCTGCTTTTGTCCTTCTATGCAACGCCGATTCGGTTTATTATTCTTGTAATTTTTAATCAATTTCTAATTTAATTGCGACAAAATAACCCTGCCTGCCTAATTGCTTGTTCCACAAAACAGTAATTTCATATTCAAAATCGATCATTACACTTTATCGCAAATGAACTTTCTTGCAATAAGTCCCCAAACCTCTTTGACGCCAACAATTAACCAATAACTTGTTAGACCTGCACAAACTCCATGGGTGTGACAAAATTGTAAGTGTATGGTTTTTCTTTTCTTTGAATTTCGTTACTGCTTTCCCAATCCTATAAATTCAATTTTGATTTATTGGGAATGCAATCAGCAAAAAAAAGTTGTTCACATTTCTTACTGCTTAAAAATTGTATCCCAAAGCTGTAACTAACTAAAACAAAAACGCATTGAAATTCACAAGTCAGCTTGAGGCACCCAAATGGACAGAGCACCTAATAGCGGTAATTACAATTTTCATTTGTTTCATTTTATAGCTACCCACCCGACGAGTTCACAACTCAAAATGCACCGAGAAGTTGATCCGGTGTCTGTTGATTTATTCAGTTTCTTCTTTTTGCTATAAAACGACTCCTGATAATAATCAAGCCGAGAACTGCACCCAACGCAATCAAAATTTTTAAAATCTAACCACCGGTTGGGAAAACTATAAAAAAAAAGAAACATGTACAGGTAATATGAATTCTAAAGATTGCATAAATTCTCAAGTGACAAGTGGAAACTAAAGTGCAGACATTTGGAGCTAATTGTGGGAATATATGTGAGAAAATCCTATCTAC
Source organism: Brachypalpus laphriformis (assembly GCA_945910035.1). Lineage (NCBI taxonomy): Eukaryota > Metazoa > Arthropoda > Insecta > Diptera > Syrphidae > Brachypalpus > Brachypalpus laphriformis. The sequence continues at coordinate 132,684,398 of OX246756.1, forward strand.
CTTGAAGCTTTATCTACATCTGTCATGGACATATATGTAGGTATCGCTTAGGGGCTTAACGAATAATTTGGGTAGATCGGGGCCCAATAAAACAATTTGCCATTTATTTCTTTTAATTATTGGTCATAAAATTTGCATTGAATTTAATCCAAAATTAATTAAGCAATTAACTAATATTTCATCAGACGTAGTAATTAAATGCATGTGTGCAGTGGTCGGCGCAGTTACTGAGACAAAGCAGTCGCCGCATTTATATTTGAAAAAATTGACTTCTACAGTTCTGTAAGTTTTTGTAGAATATTAAGTTCTAAGGTAGATACATGCGCAAGTTTAAGTCCCACCGAAGAATAGCAGTCATCATCCAACACTGAAGTTTTTCCAACCATTGCACCAACAAAATTTCCTCTCTGTTAGTATACGTATAATGGACCGAAGAGTTTGAGTGCTCTGGCATTTGGGTAAAAAAAAAAAAGAAAAAAAAGTTGGGTACATTAGTCGAAGTGGGGGTTCTGTTAAAAAAAAGCCCAATTAGCAATAGCTGCCGTTTTGGTGCCACGACTCATGTAACGTGGCTGTTGCGGTGTGTTGGTGAAAAGTCTCTAAAACCAACCTGTGAAATTTAAGACAGTTAATTGTTCCTTAAAATTTTTCTTTGAGACCTCCTCAAGTAAGTTGAAGAACTGATTGCCCAAAGCTCGTTGTCTGGCCTTAGCTAGTGCCAGACAGGCGCATATATAGGATTTTCCAGCTGATAATACGTGGTGAACCATACTTTGAATTGACATGTGGTCACTCGCACCAGAATCCAAGAACCACATTTTATCGCCATTTATACCAGTTTCTGTCAAAAAAGCTTCACTGATGAGCAGAATGCTCATTCGATTCATCTGCCTTACCAGTGGCATTCGAATTTAGTGGGTAATCCCTCGTAAAATGTCCACTAGAATTCGAATTTCTTGTCCTGGTTTATGACACAAAAAGCAATTACATACCTTCACCTTCACTACACCGTATGGAAGTTCCTTGAGATTTTCGAGGAATAAATACCGCCACCTCCTTGCTATCATCTTGTTCCTTGTTCTTGTTGTTCTCCATAATCAACCTACCTGTTAGGTTTGAGAGACTTCTTTTATCATCGCTTGTCGACTCCCACGCACTAAAAAAATTGTTATATCCGTACCTCTATGGTAGGGTCATTAAGATTTTTGTTGCAATCATGTATGTTGAAACTACCTTCCCAGCTTCTTTCAGCCGCTGAGCCAATTCCTCTACTTTAGATATATGAGACACCATATCACAAGCCGAATCGAAACTCAAACCATAAAGTTGTTGCTGCAAGAGATGTAAGCTTGTGGACGATTTCTGTTCGTACACAGAATGCAAGTTATCCTACATCTCCTTGAACAATACATTATATGCAACATTGGCTGTTGTCCAAGAGTAGTTACAATAATCTTCTGGCCTTGACTGTCAAGCTTATTCCAAATCTTGAGCTCCCCCTTTAAACTGACCTTCGCTTGCGATTCAGTTTCTTTTGCTTTCTTCTCCAAAAACAATCTTTTTCATGTGCCTTACTTTCCATTTTCTGTGGATCGTATCTGTTCACGTTTCCCACCACAAACAAAATGACTGCCTACCGATCGACAAGTAGATCAAGTTCCCAACCGTCATCTAAGAAAGTTCTTGTGTTCTCTGAATGGTCAGCTATGTTCAACGATTAGTTAACGTTGCATCGTGTAGATACAGGATTCGCATCCTCCATCTTGAACTTATCCAATGCTCGTCGAGTATAAGATGACTGGTTCACGAAAAAAGGCACAGTTCTGACTCGATGAACCTCCTGACCAAGGCAGAATTTAACATGACCAAAAGTAATCAAAAAATTTGTTTTTAGATATTCCAACAGTTTCTGTGCACACAGTTCGTCAGGTGCAGCAATTAGGCCATCATCTATGTAGACAGCCAAGATGATCTTGTTGTCCTTACGACTGGTAAAACCGCATGGATATGCTATGTCGACTTCACAACCATATAATTTTAAAAAGGTCGAAAACTTCTGGTTGCAACAGCGAGATGCTTGAGGGAGAGAGATCCGGTTGAAAGACAATAGAGGTTTACCTAACTGTCGCTGTAAGAGTAAGTTTGACTTTTTTTTGTAAGGTGTTTTTTCAGTTCATTCGCTTTTAACGGAGCAATCACGTAACTGATTGGACCTAGTAAAAATTATGAAATCGTAGGATAACTAAGAAATATTCAAGTCTTAGCGACTTAAAGTAGTTAGTTAGTAACGATTTTGACTTGGTTCTAAAGCTCAGGCCTTTCTAATACAAATAAGAATATGAACTTCAATTCGCTGGAATAATATAAAATATCGCCCTGTAAAAATATTAATATATAAGGTAAGGAATAAAATGTCGTGTTTAAAACGCTGTCAAAAAGAAACGGTGCTGACAAAATTGAACATTTTTGAACCGTATTTTTCCTAAAAAAACCTTCAGCAATTTTTTTAGGAAATCTTCTTCAGTTTAAAAGTTATTGCAAATTCAGTAATTTGAGTCGTTCAAAACCATATAATAAAGTTCGAGCTCTTTAAGCTACCTCTACATACAATATTTTTTTTCGTTTTAGGGCTTATTATAAGTTTAAGAAGCTAAATTTTCAGAAAGTCGTGGCGCACCAAAGTAAAAATATGTTCTAAAATTCCCATACATTTTTGGACCAGTCTAATGCACACCCTATTTGTACTGTCTTGATATCCCACTAGTTGCCGCATGTAAATTTCCGAATTTAAATCACCATATAAAAATGCTGTCTTCACATCAAACTGCTTTAGTACCAGCTTTCCTGCCTTAGCTATGGAAAAAAATGTTCCAACAGAGTCGAACTTCACACTTGGACTTAAAGTCTCATGACAATCGATTCCGTACCTCTGCGAGTACCCTTGAGCAACCAATCATGCCTTGAACCTTTCGATCTGCCCACCAGTTTTATATTTAACTTTGTAAACCCATCGATTATCAGGTGATGCACTTATCTTTCGGTAGATCCAGCAGTGTCCAAGTCTTGTTATTCATTAGTGATTTCATTTCTTCATCCATTGCCTTAGGCCAATCCTATGAGTGTTGAGACCTTACTGCTTCTTCATATGTTTCCGGTTAATAAACCCTGGCGACAAATGCTTCTCCCTGCTCCTCAATCAGTCTTTGTGGCTTACGAATCAAACTTACCGCTAATCCTTTATGAGGGTCGCTTGGGTAAGATGTTTCCGATCCGTATATACCACGAAAATGCCTCTTTTCGACTTCTTTCTCATTTTCGTCTCTTTTGCTTGGGAATATGCACAGAAGCATCTGAACCGAAAACCCTCAAATAATTAATTTTAGGTTTAACCTTGCATCACAATTTAAATGGACTTTTGTCTTGAATTGGGCTTTTGCTAGTCCTATTTAAAACATATACCGCCGTGTAAACTGCTTCCGCCCACAGCTTCGAGTCCAAGTTTTTTGCATAAAGCATGGTTCGTGCTGCCTCAACAATTGTCCTCATTTCTCGTTCTGCACAGCCGTTCTGCTCCAGAATGTACCCCAGGGAACGTTGATGCCGAATATTGTACTTTTCTTTTAAAATTCTGATACGTCATTGTTTACGTCTTCATATCGCAATCAGTCTCCATCTTCACAGCTTTTATCAAGTTAAGCAACTTCTCCTTCACCTCCTAATTTTGCTTTAAAAAATACACCTTCTTGTAATGAGAGTAGTAATCTTTGAACAGTAAGAAGTATCTGGCATTATTAACACTGTGTATCTCCATGGGTCCACACAAATCCAAATAGATTAATTCTCCCGGATGCTCAATCTTGGTTTCACTATGTCCAAAAGGTTTACGATGTTGTTTTCCAAAAACGCAGGCAAAGTAATTCGATTTTGTGTTTGGAATAGAAATATTCATCTCCTTCAATATTTTGGTGACTCATTCGCGCATGCGATAGTTTCAGATTATCCGTTGAAGCCATATTATTTTTTGTTGCTAATTCAGGAGGCATACCTTTCATTTTGATTCGTAATTGCATCTCGAAAATTTGTCCAAGCCTTTCTCCCACTGCAACTACAGTGTCTCCCTTAAAAAAACGACAAACTGTATTTGTTGACCTCAAAATATAACCTTTATCCAAAGCAGTTCCTTGTGAAAAGAGATTCAGTCGGAAGTCCGGAACATATTATACATCCATCAAAACGCTTGGAGCCCACTTCTTACCGATACGGGCTACTATGTCAATGTCACCCTTCCCAAGTGTGTTGAGGACATGACTATCGCCCAACCGTACTGGAATAGGATTTTCCAGCTGATAATACGTGATGAACCATACTTTGAATTGGCATGTGGTCACTCGCACCAGAATCCAAGAACCACATTTTATCGCCATTTATACCAGTTTTTGTCAAAAAAGCTTCGCTGATGAGCAGAATGCTCATTCGATTCATCTACCTTACCAGTGGCATTAGAATTTGGTGAGTAATCCCTCGTAAAATGTCGACTAGAATTCAAATTTCTTGTGCTGGTTTATGACACAAAAAGCACTTACATACCTTCACCTTCACTACACCGAATGGAAGTTCCTTCAGATTTTCGAGGAATAAATACCGCCACCTCCTTGCTATCATCTTGTTCCTTGTTCTTGTTGTTCTCCATAATCAACCTACCTGTTTGGTTTGAGAGACTTCTTTTATCATCGCTTGTCGACTCCCACGCATTAAAAAAATTGTTATATCCGTACCTCTCTGGTAGGGTCATTAAGATTTTTGTTGCAATCATGTATGCTGAAACTACTTTCCCAGCTCCTTTCAGCCGCTGAGCCAATTCCTCTACTTTAGATATATGAGACACCATATCACAAGCCGAATCGAAACTCAAACCATAAAGTTGTTGCTGCAAGAGATGTAAGTTTGTGGACGATTTCTGTTGGTACACAGAATGCAAGTTATCCCACATCTCCTTGGAGCTTGAACAATACATTATATGCAACATTGGCTGTTGTCCAAGAGTAGTTGCAATAATCTTCTGGCCTTGACTGTCAAGCTTATTCCAAATCTTGAGCTCCCCTTTTAAACTGACCTTCGCTTGCGATTCAGTTTCTTTTGCTTTCTTCTCCAGAACAATCTTCTTCATGTGCCTTACTTTCCATTTTCGGAATAAAAGAGTTAATCGTTCTCAAAATTTCTTTCTTGATGTTCAGTTTTCGGTTATTCAAATGCCTTCAACTTTTAATAATTCCTTGCGCAGATTATAGGTGTTCTGGTCCCGTAACCTATTAGACTTTATCCAAAATAAAAATTAATGAGCTCTTTCAGCTTTGAACTAAGTCAATCGAATCAATATCCGATGCTCTGATTTTTATTAATAAAAAAGTTATGCAGAGTTTATATAGGTATTTCTAGAATAATCAAAGTGGGGTGTTGCCAAAAAACAGAAATATGCAATTATTAGGAATAGTTCACACTGAATAAACATTTCTTACACAAAGTTTATAATAGTCTCTAATTTATCTACTTTAGGGGCAGGTTCATTTCGAATTTTAGCAAGGAGGTTATTGAAGATAACTTCGGTGCCGTGAAATAAGGCCAAGTAAAATAACTTTTAAAAATCGCCCTTATTTAGCTTTTGAAAAGTATAATAAAGCCAAATATCAACGGTTGATCTTATTTCACTTTCACAAAGCGAAATAGCGCCAATTTGGTCTTATTGCGCTTTCAATGGATAAAATTGACTTAATTTCGCTTCAAGTCAGTGAAATACGGCCAATTGCTGAAATTTGTCCTACGTGTGTTCTTGTTTATGCTCGTGGGTAGGCAGAAATGGTTGTGTCAGCCGACCATGCTGAAACATAATTAGCGCAAAAGTGCTGTTTTAGTACCACAACTCAAGTGATCTGTCGAATATAAAGACGGGCATTAACTAAGGGTTAGGGAAAAGGCGTGAGAATTATTCAAACCCACCCCGTTACGTTGAGGAAACGGATAATGTCCCCAATGCTTATCTCCGCTAACTCCGTTAGGCTATCAAAAAAGGGTTTACCTATGTGCGCTGTCTCGACCTGCCTAGAGCCAGACACAGGAAGTCAAGGATTGTTTCTTTCTCATTAGTATTCTTGCAGTTGCCACTTGTTTATGTACATATGTATACAAGAAATTATAACCCTCCCACTTCACTGCATTTCTACTGATCCGTCTGTGGGGTGCGCCTATTTGACCTCAGAAAATATCGGCAGGCCTTCCGATTTTGGATCACTGGGTTACTGAGGCCAATCAAATCAATATCAATATCTTTGAAACGTTCATTGATAAATGCCTTTTTAACAGGGTTCAAACCATCTCTTCTTTGAACGTGGCAATACAAACTGAGCCGGTCGCGCTTTATTTTTCATAGGATGGTTTTCTTGACTATAAAGAATTTTAGAAAATAATATTATAGTTCCTAATGGAACAGCCGAAATTTTTACTACAAAGAATTTTAGAAAATATTAGTTCAAAATTGGCGCGAATTTTTAACTATTATTTTCTAAAATTTTTAATGGAACAGCCCGAATCTTTTACTATAAGGAATTTTAGAAAACAATAGTTCAAAATTGGCGCATATTTTTGACTATTGTTTTCTAAAATTCTTAATGGAACAGCTGTAAGTTTTTACTTTAAAGAATTTCAGAAAATAATAGTTCAAAATGCCCAAGAACTTAAGGTGCTTGGTTTCTGGAATGTACTAAAGACTACTTCCTTTCCTAAAACCTTCGCAAAATTCAAACGAAATTACTAAAGCACTACTACTTTCCATACTTTACTAACGTATGTTGTTATCTCAATTAACTTTAGTTTGCAAATGAACTGACTTCAAGCCAAGCTTACAAACTATTGTGTTGTCAATTCAACGAACGATAAATTCTTCTGTTATATTGGCCAGTACATAGTTATGCTGCAATCTTCTCGTGAGAAATCAGTTATTTTCTGTTCGCAGTTGGTCACACTGCTCTTGTGCCAAATGGAATAAGTCCAACTTCAGTCTTATATATCCTACTTGTATAATAGTTTGATAAGCCGGATAGTTATAAATTATTAAAGTTGGCCTTATTTCGCTTTGGAAAAGAGAAATGAGGTCAAATTGGCCTTATTTCCCAACATGATTTGTCGTTATTTTACTTTATCGACGTAAAATAACACCAATTGTTGAAATTTGGCTTTATTAGGCTTTTCAAAGAAAAATGAGACCAATTTTTAAAAATTGGTCTTATTTCACAGCACCGATGACTTCGGGTTCGGGTCGCCCATACAACCTTTTTAGCGCTGCTAATATTCTCAACATGTTCCAAAGATAATAGCCTACAACTCACAGATTCCAATGCCTTACCCTTCAGGCAACGCTGTACCCTTAGTAGATTTTCTTGTTTACTGTACACGCACGCTTGGGTTGGATTCTCCCACCAGCTGATGAATAATGGCTACTCCTCAGGTCGACCGCTTAAATTAACCTGATCTTTGGAAATGACTTGCCGAGCAGCCAATTGCATTCTGCTTACCCTTGATGATGGATGGTGAACGACTAACAAATGCCTCGTAGGAGCAGCATCTCCCGATTGGTGTTGCTCCGCTAAATAACGAGAAAGAGCCACACTGCAGCGGAACAGCTTGCAGCTCTGTTATTAAGTCCTACTTCCACCTCCTCGTGGTGCCATCTGGGAATTTCTCTGGAAATTGCGAACGACAGAGGACGAATAGCGAGCCCCCTGCGTCACAAAACAGGATAAGTGTCGGTTGGTCTGTAGCCCAGCGAGCCGCAACCGTAAAAAAACATTTGCTCCGCAACGAAAACTAACGCCTCGGATACGCACGGATGATTTGATGACGGCCTTTGGGTATCGAACATGGACAACTATCGGATTCTGGAACTTTAAGACCCTTCTGAACTCACTCCAGGAAAAGCCATATAACGCCAGATTTTTCCAAATGTATCGAGAATTCGCACGCTATAAAATAGACATCTTAGGGCTGAGCGAGATAAGATAGGTTGATGCTGGCGAATACATCTCCCCAACAAAAAGCACTGTCATGCTCTACTCTAGTAAACCAGCTGGAAGTGCACGGACGTCCGGAGTAGGACTGGTGCTAACTTCAGCAGCACGAGGAAGACTAATATCTTGGATACTTCATAGTGACCGGATATTGACGGCTATGTTCCATAGTATAGTAAGAAAGATGACCATCATACAGTGCTATGCTCCGACTCGAGACGCGACTGAGGATGAAAAGAACAATTTTTATAGCCAGGTAGTCGTCTACAACCAAACGCCTAGTGGGGATGTCGCAATGGTGATAGGGGATCTTAATTTCAAGGCAGGTCGCGACAACACTATGCTTAAACACGTGATGGGAGTTCATGGCCTTGGAGACCGTAATGATAACGATGAGCGGTTTGTGGAATGATCCAATACCGATTACTTAGTCATTGGAGGTACGCTGTTTAAGCATAACACCTGCCACAAGATCAGTTGGGTCTCTACTGACAGGGAACAAACATCCAACCAGATCGACTACATTGCGATCAGTTGTCGCTTTAGAAATTGTCTCCTGGACGTCCGAAACAGACGTGAAGCTGACGTTGGACTAGAACGAGTTCACCATCTCATGTTAGCTCATATACGCCCTCGTACTGCATCCGTCAATAGCAACCGCTCAAACTTACTTAACATCACCAGGTTTAATATCGACAGTTTCAAGGCTCCCCAAGTGCGCCAACAGTCCAGGGACCATCTTGCCTTAGAAGCAGAAGCAATTAGCAGCATAATGCAGGAGAGCATGGATGACACTGGAATGCTGTGAAAAATGCTTTTACGGCTGGGGCACGCACCTATGTCGGTAAAAGGCAGAAAAAACATCACTCATGGCTACCTGCACACACCTGGAGATGGATCGATGAGCGTACAGCAATCAAGACCTGGATTGCAGCAGCCTCAGCAGTAGAGAGAACCGAGCTAGAAGCCCAATACTGTGTGAAGAAGAAAGAAGTGCAGCGTAGTGTGAGACGTAATAAACGTCAATATATCAACTCACTGGCCGCAAGTTCTGAAGAAGCAGCGAGTAGGTGCGACAGTAGGACTGCTTACAACATTACTAAGGAGCTCATTGGTGGTCGAAACTCTAAACAACACCCAGTGAAATCTCCGAATTCGCACCGTACCTTACAGTTAAACCGAAATAACATCAGCAATCAAGTCCCTCAAGAAGACCAAGGTGGTGGGTATTGATGGCATCCCTGCCGAACTATTTCAAGCTGCGCCAAATACATCGGCAGATCTGCTGCACCCTCTAATACGGAGAGCTTGGGACAGTGAACAATATCCACAGGAGTGGAAAAGGGGGATGATCATCATACTTCCGAAAAAGGGAAACTTGACGGAATGCGGAAACTGGAGAGGTATTTGCGTTCTTTGAGCCGTAGCTAAAATAAATAGCTAGAATAATTCTGGAACTAATCAAAGAGCATTTAGATTCAACTCTCGACGTCGAACAGGCAGGCTTTCGTGTTGGATCTTCCTGCATCAATCACATAAACACTTTACGGATCATAATCGAACAATGCGTTGAGTACAGGTCTCCGCTGCATTTGCTGTTTATCGACTTCGAGAAGGCTTTCGACAGCTTGACTCGAGATGCTTTCTGGTTTGCCTTGCGCAGGAGAGGCATTCCAGAAAAACTTATAGCTATTATCAAAGCTAAATACGATGGCGGTAAGTGTCACGTCTTACACAATGGTAAGGTGTCGGAGGATTTTGAAGTCCACAGTGGAGTACGTCAAGGGTGCATACTGTTACCACTATTGTTCTTGGTGGCTATCAGCGATGTACTCCGTGCAGAATTGACGGAAGCTAATTATGAAATTCGTTGGACTATGACATCTTATCTTAAATAACTAGATTACGCTGACGATGTTTGTCTACTTTCACATCGGATAATGGATCTTCATTTGATGGCCCAAAATCTATAAGCTGAGGGAAACAAAGTGGGGCTAAAAATAAATACAGCCAAAACAAAAGCCATGCTCGAGCTGCGTTCGGAATGCTATTACGGTGAAATATTACGTTAAGATACAATTAGTTTTAAGCAAGCTTTCTATTTCATAACATAATGATTTACAACAATACAACAGTCACAAGCCCCTTCTGAACAACGTCATTTGCGACTTACCTGCTATTGGATCTATTAATCTGCATAAACTGCAGGCGTGGAAAGAGTCTCCACCTAATTTTCCTATTGGGGTTGGACTGCGTTAGCTGTAATTCCCGGTTGTATTGGTCCTTAATATTCTTCCACTTGCTCTTGCATTGCTGCTCTGTGAATGAGGACCTCTTGATCAGACGTAAAGAACTTAATCAAACCCTGCGATGGGAAAAGTACTAGAGGGCATAATGTGCACAAATATTCAAGAACTGTGCACAGCGATAAACCCATATCTAGGCAACCTCGAGCATTTCTTCAACGACCGCAACCCAATCATCGTCGACCAATGAAGTAAAACCCGAGATTGACATCACAAAAGCAGCTCGACGAATACCCACCGTTACACAAGCAAAGCTGATATACGCTGATATTCCCAACTACTTTGAAGACACCAATCTCCGCGATATGACCAGCCTTATTTTGAAGTCCCGGTGCGGGCTACTCAATCTAAATGCCAGGGCCTTTAAGAGCGATACAGTTGGTATATGTACAATCTGCAACCTTGATGCAACCGAAAATACATTCCACTTCGTAAGTGTATGTCCTATGTTCAAATCATACAGGAGACAATTTCTTGGTAGTAATGAACTCGACCGCATTCAATTCCTTAGGATTCGAAATGGAAAAAATTACCTCCAGTTATACAATTTCCTGAAAAACGCTCTCAAGTACCGTACCTTGTTAATTAATGAATACCTTTAAATAATTCTCACTAAGCTTAAAGTAATAAAATAGAACCGCTTTAACCTGACAGGCAACTTTTAAAGTTATTGTCATGTATTTCGGGGAACAGCAATCATGGGCCACCCAAGTATAAAGGAGAAACGAATTACATCGAAGTTTTTCCAACCACTGCACCAAAGTAGGTTCCTGCCTGGTACTATAATGGACCGGAGAGTCTGAGTGCTCTGGGATTTGGGTTTCCTTTATAATAACCAAAAAAAAAAAAAAAGTATTTAATTTTAGAATATTTTGAATTAATTTGAATACTGTTTTTATAAAAACTTTATGAAGAAAATAAAATTATTTTATCTATCACAACCAAAGCTTTTCGGTGTCGCATTCGACTACATTCTCATTTTCTCAGTCCACGCCGCCAACATCAATAGCTGACTAAGCTCATGCAATAAAGTCACTTGCGTTAAGCTCATGGGAGAAGGATAAAGAGACGCTCTTGGACACTTACAAAGCGATATGTGAATCTGTCCTGAACTACGCGGCACCGAGTTGAACGTCTCAGGTAAGCGACAGAAACGGAAGAAATCTCCAAATATGCCACAACGCAGCCATGCGAACCATTACCGGTTTTCAAATGATGTCAAACGAAGACCATATTCACTATGAAACAAAAACCAAAGACCATAATACCATCCTAATACCCAACAATTCCTTTTGGCCCGCCAACTGCTACAGTATCCAAATAATATAATCACGACATTGGGAAATCCACCACGTGACATCCGTAAAGACATATCTACCGACAAGAACGATTTTGCACTATACCTATTCAAACTACAAAATCTATATAAACTAACTGCACCAAGTCGCAGTCTCTAACGCACTGGCCAACTACCTCCCAAACGTTATCGTCGGTGGACGGCCCCGGGCCATACCAAATAAAGAATGTCAGTTGCCATTGCGTCCTGAAGCGATTTGGAGCCGCCCAATCGAAAGGGCTCTATTCATGGGTCTGGAAACTTTGGAACAAACCTACCACAAGTAAATGTATATGAATAAATGGATAGCATCCATGCTAAGAACGCGAATTATTCAGTTGACACTGGGTAATGATAGCATAACTAAAATTGTAAGTAGAGGTACTCCTCAAGGAGGCGTTATATCATAGTGCTTCCATCGGTTCAAGAAGTTGGCATTGGCTGAGCAGAGGCGGCGTTTAAAAGCTATATCCTCCCAAATTTTCTGCTTTGCGTATGTATCTCTGTATGCACTATGATATCTATTATACAGCGCTTCGTGAGCTTCCACTAGTCCGATGAGTTCAAGCTTAAAACAGTATTCTGGGTCCTCATCATCTTGAGGTGATTCATGGATCATCATTCCGGACATTTCACCGTCCAAAATTAGCTGCGGGCTCTTAGACTATAATAGTCGGAAGCAATCGGAAGCTAATGTCATAATTCCGCGTTAAGTTTCCTTTAGTACTGTCACTGGCAAAAGTAGCCCATAATAGGTGTATATGTGTTCGGAAGCAATTGCGTGGTTCCATAGCGATTCACAGCTGTGCAACGGTCAAATTTTCGTATGAAAGAGCGAATGGATTCGGTCGAAAGAATGTCGAAACCGAAAGGAAAATGCATCTTCAACGTAAAAGTTCGAGAGTCGACACATTGAAAGGGATTCTCACGGTGAAATGCAATTTGACATACCATCTTGATCAAAAAGTTCCCGGAATTTATTCAGAAAATTAAAAATACAAGTTTATTCATCTAAATCTATATTGTCCCCTTCAAAGTAATCCCCATCGACTGCAACACACTTATGCCAGCGCTTGATCCAATCTTCGAAACATTTTTCATATTCGGTTTTCTGTATGTCCATCAGTGCTTCCTGCGATTTTTCCATTACTTCCTCTCGGCTGCTGAAACGCGTTCCCCGTAGTGGTTTTTTTACTCGATTGAATAGAAAGAAGTCACAGGGAGCCAAATCAGGTGAATTCGGTGGCTGTTGGATGGTATTTGTTGCATTTCTCGTCAAAAAATTACGAATAATGATGGCACTGTGCGACGGTGCGTTATCATGGTGCAAAATCCACGAGTTTTCTGCCCACAATTCTACTTTCTTGCGGCGAATTGCTTCACGCAAACGTCTCATAACGCCCAAATAATACGCTTTGTTTACTGTCTGGCCTTCTGGCAAAAATTCATGATGCACTACACCGTTGTAATCCATGAAAACCGTGAGCATTGCCTTCTTTTTTGACTGAAAACGACGTGGTTTTTTTGGTCTCGCTCATTTGGTGAACGCCATTCACTTGCCTGATGTCTGGATTGCGTGACGTACTAACAAACCCACGTCTCGTCTCCAGTAATGATCCTTTTGATGAATGTGGGATCGGATTCAGCCTCGCAAATCATGTCTTTTGCGACGTCAACACGGTCTCTTTTTTGCATGAAATTGAGGTCTTTTGGCACCAACTTTGCTGCTACACGACGGAAACCCAAATCATTAACCAAAATGTCTTGGACGGATCCATAGGCAATGTTCAAGTCCTCCGCTATCTCTCTGATGGTTAATTTGCGGTTATTGACCAACATTTCTTTTACTTTATCAATGTTTTCGTCGGTTTTCGATGTCGATGGACTGCCACTGCGTTCCTCATCTTCGATTGACTCACGACCACTTTTGAACCGCTCGTGCCACTGGTAAACGACAGTTTTCTTTCGAAAATCGTTGCCGAAACACTTTTCCAACATTTCCAACGTTCGCGCACCATTAAATCCGTTTTTTACGCAAAATTTAATACAAGTTCGTTGTTGCAAATTTAAATCCATTTCGAAAATTGTAAAAAATCGCCAACACACACAGAGATAGATGTACTCTTGGCTACGTAACTTTTGCAAATGTCAAGCGACGACGCTAAGATTTAGAGGGAATATCAGCAACACATGTACCAACTTAACAAAGAAAACAAAACTCAAATCGGAATGATGGGAGCGCCACACGGTTTTTATTCCGGTAACTTTTTGATCAAGGTGGCATCATCCATATCATTTTGGATGGCAAACGACTAACAAAGGCCTCGTAGGGGCAGCATCTCCCGATAAGTGTAGTGTAGTAACCTACCTACTCCCACCTCCTCTTGGAGCCATCTGGGGATTTCTTCGGAAATTGCTAACGGGAGAGAACGAATGGCGGGCTTCCTGTGCCAAAAAACAGGATAAGTGTCGGTTGGTCTGTGGCCCAGCGAGCCGCAACCGTAAAAACAAATCTTGCTCCAAAACGGAAAGCAACGCCTCGGATACGGACGGATAATTTGATGACGACCTTTGGCTATCGAACACGCACAACGATCGGATTCTGGGACGTTAAGACCCTTCTGGACTCACTCAAGGAAGGGCCTTATAACGCCAGATTCCTCCAATTAGAACGCGAATTCGCACGATATAAAATAGACATCTTAGGGCTGAGCGAGATAAGATGGTTCGATGCTGGGGAACTCATCTCCCCAACAAAAAGCACTGTCATGCTCTGCTCTGGTAAACCAGCTGGAAGTGCACGGAGTTCCGGAGTAGGACTCATGCTAACTCCAGCAGCACGTGGTAGCCTCATATCCTGCAAACCCCATAGTGACCGGATATTGACGGCTAGGTTCCAGAGTAGAGTTAGAAAAATTACCATCAATTACCATAGTGTTATGCTCCGACTCTAGACGCGACTGAGGATGAAAAGCATAATTTTTATAGCCACTTATGCGCCGCCTACAACCAAACGCCTAATGGGGACATCTTAATGGTGATGGGAGATCTCAATGCCAAGGTGGGTAGCGACTACACCATGCTTAAGCACGTGATGGGAGTTCACGGTGTGGGAGACCGTAATGATAACGGTGAGCGGTTTGTGGACTTCTGCAATACCAACCGCCTAGTCATCGGAGGTACGCTGTTTAAGCTTAACACCTGCCACAAAATCAGTTGGGTCTCTACTGATAGGCAACGAACATCCAACCAGATCGACCACATTGCGATCAGTCGCCGCTTTAGAAATTGTCTCCTGGACGTCCGAAACAGACGTGGAGCTGACGTCGGACTAGAACGAGATCACCATCTTATGGTAGCTCATTTACGCCTTCGTACTGCATCCGTCAACAGCAACCGCTCAAACCTACCTAACATCACCAGGTTTAATATCGACAGGCTCAAGGTTGCCCAAGTGCGCCAACAGTTCAGGGACCATCTTGCCTAGAAGCAGAAGCAATCAGCAGCATAGAGAACATGGATGACCACTGGAGTGCTGTGAAAAATGCTTTTGCGACTGGAGCACGGACGTACGTTCGTAAAAAGCAGAAACACCACCGCACATGGCTTTCTACAGACACCTGGAGACGGATCGATGAGCGTACAGTAATCAAGGCTCGGACTGCAGCGGCCTCAGCAGTAGAGAGAACCGAGCTTGAAACCCAATACCGTGCGAAGAAGAAAGAAGTGCAGCGTAGTGTGAGACGTGACAAACGTGAGCCCATCAACTCACTGGCTTCAAGGGCTGAAGAAGCAGCAAGCAGGTGCAACAGTAGGACTGTTTATAGCATCACTAAGGAGCTGACTGGTGGTCGGAACATCAAACAACATCCAGTGAAGAGCTTAGCCAGTTACCTTCTGATCTCGGATGAGGACTAGCTCACTAGATGGAGAAAACATTTTACTACAGTGCTAAACCACTTATACGATGGCGGTATGATCTCGAATTCGAATGAGCAGTTCGAAGCAACAAATTCCCAAATTCGCATCGTACCTCCCTCAAGAAGAACAAGGCGGTGGGTATTGATGGCATCTTTGTCGAACTATTTCAATCGGCGCCAAATACATCGGCAGATTTGCTGCACCCTCTTAATACGGAGAGCTTGGGAAACAATTTCCGCAGGAGTGGAAAAAATTGCTGCTTATCGACTTTGAGAAGGTTTTCGACAGCCTGATTCGAGATGCTATCTGGTTGGCCTTGCGCAGGAGAAGCATCCCAGAAAAACTTATAGCTATTATCAAGGCTACATACGAGGGCAGTATGTGTCACGTCTTACACAATGGTAAGGTGTCGGAGGATTTTGAACTCCAAAGTGGAGTGCGTCAAGGGTGCATACTGTCGCCACTATTGTTCTAAGTGGTTGTCGGCGATGTACTCCGTGCAGCATTGACGGAAGGTAATTATGGAATTCGTTGAACGATGACATCTTACCTTAAACACCTAGAGCACGCTGACGATGTTTGTCTACTTTCAGATCGGATTATAGATCTTCATTTGACGGCCAAAAATCTGGAAGCAGAGGCAAACTAAGTGGGGCTAAAAATAAACATAGCCAAAACAAAAACCCTAAGCGCTTCTAATACCTGCGCTCAACTTAACATTGCCGGACAAGAAGTCGAGGTAGTTAATAACTTTCTTTATTTAGGAAGTGCGGTCTCGGCTAATCGCGGTGGCACCGGGAATCGGAAAGACTAAAGCTGGGTTCGGAATGCTATCCAAAATCTTGAGAAGCAATGTTATCAGCTTAAGAACAAAGCTACGACTGTTCCGGGCGCCGTGGCGTAAGTGGTTAGTGTGTCGGATCACTACACATGAGATTCCAAGTTCGAATCCCAGAAAACACCAAAAAGTTTTTTGACCGTCCCACCTCTCGCGAACGTCTGACAAACATCCGAGAGTATTGTTCTCACGAAAAAGCTTTTCAAATCGCCGTTCGGATTCGGCATTAAACTGTAGGTCCCTTTCATTCGTGTGAAAAATATAACGCACACAACATGAGTGGTTGCGATAAGCTAGGCCCTGGCACTTTAAAAAGCTGTTGCGCCAAATATTTATTTTTTATTTTTTTACGACTGTTCCGCTCCAACGTAGAATCGATGCTGCTTTATGGGTGCAGTACTTGGAAGGTGGACATCATTAGCACACGCAAGCTGCTGGTCTTCGTAAACAAATGTTTAAGGATCATCTTGAGGATTTTTTCGCCGAACTGCATCTCCAACGAACAACTTTATACGAGAACGGGCCAAGAACCTATAAATATTACTATACGAAGGAGTCAATGACCCTAAGGATCCGAAAGGACCCCAGGTGAGACATCGAGCTAAAGGCTGAAGACGTCTTGACTGTGACGCAAAACCTGTTGACAGTATGATGGAAGAAATGTTTACGGTATCTACTCCAGGTGGTACTCGTGAAAACGATAATCCACCCGTGGTCTTTTTGACTACGGCCGGGACGAGAATTCTGGAGGTCCCAACCACCATACTTTTATTCCCAGCCTCTGGCGTTGAATCAGAAGTAGTAGCGACGCTTGTTTCAGAGGACTCCTGCAGCTCTGTCTCTGACTCGTTTGGTAGACTGGGCTGGAATGGCAAAGAAAGTGGCGGAAAGGCTTCGGCTGGAACGTCTAATCTCTATCTTAATAGAAGGGTAGCTGGTCGAAGTTATGTCGGTGACGGTTTGACTCGGGAAACCAATAAGACTGAACGAGCTCCTGAAGCGGCGCTCTCCAATGGGCTCCTGACTAAGAGTCAACTGAAAAGGAGAAGAAAGAAGGCGGCGATGGCGCGGTGCAAAGAGGCTGCAGAGTCAGCTGAAGGCGCAAGCGCCGAAAGGAGTCATCCTTCAGTAGCGACAGGAAGGAAGCCTAGGTCGGTAGAAAGTACTCCAACTGGAGCCGATCAATCCCTCAGACCTAACGCTGGCTCCTTTTCGGTCGGCTCGAACAGGTCCAATCTGACGGAGCAAGTTTCGCCTGCTCTTCTTGGTGGAAGCATGTGCGCATCTGCTGCGGGCTCTTCTGCCGGGCACACTCTTACCGCTGGCCTTATCTGCGCACAAAATCTGGTGGATACTGGTGCAGTTACCCCTAAAGGTCCCAGCACTAGCGAACAAAAAATAGCTGACGTAGGCAAAGCCACGGGTAGGGGCGCTCGCCTCGCCGGAAGCATGTGCGCACCTGGTGCGCGCCCTTCTGCTAATAAAGCTGCGACTATATCTTTGATATTTTCGCAGATATACCTCCACCACTCAAAGGCTGCTACCGCTCTCTTAAGTAGTAGAGTTTCCGTGGTGCGTACTAAACCCCACATAACATCTATCCAGGAGCCATACGTGCGGAAGAAGCGCCTATGTGGTTTTGGGGGTGTTCGTGGACTAACGGTGCTATGTGACGAGCGATCTGAAACACCGAGAGCTTGTCTAATTGTGCCAAATTTCCTCTCAGTAACCAAGATTGGACAATTGTGTGGACAGGACCTGGTTGCTGCAGCTGTAAGCTACGAAACGACCGGAAGTTGGAAAACCTTCATCGTTACGTCGGCTTACTTCCCTTATGATTCGGTAATGCATCCACCACCGCGGTTGCCCAACTCATAAAGTACTGTGACACTCGGGAGATGGGACTAGTCATGTGTTGCGACGCGAATGCTCAATGTAACATACGAGGAAACCATCTCTTAGACTTTATACTATCGTCTGGCATGGTAATTAACAATGTTGGCTCCCAGCCAACTTTTGTTACGGCAAGGAGGCAGGAAGTAATTGATTTGACTTTATCTAATAGGTATTTCAAGTCAATTACTAACTGGAGGGTACTGCCGGAGGTGTCCTTGTCAGACCATAGATACATCGCTTTCCAAATCGAATGCGAGGCTATAACTTTGCAGGAGAGGAGGAATCCGAGGAAAACCAACTGGGTACGGTTTAGGGAAGAGCTAGACAGATCTGTTAAAACTTCAACTAAACTCAGAACGAAACGAAAGGTTGAGGATGCTGTTCAAAACCTGACTAGTGTTCTTACCAGCTGTTTTGAACTGACGTGCCCATTGACAAAACCCCCCTGCAGAACTCTGGTTCCCTGGTGGAGCCCAGAACTGCAGCGACTTAGGAAAGAATCCAGAAAACTTCTGAATAGGTCTCTTAAGACAAACTTAGAAATGCTTCGTGGTAACAGATATGCTGTGGCATCTTTTGATGGTTTCAAATCGCCCGGCGCTGATGGAATATATCCAGCTATGCTGCAAGAGGATATAGATCAGCTATTGCCAACTCTGAAAAGAATTTTCGCCGGTGGCTTGGCGCTGGCATATATTCCTACACCTTGGTGGACAGTCAGAGTAGCTTTCATACCGAAAATTGGTAAGGAAGACTATTCGCTCCCCAAGAGTTTCAGACCTATAAGTTTGACATCCTTCTTACTGAAAAGTATGGAGAGACTGGTAGAATTTCAGGTGCGCAAAGTCGCTTTGAAACTGCATCCACTATCGGAGATACAGCATGCCTATCAGCGTGGGAAATCCTGTGAGACCGCACTTCAAAATCTAGTGGCCAGAATTGAATGCGCGCTTGATAGGAGAGAATACGCTATGGGTATCATTGAGGGTGGTTTTGACAATGCGACTTTTGACTGCATGTGCGACTCTGCCAGACAACACGGGGTAGATGAAACATTAGTGTTGTGGATTAAAGCAATGCTAATGAATAGAACTTTGGTAGTGGATGCGGATTGTGGCCAATATGTTATGACAGGGGTAAATAGGGGCTGTCCGCAAGGTGGCGTTCTGTCTCCATTGTTATGGTGCATGGTGGCCGACTCTTTGTTGAACACTCTAAATAGTTCTAACGTCTACGCTCAGGATGATGTCGCCGTACTTTCTGTCGGGCTATGCCTGGCGATGGTCTGTGCTAACGCGTAGGCGGCGCTGGACATGATCGATGAATGGTGTACTAGGAGTGGGCTTTCGGTGAATCCTCTTAAAACTGAGCTTGCTCTTTTTACGAGAAGGAGGATTTTGACCGGTCTGACTCAGCCAGTGCTAAAAGGCGCCACCATTCGCGTTTCCAATGAATCCAAATATCTGGGAGTATTTTTTGATAAGAAGCTTCTTTGGTCTAAACACGTCGATTCGAAAACATCCAAGGCGCTCTCAGTCTTCTGGCAGTGTAAGGGTGCTTTTGGCAAGACTTGGGGCTTGTCACCGAATAAGGTTCTCTGGATCTACTCAGCTATGATAAGACCATTCCTCGCATATGCATCGGTTGTTTGGTGGAAGGGGCTCTCGCGTAAATATGTGGTTGCCTTTTGCGGTGGGCAAAATCGCATCATCACCTCCACGCGGTGCCCGCTGGATAGCTATCTGATAGTGAACTAACGATGAGCGTATGCTGAGTCTGACGATATATGTGCAGCTGAACACTCAGACCTGCGTAAGCACATCTGGGTGAACTTCAGCGCGCATATGTCTAACCGGAAGAGGCATCTCTTGTTGACCTGATCGGCTGAAATATGCGTCTCAGAAGTCTAACAAGAGGTCCTCAGAAGGAGGACGTGCGGCGGATGCATTCTCTCGATGGAATCAACGGTGACGTCTACAGATCAGCTTACTGGAGCTACTTCAACATATTTGGAGCTGAGGTCTGTAAGGATTTTCAATACTAAGTCAGGGTATTGAAAAAGAGATGGTGGCGGATGAACCCTTAATGGGCCAACGGCAGTGCTCATATACCCGAAGTGGGTTACTGACATCGGCGTATCCGGCCTCTTGTCCTAGGGGTACAAAAAAAAAGGATCTGGCCCTTCAAGTTGGGGGTTGTGCCGTCGGGTTAACTTCCCTACCACGTAAAAAACCTTTGGTTACGAAGCAACCAACAGCCTCGGATACGGATGATCTTACTGTTGACGACCCATGCAAACGTAAAAAGGACAACGATCTTCGTGTCTGCACATGGAATGTTAGGTCCCTCTACAAACCACGTGCAGCCGAACAACTTGCGGAGGCCCTAGAGTGTCTCAAAGCAGACATTACCGCCATCCAAGAAGTGCGATGGGATGGGCCGGGCAAAAGGAGTATGAAAAACTGGAAGTATGAAAACAAAAAGGACAGCGTCTATTCGGGTGCGGATTTGTCATTGGAGACAGACTTAGGCAAGAAGTCTTGAGTTTCCGGCATGTGAACGAGCGCCTCATGACTATCCGTATCAAGGCTACATTTGCCAACATTAGCCTAATATGCGTTCACGCCCCTCATGAGGAGAAGGACGACACGGCAAAGGATGACTTCTACCAGCTCTTGGACAAGACGTATGAGCAATGCCCTAGCCACTACGTTAAAATTATCCTAGGCGACTTTAACGCAAAGCTAGGAAGAGAGGAAGTCTTTAGTAGCGTGGTCGGAAAGCACAGCCTGCACGACAACACTTCCGGCAACGGACTCAGGCTAATCGACTTTGCGGCGGGGCGAAACTTTGTTGTAGCTAGTACGCGGTTCCCACGTCTCGATATTCACAAAGGAACATGGCTCTCCTTTGATCGAAAAATCGTCAACCAAATCGATCACATTGCGATCGACGCAAGGCACTCTTCCAGTATTCTGGGTGTCCGGACTTTCCGAGGAGCCAACGTGGACTCGGATCACTCCCTAGTTGTAGCCAAGGTACGGATGCGGATATCCACAACGGAGCGAAATCAATGAAATGCTGTGAGGAAATTTGACGTCGGGCAGCTACAATCGCAAGAGACCGCCAGAACCTTTGCCGATCGTGTTTCTTCTAATCTCAATCTTAGTCCTATGCCGCCAGCAGCAAATGCGGAAGACCAGTGGCAGCGTTGCCAAAAAGCCATCAGAGATGCCGCCTCTGATGTACTGGGTTTCTCTCGCCCACCACAACGAAACCCCTGGTTTGATGAGGAATGCCGGCAAGCACATGCAGCAAAACAAGAGGCGTACAAAGCGGCGCTGCATAGAAGGACTAGAGCTGCTTACGAGCTCTACGTGCGCAGGAGAAAAGAGGAACATCGACTTCTCAGAAAGAAGAAAAAAGAGCATGAGAAGCGCTCGATCGAGGAGATTGAGAGACTTTATTGCAGGAATAATGTTCGAAAATTTTACCAAAGCGGAAAAAGAACATGCCAGGGTTTCAAAGCCAGAACAGAAGCCTGCAGGGACGAAAATGGCAACATAGTAGTAGAATCGCAGTCGGTGCTGAGGATATGGAAGGAACACTTCTGCAGACTGTTAAACGGCGATGATGATCAATATTCCGCTGTCAGGTAGAAAGAGCCATTCATCAGTGACGATGGCAGTCAAAATTCCCGTCAACCCGATCAGAATGAAGTAAGGATAGCGATATCTAAACTTAAATCCAACAAAGCTGCTGGAGCCGACGGCCTTGCCGCTGAACTTTTCAAGGCAGGAGGAGATGAGTTGGTAAGGAGCATGCACCAGCTCATCTGTAAAATCTGGTCGGACGAAAGTATGCCCGATGAATGGAATCTCAGCAACATTTGCCCGATCCTGAAGAAAGGAGACCCTCTGAACTGCGCCAACTACAGAGGCATAAGTCTCCTAAATATCGCATATAAGATCCTGTCTGCCGTACACTATGTGAACGCCTAAAACCGATCGTCAACAACCTGATAGGTCCTTATCAGTGCGGTTTCAGGCCTGGAAAGTCCACCATTGACCAAATATTCACACTACGGCAGATCTTGGAAAAAACCCATGAATATAAAATCGATAGGCACCACCTTTTCATCGATTTCAAAGTTGCCTATGATAGCGTTTATAGAGACGAGTTATACAGAGCCATGTCTAGTCTTGGCATCCCTGCCAAGCTCGTCCGTTTGTGCAGAATGACGATGGAGAACTCTCGCTGCTCCATCAAAGTCGGTAAGAACATCACCGAACCGTTCGATGTCAGGAAAGGTCTTAGACAAGGCGACGCAATATCGGCGTCTTGGACAGAACGCCACAATAGACAGATACAATTTTGAGGTAGTAAAGGATTTTGTCTACCTAGGCTCTATGGTCAGTTCCGCAAATGACATGAGTTGAGAGATCACACGGAGAATTACTCTTGCCAATCGTTGTTTCTATGGGCTAAAACGGCAATTGAGTAGCAAGCCCTATCTCGAACTACTAAGGTAACTCTTTAGAAGACATTAATCATCCCAGTCCTTTTGTATGGCGCAGAGGTATGGGCTATGACAAAACCGGATGAGGATGCCCTTGGTTATTTCGAGAGAACAGTTCTTCGACCGATCTTTAGTCCCGTCTGCATAGACGGTGAGTGGAGGAGAAGGTACAATGCCGAACTATACGGCCTGTACAAGGACATCGACTTAGCCAGAAGAGTTCACATACAGCGACTAAGATGGCTGGGTCATTTAGAGCGGATGGAGCCCAACCTTCCCGCTAAGAAAGTCTTCGAATCCACCCCGGACGGACGGCGCAGTAGAGGACGACCTCGCGGTAGGTGGCGCAAACAAGTGGAGGGGGACCTCAACCAACTTGGCGTGCGCAACTGGAGGCAGCCGGCTCGTAACCGTGCTGGCTGGAGAGGTTTGTTGGTTGAGGCCCAGGTCCACCCCGGACTGTAGCGCCATCTAAGTAAGTAAGTAAGTTTTGCGCGAAACTCCAAAGAACGGCTTGTCTCGGCTGCGCGGGAGCTTTCCCGAGTACGCCTAGCTCTGCTCTAGACGCTTTGCTGAACTTACCTCCCCTTGATACTTATATCATGGGTTGCACTATCAGAGTCATCCATCGTCTTAGGCGGGGCGGTTTTTGGTATACTCCACACTGGAACTTTGATGAACTTGCGCGACACTTATCTTACGACTCCTGTCTTATGGATATGCCATCTGATGCAATGACACCAGAACTCCAGCTGATGCGCAAATTCAGAGTCGACTTTCCTTGTGTCCAGGACTGGCTTCGGTCAGAGTCTGAGCCGGGAATGGAATGTAGTCGTATTTTCACGGATGGTTCCAAAACCAGTCAAGGGTCTGGCGCTGGTGTCTTCGTGGAAGTCGACAAAATTAGACTTCACTTCTTGTTAGGCAAATATGCGTCTGTTTTCCAAGCGGAAACTTATGCAATTCTAATGGGCATGAACTATGTTGTGAAGAACAGGTGGAAGGGACGTAGCATTTGTGTCTGTAGTGACAGTCGGGCTGCGCTTAAGGCCTTGCTTAACCCTTTTACCACTTCCAAAATAGTTCGTGAAACCAAAAACTCTTTGAACTCGGTCGCAAGGCTGAATTCTCTGTCTCTTATCTGGGTCCCAGGTCACACTGGGATCTTGTGGAACGAGATCTCCGATGAGATTGCTAGACAAGGCTCCGAGGAGGGTTTCTCAGGTCCCGAACCCGCGTTGGGTCTCCCTGCGTCCTCGGTTACGGCTTTCATTGACGATTGGGTCTCTCACGAGCACAATTGTGTGTGGCGTGACTCTCCGGGATGCAGGCTGATTAAACGCATGCTCTCGGACGTCTGTAAGAAATCAGCGGCATTCTTACTGTCTCTCAGCAGAAAAGACTGTAGACAACTTATCGGCGTTTTGACAGGCCACTTTGCTTTTGCCAAGCACCTTAACGTGTTAGGCTTAAGCGACACTACAATCTGCGACGCTTGTGGAGAGAGCGACGACACCGCGGAACATTATGTCTGTGAGTGTCCGGCCTTTGCTTGTATCAGGTGGCAGATCCTCGGTGCGGATGTGGTGAGTGCTGGTACTGTAAGCTCCTCATCACTAAAGTGCTTGCTTGGCTTTCTTAGAAAGACAAGGAAATTCCAAATCAGGGTTTGCTCTCTGGTAGTACAATGGACCAGTTGTGTCTGTGTGCTCCAGTTGAGCGTTTCCTATCCCGACAAAAAAAATAAAAATACTAAGGAGAAAGTGGCAGTGAATTGGACACACACTACAGCGCGAAGACAACTCCATTGCGAAATACGCGATGCAGTTGAATCCGCTCACCCAGGCAGGCAGAACAGTGGAACGCCCTATGCAAACGTGGCGCAGAACAGTTGAGGAGGAATCGAGCTCTTTAGGAATGAGTTGGAGGCAGCTCAAACGCGTTGCAGAACTCCGAACAAGATGGCGCGCAGGCGTGGTTGACGCCCTATGCCCCCCAAGGTGTTAAAGGATATAAGTAAGTAAGTAAGTAGCCTTGATGACTCAATCATCGATATCTCACCCGGAATAAAAGTATCATATGAGTTTGTTAACAGTGAGGCTGACTGTGTTTCGCCCTGACCTGGTGCGAGGTTCAGACCCGCAGCCAACCACGCACCACTTAGGTTCCCTATTTTTCGCGGAAGTTCGGCTTTTGCTACCCAATCACATACCCGTTCCTTTGGGGCATTTCGGACTCGCACTCGTTGTCAAAAGGAAGTTGCTGAAGAATGGTATACTTTTTGTAAAGATATTCGATATCTTGTTGTTCTTTTAGCTGCCTTTCGTCTTCCAAACGTTGTAGTTGCAATGCTGTTTGCCTTTCTGAAGAGGCCATCGACTTCTGGATTCTAGCTCCTTGTTTTCGCGCTGTGATATTTAATACCGGTATATTTAGGTGCGTAATAGCATCCGGGTTAGAGGTGGTTCCTGCAGGCTCTGGATGGTTCACTGGTTCGGTTGGATGTAAGATATTTATTTGTCGACTGGCGATTTGATTTTGCGAGTGCGACTGGGCTAAGCATGTTTCACAGTACCGCTGTGACTAGTCTTTTATTTGTTCAGCGACATTGGCACATGTAAAAAAAATGACTGAACAGTTTTTTTGTAGTTTTGTTCGGTTGGTAGCTCGAACATGTACGAGTGCTGCCAGATTTTATAACAAAGAGGTATACACTGTACCCTCTACGCACGCGAATTCTCTTATACTCCATTTAATTTTTACGAACTTCCCTCCACATATCAGGGGCTTATACATGGTTAATCAAAACTTCGTTGCAAAATGAAAATGAATGCATGTTGAACTCTACCTTAAGAATCAGAACTTTGACTTTAAAGTGCTGCTTATTCTCGGTAATGAGCCAAGTCATTTTCAGGACATATGGAATTCTAGCCCAAATGGAAATGTTGTGTTTACGCCAAACACTACATCATTAATTCAGATAATGGACCAATGAGTGATTAAAAAGTTCCAATATTTTTAAAATGTACTTAAAATACTTGTACACGTACGAGTACATCATTAGTGTGCCTAAGCGCATCAAAGGCAGGCCAGTTTCCATGTACAGTATGCAAGTTGATGTATTCAAAAGTAATCTAAAGAGATACTTTTTCTATGTACATTTGCAACAGTTCATCCTTATTGTATCCCCACACTTGTCCAGCGTTGCACATAACTGCGGGTTTCACAAAAAAACTTTTTATTTTCCACTTGCAATTTATGGTCTCCTTTGGTTCTCCCAGTTTTTCCTGCAAATGAATAGCATACGCCTAGGTAACGGTATTACTTAACCACTTCTAATCTCTGGGGTAAATCTGCCAGGATTGATCCGGTTGCCATTATGTTCGATTTAGAGGTATCATATTAACTTTGAGTTTCCATAACTCACTTTTATTGTTTCCTCCGCCTGACTAGTGTCAGAAGTTCGTATAACTTGCAACGGCTCTCCTAGACTTCATTAACAACTTGATCAACTTGAAAGTGTGCTAGGAATAATTCCACTCTCATATAAATGTTGACAGATCATACCCATGTGCAGCTGAACTCTTTCACTTTAGCTGCTTCCTTTATCAAATCCATAACAGGAATTTGATACTGGTGAATGTTAAGGCTTTGGTAATAGCTTGTGATTACATTATATACGGATCTTTTCAAACGCATTTTAGCTTTTCTGTACAGCTTCATTGACTGTGGGATGGACAATTGTATTGACATCATCCAGTCAAAGTAGTTATCTATAGATACGGCTTGCACCAAAACTAACACCAAATATAAAATCCATGCTAAAATAATGTACAAATGGTAACTGCTTACGAGTTAGAACGGAGCCCAGATACAGTATCTGTTGATTGAGTGAATGAGCTGCAGCGCGCAGTACTCGTATCTACAACAAGCAACATACGAGTAAGTTTACACGTTACCTGTCATTATATTTGGCACTTTATTGACTTTATGTTCTATTTAGCATTACTTTATTGTTATAGTCGGGTATAGTTACTGCACACTCATTGCAGCTCTTGCTGCAGTGTACCTGGAAGATACCTGGCAGGGCACAAGAATGGCACACGGCGCGATATTGCCGATTCTTTGGTGTCTCATTCGACAGCTATGCTATACTTAATATTTACGGGCTCTTTTCAGCATTCGAAGTGGTGCTCTTCGCCGCACGAGTACTGCCGATTAAGATTGAAAGTCATGATGATGGCGACAATATCATCATTGTACTATGTGGCGAACAATAGATAATTGAGAGGGAATTTTTGAAGAACAATGGTGCAACGGCATCCGTGTTATTTATTGCTTCTTGTCAGGAATGTTGTTATGACCCTATTAAGGGCGCACAGGATGCGCTTGAGAGACTGCAAATAATTGGCATATGGGTGAATTGCAGCTTTCGCTTTGTGTTAATAGAGTTATACACAATGCTTATGTATTTTACGTGAATAAGGACAGGTATTGAGTATGGATCCACAATTGACTCATAAATCACCGACACACACAGTAAATCTATCGCCGTGGAATGGTTAGAATGCAATTAAACGCACCTGAACATTCCACCTTAATGCCGTTAAAATTTTTAATAAAATACTCGCATACCAAAGATATCCGCGAGATGAATGCTGTCCTGCCTCTATAAATCTATTTATGGTGGTAATTAGCGATTTAAAGTCACTTCGAATCCAAGTGGTTAATTAATGCCCAGTATCTGGTTGCAATTATAGGTAGTCCAGTAAATAGGTATTAATTGCGCGAATGATTAACCGTGTTTAGATCAGATGTTGCAGGTATTGTTTCTACCAAAAAAGGCATCTAAACGTGACAATTCTCAGTCGGTTTTTTGTTCTGCACTTTCTTAGTCCATTAGCGGTGAAAAGGGAGCACGTCTAAGCCAGTAACTGGGCTGGGTAGGTATCTCCTGCTCTGCTTTCAATGGCTGGATATAAATGATTTTAACACAATTACATTCTTGGACCTACTTACATATGGGATGGATTGTTGAAATTGGGCCGCAATCGCGCCTGGCGGTGTGCTGCCGTTTCTAGCTTGCTTTTTTGTGTGTCTGCCAGCACTTTTAATTGCAATGTTTTCCCAACCCTAGTATGGTGAAAGCGGCTGCCTTGTTTAATTCCGATTTTGTGTCGGATAGTAACATGGTTTTTGTAAGCTATTTGACATGAAGACGGAGATGCATATGTCTCTACATAGAGCATAGAAATACGATCGTCAGTGGAATATGAAAGATTCACTTGCTTTAAATGCTTAAATGAAATTGGAATCTTATTTAGTTTCCAAAGATGTAAGCGATCAGCAGTCGGGTTTGAAGCCAAATAGTTGCTTTATCGAGAACTGTTCCCAAACACAGATACAGGAAGTACCTACCTAGACTCCTGCTCCGAATTGCATATTCGTATTTCATTGTAAAACTATTACTTAGGTTAGGTTGGCTGTCCGCACGAGAGTACAGACACATTTAGACCAGCGAAGGTCCTTTGTGATACCATGGACGACCATTAGGCCACTCGGAAAACCAACCGGAGCTTTTGATAAAGCGATGGATGCTCATACTTATGTCCTGTATCCCCTTGTGGGTCCTAGGGCCTCTACTACGCCTACGCGCCATCGTGTACGGTTTCTGGCAATGTGTCTGAGTTCTCCCCAACTTTTCCCTAACTGCCGTGCCTCCTTCTCGACTGTTCTGCGCCATGTTCTTCTCGGACCGCCAGGTCTTCTGCCATCCTGAGTTAGAGGGTTCCATTGCATAGCATGGTTCGCTATGGAGCTGTCACCCTTTCGGAACGTGTGACCAATCCACTGCCACTTCCGCCGTTGGATAGTTGTGCCTATTGGTTCCTGACCCGTTCTCTCGTAAAGGTGTTCGTTAGAGATACGATTGGGCCAGAAAATCCTTAAGATATTGCGCAGACACCTATTAACAAACGTTTGTAGCTTTCTGGTGATAGTAGTGGTCACTCTCCACGTGCTGCAACCATATAGCAGCACGGATTCAACGTTGGAGCGGAACAGTCTTATTTTGGTGCTCAAACTGATTGCATTGCTTCGCCATATTTTGGACAACATCCCGAACGCGGACTTTGCTTTGGCGATCCTGTTGGCTATATCCAGTTCGGTTCCACCATCGGTCGAGACAATACAACCAAGATACTGGAAATCCTCTACTCTCTCTACCGGTTGTCCAGCAATGCATATTTGAGCTGATGAGTTTGTTCCAAGGCTGATAATTTTAGTTTTTGCCGTATTAATTTTCAGCCCGACGACACCTGCCTCCCTCTCCACATCTGCTGTCATTTGGTGGAGATCCATAATTCTGTGGGAGAGTAAGCATACATCGTCTGCGTAGTCAAGATGCTTCAGTTGAGATGTAAGAGTCCATCGAATTCCTCCGTTTCCCGTCGACAAAGCTGCATGAAGCACATCGCTAATCACCAATAGGAATAATATTGGTGAAAGGATACAGCCTTGTCTTACCCCACTTTGGATCTCAAATTCCTCAGACAACCTTCCCCTGTGCAGAACGTGACATTTGGAGCCTTCATATGTAGCTTTGATAATAACAATTAGTTTATCGGGGATGCCTCTCCTGCGTAAGGCACGCCAAATAAACTCCCTGTTGACACTATCGAACGCCTTCTCAAAATCGATGAACAGCAGGTGCAGTGGCGATCGATATTCAACACACTGTTCGATGATAATCCGCAGGGTGTTGATGTGGTCGGCACAGGAGGATCCAGAGCGGAAACCTGCTTGTTCGGCATCGAGTGTGTCTTCGAGATGTTGTTTGATTCGCTCAAGGATGATTTTAGCTATTATCTTAGCTGCAGCAGGAAGCACGCAGATACCCCTCCAGTTTCCGCACTCCATTAAATTTCCTTTCTTAGGAATCTTGACGATCATTCCCTTTTTCCACTCGTTAGGAAAGCTCTCAGCTTCCCAAGCTCTATCTATAAGTGGAAGCAGAAGCTCAGCCGATGTTGTTGGCGCTGCTCGTAAAAGCTCTGCTGGAATACCGTCAAGTCCTACCGCCTTGTTGGTTTTGAGTGCCTTGATCGCGGTAATAATCTCATCTTTACTGGGAGTCGTGGTGCGTATTCGGGTACTTCTCACCTCGGGCATCTCAGTCTGATTTGGGAGCATGTCGCTAGCGAATACACGGTTCAAAACCGAAGCAAAATGCTCCTTCCATCTCTTGAGCTGGTCCTCATCCGAAATGAGCAAGGAGCCGTCTAGGCTTTTCACTGGGTGTTAGCTGGAGCTGCGACCACCTGTCAGCTCCTTCGTGATTCTGTAGACGGTCCTGCTGTCGCACCTCCGTGCAGCTTCTTCTGCTTCTGTAGCCAGCGCGTTGATGTAGTTGCGCTTGTCACGTCGTACGCTACGCTGAACTTCTCTCATCTTCATGCGATATAGGGACTCTAGCTCGCTTCTCCCTGCTGCTGGGGTAGCTGCAACGCGAGTTTTTAGCTGTTTTCGTTCGTCAATCCGTCTCCAGGTATCCTCGGAAAGCCACGCCCTATGTCTTCCCTGCGATCGACCGACAATTCTTTCAGCACCAGATGTAAAAACATTTTTCACAGCACACCAATGGTCTTGGATGGTTGCGGGCATTGAGCTGCTGATTGCTTCCACACCTTGCGAAAAGTGCTCCCTTAATTGTTGGCGCACTGAGGGATCACTAAGTCTATCGATGTTGAACCTGGGCATTCTTGTGTTGTCGTGGGATCTTCGAACTGCAGCAGTGCGTAGTTGGAGAGTAGCTATCATAAGATGGTGATCACGTACTATCCCCACATCTGCCCCTCGCCTGTTTCGGACGTCCAGGAGACTACTTCTAAAGCGGCGGCTGATAGCAAAATGGTCAATTTGGTTGGAGGTTGCTTGCCTATCATTGGAAACCCAGCTGACTTTGTGGCAGGTCTTGTGCTCAAACATGGTGCCACCTATCACAAGGCGGTTGGCATTGCAGAAATCCACAAACCTTTCGCCGTTGTCATTCCGGTTGCCTAGTCCATGCTTCCCGATTACATGTTTGAGCCCTTCGTTGTCGCTGCCTACCTTGGCATTCAAATCCCCCATCACTATGACAATGTCTCCATTTGGTGTTGTGTTGAAGACGGCGCTTAAGAGATTGTAGAAGCTCTCCCTTTCGTCCTCAGACGAACTATTCGTTGGGGCGTAACACTGTATGATGGTGACGCGTCGTACTCTAGTCTGGAATCTGGCCGTCAAAATCCTATCACCATGAGGCTGCCAGGAAATTAGGCCCTTGCGTGCTGTTGTTGTTAGCAGCAGTCCGACTCCATATTCCCGCGGGTTTCCGGATGGTCTTCGAGAATAGAGTAGTACAGTGTTACGCGTTGGAGACTGGTACTCGCCCGCTTCTAACCATCTTACTTCACTTACTCCCAAAATGTCCAGTTTATATCGCATGAATTCGTTTTCCAATTGGAGGAATCTGGCATTGTAATTGCGCAAGTGCATAGGAGGTGAAGGATGGTTTCCGCATCCTCCTCGTCCCTACAGCTTCTGCAGAAGTCGTTTGAGAAGAGGCCAAGTCTTTTGGCGTGTTGGCCTATAAGACAGTGTCCAGTGAGAATACCGACAACGCAGCTGATTTGTGTTCGCTTTAACTTGACCAGTTCGGCACTACGTTTTTGATCCAGCTTAGGCCAGATCTGCCTCGAAATGTGACACGTTGATCCGTTTTCCCATCTGAGGTTGGTCATGCTAATAGCGTTCAGCTTTAGTAGATACTTACATGTAGCGAGGGGCATACCCAGGGCTTGCCTGCCAGGCAGAATCCTTAGATGGTTCTCTGTCTGGCGAGCTCGTCAGCCCTGCAGTTTCCTGAAATGTCTCTGTGGCCCGGCACCCAGCATAGGTGAATGTTAAACTGCTCTGTCATCTACATAAGAGATAAACGACAGTTTAAGGCGGCCTTTGAAGTGAAGGAGCACGATTCCAGGGATTTGATTGTCGATAGTACATTACACTTCAGCCAGAACAGGGCTTCCTTAATCACCATAATTTCCACCTGGAAAACGCTACAATGATCAGGAAGGCGAAAAGAGATGCTTGAGCTTTTTGGAGAAAACACCACAACCCACCCCACCCTCGGTCGTAGAACCATCTGCAAAGAAGTAAACTGAACTACCATCGATAGAGGGGGTGTCCCATTCATCCCAATCAGGGACCTTATTCGGAAGTTTCGGTCAAATATCAGTTTCAGCGGGATGTAGTCCGTGTTTTCGTGCATGAAATTGGGAAGATCGAGAATCGAGGAGGGGCCAAAGCGATAGCTAGACCACTGGGAGGAGGCTTTTAGACAGATGGGTGCACAGGGAGCCATCTGATTGCCGAAAATGTCTGAAGGTAGCAGGTTGAACAAAATGTCCAGTGCCGCGGAGGGAGTAGTTCTCAGTGCACCACTGATGCAAATATATGCCGATCTTTGCATCTTAGCTAGTTAAGTGAGGTGGACAGCCCCGTCAAGAACAGGCCACCATACGATCACGCCATAGAGTAGTATATGCCTGATAACGGACACGTATAGCCAATGAGTGACTTGAGGTCTCATACCCCAGCTCCTACTTATAGCCTTTTTACAGGAATAGAGAGCTACATTGGCTTTCCTGACGCGTTCTAGTAGATTAGCTTTCCAGTTCAATTTCCTATCCAAAATAAGACTCAAATATTTTGCGTTATAAGTGAAGGTGAGACTGGTGCCATTTATCATAGGAGGATCTGTGAGGGGAACTTTATATTTCCTCGTGAAGACAACGAGTTCCGTTTTATGGGAATTAACCACTAGTCCACATTTGGAGGCCCATCTGGTGAGCCGAAGGAGAGCATATTGGAGTATTTCCCTGAGAGGGTCTGGGTGTTTACGGGAGGCAGCAATAGCAATGTCATCAGCATAGGCGATCACTCTGCAGCCTGACGTATTCAGGTCCACCAGTAGCTCATTTACTACCAGGTTCCACAAAAGAGATATGCTCTTTCCATCTCTTGAGTTGGTCCTCATCCGAAATGAGCAAAGAGCCGTCTAGGCTTTTCACTGGGTGTTGGCTGAAGCTGCGACCACCTGGCAGCTCTTGGTTGATTCTGTAGGCGGTCCTGCTGTCGCACATCCGTGTAGCTTATTCTGCTTCTGTAGCCAGCGCGATGATGAAGTTGCGCTTTTCACGTCGCACGCTACACTGGACTTCTCTCATCTGGAATACTGCTAACATGTCATAAACGTCAACCATGAAGAGGACGATTTTCCTTGACAAAGAACATTTCCATCTCTCCGGATATGTCAACAAGCAGAATACTCGCTTCGCTTCTACATCCACTGGAAGTTGATATGTAGTGAGGCGTCTAGTTGGAAGAGTTATTGGGCCCTACTTTTTCAAAGACGCTAGCAGCAACACGATAACTGTGACTAGCGAGGGCTAGAGAACTGTATTACGTGACTTTTTGATACTCAAATTGGATGAATTGGAATTGGAGCACATACGGTTTCAAAAAAACACTCGACTTGACAATTCTAGACTTCTTTCCTTACTTCTTACTTACTTAAGTGGCGCTACAGTTCGAGGTGAACCTGAGTCTCGACCAATGCGTACTCCAAGTTGGTTAAAGTTCCCTTGAACTGCGTCGCCCTTCTGCGAGAGGTTCGAAAACTCTACGGGTCGGAGCATTAGTGTCCATTCGTCTACATATCCTAGCCATCTCAAACGTCCCATACGTAGTTTTTTGACTAGGTCAATGTCGCTGTACAGTTCGTATAGTTCGTCAACGCAAACAGGACAGAATATCTTTCGACGAATTTTACTCTCGAAGCTACCAAGGATATCTTCATCCGCTTTCAGTAAGGTCCATGTTTGAGCGCCGTAAAGCTGGACTGGCATGATCAGAGTCTTGCCTAAACTAAGTTCTTCTTAGTTGTTCGAGAAAGGGCTTTACTTTTGAATTGCCTTACTAGCGATTGGCATTAGTTGTTCTTCACTTGATTTCTGCGCTGGTGCCATTTTTAAAATCTATAGCACAGCCAATGTAGACAAAGTCCCGTACTACCTCGAAGTTGTAGCTGCTCACTGTGACGTTCTGTCCAATTCGTCGATGTTGACTGTCCCTTCTTGTTGACAGCATATACTTGGTTTTGTCCTCATTTTCCGCTAAACTCATTTTGGCCTCTTCTGCTTCAATGCTTGTAAACGCACTTATGACAGCGCGCTGATTTCTTCCAATTAAGTCAACGTCGTCAGCATATGCTAGCAGTTGTACATACTTTTGATAGGTTATACCTCTGGTGTTGGCTTATGAGTTCCACATACTCCGCTCTAGTACCATATTAAATAAGTCACATGATAGCGCATCACCTTGTGTAAAACCTTTTTTGACATCAAAGTCTCGGTGAAGTCATTACCGACCTTGATGGAGCAGCGAGAGTTCTCCATCACCATCCTGCACAGACGAACAAGTTTGGCAAGGATGTCAAAACTAGACATGGCTCTATATAGTTTTTTTTTTTTTTTTTTTAATATTTTACGTTATTTTCAATATTTTAAATGGAAATCGTAAGAAGTTGAGTTAAACAGATATCTTGGCGTTGAATTTATTTCCAATTCGCCCATATAATTGAGGTGGGTCACTACTACATCCTTACCCGTATAGCAAACATTTTTTTAATTAATTTATTATTTTATTACATATTTATTATTCTTGAAGTGGTATTTATAACGGTGCGGCAGAAACTTGTTTTTTTTTTTTTTTTTTGGAAGAGAATATGGATGAGCTCTTGTACTGCGAGGAAATATTAATCTAAGGGGAATAGGACTACGTATTTGGGACCAACACTGAATATGCAGCTAGTGATATTAATTGCCACGTTAATATAATAGTTCATGGTTCAGATCCGGATGTCAGCAAGCGTTTATTTATTTCCATAAAATAAAGGGTTAATCCGATCAATCGTGGGCGCAGTGGTTAGTGTGTTGGATCACTATGCATGAGGTTCCAAGTTCGAATCCCAGAAAACACCAAAAAGTTTTTTGACGGTCCCACCTCTCGCGAGCGTCTGACAAACATCCGAGAGTATTATTGTCTCGAAAAAGCTTCTCAAATCGCCGTTCGGATTCGGCACTAAACTGTAGGTCCCTTCCATTTGTGTGAAAAATATAACGCATACGACATGAGTGGTTGCGAGAAGCTAGGCCCTGGCACTTAAAGAGCTGTTGCGCCAAATATTTATTTATTTATTTTCCGATCAATAAAATGTATCCAAGAATATCTAAAGAAGCAAAAAGTGCTTTGTTGCTAATGATTTGATTGGCGGTATTACAGCAAGGAGTACCAAGAAGATGCCCTATAACGCGTCGATACACTCTTAACGAATACCCTTTTTAATGGAGCAAGATGGTTTTTCTAACAAAACGGTGCTCCAAGAACTCTAAGCCAAAACAACTCAGCATTCACTTAGAATTCCTTTGGATTATTCTTTGTGATCAGTGTTGGAGACACATGCCGCCTTACCCCAGTAGTCACACCT
Source organism: Brachypalpus laphriformis (assembly GCA_945910035.1). Classification (NCBI taxonomy): domain Eukaryota; kingdom Metazoa; phylum Arthropoda; class Insecta; order Diptera; family Syrphidae; genus Brachypalpus; species Brachypalpus laphriformis. The sequence goes on from OX246756.1 coordinate 132,719,860, forward strand.
TTTGAGAGCCTGCGTTAAAGCAAAAGGAAATCACTTTGAATAAACCTGCTTTTTTTGAAATGCTTACTATTTAGCTGGTAAATTTTATAAATGCTAACTCAAAATGTTTTGTTATTTGATCTTTATTTATCGGAGAGGATACATGGCATTTTAGGGAGAGAACCGAAATCATATAATCAAATCTGAAAAGTAAGTTCTAACCAATTTTAATAAAGGTGATCAATATTCTTGGTTAGGCGTGCAATATGTAATAAATTTAGAATTAGATACTTTAAAGATTTGCCAGGAATTTTTTTTTTATTAATAGTGTGCGCCACTCAAGGAGTTATGAATACCCTTAACATGGTTTATACAATGCGGGGTTGAATGGGATAGACAGAGAGTATGCTCAAACTTAATAAAAAACAAAAACAAAAAAAATAATAATAGAGATTTTAAGTAAAGTGCATATAAAGAAATTAAAAATCATACTTAAAGTATAGGTAACTAACCTACAGATCGTACTACCTGTTTGCTCTCTTAACTTTATTATGAAGAGTGTAATGCACAAAAATGTGAAAATAACTTTCGCTTAATAACATCGAATGTATTGATGCTGATTGATGATGCTTTCAAATGGTGAGGCAAACAATTGCAGAGCTTAAGAATATGGCTGAAAAAGAGACTGCTGCTGATTATAAGATTAGATCGTGGAATAATGATATTACAAGTTCTTTTGGATCGACTAAAAGTTAGGTTTTCAAATACGTATCTTGAACAACTATACTTAATAATTTTAACCAACAAAAGCAAAGAAAGATGGTCAAAGAACGTCTGAGCACTGCATCCAACGATTCAGTTTCGATAGTTAGAAACATGATCATATCTTCGAAGCTTACAGACATATCTAACAAAGAAGTTAAACGCCACTGTAAACTTCTTGGCATTAACATAGTCAAGTTTGCAGTAAATTTCACATTCATAAGATAAAACATACATTTCATGAGAAATAAATAAATAAATGCTTGATGACAACAGGATTTGAACCATTACTATTAGGGTAGCAATCGATGACGTTACCGCTACACCATCGCCATTCTTTGTAATTTTATATCTTTACACTATTCATTTATTACAAAATAAGCAAGCAAAGAAGCAATTATTTAATACATAATAGAAGAAATATGAGAAATTCTAAACAATAAAAGTCATTCATATTCACATTTAATTGGAATCGTTATGACAACTTCGTAGCAGCAGTGCTCAATGACGCAAGTGATCTGTTTGGTTGTCCACATCAGGAAGCTGATTAAAATTTATAGCCAGCCACCGTGTCCTTCCATAGACGTGCTCCTCGCATACATACATATGTATGTATACATGATATCACACAAGGAATTACCTTTGGCGCCTATACATATTCCTCGGATTCGCAGGCGCGGCCAAACCCAGAAATCAAACAAAACCGACAAGATCATTAATTCATCTTCTTACATGTCAGCAGCACTCGCTGCCTTTAATCGTCTGATGCTGGCTCGTATTCTGGACACCATGCCGGCAATGTCTAAGAAGACTTTGATTTGAAAATCGAAGTCGAAAGAAATCAAAAAATCTAAGCGATACATAAGAAACGTAACAGGCAGACAAATCGGAGAATTAATTTGACATATTTTTGACGACTAATTAAATAATTAAATGAGATACATAAATAAATCAACATCAGTGTGACGCACAGAAAATAAAAGTAAAATGACCTAAGCGGATATTTGAAGTCCATTGAAACTAACATGCACATACATACATATGTATGTATACATACATATTTGTGAGTAAAGTAATGCAGTCATATTATAACGAATCAATGCAACAAACAGTGTGGTATGGCATGACGGAGGTGCACCTTAGAAGGTGTTTACATGGAGGCCTTTTGATCCATAGAGGTGCCCTATAAATTGGTTGGCCCTCGCCTGGTCTTCAATCAAACTAACCTATACTCTTCACGCAACATATTATGTTCCAGAGTGGAACGTGTGCCGGATCCTCCAATTCTTCCAAAAGTATGTTTCCTATATAGCGTAATCGACGAATTTGAAGATTGCGATAATAACACAGCAAGTGTCTGATAGTTTCAATTTCTTCTGTATCATCACAGCTCCTGCAATAATTAGGTGAATTGATGCCCAGTCTGGCGGCCATTGCACCTACAGCGCAATGTCTACTAGTACCCCTAATATGATATTGGTTTATTTATAGTTCATTGACAAAAGGCTTTCACTCCTTTTCTCTTGCTCTAAGCTCTTTTTTCCTTTTCAGTACATAAGTAGGGTGAATTCCTCATTTAATGATGACCCTTTCCGTGGTAGTTCTTTTCCTCTATATTCTGGGAATCCAGCAAAGACTGACTTTATAGGTATTACTTCTTCTTCTTCTTCTTCTTCTTCCTTTTATAAGCGAGGCTATGATCCGAAAACAAGGGATCACAACTCTCCCACTTCCCCGCATTTCTACTGATCCGTCTGTGGGATTCGCATATTTGATCTCAGAAAATATCGGCAGGCCTGCCGATTTTGAATCACTCGGTTACTGAGGCCAATGAAATGCCGATGTCGTCGCATTTGTATGATCCAGGCGTTTATAGGCCTGCTTTTCCTACATCGCGATGTCTTTGGAACGTGCATTGATATTGCCTTTTTAACAAGGTTCAAATGATCTCTTCTTTGAACATGGCAATGCCAGCTGAGCCGGTCGCGCTTTTTTTTTGTACGATGGCTTCCTCGATGTGAAAGCTTCCACGGATCTTCGAACTTCTTATTTGATCAAGCTTTGTCACTCCTGCTGTTATGCGAAGCATCTTCATCTCAGCTGCCGTTAATTTACTCACATACTTTTTGTACATCGTCCAAAACTGTGAACCGTATGTGAGCGCTGGACGCACAACTGCGGTGTAGAGCCTTCCCTTCAACTTAGGTGGCATTTTTCTGTCACAGAAGATAGCGGAGTTTTCTCGCCACTTCATCCACACTACGCTTACGTGATGATTGATGTCGTCATCACAAGTTGCTTTGCTATTGATCATAGATCCCAGATATTTGAACTTTTCGCACTTGGGAAGCACTGTTCCATTCAAATAAATGTCTGGAATAGGCCTGAAAGGATCAGAGAACGGACGGCACAAGTACTCGGTCTTTTTTGAACTAATGCGATACCCATTTCCCTCTAAAACGTCCACCCACACATCAAGTGCTCGTTGCAGGGATGTAGGATCCTCACTTATGATGGCTCCATCGTCAGCAAAGAATAACTGATGTACCTTGGGGTCCATCACTTTATCTTCAAGCAGATAATCAAGGACTGTAATAAAGAGCAAAGGACTTAAAACGCTTCCCTGGTGCACCCCGACTTTGATTGGGAACTCTTCGGTTACTCCAGCGGGGCATCTTACTCTTGTCTTTGCTCCTTCGTACATGTCCTTGATCATCTGTACATAGGTTTCTGGAACCCCTCGATGTCTTAGCGCCACCCATATCAGATCTCGTGGTTGTCTGTCGAATGCCTTTTCAAAGTCAACCAATACAATATGCAAATCCCTTAAGGAATCACGATGTTTTTCCATTATGATCCTTATACTTTGGATTGCATTTGTGGTTGATTTACCCGAGACAAACCCGCACTGATCATCAAATAGCCGTATTATTTTTTCACAGTCGGCCACCTTATACCCGCTCAACGATCTTCATGGTGTGAGACATCAGCTTGATCGAACGGTAGTTATCACCCTTCCCTTTGTATACAGGGAGAAGGTAACTTTCCCTCCATTGATTCGGCATTGGAGCACCTCTCACGAATTTGGAGATGAGAATGCTGAGCCATCTGAACCCGATATCTCCCATCTTTTTGCAGAACTCAGAGGGTATCTCGTCTGGCCCAACCGCTTTTCGTTTTTTTTGGAGTATTTGACTGCCTCACTAACTTCTTCGACTGTAATGTCGGGTATTTCTTCACAGTTAGGGGTGGCTCTTGGAAAGTATAGCCGGGGAAACTGTTCATTTAAAAGCTCTTCACAATACTGCCGCCACCTCTGCAGAATTTTGTCGTTATCCACAAGAAGCTGGCCATGAGCATTGTTAATGAACTTTGGCGAACGAATCTCCTGAGCATTCTTCCTTCTTTGGGCGGCTATTTTGAAGATAGTGGAGCTCTTGTTCATATTGTGTCTTCGCAGCTCCTGGATAGCCTGGTTTACATCAGCAACCGGGGAAAATATTTTCTCCAGCCTCCGGTACAGCCCCTCCGTACTCTCTGCTTGAAGCTGGGCGCACTTCTTCTTCGCTTTTTTCTTGCAGCATCTGTATTCCATTTCGAGGCGAGCTTTTTCGTCACTATTATTAGAGGGGCACTTTGACCAAGCTTTGAAAGCCGCTTTCTTCTCATTTATCACTTTCTTAGCTTCATCACTCCACCACCATGTTTCTTTGGTGTGTTGATGGTGGCCTTTTAAAGCTCCTAGCAGTGATTTGGCCTTCTTTAAGCAAGTTCGCTGTAGGGAATCCCACATATTTTGTGCTCTGCACTCTTCATCCTCAGCTCCGTTGATGGTGTGAGAGAAGTAATTTTTCATTACGAAAACAAAAGCCTCGCCTTTTTCTTTGTCCAGATTGTACCACTTGATTTTCTCAGAGACCCTTGTTTGTTTTCTTTTCTTCGGTGTTTTCATAAAAACTCCTGTTAGCAGGAGACGGTGTTGCCGAGCGATTGCCTCTCCCAGGATCACTTTGCAATCTTTTACCCGAGGCTTCATGAAACTGGCTACCAAATGGTAGTCAATCTGAGTTTCATCTCCACCACTGCTGTAAGTTATCAGGTGTCGGCTTTGGTATTTAACACGATAAGACCGTGTGATTTGCACGTGCTTAGGATGTCTTCACCAGGAAGGTTCCTGGTGCCATATCCTAGTCCTCCATGGCAGTCTTCATAGTCTTCGTTTGATTTCCCGACATGTCCATTCAAATCTCCTCCAACAAACAGAAATTCTTCCTTTGGGATGTTCTTAAGGAGATTGTGGAAATCTAGCCAAAATGCATCTTTATTTCTCTGATTGCACCCATTGTGGGGAGCATATGCGCTGACAATATTCCACACCTCTCCTTGTATTTGAGAGACATCAAATGGTCGCTGGACTTCGAAATGCTGAAGACATTTCCAAATAGCTCTGCCGCAATGATGATACCGATTCCGTTCGTAGCCTTTTCCGTTCCGTAGTAGAACATCTTGTAATCTTTTGTCCTAACGTCCAAGAAACGCGCTCGATTCCCTGTGTTTTTCCATTTCGTCTCTTGGACACAAAAGATGTCCACCCGCCTTCTACGCATCATCTCTTCCAGCTCGTAACTTCGACCGGTCATGCTTCCAACGTTCCAACTCGCGACTCTAATAGTTTCCAAACTGTTTCATTATTTTGCTAGCCCCCGGAATCCGTATAGCTCTGACCCAAACATTTCTACTCGGTCCAGGATCAGTACCATGCACAGCAGTGGTAGTGCCTGGCGGGGTAATGCCTTTCCTTTTTGCACGTATTACCATAATGATACAGTTTTGCAATACAATTTTTTGCACCATATTGCGATGGTGTTTGTTGTTGTGGGAGGGAGACTTTATGTGTATTACATATTCTCTTAATAGTTTGCCGGCATACGGAGACTGTTTCCGATCTGATTATCACACTGTCTAGTGCCTTGAGTGCAGCTTCACTAACCACGAAGACTGTGACCCTAGATAGGTCTAGTTTCTTTGCGTATACAGTCGGTGCTGCTCTTTTATTGGCGAACACTTCGGCTTGGAAGATACTATAATACAGTCACGAAGGAGTTTGTATGAATCGCTGGTGTAATTCGCAGAAAACTCTAGCGCCGTCGGCTCCTATGTCATGTTTGACCCGTCAGTGCAGAGTTGAAAGCCCTGTGCACTGGTTAATGCGTTGGATTCCTTCTCACTCCTGTCTACCGGGAACAAGAATGAAGTATTTCTTGTGAAAGTCTATGTAAGGTACGATATATTCTGTAACTATTGACATCGATCGATTAATTTTTTTTTTTAAATATAGATCCATGCCCATAGGAAATTTGCTTCTATGTGCTTGATTGTCAAAGACGAATCGTACTTTTGGCAGCCGTGCTTCGCATGAACTCATGCAGAGAAGAATACATGCTTATCTTTGTATCCTCGTAAGATTATTGAGATAGCTACCTTTGTTGCATTCCACCATTCCATATGTAGGAATGCGTCTTACGACTACAATATTCATCCAATTGATTACGGGCCGTCGCAAACCCCATCGTTTACCGAAGCTTTCATTGCACTCGTAGAAAACAGATAAAGCATTTTCTTCTGAGATCCTATCCATGTGAGCTTCGAATCAAGGATGGTTGTTAGATACCTGCTAGAAAAATTCTTAGTACTAGTACTTAGTTCGGTTGTGTTTTGAATTTGCTCTGAGAAAATGTCCAAATTAAAGTGTGCCAAATGTGATGTCGTCCTTTTGGATGATGGCATTAAGTGTGGTTCACTTTGCGGCAGAACATTCAATAGAATTTGTCTTACGAAGAAATTGCTAAAGACTTAAAAAGTGTAAAACCGAATTTTTTTTGGATTGCAATGAATGCTCCATATACTCTCACAAAAAGTTATTCTACAAAGTTAGTGAACTCGTCTCTGTAGTGGATCTATTACGAAAGAGAATCGATGAACTTAACTCCGAAATAAAAGAGAGAAGTGCAGTTGCTCCGAAAGACGCGAGTAAAACCGTTGAGTGCATATTCAAATGCATTTGCTAAGCCAAATATTATGTTTTTCCGTGAAGAGACTACTGCTGCTGATGCAGCTGTTAATGTGACTGATGGCGATGCTACTACGCTTACCGCCGAAATTGAAGCTCCGTATGATGTTAATGCTGCTGCTGGTCTTGGTCATTCCAAGAAGGAGTCAAAGACGAAGAGGCAAAATAAACAAAAACACAATGGAAAAAATGTTGGCATGAACGCCAACGCGACTGGGTCTGTTGCTTCTGTTGGTTCCGGATGATATTGCTTCGACTTTTAGTAATCTTCTTTATGAATGGAAGAGAGTAAACCGTAAAGGCAGTCGAAATCAGAATGCACTACGTATCATTGGAGATGCTGTGGTGGAAGATATTGAAGTCATTCCAAGTGTTAGTCGCAGATGGCTTCATATCTCTAAATTTGTCGTGTTTACAACTGTTGACACTGTTCAAAAATATGTTGCATCTAAATTACAATGTCTTTAAGAAGATATAGTTTGCTTTAAGCTAATTAAAACATCAGCGGATGAGAGCAAGCTGACCAAACAAAAGGCAGCTGCAAATTTGACAATTTCTTCTGATGCTGAACTCATTACTGCCCGCAATAGTCTCACTATATATTACCAAAATATGGGAGGATCTTCTTCAAAATTAAAAGAATTGTCTGTGGTCATCGACGAGTGTGAATATGATGTCATTGCCTTCACCGAAACGTGGTTACACGAGCATCATTTTATGGCTGAATTATTCAACACCGCCGTCTTTTTGGTTTTTCGTGTGGATCGTATGGATGTAAGCAAAGACCGAGGGGGAGGCGTTCTGCTTACTGTTCGGCGCTCAATAGTATCTTCTGCAGTGGACCTCGACCTTCTTAATAACGGAAGATGTACTACACATCGATCAAGTTTGTGTTCGCATTACTTCTGGAGATTCCTGCGCTAGTGACCTCTTATTATTCTTGAACCACATTCCTCCACAAAGTAACATTGCGATATATAAAAAAACATCTAGATAATATCGAAAACGTGATTTCAAAGTTTAAAGACAAAAACGCAAATATCTGTGTTCTTGGTGACTTTAATGTTGGAGACTTACAATGGGTTCGTCATAATTTAAAACTTTTGCCGAGCGGTTTTTCTTCGGAAATTGAAATGACAGTTGTTGATACAATATTTTCAATTGGGTTAGCTCAGATTAATTTTAATTTCAATTCTCTAAATAGATTACTTGATCTTGTATTTGTATCTGATAGCTTAAATGTAACTATTAATGCTTGTAGTCCAATGTTGGCAAATTCAATTCATCATAATACAATTAGCATGATTATCAGTAATTACGTATTTGAAAATTTGTTGGCATACTTTAACCGTGACGGTTTTAAGTACAAGTTTAAATACGCTGTTAGTGTGGTATAGTGAGCTTCAGTACAATAATTTAGCCCACAATTTCAAGGCTTTTTCTGATAAATTTCGTTCTCTTTTAGCTAGTTGCGTACCCAAATTTCGCAAGAGGGTAGGTTCGCACCCACCATGGTACAATGACCGTCTTTATAAATTGAAAAACGCAAAAAGTACGGCTCGCAAGCAATTCAAAAAAAGCAATTCTCCTGCGGGCTACCAGATATTTTCAAGATTAAGGAAAGAGTTAATTTTTTTATCGAAATTTCTCGCGAGTAGATATTTGCATTCGTTAGAAAGTAATCTCAAAAGCAATCCTAAGTATTTTTTTGACGTTTTTCAATTCCAAGCGTAAAAGTTTAAGTTTTCCGTCAGTGATGACATTTTCCGGGGAAACCTCTAGTAATCTTAAAAAAAATTGTGGACATGTTTGCTAACTTTTTCTAAAATATATACAATTCCTCAAATTCAGTAAACATTCGTGACGAATATTTCGATGCATTGTTAAGTTTTCTAATGTATCTAGCCTCGTGTTTGAGACGGACGAAATTTGTAACGCCCTCGCCAAATTAGAAGCGAATTCTAAAGTTGATACTTTAGGATTCTACCCAATTGTTTTAAGACACTAGGTCTATTTGCACACGATTGCAGATCATTTTTAACCAATCTCTCGCTTGTGGTGTATTTCTTGAAGATTGAAAGCCTTCATGTATATCTCCTATCTTCAAAAATGGTAAAAAAAAATCAGGTTTGTAATTTCAGGCCTATTTTCAAATTACCTGCTATCCCCAAATTGTTAAATAATTTAGAAAATACTAGACTTCAGGGTATTTTAAAAGGTCAAATAAGCGAATGCCAGCATGGGTTTTGGATAGGTAGATCCACCTGCTCGAATTTGGTTGAATTTACTAACTTTTGCTCCAGGGCAATGGAAAGCCGATATTAAGTTCAAGTAGTAGTACTGACTTTTTAAAGGCGTTCAGCAGAGTAAATTTAAATATTCTCTACAGAAAGTTAAAAGCTTTTGGTTTCTATGGGTCATTGCTAAAATGGGTAATGTCTTATCTAACCGGCAGAAAATAAAGGCTTGCCATAGGAAAATACTTTTCTGAAGAAATTTTTGTTACTTCCGGTGTTCCAGGAGGAAGTCATCTGGGGCCCTCGCTTTCAAAGATCTGGGGGTGATTTTTGATTCCAAGCTAAATTTTGACCTTCATATCGAATATTTAACAACGAAGGCAAGTTCTTTGCTTGGTTTCCTTAAGCGCGATTCGATGGATTTTAAGGATCCGTATACTCTAAAGGCAATATATAGTAGTATAGTTCGCCCAATTCTAGAATACCGTTCGGTTGTCTGGAATCCTATTGCTTTAAGGCATATTAATAGAATTGAGAGAGTGCAAAAAAATGTTCTTCGTTTTGCCCTACGTAGATTTTTTCACGATACTAATATAAAGGTTTCTTATACATCCAAATGATTGCTACTCGGGATGCAATCACTCGAACTCAGGCGGAAAAGGTTTGGTATTATGTTCATCAGGGATTTGCTTTGTGCTTCACTCGACTGTGGTAATTTACTTAGAGACATTAATATCTATGCTCCACAAAGGGTCCTTAGAGCGAGACCATTATTGTTTGAAGATCGTCACCGTACCTTATATCGCACACGCGAGCCTATTTCACTATGTTCTAATTTTTTTAATTCCGTATATGATAATTTAGATATATCAATGCCAAGAAATACATTTAAATCAAATCTTATGTTAATTTTGAATTAAAGCTAAATGTATTATATTGTATATTTTTGTATTTTTATTTTTTTTATCATAGTTATGCTATATCTGTGGATTTATGAAAATCGTAGATTGAAATAAAAAAATAAATAAATACTTGGCTTCTGACGAGAGATTCAGAGAGATTCCTTTCTTTTTGGAAGATAGAAATTTTCTCATTTTAGTGAACAGAACTAGTTCGGCTTTCGTAGTATCTAGTCCTAGACAGTTTAGTTCCGCCCATCAGCATAATTCTTTCAATGCAGATTCCATAACGTTGCTGATTGTAGGAAGATGATTTCCACTGATCATGAATAGTACGCCGACTGCGTATGACATTGTTTTTATAATTCCTGTTTTGAGAAACGTCAGCATTTTTTTAACGACAAGAAGCCACGGCATATGAGAAATAACGCGCCCTGTGGAGTTCCTTCCTCTCGTAACATTTTTCCTTACGGCAATCTCTCCGAGCTCTGCTGTTGAGCAGTTCAGCTATTCAATTTGTTATCTTTAAATCTACTCCTATTTTAGTAAGTGCTACTTTTATTAACCGCATGCTGTAGCAGAAAATATATATATTCTTTTTTTACCAAATACCTACACAGATTTGAAGTTTGAACTGTTCAGCTAGAAGAAAAAATTTTAATTTTTTAAAACTTGGTATATACGCCTAAAGGTTAATTTTGGACCAAATAGACTAACTCTCTGGATCATCGCTTCAGGTATAGCATATGTGGAATCTAGCTCAAATGTTAATCATCAAAGCCGTTTTCGAGAAAAGTTCAATTTTTCGTTCTGCATACCGAGATTCAAACACACTGACGGGCAGACAGACGGATAGTAATATACTCAATTTACTGGAAAGCACTGACGAGTTAAATAAAGTTTTAGTTAGTTTTTATCATATTAGCCTTATTGACTCTTTATTTCGTAGAAAATTTTACAATCTTGTGTATCTTAGTCTATTTGGTTTGGCCAAAGGCCGTCTACCAGACTGACACTGACATTAAGTCTTTCTGAACCTTTCGATTAATAATAAAATAAAAAAATAAAAGAAAACATCTTTACAATTTCTAGTTTTCTAAAAATTTCCGTAAATTATTCGAGTCGCCATTTAGAATGTCCAATATCTTCTCTATCTCAGTGTGTATGAACCAAAGTGGCTTAAGCGAACTTCCTTAAGAATTGGACATCTCGCCTTAAAACCTTAGAATCAAACACATCTTCTCGCTTAAAATTGGAAGCTACGGGCGGTGCGGTATATAATTAAAGGCTAACAATTCCCCCTACCTTAAAAATAGTGATTATAAGATTTATACAGTTCTTGTTCATAAAGTATGTCCTTTCGCGGAAGTAATACTGAGTCTGCCTATAATACAATCTATATTGTGATAACTAAGCTTCACTCACATATCCATCATACATTCCTATGTCCTATTTTCGTCAACAGAGACTTAAACTTTTCTTCTAAAGATGTAGGCCTGATTGTTAAATTGTGACTACAGTCTGACGCCAATTTTTTCGATTCTTGGACACAATTTCTTCTAGTAGTCGGAATATGTCTGAGCACTATATTCGGCAATCTGCGTCTTTCTATTTCCATAATTCTTGCCATGTAGCCGAAGTGCAATTTAAGTGTATCCAAGAACATAAGTGCTATGCCGGTCTCTAGGTGTAGCATGTAGCTTGGTAAGGTAATCAATAAACTGAAGACCATCTTAATAAGAAAACGAAGGAATTTTTCCATTTCTTCATAAGAGCAATATCCTCATACTTGTGCTCCATACAAAATGATTGACTGATTGATTTTTGTTTTTCACATTAACTTACATGTACATTGTTGAAAAAACTACTCCAGACTGAACCAACTGCACGTTTCTCTTCAACTAATTTTTAGTTTGATGTCCTTGAAATGTCCTTTTCATTCCGGGCGTATCTTCCACCTCCACTTCTGAATATCATAATCTTGGAGTTGGTTAGATTTACAGGCAGGTTCCACGTTCTGCGGTAGGCTTGAAGTCTGTTTCAGAATGCATCCCTGCTTTGCTTCAATTGATAATGGGAATTCCTCTGACAAAAGTTTCAGCTCCGCGATTAATCACCCAAGGGAAAATCGCCCAAACTCTCAAATGAACAATCATCCAAAAAATGTTGGGCGATTCTCCACAATGAAGAAAGGCCGAAAACTTAAGGAGAAAAGCATTTTTATTCCTATTGAAAAATCGCCCACAAAATTAAATGAAAAATCGCCACAATAATAGAAGCAGTCAAATTTGTATGCTTTTACAGGTGCGGTGAAATAACTTCAAGGAAATTTACTTCGCAAGGGCATTAATTTCCCCTCGAGTGAGAAATAAATGAGCTTTTATGATGTGAAGTTTCAGTGCACTCTCGATTTTTGCAAAGCTCGATAATGGATTTACTTTTTTCGATTTTTGCAACAAACCCAAAAAAAGTTCTCGATTTTCGCAACTTTTCCTTGCTTCTAATTCGACATCAAATTTTGCCAGAAAGATCTAACATCACAACAATGCTTGACCAGATGTGTTCAGACGAGAACTTTGGCAGCAATAAGATCACTGCATGGATCTTCGAGAATCTGTAAAACTTTGAAGGCCGAGAAGAAGAAGAAGTTTCTGTTGATAGTGCGGAAATGGATATTATTGATATACAGCTCGAAGTAAAGACGCAATAAAATGCTTCACCACATGCTTGCAGTGGCAGAACAAAATGACCTCACCATTGGACAAATGATGCAACTGCAAAAAATGTTGCCAAGCGATCTCGTGCAAAACAACTGCAAACCAAAATTTCCAATATTTTTTTTAAAGCTTAACCTGTACATAAATATTTATTTATTTACTTGCATCTGAGTTTCTTGCCTTTTTTAAAATATTTTAGTTTTCTGTTCGATTAATGCAACTTTTTAGATTTTTGCAAAAATCAAAAGTGCACTTTAACCACAAATTTCGTGAGGTTATTTCCTACCATTAAGAATAACCAAAATTAATAGAAAATCTTCGCGGCTTAAAAGTATTTCACGTTTTTTTCGGCTTAAAACACGTAAACTCTTTAGGCTTAAGCTTTAGGCGACTGCCGGACAGTTGTTGACATACACTTGGCGAATCGATGAAGTCGCGTGAGCTCCTAAACCGCCCCGAAAAGTTATAGGCATCACCTATACAATACATCTATATATTTAAAAACTTTAGCTCTAGACGCCTGCCAGACAGTTGATACTGGAAATGGACTAAGTCGTGAATTTGCATTCGCAGTTATAACTGTGAACACGTTTTCTTATTCAATGTGAATGCAAACTACTAATGTAAACTGCTAATGCTAATACGTAATGGAGTCATATAGGTAGACCTGTCCGGCTATTTTATCTGAGTCAGACAAAATTAAATTTTCTTCCATAAGCGAATTTTCATTTTATGGTGCAAGTGCCCCAAATCATTTTACAACTCCTAAATTCCTACCTATGTACATATTTATCCATGTACGAGTACATGTACATACATATATCTCTTCATAAAAAAAAACGTACTCGCACATATGGCTCCTATGAACATGCTGAAACGGGAGCGGGTCGGAATTCGGCTTTATGCTTTGCAAAATTCTGTATTATCACACAAAAATTTTTCTTTTCAAAATTCTGCTTTTTTCAGTTATGTTTTACAAAATTCTCCTTATTCGTTTTTTTCCAGCTAACCAATATAAACAAAAAAATATTTTTTTAAGTTTGTCAACAAATTATGCTTTTTAAAGAAAGTACAGTACAGTAATTGAAGAAAGGAAAACACAAAAAAAGGAACCAAAAAGTATTTCGTATTTGAAATGAAAAAAAAAAAAAATAAAACATAAAGAAACAAACTAAACTAAACTCTCTCTAGAGCTATATTGCCATTTGTTTCCTTTATAAATAGCCGGAAACGGATTCATTTTGTTTTTGTACTTGAATAAAGACAAACGATTCTGCAAAGTAGTTCTAATGTCGGACGAAAAAATTCAGCATTGTGCGATGGGGTGGATACGTTATTGTATTGAGAAGAAAGAATGCAGAGCTTTGCACAAAAAACATGACCTGCACTGTTAAACATAGTGGTAGTTCGGTGGCTCTATGGGGGTGTGTGGCGGTATCTGCAGCATTTTTGGATGGTATTCAATACAATTATAGAATAATTGTAAAAGACTGTCTGCCAAGAAGTGTTGAGAAATTAGGGCTTCCAGGTAGTTATCAATACCAAAAAGATAACGATCTAAAGCATACCGCACTAAATACAAGATTGTGGAGGCTATACAATTTTCGAAACTGGTTAAAAACAACTTCTTAGTCATTTGAATTAACCCCATGACGCATCTTTGGGCTGCTTTAGCATGGGAAATATAATAAGAAAAAAAAAAACCTTAAAACCTTTTCATAAAAGTGGCCTTAAATGACGCGTGGGACCATATTGCAGCAAAACGGACTCCAAAGTTTGTTCGCTTAGTGCTAAATAGACTGAAGGAGATTCTAAAACAGCCGAAGTATCCAACGAGATACTGAAATCATAATGTTAGATTCGTGGCTAGTTATACTCGTACGAGTAACTAAAAACATTTTTACGACTATTTTGCGCTGTGCAAAAGTGATGAATTTCGTTTATAATTTGTTATAATTTTTAAAATAAATGCAATCAGTTTGCATTGTATTTGTCTTGTAGAAACGTAGAAATGAATACCTAGGTGACACGAAAAAATAAACATTAAAGTATGTATGTATGTATATACTTAAGAAGGACAACCTAAAAGGTAGGTAGAACCAAATGACGAATACTTTTGCGGTCCACTGTATACAGCGAAAAAACAATTAAAGCACTTAACTGAAACAGCTGATGCATTAGAGGTTACAGAAATCTTCAAGTGGAATCTGACAACGCCCTATCAAGTTGTATATGTTCATAACACGTTAAAACACAATATGATAGCAAGAGGTCTAGACGAATACTTTTTTATTGCAATTAAGATTTATTTTATTGATTTCTCTGACTCTGTAACATATGTATGATAGTAAAAGAGACTTTCGCAAACATTTACTGTGCTTATTTTAAATAATAACAAACGAACGAATTTATTGCTACCATTATACGCATTTTTTTGTCCGTGCAATCTTTGTTCTACAAGTTGTGCGGTTTCCAATGCATCATTAATGTAACAAAACTACATGAATGATGTCCCAAAGGAACTATTAGCTGCTCCCAGCTAAAGCTACCCAGAACTTCCCATGGTAAGATACATACGTATGTGTGTGTGACCCAGAAAGACGTACTAATCAAGGCGCATGCATAAAATCGTAGTCGAAATTACTTTACGATGCCATGGATCTAATCATACGAGTAGATATCTAAAGACCATATGTATACATACGAGTGTGTATGTACATATTTCTTCGATTTCAAGTGCTATTAACTTTTATACCACTTTTCATTGGGCCTCTTAATCCCGCCTGAAACTAAAGTGTCGCTGTTAAACGGTTTGATCTAAGGTTACTTGAAGTCTATTGATTGGTAATAAAACCATCAAATGCAGCAGTAGCTACGAGTATAAGCCGATTATATGAAAGTGCGTATCCCGAGGCCTATACATTTTCTCATGAATGAGTATTTATTTTATAGCAGTCATCAAGTCTATTTTTACTGCATCAGTCGAACAGGGTTTTATTAAATCATGGAATATCACTACTCAATTAAATTGATGTATAATTTGCAGTTTAATAGCAATTCGATAATCATGTTACTTCTGCTGATTTAAATGATCATAGAGCTCATATTAATGTAGTGATCGGGAAAGTCTACAGTGCACTTCATCCCTTGTGGACTACTCAGATGCTTTCAACCACTGAAACTGCTTACCTTTAGTAAAAACCCTGGTGTTGCCGATACTGCTGTATGCTTGCTGTAATCTTGAGAATATAGCTCCGTGCATTTACATATTGGGCAGGTGTGACCATGCGCTGTGGCGTAAATGGTTAGTATGTCGGATCATTGCGCATAAGGTTCCGAGTTCGAATCCCAGAAAAACACAAAAATTTTTTTTAACAGGGTCTCACCTCTCACGAGCGTCTGACAAACATCCGAGAGTAAGATTGTTGCCACGAAAAAGTTTCTCAAATCGCCGTTCGGATACGGCACTAAACTGCAGGCTCCTTCCATTCGTGTGAAAAAAATAACGCACACAACATGAGTGGTTGCGAGAAGCTGCGATGATTTTCTCTCGACCAGTCACAAAATCATCACACATTAAAGGTAAAGTTGTTAATCTTGTCGCTGATTCTAGCTTCGGTCTCATTTACACTGGAGATTGTAGATAGCATAATTTTAGTGTTCGTTTTAGTACTTTTAATCAGCTCCTTTGATTATTGTCCAGGTTTTCAATGTCATGGTAGACTTCATCATTAACTCCGAATAGTGAAGTGAGAATAGTTCCCACCAGTCCTCGTGTTTGCCTATGCAGAGGTGTTACTTGAAGTCTATTGAAGATTGAAAGTACATTTTTCCATTCCTCGTCCATGTTATGACATAATTTATCGCATTGACTATCCTTTGTCACCCTTTTTATCCTGTTACACAACTTCGTTAATTGATCTCTCATCTTGTTCATGTTGGCTTGATCACGTAAGATATTTCTGTGGCCACAAGATAAAACCGAATTAGGACAAAATTGAGTTAAGGATGCTAGAAAATGCTCTATTATTCAAAGTTTATTATTTATTCCACCAAATTTTTACCTTATTATTTGTTATCGTTACCGAGTTATAAGCAAAAGAACAAGACTAAAATTTCAAATTCCCATACGTTTTCGGGAAAAACGAAACTTTAAACTCATTTTCTGAGAATCTGTGAAAATCGACTTAAGCGGTTTTACCTTGTGGCCACAGATTTGTCATTGGGAAACGAATACTCGTGCGTAGTACGCCTAGTTGAATATTGAATGTACTAATTTGTTCTACAAACAATCCTACGTCCGCGTGGGTGATTATATATTTTGTCGATCTGGGCATGATAGATGCAAACAGAGATAGAGTGACAATGGCAGTGGATAAATTTGATGACGAAGTGACTGATCAGTCGTTCGCGAGAGGTGGGACAGTGAAAAAACTTTTACTATTTTCTGGGATTCGAACACTAAACCTCACCCTATTGTTTATAGATATGAATCCAGGATCCAACTTAGCCTTTGATACCGATTCGTGTTAAATTGGGCTGAAATTTCAGCCTGGGTATCGTGTATTTGCATATGTTTTCAAGAAAGTATTAATCTTTCAGTCAATCAGGTCAACAGGAAATGCTTCTTCCGGTTGGATAACCATTATGTATGTCGAAGTTCACTCAGATGATCTTACGCAGGTCCAAGTTTTCAGCTTTAGATAACACTCACTATCAATAACGGTCACACAGATTCATGAGCAATCGGAAGAGCCAAGCTCGTGTTGAAGACGATAAGAGTGAATACCGAATGCTAAAATTCATGACAAATTTGGTCTATGGCAGTCCACATCCAGACAAAGGGCTTAGTGCATACACAACAGAAATCGCAATGTGACCGAACTTGCATCGTACCGGATTCAATGTATACGGTCTTATGCAACCACACAATGCAGTTATACCTGTTAATCTTAACTTGATTTTTATATCGTATTATGTACATATGTGCATGTACATAGACAGATAATTAACAAGACTATCATGTGTAACACGTTACATGTTGGTTTCATCATAGTTGTCCATTCGAAGCAAGCATTGCAATTGTTGCATTCTTCGAATAACGATGTCACCACTATGCACTTCGAAAGTCATGTTATCAGCTCATGTTAAGCTACGATCGAATGACTTTTTGCACCTTAAGCTGATTATCGAACACTCTAGCTGACTACGCTACGGCAAACCAATATAAATCACTATGACACAGGCAATTATACGACGCTGCCACTTTACCACCACAATGGTCATAGAACAATTCTGTAATAACTTCATTAGCTGCGTAGTGCTCCTTGGTGTACACTGTCGGGGAATTCACACCGATCTAATGCCATAGCAATAAAGAAGAAAATAAATGACAACACGCACAGATATTCTACCATATAACTTTAATTACAGACATTCGACGGAGCGCAATGGCGGCGATGAACATATGCGTGCACAACTGCGGTTCCACTGGCACTTACAGCCCACAAATAGCAATCACCTGAAGGACTTTAGACAGCTTCATTGGCTACAAAGTCTGGCAATTAGCCATCCCAGCGAGGCATATGTGGAACCACTTGTGACAGTATGCTGTTGAGTAGCAGCTATCATGTGTCTATCACGTCGGACGTCTCAAGTGACAGTGACTGGCCAAACTGACAGCAAACCACTAACAATCCCTAATGATGGACAATCATAACCCAAACGTGTTAATGTCCAAGTAGATGATTGAAATGACGTTAAGGACTAATTCTGGCTTGGACTCTTGAGCATTTGACATCGCAAATCTACTTTTTGTTACGAAATGGGTCCTTATCGAGCGAACGTTCAGGAATAAAAGGTAATTGATGATCGCTTCCACTTTACTCATCTGCCACCATACGTACCACTTGGTGCGCCTCAATCAAGTAGAATTGATTATTATTGATGGGGCTGCGATTAAAAGTGTCAATTCCATTACTTATGCATACCGTGTGTTGATCTCATTCATCAGTGCACAAATGCAGTACCTGTTCCTTAACAACAGGAAACTTTTTTAAATACATACGAGTATCACCATCGTGTCCGACAAAACTGTCAATTAAATAGTTTAACTGATTCTGGGAGGGAGCTTCACTCGCTTTAACTGAAGTCAGTCATCCGATTACCATCGATGGCACGGATGTTCATGATGAGTGGTCATATGACTATGAATGGAAGAAAATTGTTTAATTAC
This sequence comes from Brachypalpus laphriformis, assembly GCA_945910035.1. NCBI lineage: Eukaryota > Metazoa > Arthropoda > Insecta > Diptera > Syrphidae > Brachypalpus > Brachypalpus laphriformis. The sequence goes on from OX246756.1 coordinate 132,738,759, forward strand.
AGTAGAAATGATGATCAATTTATATCTGAATTAAAGGCACCGTGGTGTCCCATGTCTTAAAATCGTACAAATCACAGTTGAAGTTGAAATTCATGTGATGGTACGATTGCTATGTCATGGGTATCTTCTGGCTTTCCCTTTTCATTTGCGGAAACACGGTTTCATAAATTTATGGAATGTTAGAGTGAAGAGAAGTGAGTATGACATTCCCACTGCGATATCGAAATAGTATTCCTCTAATAATAAACGTAAAAAACGGTACATACAGCAGCGAGCAAAACTGGATACATAATTTTCAAATTTTAATTTTTTTTTATATTATAGTAGTATGGATGGTCATTTGAAAAACATATTGATTGATATTGATCCGCATAATTTCTACATTATTACTTAATTAGGTGACGCTACAGTTCAGGGTGAACCTACGCCTTAACCAACAAGCCTCCCCATTTAGCTCGGACTTTAGCTAATTGCCTTCAGTTGAGCAATCCAAGTTGGTTGAGGTCCTCTTAAGCTTGTGCGCGCTACCAATGGCGAAGATGCCCTCTACTGTGTCGTCCTTATGGGTTGGATTTGAAATGCAGGAACATTGGTGTTCATTCGCTCTACATTTTAAGCGTCAAATACACAGCTTTTTGATTAGGTCGATGTTGCTCTACAGCTCGTATAGTTCCTCGTTGAATATTCTCTTCCAAAACTCGTCAACATAAACGCGACCGAATATCTTACGAAGAATTTTTCTCTCGAAGCGACCAAGGATATCTTCATCCGCTTTCAATAAGTCCATTTTATAGCGCCATAAAGCACTGGAATGATCAGGGTCTTATATAGATTCTCCTTAGTTGTTCGACATAGGGCTTTGCTGTTGAATTGCCTTATTATAACAGAGCCAATGTAGACAAAGTTCATTACTACATCGAAGTTTTAACTTCTCACTGTGACGTTCTGTCCAATTCGTCGGCGTTGATTGTCCCTTCTTGTTGATAGCATATAGTTGGTTTTGCCCTCGTTATCGTTAAACCTATTTTTGCCGCTTCTGCTTCAACGTATTTTGATATGTACCTGGACGTACTTTTTAATTTTTTATTTATTTCTTTTGTAATCAATTTTGAAGTACACACATAAAAATCGAATCTAATCTAATCTAAATTTATGTATTTCTTATTTTGTTTTATGTATTTATGAATATGTGTTTATATGTGTTTATATATATTTCTTTATTTATTTATATATTAATACATATGTTTTTATGCATTTATTTATTTATTAATTTATTTTTGTTTTTTTTTTTTTTTATTGTATCTATTTATTTGTCTTTTCATCCGATAGCCTCGGTGAGCTACGCGAGTGCTTACCCTCATATTGTGAAATAAATTGCGCACTTTGGCTATCACAAGTTTGAGATACGAAACTAGGTACACGGCCCCGCAATAGAAAACAAAGTGAATATGTCTCCTTTGCTGCTTCACTAAGTGAGACATATTCAGCTTCTGCACTCGATGTAGAAACAGTCCTTTGTTTTCTGTACTCGCAACTAATTGCTGCTCCTGCAAGTAAAAAAAAACCTTCTTATCATTTATATCTTCCGCTAGCATCTACGTAGCCTAATAATAGTAGTCCTGATTTACGATAAGCTAATTTGATTTTTTTTTTGTACAATTCAAGTAACGTAATAAGTGAAGACATGTATTTAAATGTTGCTGTTTAGGTTTTTTGAAAATTGAGCTATACTGTTGACTCGGAATGCAATTCATGACAGACCCTATCATTTCCTGGAAGCTTTTCATCTGCACAGCAATACGCTCTCCACTGATTATTTTTTCAGTTGTATTTTAACATCCATAGAAATATTTTTAACTTTTGAATTGTTACAGCTACCCTGGAAGAAAAGACGTTACTTAATTTAAAGCAAAAATAAAGAAATCCATAATCTTACCTACAATATTTTTTGTTTCCTCCTCTTAAACACGAATGTCATATTTGTTGTTGTTGCAACAGCTGTGTAGCTGAGGTTAACGACCCTTGCTCGAGGCCTTGTCCTCGAGTTGCACTAATGTGCGCAGCCGACTGTCGCGAAAGCCGAGAATCGTTGGGCATGTTGATGCCTGGTATTCCTGGAGTTATTGATAATTCTGGCACATATGTCGAGTGATGGAGGGCAAACTCTTTCCCTTGATTTGCGGCAACAACTGAGTGGGTGTCCTCCAATAGCGCTGGTCGGCCTTGAATTGTGGCCACTTATGTTTAATGGGTAGCCGAATTCCTCAGGAGTGGATCACATAGAAAAAAAAATAGGGAATTAGCACATAAAATAAAAGAAAAATGAGAAAAAAAAAAATTATGCTTACACTTAAAATTCCTTTTGTTTGTTTGTCAGTTTTTTTTTTGTTTTAACAGTTGTCATCGGCCACTGCACACTGTCAGACAAAATATAATTTAGACCAGTTTGAAACTGTCCTAAGCCCATGCACAAACCAACTGCCTAAGACGGGGTAAGAAAGGGATGTTGGTAGTTTTTTTTATTGTTTTGCTTTTTCTATTAGCGGCTAAATTCAAATATCGAACCATGGTAAATCCGTATGGCTAGAGGGATTCTCGGTCGACGTTGCGGATCTGGTATAGAGCCAGATGGAAGTACAGCATTCCTCAGTCAATAGTGAAGGGCGTTACATGCCTCCAAATATTTCAATTCAAATTTTATATTTGTTTAAGTGCAGTCTAAGTAAAAGACCTTCAGTATATGTAAAGAAGGCAGTGAGAAAAAAAAAAGTGAAGGAACAGAGTATTTTTGTGATTCGTGGATATAGTACCCCACCACAGAAGAAGGAAAAATTGGTTTTATTTAAATAAATCTGTTTTAAGGGGTGAGTGATGTGCTTTCAGTAAATTTTTTTTTTGGTTTCTAAATGCATCCTTGATTAGGCTCCGTAGTAACTCAGCAAGGCGGTCATAGACTCTTGTGAGCCCAAGTCGTGGCCACCAATTATTTTTTTTTTAACTTTATTGGAATATCTTAAAATACACACGTACTTATATGCGTACATAAGTACATATATATGAGATAATACTAAAAAAAAACTCACCTGTACTTCAAAGTGGGCGCTCGTAATCATCACAAATAAAACCCACTACGCATGAGAAGCCCCCACCCGAAGAAGGGATCAGCCGATCGAGGTCATAGTGCCTCTCATCTGTATACATATACTTCACATACTCGTATATATCATATATAAGATACATGTGCAGATAAATACTTCTTGCCCAAAGCGGCGTTAAATTTATAAGAAAAAATATAAGAGTTTTTACATCATTGTGCATACATATATATAATTAATTGTCGCTATATATATATACATATATTTTTCTTTGTTCATTATCCTTTTTGTCTGAGGGGATTTATAGTGAGTATAATTTTGAGTTATATTTTGTGAAAATTTTGTTTCCCCGTCCGTATTTTTGTCGCGTTAACTATAGCTTTTAAGTGGAAACGTACATATACACGTACCTATACAGAACTCTATCTAGGTAGGAAATCCGATACATAGAGTAGAGTAAGGTAACAACAGATTTACCTGAGAGTTCGCGGTGGGAGAAACCGAGTTTAGTCTTTTTACCCTTTTTTTTATGTTATCCCTCAGTTTTTAAAATTTGTCTCTATTTTTTTTTTTGATGAAGAGTAAAGAAAAGAATAAATTGTGAACATTTTGGCCATGAAGTGCCCCGTGCAGGGACGGGTTAAGAATATCACTGCAGCGCCCCCCAACAACTAGCGCTTGTCGTAAAAGGCGACTAAGGGGACAAATCAGATCTAGGCAATATAACACCCAAGTGAGCCTAGCGACACATATACTACCATAAAAACCCTCCCACAAGTGTGCATGCGAGTCCATGGGTTGACACGACTGGAGATCACCGGTGTCATAAAAGAAAGATCAAACAATACTAAAACAGGAGCATGCACGTGTCAAACAACAAACACCATCGCAATATGGTGCAAAAATTGTATTGCAAAACTGTATCATTATGATAATACTTGCAAAAAGGAAAGGCACTACCCCGCCAGGCACTACCACTGCTGTGCATGGTACTGATCCTGGACCGAGCAGAAATGTTCGGGTCAGAGCTATACGGATTCCGGGGGCTAGCAACATAATGAAACAGTTTGGACGCAATTTAAGGGTCGCGAGTTGGAACGTTGGAAGCATGACCGGTCGAAGTTACGAGCTGGAAGAGATGATGAATAGAAGGCGGGTGGACATCTTGTGTGTCCAAGAGACGAAATGGAAAAACACAGGGAATCGGGCGCGTTTCTTGGACGTTAGAACAAAAGATTACAAGATGTTCTACTACGGAACGGAAAAGGCTAAGAACGGAATCGGTATCATCCTTGCGGCAGAGCTACTTGGGAACGTCTTGAGCATTTCGAAGTCCAGCGACCGTTTGATGTCTCTCAAACTAGTAATACAAGGAGAGGTGTGGAATATTGTCAGTGCATATGCTCCCCACAATGGGTGCAATCAGATAGATAAAGATGCATTTTGGCTAGATTTCCACAATCTCCTTAAGAACATCCCAAAGGAAGAATTTCTGTTTGTTGGAGGAGATTTGAATGAACATGTCGGGAAATCAAACGAAGACTATGAAGACTGCCATGGAGGACTAGGATATGGGACCAGGAACCTTCCTGGTGAAGACATCCTAAGCATGTGCAAATCACACGATCTTATCGTGTTAAATACCATGTTCATCAAACAAAGCCGACACCTGATCACTTACAGCAGTGGTGGAGATGAAACTCAGATTGACTACCATGTGGTAGGCAGTTTCATGAAGCCTCGGGTAAAAGATTACAAAGTGATCCTGGGAGAGGCAATCGCTCGTCAACACCGTCTCCTGCTAACAGAAATTTTTATGAAAACACCGAAGAAAAGCAAACAAACAAGGGTCTCTGAGAAAATCAAGTGGTACAATCTGGACAAAGAAAAAGGCGAGGCTTTTCGTAATGAAAAATTACCTCTCTCACACCATCAACGGAGCTGAGGATGAAGAGTGCAGAGCACAAAATATGTGGGATTCCCTACAGCGAACTTGCTTAAAGAAGGCCAAATCACTGCTAGGAGCTTCAAAAGGCCACACGCCAAAGAAACATGGTGGTGGAGTGATGAAGCTAAGAAAGTGATAAATGAGAAGAAAGCGGCTTTCAAAGCTTGGTCAAAGTGCCCCTCTAATAATAGTGACGAAAAAGCTCGCCTCGAAATGGAATACAGATGCTGCAAGAAAAAAGCGAAGAAGAAGTGCGCCCAGCTTCAAGCAGAGAGTACGGAGGGCATGTATCGGGAGCTGGAGAAAATATTTTCCCCGGTTGCTGATGTAAACCAGGCTATCCAGGAGCTGCGAAGACACAATATGAACAAGAGTGCCACTATCTTCAAAATAGCCGCCCAAAGAAGGAAGAATGCTCAGGAGATTCGTTCGCCAAAGTTCATTAGCAATGCTCATGGCCAGCTTCTTGTGGATGACGACAAAATTCTGCAGAGGTGGCGGCAGTATTGTGAAGAGCTTTTAAATGAACAGTTTCCCCGGCTATACTTTCCAAGAGCCACCCCTAACTGTGAACAAATACCCGACATTACAGTCGAAGAAGTTAGTGAGGCGGTCAAATACTCCAAAAAACGAAAAGCGGTTGGGCCAGACGAGATACCCTCTGAGTTCTGGAAAAAGATGGGAGACATCGGGTTCAGATGGCTCAGAATTCTCATCTCCAAATTCGTGAGAGGTGATCCAATGCCGAATGAATGGAGGGAAAGTTACCTTCTCCCTGTATACAAAGGGAAGGGTGATACGCGAAACTGTGATAACTACCGTTCGATCAAGCTGATGTCACACACCATGAGGATCGTTGAGCGGGTATTAGGTGGCCGACTGCGAAAAATAATACGGCTATCTGATGATCAGTGCGGGTTTGTCTCGGGTAAATCAACCACAAATGCAATCCAAAGTATAAGGATCATAATGGAAAAACATCGTGATTCCTTAAGGGATTTGCATATTGTATTGGTTGACTTTGAAAAGGCATTCGACAGACAACCACGAGATCTGATATGGGTGGCGCTAAGACATCGAGGGGTTCCAGAAACCTATGTACAGATGATCATGGACATGTACGAAAGAGCAAAGACAAGAGTGAGATGTCCCGCTGGAGTAACCGAAGAGTTCCCAATCAAAGTCGGGGTGCACCAGGGAAGCGTCTTAAGTCCTTTGCTCTTCATTACAGTCCTTGATTATCTGCTTGAAGGTAAAGTGATGGACCCCATGGTACATCAGTTATTCTTTGCTTGCGATGGAGCCATCATAAGTGAGGATCCTACATCCCTGCAACGAGTACTTGATGTGTGGGTGGACGTTTTAGAGGGAAATGGGTATCGCATTAGTTCAAAAAAGAACTATGCTATGATCAATAGCAAATCAACTTGTGATGACGACATCAATCATCGTGTAAGCGTAGGGTGGATGAAGTGGCGAGAAAATTCCGCTATCTTCTGTGACAGAAAAATGCCACCTAAGTTGAAAGGAAGGCTCTACACCACAGTTGTACGTCCAGCGCTCACATACGGTTCACAATGTTGGACGATGTACAAAAAGTATGAGAGTAAATTAACGGCAGCTGAGATAAAGATGCTTCGCATGACAGCAGGAGTGAAAAAGCTTGATCGAATAAGATCCGTGGAAGCTTTCACATCAAGGAAACCATCGTACAAAAAATAGAGCGTGACCGGCTCAGTTGGTATTGCCACGTTCAAAGAAGAGATCATTTGAACCCTGTTAAAAAGGCAATATCAATGCACGTTCCAAAGACATCGCGATGTAGGAAAGGCAGGCCTATAAACGCCTGGATCAGACAAATGCGACGACATCGGCATTTCATTGACCTCAGTAACCGAGTGATCCAAAATCGGCAGGCCTGCCGATATTTTCTGAGATCAAATAGGCGAACCCCACAGGCGGATCAGTAGAAATGCGGTGAAGTGGGAGGGTTGTGATCCCTTGTTTTCGGATCATAGCCTCGCTGATAAAAGGAAGAAGAAGAAGAAGATTTTGGCCATGAAGTGTGCGTGTTTTTACTACCATCAAGCCGGAGATAGCTTGATAGGTTTTTAGAGTGCAATTTTCAGGGGGTGCGGTAGGGTGACTAAAACCCTTTCAGCGATGGTGGAGTGACCTGGCAGCAGCATCAGTCCGTTTGGGAAGTCCTAGTTAAGGCCGCCGGACTTCATGGGGTGGAGGGCAAAGCCCAACGCTGCCACATCATCTGCAGCGCCCTCAGTGTGGTGAACATCCGTCCGTTCAATGGTGAAAAATAAGTAAGTACTTTTGGCATGATTTATGTTTTTGTAGTGGGTTTGGTCGTGCTATGGGGGCAAGAACCGCCCCATTTCCGGCGAGTTAAGCCGAGCATATAACAAGCATGCCACGTCCCTCGTAGCCGACACTCTTTCCTTTTCCGTTCCATCCCATCCTAAAGTCCCATCCACATCCTCGTTTCCTGTCCTTTTTAAATCCCAACTCCCATAACCATCTCTCAGTCCTATTACAGAATATTTGAAACATTAGCCATATGTTTCAGTTTCAGAAACATTTCGGTAGCACTTAGAAATTGAAAAATTTGACCAAAACATTTCTTAAGGAATCATTAAATTTGTGTACATGTAACCTAAACTAGGCCTCCTATTTGTTTGTGACAAGTTTTTCAAATATTCTATTCAAAGTAGGCAATGTTAATTCCATGATTGGTGAAAGTCATCTAAATTTAAAATGGAAGTTTGGTGCAACAAAAAAAAAGTGTAACTATAGTGAAATCCTACTTACAAAGACTACAAAATAATAATAAAAAAAAAACTGGTACGATTCCTTAAAAATTCACTTAAAATAATTAGTTCTTATTTCTAAGCCTATTCTACAATAGACTTCTAGGTTTGAACAGAAGCTAATTGCATGTTCCATTAATAAGAGAAGGAATGAAATCTCAAATAAAATAATGAAAAACGACATAAATACAGTGCACGAAATAAATATAGCGTACAAGACATATTTTAATGTAACTCATTTTTATATACAGTGCTGGCACGCTAATTAGCACACCCTATCATACAAAGTTATGATAATATAAAACGAATGTAAAAATTAAAAATTTGGATCAAGAACTTCAATGATTTCTTTTATGGATAAAAATACTTATTTAATATATTAAAAATTTTGGAAAAAGAACGATAATAATGATAAAAATAATAGAAAATAAAAAATAGATGTTTTAAAAACACGCTGCAGTCTCGTCAAGGAAATCTGAAAATATGAAAATTTAAATAATAGCAAGTTAAAATTAAGAGTTAATTATGTAAACATACCTAATATTTAGTTGGGTATCCTTTTTGAGCAATTACGGCAGCGCATCTTTTATTCAATGAGCACGTGAGGCGTGCGCACTCTTCCTTCGGTATCCTAAACCATTCTTGGTGGATTGTGTCCCATAACTCCTTCACGTTCCGCGGTTTTAAAGCCATTACCCGTCTCTTAATAATTGCCCACAAATTTTCGATTCGGTTTAAATCTGGGCTCTGAGGGGGCCAATCCATAACCGATATTTGGTGTTCTTCAAACCACTCCTTTACAGACCTGGCCTTATGGCATGGCGCATTGTCCTGCTGGAAAACAACTTGCCGGTACAATGATAGCGGCAAATCCTCCAGATATGGTATGAGGTGGTTCAACAACAAAGTTTTGTATGCTAGAACATCTAATTTGGCTTTTATAAGGACTAGAGGTCCAACACCATCAGCGCTAAAACAACCCCATACCATAACGCTGCCTCCACCAAACTTCACCGTCTTCTTGGTGCACTTGGGATCCAGTTGCTTGTTTGGAGGTCGTCGTACATAAGTTCTTCCATCAGATCCACAGAGATTAAACTTTGATTTATCGCTCCATATCACTGAATTCCAAAAAGATTGAGGAGTATCTAAATGGCCTCTTGCGAACTCAATTCTCTTCTTCCTATTACCATCAGTTACCTTCGGTTTCTTAAGGCTCTGGCATCCTCGAAGGCTGTTTTCTAAAAGCCGTTTTCGCACCGTCCTAGTCGCTATGTTTACACCGTATTCTTCCTCCAATCGTGCTCTTATTTCGGAAGAAGTGGTAAAAGGGTCCTTAAGAGCATATCGTACTAAAATGGAATCCTCTCTTTCGTTGTTTTTCTGGGTCTGTCTCGTCTTTTATCCGCAAATGTTCCATGGGTTTCAAAATGTTTTAAAGCGTTTTGCACTTTTTTTCGCGAACAATTTATGTTTCGTGCAATTTTGCTGATATTTTATTCCTTCTGGAACATTTGCCATATCAACTTCCTCTCCCCCGCCGTAGAGCTCTTGTCACGTCCCATTACTATTTTTAAATTCACTTAAACACTTCAATATCCAATACTTCACAACTCATCACAACAATGGATGGATGAAAAATAAAGGCTTTAAATAAAATTCAATTTATTTTTTGGGTGTGCTAATTAAAATGCCAATGCAAAAGGGACATTGTTTTAAAAAATATTTCTCAAAAAGCAAAGCCTACTCTAATTTCAAAATTTTAAATTTTCAAAATGTGGTTAGAGATTGTTAATAATGTAATATTATTGAATATATGAAAAATAATAATTTCAAAATACGTAATATTATGAAATAAGGCATTTGTTTATTCTTTCATTGGGGTGTGCTAATTAGCGTGCCAGCACTGTATTTATTTTTCATTTAATTTTTTTTTTTTTTATAAACTTAATAGCAATAATAATATAATAAAACATTAAGTTTAAAGATTCATCAAAAACTTAACACGAAAAAAAAAATATTGCGATTTAGTTCAAACGAAATAATTATAGCGTACAAGTTGTACAAGTTGAAAAAACAATGTTTCTATTAATAAAAAACTAAATCTTTTATTTTTAATAATCAATATGATCTCCATTCTTTTGAATAACATAATTCATGCGACGAGGCATTAAGTCAATTAAATTATTTTATGTTAAAAGGTTGATTTTTGTACACTCCTCGTTAATAGCGATGCGGAGCTGCAGTAAAGTGTCAAATTGACGACCATTTGCATAAACTTTTTGCACCAAGATGCCCCAAAGATTTTCGATTGGGTTAAGATCAAGACTAATGGCCGGCCACTCCATTAATGGTATATTCCTTGACTTTAAGAAATCTTTGGTAAGTGCGGCGCTGTGTATGGTTGCATTGTCCTGCTGAAAAGTCCAATTATCCCCCAAAATATTTTCTTCAAAATGAATCAGAACATCGTCCAAGAGTTCGACATACTTTTCTAAATTCATCTTATGGGAGATAAGGCACATTGGAGACTATCCATGGTAGCTAAATGCAGCCCATACCATAAGTAAGCCTCCCTGCAAATTAAGCGATTAACGAGTTTCTCGCTCAGATCTTAGATCCCTCCAATATTTTTGGCAGCCATCAGGCCCATCCATATTACATTTTACCTCATCACTAAAAATGATGAATTTCCGTTGCTCTTCCCAAAATGCGAATTCCAACTTTTTTGTCCTGTGGCGTGTCAAAAGCTTAGGTTCATGTGCCCTTTTTTGGTACTTCAGATTGTCATCTTTTTTAGTATCTGTTGAACTCTGCTTGTTGTTACCGGAAGAGATAATTAGAGCCTTATTTAAGATGGACTTATGTTTTTATTGACTGTCAGATGTTTTATTGCCCGAATGTCCCTGCTGTTAATCATGGGTGGCCGCCCGGATCGTCTTCTTTTGTCGTAATTTTCGCTATCTTTTAGAAAATTGCAAATGGTCTTTTTATTTCGGTTTAATTTTACAGCGATTTCCCTACTTGTCTTTCCGCTGTCTCTGTAAGCAATCATTTGAGCGCGTTCTTCAAAAGTCAATGTTGGTCCTCGTGGCATTCTTAAGAATGACGTCCTAAAACTAATTATATCTTCACCTTAATGAATCACTTTTTACATAATTAATAGGATCACTTACCACTAAAAACTTTTTAACAATTTAAAAGAATTATCAGCAAAATACCCTTCAATAACGGCAATCAAACGCGTTGTACGCTTTATTTATTTCGTTCTACGCCAGAAAAATGTTCAAGAAAATGCCAGATAACGGTACCTGAACAAAGCGTCAAATGCAGAAAATAATTTTTTTCGTTCATTCATGCATATATAAACCTAACTTACAATTTAAAAGCAAAGAAAAGTTCTTAAATTTCCAAAAAAGAGATCATGTTCTTTTGTACGCTATACTTATTTCGTGCACTGTATTGCTAGTCGATGGGAAAATCGACCATCCTACAATTATTTCCAATGTACACATTGCATAAACAAATTGCAATCGGTAATAGAAATTATTTCCCAACTCATAAAGATCAATTTCCATATTTTAGACTCAAAAACTGTGCATTGGACACCATAAATTGTATTACAAAGTTGCGATGCAACGTTTTGCAAGTATTGCCGTACCCTATAGCTACATACATCTCCTGCATACATTCTCGTATACAGTGTAATGCGATTTCCAAAACCAATAACTCAATAATCCAGTTGATTGCAAACACCATGCAATGCATACAGATGTCGCGCTCGGGCCCAAACAAGATTGCTGTGGTGAAATTGTGTGGGATGTGCTTCGACGCCCTTGCGGTTATGTGCTACCATCTTTCCCACAACAATGTACGCCTGTAGCATATTTTATACGTGCACATACAAAAAAGAAAAATTTAATATGTGCGATTAAAAGAATTACATATCTGCACTTTGGTTTGTGTGCAATGAAATGAATTGTTGTTACATGGAACTAATTTTTGTGAGTATATATACCTATGTATGTACGTTAAAAGTTAAAATTTTCGGTAACTATTAATATGAAAAAAAAAAAAAAAACTGTTAAAAGCAGGGCATACCGTTCTGGGCTACGATCAAGTCCGATCTGTTATATATAATGTTACCATCTATCCTTTTTTCCGCGGGATACTCCTTTTTTCCAGCTCCCAAAAGTCTGCGTACATTCTAAATCTTTTTTTTAATGCAAAATTCCTAACATATTGTTACGATTTTCTGCGTTACTTAATTTGCTGGATGAGAAATGAGAAGATTTTCCTAGTTTCTTTAAACTAGACTTAAAGACTTAAAGACTACCTTTACCACGTTGTCTTTCTCCCTATCTGCTGTCAAAAACTAAAACCAGCTCTCCGATGCTTGGGACGACATCTCTTGATTACTCGATATGCAGTGTTCATAAATGCAACATTCTCCCCTTCTTAGACTTGATCGTCTCGATTAAGTGAGTCCCACGCTTCCAGGTTATGTCCCCTATAGGCACAGAGTCGATCAATGTGCACTATCTTCGGCTTTGACCTAGGAGTTTTCCGGATTTGGAAGGTGACATCAATGATGACCCTAATAACTCGGTACGGGCCTTCCCCGTCACTTTGAAGTTTTGGACAGCGTCCAATTCTCCTACGAGGATTGTGAAGCCAGACGAAAGATCCCTCTTCCAACGGGATTAGATTGGACGACAAATCGTACTGTCGCCTCATTCTCTCGGCGGAATACAACAACTTCTCTCGAGCACATTGATGGATATGGGCCAAATTCATTTCCAACTCATGAGCGTAACCAGTAGAAGAGCATTTTCTGTCTGGAGGTTTTCCCAGTAGAAGGTCGGTGGGTAGTCGCATTTCTCTACCAGTCAACATCGTGTGGGGCGATTGACCAGTGGAGTCCTGTACTGCTGCTCGATATGCCATTCCGAAGAGAGGGAGCAATGAATCCCATGTATTTTGGTGTTCTCCTATGAACTTCGACAAATATTGGAGTAGAGTTCGATTCAGGCGTTCAACCAAACTGTCAGATTGTGGATGCAATGGCGTTGTCCTTGCCTTGCGGATCCCCAAAGTGCGTAGGGTCTGAGAGAAAACATCGCTCTCGAAATTTCGGCCTTGATCCGAATGTAGCTCCAACGGCACTCCGTAACGGGAAAACACATAGTCGATTAAAGCTCTGGAGACAGTTTCAGCGATTTGGTCGGGTATAGCCAGGCATTCCACCCATTTGGTAAAATAGTCCATATAAACTAAGACATATTTGTTGTTGTTTGCTGTCATTGGGAATGGACCTAGAATGTCTACTGCAACTCTTTCAAATGGAACACCAGTGGATAAATCTGCAAATTACCTCGTGTTCTCTAGTGAGGTCGCCGCTTTGACGCACAAATGTCGCATTCCGCACACCAGGATACTACGTCGGCTCGAGCACCAATCCAGTAATACCTCTCTTTTATTTTAGTAAGTGTCTTGTTCACGCCAAAGTGGCCCCCGAACATTGAATCATGGTACACCTTGAATATGTCCTTTCGGCAAGCTTGAGGTACGATAGGTAAGAATTTCGTCTGGGCAGTCCTTTCGTTTGTTTCCCAGCGTCGGCAAAGCACTCCCTCACATAATTCTAAAGCTGAGAACTGCGTCCAGTAAGCCTTCACATGCGCTGATTGATTGGAAATATCCCTCCGTTCCGGACGAGTCCCTGATGAAACCCATTGGCACACTTTACCCAGCACGTCGAAGGCTTGCTGCATAAGTCGGAATCTATTTCTGTCTAAATCTTCATTAACAGCTCTAACTGCATGAACCTCCACGGTCGAGTTATGTCTTTCATCTTTAGCAGCACAATGCCGGCAGTCATCGACAGCACATGGTCGACGAGATAGTGCGTCAGCGTTTAAATGCTTAAGACCAGCACGGTGTTCGACAACGAAATCCAAATGCTTGATTATTTCAAAAAATAGTCTAGATATAAGGTGTTTTCCTTCAATTTTTCTTGGAACTACTCCAGTTGAGTACATTGAAAAAGCAAAAAATCTAGGTATCTGGTTCAGCAGCACTTTTAATTGGAAAGGTAGATGGATGTCTAAGAAACTTGTATACTTCGCAGCACTTTACACCGCTTAACACGAGAATAATGCTAGTGAAGACCCTTATCATTCCCATTATTACATATGGATGCCAAATATTTTGTAGCCATAGTGCAGAAATCGGGAGAAGACTTAAGGTCGCATTTAATAACGTGGTTCGATATGTTTACAGACTTAGGCGTAGTGATCATGTTTCTAGTTATTTTAACGACCTACTTGGATGCAGCTTACATACATTGAATACTGTAGTTTAAAATTTCTAAATAATATAATCGGAAAGAAGCAGCCGTCATACTTATATGAAAAATTAGTATTTACAAGCTCGGCGCGATCTTTTATGCTCATTCAACCACGATTTAATTGTCAAGCCTCCGAGCGGCAATTTTTCGTTCATACTATTCGGCTTTGGAATTCTCTACTCACCGGCATAAGGAAATTTCGGGGCTCTGATAAGTTTGATCAAGCTCTATTTCAATATTTGGCTGTCTCTCAGTAGTAAGTTAGGTGAATTAGAGTCTATTTCTTTTTTTCTTTTTTTGAATTTCTCTTTAAAACTTATTTTATTGCTAACAATAAAAAATGTATAAAGCTATTCTATTGAAACACATGTGATATAAGAATTAAATTATTTTTTACTTACTTTTGCAACTAATGGATTATTGTAGTCTACTGTAAAAGATATAAAAGATATACAAATAAATAGTAAATAGTAAAAAAACATTATATTGCTGCAGGCGTTCTAGCCATCGAGCTACTTGGCCTTCTGGATTCTTAAAAGTTAGGAGCTAATTTAATGCTGCGTGGTCTGTCCTGAGCTTGAATTGCTTGCCGTAGAGGTATAGATGCAAATGCTCCACGGTCTTCACCTATTTGCGATAAGACGGCTCCTATTCCCATATTACTGGCATCGGTGTCCAAAATGAATTCTTCACTCCCGTTAGGAAAGGCGAGAATAGGTGCGCTGGTAAGGCATTCTTTCAAGTGACAAAATGCACTTTCACATTCGCTACTCCAAGCAAATGGCTGATTCTTTTCGGTGAGTTGATGGAGCGGTCGAGCAATTGACGAAAAATGTTCAATAAATCTTCTATAATACGTGCATAAGCCGACAAAACTTCTTAATTCGTGCAGGTCCCGAGTACGAGGCCAGTTTTTTACAGCATCTGTCTTTCGAGGGTCAGGCTTTAGCCCTGCAGCAGAAAGCACATGTCCTAGGTACTGAACTTTTGTAAGAGCTGCAGCACAGTAATAAGATGGTTTTCTGCTTCGTCAAAAGTCCTTGAGTGGACGAGAATATCGTCAAGATATATGAGACACATACCCAAAGGTAGGCCAGCTAACGCTTTCGTCATAAGGCGCTCAAAAGTGGCTGGGGCATTACAAAGCCCGAATGGCAAAACTTTGAACTGCCAAAGACCGCTGTTAGTAGCGAATGCCGTTTTCTCTTTATCATAAGCCTTCATTTCTATCTGCCAATAGCCACTCTGAAGATCGAGGGTACTAAACCATTTTGAACCGGAGGTGGCGTCCAATGTGTCATCGATCCGGGGTAGTGGGAAAGAATCCTTCATAGTGATGCTATTAAGCTTTCTGTAATCAATACAGATTCTCGTGGACCCATCTTTCTTTTTAACCAGTACGACTGGCGAAGACCATGGACTGAAAGATGGCTCTATGACATCGTGTTGTAACATATCCCGAACGATTTGGTTAGTTTCCTCTTGTTTTGCTAAAGGAAGCCGGTGCTTAAATGGACGGGATCTCCCTACACTAATTGCATGCTGAGCAAGAGATCTTCTTCCCATATCCCCTGGACCCGTAAAAAATGAACTTGGAAACCTTATTAATAAAGATTTGACCATTTCCTTCTGGTCAGGGTTTAAAAATGCAGTAGCACGACGATATAGTTCATGCAAGTGTTCTGGGACCTCGCCTTTCCCCTTCGGACAGGGGCCGTGTACTATGGGTGAACTAATTTCATCCACCCTAGTCACTTCTTCCATTGAAGCGATCGCTGTTCCTGGCGGTACTCGAACATCATGGTTACTCAAATTTGATACCCGTACCATCACCCGGTTATTTTCGGGAGAGCAGAGCGCTCTAGCAGTTAGGAGACCTTTAGGAAGAACTTCAAAATTTGGTTCAACTATCCCTACAGCTATGTCTGAACTTACATTTGTTTCAATAAATTGTTCATACTGAGCAGGAATAATGATGCTACGGTTTGTACACAATTTTACGGAAGGATTTAAAATATTGGTATTAGACTCACCGCTCAGCTGCACTTTCTGGTTTCCAACCCACAATATTTTCTGCGCCACGTCTATACTACCGCCATGTTCCGACAAGAAGTCTAAACCAAGTATGCCTTCACATGGTAAGCCAGCCACTAGAAGCAATATTTCTTCTTGAATGATCCGCGCTGTAGAAAAGCTCTCCATGTCCCTTTCACCGCAGCTGTTTCACCGGTTATACTGGAAAATTTGACGCTAGTAGGTGAAAGCTTAATTCTGGGGGGTACGAGTCGACTGGAAATTATAGTAACATCGGACCCAGTATCCACGATAAAATTACCTACCAAGGCGGAGAAAATAAGTCCTTTAGTGCTTAGTGCGTTAACTGTAACTTGTAAGGGCCATTCAGACGCAGTCAATTTCGGCCCTCGGAAATGGACTGCTGGTCGTTTCCCGTTTGCTGGGGTTGCTGGTTGCTGATCGGAGCATCGATAGTGCGTGTAGACTGGTTACGGTTCGAAAATCTGCGCCAATGGGATCGGTACTGTCGTCCTGAATCGAAATCGTCTTCTGCAGCCTGCACTGCACGAACATTTTGTCGACTATCCCTAGTTGCAAGTCTAGACGCTTGCAGCTCCATAGCCTTACTAACTGCTTCACAGAGTGACTTCGGATTGGCTACTCTAACTAGATCCTGAACAACCATACTTGCGATGCCATCTACAAATTGCATGGTTGCAATCCGATCCTGAGCTTCCTTAGGACAGTCCCCAAACACTACACGAGTAAGTCGTTCAATATCCGCAGAGTATTCGGCTAAATCTTCCCTGGGCTTTTGAACTCGAGATCGCAGTTGAGCATGAGTGATTTGTTTAGTCTGCCCCAAGAATCTGAGTTTGAGAGCGTCGACGAGTTTGTTATACTTACGCCGATCTTCCTGCCCCAAATTACTCAGCACAACAAGTGCAGGTCCTCGCAGCATACCGGCCAGCTGCAGCGCTTTTTGTTCAGCACTCCAACCACAAGCTTGAGCAATAACCTCAAACTGCACCAAATAATCGTCAAACGAGGTGCAACCATCGAACGGATGCGGTTTGATTTTCATTGGAGAAACAGATGATAACCTAGTTTGCGCCGGCAAGAATGACGTACTACTGTCACCACTTGAAACTTGTGCAGTCGCTGAGGGAGCCGCCTGTGCTGTTCTTTGTCGATGTTGAGGTTCTCCGCGTGGACTATTGGAAGGCGTTGAAACTTCAGCCAGCTGCACAATGTTCTCCACAAACGTGGTGCCACTCATCGTTTTCTGCAAGTCATCCTTCATTGTCGTGAGCAGTTCCTGCATCTGCCCTTGCAAATCTTGCAACAAAGATTCGCTCATGGTAAATTTCTCTATTTCTCAATCCCACTTCTGACACCACTGTAACGATTTTCTGCGTTACTTAATTTGCTGGATGAGAAATGAGAAGATTTTCCTAGTTTCTTTAAAAAGATTCTTTATTGGCGCAAAAAATTATTCGACTACCTTTACCACGTTGTCTTTCTCCCTATCTGCTGTAAAAAATTAAAACCAGCTCTCCGATGCTTGGGGCGACATCTCTTGATTACTCGATATGCAGTGCTCATAAATGCAACAATATATAATATTTTGAATTTGACATGTAGCGAACATTAGACTGTTAGACTGTACGATGACAGCAGGCGAATATTATACACGTTCACAGCGAACGAGTAAAGGCTGAACTATAATAGACCAAGAGCCCACAGTTAATTTTGGACGTGAGAGGCAACCGAATGAATCCTATGTTAATATGTTGCGTTGATGCCCAGTATATGAGATATGCTCGTCTGGCAGCACGTAATGACAGCTAAAGGAAATTACTGTATATTGAAAATGCCGCAAATTTCGAAACAGGAATAATAGCTGTAACCGCTTGAATTTACTAGTACATTATAGAGTACGACCTCTTCAGTAAGAACACATGTGTCCAAGGCGTCTTAAGTGTAGCTAAAGCCCTGCCAGACGCGGTAGAAACGCGTACAAAATTCCAATTTTGAATAGTTTATATAACCACACCAATTTTTCCTGAACCATAGGATATTACAACGTGAATACAATTATGAAGGTCCAAGACGCTTTGGATGTCGCTAAGGGCTAGCCAGACGAAGTCAACATATTGCCAGAATGCCAATTTGGAATAATTTGTGTAACCACTTAATTTTTTTTTTGTAAAACATAGATGAAGATGCTCTGATTACAAAGATGTAAGTCCAAGACGTTTTACTTGTCGCCAAGTCCTCACCAGACGCATCCAAAGGATCAAAATCCGATACAAAATGTCCCATTCATCCACACAAAACATACAGCTGGACCTTATGTAACCACACGGAATCTCTCTGAAATATAGAATAAAGCACTACAAATATAACTACATAAGTCCAAGACGTTTTACTTGTCGCCAAGTCCTCTGCAGACGTATCCAAAGGATCAAAATCCGCCAAAAACCTTACATGCCATATAGAGGCACAAACGCATAACTAGACCTCAACTATACAACTTAACCAGGTAAAATCTCTCTGAGAGATAGAATAAACCCTAAAAACATAACTACATAGGTCCAAGACGTTTTACTTGTCGCCAAGTCCTCACCAGACGCATCCAAAGGATCAAAATCCGATACGAAATGTCCCAAACATACAGCTAGACCTTAACTAATTTATTTAACCACATGGAATCTTTCCAAAATATAAAATAAAGCACTACAAACATAACCACATAAGTCCAAGACGTTTTACTTGTCGCCAAGTCCACGCCAGATGCACTGAAAGGATCAAAATACGCCAAAAGCATACATGCCATTTAGAGGTACAAAACGCATAATTGGACCTAAATTACCCAACGTAAGCAGATGAAATCTCTCCAAAATACAGAACAAAGTACCATGAACATAACTACATAAGTCCACGATGTAGATGTGTTTTGTCGCCAAGTCCTCCCCAGACGCATCCAAAGAAAAAAGAGTATGCAAAATATATCATATTTCATTGTACGAGTATTTAATCAAAAAATATTGGCTTCATTCTCGGACTCATCCGACGAATGAGGGCCAAAGGTTTTATCTTCTCTTTCAGGTACATTAATTATGTCTAGTTTAAGAACATCATTTAATCTGTCATGGATCTGTTTGCCACTGAACCACTTAATTTGAAACATGTTACCTTTAAAATCCGTAGGCTTAAGTGGTTGGTGTGCTGGACCACTGCGCATGAGGCTACTAGTTCGAATCCCAGAAAACACCAAAAAGGGTTTTTCACGATCTCACCTCTCGTAAACGTCTGACAAATATCCGAGAGTATTGTTGTCTCGAGAAAGCTTCTCAAAACAAATTGCCTTTCGGATACAGCACAAAACTGTAGCTCCCTTCAATTCATGCGAAAAATATAACGCCCACTGCATGAGTGGTTGCGAGAAGCTAGGCCCTGGAACTTAATGAGCTGTTGCGCCAGTTACATCCCAATCCAAAGATACATCCCAATCCAAATCATTTTTCTCATGAAAAATGCACCGTTGACACATTCCTCTAACGAATGCATCCAAAAGTATCTTATATTAATGCCTTTGTCGACGGATGTCTAGACATTCTTCGTATTACAGAACAGAAATTCATTTGACACTTCTTTTTAATACATCATGCTACCTATGCATGCGCATCTTGTAAACTGCAAGATAAGCTAATTTATTAATATAAATAATCGTGGCATTTCTTCAGTAATTCAGTTCAATTTAGTTCGCAGTTAAAGTTTAGTTCAGTTTTTGTTTGAGTAAGAAAAAAATAAATAAAGTGTTTTTTTTTTTAAATAAAAAATCTATTAAAGATTTTAATCGCCAAATATTTTCTTTTATCTTTTAATATCCAGCAATTCAGTTCTGGTGATATTGTTATTGGCTTGTTAGCCACTGCATTCTTCCAGATACAACATATATAATTAGCTCTTTATATCTGCTCTAATACGAGTAATTCTAATAATTCACATAACATCTATCCAGGAACCATATGTGCGGAACAAGCGCATATGTGGATTTGGGGGTGTTCGTGGAGTAACGGTGCTATGTGACGAGCGATCTGAAACACCGAGAGCTTGTCTAATTGTGCCGAATTTCCTCTCAGTAAGCAAGCTTGGACAATTTTGTGGCCAGGACTTGGTTGCTGCAGCTGTAAGCTACGAAACAAACGGAAGTTGGAAAACCTTCGTTGTTGCGTCGGCTTATTTCCCTTATGATTCGGTAATGCCTCCACCACCGAAGGCGGTTGCCGAACTCGTAAAGTATTGTGACACTCGCAGCAATGCAACATACGAGGAAACCATCTCGTAGACTTTATACTATCATTATGGTATGGCAATAAACAATGTTGGCTCCCAGCCAACTTTTGTTACGGCAAGGAGGCAGGAGGTAATTGACTTGACTTTATCTAATAGGTACTTCAAGTCGATTACTAACTGGAAGTGTCCTTACCAGATCATAGATACATCGTTTTCCAAATCGAATGCGAAGCTTTAACTTTGCAGGAGAGGAGGAATCCGAGGAATACCAACTGGGTGCGGTTTAGGAAAGAGCTAGACAGATCTGTCAAAACTCCAACTAAACTCAGAACGAAACGAAAGGTTGAGGATACTGTTCAAAACCTGACCAGTGTCCTTACCAACTGTTTTGAACTGGCGTGTCCAATGACAGAAAACTCCTGCAGAACGCCGGTTCCCTGGTGAAGCTCGGAACTGCAGCGGCTTAGGAAAGAATCCAGAAAACTTCTGAATAGGTTTGTTAAGACAAATTTAGAAGGTGACTGGGATCACTTTAGATCGAAGCACAAAGACTATAAGAAGTTAATTCGGTTGTCGAAAAGTTCTAACGTCTACGCTCAGGCATATGCGGATGATGTCGCCGTACTTTTTGTCGGGCCATGCCTGGCGACGGTCTGTGCTAACGCGCAGGCGGCGCTGGACAAGATCGATGAATGGTGTACTGGGAGTGGGCTTTCGGTGAATCCTCTTAAAACTGAGGTTGTTCTTTTTACGAGAAGGAGGATTTTGACCGGTCTGACTCAGCCAGTACTAGAAGGCGTCACTATTCGCATTTCCAATGAAGCCAAATATCTGGGAGTGATTTTAGATAAGAAACTTCATTGGTCTAAACACGTCGAGTTGAAAACATCCAAGGCGCTCTCAATTTTCTGACAGTGTAAGGGTGCTTTTGGCAAGACTTGGGGCTTATCACCGAATAAGGTTCTCTGGATCTACACGGCTATGATAAGACCATTCCTCGCATATGCGTCGGTTGTTTGGCGGAAGGGGCTCTCGCGTAAATATGTGGTTGCTTTTTGCACGAAACTCCAAAGAACGGCTTGTCTCGGCTGCTCGGGAGCTTTCCCGAGTACGCCTGGCTCTGCTCTAGACGCTTTGCTGAACTTACCTCCCCTTGATACTTATAACATGGGTTGCACTATCAAAGCCATCCATCGTCTTAGGCGGGGCGGTTTTTGGTTCCACACTGGAACTTTGATTAACTTGCGCGACACTGATCTTACGACTCCTGTCTTATGGATATGCCGTCTGATGCAATGACACCAGAACTCCAGCTGATGCGCAAATTCAGAGTCGACTTTCCTTGTGTCCAGGACTGGCTTCGGTCAGAGTCTGAGCCGGGAATGGAATGTAGTCGTATTTTCACGGATGGTTCCAAAACCAGTCAAGGGTCTGGCGCTGGTGTCTTCGTGGAAGTCGACAACATTAGACTTCACTTCTCATTAGGCAAATATGCGTCTCTTTTCCAGGCGGAAACTTATGCAATCCTAATGGCCATGAACTATGTTGTGAAGAACAGGTGGAAGGGACATAGCATTTGTGTCTGTAGTGACAGTCAGGCTGCGCTTAAGGCCTTGCTTAACCCTTTAACCACTTCCCAAATAGTTCGTGAAACCAAAAACTCTTTGAACTCGGTCGCAAGGCTGAATTCTCTGTCTCTTATCTGGGTCCCAGGTCACACTGGGATCTTGGGGAACGAGATCTCCGATGAGATTGCTAGACAAGGCTCAGAGGAGGGTTTCTCAGGTCCGAACCCGCGTTGGGTCTTCCAGCGTCCTCGGTTAGGGCTTCCATTGACGATTGGGTGTCTCACGAGCACAATTGTGTGTGGCATGACTCTCCAGGTTGCAGGTTGACTAAACGCATGCTCCCGGACGTCTGTAAGAAATCAGCGGCATTCTTGCTGTCTCTCAGAAGAAAAGACTGTAGACAATTTATCGGCGTCTTGACAGGTCACTTCGCTTTTGCCAAGCACCTTAACGTGTTAGGCTTAAGTGACACTACAATCTGCGACGCTTGTGGAGAGAGCGACGACACCGCGGAACATTATCTCTGTGAGTGTCCGGCCTTTGCTCGTACCAGGTGGCAGATCTTCGGTATGGATGTGGTGAGTGCTGGTAGTCTAAGCTCCTCATCACTGAAGTGCTTGCTTGGCTTTCTTCGAAAGTCAAGGAAATTCCAATAAAATGGGTAAATCAGGGTTTGCTCTCTGGCAGTATAATGGACCAGTTGTGTCTGAGTGCTCCTCAACTGGAGAACTGGGTTTCCTATCCCGACAAAAAAAAAAAAAAAGTGGTTACACCAATTATTCCAAATTGGCATTCTGGCAATATTTTGACTTCGTCTGGCAAGCACTTAGCGACATCTAAAACGTCTTGGACCTTCATAATTTTATTCACGTTGTAATATCCTATGTGTTCTATTTGGCTTCTTAATAAAAATACTTGACTAGAAGGTTCTATTCGACTTCTTAATAAAAAAACTAGAAGGTGTGTTTCCAATGAGCCCCGTTTATTAACTAAAATCCAATTCAGGTTGTTGTACATTATATATATATTTTTTGAGATAGAAAGGAAAGTGACTTAGATTTAAATATTCTTATAATGAGAGATTGACTTATATTTAAGTACTTTTAATATATAACATGTCCTTTTTTTTTTTTTAATAATAAGTTACATAAGTGTATATAGAACTTAATTAATTGGTTTTGAGATCAGAAGCAAAACTAATTACATTCATGTTCGATAAACTTGTTTGCCGGATTGAAGGTTCAATGTACCTACAGCATTATCATTCCTAATGTCTTTATGATTACGGCGATATTGTTTTCCCTTTTCATCTTCTACAATCACACTTCTTGGCATTTCAGTTACCTCTACCACCTTACCCTTTTCACATTGCTCCTCTTGGGATCGTTTAAAAAAAACTGGTACATTTTCTTCAATTGCAGCACGTTCTTTAGCATGCTTATCATAATATCTTTTCATTTTATGTTGATTGTCCTGAACCTGCTGTCTGTGTAGTTTTTCATCTACCAAAGCAGATCTAAGTTCCGATTCTTGCATCGGAAGTCGTGTTCTAAGCTTCCTCGACATTAACAACTGTGATGGAAAGTAACTCAGTTGTGAAGTCGTTCGAAGGTTTAGGAGCCCAAGATAAGGATCTCCACCAGTTTCACTGCATTTTGTGAACATTTTTTTCACTGTTTGTATGGCCCTTTCAAGCAAACCATTAGATTTCGGATAGTATGGACTACTTGTGATATATTTGAACACCCAATCCTTTGCAAACTCCTTGAAATCTGACAAGTGAAATGGAGGACCATTGTCGGAAATTAGCTCTGAAGGTATTCCATGACGAGCAAAGAGTGACTTTAGATATACTATCATTTCTTTCGCTTTGGATGAGCTAAGTTTTATGACTTCAACAAACTTCGAGTAGTAATCTATCAACAACAGATACAAATCCTTTTTCCATTCAAAAAGATCAATTGGTACATTTGGAAATGGGAGGTTTGGCAATTGGTGTGGTATTAAGGGTTCTTTTACATTATTGTTTAGGTATCTTTTGGAAGTGGTGCAATTTTCTACTGATTTTTGAATATCTGCATTCATGCCTGGCCAAAATACTGAACCCCTTGCACGTCATTTACTTTTTTCTATTCCAGGATGATCATCATGAATATATTCAAGAATTTTTTCTGTAATTTTATTTGGAACCACTAACGCTTGACCTTTGAAGATAAGATTATCAATTTCTGTTAGTTCGTTTCTATAATTCCAAAATGACTGCAATCCCTTACTCAAGTTTTTTCTATTTTCGCGCCATTGACCTTTTGTGATGGAACGCAATTCTCGCAAAATTTCATCTTCATTGGTCGAAGCCAAAATTTCATTGACCACTGCTTGCGTAATAGCAAGGTTTGACTTTATAAGCCCAACATGGACTTTTATTTCTTTATCTAGCTGACTTGCCTCCATATGGCATAATGGTGCTCGTGATAGCATACATATCTGTGACTACCATCTTTTTATCTGGCTTATGTTCTATTCGACTTCCTAATAAAAGTCTAGAAGGTGTGTATCCAATGAGGTCCGTTTATTAACTAAAATCCAATTCAGGTTGTTGTACATTATATATATATTTTTTGAGATAGAAAGGAAAGTGACTTAGATTTAAATATTATTATAATGAGGGAGTGACTTATATTTAAGTACTTTTAATACATAACACTATGGTTCAGGAAAAATTGCTGCGGTTATATAAATTATTCAAAATTTGAATTTTGTACGCGTTTCTACAGCGTCTGGCAGGGCTTTAGCTACACTTAAGACGTCTTGGACACATCTACTCTTACTGAAGGAGTCGTACTCTATAATGTACTAGTAAATTCAAGCGGTTACACCTACTTTTCTTGTTTTGAAATTTGCGGCATTTTCAATATACAGTTATTTCCTTTAGCTGACATTACGTGCAGCAAGACGAGCATATCTCATATACTGGGCATCAAGGCAACATATTAACATAGGATTCATTCGGTTACCTCTCACGTCCAAGATTAACTGCGGGCTCTTAGACTATTAAGTGCACTATTGATGGCCAGTTGAAGAGTGTGGGCCGCACATGTTATGCTAGAAACATCTCCAGATAGTAGGAAAATGGAATTATCTGAAACGACAGTCGTGACTTTATCAGTAATTCCCCAGTCAGAAAATGTGTTTTGTAGGTCGTCCGTCAAATTGTTTGCTGTATGTCGTTCTTCTGGTTCATGCGTAGTGAGAGTACAGGACTTTGTACAACAAGAAGCATTAATAATATGTTTCCTGTTACACGCAAATAGGTTTCCTGTGATAACGACGACCAACAATCAGTTGTACAGATTATGCTTGTAGCTGCATCCAAATGTCTTCTTATTTTTTGTTCAACTGAGGATTTTACTGCAATTAATCTTCTCTTAATTGCTTCTTCTTTGCATGGCTTATAGTTCGGCTCAACAACAAAAACAAATATTTGGCGCAACAGCTCTTAAAAGTGCCAGGGCCTAGCTTCTCGCAACCACTCATGTTGTGTGCGTTATATTTTTCATACGAATGGAAGGGACCTACAGTTTAATGCCGAATCCGAACGGCGATTTGAGAAGCTTTTTCGTGACAACAATACTCTCGGATGTTTGTCAGACGCTCGCGAGAGGTGGGACCGTGAAAAAACTTTTTGGTGTTTTCTGCGATTCGAACTTGGACCTCATGCGTAGTGACCCGACACACTAACCACTTACGCCACGGCGCCCACCCACAGACATGAAGTTTTGAAAACCAATACTTGAACAGAATGAAAGTGGAGATTGATTTATGGCTATCAATCTGGCCAGTGCTTCGTGTATTTGTTCTGTTCTTTCTCGATTACATACTCGCTTAAATATGTCACGATCATAGGACTTTCTCTGGCATTTTCTTTTCGATTTTTCTTCAGCCAAACACACTTCGTTAGCTTGATTTTTACTTTCAGTAACTAGCATACCATCGCACATCATACAAAAAGCTTTATCACCTTCACGTTTGGCATACTTCCGAACCCAGCCTTTTCGTTTAGACATTCCGATTAGGAACTTATGTGCGATCAGTTATTATAGAAAGCAATAAGAACTAAAATATTAACTTTAATTAATAAACAAACACTTCAAAAATTAAAACAGGACTTCACCTTTTAACTAAACAACACTTAAAACGAAAGTCTTGGCACGACGGACCAACACAGTAAATTTTTACAAAACAAATAAAGTGCATGACTGAGTCGCACGTACTTGCACAGCACATATATATGCTGTTAGTTAGAAACTAATTAACTGCAAAATTTAAACATTTTTACTCCTTTCTTTTTAACATGCATATGTACATTCATATGTTGTACATACCTACATGTGAAGAATATTTTTTAAAATTTTTCAATTTTTTTGTTTTTGTTAATTTATTTATTTTTATTTTATTTTTATTTTATTTTTTTTCGAGGAGTGGGTAGATGCAAATTTTTTTTTTTTTTTTTTTCGAGGGTTGGTGAAAAATCTTCCATAGACACTATGAGAATAGCAAGCGCGTGCTCATAGCAGTGTCAGATTCTTACTGACTAACAAAATACCACCCTTCGATATAAATTTGTTAGATATCGCAACTAAGTATTAACTTATCAAGCAATTTTTCTTTCACGAAATAAAAACGTTTGGCAGGTTACTTTCCACTGAAAGATCCTGCATGTTCCGCAATCTAAACGCGGTTTATCATTATCTCGCCAAGTCGAAGGGTTTCGTCCTTTGTAGTCGGCGCAATAAATTGCTCTCATCCAATATTTGTAGATGCAAATGGTTTATTGTTTTTTTTCTTTTTTTTTTAATTTGGGTTTGGTTGAGTTAGGTTGCGGATTCGGAATCGCGTGCGCACAGGATGCCAGACAACACGACACTCAATGTATGTAGCTGCTATAACAAAAAAAAAACGATTAATATCTGGTACCGGGACAACAAGGCAGAGAACAAGGCTACTTTTCGGCCAGTCGAGGCCCAGCAAACGAAATAAGGACAACGACCTCTAAAGCTAAAATCGAACAAGGCTGCTGGACCTGACGGCTTACCGGCCGAACTTTTCAAGGCAGCTGGGGATGAATTGGTAGAGTGCATACACCAACTCATTTCTAATATTTGGTCAGACGAGTGTATGCCTGATTAATGGAATCTCAGCATCGTTTGCCCGATTCACAAGAAAGGAGACCCCGTCAATTGCGCCAATTATAGAGGCATCCGTCTCCTCAACATCGCATACAAGATCTTTTCTGCGATATTGTGTGAACGCCTGAAACCTTTTATCAACAGCCTGATTGGACCCTATCCGTGCGGTTTCATGCCAGGAAAGTCCACCATCGATCAAATCTTCACACTTCGGCAGATCCTGGAGAAAACCCAAGAATTCCAAATCGATACTCACCGCTTCTTTATCGATTTTAAGGCCGCCTATGAAAGCATCTATAGAGAAGAACTTTATAGAGCCATGTTTAGTTTTGACATCCCTGCCAAACTTGTCCGTCTGTGCAGGCTGACGATGGAGAATGCTCGCTGCTCCATCAAGTTCGGTAATGACCTCACCGAGACTTTTGTTGTCAAAAAAGGTTTTAGACAAGGTGACGCGCTGTCATGTGACTTCTTTAATATTGTACTTGAACGGATTTTGCGGAACTCACAAGCCAACACCGGAGGCACAATCTATTACAAGTCTGTACAACTGCTTGCATACGCCGACGATATAGACATTATCGGAAGAACTCAGTGGGCTGTCACCAGTTTAGAGATAAACGAGGGCAAAACCACACACATATATGCTGTCAACAAGAAGAAACAGCCAACACCGACGTATTGGACAGACGTATTGGACGTTACAGTGGGCAGCTATAACTTCGAGGTAGTAAGGGACTTTGTCTACCTTAGCTCTGCTATAAACTCGAAAATCAACATCGGCGCAGAAATCAATCGAAGAATAACTCTTGCCCATCGCTGTTTTTTTGGGCTTATAAGGCAATTCAACAGTAAAGCCCTATCTCGAACAAATAAGGAGACTCTGTATAAGATCCTGATCATCCCAGTCCTACTTTACGGCGCTAAAATATGGACTTTATTAAAAGAGGATGAAGATATCCGTGGTCGCTTCGAGAGAAAAATTCTTCGTAAGACTTTCGGTCCCGTTTGCGTTGACGGGTTTTGGAGGAGAAGATTCAATCATGAACTATACGAGCTGTACAGCGACATCGACCTAGTCGAAAAACTGCGTATTGGACGTCTGAGATGGCTTGGACATATAAAGCCAATGGACACCAACGCTCTGGCCCGCAGAGTCTGCGAATCTAACCCCGAGGGACGACGTAGTAGAGGGAATCATCGCCGTAGGTGGCGCGCACAAGTTCAAGGGGACTTCGACCAACTTCGAGTGCGCAACTGGAGGCAATTAGCTAAAGACCGAGCTAAATGGAGAGGCTTGTTGGTTGAGGCCCAGTAGCTGTAGCTCCACCTAAGTAAGTAATTAAGATGTAAGAAACAAGTTCAGAGTGTTGGCAGACTGACTTTCAATGTCCGGTATACGTGTAGGCTCATTTACAAGCTGAGTCAAATTGTTTATCTAAGCGAAAAGTTCAACATACCTTCCTTCGGGTGTTGTCTGGCCAGAATATCGAAGCCAATCCGAATTGTGTACGAGTATATTGAAATCGCCCGCAATGACGATTTCAGTATAAGGATACAGGGAGACAAATTGTGTGATGGAATCCGACAGTGCATCAAACTCGTTGAAAGTTGAGTTGCTATCCGCACTAGGGCTTCTGTAAATAAAGCAGTAGCGAATTATTTGCTTACGGACGGTGAATTTTAGCCATTTGAAATTAAATTCCGGATTGGAATAGTGGCCATACTGTGGTGGAACTTGGTAAGCTATATCACTATGGACGTAAATGGCGAGGTCGCGATCGGGAAAGAATAATGGCACTAAGCTTTATCCAGGCAGCAAATCGGATGATTCTTCAACTACCTGCGTTTCACTAAGTGCCAAAACACCTGGTTTATAGGAGTGAGCGTGGGAAAACAAGTCAAAGAAATTCGTTCTAAGCCCACGAATGCTGGTAAAATCAACTCTAAATTGCGTCCTCATTACAACATAAAAACACAAAAAGACATAACCCTGACGTTACTAAGCGTAGCCACGGAGTGTGGATCCAAAGATTGGTTTCTCAAAGCAAACTATCACCGGTGCTATGTCCAAACGACAGTCAGCAGTGGTCCGCTATTCGGATAAACACTCACGGTCCGCTATACATCAGATGTTACGTTCTTTCAATCATCGCAACTGGAAGCATGTAAGGAAGATGCGGCAGTTTCGATGACGAAGAAGCGCAACAGCTAGTGAGTGGGGGTGGGAGTGATGGGAGCCCAGTATTTTTATTTTTTTTTTGTCACTGCAGTCACTGCACTGATGCTTTATTAGGCGCGCGCGATCAAAAAAATTTAGTTTGTTAGAGGATTGATTTTTTTTTGTTTTTGTTAATTCATTTATTTCTATTTTATTTATTTTTATTTTATATTTTTTTATTTTTTTTTTTTTGAGGAGTGGGTAGATGCAAAGAGTTGTTTTTTTTTCTTTTTTTTAATTAGATTAGATTTGGGTTTGGTTGAGTTAGGTTGCAGAAAGAACTGCGGATTCGGAATCGCGTGCGAACAGGACGCCAGACAATACGGCACTCAATGTATGTAGCTGCTATAACAACAATAACAACAACAAAAAAACGATTAATATCTGGTAACGGGATAACAAGGCAGAGAACAAGGCTACTTTTCGGCCAGTCGAGCTCTAAGAGTAAAAGCGTGTGCCAGGAAAAATTTTCTCAATCAATTAAAAAAAATTAGAAAAAGAAATCTCATCTTAAGTATAATGCCCACACTCTCTCTTACCATTCCACCTGACTTTTGTGGCAATTTTTTTCCAGACTTCGTTCTTCTTGCCGGCGTTCTTGTAGTCCTCGTGTTGGTGATTATAAATTTGTTCTTCTTCAACCACTGAAAATAGTAATTGGAGTACCTTGGGCTTTTGCTCCAGCACGTTTGGTGCGTTCACCACCTTAGACAGTTGTTTGGACTTACTTGAATTCATTTCCTGTCCACTGAAAAAATTAAAAAATTTCAAACAAATACCATATACATATGTACTGGCCACTAGTATTTTATATTCTATAATTGTTTTATTTTGTATGTAAGACTAATTTTATTGTGCCCGTGAAATTGCGCTTCTTTTTCACGCAGTCGTCACACTTGTTCTTCGGACAGTTTTTTTTTTCTCTTTTTTGGACACTTCCATCTGACCGTCGTATGTCGGCAATGTAGTTGACTTCACAGGTTGATTTTTAAGGTCATAAAAATACGATGTTGTTATAACAAGACGTTCGATTGTAGACAGTTGTGTCTGTTACGTAGAATAATACCGCAAGGCAGAGGAGAAATGCGAAAAAGTCGATCTCGAAAGAGAAATGAAACGTAGCACGGACACTTCATGAGCCATTATGTATGTTTGGACATATGGCATGTCTTGCAAATGTATAATGTAGACCGCCTCCATGTTTACATATCTCGAAATGCATGCTAGACGTCGATGGATGGTCATCTGACTTATGTTGAGTTCTATTGCGAGTTCGTGTTCAAGTATATTTTAATTTATTATTTACATACTTACTTAGGTGGCGCTATAGTCCATGGTGGTGTAGCGGGTCGACGGCGCTCTGTTCGCCATCTCGCTATCAATTACATAAATGCCAGTGCACACACAATTTGGAGAATTATCAATTTATTTAAAATATCCGAAAAAAGAAAATTTTATAAATTTCAGAAATTAAAAGAACGGCTTGCTCCGATGAATTTCTTGAGATGACTAATTTAAAAATTTAATTTTGTTTGCCAGATCGAAATTCGTAGAATGCTAAGTTTTGCCAAATGCCAAACAAACGCCACAGTGGACCTGGGCCAGAACTAACAAATCTCTCCATTGTTGGCATTTCACCCTCTTGTGATATGTCCTCGTGTTGAGAATGACTGGAAGAGCCGCAAATAATGTGATAGCGAAGTAAAGAAAAAAAAGGCGATATCCAAAAACGTTATAATTTATTAATTCTTTAATCCGATCAAGACAATAGAAATACTCAAAAAAGATTCCCAATGGTTCGATAGAGAGAATGATGTTTCGCGCTTGGTGGTTGCTAATAAAAGAGGGCGAGAAAATTCATTGCATATCAGCAAGAAGCTGAAAATAGCCAAATATTAAGATTGTTAACTTTAAGTATTAAACAAGTTTAATTTAAGTGGTCAAATATTACGTTAAGATACAATTAGTTTTAAGCAAGCTTTCTATTTC
Source organism: Brachypalpus laphriformis (assembly GCA_945910035.1). Lineage (NCBI taxonomy): Eukaryota > Metazoa > Arthropoda > Insecta > Diptera > Syrphidae > Brachypalpus > Brachypalpus laphriformis. The sequence continues at coordinate 132,770,255 of OX246756.1, forward strand.
ATAACATAATGATTTACAACAATACAACAGTCACAAGCCCCTTCTGAACAACGTCATTTGCGACTTACCTGCTATTGGATCTATTAATCTGCATAAACTGCAGGCGTGGAAAGAGTCTCCACCTAATTTTCCTATTGGGGTTGGACTGCGTTAGCTGCAATTCCCAGTTGTATTGGTCCTTAATATTCTTCCACTTGCTCTTGCATTGCTGCTCTGTGAATGAGGACCTCTTGATCAGACGTAAAGAACTTAATCAAACCCTGCGATGGGAAAAGTACTAGAGGGCATAATGTGCACAAATATTCAAGAACTGTGCACAGCGATAAACCAATATCTAGGCAACCTCGAGCATTTCTTCTACGACCGCAACCCAATCATCGTCGACCAATGAAGTAAAACCCGAGATTGACATCACAAAAACAGCTCGACGAATACCCACCTTTACACAACCAAAGCTGATATACGCTGATATTCCCAACTACTTTGAAGACACCAATCCCCGCGATATGATCAGCCTTATTTTGAAGTACCGGTGCGGGCTACTCAATCTAAATGCCAGGGCCTTTAAGAGCGATACAGTTGGTATATGTACAATCTGCAACCTTGATGCAACCGAGAATACATTCCACTTCATAAGTGTATGCCCTATGTTCAAATCATACAGGAGACAATTTCTTGGTAGTAATGAACTCGAATGCATTCAATTCCTTAGGATTCGAAATGGAAAAAATTACCTGCAGTTATACAATTTCCTGAAAAACGCTCTCAAGTACCGTACCTTGTTAATTAATGAATACCTTTAAATAATTCTCACTAAGCTTAAAGTAATAAAATAGAACCGCTTTAACCTGACAGGCAACTTTTAAAGTTATTGTCATGTATTTCGGGGAACAACAATCATGGGCCACCCAAGTATAAAGGAGAAACGAATTACATCGAAGTTTTTCCAACCATTGCACCAAAGTAGGTTCCTGCCTGGTAGTACAATAGACCGGAGAGTCTGAGTGCTCTGGGATTTGGGTTTCCTTTATAATAAAAAAAAAAAAAAAGAGTATTTAATTTTTGAATATTTTGAATTAATTTGAATACTGTTTTTATAAAAACTTTATGAAGAAAATAAAATTATTTTATCTTTTCGGTGTCGCATTCGAATACATTCTCATTTTCTCAGTGCACGCCGCCAACATTAATAGCTGACTAAGCTCATGCAATAAAGTCACTTGCGTTAAGCTCTTGGGAGAAGGATAAAGAGACGCTCTTGGACACTTACAAAGCGATATGTGAATCTGTCCTGAACTACGCGGCACCGATTTGAACGTCTCAGGTAAGCGACAGAAACGGAAGAAATCTCCAAATATGCCACAACGCAGCCATGCGAACCATTACCGGTTTTCAAATGATGTCAAACGAAGACCATATTCACTATGAAACAAAAACCAAAGACCACAATACCATCCTAATACCCAACAATTCCTTTTGAACCGCCAACTGCTACAATATCCAAATAATATATTCACGACATTCGGAAATCCACCACGTGACATCCGCAAAGACATCTCTACCGACAAGAACGATTTTGCACTATACCTATTCAAAACTACAAAATCTATATAAACTAACTGCACCAAGTCGCAGTCTCTAACGCACTGGCCAACTACCTTCCAAACGTTATCGTCGGTGGACGGCCCCGGGTCATACCAATTAAAGAATGTCAGTTGCCATTGCGTCCTGAAGCGATTTGGAGACGGCCAATCGAAAGGGCTCTATTCATGGGTCTGGAAACTTTGGAACAAACCTACCACAAGTAAATGTATATGAATAAATGGATAGCATCCATGCTAAGAACGCGAATTATTCAGTTGACACTGGGTAATGATAGCATAAATTGTAAGTAGAGGTACTCCTCAAGGAGGAGTTATATCATAGTGCTTCCATCGGTTCAAGAAGTTGGCATTGGCTGAGCAGAGGCGGCGTTTATGCCTCCGGGTGTACTGTTGACAAGAAACACTTCACTTCATTTGACAATGAAGCACTAAGAACAGATGGATCTCTAAGCAGTTCATTTCTACTTTAATTTCAATTCCAACTCACCAGGTGTTTTGAGTTTAATAGCTATATCCTCCCAAATTTTCTGCTTTGCGTATGTATCTCTGTATGCACTATGATGTTTATTATACAGCGCTTCGTGAGCTTCCACTAGTCCGATGAGTTCAAGCTTAAAACAGTATTCTGGGTCCTCATCATCTTGAGGTGATTCATGGATCATCATTCCTGACATTTCACCGTCCAAAATTAACTGCGGGCTCTTAGACTATAATAGTCGGAAGCCATCGGAAGCTAATGTCATAATTCTGCGTTAAGTTTCCTTCAGTACTGTAAATTGCAAAAGTAGCCCATAATAGGTGTATATGTGTTCGGAAGCAATTGCGTAGTTCCATAGCGATTCACAGCTGTGCAACTGTCAAATTTTCCTATGAAAGAGCGAATGGATTCGGTCGAAAGAATGTCGAAACCGAAAGGAAAATGCATCTTCAACGTAAAAGTTCGAGAGTCGACACATTGAAAGCGATTCTCACGGTGAAATGCAATTTGACATATTCATGCGAATCCAGATTTGCTCCTCCAAATTGCTAAAAAGGAGAAATATTCCACCAAAACGGATGCCAATGCGAGTGCGATTGATGTTGAAAACGACGAAGTTGTAACAATGTTGGTTGGTATAAGCGTATAAGTATTTCTGACGAATAAAATATGAATTTGCGGCAGAAATTTTGTTATATTTGATATCCTTTTACTATCGTTTTGATATCCTGCGAATTTGCCGAATTTAGTGGAGTTTTCCTTTTTTTCGGCCAAAAAAAGATGGTAAGTTTAGTTATATACTTGTATTGTATATAACTAAACTTACCATTGTATAACTTAGAATAAACAAATTAAATCGAATTTCTATAGTTTGTGTAATTTTATTACTTACTCGTACTTAGGTAAGGTAGGGTTGGAGTGGCAGGCATGTAGCCTAACTTAGGCCAGACTATGCCCATTGTGATACCACGTGGATCTATCATCCCCAGCGAGAGCTACCCCTGGATCGAGTTGGAGCTTATTATAAAGCGCTGGAGGCTACCGATGCTGACATTAGCCATCGTCGAAGGGTGATGTCAATAGGTTCCTGGCCTAGTCCCGAATAGAGGTGATCGTTCGAGATGCGATTAGGCCAGAAAATCGTAACGATGATGCATAGTTATCTATTTACGAAAATCTGCAGTTATGAATGACAATGACGTTGATTCTTCAGCTACTACATCCATATAATAGTACTGACTCGACATTCGAGAAGAACAGTTGCAACTGCGTATTCTCGATGGAAGCGATGTAGAATTCATGAGTTACGCATAATTTACTCCACTCTTCGAAATCGAATCGTGCACAAAATAAGGTTAGCTAAAAAAAGTTACTACACAACCAATCTTAATCCAGCAAATTCCGGTAGGAGCTTATGGAAAAATCTGAGTAATCTAGGAATCGGTAGACAAAAGCCTAAGGTCCCTGATAATCTCGATTGCAATACTCTAAATGCCAACTTCTTAACACAAGAAAGTAGATGTGGAATCTCTGTTGAAGAATCATATCCTGACCAGGCTGAGGAAGCTGATAACTCGTTTAGTCTCGCAAGACTAAGTGATGAAGATGTTGTTGATGCCTTACTGTCTATTAAATCTAATGCCATTGGTTTGGATAGTTTAGATCCTAGGTTCATTAAATTGCTGCTGCCGTTTATATTGCCATACCTTTCACATTTATACAACTCCATCATAACAACTTCTGAGTTTCCAACGGATTGGAAAAAAGCCAAAATTGTTCTAATCCCAAAGAAAGGAAATGGCAATTCAGCAGACTATAGGCCAATCGCAATTTTACCATTCCTCTCAAAGGTATTCGAGAAAGCGGTGTTAAAGCAGATTCAAAAGTTTTTAGATATTAATAATCTTCTTAACGGTGCTCAGTCAGGCTTTAGATCAAACCGAAGTTGCAAGACGGTGCTCTTATATATTGTTGATGAATTACGAAAAGCCATAGATAGGAAAGAGGTCAGCTTTCTCACTCTTCTCGATTTTTCGAAGGCATTCGACACAGTTGATAACTCGATATTATGCTCCAAGCTAATGAACAATTTTCGTTTTTCGTCAACTACATCCAAACTATTCCAGTCGTATCTAACTGGAAGACATCAGTGTGTTGTTATCGGAGAAAAGACTTCTAGCCTACTTCCTGTTTGCTGTGGAGTACCACAGGGCTCAATTTTGGGTCCTATTTTCTTCGTCCTCTATATTAATGATCTCCCACAGACTGTAAGGTATTCATCTGTCAAAATGTTTGCCGATGATGTACAAATATTAATAAGTAGACCCCTTTCAGAACTCTCTCAAGCCATCACAGCTATGAACGATGATCTGCTACAAATACAACTCTGGGCAGAGCAAAATAAACTAAGTCTAAATCCGGCGAAATGTAAAACATTGTCAATTTACAGAACGAAATTAGATACGACTCAGCTCCCTGATATCATATTAGGAGATACCATCATAAATTATGTCCAAAAAGCAAGAAATCTGGGCCTTGTTTTTAACGAAACGCTTACTTGGGATGATCATGTTAATGCGACTACTGGCAAAGTTTACGCTGCTATTCGCCTTCTATGGGCCACGAAAAACTTTCTTTCCATAGAAACTAAAACCTTACTCGCAAAAACCCTACTCTTACCTATTTTACTGTATGGTTGCGAAGTATATTGTAACACTGATTCCAATACCAAAAGAAAACTAAATGTCATATTCAACAATATAGCTCGATACATATATAACCTTGGACGTTACGACCACGTATCGGAACACTCAGTTAAAATCTTTGGCTGTTCCTTTGAAAAATATTTACAATTTAAAGCATTATGCCTTATTCATCAGGTCATGCGAACGGGTCAGCCAGACTATCTTTATAGTAAATTGGAGTTTCCTATTTCACAAAGATCATATGCATTAATTCAACCAAGATACTCTTGCTTGACATCAGAACGCACTTTTTTTGTTTATACCACCCGTCAATGGAATTCTCTGCCAATTGAAATAAAAAGAATTGAAAACTGCACATCCTTCAGAACTTCCCTCCTCAGACACCTCTCTTTAATTTAATTGCCCCTTAAACATTCGCATAATATTAAAGTATATGTAGCTAACTAATTTTAAATTACATATGTATGTTACATTTTAAACTCTTGCTATAAACATCACATTTTATGTATAAATTTAAATTTTGATTTCTTAAGCCTTGCACTACTAGTATAATATATTTTATTATGAAATAAACTAAACTAAACTAAACTAAACTTGGTCTTAGTGCTATAAACATTATTCTCAAGATTTTCGATAGCATGCTGAACGCAGCTTTGGCTTTCCCGTATCTTTTGTCTATATTGAGTTCAGTACCACGTGTCGGCCGAGACTATGCTTCCTAAGCATAGAAGGTTATCAACCTTTTCAGCCTGCTGTACAGTAATGCTTACTTGAGCGGTGCAAGTTGTAACGCTGAGTGCCTTTGTCTTGGTCGTATTAATCCTCAACGCTGCTATCTTTGCTTTGACTTCCAGACTATGGACTATTTGGTAACCAAATGCCATCAGTGTAGTTCAAATGTTTAAGTTAAGATGTCATTGACCACTTTATGCTGCTGTTATTTACTGTCGAAGCTGCACGAAGAACATCACTAATTACAACCAAAAATAGAATTGATGAAAATATGCAGTCTTGTCTTACCCCACTTTGTACTTCAAAGTCATCATACACCAAACTATTACTCAAGACGTTGCACTTAGCAACCTCATACGTTGCCTTAATAATAGCTATACATTTCTCACAGATACTTCTCCTGTGCAGGGCACACCAGATGAATTGCCGATTTACATTGTCGAATGCTTTCTCGATGTCTATAAATAGCAGATGAAGCGGAGGCCTGAATTACGAATTACGATCGTTCAAACATGTCCAAAATAGTGATTGCAGAAACCCTCTGAATTTGGTCGCAAGTCTGAATTCTCTGATTTTTTCTGGGTTCCAGGTCAGACGGGGATCTTGCGGAATAAGACCTCGGATGAGATTGATAAGCAAGGCTCAGAGGAATAACACCCAGGACCTGCACCTGTGCTGGGTGTTACTGTGCCCTAGGTAAGGGCTTCTACTGACGATGACTTACTTACTTAGGTGGCGCTACGGTCCGGGTTGAACTTAGGCGTCAACCTACAAACGTCTTCAGCCAGCTTAGTTACGAACCAGCGGCTTGACGTCGACCTCCACTGCGCCGTCCATCCAGGGTGGATTCGAAGATTTTCCAGACTAAAACGTTTGGATCCATCCGCTCTACATGACCTAGCCATCTTAGTCGCTGGATGTGAACTCTTCTGGCTTAGTCGATGCCGTTATATATGCCGTATAGTTTGGCATTGTACCTTCTCCTCTACTCGCCGTCTACACAGACGGAGAAGAACTTTTCTCTCAAAGTAATCAAGGGCATCCTCATACGATTTTGACAAACCCCATTCCTCTGCACCATGCAGCAGCCCATAGAAAAGGCGTTGGCGAGAGTAAGTCTGCGTTTGATCTCCTCACTGATGTCATTTGCGGAGCTCACCATAAAGCTTAGGTTGGCAGAGTTCTTTATTTCCTCAAAAATATATCCCTCTATTGTGGCGTTGGGTTCAAGATGCCGAGGTTGAAGACAACATATATTTGCTGCCTTGATCTCAATACTCGCAAATGCCCCACTGACGGCTGAGTTCTTCCGACATGTCAATGTCATCGGCGTAAGCGAGTAGCTGTACAGAGTTGTAAAATATTGTACCTCCGGTGTTGGCTTGTGAGTTTCACGTATTATGTTAAAGAAATCGCATGATAGTGCGTCATCTTGTCTTAGACCTTTCCTGACATCGAACGGTTTGGCTGTATTCTTTCCGATTTTGATGGAGCAGCGAGAGTTCTCCATCGTCATCCTGTACAAACGTATAAGCTTGGCAGAGATGCCGAGACTAGACATGTCTCTGTATAACTCGTCTCTATACACGCTATTATGGGTAACTTTGAATTGAATTGAAGAGGTGATGCATATCGATTTTACCTATGTATGTATATATTCATGGGTTTTTCCTAGATCTGCCGTACCGTGAATATTTGGTCAATCTGGGACTCTCTCGACCTAAAATCGCATTGATAAGGACCTATCGGATTGTGGACGATCGGTTTTGGGCGTTCACCTAATACGGCAAACAGGGTTTTATATGCGATGTTGAGAAGACGTATACCTCTGTAAATGGCTCAGTTCATAGGGTATCATTTCTTCAGGATCTGGAAAACGATGTTGAGGTTTCATTCTCCGGGCATACTTTCGTCCAACCAGATTTTACAGGTGAGCTGGTGCATGCTCCTTACCAACTCATCTACTCCTGTATTGAAAAGTTCGGCGGCAAGGACGTCATCTGCAACATCTTTCTTGGATTTAAGAATAGATATTGCTATCCTCACTTAATTCTGATCGGCTTGCCGGTAACCTTGACTATCATCCTCGCTGCTGAATGACTCATTCTGCCTGACAACCAAATATTGGTCATCGTCGCCGTTTAGGTGTCACCTACTCTAATTTGTAATGAGTCTGAATTCTAACCCACAAATTCTTTTCTTTTTAATTTAGCTTTCTCAAATAAATCCTAAGCTATTTTTCGCATTTGGTTTAATCTAAATTTTAATTCTAAGCTGTAATCGCCTATGTTATAATTTGGTTTTATTGTCTTACTATATACTGCCACACTATATAAAACCTCCATCCTGTTAAACATTTTTACCACAACGCCAGTTGAATGTGGTCTACAGTTCATGAACTGTTTGTCTTATCTTCCCAGCTTATGTATGACGTTATTGTGATAACGTGAAGCTTGGTTTATGGTGGTACACTTCCGTCGGAAATATTTGTAGCAGACTATATACCGTATTCTGATTTGACCGATGCAAGATTGCTATGGACCGTGGAGGCGGAATTTTAATTACTATTCGATCCAGCCTATCTTATAAGCAAGTATCATTGCCAATTATTGAAGTAGACCAATTATGCATTTTATTTTAATGTAAATTCTGATTCCCAACTAATAATGATTGCTAGTTATGTTCCGTCAAATAGTGTTGAAAGTACTTATTTCAAACACATAGATAATATTGATTAATATGTTCATCCCTACGAATTGTTATATAGATTATGAACTTAATTGTGTAGATTTTTTATATTCCTTAAGCCTTTCGCAATTTAACACTATGTATAATTCATTAAAGAGATTATTAAATCTTTTATTCGTTTGTGTAAAAGAATTAAAAGTAAAATCAAATTTTGCTTCTTGTGAACTACTTAATACTCGTAACTCGATCAATCACAAGCAAACTGAGTTCGAATTAGAATTCTATTCTATTCTGAATCCGGTTAATATTACTAGTAATCCTAGATATTTTAATTTCTTTAAAGCAAATTGTACTGGTCTAAATAATTGGATTATTTCCTTCGATTGGAAGGGAGAATTTTATACCCTAAGTCTCAGTGAGATGTATGCTCGTTTTAAAGCTATTATTAACTCTGGATTTGTTGAAATGTGTGCCTAGTATGCAGATGTACTTCTTTTTTTCCCCAATTTAGTAAATACATCTGTCTTAGAAAAAGACACCTAATATTTTTTTTTACTATTACAATTTTGGGACTTAATTTGATGAATCTCTGCCACGTTGCCGGCGCATTGTGTAACCCGAAAGGCATTTGTTTGAATTGGAAGAGACTCCTATTCGGGACCGTAAAGGCTGTGAGCGGGCGTGATCCCTCTTCCAGTGAGATCTGCCAATAAGCCGACTTGATGTCAAACAAAGACAAGTATTTCGCGTCGCGAAGTTTGTCCAAAGTAGACGAAATATACGGAAGTGGATAAGCATCCCTATCTGTGACCCTATTCAATTTCCTATAGTCCACGCAGAACCTATATGACCCGTCCTTCTTCTTGATAAGAACTATTGGAGATGCCCACGGGCTACTTGACTTCTCTATCACCCCCGCATCGAGCATCTATTTAAGTTCCTTATCAATATGTTCCTGCTTCGCAGGAGAAACCGGGTAATACCTCTGTTTTATAGGTTCTGCGGACGTTCTAATCGTGTGTTCTGCCAATGTCGTACACCCTAAGCCCTCTGACATCTTGTAAAAAATCCTCATTACTAGAGTTTCCCGCTCCCGGGCTTCAGATCCGTCCAACTCTGACTTCTCTGTAAGCGCGGTAACCGAAGCCACCAACTCCTGGCTCGAAAATTCCCACACGTTAGATCTCAAATCCGGGACGATTCCCGCGAGTGCCCAAAAATCTGCCCACAAGATCATTACATGCGGAAGAGGTGGAATGACAAGGCATTCCAGAAACACTGACTTATCCTTTACGACAATTGGTAGAGACACTACCCCCAAAACTTCTACTGCCGCACCATCGGCTAACGCTACTGATTCTACTCTATTTTTTCCTAAACCTAACCCTAAACCTTTCAGGATATTCCATCCTTCCCTACATACGATGGTGCGCTATGCCCCCGAATCTAATAAACCTAACATCTTTGTACCATAAACACTAATCCCTAAATATGGACGTCTATCTTCTCCGTTTGCCACCAAAGTTAAACCTAACCGAACTTTTACCGAAGCCAACTGGTCGCCCAGCAGGCGACCTATCTAATTTCGACGACGCTCTTGTCCTGCCGACCCAAGAGCGCGAGGAGCGTTTCCCGAACACCGTCGGCACTCTCTCCTCGAAACACCTACTGCCCCACAACCAAAACAACGCCTACGAGCGGAACAAGAATTGGCGAAATGACCAACTTCCCCACACTTGAAACAACGACTGGGCCTAACTGGTTGCCCGTTCCTACTAACGACCGCAACCGTTTGCTCCTGAACCGCTGCCGTATGTTCCTGAATCGCAACATACGCCAGGTCAGGCTCTAAAAGATTTCTAGTACGACTACTAGGAAGGGGGTAAAAGACTCGACGTTCGACCGGACGACTTCCAACTTCCTACCCAACGCAACCAGATCATCGACCGATTTGGGATCGGCTAGACCGAGCTGCGTCTGGTAGAAAGGCGCAAGATTTCTTTGCAGTATTGACAGCTTCCGCTGTTCAGATAAGGGTTCCAACAACCTCTTAAAAAGACTTCGCATCGTAGCGACGTACACACCGATGGACTCTTCCTTGCCCTGTGTACGCCACCTGATCTCGTCCATCAAGAGATCGTCATAATTTGGGGGTAAGAATTCAAGTTTAAGCTCCCTAACCAAGCCTGCCCAACCATCAACAGCATCCCTAACCGACCGAAACCAGATAAGTGCCTTCCCAGAAAAAAGATCGACCACGGACTTAAAGAGGCGGGCTTCCGAAACGCCCCGCGCCTCCCTAAGTTCCTCGACACGTTCAAGAAAAGAGTTCACTGATGAGCCACACCGCTCAACTATCTGAACATACTGTTCAGGTCGCACTTCCAAGCTGGGCTCGCCTGTCGCCACCCTTCCGCTTGAAGTGGGTATAGGGGACGGCAGTCGAGGCACCGCCTTCGAAGTACTCGACTTTTCCTGTTCAGGAACCTCGCGTTCCTCGCATTCCTCCTCCGACAAGCTACTCAATAGAATCAACAACTCATTCCTGGGTTCCTTGATTTCCGCAGCTTCCTCTTCCGTTTCTGCCTGTGCCCTACCTAAGCGCCCTAATGTAAAATCCACCTTTGTCAGAATCTTCAAGTACTCCGACGACTTCGGATTACTTGGAGGATTCTTTAGAAGGGTTTTAACTTCCAAAATCTTTACCTTAACAGCATCTATATCTTCCTGTCAAGAAAAAGGGTACTCCACCTCGATATTCAGCGAGCCCCTGCGCGAAAGGTTTCGAGCCGACCTCAACGACTTCCTCATGTCGTCGACGCTCTTCACCGGAAGACCACGGACTTGCATCTCGTATGCCAACTCGTCCTGTGACAGCCGATTAATCTCCATTGTATTACGAAAAAAACAAAAGCAAATGAAACCCGAAAGTAATGAAGCAAAGAGCAAAAAAAGCCGAAAACAAGCAACACCAACGAATAAAAAAAACAAAGGAACCAAAATACGGAATCAAAATAACAAAAAGAAAAAAAAAACTTCACCAGCAAAAAAATATTGTTTGACTAACCGTAAAAAAAATCAAAGAAGATCCCAAAAATAAAATAAAATAAAATAAAACCAGTAAAAAGAAATCAAAAATATAGCAAGTAAAAATAAAAAAGGCTACGAAAAATTCTGTGACACACTGTGATTCCCTAGTAAGGAGAATCACAAAAATAAGGTCCGATATGTCACAGCCGAAAACGAAATCCGAAATAACATACACGGAAGTATGTATATAAATAAAAGCAATAACCCGATATGATGTATAACGTATGTATATGAAAAAAATAAAAGTAAAAACACCTTACTTGAAAATTCCAATTCCTTCTCTGTCCACAACAAAATTCTCAGGTACGGCGTATAAATGTCGCTAATTCCCACGATGTATGTAATGTGTATCCACCCAAAGATTTCCTATACCTTTCACTGCACTGGGAAAAGAGAGAAAAAAACAAAGTAAAATGGATCTCAAAGGAAAAAAAACAACACTTCCCTGACACTACAAAAGCACACGCACTAAACTACCGCCCCACGTTGGGCGGCAATTTGTTGCACTTTTATGGGGAGGGAAAATTACACCGCCGGTAAATGAAAACAAAAGTAGCCGACTTGCTACACTTACTTAATAAAAAAAAAAAAAAAAAAGAAATGAAGGGTGGATGTCAAAAAGAAAGGGCGAAGAAGAGAAAAAGTGCAACAATACAGCACGTTGAGTGCTGTTCGCTCAGCGGCCGCTCAGCTGGGGTGGGTTCGATTTGGAAATCGAGGCAATGGGGAAGACAAAAAAAATATTACGAAACCTTTTGGGGTGGTTTTGAGGAATGGTGGGGAACGCACTAGTGCTGAAAGAAAATAACAAATATTTAAATGAATCAATAATTTCTACCACGTTATAAATGCGAGAGGAAAGAAACAACAACAAAAGGTTATTTACGGGGGGATCAGAAAAAAAACCTCTTAGAGGAAAAAAGATCCCCAGGAAAACAAGAGAAAAATACCGCCGTAGGAATGGTCCGCTACGGCAAGTCCCGAACAAATCAACCGAAATAAACTACGGGTTGTCCCGCTTTCACCGGGAAATATATATAAAAAAAACTGAGTCGAATCCTACCGGATTTCACAAAAGCAAATCAAAACAATTACTAACCGAAACGCGCACTATTTTCAATTTAAAAAAAAGACAATTAAAGCAACAACTTATCTGTCATACACTGTCCGTGCCTCCACTGCTCACTCAGACCAACAGTACGGGTCCATTGTGCCCAATCATTTAACCCTGGAAACGCTGTAAAGAAAATCCGCCGTTAGAACCACCCAGAAAGTGATATGAATCTCAGGAGGTCCGCTAGCTCAACACTACCCAAGTCCTCTAGCTCCGAGAAGAAGTAACTACCAAGAGTCCTCGTTCTTCTGACGGATAGGGCAGGACAGTCACACAACAGGTGACGAACAGATTCAATTTCTTCTTCGTCCCTGTAGCTTCTGCAATAGTCATTATGCAGCACACCGAGTCGTTCCGCGTGAACGCCAATGGCACAATGTCCGGTAATTATACCAGAAATGGCCCGTGCGTTATAACGACTAAATTTTACCAGAGAGGTTGATCTCTTCTTGCTGCAGGCCGGCCATAGCGCCCTGGCCGTAGCGCATGTTTCCAGATGAACCCAGCGTCTGTTTGCTCGACCGGTGGCTTCATCCTCTATTTTTTTCCGCAAGGAGCTGATCGGGATTGCTACAGAGGGGAGGGCCCGCGATAAGTGCAGCGCCGACCCTTTGCTAGCAAGCTCGTCAGCCCTTTCGTTACCTTCGATATCCATATGCCCTGGTACCCAGCAGAGGGTCACCTCATTGGCCCTGGATATCTCGTTTAAAAGTGATTTACAGCTTCTCACGAGCCTCGACCTAACTACGACAGAGTCCAGAGCCTTAACGCCTGCCTGGCTGTCTATATAGACAGTGATCGTTTTGCCAACGATATTACTCTCGCGTATAATTTCCGCAGCCTGTATAATGTCTGCGACCTCGGCCTGGAAGACGCTGCAGTCGTCGTTTATTCTAAAGGAGCGGTTTATTCCTAGGGCCTCACAATAAACTCCGGCTCCCGTGCCAACGTCCATCTTAGAACCGTCGGTATAGAGAGCCAACTCCTTTTCTTCATGGTTCTACGATTCTTCCAGTATATTCTATCGGGAATTCTTGTAGTGAATCTCTTTTCGAATGCTAGCGTCGGATTCATGTGATCAGTTCCCGTCAATCCGCTGGTGATCCCCCATCGGGACAGAATGGAGGCATGGCCGTAAATGCTTGATGACCACAACCGGCCTTCTCTCAGTCTTACAGCGGTTTTAGCCGCCAAACTGTTGCAGTATATGTCAAGCGGAATGAAACTAAGCATGGTTTCCATTGCCGCCGTTGGTGTTGTTCTGGATTTTGGTGAGGTTTGAAAGCAGGTATTGCCTCTCAAGTGCCGTCCACCATACTAGTGAGCCATATGTGAGAATGGGTCTTACAACCGCCGTGTATATCCAGTACACCACAGCCGGTTTGCAGCCCCACGTATTGCTGAAAGCCTTTTTGCAGGAGTTGAAAGCTACGCTTGCTTTTTTAAGTTTCAAGCTCTATCTTTAGGTCTTCGGATTGTTCGATGCAGTCCTTAATAAGCAAGAATGATCCGCCTCTCGCTTTTCCCGAAGGGTGACAAGCGTGGTCATCATTATATCCTTTTATTTTTAAATGCGATTCCTTTTTTACGTGGGTTTCAGAAATCAAGCAAATATCAATATCTTTTTCACGCATGAATATTTCCAATTCGTCGAGTTTTTGCAAAAGTCCGTTCGCATTCCAAGTACATATTTTTAACATTCGTTTGTCATTCATATTCTAGTTGAAGTACGCGTTTTCTGTGAATTATTTTCAAGCTTAACCAGCCTATCAAGAATAATTTTATTTATTTTCCTTTGTTCTTCGAATTTTTCGAGAATAACCGACAAAACATGAGAGACAGGGTCCGTCGAAATTTCAACGTTTTTTGGTTTTTCGGATACCGCGGCCTGAGCGTAAGTCTGCACTCCTGCTGTCCGAGGGCCATTACCTGGCGGCTTTTTCGATGTTAGCTTTTCAGTACCGTTTCTTTTAAGAACTGAGGTCGAGGACTTTTCTGTTGTCACTCTTTCCCTCACCGTTTTGCGCTCTGAACCCGGTAGTTTTAGTTTAGCTAGTTTCTGCTGTGCATTCTTACGCTTTGGCTTAGTTTGCAGCTTAGATTTTGCATTTAGGGGCTTAAGGAGCACATCTCTCCGTTTTTGAAACTCCCTAGCTACTTCACAGCCTCTATAATTTGCCGGGTGCTTTCCCTTACAATTAGCATATGTTGCAGAGGTTTGTTTATTTACTCCACAGACTTGGGAGAGGTGATTTCCGGCGCATTTCACACATCGCAGTTCTTTTTTGCAGTACATTTGCGTATGGCTAAATCCTTGGCAACGTTTGCACTGCGGAATCATCCTTAAATTTCTACGCATGAACTCGATTTTGACCACGATATTTAGTATAGCTCTAATTCGGTAGATATCGTCGATATTATCCGATTTATCGAAGGTAAGCATAAAAAGCGGAAGTCCACGCCTTACCAAGACGTCTTTATCTATTTCCGTTTGTTGCTTCTCCTTCTTGATGATATTAACGGCATCAAGAATTTTGAAGCCTTTGGCTTGAAGGTCCGTCATAACCTCTTTTTTGGTGCATGAGGGGTGGAGTCCCCTTGCAACGACACGATGTGGCCTTTCTGACTTGATTTCGAAAGTATACCACTGAATTTTTTCGGTATTTAGCTTTTGGGACACAGCTCGGTAGTCATTGTAGTCATCGACGTTGATCTTCCACGCATTATTCCTCAGAGATGTAACCTTATACTTGGATGTTATTATTCCTTTAAGGAGGCTTTGCAACTTATTGTATTTCGTTATCCCGACGATGTTTATTGGTGGGGGTGGACGAAGTTGCGCTCGACGTTGCTTTTCTTGCGGTTCTTTGTGATTTTCTTCTTTCACGGGCTCGACTTCGGGCGATGAACCGGCTCTCCGTTTTTTACTAGGTCTTTTCTTGGGGACCCGATACGTTTCGCGTGCTAGCTCTTCTTCGTCTGTGTGATATTCCACACTAGCTAAGCGTGCTGGGGTACATTCGCGTTTTCTCTCGAAATGCGTGTTCTTTAGGACCTTATTCTCTTCTTTTAATAAGTCTATCTCTTTCTTAAGATCTTGATAGAGTAGATCCATTTGGTTAAGCTTGATTCGGAGTGTTTTATTTTCTTCCTCAAGACTTTTATATTTCGCTGAGTCCTGAATTTCGCGCACTGGCGCTTCCGGTGGGCTTCTTTTCCCGGAGTTATTCGATCTTGGTGGAGGAGATCGACATACCCTTGTACTTTTTAAGAAGGGAATTATTAATTGCAATAACTGGCTCTCCCCAGAATCCGTAGAGCCGACCTCCGAAGAGGGTGGATTTTGCAGTGAACCTGGGCTGCCACCTGGGGTAATTAATCGTTTTGTTTTGTTCATTGCATTTTGTGTATACGCTACGCTCGGTATACGGAGGGTGGATTTAGTCGCCTCTTACGACAGGCATGCCTACCTCGGGTATATTCTAACCCCTACCCGAAGGGGGTATCTAAATGGAGAGACTTGTTGGTTGAAGCCCAGGTTCACCCCGAACTGTAGCTCCACCTAAGTAAGTAAGTAAGAAGTAAGAAACAAGTTCAGAGTGTTCGCAGACTGACTTTCAATGTCCGTTATACGTGTAGGCTCATTTACAAGCTGACTCCAATTGTTTATCTCAGCGAAAAGTTCAACATACCTTCCTTCGGGTGTTGTCTGGCTAGAATGTCGAAGCCAATCCGAATTGTGTATTGAAATCGCCCGCAATGACGATTTCAATATGAGGATACAGGGAGACAATTCGTGTGATGGAATCCGACAGTGCATCAAACTCGTTAAAAGTTGAGTTGCTATCCGCACTAGGGCTTCTGTAAATAAAGCAGTAGCGAATTATTTGCTTACGGACGGTGAATTTTAGCCATTTGAAATTAAATTCCGGATTGGAATAGTGGCCATACTGTGGTGGAACTTGGTAAGCTATATCACTATGGACGTAAATGGCGAGGTCGCGATCGGGAAAGAATAATGGCACTAAGCTTTATCCAGGCAGCTTCAAATCGGATGATTCTTCAACTACCTGTGTTTCACTAAGTGCCAAAACAGCTGGTTTATAGGAGTGAGCGTGGGAATACAAGTCAAAGAAATTCGTTCTAAGCCCACGAATGCTGGTAAAATCAACTCTAAATTGCGTCCTCATTACAACATAAAAACACAAAAAGACACAACTCTGACGTTACTAAGCGTAGCCGCGAAGTGTGGATCCAAAGATTGGTTTCTCAAAGTAAACTATCACCGGTGCTATGTCCAAACGACAGTCAGCAGTGGTCCGCTATTCCGCTATACATCAGATGTTACGTTCTCTCAATCATCGGAACTGAAAGCATGTAAGGAACATGCGGCAGTGGGAGAGATGGGAGCCCAGTATTTTTTTTTTTTTTTGTCACTGCACTGATGCTTTATTAGGCGCGCGCGATCGAGAAATTTAGTTTGTTAGAGGATTGATTTTTTTTTGTTTTTGTTAATTTATTTATATCTATTTTATTTTTTTTTTTTTTGAGGAGTGGGCAGATGCAAATGGTTTATTGTTTTTTTTTTCTTTTTTTTTAATTAGATTAGATTTAGGTTTGGTTGCGGAAGGAACCGCGGATTCGGAATCGCGTGCGAACAGGACGCCAGACAATACGGCACTCAATGTATGTAGCTGCTATAACAACAATAACAACAACAAAAAAACGATTAATATCTGGTAACGGGATAACAAGGCAGAGAACAAGGCTACTTTTCGGCCACTCGAGCTCTAACAGTAAAAGCGTGTACAAGAAAAAATTTCCTCAATCAATTAAAAAAAAATTAGAAAAAGAAATCTCACCTTAAGTATAATGCCCACACTCTCTCTTACCATTCCACCTGACTTTTGTGGCAATTTTTTTCCAGACTTCGTTCTTCTTGCCGACGTTCTTGTAGTCCTCGTGTTGGTGATTATAAATTTGTTCTTCTCCAGCCACTGAACTGAAGATAGCAATTGGAGTACCTTGAGCTTTCGCTCCAGCACGTTTGGTGCGTTCACCACCTTAGACAGTTGTTTGTACTTACTTATGTCCTGTATCCCCTTGTGGGTCCTAGGGCCTCTACTACGCCTACGCGCCATCGTGTACGGTTTCTGGCAATGTGTCTGAGTTCTCCCCAACTTTTCCCTAACTGTCGTGCCTCCTTCTCGACCGTTCTGCGCCATGTTTTCCGCGCACCGCCAGGTCTTCTGCCATCCTGAGTTAGAGGGTTCCATTGCATAGCATGGTTTGCTATGGAGCTGTCACCCTTTCGGAACGTGTGACCAATCCACTGCCACTTCCGCCGTTGGATAGTTGTGCCTATTGGTTCCTGACCCGTTCTCTCGTAAAGGTGTTCGTTAGAGATAGAAAGGAAATGGCAATTCAGCAGACTATAGGCCAATCGCAATTTTACCATTCCTCTCAAAGGTATTCGAGAAAGCGGTGTTAAAGCAGATTCAAAAGTTTTTAGATATTAATAATCTTCTTAACGGTGCTCAGTCAGGCTTTAGATCAAACCGAAGTTGCAAGACGGTGCTCTTATATATTGTTGATGAATTACGAAAAGCCATAGATAGGAAAGAGGTCAGCTTTCTCACTCTTCTCGATTTTTCGAAGGCATTCGACACAGTTGATAACTCGATATTATGCTCCAAGCTAATGAACAATTTTCGTTTTTCGTCAACTACATCCAAACTATTCCAGTCGTATCTAACTGGAAGACATCAGTGTGTTGTTATCGGAGAAAAGACTTCTAGCCTACTTCCTGTTTGCTGTGGAGTACCACAGGGCTCAATTTTGGGTCCTATTTTCTTCGTCCTCTATATTAATGATCTCCCACAGACTGTAAGGTATTCATCTGTCAAAATGTTTGCCGATGATGTACAAATATTAATAAGTAGACCCCTTTCAGAACTCTCTCAAGCCATCACAGCTATGAACGATGATCTGCTACAAATACAACTCTGGGCAGAGCAAAATAAACTAAGTCTAAATCCGGCGAAATGTAAAACATTGTCAATTTACAGAACGAAATTAGATACGACTCAGCTCCCTGATATCATATTAGGAGATACCATCATAAATTATGTCCAAAAAGCAAGAAATCTGGGCCTTGTTTTTAACGAAACGCTTACTTGGGATGATCATGTTAATGCGACTACTGGCAAAGTTTACGCTGCTATTCGCCTTCTATGGGCCACGAAAAACTTTCTTTCCATAGAAACTAAAACCTTACTCGCAAAAACCCTACTCTTACCTATTTTACTGTATGGTTGCGAAGTATATTGTAACACTGATTCCAATACCAAAAGAAAACTAAATGTCATATTCAACAATATAGCTCGATACATATATAACCTTGGACGTTACGACCACGTATCGGAACACTCAGTTAAAATCTTTGGCTGTTCCTTTGAAAAATATTTACAATTTAAAGCATTATGCCTTATTCATCAGGTCATGCGAACGGGTCAGCCAGACTATCTTTATAGTAAATTGGAGTTTCCTATTTCACAAAGATCATATGCATTAATTCAACCAAGATACTCTTGCTTGACATCAGAACGCACTTTTTTTGTTTATACCACCCGTCAATGGAATTCTCTGCCAATTGAAATAAAAAGAATTGAAAACTGCACATCCTTCAGAACTTCCCTCCTCAGACACCTCTCTTTAATTTAATTGCCCCTTAAACATTCGCATAATATTAAAGTATATGTAGCTAACTAATTTTAAATTACATATGTATGTTACATTTTAAACTCTTGCTATAAACATCACATTTTATGTATAAATTTAAATTTTGATTTCTTAAGCCTTGCACTACTAGTATAATATATTTTATTATGAAATAAACTAAACTAAACTAAACTAAACTTGGTCTTAGTGCTATAAACATTATTCTCAAGATTTTCGATAGCATGCTGAACGCAGCTTTGGCTTTCCCGTATCTTTTGTCTATATTGAGTTCAGTACCACGTGTCGGCCGAGACTATGCTTCCTAAGCATAGAAGGTTATCAACCTTTTCAGCCTGCTGTACAGTAATGCTTACTTGAGCGGTGCAAGTTGTAACGCTGAGTGCCTTTGTCTTGGTCGTATTAATCCTCAACGCTGCTATCTTTGCTTTGACTTCCAGACTATGGACTATTTGGTAACCAAATGCCATCAGTGTAGTTCAAATGTTTAAGTTAAGATGTCATTGACCACTTTATGCTGCTGTTATTTACTGTCGAAGCTGCACGAAGAACATCACTAATTACAACCAAAAATAGAATTGATGAAAATATGCAGTCTTGTCTTACCCCACTTTGTACTTCAAAGTCATCATACACCAAACTATTACTCAAGACGTTGCACTTAGCAACCTCATACGTTGCCTTAATAATAGCTATACATTTCTCACAGATACTTCTCCTGTGCAGGGCACACCAGATGAATTGCCGATTTACATTGTCGAATGCTTTCTCGATGTCTATAAATAGCAGATGAAGCGGAGGCCTGAATTACGAATTACGATCGTTCAAACATGTCCAAAATAGTGATTGCAGAAACCCTCTGAATTTGGTCGCAAGTCTGAATTCTCTGATTTTTTCTGGGTTCCAGGTCAGACGGGGATCTTGCGGAATAAGACCTCGGATGAGATTGATAAGCAAGGCTCAGAGGAATAACACCCAGGACCTGCACCTGTGCTGGGTGTTACTGTGCCCTAGGTAAGGGCTTCTACTGACGATGACTTACTTACTTAGGTGGCGCTACGGTCCGGGTTGAACTTAGGCGTCAACCTACAAACGTCTTCAGCCAGCTTAGTTACGAACCAGCGGCTTGACGTCGACCTCCACTGCGCCGTCCATCCAGGGTGGATTCGAAGATTTTCCAGACTAAAACGTTTGGATCCATCCGCTCTACATGACCTAGCCATCTTAGTCGCTGGATGTGAACTCTTCTGGCTTAGTCGATGCCGTTATATATGCCGTATAGTTTGGCATTGTACCTTCTCCTCTACTCGCCGTCTACACAGACGGAGAAGAACTTTTCTCTCAAAGTAATCAAGGGCATCCTCATACGATTTTGACAAACCCCATTCCTCTGCACCATGCAGCAGCCCATAGAAAAGGCGTTGGCGAGAGTAAGTCTGCGTTTGATCTCCTCACTGATGTCATTTGCGGAGCTCACCATAAAGCTTAGGTTGGCAGAGTTCTTTATTTCCTCAAAAATATATCCCTCTATTGTGGCGTTGGGTTCAAGATGCCGAGGTTGAAGACAACATATATTTGCTGCCTTGATCTCAATACTCGCAAATGCCCCACTGACCGCTGAGTTCTTCCGACATGTCAATGTCATCGGCGTAAGCGAGTAGCTGTACAGAGTTGTAAAATATTGTACCTCCGGTGTTGGCTTGTGAGTTTCACGTATTATGTTAAAGAAATCGCATGATAGTGCGTCATCTTGTCTTAGACCTTTCCTGACATCGAACGGTTTGGCTGTATTCTTTCCGATTTTGATGGAGCAGCGAGAGTTCTCCATCATCATCCTGTACAAACGTATAAGCTTGGCAGAGATGCCGAGACTAGACATGTCTCTGTATAACTCGTCTCTATACACGCTATTATGGGTAACTTTGAATTGAATTGAAGAGGTGATGCATATCGATTTTACCTATGTATGTATATATTCATGGGTTTTTCCTAGATCTGCCGTACCGTGAATATTTGGTCAATGGGGGACTCTCTCGACCTAAAATCGCATTGATAAGGACCTATCGGATTGTGGACGATCGGTTTTGGGCGTTCACATAATACGGCAAACAGGGTTTTATATGCGATGTTGAGAAGACGTATACCTCTGTAAATGGCTCAGTTCATAGGGTATCATTTCTTCAGGATCTGGAAAACGATGTTGAGGTTTCATTCTCCGGGCATACTTTCGTCCAACCAGATTTTACAGGTGAGCTGGTGCATGCTCCTTACCAACTCATCTACTCCTGTATTGAAAAGTTCGGCGGTAAGGACGTCATCTGCAACATCTTTCTTGGATTTAAGAATAGATATTGCTATCCTCACTTAATTCTGATCGGCTTGCCGGTAACCTTGACTATCATCCTCGCTGCTGAATGACTCATTCTGCCTGACAACCAAATATTGGTCATCGTCGCCGTTTAGGTGTCACCTACTCTAATTTGTAATGAGTCTGAATTCTAACCCACAAATTCTTTTCTTTTTAATTTAGCTTTCTCAAATAAATCCTATATATATTTGTAGCAGACTATATACCGTATTCTGATTTGACCGATGCAAGATTGCTATGGACCGTGGAGGCGGAATTTTAATTACTATTCGATCCAGCCTATCTTATAAGCAAGTATCATTGCCAATTATTGAAGTAGACCAATTATGCATTTTATTTTAATGTAAATTCTGATTCCCAACTAATAATGATTGCTAGTTATGTTCCGTCAAATAGTGTTGAAAGTACTTATTTCAAACACATAGATAATATTGATTAATATGTTCATCCCTACGAATTGTTATATAGATTATGAACTTAATTGTGTAGATTTTTTATATTCCTTAAGCCTTTCGCAATTTAACACTATGTATAATTCATTAAAGAGATTATTAAATCTTTTATTCGTTTGTGTAAAAGAATTAAAAGTAAAATCAAATTTTGCTTCTTGTGAACTACTTAATACTCGTAACTCGATCAATCACAAGCAAACTGAGTTCGAATTAGAATTCTATTCTATTCTGAATCCGGTTAATATTACTAGTAATCCTAGATATTTTAATTTCTTTAAAGCAAATTGTACTGGTCTAAATAATTGGATTATTTCCTTCGATTGGAAGGGAGAATTTTATACCCTAAGTCTCAGTGAGATGTATGCTCGTTTTAAAGCTATTATTAACTCTGGATTTGTTGAAATGTGTGCCTAGTATGCAGATGTACTTCTTTTTTTCCCCAATTTAGTAAATACATCTGTCTTAGAAAAAGACACCTAATATTTTTTTTTACTATTACAATTTTGGGACTTAATTTGATGAATCTCTGCCACGTTGCCGGCGCATTGTGTAACCCGAAAGGCATTTGTTTGAATTGGAAGAGACTCCTATTCGGGACCGTAAAGGCTGTGAGCGGGCGTGATCCCTCTTCCAGTGAGATCTGCCAATAAGCCGACTTGATGTCAAACAAAGACAAGTATTTCGCGTCGCGAAGTTTGTCCAAAGTAGACGAAATATACGGAAGTGGATAAGCATCCCTATCTGTGACCCTATTCAATTTCCTATAGTCCACGCAGAACCTATATGACCCGTCCTTCTTCTTGATAAGAACTATTGGAGATGCCCACGGGCTACTTGACTTCTCTATCACCCCCGCATCGAGCATCTATTTAAGTTCCTTATCAATATGTTCCTGCTTCGCAGGAGAAACCGGGTAATACCTCTGTTTTATAGGTTCTGCGGACGTTCTAATCGTGTGTTCTGCCAATGTCGTACACCCTAAGCCCTCTGACATCTTGTAAAAAATCCTCATTACTAGAGTTTCCCGCTCCCGGGCTTCAGATCCGTCCAACTCTGACTTCTCTGTAAGCGCGGTAACCGAAGCCACCAACTCCTGGCTCGAAAATTCCCACACGTTAGATCTCAAATCCGGGACGATTCCCGCGAGTGCCCAAAAATCTGCCCACAAGATCATTACATGCGGAAGAGGTGGAATGACAAGGCATTCCAGAAACACTGACTTATCCTTTACGACAATTGGTAGAGACACTACCCCCAAAACTTCTACTGCCGCACCATCGGCTAACGCTACTGATTCTACTCTATTTTTTCCTAAACCTAACCCTAAACCTTTCAGGATATTCCATCCTTCCCTACATACGATGGTGCGCTATGCCCCCGAATCTAATAAACCTAACATCTTTGTACCATAAACACTAATCCCTAAATATGGACGTCTATCTTCTCCGTTTGCCACCAAAGTTAAACCTAACCGAACTTTTACCGAAGCCAACTGGTCGCCCAGCAGGCGACCTATCTAATTTCGACGACGCTCTTGTCCTGCCGACCCAAGAGCGCGAGGAGCGTTTCCCGAACACCGTCGGCACTCTCTCCTCGAAACACCTACTGCCCCACAACCAAAACAACGCCTACGAGCGGAACAAGAATTGGCGAAATGACCAACTTCCCCACACTTGAAACAACGACTGGGCCTAACTGGTTGCCCGTTCCTACTAACGACCGCAACCGTTTGCTCCTGAACCGCTGCCGTATGTTCCTGAATCGCAACATACGCCAGGTCAGGCTCTAAAAGATTTCTAGTACGACTACTAGGAAGGGGGTAAAAGACTCGACGTTCGACCGGACGGCTTCCAACTTCCTACCCAACGCAACCAGATCATCGACCGATTTGGGATCGGCTAGACCGAGCTGCGTCTGGTAGAAAGGCGCAAGATTTCTTTGCAGTATTGACAGCTTCCGCTGTTCAGATAAGGGTTCCAACAACCTCTTAAAAAGACTTCGCATCGTAGCGACGTACACACCGATGGACTCTTCCTTGCCCTGTGTACGCCACCTGATCTCGTCCATCAAGAGATCGTCATAATTTGGGGGTAAGAATTCAAGTTTAAGCTCCCTAACCAAGCCTGCCCAACCATCAACAGCATCCCTAACCGACCGAAACCAGATAAGTGCCTTCCCAGAAAAAAGATCGACCACGGACTTAAAGAGGCGGGCTTCCGAAACGCCCCGCGCCTCCCTAAGTTCCTCGACACGTTCAAGAAAAGAGTTCACTGATGAGCCACACCGCTCAACTATCTGAACATACTGTTCAGGTCGCACTTCCAAGCTGGGCTCGCCTGTCGCCACCCTTCCGCTTGAAGTGGGTATAGGGGACGGCAGTCGAGGCACCGCCTTCGAAGTACTCGACTTTTCCTGTTCAGGAACCTCGCGTTCCTCGCATTCCTCCTCCGACAAGCTACTCAATAGAATCAACAACTCATTCCTGGGTTCCTTGATTTCCGCAGCTTCCTCTTCCGTTTCTGCCTGTGCCCTACCTAAGCGCCCTAATGTAAAATCCACCTTTGTCAGAATCTTCAAGTACTCCGACGACTTCGGATTACTTGGAGGATTCTTTAGAAGGGTTTTAACTTCCAAAATCTTTACCTTAACAGCATCTATATCTTCCTGTCAAGAAAAAGGGTACTCCACCTCGATATTCAGCGAGCCCCTGCGCGAAAGGTTTCGAGCCGACCTCAACGACTTCCTCATGTCGTCGACGCTCTTCACCGGAAGACCACGGACTTGCATCTCGTATGCCAACTCGTCCTGTGACAGCCGATTAATCTCCATTGTATTACGAAAAAAACAAAAGCAAATGAAACCCGAAAGTAATGAAGCAAAGAGCAAAAAAAGCCGAAAACAAGCAACACCAACGAATAAAAAAAACAAAGGAACCAAAATACGGAATCAAAATAACAAAAAGAAAAAAAAAACTTCACCAGCAAAAAAATATTGTTTGACTAACCGTAAAAAAAATCAAAGAAGATCCCAAAAATAAAATAAAATAAAATAAAACCAGTAAAAAGAAATCAAAAATATAGCAAGTAAAAATAAAAAAGGCTACGAAAAATTCTGTGACACACTGTGATTCCCTAGTAAGGAGAATCACAAAAATAAGGTCCGATATGTCACAGCCGAAAACGAAATCCGAAATAACATACACGGAAGTATGTATATAAATAAAAGCAATAACCCGATATGATGTATAACGTATGTATATGAAAAAAATAAAAGTAAAAACACCTTACTTGAAAATTCCAATTCCTTCTCTGTCCACAACAAAATTCTCAGGTACGGCGTATAAATGTCGCTAATTCCCACGATGTATGTAATGTGTATCCACCCAAAGATTTCCTATACCTTTCACTGCACTGGGAAAAGAGAGAAAAAAACAAAGTAAAATGGATCTCAAAGGAAAAAAAACAACACTTCCCTGACACTACAAAAGCACACGCACTAAACTACCGCCCCACGTTGGGCGGCAATTTGTTGCACTTTTATGGGGAGGGAAAATTACACCGCCGGTAAATGAAAACAAAAGTAGCCGACTTGCTACACTTACTTAATAAAAAAAAAAAAAAAAAAGAAATGAAGGGTGGATGTCAAAAAGAAAGGGCGAAGAAGAGAAAAAGTGCAACAATACAGCACGTTGAGTGCTGTTCGCTCAGCGGCCGCTCAGCTGGGGTGGGTTCGATTTGGAAATCGAGGCAATGGGGAAGACAAAAAAAATATTACGAAACCTTTTGGGGTGGTTTTGAGGAATGGTGGGGAACGCACTAGTGCTGAAAGAAAATAACAAATATTTAAATGAATCAATAATTTCTACCACGTTATAAATGCGAGAGGAAAGAAACAACAACAAAAGGTTATTTACGGGGGGATCAGAAAAAAAACCTCTTAGAGGAAAAAAGATCCCCAGGAAAACAAGAGAAAAATACCGCCGTAGGAATGGTCCGCTACGGCAAGTCCCGAACAAATCAACCGAAATAAACTACGGGTTGTCCCGCTTTCACCGGGAAATATATATAAAAAAAACTGAGTCGAATCCTACCGGATTTCACAAAAGCAAATCAAAACAATTACTAACCGAAACGCGCACTATTTTCAATTTAAAAAAAAGACAATTAAAGCAACAACTTATCTGTCATACACTGTCCGTGCCTCCACTGCTCACTCAGACCAACAGTACGGGTCCATTGTGCCCAATCATTTAACCCTGGAAACGCTGTAAAGAAAATCCGCCGTTAGAACCACCCAGAAAGTGATATGAATCTCAGGAGGTCCGCTAGCTCAACACTACCCAAGTCCTCCAGCTCCGAGAAGAAGTAACTACCAAGAGTCCTCGTTCTTCTGACGGATAGGGCAGGACAGTCACACAACAGGTGACGAACAGATTCAATTTCTTCTTCGTCCCTGTAGCTTCTGCAATAGTCATTATGCAGCACACCGAGTCGTTCCGCGTGAACGCCAATGGCACAATGTCCGGTAATTATACCAGAAATGGCCCGTGCGTTATAACGACTAAATTTTACCAGAGAGGTTGATCTCTTCTTGCTGCAGGCCGGCCATAGCGCCCTGGCCGTAGCGCATGTTTCCAGATGAACCCAGCGTCTGTTTGCTCGACCGGTGGCTTCATCCTCTATTTTTTTCCGCAAGGAGCTGATCGGGATTGCTACAGAGGGGAGGGCCCGCGATAAGTGCAGCGCCGACCCTTTGCTAGCAAGCTCGTCAGCCCTTTCGTTACCTTCGATATCCATATGCCCTGGTACCCAGCAGAGGGTCACCTCATTGGCCCTGGATATCTCGTTTAAAAGTGATTTACAGCTTCTCACGAGCCTCGACCTAACTACGACAGAGTCCAGAGCCTTAACGCCTGCCTGGCTGTCTATATAGACAGTGATCGTTTTGCCAACGATATTACTCTCGCGTATAATTTCCGCAGCCTGTATAATGTCTGCGACCTCGGCCTGGAAGACGCTGCAGTCGTCGTTTATTCTAAAGGAGCGGTTTATTCCTAGGGCCTCACAATAAACTCCGGCTCCCGTGCCAACGTCCATCTTAGAACCGTCGGTATAGAGAGCCAACTCCTTTTCTTCATGGTTCTACGATTCTTCCAGTATATTCTATCGGGAATTCTTGTAGTGAATCTCTTTTCGAATGCTAGCGTCGGATTCATGTGATCAGTTCCCGTCAATCCGCTGGTGATCCCCCATCGGGACAGAATGGAGGCATGGCCGTAAATGCTTGATGACCACAACCGGCCTTCTCTCAGTCTTACAGCGGTTTTAGCCGCCAAACTGTTGCAGTATATGTCAAGCGGAATGAAACTAAGCATGGTTTCCATTGCCGCCGTTGGTGTTGTTCTGGATTTTGGTGAGGTTTGAAAGCAGGTATTGCCTCTCAAGTGCCGTCCACCATACTAGTGAGCCATATGTGAGAATGGGTCTTACAACCGCCGTGTATATCCAGTACACCACAGCCGGTTTGCAGCCCCACGTATTGCTGAAAGCCTTTTTGCAGGAGTTGAAAGCTACGCTTGCTTTTTTAAGTTTCAAGCTCTATCTTTAGGTCTTCGGATTGTTCGATGCAGTCCTTAATAAGCAAGAATGATCCGCCTCTCGCTTTTCCCGAAGGGTGACAAGCGTGGTCATCATTATATCCTTTTATTTTTAAATGCGATTCCTTTTTTACGTGGGTTTCAGAAATCAAGCAAATATCAATATCTTTTTCACGCATGAATATTTCCAATTCGTCGAGTTTTTGCAAAAGTCCGTTCGCATTCCAAGTACATATTTTTAACATTCGTTTGTCATTCATATTCTAGTTGAAGTACGCGTTTTCTGTGAATTATTTTCAAGCTTAACCAGCCTATCAAGAATAATTTTATTTATTTTCCTTTGTTCTTCGAATTTTTCGAGAATAACCGACAAAACATGAGAGACAGGGTCCGTCGAAATTTCAACGTTTTTTGGTTTTTCGGATACCGCGGCCTGAGCGTAAGTCTGCACTCCTGCTGTCCGAGGGCCATTACCTGGCGGCTTTTTCGATGTTAGCTTTTCAGTACCGTTTCTTTTAAGAACTGAGGTCGAGGACTTTTCTGTTGTCACTCTTTCCCTCACCGTTTTGCGCTCTGAACCCGGTAGTTTTAGTTTAGCTAGTTTCTGCTGTGCATTCTTACGCTTTGGCTTAGTTTGCAGCTTAGATTTTGCATTTAGGGGCTTAAGGAGCACATCTCTCCGTTTTTGAAACTCCCTAGCTACTTCACAGCCTCTATAATTTGCCGGGTGCTTTCCCTTACAATTAGCATATGTTGCAGAGGTTTGTTTATTTACTCCACAGACTTGGGAGAGGTGATTTCCGGCGCATTTCACACATCGCAGTTCTTTTTTGCAGTACATTTGCGTATGGCTAAATCCTTGGCAACGTTTGCACTGCGGAATCATCCTTAAATTTCTACGCATGAACTCGATTTTGACCACGATATTTAGTATAGCTCTAATTCGGTAGATATCGTCGATATTATCCGATTTATCGAAGGTAAGCATAAAAAGCGGAAGTCCACGCCTTACCAAGACGTCTTTATCTATTTCCGTTTGTTGCTTCTCCTTCTTGATGATATTAACGGCATCAAGAATTTTGAAGCCTTTGGCTTGAAGGTCCGTCATAACCTCTTTTTTGGTGCATGAGGGGTGGAGTCCCCTTGCAACGACACGATGTGGCCTTTCTGACTTGATTTCGAAAGTATACCACTGAATTTTTTCGGTATTTAGCTTTTGGGACACAGCTCGGTAGTCATTGTAGTCATCGACGTTGATCTTCCACGCATTATTCCTCAGAGATGTAACCTTATACTTGGATGTTATTATTCCTTTAAGGAGGCTTTGCAACTTATTGTATTTCGTTATCCCGACGATGTTTATTGGTGGGGGTGGACGAAGTTGCGCTCGACGTTGCTTTTCTTGCGGTTCTTTGTGATTTTCTTCTTTCACGGGCTCGACTTCGGGCGATGAACCGGCTCTCCGTTTTTTACTAGGTCTTTTCTTGGGGACCCGATACGTTTCGCGTGCTAGCTCTTCTTCGTCTGTGTGATATTCCACACTAGCTAAGCGTGCTGGGGTACATTCGCGTTTTCTCTCGAAATGCGTGTTCTTTAGGACCTTATTCTCTTCTTTTAATAAGTCTATCTCTTTCTTAAGATCTTGATAGAGTAGATCCATTTGGTTAAGCTTGATTCGGAGTGTTTTATTTTCTTCCTCAAGACTTTTATATTTCGCTGAGTCCTGAATTTCGCGCACTGGCGCTTCCGGTGGTCTTCTTTTCCCGGAGTTATTCGATCTTGGTGGAGGAGATCGACATACCCTTGTACTTTTTAAGAAGGGAATTATTAATTGCAATAACTGGCTCTCCCCAGAATCCGTAGAGCCGACCTCCGAAGAGGGTGGATTTTGCAGTGAACCTGGGCTGCCACCTGGGGTAATTAATCGTTTTGTTTTGTTCATTGCATTTTGTGTATACGCTACGCTCGGTATACGGAGAGTGGATTTAGTCGCCTCTTACGACAGGCATGCCTACCTCGGGTATATTCTAACCCCTACCCGAAGGGGGTATCTAAATGGAGAGACTTGTTGGTTGAAGCCCAGGTTCACCCCGAACTGTAGCTCCACCTAAGTAAGTAAGTAAGAAGTAAGAAACAAGTTCAGAGTGTTCGCAGACTGACTTTCAATGTCCGTTATACGTGTAGGCTCATTTACAAGCTGACTCCAATTGTTTATCTCAGCGAAAAGTTCAACATACCTTCCTTCGGGTGTTGTCTGGCTAGAATGTCGAAGCCAATCCGAATTGTGTATTGAAATCGCCCGCAATGACGATTTCAGTATGAGGATACAGGGAGACAATTCGTGTGATGGAATCCGACAGTGCATCAAACTCGTTAAAAGTTGAGTTGCTATCCGCACTAGGGCTTCTGTAAATAAAGCAGTAGCGAATTATTTGCTTACGGACGGTGAATTTTAGCCATTTGAAATTAAATTCCGGATTGGAATAGTGGCCATACTGTGGTGGAACTTGGTAAGCTATATCACTATGGACGTAAATGGCGAGGTCGCGATCGGGAAAGAATAATGGCACTAAGCTTTATCCAGGCAGCTTCAAATCGGATGATTCTTCAACTACCTGTGTTTCACTAAGTGCCAAAACAGCTGGTTTATAGGAGTGAGCGTGGGAATACAAGTCAAAGAAATTCGTTCTAAGCCCACGAATGCTGGTAAAATCAACTCTAAATTGCGTCCTCATTACAACATAAAAACACAAAAAGACACAACTCTGACGTTACTAAGCGTAGCCGCGAAGTGTGGATCCAAAGATTGGTTTCTCAAAGTAAACTATCACCGGTGCTATGTCCAAACGACAGTCAGCAGTGGTCCGCTATTCCGCTATACATCAGATGTTACGTTCTCTCAATCATCGGAACTGAAAGCATGTAAGGAACATGCGGCAGTGGGAGAGATGGGAGCCCAGTATTTTTTTTTTTTTTTGTCACTGCACTGATGCTTTATTAGGCGCGCGCGATCGAGAAATTTAGTTTGTTAGAGGATTGATTTTTTTTTGTTTTTGTTAATTTATTTATATCTATTTTATTTTTTTTTTTTTTTAGGAGTGGGCAGATGCAAATGGTTTATTGTTTTTTTTTTTTCTTTTTTTTTAATTAGATTAGATTTGGGTTTGGTTGCGGAAGGAACCGCGGATTCGGAATCGCGTGCGAACAGGACGCCAGACAATACGGCACTCAATGTATGTAGCTGCTATAACAACAATAACAACAACAACAAAAACGATTAATATCTGGTAACGGGATAACAAGGCAGAGAACAAGGCTACTTTTCGGCCACTCGAGCTCTAACAGTAAAAGCGTGTACAAGAAAAAATTTCCTCAATCAATTAAAAAAAAATTAGAAAAAGAAATCTCACCTTAAGTATAATGCCCACACTCTCTCTTACCATTCCACCTGACTTTTGTGGCAATTTTTTTCCAGACTTCGTTCTTCTTGCCGACGTTCTTGTAGTCCTCGCGTTGGTGATTATAAATTTGTTCTTCTCCAGCCACTGAACTGAAGATAGCAATTGGAGTACCTTGAGCTTTCGCTCCAGCACGTTTGGTGCGTTCACCACCTTAGACAGTTGTTTGTACTTACTTATGTCCTGTATCCCCTTGTGGGTCCTAGGGCCTCTACTACGCCTACGCGCCATCGTGTACGGTTTCTGGCAATGTGTCTGAGTTCTCCCCAACTTTTCCCTAACTGTCGTGCCTCCTTCTCGACCGTTCTGCGCCATGTTTTCCGCGCACCGCCAGGTCTTCTGCCATCCTGAGTTAGAGGGTTCCATTGCATAGCATGGTTTGCTATGGAGCTGTCACCCTTTCGGAACGTGTGACCAATCCACTGCCACTTCCGCCGTTGGATAGTTGTGCCTATTGGTTCCTGACCCGTTCTCTCGTAAAGGTGTTCGTTAGAGATACGATTGGGCCAGAAAATCCTTAAGATATTGCGCAGACACCTATTAACGAACGTTTGCAGCTTTCTGGTGATAGTAGTGGTCACTCTCCACGTGCTGCAACCATATAGCAGCACGGATTCAACGTTGGAGCGGAACAGTCTTATTTTGGTGCTCAAACTGATTGCATTGCTTCGCCATAATTTGGACAACATCCCGAACTCGGACTTTGCTTTGGCGATCCTGTTGGCTATATCCAGTTCGGTTCCACCATCGGTCGAGACACTACTCCCAAGATACTGGGTTGTCCAGCAATGCATATTTGAGCCGATGAGTTAGTTCCAAGGCTGATGATTTTAGTTTTTGTCGTATTAATTTTCAGCCCGACGACACCTGCCTCCCTCTCCACATCTGCTGTCATTTGGTGGAGATCCATAATTCTGTGGGAGAGTAAGCATACATCGTCTGCGTAGTCAAGATGTTTCAGTTGAGATGTAAGAGTCCATCGAATTCCTCCGTTTCCCGTCGACAAAGCTGCATGAAGCACAACGCTAATCACCAATAGGAATAATATTGGTGAAAGGATACAGCCTTGTCTTACCCCACTTTGGATCTCAAATTCCTCAGACAACCTTCCCCTGTGCAGAACGTGACATTTGGAGCCTTCATATGTAGCTTTGATTCTTCTTCTTCTTCCTTTTATCAGCGAGGCTATGATCCGAAAACAAGGGATCACAGCCCTCCCACTTCACTGCATTTCTACTGATCCGCCTGTGGGGTTCGCCTGAGCTTTGTTCATATGTAGCTTTGATAATAGCAATTAGTTTATCGGGAATGCCTCTCCTGCGTACGGCACGCCAAATTAACTCCCTGTTGACACTATCGAAAGCCTTCTCAAAATCGATGAACAGCAGGTGCAGTGGCGATCGATATTCAACACACTGTTCGATGATAATCCGCAGGGTGTTGATGTGGTCGGCACAGGAGGATCCAGAGCGGAAACCTGCTTGTTCGGCATCGAGTGTGTCTTCGAGATGTTGTTTGATTCGCTCAAGGATGATTCCAGCTATTATCTTAGCTACAGCAGGCAGCACGCAGATACCCCTCCAGTTTCCGCACTCCATTAAATTTCCTTTCTTAGGAAGCTTGACGATCATTCCCTTTTTCCACTCGTTAGGAAAGCTCTCAGCTTCCCAAGCTCTATCTATAAGTGGAAGCAGAAGCTCAGCCGATGTTGTTGGCGCTGCTCGTAAGAGCTCTGCTGGAATACCGTCAAGTCCTACCGCCTTGTTGGTTTTGAGTGCCTTGATCGCGGTAATGATCTCATCTTTACTGGGAGTCGTGGTGCTTATTCGGGAACTTCTCACCTCGGGCATCTCAGTCTGCTTTGGGAGCATATCGCTAGCGAATACACGGTTCAAAACCGTAGCAAAATGCTCTTTCCATCTCTTGAGCTGGTCCTCATCCGAAATGAGCAAGGAGCCGTCTATGCTTTCACCTGTCAGCTCTTTCTTGATTCTGTAGACAGTCCTGCCGTCGCACCTCCGTGCAACTTCTTCTGCTTCTGTAGCCAGCGCGTTGATGTAGTTGCGCTTGTCACGTCGTACGCTACGCTGAACTTCTCTCATCTTCATGCAATATAGGGACTCTAGCTCGCTTCTTCCTGCTGCTGGGGTAGCTGCAACGCGAGCTTTTAGCTGTTTTCGTTCGTCAATCCGTCTCCAGGTATCCTCGGAAAGCCACGCCCTATGTCTTCCCTGCGATCGACCGACAATTCTTTCAGCACCAGATGTAAAAACATTTTTCACAGCACACCATTGATCTTGGATGGTTGCGGGCATTGAGCTGCTGATTGCTTCCACACCTTGCGAAAAGTGCTCCCTTAATTGTTGGCGCACTGAGGGATCACTAAGTCTATCGATGTTGAACCTGGGCATTCTTGTGTTGTCGTGGGATCTTCGAACTGCAGCAGTGCGTAGTTGGAGAGTAGCCATCATAAGATGGTGACCACGTACTATCCCCACATCTGCCCCTCGCCTGTTTCGGACGTCCAGGAGACTGCTTCTAAAGCGGCGGCTGATGGCAAAATGGTCAATTTGGTTGGAGGTTGCTTGCCTGTCATTGGAAACCCAGCTGACTTTGTGGCAGGTCTTGTGCTCAAACATGGTGCCACCTATCACAAGGCGGTTGGCATGGCAGAAATGCACAAACCTTTCGCCGTTGTCATTGCGGTTGCCTAGTCCATGCTTCCCGATTACATGCTTGAGCCCTTCGTTTTCGCTGCCTACCTTGGCATTCAAATCCCCCATCACTATGACAATGTCTCCATTTGGTGTTGTGTTGAAGACGGCGCTTAAGAGATTGTAGAAGCTCTCCTTTTCGTCCTCAGACGAACTATTCGTTGGGGCGTAACACTGTATGATGGTGACGCGTCGTACTCTAGTCCGGAATCTGGCCGTCAAAATCCTATCACCATGAGGCTTCCAGGAAATCAGGCCCTTGCGTGCTGTTGTTGTTAGCAGTAGTCCGACTCCATATTCCCGCGGACTTCCGGATGGTCTTCCAGAATAGAGTAGTACAGTGTTACGCGTTGGAGACTGGTACTCGCCCGCTTCTAACCATCTTACTTCACTTACCCCCAAAATGTCCAGTTTATATCGCATGAATTCCTTTTCCAGTTGGAGGAATCTGGCGTTGTAAGGACCTTCTCTTCCCGAGTCGAGGAGCGTCTTTACATTCCAGAAACCTATCTTTGTCCGGGTACAATAGCCAAAAGTCGTCAACATGTGATCAGTCCTTATCCGAGGCATAGTGTCGGTTTCAGTAGCGAGCTGGTTTCAGTAACGCAGGTTGCTGGCCCACGTTACCTAGCCTAGAATCAAGGCCCTAGACAACCCGCACTTACAATTTTGGCCTATACGTATAAGGGTTTATACGTATAGTTGCCCGGGGATCACCACTAGGAGGTAAAGTAAGCACTTCATCACGAACTTGATTGTTGCGCTACTGGCCCAAGCCAAGTATTGTTGTTTGGACTTACTTGAATTCATTTCCTGTCCACTGGAAAAATTAAAAAATGTCAAACAAATACCATATATGTACTGGCCACTAGTATTTTATATTCTATAATTGTTTTATTTTGTAAGTAAGACTAATTTTATTGTGCCCGTGAAATTGCGCTTCTTTTTCACGCAGTCGTCACACTTGTTCTTCGGACAGTTTTTTTTTTCTCTTTTTTGGACACTTCCATCTGACCGTCGTATGTCGGCAATGTAGTTGACTTCACAGGTTGATTTTTAAGGTCATAAAAATACGATGTTGTTATAACAAGACGTTCGATTGTAGACAGTTGTGTCTGTTACGTAGAATAATACCGCAAGGCAGAGGAGAAATGCGAAAAAGTCGATCTCGAAAGAGAAATGAAACGTAGCACGGACACTTCATGAGCCATTATGTATGTTTGGACATATGGCATGTCTTGCAAATGTATAATGTAGACCGCCTCCATGTTTACATATCTCGAAATGCATGCTAGACGTCGATGGATGGTCATCTGACTTATGTTGAGTTCTATTGCTAGTTCGTGTTCAAGTATATTTTAATTTATTATTTACATACTTACTTAGGTGGCGCTATAGTCCATGGTGGTGTAGCGGGTCGACGGCGCTCTGTTCGCCATCTCACTATCAATTACATAAATGCCAGTGCACACACAATTTGGAGAATTATCAATTTATTTAAAATATCCGAAAAAAGAAAATTTTATAAATTTCAGAAATTAAAAGAACGGCTTGCTCCGATGAATTTCTTGAGATGACTAATTTAAAAATTTAATTTTGTTTGCCATATCGAAATTCGTAGAATGCTAAGTTTTGCCAAATGCCAAACAAACGCCACAGTGGACCTGGGCCAGAACTAACAAATCTCTCCATTGTTGGCATTTCACCCTCTTGTGATATGTCCTCGTGTTGAGAATGACTGGAAGAGCCGCAAATAATGTGATAGCGAATTAAAGAAAAAAAAGGCGATACCCAAAAACGTTATAATTTATTAATTCTTTAATCCGATCCAGACAATAGAAATACTCAAAAAAGATTCCCAATGGTTCGATAGAGGGAATGATGTTCGCGCTTCATTGCATATCAGCAAGAAGCTGAAAATAGCCAAAATCAACTGGTTTATGCAGATGAGCAATGACATACAGTTGTACTGATAACGAATGTTAATGTAATTGATATGATATGTGATATGTAAAGCCACACAGAAGCGCTGTATCGAACCATAGGGTAAATTAACAAATGTTTGGCGATAATTAAATATACAAGTTATTCAGTTAAGTATTAATTTACAATCCATTAATTTAAGTATTAAGAATGTTAACTTTAAGTATTAAACAAGTTAAATTTAAGTAGTCAAATATTACGTTAAGATACAATTAGTTTTAAGAAAGTTTTCTATTTCATAACATAATGATTTACAACAATACAACAGTCACAAGCCCCTTCTGAACAACGTCATTTGCGACTTACCTGCTATTGGATCCATTAATCTGCATAAACTGCAGGCGTGGAAAGAGTCTCCACCTAATTTTCCTATTGGGGTTGGACTGCGTTAGCTCTAAAAAAAAAAAAAAAAAGAGTATTTAATTTTTGAATATTTTGAATTAATT
The DNA here is from genome assembly GCA_945910035.1 of Brachypalpus laphriformis. Classification (NCBI taxonomy): domain Eukaryota; kingdom Metazoa; phylum Arthropoda; class Insecta; order Diptera; family Syrphidae; genus Brachypalpus; species Brachypalpus laphriformis. Next base: position 132,806,421 of record OX246756.1, read on the forward strand.
TGAATACTGTTGTTATAAAAACTTTATGAAGAAAATAAAATTATTTTATCTATCGCAACCAAAGCTTTTCGGTGTCGCATTCGAATACATTCTCATTTTCTCAGTCCACGCCGCCAACATTAATAGCTGACTAAGCTCATGCAATAAAGTCACTTGCGTTAAGCTCATGGAAGAAGGATAAAGAGACGCTCTTGGACACTTACAAAGCGATATGTGAATCTGTGCTGAACTACGCGGCACCGATTTGAACGTCTCAGGTAAGCGACAGAAACGGAAGAAATCTCCAAATATGCCACAACGCAGCCATGCGAACCATTACCGGTTTTCAAATGATGTCAAACGAAGACCATATTCACTATGAAACAAAAACCAAAGACCACAACACCATCCTAATACCCAACAATTCCTTTTGGCCCGCCAACTGCTATAGTATCCAAATAATATAATCACGCCATTCGGAAATCCACCACGTGACATCCGCAAAGACATCTCTACCTACAAGAACGATTTTGCACTATACCTATTCAAACTACAAAATCTCCATAAACTAACTGCACCAAGTCGCAGTCTCTAACGCACTGGCCAACTACCTCCCAAACGTTATCGTCGGTGGACGGCCCCGGGTCATACCAAATAAAGAATGTCAGTTGCCATTGCGTCCTGAAGCGATTTGGAGACGCCCAATCGAAAGGGCTCTATTCATGGGTCTGGAAACTTTGGAACAAACCTACCACAAGTAAATGTATATGAATAAATGGATAGCATCCATGCTAAGAACGCGAATTATTCAGTTGACACTGGGTAATGATAGCATACCTAAAATTGTAAGTAGAGGTACTCCTCAAGGAGGCGTTATATCATAGTGCTTCCATCGGTTCAAGAAGTTGGCATTGGCTGAGCAGAGGCGGCGTTTATGCCCCCGGGTGTACTGTTGACAAGAAACACTTCACTTCATTTGACAATGAAGCACTAAGAACAGATGGATCTCTAAGCAGTTCATTTCTACTTTAATTTCAATTCCAACTCACCAGGTGTTTTGAGTTTAATAGCTATATCCTCCCAAATTTTCTGCTTTGCGTATGTATCTCTGTATGCACTATGATGTTTATTATACAGCGCTTCGTGAGCTTCCACTAGTCCGATGAGTTCAAGCTTAAAACAGTATTCTGGGTCCTCATCATCTTGAGGTGATTCATGGATCATCATTCCTGACATTTCACCGTCCAAAATTAACTGCGGGCTCTTAGACTATAATAGTCGGAAGCCATCGGAAGCTAATGTCATAATTCTGCGTTAAGTTTCCTTCAGTACTGTAAATTGCAAAAGTAGCCCATAATAGGTGTATATGTGTTCGGAAGCAATTGCGTAGTTCCATAGCGATTCACAGCTGTGCAACTGTCAAATTTTCCTATGAAAGAGCGAATGGATTCGGTCGAAAGAATGTCGAAACCGAAAGGAAAATGCATCTTCAACGTAAAAGTTCGAGAGTCGACACATTGAAAGCGATTCTCACGGTGAAATGCAATTTGACATATTCATGCGAATCCAGATTTGCTCCTCCAAATTGCTAAAAAGGAGAAATATTCCACCAAAACGGATGCCAATGCGAGTGCGATTGATGTTGAAAACGACGAAGTTGTAACAATGTTGGTTGGTATAAGCGTATAAGTATTTCTGACGAATAAAATATGAATTTGCGGCAGAAATTTTGTTATATTTGATATCCTTTTACTATCGTTTTGATATCCTGCGAATTTGCCGAATTTAGTGGAGTTTTCCTTTTTTTCGGCCAAAAAAAGATGGTAAGTTTAGTTATATACTTGTATTGTATATAACTAAACTTACCATTGTATAACTTAGAATAAACAAATTAAATCGAATTTCTATAGTTTGTGTAATTTTATTACTTACTCGTACTTAGGTAAGGTAGGGTTGGAGTGGCAGGCATGTAGCCTAACTTAGGCCAGACTATGCCCATTGTGATACCACGTGGATCTATCATCCCCAGCGAGAGCTACCCCTGGATCGAGTTGGAGCTTATTATAAAGCGCTGGAGGCTACCGATGCTGACATTAGCCATCGTCGAAGGGTGATGTCAATAGGTTCCTGGCCTAGTCCCGAATAGAGGTGATCGTTCGAGATGCGATTAGGCCAGAAAATCGTAACGATGATGCATAGTTATCTATTTACGAAAATCTGCAGTTATGAATGACAATGACGTTGATTCTTCAGCTACTACATCCATATAATAGTACTGACTCGACATTCGAGAAGAACAGTTGCAACTGCGTATTCTCGATGGAAGCGATGTAGAATTCATGAGTTACGCATAATTTACTCCACTCTTCGAAATCGAATCGTGCACAAAATAAGGTTAGCTAAAAAAAGTTACTACACAACCAATCTTAATCCAGCAAATTCCGGTAGGAGCTTATGGAAAAATCTGAGTAATCTAGGAATCGGTAGACAAAAGCCTAAGGTCCCTGATAATCTCGATTGCAATACTCTAAATGCCAACTTCTTAACACAAGAAAGTAGATGTGGAATCTCTGTTGAAGAATCATATCCTGACCAGGCTGAGGAAGCTGATAACTCGTTTAGTCTCGCAAGACTAAGTGATGAAGATGTTGTTGATGCCTTACTGTCTATTAAATCTAATGCCATTGGTTTGGATAGTTTAGATCCTAGGTTCATTAAATTGCTGCTGCCGTTTATATTGCCATACCTTTCACATTTATACAACTCCATCATAACAACTTCTGAGTTTCCAACGGATTGGAAAAAAGCCAAAATTGTTCTAATCCCAAAGAAAGGAAATGGCAATTCAGCAGACTATAGGCCAATCGCAATTTTACCATTCCTCTCAAAGGTATTCGAGAAAGCGGTGTTAAAGCAGATTCAAAAGTTTTTAGATATTAATAATCTTCTTAACGGTGCTCAGTCAGGCTTTAGATCAAACCGAAGTTGCAAGACGGTGCTCTTATATATTGTTGATGAATTACGAAAAGCCATAGATAGGAAAGAGGTCAGCTTTCTCACTCTTCTCGATTTTTCGAAGGCATTCGACACAGTTGATAACTCGATATTATGCTCCAAGCTAATGAACAATTTTCGTTTTTCGTCAACTACATCCAAACTATTCCAGTCGTATCTAACTGGAAGACATCAGTGTGTTGTTATCGGAGAAAAGACTTCTAGCCTACTTCCTGTTTGCTGTGGAGTACCACAGGGCTCAATTTTGGGTCCTATTTTCTTCGTCCTCTATATTAATGATCTCCCACAGACTGTAAGGTATTCATCTGTCAAAATGTTTGCCGATGATGTACAAATATTAATAAGTAGACCCCTTTCAGAACTCTCTCAAGCCATCACAGCTATGAACGATGATCTGCTACAAATACAACTCTGGGCAGAGCAAAATAAGCTAAGTCTAAATCCGGCGAAATGTAAAACATTGTCAATTTACAGAACGAAATTAGATACGACTCAGCTCCCTGATATCATATTAGGAGATACCATCATAAATTATGTCCAAAAAGCAAGGAATCTGGGCCTTGTTTTTAACGAAACGCTTACTTGGGATGATCATATTAATGCGACTACTGGCAAAGTTTACGCTGCTATTCGCCTTCTATGGGCCACGAAAAACTTTCTTTCCATAGAAACTAAAACCTTACTCGCAAAAACCCTACTCTTACCTATTTTACTGTATGGTTGCGAAGTATATTGTAACACTGATTCCAATACCAAAAGAAAACTAAATGTCATATTCAACAATATAGCAAGATACATATATAACCTTGGACGTTACGACCACGTATCGGAACACTCAGTTAAAATCTTTGGCTGTTCTTTTGAAAAATATTTACAATTTAAAGCATTATGCCTTATTCATCAGGTCATGCGAACGGGTCAGCCAGACTATCTTTATAGTAAATTGGAGTTTCCTATTTCACAAAGATCATATGCATTAATTCAACCAAGATACTCTTGCTTGACATCAGAACGCACTTTTTTTGTTTATACCACCCGTCAATGGAATTCTCTGCCAATTGAAATAAAAAGAATTGAAAACTGCACATCCTTCAGAACTTCCCTCCTCAGACACCTCTCTTTAATTTAATTGCCCCTTAAACATTCGCATAATATTAAAGTATATGTAGCTAACTAATTTTAAATTACATATGTATGTTACATTTTAAACTCTTGCTATAAACATCACATTTTATGTATAAATTTAAATTTTGATTTCTTAAGCCTTGCACTACTAGTATAATATATTTTATTATGAAATAAACTAAACTAAACTAAACTAAACTTGGTCTTAGTGCTATAAACATTATTCTCAAGATTTTCGATAGCATGCTGAACGCAGCTTTGGCTTTCCCGTATCTTTTGTCTATATTGAGTTCAGTACCACGTGTCGGCCGAGACTATGCTTCCTAAGCATAGAAGGTTATCAACCTTTTCAGCCTGCTGTACAGTAATGCTTACTTGAGCGGTGCAAGTTGTAACGCTGAGTGCCTTTGTCTTGGTCGTATTAATCCTCAACGCTGCTATCTTTGCTTTGACTTCCAGACTATGGACTATTTGGTAACCAAATGCCATCAGTGTAGTTCAAATGTTTAAGTTAAGATGTCATTGACCACTTTATGCTGCTGTTATTTACTGTCGAAGCTGCACGAAGAACATCACTAATTACAACCAAAAATAGAATTGATGAAAATATGCAGTCTTGTCTTACCCCACTTTGTACTTCAAAGTCATCATACACCAAACTATTACTCAAGACGTTGCACTTAGCAACCTCATACGTTGCCTTAATAATAGCTATACATTTCTCACAGATACTTCTCCTGTGCAGGGCACACCAGATGAATTGCCGATTTACATTGTCGAATGCTTTCTCGATGTCTATAAATAGCAGATGAAGCGGAGGCCTGAATTACGAATTACGATCGTTCAAACATGTCCAAAATAGTGATTGCAGAAACCCTCTGAATTTGGTCGCAAGTCTGAATTCTCTGATTTTTTCTGGGTTCCAGGTCAGACGGGGATCTTGCGGAATAAGACCTCGGATGAGATTGATAAGCAAGGCTCAGAGGAATAACACCCAGGACCTGCACCTGTGCTGGGTGTTACTGTGCCCTAGGTAAGGGCTTCTACTGACGATGACTTACTTACTTAGGTGGCGCTACGGTCCGGGTTGAACTTAGGCGTCAACCTACAAACGTCTTCAGCCAGCTTAGTTACGAACCAGCGGCTTGACGTCGACCTCCACTGCGCCGTCCATCCAGGGTGGATTCGAAGATTTTCCAGACTAAAACGTTTGGATCCATCCGCTCTACATGACCTAGCCATCTTAGTCGCTGGATGTGAACTCTTCTGGCTTAGTCGATGCCGTTATATATGCCGTATAGTTTGGCATTGTACCTTCTCCTCTACTCGCCGTCTACACAGATGGAGAAAAACTTTTCTCTCAAAGTAATCAAGGGCATCCTCATACGATTTTGGCAAACCCCATTTCTCTGCACCATGCAGCAGCCCATAGAAAAAGCGTTGGCGAGAGTAAGTCTGCATTTGATCTCCTCACTGATGTCATTTGCGGAGCTCACCATAAAGCTTAAGTTGGCAGAGTTCTTTATTTCCTCAAAAATATATCCCTCTATTGTGGCGTTGGGTTCAAGATGCCGAGGTTGAAGACAACATATATTTGCTGCCTTGATCTCAATACTCGCAAATGCCCCACTGACGGCTGAGTTCTTCCGACATGTCAATGTCATCGGCGTAAGCGAGTAGCTGTACAGAGTTGTAAAATATTGTACCTCCGGTGTTGGCTTGTGAGTTTCACGTATTATGTTAAAGAAATCGCATGATAGTGCGTCATCTTGTCTTAGACCTTTCCTGACATCGAACGGTTTGGCTGTGTTTTTTCCGATTTTGATGGAGCAGCGAGAGCTCTCCATCGTCATCCTGTACACACGGATAAGCTTGGCAGAGATGCCGAGACTAGACATGTCTCTGTATAACTCGTCTCTATACACGCTATTATGGGCAACTTTGAATTCGATGAAGAGGTGATGCATATCGATTATACCTATGTATGTATATATTCATGGGTTTTTCCTAGATCTGCCGTACCGTGAATATTTGGTCAATGGGGGACTCTCTCGACCTAAAATTGCATTGATAAGGACCTATCGGATTGTGGACGATCGGTTTTGGGCGTTCACATAATACGGCAAACAGGGTTTTATATGCGATGTTGAGAAGACGTATACCTCTGTAAATGGCTCAGTTCATAGGGTATCATTTCTTCAGGATCTGGAAAACGATGTTGAGGTTTCATTCTCCGGGCATACTTTCGTCCAACCAGATTTTACAGGTGAGCTGGTGCATGCTCCTTACCAACTCATCTACTCCTGTATTGAAAAGTTCGGCGGCAAGGACGTCATCTGCAACATCTTTCTTGGATTTAAGAATAGATATTGCTATCCTCACTTAATTCTGATCGGCTTGCCGGTAACCTTGACTATCATCCTCGCTGCTGAATGACTCATTCTGCCTGACAACCAAATATTGGTCATCGTCGCCGTTTAGGTGTCACCTACTCTAATTTGTAATGAGTCTGAATTCTAACCCACAAATTCTTTTCTTTTTAATTTAGCTTTCTCAAATAAATCCTAAGCTATTTTTCGCATTTGGTTTAATCTAAATTTTAATTCTAAGCTGTAATCGCCTATGTTATAATTTGGTTTTATTGTCTTACTATATACTGCCACACTATATAAAACCTCCATCCTGTTAAACATTTTTACCACAACGCCAGTTGAATGTGGTCTACAGTTCATGAACTGTTTGTCTTATCTTCCCAGCTTATGTATGACGTTATTGTGATAATTGAAGCTTGGTTTATGGTGGTACACTTCCGTCGGAAATATTTGTAGCAGACTATATACCGTATTCTGATTTGACCGATGCAAGATTGCTATGGACCGTGGAGGCGGAATTTTAATTACTATTCGATCCAGCCTATCTTATAAGCAAGTATCATTGCCAATTATTGAAGTAGACCAATTATGCATTTTATTTTAATGTAAATTCTGATTCCCAACTAATAATGATTGCTAGTTATGTTCCGTCAAATAGTGTTGAAAGTACTTATTTCAAACACATAGATAATATTGATTAATATGTTCATCCCTACGAATTGTTATATAGATTATGAAATTAATTGTGTAGATTTTTTATATTCCTTAAGCCTTTCGCAATTTAACATTATGTATAATTCATTAAAGAGATTATTAAATCTTTTATTCGTTTGTGTAAAAGAATTAAAAGTAAAATCAAATTTTGCTTCTTGTGAACTACTTAATACTCGTAACTCGATCAATCACAAGCAAACTGAGTTCGAATTAGAATTCTATTCTATTCTGAATCCGGTTAATATTACTAGTAATCCTAGATATTTTAATTTCTTTAAAGCAAATTGTACTGGTCTAAATAATTGGATTATTTCCTTCGATTGGAAGGGAGAATTTTATACCCTAAGTCTCAGTGAGATGTATGCTCGTTTTAAAGCTATTATTAACTCTGGATTTGTTGAAATGTGTGCCTAGCATGCAGATGTACTTCTTTTTTTCCCAATTTAGTAAATACATCTGTCTTAGAAAAAGACACCTAATATTTTTTTTTACTATTACAATTTTGGGACTTAATTTGATGAATCTCTGCCACGTTGCCGGCGCATTGTGTAACCCGAAAGGCATTTGTTTGAATTGGAAGAGACTCCTATTCGGGACCGTAAAGGCTGTGAGCGGGCGTGATCCCTCTTCCAGTGAGATCTGCCAATAAGCCGACTTGATGTCTAACAAAGACAAGTATTTCGCGTCGCGAAGTTTGTCCAAAGTAGACGAAATATACGGAAGTGGATAAGCATCCCTATCTGTGACCCTATTCAATTTCCTATAGTCCACGCAGAACCTATATGACCCGTCCTTCTTCTTGATAAGAACTATTGGAGATGCCCACGGGCTACTCGACTTCTCTATCACCCCTGCATCGAGCATCTCTTTAAGTTCCTTATCAATATGTTCCTGCATCGCAGGAGAAACCGGGTAATACCTCTGTTTTATAGGTTCTGCGGACGTTCTAATCTTGTGTTCTACCAATGTCGTACACCCTAAGCCCTCTGACATCTTGTAAAAAATCCTCATTACTAGAGTTTCCCGCTCCCGGGCTTCAGATCCGTCCAACTCTGACTTCTCTGTAAGCGCGGTAACCGAAGCCACCAACTCCTGGCTCGAAAATTCCCACACGTTAGATCTCAAATCCGGGACGATTCCCGCGAGTGCCCAAAAATCTGCACCCAAGATCATTACATGCGGAAAAGCTGGAATGACAAGGCATTCCAGAAACACTGACTTATCCTTTACGACAATTGGTAGAGACACTACCCCCAAAACTTCTACTGCCGCACCATCGGCTAACGCTACTGATTCTACTCTATTTTTTCCTAAACCTAACCCTAAACCTTTCAGGATATTCCATCCTTCCCTACATACGATGGTGCGCTATGCCCCCGAATCTAATAAACCTTACATCTTTGTACCATAAACACTAATCCCTAAATATGGACGTCTATCTTCTCCGTTTGCCACCAAAGTTAAACCTAACCGAACTTTTACCGAAGCCAACTGGTCGCCCAGCAGGCGACCTATCTAATTTCGACGACGCTCTTGTCCTGCCGACCCAAGAGCGCGAGAAGCGTTTCCCGAACACCGTCGGCACTCTCTCCTCGAAACACCTACTGCCCCACAACCAAAACAACGCCTACGAGCGGAACAAGAATTGGCGAAATGACCAACTTCCCCACACTTGAAACAACGACTGGGCCTAACTGGTTGCCCGTTCCTACTAACGACCGCAACCGTTTGCTCCTGAACCGCTGCCGTATGTTCCTGAATCGCAACATACGCCAGGTCAGGCTCTAAAAGATTTCTAGTACGACTACTAGGAAGGGGGTAAAAGACTCGACGTTCGACCGGACGGCTTCCAACTTCCTACCCAACGCAACCAGATCATCGACCGATTTGGGATCGGCTAGACCGAGCTGCGTCTGGTAGAAAGGCGCAAGATTTCTTTGCAGTATTGGCAGCTTCCGCTGTTCAGATAAGGGTTCCGACAACCTCTTAAAAAGACTTCGCATCGTAGCGACGTACACACCGATGGACTCTTCCTTGCCCTGTGTACGCCACCTGATCTCGTCCATCAAGAGATCGTCATAATTTGGGGGTAAGAATTCAAGTTTAAGCTCCCTAACCAAGCCTGCCCAACCATCAACAGCATCCCTAACCGACCGAAACCAGATAAGTGCCTTCCCAGAAAAAAGATCGACCACGGACTTAAAGAGGCGGGCTTCCGAAACGCCCCGCGCCTCCCTAAGTTCCTCGACACGTTCAAGAAAAGAGTTCACTGATGAGCCACACCGCTCAACTATCTGAACATACTGTTCAGGTCGCACTTCCAAGCTGGGCTCGCCTGTCGCCACCCTTCCGCCTGAAGTGGGTATAGGGGACGGCAGTCGAGGCACCGCCTTCGAAGTACTCGACTTTTCCTGTTCAGGAACCTCGCGTTCCTCGCATTCCTCCTCCGACAAGCTACTCAATAAAATCAACAACTCGTTCCTGAGTTCCTTGATTTCTGCAGCTTCCTCTTCCGTTTCTGCCTGTGCCCTACCTAAGCGCCCTAATGTAAAATCCACCTTTGTCAGAATCTTCAAGTAGAAGGGTTTTAACTTCCAAAATCTTTACCTTAACAGCATCTATATCTTCCTGACAAGAAAAAGGGTACTCCACCTCGATATTCAGCGAGCCCCTGCGCGAAAGGTTTCGAGCCGACCTCAACGACTTCCTCATGTCGTCAACGCTCTTCACCGGAAGACCACGGACTTGCATCTCGTATGCCAACTCGTCCTGTGACAGCCGATTAATATCCATTGTATTACGAAAAAAACAAAAGCAAATGAAACCCGAAAGTAAAGAAGCAAAGAGCAAAAAAGCCGAAAACAAGCAAAATAAAATAAAACCAGTCAAAAGAAATCAAAAATATAACAAGTAAAAAGAAAAAAGGCTACGAAAAATTCTGTGACACACTGTGATTCCCTAGTAAGGAGAATCACAAAAATAAGGTCCAATATGCCACAGCCGAAAACGAAAACCGAAATAACATACACGGAAGTATGTATATAAATAAAAGCAATAACCCGATATGATGTATAACGTATGTATATGAAAAAAATAAAAGTAAAAACACCTTACTTGAAAATTCCAATTCCTTCTCTGTCCACAACAAATTTCTCAGGTACGGCATATAAATGTCGCTTATTCCCACGATGTATGTAGTGAATATCCACCCAAAGATTTCCTATACACTGCACTGGGAAAAGAGAGAAAAAAACAAAGTAAATTGGATCTCAAAAGAAAAAAAACAACACTTCCCTGACACTACAAAAGCGCACGCACTAAGCTACGTATTTTTTTTTAAAGAAGCACCACGTTGGGCGGCAATTTGTTGCACTTTTATGGGGAGGGAAAATTAAACCGCGGGTAAATGAAAACAAAAGTAGCTGACTTCCTACACTTACTTAATGGAAAAAAAATAACGAAAAAAGGGAAACACGACCGATCGCTTTTGCGATCGGAAAACGAAATGAAGGGTGGATGTCACAAACAAAGGGCGAAGAAGAGAAAAAGTGCAACAATACAGCACGTTGAGTGCTGTTCGCTCACCGGCCGCTCAGCTGGGGTGGGTTCGATTTGGAAATCGAGGCAATGGGGAAGACAAAAAAATATTACGAAACCTTTTTGGGGTGGTTTTGGGGAATGGTGGAGAACGCACTAGTGCTGACAGAGAATAACAAATAAATAAATACACAAATAAACAAATAAAGCAACAACTACACTGTCCGTGCCTCCTTGACATATCCTCTTCCTATGGTATGCCCGTCCTGGCTACCAATCTGTCTCAAAACTCCTTATGTCCTCGTCCTGTCCTTGTCCTAGTCACTTCTCTTATCCTTGGAATCTTTTTACTTAATCTTTCTTCCACGAAAAACTCTAGAAAAAAAAACTATCAACTTCGTCGATCCTCCTCACAAAAACTTCTCAACACTCTGCTGGTCAACCAAGAAGTGGTCTCCCGCTGAATACTAGGCCTAGTCGAGCTTCGAGCCTTTTATTCACACATATGTGAACCCCCGCTATTCAGCTATTGGATTCAAGAGCAGCTTGCTGTACATTACTCCGCTCATTTGCGTAAGTATGCAACCGCTCTTGAACCGCCGCTATTCCGCTCTCAATATTCACCCACATTCCGCTGGCTCGAATTCGCCCGACTTCGGCTTTTCCTCACAATCCGCTCTGTTTGTTTTAATAATTCAGGAGAATCAACAAAGTGGAAAAAATACAAATAATTAAAAATTACTAAAGTGGGTTTCCTCCCGCCAATAGCAAAAGGAGAAAAGAAGTGACCTGACTAGTTACAGGATGGGCCCTAAAACGCCATTCTGCGCTCAACAAAACTAAACTACCGGAAGAAAATAGAACGAGGAGTAAAATTTAAATTACGCGTTAAACCAATCTACCCGGTAGAATTCCGCGCAAATTTGGGGACTAGGGACGAGCCCTTAACGTGCTATTCCACACATAGAGTCAAGGGTTAGGGTGGGCTCTCGACCATTGATGGGTTCCATCCGAACCATCCGTTGTTCGTGGGCTGCCGCTTGTCTTGTTTGATGATGTTTGATGTCGATGTCTTCATGTGTTTGGTGGTGTTCGTGATGTTGAATGTGGTTGCGTGATGTAATTACGCTGTTGTTTCTGGGACGCCTTGTCCCCTCGCGATGTATTTATGTTTGATGCTTGTTGCTGTTTGTCGTGCTTGCAGGTATTGGGACACCTCGTTCCCTTGCATTGAATTAAGTGTTTCTCGTTGTTCGTAGGTTCTGGGACACCTCGTCCCCGCTCATTGGCTTGACTTGTGACGTTGGTTACGTCGATCTGGAACAGACTCTCTGTCCCATCTGTTCACACGTTGATTGTTGTACTGCGTTGTAGTTAGTGTTGTTTGTGTTTGGTGTGCCCGTTGTTAAGGTGGACAGCTTGTAGTGGTGAACACACCGTCTTTGCCATCGCTGGTCTCACCCTACCCTCGCCGCTCGTCTCATTCTCAGAATTGTTTTGGAGAAACCGCCCGTTTCTCCTCTCCTTCAGGGTTCGATCATCTCTTGGTAGTTGGAGGAACCGCCCGTTCCTCCACTTCTTCAGGGAAAAATGTCGATCAAGGGAATCCTATATTAGTTGTCTCCGCAAGATGCTGGGGAAGTGGGCCTATGGCTGATGGGACCATGGCTGTCCTCCATTTTCCCAGAATTTTGCAGAAGCAAAGGGAGAAAAGAGGGAGAGAAGGAAAGATGCATACAGTAGGCCTTGTTGTGGTAAATTTTACCGCAACAACTTTTTTTTACACCACTAGTCAGTGACCTGGATGCGATAGACCAGCTCTGATAGACGTGAGCTTACATGGACTGGGCCCTCCCAATCACTTTGTAGTTTCGGTAATATCCCTTTTCGTCTCCTGGATTAAACGTCACAGCATTCTTTTTTAAGTCGTACCGAGTTTTCATGGCATCGGCAGTTATGTTTAAATTTCTCCGAGCGAGTTCATAGACATTTTGCAGACTTTGTTTTAATTCCATGGCATATTCGGCGGTGCAAAGTGGTTCTGTGGCGGGTGCCTCAAAGGCCAGCTCGGCTGGTAGCTTCACTTCGCGGCCCAGATTCAGCAGTAAAAGGGAAAAACTAGTAGATTCGTGTTCGGCCGATCGGTAAGCTAGCATAGCTGGTTGGAGATGATGGTCCCAATCTGTTTGATGTCGGTCCATAAATGTGGCCAAGTAGTCCAACAAAGTTCGGTTAAATCGCTCCACCATGCCGTCGGGTTGTAGGTGTAGGGGTGTTGTCCGTGTTTTTTCAACTGCTAAAATCTTCATCGCTGCCTAAAATACTTCAGATTCGAAGTTGCGGCCTTGGTCTGAGTTTATATTGTAGTTTGGAGGACTCCAAAACGACCAAATGGTAGGTAGGTAGAAGTGGTTATGTTAGCAAATCACAACTCAAGTGACCTAACGGATGTAACTAACAAGGACGTTAACTACTAGGGGAAAGAAGAAGAAAAGGGGTAAGGATTATTCAAACCCACCCCGTTACATTGAGGAAGCTGATAATATGCCCAATGCTAATCTCCGCTAGCTCTATAAGGTTGTCGAAAAAGAGTTTACCTAAGGTGCACTGTCTGGCCTTACCTAAAGCCGGACACTTGCAGAGGAAGTGTAAGATTGTTTCCATCTCGTCAGCAGTATTGCAGCTTCGACAGTGTGCATTAAATGCAATGCCTATTTTGGCCGCATGAACCCCGATGGGCCAGTGGCCAGTACTAACTGCCAGAATTCTTGCGATATCTGCACAGTTTCTGTTTAGTAGATCTTGCGTTCTTTTCAGGGAGTATTTGGGCCACATCTGCCTGGAGATGACACAGTTCCGCACCCCCTGCCATCTAATATCCGCCTTTAGCAGATAGTACGCGAAGATGCCTCGCTTAAGGACCCCCAACGGGACGTTCACCTCCTTTGCTAGGGAAGCATCAAGGGATCCTTGCCGCGCGAGTTCATCAGCTCGCTCATTCCCTTAATGTTGCTGTGACCCGGAACCCAAAGGAGACGAGGCGAGTTCTTTTTTGCACTGTTCTACTAGCCTTGAGGATGTAGTGGCAGATACTATAGCCTTGATAGCCGCCTGGCTGTCAATGAGGATGGCAATGGTATTTAGGGGTGTAGAGGTTTGCTTGAGTATGCGGCAGGCCTCACGTACAGCAAAATCTTCCGCCTGGAAGACACTGCACGAATCAGGAAGCCGGTACGACCTGGAAATATTGAGGGAATCAGAGAATATCCCCGCCCCTACCCCGCAGTCCATTTTTGAACCGTCGGTGAAAATTGTTGATTCGAACTCATTTATCAGTACGCCAGTTTCCCATTCCGCCCTGGTTGGGAATCTGAGCGTGACGCCATTTCTAAAGTTCGCTATGGGAGTTATATAGTCGGTCAGACTATCTACCAGATCCTGCGGTAGCAAATTCAGGATACTGCTGTGACCATACGGATTGGTGCACCAGCATCCTGTTTCCCTTAGCCTGACCGCACTACATGACGATAGCTGCATAATGTGAAGATCGAGTGGTAAAAGGTGCAGAATAACGTTCAAGGCTTCGGTTGGACATGTCCTCATGGCACCCGTGCGCCTATAGCCGCAGTTCTTTGTACCCTGTTGATAAGTTTTATGTTATAAGCTTTCCTTAGCGCAGGCCATCAGACTAGCGATCCATAGAAAAGAGTGGGATGCACCACGGTAGTGTACATCCATAAGACCATCTTCGGGCGAGGTCCCCACTTCTTGCCAAAGGTCTTGCTGCAGGCATAGAAAGCCACACAGGCCTTCTTTACCCGTTGCTCAATATTAAGCTTCCAGCTTAGTTTTGGATCAAGTACCACACTGGCACTGGAGGATAGGGAGAGTAGATGATTGTTTAGCCGTGGAAGCATAAACGTTGGTATTTTGGTTTTAGTTGTAAAGAGCATCAGTTCAGTTTTGCTTGGGCTGACGCTGAGTCCACATCCAGTGGCCCATGAGCTAGTCTTACCCAAGGCACCATCCATAATCTCACTGATTACGGATGGAAACATCCCCGATACCAGTATTACTACGTCATCCGCATACGCGACAACCTTAACTCCATCTCTATCAAGTCTACACAAAATTTTATTGATTACCATAAGCCATAGAAGAGGAGACAGATATGGTGGAGCTGCTGTTGCCGAGAGTCGATTGAATGATTCCAGTTTTTAGCATTGTCAATATTCATTTCCTAATAAACTCTTCCACACCCAGTTGGATCAGAGCTTCCTGAATCGATTCCGTACTGACGTTATTGAATGCACCTTCAATGTCTAAGAAGGTAGCAAGGGTATATTATTTGAAGTGGATTGTCTTTTCTACCGTTCGCACAACTTCGTGAAGAGCCGTCTCTGTCGATCGCCCTTTAGTGTACGCATGTTGAGATTTGGATAGAAGGGATTTATCCGTCCAAGTCCCATTCGGCCGTTTAATAAAGGACGGGCTAGAATGCTCCTTGGACAGAATTTTACTCAGCCTGGCATAGTCTTTTATGGTCTCAATGGACTGACAGTAGTCTTTCCAAGCAAGAGACTTGGCACTTTTAAAGGATTTCTTGTATTCCTTCAGACAATCCTTATATAGTTGCCAGAACTTGTGCTTAAAGCAGATATTGAAGATCTCTCTAGTTATCTTCCTCAGATTAGATAGATCTTCGTTCCACCAAGGGGGGATTTTTTTCCTTGCTGTATTTAATAGGACGCGAAACCTTAAAAGCCGCACCCATGGCTGTTTCGAAGGTCCTCAACCTCGAGGCACACATTGTAGGGAATCCATCTGTGGTCGGAGAAGGACATTCGATCGGATACTCGCCAGTTAACTACCCTAAGGTTATTATTGTTGGTTTTAAGAGTGATGCCTAAAACTTCCTCCCACCCTCTTAAATTTTCCGTACTCGGAAAGGCAAAAGTTGGTGTGTTTCCCACGTTGCAAACAGAAAGGTTGGACATCACTGGAAAAAAAAAGGAATCACCGCGTTCGTTGATTTCAGAGCTACCCCATAATGTATGCCTGGCATTTGCGTCGCAGCTCAGACGCAGATTGTCGTTTTTTGCTGTTGTAATTAATGTTAAATGGCGTACTTCCTCTGGTGGTGATGGCCTATCACCATCCATGTAAACTGAGGATATAAAAAGAGTGTTATTTGCAACCTCCAATTTAACTACCGTTAAATCGGCAAACCTAAAATCAGGACATAGAAATACATTCAAATGTTTTTAAGTTAGGATGCAAGTCTTAGGTTTGTTACTAACCTGGTTGTGGTCTTGTAGAAGATGTTGTAACGGTTGTCCTTGAGCCCTTTTATGGATGAACCCTTCACCCAGGGTTCCTGTAAAATGCCGATATCTATATCCTCCTCGCCGAGGAAGACAAGCAAATTATCTGACTCACTCTTCGAGTGGTGTAGATTAATCTGAATGATGTTCAGCATTGGTGGTAGGTGGAATAATGACATCCCCCACGTCCTCCGACATCCTGTCGGAACCATCGATTTCACCTAAATCTTCATCAGGACCAGAGGGGACCAAAATCTTGAGTTTAGCATGCCTTATGCCGAAACGCAGCTTGTGATCAGATTTCTCGAGAGCCACCAGGCTAGCCTCGTTGATCAGCAGCAGGAAAGAGGAGCTATTTCTCTGAGGTTCCTCCACCTTGATGACTGCCCAGTCATCAATCGGAACCGCCGGATTGTGCAGTTTCAGACATTGGAGAAGCCTTCCCCCATCAATCTGCATATTGGGCAACCAGATGCGGGCCCTTGGTATCCTGGGGATATCATTAGCGGGGATAAGCTTGAGCTTCAAGCCCTCCCAGGCGTCACTAACCTTAGTGACACACTCGCTAAGGAAATCCTTGGAGAACTGGTCCTCGCATCTGTTGACCCGATAACCCTTGACCAACTCGGCGGAATCGAAGCACGGCAGAGTTCCCCCAGGATTTCCCAACAGGTAGTCCATGACCATACCCGATAGTCTGGCCTCTATCCTACCCCGTAGGACCGTTCGAGACCAGCACTGTTTTATCACCAGCTGTCCATGTAGCCCTCGGCACGAGTGCCTACACACCTTGGCTTAAGTGAGATTTTTATGGGTTACTCCACACATTCATCTTAATGAATCACAGCGAACGACTGAGAACATGCGTGTAAATTTTTAGCTGACACTAGACACCTGAAAGGTGAATAGCCATTTCCGACGGGTGCCCATGGGGAGGACCAAAGACGAGGATTTTTGCCCACCAAAAAAAAAAAAAAACGACAAAATACTTGGTCCACCAAGCGTCGTAGCACAACTTCGGCTGTTTGATTAGGAATGGCGAAGCACTCGGGCCACTTCGTAAAGTAGTCAATAACGACCGCTATGTACCTTAACAACGAAAAAATCCTATGGCATACTTACGAAGACAAGTCTGATAGACCCTTGAGGGTCATAGCTAGAGGACTTCATCCATCGTGCGCTAAAGAAGACGTTATAGGTGATTTACGCGATAGAGGTTTAAGCATTCTCGACGCCGTGAACCTTTAAAATAAAGAGCGAAAACGACCCGACCACGGAGAAGAAGCTATAGTGAATCGTAAACTTCCGCTTTTTGTGCTATCATTCCATAAACCGGAAAGCCATGAAAAGATATATAATATTCGTACAATCATGAGTATTGTCGTTAAAATCGAGCCACTACGTGTCAACACGAAGACAATCCCCCAATGCAACCGATACACAAGCGTGCTGTCGGAAAGAGCCGCGCTGCGTTAAGTGCGCTGGAAAACACTCTTCGGAAATTGCAGTTTGAGCAAAAATGAAAAAGCAACTTGCGTTGACTGCAAAGGAAGGCAACCAGCAAGTTATCGCGGTTGCGAGGTCGCTAGAGAATTACAGATGCGACGTAAAAAATCTACAACAATGAGTCGATCGGGCTCCTAAGTTGGTAGAACGTATTGCTAAGCAGACTGAGCAGGCTCGTAAACCAGTTGTACAGATTCCTGAGCCGACTGAAAGGACGCTCGAATCAGCAGTGCAGACCCTTGAAACAGTAATTCAGCCTTCTAAGCCGGTTAAACGTACGTCAAAGTCGTCCACTAAAAAGGCTGAACGAAAAATAACCTCGGATAAGCCAGCGAACCCCGTACGTCTGACGTATTCTCAGGCTGCAGTCAAAGCAACCAAACGAAACGACGGACCACCCTCTGATCCGTTGAATGAAATTCTGAACTGGATCTACGCTAAGTTCGAGCAACAATGTGAAATTAACAAACGGATTCTCGAACGTCTCAGTAACGTCGAAAGCTTTTGTATGGCTAACCATAAATCTGAATCTAAGTAAATATGGACTCTTTGCTTAAAGTAGTAACATGGAATGCAAACGGACTCTTACAAAAATCGAACGAATTAGAAATGTTTCTAATAAGAGAAAATATCGACGACTACTTTCGTGTCTTCAATGCTCTTGGTTCAAATTTCCATATTGGTGGAGATTTCAACGCGAAGCACACCTTCTGGGGTTCAAGGTGTACATCTTCCAAAGGAAAAATTCTTTACAAAGTGGCAAATGAATTCGGTTGTTGTTTTCATTCGACAGGAAAACGGAACTATTGGCCAACCGATTCAGGAAAAATTCCCGATCTTATCGATTTTTTTGTTACAGAAGGCATTTACGAGAAGTTTATTTCAGTCAAGGAATGTTTTGATCTCTCTTCTGATCACTCGCCGGTAATTTTATTACTTGGAGACACACTGATCAAGAAAAAAGGACCTCAAAGACTTACTAGCAATAGTAAGCACCGGGGGTAGGTGAAAAATCTTCCATAGACACTATGAGAATAGCAAGCGCGTGCTCATAGTAGTGTCAGATTCTTACTGACTAAAAAAAACACCACCTTTCGATACGACATGCCTGTCGTAAGAGGCGCCTAAAATCCACCCTTCGTATATCGGACTTTAAGTGTATACAAAAAAATGCAATGAGTAAAACGAAAAGATTTAATACCCCAGGTGGCAGTCCAGGTTCACTGGAAAATCCACCCTCTTCGGAGGTAGGCTCTACGGATTCTGGGGAGAGCCAATTATTTCATCAAGACCGAATGTCTCCGGGAAAAAAAGTCCGCCGGAAGTGCAAGCGCACAACAAACATGACTCAGAGAAATGTAAAAGCTTTGAGAAGGAAAATAACGAACTTCGCAATAAGCTTAATGAAATGGATCGACTCTAGCAAGAGCTCAAAAAAGAGGTAGACATGCTGAGAGTGGAAAACAAGCTTCTAAAGAACTCGCTTTTACAAAAAGAACGCAAAGATTCCCATCCCCGCGCAGCTAATCCCAAATATCACACGGACGAAAAAGAGCTTGCACGCGAAACGAATTGCGTCTTAAAGAAAAGACCGAGCAAAAAACGCAGAGCCGGCTCTTCGCCCGAAATCGAGCCGCGAAAAGAAGACAAGCAAAATGAGTTGAAGCCAAAACAAACTCAAGCTAAAGCACGTCCTCCGCCTGCAATAAACGTCGTTGGCATAACGGACTACAGTAAGCTACATTGCCTTCTTAAAGTAACGACGACATCGAAATTCAAGGTAACGTCACTCAGGAACAATGCGTGGAAAATTAACGTTGATGACTCCGATGGCTACCGAGCAATATCACAAAAATTAAACACGGAAAAGATCCAGTGGTATACTTATGAAAATAAGTCAGAAAGACCACTGCTTGTTATAGCAAGGGGGCTCCACCCACCCCTTGTGCACAAAAGACGACGTAATGAACGACCTCAAAGCTAAAGGTTTAAAAATTCTTAATGCCGTCAATATGCTCAAAAAGGTGAAGCAACATACGGAACAAGGCCAGGAAATCATGGTCAAGCATGAACTTCCGCTCTTTATGCTTACCTTTGACAGGAGCGAAAATGTAGACGATATTTATAACGTTAAAACTATTCTGAATATCGTAGTCAAGATTGAGCCTATGCGTACGAGTACGAGATCGATACCTCAGTGTAAACGCTGTCAAGGCTTTAATCACACACAGTCGTATTGTCAAAAAGAGCAGAGATGCGTAAAATGTGCTGGTAACCATCTCTCGGAAAAGTGTGACCTAAATAAGCAGGCCCCGGCTACCTGCATTAACTGCAAATGAAAGCACCCACCACTTTCACATGAAAGTGCCAAAAGAGCTTCAAAAAAGGCGAGACACATTTAAAAATATTCAACGCCAGAACGCAGAACCGGTTAAAAATAGTCGTGAAATTGCTAAGCCAAGGGTAACGACCGTCAGTAAACACGTTAAAGTTAAGACGAGAGTCGAGCAAAGTAAAGTTCTTTCGGCAAAATCAAAGGAAAAGCCACAATCTCCAGAGACGCTAACATATGCTCAAGCTGCGTCGCTAGAAAACAAGCAAAGCGGTGTTACGGTAGACCCAGTCTCCCAAGTCGTCTCTATAATTCTTGCGAAACTTGAGGAGCAAACGAAGGTCAACAAAGTCGTGTTTGATAAATTGAGCAAGCTCGAGTTAAAACCTCGCCAAAAAAGAACTCCCATATGAATATGAATCAGTTACTAAAAATTTTAACATGGAACGCAAACGGCCTTCTACAAAAAAACGCCGAATTCGAGTTAAGAATAGGCACTCGTATTTCAACATCGCGTCCATTTATTGTCCTCCGCGATGCACGTTTAGAAGTAACGACTTTGTACGTCTCCTTGACTCACTTGGACCGAATTTCATTATAGGTGGCGATTTCAACGCAAAACACACCTTTTGGGATTCCAGATCCAATTCACGGAAAGGCAGACTTCTGTACGAAGCCGGTATGCAATTCGGGGTTGATTTCTTTTCGACGGGGAAACCGACGTATTGACCCTCTGATACAGCAAAAACACCGGACCTAATAGACTTCTTCGTAGCAAAAGGAGTATCTTCTAATTTTGCGAAAGTAGAGTAAAGCTTTGATCTCTCCTCAGATCACTCGCCGGTAATCTTGACAATAAGTGACCGACTAATAACAGTAGAAGGTGTGCCTAGATTAACTAACAAAAAAAACTAACTGGCGCGACTTTAGAACTGATTGCGAAGAAAATATTGTCTTAAATGTATCGCTAAGACAATATTTATATTATTGTCTTAAATGTATCGCTCAAAACTATCGGAAACAGTTCAATAAGAAAATCCGTTACCAGGGGGACTCCCCAGGGAGGCGTTATCTCACCTCTCCTCTGGGTTCTAGTCATCGATGGGATACTTAAAGAACTAAGCAATACAGGTATAAGCGTCACTGCTTACGCGGATGACGTGGTGATTTTAGTTCAGGGTAAGTTCCTTGATACATTAAGTGAAATGATGGAATCAGCTCTAAGTAGTCTCGAAAAATGGGCTAGAGGGTGTGGACTATACGTCAACCCGGATAAAACTGAATTGGTACTCTTCAGTAGAAAAAACAAGATACCACCCTTCAAACTGCCTAAGCTAGCAGGGGTGGAGCTTTCCCTTTCGGATCGCGCCAGATATCTTGGTATAATGCTGGATAGGAAACTAAATTGGAAACTTAACATACAGGAACGAGTCCGCAAAGCATATAATGCTCTTTTCATCTGTAAGCGGACCGCGGGGAAAAAATGGGGCCTGAAGCCCGCAATGATGCACTGGCTATACATCATGGTAGTCAGACCCATCCTTACGTATGGGGCTCTTGCGTGGTGGAAGGCAACGAATACGAAAAACACATGGGATATGTTGGCCATGGTACAAAGATCAGCCTGCATTGCCATCACAGGTGCTCTACGCACAACACCTACGGCTGCACTCGAAATCTTCCTGTATCTCTTACCATTAGACCTACAAATCAAATTTCAAGCGGGCAACAGTGCGCTTCGGCTCACTAACGTTGGTCTCTTCAGGACCAATAACATAGGACACAGCTCCATTCTCATGGAATCTTTTCCCGGAATCCCTGACGAATCGGACGATATACTTGGCACCTTAGACTTCGACACACCATACGAAGTAATGTATCCTATTAGTGAGGACTGGCGAAGGAAGACAGTCTCTGTCCACAACGAGATTGCAATATACACAGATGGTTCTAAGACCAGTGAGGGCACGGGGTCAGGTATTTACTCGAGAGATACGAACCTACAGGTGGCCCTGAGACTTCCGGACACAAGCAGTGTGTTCCAAGCAGAGGTTCTAGCTGTACTTAAGGCTGCGGAATTACTTGAGATGGGATCAATATCCGATAAGAATATCGCCATTTACATTGACAGTCAGGCTGCGCTAAAGGCGCTAGAGTCTTACGTCACCAAATCTGAGTTAATCAGGAATTGCCGCACAATGCTTAGGGTATTATGTACGCAGAACCGAGTCAGATTATGTTGGGTACCTGGACACTGCGATATCGAAGGCAACAAGCAAGCCGATGCGCTGGCTAAAAGAGGAGCGGGGCTCCCACGTAGCGATATAATTGGTGGTATTAAACCACCAGGGTGCGTGGCTAAGGGAATTATTCGGGATAAAATCATTGACACCGCTAATCTAAGATGGTCAAACTTAGATGGTCACAGGGTGTCTAAGGCCTTGTGGCCTATGTTAGATCGCAGAAAATCTGGGGAGATAATTAAGTTAGATAGATCGAGGCTAAGAAGAGCGATAGGAATACTCTCTGGCCACTGTCTCCTAAAGAGGCATGCCATGAGACTAGGATTATCCGATACGGATGTTTGTAGGTACTGCGATGAGCTACATGTCTCAGAGGATATAACTCATATACTCTGTGAATGTCAAGGAATTGCCAGAATAAGACTAAAGTACCTGGGTAGATACTTCTTCGATAACTTGGAGGAGGTGAGGTCCTTGAACCATAACAAGGATCTCTTCAGATTTTGTAGGGAGATTAATTGCTTGGAGGATTGGGTTTAGGTTTTTTTGCCGTGAAGGTTTCCTAGGGATCGCGATGGGCCCACTTTGGTGCCTAGTGTTTTATGACAACCGCATAACCCTACCTAACCTAACCTAACCTATCGCTCAAAACACCCTTCGAAATAGAAGATGAACTCGGCAAATTTATTGAATCAATACAGAATGCCGCGTGGAAAAATACACCTTTAAGAAAGAAGTCCCATGCAATGAAGCTAATTATCCGCCGGAAATAAAAGAACTTATTCGAGAAAAGAGGAGAGCACGCAAAATATGGCAACAAACTCGTGCTCTCCAGCATAAAACCCACTCGAATTTCCTATGCAATAAGCTTAAAAAAGCGATCCAAGACCTAAAAAACCGAGAGACTTCAGCTTATCTTGAAGGTTTAACCGCCGAAAAAACCACTAATTACTCGCTCTGGAAAGCTGTCAAAAGAATTAAAAAACCCCAAATACATTCGCCACCGATAAGAAAAAACAACGACGAATGGGCAAAAGGTGACAAAGAAAAAGCGGATCTATTTGCCGAGCACTTAGAAGAGACTTTTAAGCCATTTGATGGAGAAACATTGGTAGACGATTTTACCGGTACGACTACGACATCTGACAACCTTAGAATAAAAAGTGTGTCATTTATAGAACTTTGCCAGGCAATAAAAAACCTGAAAAATTATAAAGCTCCTGGCTATGATTTAATAACCGCACAAATCCTCAAGGAATTACCAGAAAAGGCACTATTAAAATTGATTTATTTAATAAATGCTTCTATTAGATTATTATACGTTCCAAATCAATGGAAAGTGGCAGAAGTCATAATGGTTCCGAAGCCGGGGAAATCTCCAAATGACAAAAAATCGTACAGACCGATATCGCTACTACCAATAATATCGAAGGTATTTGAAAAACTCCTACTGAAACGGATTCTTCCGGTCATTGAAGAGAGACGCCTAATACATGACCACCAATTCGGGTTCAGAATCAAGCATTCCACAATTGACCAAGTTTATAGAATAACCGACGAAATTGAAAAAGCCCTTGAGTAGAAAAAGATTTGTTCTAGGGCTTTTCTTGACGTATCTCAAGCCTTTGACAGGGTTTGGCACGATGGATTGAGTTATAAGCTAAGACGAATCCTTCCGGAGCAACTTCATAAGATTTTCAAATCATACCTTAAAAACAGACTTTTTCGTGTCAAGCACGGAACTGAATATTCTGATTTTAAAGAAATCGCCGCCGGAGTTCCGCAAGGAAGTGTCCTTGGGCCTATCTTATTCTTGCTGTACACTCGGGACATACCACAAACTGAAGGCACTATTGTAGCTACGTTCGCTTACGATACGGCTATTCTGGCAACGGAAAGTTCAATCGAGTCAGCAACCATAAAACTCCAACGAGCCTTGGATAAAATCTGTGAGTGGACAAAAACTTGGCGCATTGTTCTTAACGAGACCAAATCGACGCATGTTAACTTCACTTACAAGAAAATAATCAACCTTCCCGTTTTCATTAACTCGGTACAAATACCGCATGCAAACGAAGCTAAATATCTGGGAATGACACTAGACGCGAAACTTAAATGGAAACCTCACGTTAAAAAGAAACGTGACGAAGTCGAAAATCGACTTAGAGAAATGTATTGGCTAATTGGAAGATATTCCAAACTAAGCGCATATAACAAACTGCTTCTGTATAAGCAAGTGCTTAAACCCGTGTGGACGTACGGTATACAACTCTGGGGTTGTACCAAACCAAGCAATAGGAATCTCATACAATCACTCCAAAATAAAATTATAAGAATAATCGTGAACGCTCCCTGGTATATCAGAAACAATGATATCCACATAGACTTAGGGATAGCTACCGTGGAGGACGAAATAAAAAACTTCGCTCGCAAGCTTCGTATTCGTCTTCATGGCCATTGCAACTGTGCCATACTCCAAACTTTGGATGCGACAAATCTTACGCGCCGACTTCAAAGAACGAAACCGTTCGAATTAGCGCAATAAGACAAAAAGCCGCATGTCATGGCGATTTCAGCAGGTGCTGTTATTGAAAATCTACCTGCCTCACGCGAATATTCTCTTCTGAAGCTTAAACTACTTGATAAGGTCTAACTTAGTCGTAGTAAACAAAACGAAGGGACGGGTGTTTTTAGTCAGTAGAAATCTGACATTACTATGAGTACACGGTCTCATAGTGTCTCATGAAGATTTTCACCTACCCACGAAAAAAAAAAAAAAACCTTTTGTAAGCACTTTTATTATACATTTTTTATCTGTTCTAGTTGAACGCATTCATTCGTGTGAGCGCCATCTATGTGTCATTGTACTGTATTGTTTAGCACCCAACTTCGGGTCGATCCAACTCTGTTCACTTTAACAAAATCAGCCATAGAGTAAAAAGGCCTTCAGCCTATTTTTAAGAAAAAAATTTTAATCGTTTGGCATCGAACAATAAACCTACTATTTTTGTAATTTAAAACTCAGATGTGGGGTCAGGACAAGCTGGCCCAAACTGTACTAAAATAATTTTTCGGAAAAACTATTTTTTTTTAACCTATTCTGATGACATCACGTGTGACGAGACGAACCACCAGGAAAGCTGACGACGACGTGTCGGCTGCAAACAACGAAATAGACGCTGCCGCTGATGCCACTCCAAACGAACTCGCCGTAAATGCCGTAAATGCCGTAAATGATGACAATATCGATAATGCTGTAGGTGCCGAAGACATGCAGGGTGCTGCTCTGGACGAAGAGCTGAATAATCTACGTAAGCAGATGGAAATCCTAAAGCTTCAAAAGGAGATACGTGAGCTAGAAGGGGATGCAGTTTCATCCAACCAATGCAGGACGAATTTCGGGGACGTCGAGTACGCACTGCCGAAGTTTACTGGAGACGACTTGGGCCATTCCGTACAACATTTCCTCTGCGATTTTGAGGCAATTATGGCTACAATCAAGGCAGACGACCATTTGAAGTTGCTGAGCCTACGTCGTTCTCTGGTTGGAACTGCTCGCGTCTTTTTAGCGTCGACTGCCGCTTTAAAATACAGCGAATTGAAGACAGCACTTGTCAAGGAATTTGATATTGCCGTTTCCTGCCAGTACGTTTACAAAATGCTGAGCCGCCGACGATGGAAGAAGAACGAAGAGTCGTTACACTGCTATATTCTCACTCTGCAGGCGGTTGCTAAACGCTCCGATATTAGTGAGTTGGAGATAATCAATTTTATAGTCGACGGAATGGGAGATGTGCCGAACGTAAATCTACTGCTGGGAGCTCGCACCATTGAGGAGCTGAAGCGGTTGATCAACCGGTACCAACGACGGTACCGCTGCCAAAATGCCGTAGGACGTGATCCCGATGCCGCCTCAAGGAAATTTGCCGCTACGACGAAACATGCCGCTACAGTGAAGATGAATGCCGAGAAGAAAGTGCCGTTATGCTTTAATTGTTCACAAATGGGACATATTAAGCCGTACTGCACACATCCGCTGCGCCCGAATGAATCCTGTTTCCGATGTTGGGAAATGGGACATGACCATCGGTCGTGCCAAAATCCTAAGAAGTTGCCGCATCGAGTTGCTGCCGTAGGTGCCGAGAAACAAGTAGCTGCCGCCGTAGACGCCCCAGACGATTCCGATGAAGACGATAAAGCCGTAATTGGTGCTGTAAATTGGGTAAGTGTTGCTTTTAGGGTTGATTTGTTAAAGGGCGCAGAATTCATCGAATTTCTCTCCCTTTTCGATACGGGAAGTCCAATTAGTCGCATAAAGTTGTCGTGCGTGCCGAATAGTTTGCTGAAAACTTTGATTACAGCTAGATTACCCTATTACGGGATAGGTGGAAATAAGTTAAAAATTCTAGGCAAACTTGTATGCCGAGTAAAGTTTGGTAATAAAGAAAAGTTGATTCAAATTGTTGTTTTGCCTGACGAAGCCATGTTCATGCCGTTAATTTTGGGACGAAACTTTTTACATGCTTTTAACATTCACTTGACTAAAGTAAAACTTAAATATTGTAAAGAAAAACTGCTTGC
The DNA here is from genome assembly GCA_945910035.1 of Brachypalpus laphriformis. NCBI lineage: Eukaryota > Metazoa > Arthropoda > Insecta > Diptera > Syrphidae > Brachypalpus > Brachypalpus laphriformis. The sequence continues at coordinate 132,833,149 of OX246756.1, forward strand.
TTTAAATCGCAATAATGAATTCTGTGCCCTGCCAGATGAATCTTATATGGTTCTTGATAAATACAGTCTTTTGAAAAATGATTACGTATCTGCCGCTATTAATGAATGTGAAACGACAAGACCGGTTTTGGGAGTTGGGTCAACTTGGATTAACGAGGAACCTTGTTCAGTGCCAAATATATTTAATATTGAAATTGCCGCTAGTGAAGTTGAGTTGAATATTGATTTTAAGTTAGATAAACCTTGCCGTGCCGAATTAAACAACTTAATTATAGATTCTTATATTTCTCCGAAAGACGTTAAAATAGAGCCCTTAGATTATGAAATGAAAATACATTTAAGCGACGATATTCCGTTCCATTGTGCCCCCCGACGACTCTCTCACTTTGAGCGTACGAAGGTACAGTCAATAGTTAGTCAGTTAGAGAAAGATGAAATAATTAGACCAAGTAGGTCACCTTATGCTTCCGCTATCGTATTAGTTAAAAACAAGAACGGAGAGACTCGAATGTGTGTCGACTATCGAGGTCTTAATAAGAAGACTATTCGAGACAATCAACCCTTGCCGCTTATTGAGGATTGTATAGAATACCTAGGGGGAAAGAAATACTTCTCACTCTTAGATTTGAAGAGCGGGTTTCACCAAGTTAAAGTTTCTGAGGAATCTATACCTCTCACTGCGTTTGTAACTCCCAGTGGAATGTGGGAATACCTTAGAATGCCGTTTGGACTGAAGAATGCGCCGGCTGTATTTCAGCGGTTCATCAATGTTATTTTTCGCGACCTGATTGATTCAGGTAAAATAGTTGCCTATATGGACGATATATTGATTGCTACTGCTGATTTTGACGAACATTTGATTTTATTACGAACTGTGCTGAGACGAATTACGCAACGAAATCTTAAATTAAATCTTGCGAAGTGTAAGTTTTGCTATACAGAGATAGAGTACCTAGGGTATGCCGTTACACCTCATGGTATTGCACCGAGTGACTCTCATATTGCCGCTATAAAGAGATACCCAGTCCCAACAAACCAGAAGCAATTGCATTCCTGTCTAGGTTTGTTTTCTTATTTTAGACGATTTGTGCCTTCATTCTCCCGAATTGCAAAGCCGTTGCAAAATCTATTAAAGAGAAATGCCGATTTCGACTTTGACGAACAATGCCGTACTGCGTTTATGGAACTGAAGTCTAGACTGGTCGAGGCGCCCGTCCTTGCCATCTATGACCCTACGAAAGAGACGGAACTACATTGTGATGCCAGCTCAATTGGATTTGGAGCCGTTCTGCTGCAAAGACAGAACGATGAGAAACTCCACCCGGTATCATACTTTTCGAAAACTGCTTCTGCTGCCGAATCTAGATACCACAGCTTTGAGCTCGAGACGCTTGCAATAATTTATGCACTGAGACGATTCCGAGTTTATTTAGAAGGATTACCCTTTAAAATTGTGACGGACTGTAGCTCATTAGCAATGACGTTAGATAAAAAACAAGTTAATCCACGGATTGCCCGCTGGGCCTTAGAGCTTGAGAATTATAACTATAAGATTCAGCACCGTAGTGGTGTTTCCATGGGGCACGTCGATGCCCTGAGCCGATGCCAGATTGCTGCCGTTTGGGATGTTGACGACGTAGATTTTCAAATTCAGATAGCCCAAGGCCGAGATGAGGCAATTAAAAGTCTGCGGGATCGTATGGAGATTGAAGAAGTTAAGGACTTTGAGTTGACGGACGGACTTGTATTTAAAGTTAGGAAAAATGGTCGTAAGGCGTTATATGTCCCGAATGAAATGGAGGGTAATGTCATTCGGTTGATCCATGAAAAGTTCGGGCATCAGGCGGTTGATAAGTGTTTTGATAAGATTGTCACTTGTTATTGGTTTCCGAATATGCGCCAGAAAATAGAAAGGTTTATCCAAAACTGCCTCAAGTGTATTATGTATGCCGCTCCTGTTCGCTCTAGCGAAAGGAATTTGTATAATATACCTAAAAAGCCGCTGCCGTTTGATACCATCCACTTGGACCATTTTGGTCCGCTGCCGTCCGTAAATTCGAAAAGGAAACATATCCTGGTTATCGTAGACGCCTTTACGAAATTCGTTAAATTGTACCCGACAAGGTCCACCAGCACGAGAGAAGTACAAGCCGCACTGGAAAAATACTTCCAGTATTACAGTCGCCCTAGGCGAGTTGTGACTGATAGAGGTACGTGCTTTACGTCACTTGAGTTTGAGGAATTCTTGCTGAAACGAAATATAGGGCACGTGAAGGTAGCAGTGGCTTCACCCCAGGCGAATGGGCAAGTAGAGCGAATCAATCGGGTGATTAAAGCCATGTTGGGGAAATTATGTGAACCCGTCAATCATGCCGATTGGTCTTGTAAGCTTCTACAGGTAGAATTTGCCGTTAATAATTCTATTCGCAAGGCGACGAGAAACTCCCCTAGTATGTTGCTGTTTGGCGTTGAACAACGAGGGGAGTTAATAGACGAAATTACGGAACATTTAGACAATAAATTGGGTTCGGATACTCCGCGTGATCTCCTACAAATCAGGGCAGATGCCTCAAAGGGTATTGATAGTTCTCAGGAATATAATTTGAGTTATTTTCTTAGGCACAGCAAGGAGGTAAAAAATTATCAGGTTGGCGATTTTGTTGTCATGCTAAATGTCGATACTACGACGGGAACAAATAAAAAGTTGTTGCCGAAATTCCGTGGACCTTATGTTGTACATAAAGTTTTAGGAAATGATAGATATGTACTACGAGACGCTGAAAATTGCCAATTGACTCAGCTACCTTACGATGGGGTCGTTGAAGCCAATAGAATGCGGAAGTGGCTTTCGAAACCCGACAACAAGGCTGTAGATATCAATAGCCGGGGCAACACTCCCGATGTAGACCTTAAGTAATATGTAATTTAAAGTTAAAATTTGGTACCATTGTTAAAATTTGATTGTTCGTGGTCGACCAATTGTCAGATCGGCCGAATTGTAAGCACTTTTATTATACATTTTTGATCTGTTCTAGTTGAACGCATTCATTCGTGTGAGCGCCATCTATGTGTCATTGTATTGTATTGTTTAGCACCCAACTTCGGGTCGATCCAACTCTGTTCACTTTAACAAAATCAGCCATAGAGTAAAAAGGCCTTCAGCCCATTTTTAAGAAAAAAATTGTAATCGTTTGGCATCGAACAATAAACCTACTATTTTTGTAATTTAAACTTTCGATATAAATTTGTTAGATATCGCAACTAAGTATTAACTTATCAAGCAATTTTTCTATCATGAAATAAAAACGTTTGGCAGGTTACTTTCCAAAGGCTTCGTCCTTTGTAGTCGGCGCAATAAATTGCTCTCATCTAAAATTTGTAGGACTGTATTGTTGACATCTCCGATTAGTCGGTTTTTATGCTTTCCCGCGAAACTTCTAGTTTCAGCTTCGATTGTCGGAATTCCGAGATCTCTGTGGATATCGTCGTTTCTACTATACCACGGTGCTTGGACTATTTCTCTTAGCACTTTATTTTGAAAAGCTTGTAAAATATTTGCATTTGATTTCTTGGTACAACCCCAAAGTTGTATACCGTAGGTCCACACTGGCTTTAGCACTTGCTTGTATAAGAGCAGTTTGTTCTCAGTACTGAGCTGGAAATAATTTCCGAGTAACCAGTACATTTCTCTATATTTGATTTCGAGTTCTTTACGTTTCATTTTCACGTGCGAATTCCATCTCAGCCTTGCGTCGAGTGTCATTCCCAGGTATTTGGCCCCGTTTGCAAAAGGTATTCGGGCCGAGTTTAGAAAAATTGGCCCGTCATTAGTTTTCTTATAAACGAAATTGACGTAAACAGATTTAGATTCATTGAGGGCGATCCGTCATTCCCTCGTCTATTCATTTACATTATTCAGTGCGTTTTGCGGTTTTGCAGTCGTTTCTTCGATTGTTTTGCCTACTGCTAGGATAGCGGTATCATCGGCAAACGTAGCAAGGATAGTGCCATCTTCGTTTGGTATATCACGAGTATATAGCAAATAGAGAAGCGGCCCAAGAACGCTTCCTTGCGGTACGCCGGCCGAAATTTCCTTGAGCTCGGAGTATTCGACTCCATGTCTAACACGAAAGAGTCTATTCCCGAGATATGATTCTGGAATATCGTATAAGCATACAGGAAGAACTTGTCGTAGTTTGGATTTCAAGCCATTATGCCACACCTCCTCAAAGGCTTGCGCGACGTCAAGAAATACGCTTGAGCAAATCTTTTTTTTCTTCAAGTGTTTTCTCGATTACGTCAGTAATTCTATGCACCTGGTCAATCGTCGAATGCTTACTTCTGAACCCAAACTGGTGGTCATTGATAAGATTATTTTCTTCTATAACCGGTTGGAAACGCCTTAATAATATCCTCTCGAAAATGTTAGATATGATTGGAAGAAGCGAAATTGATCTATACGATTTAACCTCATTTGGCGGTTTTCCTGGTTTTAAAACCATTATGACTTCCGCAACTTTCCATTGGCTCGGCACGTGTCTTAATCTAAGTCCAGCATTTACAATATGGAGAAGCTTAATCAATGCTTTTCTAGGTAAAACTTTGAGAATTTCTCCGGTAATCAAATCATAACCAGGAGATTTCTTAGGTTTTAGATTCTCGATCTCATGTGTGAGTTCCCTTAGCGTTGCACTTGTGAGCGTCAAATCGTCAGATGGTAAATCCACCTATTGCGGCTGTCGTAAACCAATTGACCATCGTACGGTTTAAAGGTTTCTTCCAGGTGCGCCGCAAAGACGTCCGCTTTTTCTTTATCTTCCCTCGCCCATTCATTTTGATTTAATTTAATTGGCGGCTCGGGGACTGTTAAGTTTTTATTTGAAATATTTGAACTGATGTGACGGTTCTGGCGGTTTTATGGCATCTCTCTAAGTAGAATGAAACAGATTTTAGACGTTTACACGTTTCATACGAAAATATACGTGTTTTACATTGGGAGTTTGTTATACGCCGTCGATTCAGCAGGGTTATCTCCGCCATCATTGTCCCGCCTGGACACGTTTACGCCGCCGCGTAACATCTTTATTATTACTTTTTATCTCGTTGGGACCAAGTTCCTTAGGATATCGCCGCCTGCGAGAGGGAATTACTGCCGTGCACCGGTTCCCAACGAGACAATCAGTCTGTCGCCGCCTGCGACAAAGCAATTGCTGCCGTGCACTCGTCGCCCACGAGATTTAGTGTCGCCGCCCGCGACAACAAACTGCTGCCGTGCACTCGTCGCCTACGAGATTTGTGTCGCCGTATGCGACAAAGAATAAATTGCCGCCAGCGATAAGCCCGTGGAATAATAGTCCACGAATTTAAGTATTTGTACAGTTAAACGGAATTTTCATTTCGAGCGAGGATCGCTGAAAAGCACTCGTTATTGTGAGAGGTCCCGCCTGTGAGGGGTATATATATACGAGAAGTCGCCACCTGCGACAGAGATATATATATACATATGCCCAAGGAACAAGACCTACGAAGAAGTTCCCGTCTAGCCTCAGGGAAGTCCACGTCTCAAGCGGCAAGCCAGATGCCTGTTCTTCCAGTTCTTATTGACCAGGAAGACGACGAACGCCAGGACAGTGATTCAGACACAAACCGAACAATCGTTCAAGGGGAGCCGATGGCAACGATGGATGAAATAAGCAATCAACTTCGAGAGCTACGCATACAGTTGGACGCTGCCACTACTAGCGCAGCAACAGAGAAAGCCGAACGCCAACGTCTTCAGGAGTTGCTGTCTCAGAAGGATGTCCATGGGCCAGTCGAAGCGAGTTCATCCACGTCTGCCACCACCTGCTCACGTGAGAGCACCCCTGTGAACTCTGTTTCGATGCCGCTTTCCAATGCCAATGTATCGACTACTGCGACCGACATTATTATGTCCACGCATGCTGGATCTACGCAGTACAGCTCGATACCGTATCCTGCATTCCCGTCATTGACTCCCGAAGTAACAATGAGCATGAATACACCGCAAGTGATAGTACCTCCGCCAGCGTGTATCCAAAGGGTTCCAACTTTCATGTCGCCCATCAATGCGATCTTGCCCCTCAACCAGGACTGTTTTCCCCCGCCACCGCACACATCATCCGTTTTGCCACTGAGTCACCAGGTGTATCAGCATAGTTCTGTGGGTAGTCGAAAGCTACTTGACCTTCCCGAATTCTCCGGCAGACCAGAGGAATGGCCACTATTTGCCACTGCGTTCTTGGAATCCACGACCATGATGAATTACTCGAAGGTCGAAAATATGTTTCGACTACAAAGATGCCTCAAACGCGAGGCAAGAGAAGTCGTGGAGTCACTGCTGATCCACCCAAATAACGTGGAACAGTTGATGGCCGCATTGGAGTTTCGCTTTGGTCGGCCTGAATGTTTGGTGAGAAGTCAGCTGGCGAAAGTTAGGGATATCCAACCGATCCCAGAAGGAAAACTTGAACTACTGATACCGATGGCGACGAAGGTGCAAAGTATCTCCATCTTTCTTGAAGCCAGTGGGATGCATCAGCACCTGGCCAATCCAACTCTTCTAGACGAGCTTGTCGGTAAGTTGCCGATGAGCAAGAGGATGGAGTGGGCCCAGCGTAGTATCTTCATACAACCGTATCCGACAATCAAGCACTTCGAGCAGTGGTTAAGTGGAGTCGCTAGATTGGTTTGCTTGGTCCTGCCGACTACCTTGCCGTCCTCCAACGTTGAACAAATGTCAAAGCCGAAGAACGTTCTCCATGCCGTAGAACAACGTAAACCAATTCCGGCCGTGAGCAAATGTCGTTATTGTGGAGGAGAATCACATCCAGTAGTCGATTGTCAAGTGTATGATAATTTGGACGTTCCAGCCAGGTGGACATTCGTAAAGAAGAACAAGCTATGCTTCTCCTGCCTGAAGTATGGGCATCGCTCCCGATCGTGTAGATCTCAACGAAGGTGTGGAACCAGTGGGTGTCCGAAAATGCATCACGCTTCACTTCACGAAGGTCACGTACAAGTGACGTCAGCGTCATCGGAGGTTGTGTTATCGCAGATGCAAACGGGTGAAGAGAAGCGCATTGTTAGATGAGGGCTCTTCCATAACAATGATGAGCTCCGATCTGGCAAGTCGGCTGGCCCTGAAGGGTCGCTCGAATGATCTAAAGTTGAAATGGTTCAGTATGGAGACGCTGTCAAGAAAATCGGTTGTCGTGGATCTGGAAATTAGCGCGGACAAAGAAGGGGCGGAAAAGTATATGATGAAGGCAGTACATACCATCGAAGATATGAACTTGCCAGTCCAGACGTTGAGTGAAGTCGACCTACAGCCAGTACGTCGTCAGTTAATTCCAGACACACTTGCCGAGTATACTGATGCGAAACCTCAGATCCTGATTGGACTTGACCATTGCCACTTGGGCGTACCGATCCGTACCATTGAATGTTCGAATGAGGGACCAGTCTTCGCGAAAACAAGGCGCGGCTGGGTGGTGTACGGTAGGTCAGCCGCTCCTGCCAAAAATACTCCTAGCAACGAGTTAGTTCTTCACAGCAGCCAAGTCAGCGAGGACGAAGGCATGCGTTTGGAAAGTGTTGTCAACGAGTACCTATCAGTGGAGAACTTCGGGGTGAAGAAGCCGACAAAGCCATCGATCTCTGCCGCGGATGAAAGAGCATTAGGAATTTTCAAAAGCACAACAGTAAAGGTCAACGACCGATACCAAACAGGCTTACTACTGAAGAACGATGTGTTCGAGGTTCCTGAAAGCTACGAGATGGCCAGACGACGTCTCTGCAGTTTGGAGAAGAGATTCGCCAGGGATCCAGAATTTGCGACTGTCTACCGAGACATTATCGCAAGTCACGTCAGGAAGGGCTATGCCAGGAAGCTGACTAGGGCTGAAGCTGACCGTATGACCCCGAGGATATGGTATCTTCCGCATTTTGGGGTGAAAAACCCGAATAAGACTAATAAAGTACGGGTAGTCTTTGACGCAGCCGCTGAAGTGGACAACACATCATTGAATTCACTTCTGATGAAGGGACCTGACGATCGTCCTCCGTTGGTGGCTGTTCTATTCAATTTTCGGATGCGACCCGTAGCAGTATCGGCCGACATACAAGAAATGTATCATCGGGTATTTATCCGACCGGAGGATCGAAACCTGCAACGCTTCCTATGGAGAGATGACATCCACGAGCCTGTCGATACGTACGTCATGCAGGTGATGACATTTGGTGCTAGCTGCTCGCCATGTTCAGCTGAATTTGTGAAAAATCTCAATGCATCGAGATTCTCAAGGAGCCACCCGAGAGCTGTCAAGGCGATTGTCAAACATGATTACGTAGACGACTACGTCGATAGCTTCGACAGCGTGGAAGAGGCGATTGAAGTGACACAGGCCGTCGCCGCCATTCATGCTGATGGAGGGTTCAATCTGCGAGATTTCAAGTCGAGTTCTGGTGACGTGTTGGCAGTGGTAGCTGGCATGAGCGATGCGAATCAACGGCAACAGGTGGTAGACATGAACATCGACAGTCTGACGGCGAAGATTCTCGGTATGTGCTGGTGCCCGGAGGAGGATGTCTTCGTGTTCCGCTTTGAGTTTCCACGTGTCAGCCGAGACGTCATGGTAAACGACAAATGCCCGACGAAGCGGGAGCTACTCTGCATGACGATGTCCATATTTGACCCCTTTGGGATGATTGCGAATTTTGTCATCTAGGCGAAGCTGCTATTACGATCTGTTTGGAGATGTGCAATTCCGTGGGACGAAATAATTTCCCAGGAAATCTTCCAGCTGTGGAAGCAGTGGAAAGCCAATTTCCTCGCATTGATGCAGCTTAAACTACCCAGGTGCTACCCACGTTTATCGTCTGCGGATAGGGTAGCACTTCACATCTTCGTCGATGCCAGTGAGGAGGCATTCAGCGCTGTTGCTTATTTGCGGATCGAGTCAGGAGATGGAGTGTTCGTGTCGTTTGTCTGTGGAAAGACAAAATGTGCCCCTCAGAAGTTGATGTCAATTCCACGTCTGGAGCTATCGGCGGCAGTCTTGGGCATCAGGCTCTCCAACTCTGTTACTGAATGGCACGACCTACGATTGGACGATCGAGTGATTTGGAGTGACTCCAAGACGGTCATTAATTGGATTCGTTTGGAGCCACGTCGTCTCAAACAGTTCGTGGCATTTCGGATTGCTGAGATACTGGAGAGCAGCCAGACTGGTCAGTGACGTTGGGTGCCATCAAAGTTAAATCCCGACGATGAAGGGACACGGGCACGTTATCCGCCGAGGTTCCAGTCCGACAACAAATGGTTATGGGGGCCCTCCTTTCTTGGACGTCCTAAAGAAGAGTGGCCGGCACAGCCAGGCGACATCAGCAGCCATGAATGTCAAGAGGAGCTGCGTCCGAAAACCTTTCTACACATTAACGCAGTGAGTAAACCGTGTTTTGATCCTTCAAGATATTCCAAGTATTTGAAGATGAAAAGGGTAGTAGGCTGGGTGCTCCGATTCGCTAAGCTAATTGGACGTAAATCAGTCGAACGAGGAGAGCTATCAGCCAGCGAGCTAGACGAGGCAGAGCGGTTGTTATGGCGCCAGGCGCAGGCGGATGCGTTTGCGTGTGAGATTGCCCGACTGCAACGGGACTTGCCAGTCCAAAAAGGGAGCAGTATATATCGCTTAACGCCGTATTTGGATGAAGAAGGCCTGCTACGAGTATACGGTCGTATAGATGCCGCCGCAACTATACCCTTCGATGCTCGGCGTCCGATCATAATGCCGAAGGATCATCGTATCACAAAACTATTAGTGGATCATTACCATCGCATCTTACGTCATCAAAATGAAGATACAATCACCAACGAAATTAGGCGAAGAATCTGGGTGCCACATCTGCGTTCTTTCGTAAGAAGAGCTAGGAGCGAGTGTTCGTACTGCCGTGTTCGATATGCTAAGCCTTTGCCTCCGTTAATGGGACGGTTGCCTAAGGACCGTGTCACCCCATTCGTCAGGCCCTTTACTTATACCGGCCTCGACTATTTTGGGCCAGTTTACATCACTATCGGGCGTCGGAAGGAAGAGCGGTGGATTGCCCTCTTCACGTGCATGACGGTAAGAGCGATTCATCTCGAAATTGCTGCAGACCTATCGACGGATGCCTGCGTCTTATGCATCCGGAACTTTGTCAACAGACGAGGAGTGCCGGTGCAGGTGAGGAGCGACAACGGTACCAATTTTGTCGGCGCCAATGATGAGTTGCAGAGACAGAACTCTCATCGCGGGGCATCGAATGGGTTTTTAATTGCCCGCTGAACCCTCATGCTGGAGGGTGTTGGGAAAGACTCGTGCAGATCGTCAAGAGAGTGCTGAAATGTTCATTGAGCGAAGTGGCGCCGAAACTGGAGACTCTGCAAAGTGCCCTTATTGAAGCAGAGAACATAGTGAACAGTCGTCCCCTCACTCATCTACCCGTGTCGAGTGAGGACGAGGAACCTTTGACGCCGAATCATTTTTTGCTGGGTGGTATGAATTCGACGCAGACCCTGGGTCCTATCGATGAGCGGGCGCTTTGTCTCCGCAAGCAGTGGCGAGTATGTCAGCAATTAAAAAACCGGTTTTGGAGGAGGTGGGTGAAGGAGTACCTGCCGATTCTCACAAGGCGATGTAAGTGGTTTGAGCGTGTACCTCCTCTCAAAGAAGGAGACTTGGTACTCATTTGTGATGCTGACGTTCCGAGAAGCAAATGGGTACGAGGTAGGATTGTGCGAGTGTTTCCCGGGAAAGATGACCAAATTCGTTCGGCGGAGGTAAAGACTGCACTGGAGTTCTACGAAGGCCAGCTGACAAACTTGCTCTGCTACATGTTGGTGAGGCTTCGGTTCCGGACCAGTGCGCCTCACGGGGGGCGGGATGTTAAGTTTTTATTTGAAATATTTGAAGTGATGTGACGGTTCTGGCGGTTTTATGGCATCTCTCTAAGTAGAATGAAACAGATCTAGAATTGACGTTTGGATTTCCACTGAACTCCATCCATTCCGCCATTTTCTTGTGCCTTTCCGGCAAGCTTCAGACAGAGAGACCCATGCAGCCGCCACGAATCGACTAAAAAGTAGTAAGTGCTTCAAATCCATTTTTGTATTTATTATTAATCCTAACTTTACAGATAATAAACGTTTCCCCCATCGTTTCCCCATCGTTTCCCCCATTTCCAAACGTTTACACGTTTCATACGAAAATATACGTGTTTTACATTCGGAGCTTGTTATACGCCGTCGATTCAGCAGGGTTATCTCCGCCATCATTGTCCCGCCTGGACACGTTTACGCCGCCGCGTAACAGGGACTTTGGGCCTTTTGGTGCCTTTTACAGCTTTCCAAAGTGTATAATTGGAATCTTTTTTCGCTGTTAAACTTTCAAGGTAGGAGGCTATTGCACGATTCTTAAAATCCTTAATAGTCTTCTTCAACAAATTGCACAGGCGATTCAAGTGTGCTTTATGCTGCGGAGCACGACTCTGTTGCCATTTTTTACGCGCTTTTCTCTTTTCCTTGAGCAATTCTTTTATTTCCGGAGGATATGGTAAACCGTATCTGTCCGGCGTTTTCCTTGGATTAGGCGTATTATTCCAAGAGGTGAGCTGTATGATCTTAACGAAGCGATCAACTTCAACCTCAAGTTCATAGGGTTTCGTAAGTGGAACGCTCAGTTCAACATTATTTTCAATTTCGTTCCTAAAGTCAGTTAGTTGTTCTACCAGTTAATCTCGCTGGCTCTAGGTTATAGACTAGTTTTTCGCTGATTGTTAAAATAACCGGGCAATGATCAGACGACAGATCAAAGCTCTCTTTAACTTCTATACGGTTTGTAGATACTCCTTTCACAACGAACAAATCGATCAGGTCAGGTATTTTCGAAGTATCAGTTGGCCAGTAAGTCGGTTTACCCGTCGAATGGAAATCACAACTGTACTCCATACCTGCCCCATAAAGCATTCTACCTTTTTTCGAGCTGTATCTTGAGCCCCAGAACGTATGTTTCGCATTAAAGTCGCGCCGATGATAAAATTAGGTTTCAGCGATTCAAACAAGTTAGTAAAATCAGATTTTTCAAGCGCGGAACGCTGTGGACAGTAGATAGATGAGATTTTAAGAGTACGCTGACTACCATATTTTGCACAGTTGCAAAGTTTCAAGCTCTATCTATAGGTCTTCGGATTGTTCGAGGCAGTCTTTAATAAACAAGGATGATTCGCCTCTCGCTTTACCCGAAGGGTGACAAGCGTGGTAATCATTATAGCCTTTTATTTTTAAATGCGATTCCTTTTTTACGTGGGTTTCAGAAATCAAGCAAATATCAATATCTTTTTCAGGCATGAATATTTCCAATTCGTCGAGTTTTTGCAAAAGTCGGTTTGCATTCCAAGTACATATTTTTAACATTCGTTTGTCATTCATATTCTAGTTGAAGTACGCGTTTTATGAGAATTATTTTCAAGCTTATCGAGAATAATTTTATTTATTTTGCTTTGTTCTTCAAATTTCTTCTCGCTTTATAAATGATTGCGAAACAAATATCGCCTTAAATGTATCACTTAAAACACCTTGTGAGCTAGAGGACGAAGTTGATCGTTTCGTAGAAACAATCCAAAGAGCGGCGTGGAGAAACACTCCTTCCAGGAGCTATAAGATCAACCGCAATGAAAATTATCCCAGAGAAATCATTGAACTGGTGAGGGAGAAACGAAAAGCACGAAAGAAATGGCAAATCACTCGTGCACCTCAGCATAAAACGGTCCTTAACCGACTATGCAATCGCCTTAGAGATAGTATTCTGGAATTTAAAAGCAAAAAGATGGCGACCTACCTTCAAAACCTCTGCGGTGAAAGAGAATCCAATTATTCGCTTTGGAAAGCGCTAAAAGGCATCCGGAAACCTCAAATGCAAGCACCACCAATTCGGAAAAACGATAGAAACTGGGCAAAGAGCGACAAAGAAAAGGCAGAACTTTTGCTCTACACTTAGAAGAAATGTTTAAGCCGTTCGATGGCCCTTCGTTAAAGTCCGACTCCCCAGTCACAATATCTGACAACTTTAAAGTAAAAAAAGTTGCATTGATTGAACTAAGGGAAGCTATTAAACATTTAAAGACGAAAAAAGCACCGGGTTACGACTTGATAACGGCACAGGTAGTCAAGGAATTGCCGAATAAAGCTCTTATCAAACTGCTATATTTTACCAACGCTTCGTTCAGATTGCTCAATGTTCCGAGACAATGGAAAGTCGCCGAGATCATAATGGTCCCGAAACCCGGCAAACCGCTAAATGAGAAGAAATCATATCAATCATATCAATCATATCAATCGAAAATATTTGAAAAACTACTTTCCAAACATCTACAGCCCGTAATCGACGAAAGAAGTCTCATTCCTGACCATCAGTTTGGATTTAGAATCAAGCATTCTACAATTGACCAAGTCCACAAAATAACTGACGTGATTAATAAAGCTCTGGAAGAAAAAAAGATTTGTTGTGGTGTATTTCTTGACGTCTCACAAGCTTTCGATAAGATTTGGCACGAAGGCTTGGAGTATAAATTGCAACGACTACTGCCACAGCAACTCTTTCTAATCTTACAATCGTACCTCACCGAGAGACTCTTTCGTGTTAAGCATGGAAATGATTACTCTGACTTCAAAAAGATTGCGGCCGGAGTTCCACAAGGAAGTGTCTCTGGCCCGCTTCTATAAGTCTTGTACACGCGTGATATCCCGCAGGAAAGAAACTGCGTCGTCGCCACGTTTGCGGACGATACGGCGATATTGACCACGAGCGAAACTATTGCAGCAGCAACTGGAAAGCTTCAACATGTTATTTATAAAGTCCACGCTTGGACGAATTCTTGGCGTATTGTGCTGAACGAAAGCAAATCTACTCACATCAACTTTACCTACAAAAAAGTGGATAGAGTTAGATAGAAAAGCAATAGTTAGATAGAAAAGCAATAGAAACATCATACAAACTTCTGAAAATAAAATTCTTATAAAGATCGTTAACGCACTGTGGTATGTACGTAACGAAGATATTCATCGGGATCTGGGAATTCCCAGCGTCGTCGAAGAGATAGCAAAATTTGCGCGTAAACACAAAGATCGTGTTCACGGCAATTGTAACCGTACCGCCCCTCAACTACTTGACGCGAACAATTCAATTCGTCGTCTTCAAAAAAACCTTTTGACCTCGAGTCATAGCATATGCCGGTCGTGAAAAACGCAGGAACTTTCATTGGAATTTAACCTGTCTAAAGTGCTACATTTATTTTTAATCACATACGATCATCTAAGTAAGTAAGTAAGCGAAAATAAAACTACTTGATAAGCACTGGCCTACTTGTGGTAATAATTCTGAGGAGAGGTGTTTTTTTAGTGAGTAAAATCTTACACTACCATAAGCACGCGCGGTCGGTTATGGTGTCTTTGGAAGATATTTCAGCTGCTCTCGAAAAAAAAAAAAAAGTTTAGGTACCGGTTACCATCCTGTGTGCGTGGCAGTGGTCCAAGAATGTCTATGGCTATTCTCTCGAATGGAACTCCAGGGCGGTTCGGTTGTAATCCGCCGCGTATTCTTTGGACCTCTCCGAGTGGTGCAGGTGTGACACGCGAGGCACCATACCTTCGCATCCCGAGTCCAACTTATCCAGAAGTAGCGACTTTTGACCTTTCGAAAGCATTTTCTTCAGACCCAAATGTCCACCGCTTGGGCTGTTATGTAGTAACGCAAGGATCTCCGCTACACACGACCTTGGCACTACCAGTAAAGGTTTGCTATGGTCGGGTTTCTCTTTCCATCTTCGTACTAGCATCCCATTTACCAGGTCAAGTTGGTCATACATGCTCCAATATGTTTTCAGGTATTCGCTACCGCCGATGATTTTGGTTTTCTCGGGGCGTCGGTCCTCTTCGTTCCACTTAATTATTTCCGCCAATATCAGATCCTTCTTCGGTTCACCTTCTAGGCTGCTCGCTATTGTGGTTACGTTGGCCCGATTAGTGGCCTCAGACTCGAGTTGTTCGGCCATGGTGCAGTGCTTGCAGTCGTCGCAGGCCCGTCTTGAGAGTGCATCCGCATTACCATATCGAGGTCCCGGTCGGTGTTGAATGTTGAAGGTATACTGCTGCTGCCGTTCTAACCATCTTGCCATTTGCCCTTCAGAGTGTTTGAAGTTACAGAGCCACCGTAATGATGCATGGTCCGTCCGCAGGGTGAATTGGCGGCCAAATAGGTAATGGTGGAAGTGATGCGTTCCGAAGACGACGGCCAGTAGTTCCCTTCTGGTGGCGCAGTAATTCCTCTCAGCGTTGTTTAACGTTTTGCTGTAGTATTCGAGAACTACTTCACTATCACCTTGCCGCTGGCGCTGGCTTAGCACGGCACCAATACCAACATTAGACGCATCTGTGTTTAGGTTAAACTCATCAGTGTATGTAGGGTATTCCAGTATGGGGGTTGTGGCCAGTCTTCGTTTAAGCTCTATGAATGCTGCATCGCAAGAGTCGCTCCACACAATTCGTCGATGTATTTCTATTAGCTCCGAGAAGGGCTTAGCTAGAGTTGAAAAGCTTTCGATAAATTGGCGGTAATATGAGCACAAGCCCAGAAAGCTTCGTGCTTGCTTTTTATCCCGCGGTGTCGCCCATTCTTGAACAGCATGCACTTTTTCCGGGTCGGTTACTAATCCTTCCTCCGACACAATATGGCCCAAAAAACGAGCACGTCGTCCAAGGAATTGACACTTGCTAGGACTTAGTTTAAGGTTGGCTGTTCGTATGCGCTGGAAGACTGCCTCAAAAGATGGGCGTCGAAGGTGGGAGCGTAGACGATAATGTCATCCAAGTAGATAACGCCGTCTGCCAGGATATTCGTCGGAAGACTTCATCCATTAGGCGTTCGAACGTGGTTGGGGCGTTGCAGAGCCCAAAGGGCATCACTTTAAGCTGCCATAGACCAGCGCCGGTAGAAAAAACTATTTTCTCCCTGTCCTTGGCATCCATTTCTAACTGTCAATATCCACTCTGGAGATCCATTGTCGAAAACCACTTGGATCCTGTCAAGTTTGAGAAAATGTCGTCCATTCTTGGTAGTGGATACGCGTCCTTTTTAGTGACCTCATTCAGGCGCCTAAAATCAGCACAAAAGCTTGCTGAGCCATCCATCTTCCGTACGAGGACAATGGGGGCTACACAAGGACTGTTGGAAGGTTCAATGACATCCCGGTTCTGCATGTCGCTGATCAAATCGTTTACCTCCTCGTGTTTTGCCAAAGCCACTCTCCGGGCGGGAAGCTTGACAGGCTTTGTTGATCCGGTATCGATCGAGTATTTCGTTAGACTGGTCCTGACGTAATCCATTGGGCCCTGGGAGAAAACATATCGGTATCGCACGAGAAGGTCTCGAAATCGATGGGCTTCTTCGTCGGCGAGATCTTCGGGGATTTCCTTTAAAAGTCCTTGAAGATGTTCTGTGCCAGATTGTATTAGTGGTGGGGATTTGCACATCTTAGCCGAACAGGCGCGTCCAACAACCAAATCCTTCGGCAAAATAACGGCCTTGGTAGAGACATTGGCCATTCTCACCATTAGCTGATTCCGGGTTGAGTCGACGAAACTTCGAGTTTATTGGCCATCAGCATAGGCAACACTTCCTCGGAATGCGCTGGCAAAGTTTCGGAGGTTGTCGTCCGCAGGAGGCTTGTGTGGGCTTTGATGGTAATCGAAGTGGGTGCTTCCTTCCTCGTATCTCCAGGCTTAACACCACAAAATCGAGGCTACACATCTTTTCGGTCACGAAATCCATTCCAAGGATGGTTGGTACGCTTTAGCTTGTAACGACGAAGGACTGATGGCACTTGTGGTTGTTAAATATCAGTGGCACTTCTGCGACTCCTGTAGACCAAAGCGTTCCTCCAGAGATTCTCTCTATGCGAATCGGTGACCCTGTAACGGGTGTATTTTGGCAGGAGATGTGGTTCGCTGATTATTGATACGTCAGCTCCTGAATCAACCCTCCCACTTCACTGCATTTCTACTGACCCGCCTGTGGGGTTCGCATATTTGACCTCAGAAAATATCGGCAGGCCTGCCGATTTTGGATTACTCGGTTACTGAGGCCAATGAAATGCCGATGTCGTCATTTGTGTGATCCAGGCGCTTATACGCCTGCCTCTCCTGCCTCGCGATGTCTTTGGAACGTGCAGTGATATTGCCTTTTTAACAGGGTTCAAATGATCTCTTCTATGGACATGGAAATACTAGCTGAGCCGGTCGCACTCTATTTTTTGTACGATGGTTTCCTTTATGTGAAAGCTTCCACGGATCTTCGAACTTCTTATTCTATCAAGCTTTGTCATTCCTGCTGTCATGCGAATTATCTTCATCTCAGCTGCCGTTAATTTATTCTCATACTTTTTGCACATCGTCCAACACTGTCAACCGTATGTGAGCGCTGGGCGCACAACTGCGGTGTAGAGCCTTCCTTTCAACTTAGGTGGCATTTTACTGTCACAGAAGATAGTGGAATTTGCTTGCCACTTCATCCACCCTACGCTTACGCGATGATTGATGTCGTCATCACAAGTTGCTTTGCTATTCATCATAGATCTCAGATATTTGAACTTTTCGCGCTTGGGAAGCACTGTTCGATTCAAATAAATGTCTAGAATAGGCCTGAGTGGATCAGAGAACGGGCAACACAAGTACTCTGTCTTTTTTGAACTAATGCGATACACATTTCCCTCCAAAACGTCCACCCACACATCAAGTGCTCGTTGCAGGGATGTAGGATCCTCACGTGTGATGGCTCCATCGTCAGCAAAGAATAACTGATGTACATTGGGGTCCATCACTTTGCCTTCAAGCAGATAATCAAGGACTGTAATAAAGAGCAAAAGACTTAAACCGCTTCCCTGGTGCACCCCGACTTTAATTGGGAACTCTTCGGTTACTCCAGCGGCGCATCTTACTCTTGTCTTTGCTCCGTCGTACATGTCTATGATCATCTGCACATAGGTTTCTGGAACCCCTCGATGTCTTAGCGCCACCCATATCAGATCTCGTGATTGTCTGTCGAATACCTTTTCAAAGTCAACCAATACAATATGCAAATCCTTTAAGGAATCACGATGTTTTTCCATTATGATCCTAATACTTTGGATTGCATCTGTGGTTGATTTACCCGCGACAAACCCGCACTGATCATCAGATAGCCGTATTGTTTTTCGCAGTCGGCCACCTTATACCCGCTCAACGATTTTCATGGTGTGTGACATCAGCTTGATCGAACGGTAGTTATCACCGTTTCGCGTACCACCCTTCTCTTTGTATACAGGGAGAAGCTTTCCCTCCATTCATTGATTCGGCATTGGATCACCTCTCACAAATTTGGAGATGAGAATTCTGAGCCATCTGAACCCGATGTCTCCCATCTTTTTCCAGAACTCGGAGGGCATCTCGTCTGGCCTAACCGCTATTCGTTTTTTGAAGTATTTGACCGCCTCACTAACTTCTTTGACTGTAATGTCGGGTATTTCTTTACATTTAGGGGTGACTCTTGGAAAGTATAGCCGGGAAAACTATTCATCCAAAAGTTCATTACAATACTGCCGCCACCTCTGCAGAATTTTGTCGTCATCCACAAGAAGCTGGCCATGAGCATTGTTAATGAACTTTGGCGAACGAATCTCCTGAGCATTCCTCCTTTTTGGCAGCTATTTTGAAGATGGTTGCGCTCTTGTTCATATTGTGTCTTCGCAGCTCCTGGATAGCCTGGTTTACATCAGTAACCGGGGAAGATATTTTCTCCAGCTCCCGATACATGCCCTCCGTACTCTCTGCTTGAAGCTGGGCGCACTTCTTCTTCGCTTTTTTCTTGCAGCATCTGTATTTCATTTCGAGGCGAGCGTTTTCGTCATTATTATTAGAGGGGCACTTTGACCAAGCTTTGAAAGCCACTTTCTTCTCATTTATCAGCTTCTTAGCTTCATCACTCCACCACCATGTTTCTTTGGCGTGTTGATGGCGGCCTTTTGAAGCTCCTAGCAGTGATTTGGCCTTATTTAAGCAAGTTCGCTGTAGGGAATCCCACATATTTTGTGCTCTGCACTCTTCATCCTCAGCTCCGTTGATGGTGTGAGAGAGGTAATTTTTCATTACGAAAACAAAAGCTTCGCCTTTTTCTTTGTCCAGATTGTACCACTTGATTTTCTCAGAGACCCTTGTTTGTTTGCTTTTCTTCGGTGTTTTCATAAAAATTTATGTTAGCAGGAGACGGTGTTGCCGAGCGATTGCCTCTCCCAGGATTACTTTGCAATCTTTTACCCGGGGCTTCATGAAACTGCCTACCAAATGGTAGTCAATCTGAGTTTCATCTCCACCACTGCTGTAAGTGATCAGGTGTCGGCTTTGTTTGATGAACATGGTATTTAACACGATAAGACCGTGTGATTTGCACATGCTTAGGATGTCTTCACCAGGAAGGTTCCTGGTGCCATATCCTAGTCCTCCATGGCAGTGTTCATAGTCTTCGTTTGATTTCCCGACATGTCCATTTAAATCTCCTTCAACAAATAGAAATTCTTCCTTTGGGATGTTCTTAAGGAGATTGTGGAAATCTAGCCAAAATGCATCTTTATCTCTCTGATTGTACCCATCGTGGGTAGCATATGCACTGACAATATTCCACACCTCTCCTTGTATTACTAGTTTGAGAGACATCAAACGGTCGCTGGACTTCGAAATGCTCAAGACGCTACAAAGTAGCTCTGCCGCAAGGATGATACCGATTCCGTTCTTAGACTTTTCCGTTCCGTAGTAGAACATCTTGTAATCTTTTGTCCTAACGTCCAAGAAACGCGCCCGATTCCCGGTGTTTTTCCATTTCGTCCCTTGGATACACAAGATGTCCACCCGCCTTCTATTCATCATCTCTTCCAGCTCGTAACTTCGACCGGTCATGCTTCCAACGTTCTCCACTTCATCCACCCAACGCTTACGCGATGATTGATGTCGTCATCACAAGTTGCTTTGCTATTGATTATAGATCTCAGATATTTGAACTTTTCGCGCTTGGGAAGCACTGTTCCATTCAAATAAATGTCTAGAATAGGCCTGAGTGGATCAGAGAATGGGCAACACAAGTACTCTGTGTTTTTTGAACTAATGCGATACACATTTCCCTCCAAAACGTCCACCCACACATCAAGTGCTCGTTGCAGGGATATAGGATCCTCACGTGTGATGGCTCCATCGTCAGCAAAGAATAACTGATGTACCTTGGGGTCCATCACTTTACCTTCAAGCAGATAATCAAGGACTGTAATAAAGAGCAAAAGACTTAAACCGCTTCCCTGGTGCACCCCGACTTTGACTCCAGCGGCGCATCTTACTCTTGTCTTTGCTCCTTCGTACATGTCCATGATCATCTGTACATAGGTTTCTGGAACCCCTCGATGTCTTAGCGCCACCCATATCAGATCTCGTGATTGTCTGTCAAATGCCTTTTCAAAGTCGACCAATACCATATGCAAATCCCTTAAGGAATCACGATGTTTTTCCATTATGATCCTTATACTTTGGATTGCATCTGTGGTTGATTTACCCGCGACATACCCGCACTGATCATCAGATAGCCGTATTGCTTTTCGCAGTCGGCCATCTAATACCCGCTCAACGATCTTCATGGTGTGTGACATCAGTTTGATCGAACGGTAGTTATCACAGTTTCGCGTATCACACTTCCCTTTGTATACAGGGAGAACGTAACTTTCCCTCCATTGATTCGGCATTGGGTCACCTCTCACAAATTTGAAGATGAGAATTCTGAGCCATCTGAAACCGATGTCTCCCATCTTTTCAGAACTCAGAGGGCATCTCGTCTGGCCCAACTGCTTTTCGTTTTTTGGAGTATTTGACCGCCTCACTAACTTCTTCGACTGTAATGTCGAGTCATTAGTCATTGAGTTTCTTTGTTACTTTTCTTTCTTCTTCTCCCTGTTCTGTTATTTGTAAACTACTGAGCTCCGCTACTATTGCCTGAACTTTTGCTGCGTAATTTATCGTACTATACTCTGTTTCATTACAATTGTCAGTACAGGGAAGATAGGATGTTTGCGTCTCAGTCTTGTTGCAATAGCTTGCATAAACCTGTGTCTCTTTAACGCTCTCACTGGGTTGCCATAGTATGCATGACAAACCGCCGCAGATCGGAGAGCAATAACCGCAGGGTTACCATCTGCTGGTTTAAAAACAACACAATTTGTTGAACGAAATAAAGATAGTTGTGTACAAAGTGGACACCACCTCGATTTTGATGAAATTCTAGTTTTATATAAACTACAAAGCACAAGAAACAAAATATCACTATACGCACGTAAAAATTACAAATTATAAAGCACAAAAAGCGAAAAATAGTTTAACTTCAATTTAACGATTCTGCCAGAAAAATGAAAAAATAGGAAAAAATAAAAATCAAGTGGCAACACCCTCACATACTTAAATTCATTTATTGGTTCTCAAAGCACAAAATCCAAATGTTCTTTGACAAAACCCATAGAAAAAGCTGCAACAATTTGCTTTGACTTAGTAATGGGGACACTGTTTTGATGTTCATGTTTTCCATACACACAGCGGGGATTGATGGCGGCCGCATGATCATTCTGCCATCGGCTGTATGTCAGGCTATTTAGGCGAATTTTAGGAAAATTACAAAAACAAATTGTGTGTAAGTCAGTGGTTTGGTTCTTATTTCAGTGGCAATTTTCTAACTAAGTGTCATGAAAACATGTACAGGCACCAGTGTTTAAAAAAAAGCTCCCCCATAAGGCATGTACTGACACGCATAGTCGAAATTCGACCGACGGGAAAAAAACAAACAGCGTATTTTATTTTTTCTGCACGTCTGTGGCACAGTATAGTCGTTTCCAAATCACTTGAAATATCCCAACGTGCGCAGAGAGAAATTTCCCAAAATAATAAAGGGGATGAAATCTCTCTTAATTCTTCTAAGAATGGTTAATGATTTTCTCCACTTTACTCTGTATGATGTTCTTTTTCTAGTTTGGTAACACTTCTTTTCTTCTTCTTCTTCTTCTTCCTTTTATCAGCGAGGTTATGATCCGAAAATAAGGGATCAGCCTCCCTCCCACTTCACCGCATTTCTACTGATCCGTCTGTGGGGTTCGCCTTTTGATATAACTTCTTTTGGTTTTTATAAAGCGGAAAGCGTTAGTTATGAGCAAATATCTTATAAATATAATTAAAGTGGTATGTTTTACTACGTATTAATTAATGTATTTATTGTATTAGTTAATTAAGTATGTTGTGGAATAAAACATGTACTCGCGAAAGGAAAGACTGTGACAATGATCACGCAAGACGACCTTGCTTTTCGCTTGTTACAATTCAACTCCCTTTATTTCATTATATTGGCGAGCTTAAAGCTCTCCAAGAACAATAGGTTAGATGCTTATGTACATGTAAAGAAGTAAATAACAAAGGCGAATAGATAATATGGTAAATAGAATACATGTGGTGAGTACAGCGTAGGGTATGATATGATACATGCCGCCCCCCTCGGAGTATTATCGACGACCTATCCATTGACATCCTTAGGCCGCCCGCCGTGCTGCATTTGATGAAAAGACTTGTGGTCCGGCATTTGCGGGCCCTCATCGAGTGCTAGAAGACATATCTTAGCAATTGAACGTTTGAAAGTACTAGATGAATTCGTTAAGGTAACGACTCTGATCAAACCATCAGGACCTGGAAGACATAATTCTACCCGTACTAGTGACCATTTGCTTGGTGGTAAGCGATCGTCTTTGACGAGTACCAGATGCCCGGATCGAAAAGATGGTGCCTGAGTGGTCCATTTTGGACGTTGTTGCAAGTGGTGGAGATAATCCCTTGATCAAGTCTTCCAAAAATGATGAAATATTTGCTGCATCAACTGCCATCGATTTAAATGACTGGACTTCGTATCACTAAGGTCCGGTTCTGGAACCGTCGTTAAAGGCTGCCCAATCAGAAAGTGCGCTGGAGTTAGCACTTCGAAATCTAAGGGGTCATCTCGCAAAGGCATGAGCGGTCGAGAGTTCAACACTGCCTCAATTTGTGATAAAAGAGTGCTTAACTCCTCGTACCGCAGCGTTCGGTCTGCCAATATTCGCCGTAGATGGTGTTTTGTCGATTTGACTGCCGCCTCCCAAATTCCTCCAAAGTGTGGCGATCCTGGAGGTATGAAATGCCACGAAGTTCCTATTTGAGCTAACTCTGTACCGATGATATTATTTTCTTGTCCGAAACGTTGCAAACATTCGCGGAGCTGTCTATCTGCACCGACAAAGTTCGTCCCCCGATTACTAAATAGGTCGCTGCATATCCCTCGTCTTGACGTAAATCTCTTGTAAGCAGCTATGAAGGCATCTGTGGAAAAATCTGATGCCAACTCAATGTGTATCGCGCGAGTAGCCAGACACACGAAGACACAGATGTATCCTTTTGTAAGAATAATTCGTCGACCCATACTTTGGCGAATCGAGATGGGCCCTGCATAGTCAACACCAGACTTAATGAAGGGACGACACTGCTGAACCCTAGCAGCGGGCAAATTACCTATGAGTTGCGTTGCGGCGTTGGCTGTCTGTCGGTAGCAGATGACATATCGATGAATGTGTTTCCGAACTTCGTGCTGCTGGGGTAGCTGCAACGCGAGCTTTCAGCTGTCTTCGTTCGTCAATCTGTCTCGAGGTATCCTCGGGAAGTTCCGCCCTATGTCGTCCCTGCGATCGACCGACAATTCTTTCAGCACCATATGTAAAAACATTTTTCACAGCACACCAATGGTCTTGGATGGTTGCGGGCATTGAGCTGCTGATTACTTCCACATCTTGCGAAAAGTGCTCCCTTAATTGTTGGCGCACTGAGGGATCACTAAGTCTGTCGATGTTGAACCTGGGCATTCTTGTGTTGTCGTGGGATCTTCGAACTGCAGCAGTGGTAGTTGGAGAGTAGCTATCATAAGATGGTGATCACGTACTATCCCCACATCTGCCCCTCGCCTGTTTCGGACGTCCAGGAGACTACTTCTAAAGCGGCGGCTCTTCCCGAGTCGAGGAGCGTCTTTACATTCCAGAAACCTATCTTTGTCCGGGTACAATAGCCAAAAGTCGTCAACATGTGATCATTCCTTATCCGAGGCATAGTGTCGGTTTACATTTAAAGTTTACAAAAATCAAAGACATGGCCTATGCCGTCTGCCAGATTGACAACACTGTTAACAATTAATATACCTATTGTGCCTTACGATAGTAAATTTACCTACATATTTACTTTACAACAGAGACATACCCGAATTTAATTTTTTATTTTTTTACACCATATTTTTTACTGTTTTACAGTATGGATAAAGCTTGTGGATATGCAGCTCATCAAGGAGTTCAAACACCCGATCATCTGGCAAAAAATCAGCTCCAAAGATTTGTCTTCGTATTTCTCGTAGGGTAGGACACCTGCCTATGAAATGAATTACAACGTTACATATACCACATAAAATTGGGAGGTCGTTCCGATGAAATATGTGATTTAAAGGAAGAAGTTCTCCTCGCAGTCTCACCATCATGGATATTTCGTGAATACTCAACTCATCTCGAAAACAATTTTTTGTTAGGTTGCAAATTATGATTTAGTCTGCTATAGATCGATCTGTAAGTGAGCCCGAGGCATTCTCTAGGAATCAGTTTCTGCATTGTTCGTCCACTTTTTCTATTAGAAGGTATAAGGCCGCTTTCAAGCTTGCAGTATCCCCTTCCCTGTCGTTTAGAACCAACCCACATTTTTGTGCTAACTCCAGGCATTCACCATACCAGCTGGTCCTATTAGATATAGTTTTAAGGGCTGCGATGTTGGGAAGTCTCTCATTTGGCATGTTTAGTACTTTGAGTATATAATCGACTTGCAGTTTTAAGGTCTTTATGTAAATAAAACTGTTAGGCCGATTAGGTAATAAATTATATTACATGTTTAGGGTATGATGGGGCTCGGTCAATGACCGGAAAATTCAACGGCTGTGCTGCCAAAGTTAGAGCATTGTATCCAGAAGCTATTTACGTCCACTGTGCTAATCATAAATTGAATTTGGCCATTACAAGCGCTTGTAACATACCGTCTATACGAAATTGCATAGGAACCATTTAAGAGGTTGTTAATTTATTCCGATTATCTAATAACATAAAGCAGCTCTAGTTTTAAAAGACAAAATTCAGGCGTCTTGCCCAAAAGCAAAACAAACGCGTCTTCTAAAATTTTGCGAAACGCATTGGGTTGAGCATTTGAATTCACTCAACTTGTTCTATGGTGTCTATGAATATATCTGTTGCTCATTAGAGTATCTGGATGTACAAAATAGGAAATCCGAAGGAGTCAAACCTCATGTTCTACTTGCTGCTATACAAACTTCCCAATTTATAATATCTTTAACAGTGATTAAGCAAATTTCAGCCTAATGAAAAATGTAAGTGAACTTTTACAAAAAAAAAGAATGTCATCTCAGCTGCTGTATGGAATATGCAAACCATTTACATGAGGAAGTAAATGAAATGCGTCAAAACTCCGAAGTTAGATTCAGTCACACATTTGCTGGAGCTAAAGAAATGGCAGACAAAATCAATATTCAATTAGTAGTCCCGCGGCAAGTTGTAAAACAAAAGAACCGTGACAACTATGAAGGAGGTCCTGAAGAATATTTCCGTCGGTCCATCTTTGTTCCTTTTTTGGACCGACGATGTAACTAAGGACTAGATTTCTTACTTACTTACTTTACTTATATCCTTTAAACCCTCGGGGGGCATAGGGCGTCAACCACGCCTGCGCGCCATCGTGTTCGGAGTCCTGCAACGCTTTTGTGCTACCTCCAACTCATTCCTAAAGAGCTCGGTTCCTCCTCAACTGTTCTGCACCACGTTTGCATAGGGCGTCCTGGTATTCTGCCCTCTTGGGTGAGCGGATTCCACTGCATGACGTATTTCGCAATGGAGTTGTCTTCGCGCCGTAGGGTGTGTCCAATCCATTGCCACTTTCTTCTTCGTATATTAATACGGTTCTTGGCCCGTTCTCAGATAAAGTTGTTCGTTGGAGATGCGGTTCGGCCAAAAAATCCTCAAGATGATTCTTAAGCATTTGTTTACGAAGACTTGCAGCTTGCGTGTGTTAATAGTGTCCACCTTCCAGGTACTACACCCATAAAGCAGCACTGATTCTACGTTGGATCGGAACAGTCGTAGCTTGGTTCTTAAGCTGATAACATTGCTTCTCCAGATTATGGACAGCATTCCGAACGCAGCTTTAGCCTTCCCGATTCTGCTGCACACATCCAGTTCGGTGCCATCAGGATTAGCCTGCCTTAATATAGAAAGTTATCAACTTTCTCGACTTGCTTTCCGACAATGTTAAGTTGAGTGCGGGTATTAGAAGTGCTCATGGCTTTTGTTTTGGCTGTGTTTATTTTTAGCCCCACTTTGTTTGCCTCAGCTTCTAGATTTTGGGCCATCAAATGAAGATCCATTATCCGATGTGAAAGTAGACAAACATCGTCAGCGTAATCTAGGTGTTTAAGGTAAGATGTCATCGTCCAACGAATTCCATAATTAGCTTCCGTTAATGCTGCATGGAGTACATCGCTGATAACCACCAAGAACAATTGTGGGGACAGTATGCACCCTTGACGAACTGCACTTTGGACTTCAAAATCCTCCGACACCTTACCATTGTGCACGACGTGAGACTTGCCGCCCTCGTATGTAGCCTTGATAATAACTATAGGTTTTTCTGGAATGCCTCTCCTGCGCAAGGCCAACCAGATAGCATCTCGATTCTACTTTTTACAGACATGCGTGCGTGCCCCAGTCGCAAAAGCATTTTTCACAGCACTCCAGTGGTCATCCATGTTCTCTTGCAATATGCTGCTGATTGCTTCTGCTTCTAAGGCAAGATGGTGCCTGAACTGTTGGCGCACTTGGGGAACCTTGAGCTTGTCGATATTAAACCTGGTGATGTTAAGTAGGTTTGCGCGGTTGCTGTTGACGGATGCAGTACGAAGGCGTAAATGAGCTACCATAAGTTGGTGATCTCGTTCTTGTCCGACGTCAGCTCCACGTCTGTTTCGGATTTCTTGGCCATCGAGAACTCCTTCCTAAAATTCAAAACCTTCTACCGGAAAAGTGTTCTAAGCTGGAAACAGAAGAAATACGTAGCACTATCAACGTATTTTCAAAAGAATGGCCAAATGACATCAAAAGATGTACTGTTGATATTGTAGGTGAAATCGCTCATTTACATGAAGACTGTCATAACTCAAAAAACCCGGTTTTTGAGTTAATGATGCAGAATTGTTCGTTTTATCATGCTTCATATTGTGTAAAAAATTCATATTAATATCTTGTATACTCTCCGCGTTAGAATTAAAAGATGTCTTCTTTTTTCCTGCAAGGTGGTAGTCAATTGAAAACTTCGAACGAATTTTCTGCAAAATCGCTTTTTTTGAGTTATGACAGTCTTCAAGTAAATGAGCGAAATGACGATGTGGCGCAGGTAAAAATTTCTTTCTTTCATTTTCTTGATATTAAATTAACTATGGTTGCAGACATTGCTTAAATATTCCGATTGATAAACGGCCAACAAATTTTATAGACGCTCTCAATTGTTGCGATTCAACGTTGCACCAAACAATACATCGCTTTATGCAGATCGGTGCAGCACTTCCCGTATCTGTGGCATCAAGTAAACGGTCTTTTTCTTGTCTTCGCAGATTGAAAACTTATCTGCGTAGCAAGACTTGTGAGGAGCGGTTAAATGGCTTGATGTTGCTTAACATATGTATATGGAGATATTGACGTGAAATACGAAGAGGTTATAGATATGATGGCTAAAGTACCAAGACGTATGGATATAATTTTGTAAAATATTCCAACTATAAATTATATTATATTATATTATTATATATGTAGGAGTATGGCAAAAGAGGAGGCAGTTTTCAGCGAGCCGCCATGAGAGACAGATGGTCGATTTACTATTTCTATTATTATATATTTATCCTTCTAAATAAACTTATTATATAAAAGAGGTTCTTTTTCTTTCGCTAAATCCTACACATAGATTATATATATTATATTAATTATATTATATTATATAATAATAAAATAAGACATTATTTATGAAAAAATAATACTTGTTTTTCAAAACCCCCCCCTCCGGAATTTTTTTCTGCGTTCGCGCCTGAAAAGGGGGGACAGACCCGTTTCCAACATTGTCATGTAATTGGGAGTGTTAGCAGGAAATGACCTTTTGATGTAATATCGTAGGTGTCTTTCCACAGTTTCAGATTATTTATGTCCCCATACTTGCGCAGCATAGGTATAGCAAAATAGCTTCGGAGGCAGCTCAAATACTCTATACTTGCCACTGTGAGTTATGTTGTTATTGATGAAACATCTTTTCCACGTTATATTCACTGCGGTTTTGGCTTTGATCAGTTTTTCTTCTAGATGTTCTGCATACTTAAATTGCTCGTAAAATAAACTCCAAGGTATTTGTAGTCCTTAACTACCTCAATGATTTCGCCATTATAGGTCCACCTCTCGTTCAAGCAAATTCTACCTCCCCTTTTCTTGAAAATCATGACTTTCGACTTTTCCAAGTTGACTAAAAGGCCCCATAAACTGCAGTAATTATATAGCCGATTAATCATCAGCTGCAAAGCTTCTGGTGAATATGCCAGCATGAATATATCATCCGCAAAAGTAACGCCTTGTTGAGTACCCACTATCCACTAAGCCCTCTATAAATAGTGCAAATAGGAGCGGACTCAATGCGCACCCTTGTCTTACTCCTGATCTTGCTTGGAACTACTCGGACTTTTCCCTTCCATTCCAAACCGACACCTGTGTATCTTCATAAAGGTTCTGGATGACTCTTCCGAACTTCCGCGACAATTACATGCCAAACAGCTTTTAAATTAAAGCTCTGCGATCAACTGTATCAAAGGCTGCTTTAAAGTCGACGTAGAATACGTACAGTTTTTTATTTTTCGAGATGAAAGATTCTGCAATGCTACGCAAAACGAAGATGTGGTCTATTGTGGAATATCCTGGTCTAAAACCTGCCTGGAACTCTTTTAACAACTTATTTACGTGAATCAATTCCGTAAGCCTTCTTTGCAAAACTGAAGTGAAAATCTTGTACGTTGCATTTAGGAATGAAATCCCACGATAATTTCTCGGATCACACGTGCAGCCCTTTTTATGGGTAGGGAAAATTAAAGCCTCCTTAAACTGTTGTGGTATATTCCCATTATCCATCACATCATTAAACACGCGGATAAGTCGGAGACAGAGCTCATTAGTCCCATACTTATAGAACTTGACCGATATTCCGTCAGATCCTGCCGCTTTGCCATCTTTCAACCTATTTAAAGCCGTGATCGCTTCTGGGTATGTTATTCTCAAGTCTAATAGTTCATCTTCAAAGTCCGGTGCGGCATATTGGAACACGCTACTACTAACTATAGGATTCAGCAACTCGTTAAAGTGTGTAAACAGGACAGTAGGACTAGGATGGCGATTATATCTGCTTTGGAGCAGTCTAGGGCCTCCGGAAGTTGTTCGGCTGCATGTGGTTTTTAGAGGGAGCTAACATTCCATGTGCAGGCATGAAAATCGTTGTCCTTTTTACATTTGCTTAGGTCGTCAACGGTAAAATCATTTATATCCGAGGCTCTTGGTTGCTTCTCTCTTGTCCTAAACAACCTTGGAAATTCCCTACCAACCTATGATCCGAATATGTCGAAGCAGCTCGCGCAGGGTGTTCACTAAGTGCAACATTACTGGAACTGTAGACGCCACCGTTGACTCCATCTAGGAAATTCGTCCGCTGCCATCTGGAACAAGAAAAGTTCTCTAGTGAGAGTGCACTCTTCACCCCTTTCTCATCGGCTGCCGCCAAAAATCATCCAAAGGGATGGTTACCCTATCTCCGACAAATGTACTAGGCACTCAGCGGTTACCATCTGAAGTTTGAGAGTAGGAGTTGGTAGGCCTAGGCTAAATGGAAACGCTTGTGTTTTCATATAATTGCATGCGCTACCGTTTGACCACCTAGGTAGCCAAAGGCGACCCAATAAAATACTAAATAGAAATGTCATAAAGGTAGTAAGTCTATTTTGTCCTTCATCCACCATTGCAACTTTTTCCACAATTATAAAAATACCGCAAACACCAAAAGAAATTTCCAGCTTACCAGCTGCTTCTCTCCCTCCACCTGCACTGGCAGCGGTTCAGTATTTTTAGGACAAATCCATTTAAACCTTTACATAAGCTCCTCCACCTGTCGTACACCAGTCATCTTTCCAGATAGTTGAAAACTTGAGCATACCTATTCAACAAAATCTCAAATAATCCATAACTTTATTATCAGTGTACACTCCAAGGCTGGCCAAACCTGACCACCCCAACCTTATGAGTTATATCGAAGAAAATCACCTTCTCAATGACCGTCAGTATGGTTTTAGACAACCACGTTCCACAGGGGATTTAATGACCTAACGGTCGGAAAATTGAAAGAAGTGAACAAGCTTTTAAAAGAATGTGGCAGGGTGTCCTCTTGAACAATCTCCAAGCCCGTGGTGCCGGTGGGACATTCTCGAAATGGATTACGAGCTTTTTAAGTGGTCGATCAATACAAGTTGTATTAGATGGATGTATAATACTTCTACCCCATTCTCAACCAATATTGGTATTCCCAGGGCTCTGTCATATTTCGGACTCTGTTTTACACTATACGAGGGCATATCATCCAGCCTTTACGTATCTGTTTCTTCCAATCATTCGCGCATGATAGCACTCTTGACTTCGCCTATTTGTTACTGAAACCACCCCAAAGGCCACAGATAACAGACCGCCACGCTCGGAGATTGCGTCAGTTTTCGCAATGGCCTGACTAAGTAGAATCTTCCGTATATAAGCTATCTGTATTTAACAGGTTACTTGCTGTCGATTCATTATTCACAAAAATGTTGCGTCATGAAATCTGACATAATTTCGTTGCATCGTAAATTTTGGCCTGTGGGCGCCGTGGCGTAAGTGGTTAGTGTGTCGGATCACTGCGCGTGAGGTTCCAAGTTCGAATTCCAGAAAACACCAAAATGTTTTTTCACGGTCCTACCTCTCGCGAGCGTCTGACAAACATCCGAGAGTATTGTTGTCACGAAAAAGCTTCCCAAATCGCCGTTGGGATACGGGGCTAAACTGTAGGTCCCTTCTATTCATGTGCACAATATAACGCACACAACATGAGTGGTTGCGGGAAGCTGGGCCCTGGCACTTTAAGAGCTGTAGCGCCAAATATTTATTTTATTTATTTATTTTTTTAATTTTGGCCTGGCTACTAAACCGAACTTACAGACAGATGCTTTTATGTCAAAATAAGTATATTCTATGTATCTACTTCATAATTTGTGTGCAAGGTTTTAGTTTTCTACACTAGATATACAGTAACTATTAGAGCGCGCAAAAAAATGCACATTTACAAAGCGTTCCTTGAATCAGCCTGCTCAATACCACGTCTACACGCTGATTGCAATTAACCCGTGTTGATAGATACGAGGCGAAAAATTGTGCCAACAGCATCACTTGCGCGAACTGTGCGCACCTGAGTATGAAGCCAAAGAAACTACCCAAACAAGGAACGAAGCATTTCTGTCCATAAGATACAAATCGGAATTTGACGTATGTAAATTTGCATTAAGTACTCTTAAGAAGATGCAATCTACAGGAAATATAATTATAGAAGAATTCCCCTCTTGTCGCTGCGCTTTATTGAAGTTGAATAGCAAATTTCATAGACGTAGTGATGGTGTAGGTAAGGCAAGCTACTTTTACTCTATAGCTAGCCAAGATTAACTTGGACTGCTTGAGGGCTACAGAAGCATATTTGATTTCAACGCTATAGATACTCGTACCACGTACTGCATAACAAAATTACATGTGAAAACTCATGTCTGTTGTCATTCTGAGGCGACAATACAAGTTTATGAAGCTTAATTCCAGATTTATATCTATATTTACACCATATTCTTTAGGAGTTTAGTCTGAAGAGACTCATGTGTGTAATGAAGACTTTTCCGTGTGCAACACACCATGAAGTGAATACCTACCACGTTACACTACCGCGGCAAAATTGCACCATCACCTTTTAGTATCCACTAAATAGTTACATATTTGATAGTAAACTAAGGAAGATAAAATTAATAAATAAATGTGTTAAACCGGACGAGGCATCTTTTGTAGACCTGACTGGCTAAAATATGCGTCTCAGAAATCCAGCCAGAGCACCTCGGTAGATGAACTTCCGCGATTGAATCAACGGTGACCGCTTCTCGCTAGCAGTTACATTACTTGAGCTACTTCAACATATACCATATGTATTTTAAGCTTAGGTCAATACTAGGTCAAGATGTTGAAAAAGAGATGATGGTGGATGAATATTTAATGGACCAACGACAGCGCTTATATACCCAAAGTGGTCTATTGGCATCTGTATATTCGGTCGCTCGTCCTAAGGGTTGCCAAAGGATCTGGTCATCCAGGTTGGGGATTGTGCCATCGGATTAACTTTTCTACTATATAAAAAAGTATAGTTACGAAGCAACCAATAGCCTTGGATAAGAATTGCTATACTGTTGGCAAATGGAAAAAGGGAAACGTCCTTTGAATCTGCTCGTGGAATGCTAGGTACCTCTACAAACAACATGCAGTCAAACAACTTGCGGAAGCTCTATATTGATATTATGCATATATCACCGCAATCCAAGAAGTGCGATGAGATGGACTGGGCCAAAGAAGGATGAAAAACTTAGATATTTGCTATGACAATTGCCACCAAAAATCGGAACTGCCTGTATTTGGATGCGGATTTGTCATTAGCGGCAGACTTAGGGAAAAAAATCTTGAGTTCCCGGCATGTAAACGAACATCTTATAACTACCTGCAACAAGGCTAAATTCGCCAGCATTCGCCTAGTATGCGCTCATAACCCACACAGAAGAATAATTTCGTCGTCAAAGATGACTTTTACAAGCTTCTGGCTGACTTTAACGCAAAGCTGGGAAAGGAAAGCATCGTTGGTGGCAGAGACGGAAAACAGCCTACACAACAAGATTGGTTTTAGACTAATCAATAGTGTCCGACCGAAGCTTCGGCTTCGGCTTCGGTCACATTCGGCTAAAAAAACTACAATCGGCTAAACCTTCGGCTTCGGCCAAAATAGGCCGAAGTTTTGGCCGAAGCCGAAGGTTTAGTTTATGGTTGATTGGTTGCCGTGCGTCGTGGTAGGCGCCGAAAATTATTATTATTATTATTATTATTATTGCTAATGAATTACTTGTTGTTTTGTTATTTATGAGTTATTTCTTGTTTTGTTTTGAACTATTTAATATTTCAATAAAATATTAAAATTGATACTAGTTTAATTTGTTATTATTTTTTAAAAGTTAATTTGTCCCGTTAGTTTGCTTATTGCATGCATACATTCCAGAAAAACTTCCAAAAAATCATTATTTTATTCACTTTTAGTCAATCTTAAACGGAAATTCTTTAAGTTATTAAAGCTTCGGCTTCGGCTTCAGCTTCGGCCGAAGGTTGTTGTTTAGCCGAATATTCGGCTTCGGCTTCGGCTAAAAATCGACCTTCGGTCGGCTACTACTAATCAACTTTGCTCGAGACGACTCCTCGTCTCAAAATTCACAAAGGAACATGGCAATCTAATGATCACGTAGCCGTCAGCAAAACAGATCATATTGCGATCGAGTTTATTAGATTTCCGAACATTTCGGATGCGTACCACTGCGGATCCGTACCACTAGTTGGCTGCAATCAATACGAATGCGGAACTACCGACATACTGTGAGAAAATTAGATCTGGAGCGGCTGCAATCGCAAGAGATCGCCAGAGCCTTTGCCGATAGAGTATTCCTCAACATCCATAGATGTTTTATGCCGCCAGCAGCAAGTGCAGATAACCAGTGGGAACGTTGCCAGCAAGTCATTAAAGATGTCGCTTCCGATGTGGTGGGTTTCTCCAATCTGTTTTGATGAATGGCGGCAAGCTCATGCAACTACCTATAAATAAGAAATATATAAAGCGACGTTACACAAAAGGGCCTTTCTGGACCTGAGCTATATGAGCAGAGGAGAAAGGAAGATTATCGATTTCTCAAAAGAACAAAGAATCGATTGAAGAGATAGAGAGGCTCAAATGCAGGAATGATGTTCGAAAATGTTACCAAAATGTAAAAAGATAGTTCATGCTTTAAAGGCATCATCAGTAGAAGAATCGCAGTGGGTGCTGAAAAAACACTCTGCATTCTGTTGAACAGCGATGATAAATAACGTGTTTAACACCCCTATTATGGTTAGCGAATCGAACGTTCGACTCAAGTCGAACTGTCAGCGGATTGCTTCTGTCGTGGTATTGCTGTTACCAAACATTTTCATTCGAATAAAGAATAAGTGCTGGCAAAGGAAAAAACAATTAACACCCTTATTATGGTGAGCGAATCGAACGTTCGACTCAAGTCGAACCTCTCGGCGAATTACCTCTGTCGCTTTATACACTTCACAGATGACATTTAATTGTTTTTTTCTTTTGTCAGCACATATTCTTTATTCGAATGAAAATGTTTGCTAACAGCAATACCACATCTGTGAAGTGTATAAAGCGACAGAAGTAATTCGCCGGGAGGTTCGACTTTAGTCGAACGTTCGGTTCGCTTACCATAATAGGCGTGTAAATGTCATCTGTGAAGTGTATAAAGCGACAGAAGTAATTCGCCGGGAGGTTCGACTTTAGTCGAACGTTCGGTTCGCTTACCATAATAGGGGTGTAAATCTCCGTCTACCCGACATTGGCAATAGCAATATCTCAAACTAAATTTTAAAAAACTCCTGGAATAGACGGCCTACCCGCCCTACTCTTTAAAGTTGTGTGAGGTAACTTGGTAAGAAGCATACACAAACTCGAATCTAAAATATGGTCTGACGAAAGTATGCCCGATGAGTTGAATCTCAGCATCGTTTATCCGATCCAAAAAAAGAAGACCCTCTACATTGTGCTAATTTCATGGGCATCAGTCCAGGAACTCAGGAGTACTAAATCGATGCCCACCACCTTTTATCGATTTTAAGACCACCAATGACAGTACCTATAAAGAAGAGCTATATTTTACCACGTGTACATTTAACTTTAACTGACAAGCTGTCCGTCTATGCGGGATGACGTTGGAAAACTCACTCGATCTTGTGGATATTTTCGATGTCGAAATGAGTTTAGACAAGGCGAGGCATTGTCATGTAACATTTTAAACATTGTTCTTGAAAATATTGTGGACAACTTAAAGCCAATATACATAAGTGGCACAATCTTTCTGTACAATTACTCCTGGTCTGGGTCTAAATTCGGTAAAAAATAACTGATTCTGGTTACTAAAAGGAGGAAACTAGATGAACTTGGTCTTCTAAAGCTGAACGGAATTCCTCTGAAACTCTTTTAAAAAGCCACATATCTGGGAACTATCCTAGAATCAAAGTTCGTCCGGAAGAATAACAAAGACAAAAGAATGAAAAAGGCACTAGGCGCTTTTTTATGTGTGCAAGCAAATATTTGGTAAACATTGAGGCTTGCGTCCGCCCATAATCTACTGAATGAATACTGCGATCATTAGACCTATACTCTACTGCAACTGATAAGATCAATTATCTCGATAACATTACACAGGTTCGAAGAATAACATGCGTCAACAGCAGAAGTACAGAGATCAGCGCCGCAAGCAGGGTTAAAGATAATTCTAAATCTCCTTCACCTGGATGAGTACATACGAGGCATAGCAGCCAAGAGCGCGGTCGGCCAACAATCGGACCTGTGGAAGCAAAACTCCTTCGGACACGGATCTATATTTCATGGATAGTAATAGTCAAGCAACAATCAAGACACTGGACAGCGCGACAGTTAGATCAAAAGTAGTGTCCAGTTGCCGACAAACTTCAAACATAAATTACAACACCCACAAAGTCAGTTTCTTCTGGGTTCCCGACCATAGAAGGTAATTAGATAGCAGATGAACTTAACTTGGAAAGGAAAACATTAAACACAAAATACATTCACTCATCAGTAGTTATTCCTAAAGGTGTGCTGAAAAAGAAATAGACCTCTGGAAGTAGACCCTGGAAGTTGATGGGAGACGCTTGCGGGAGTAGGTAATAGTGTGACATTTATTGACATTAAGGTCTAGTAAGTTTTTGTGGCACCAGGTGTCGGATCTAGATCTACCAACAACACAATACAAATTACGTTCACGGATACGGTGATTTGACCCCAGGTAGAGAAACTACTCAGGTCATTTTGCAGAAGGCGCGAGTCAGCAGAAGATCACCGTGGGAAGACAGATGTGTTCCTGATAATACGTTCAGTATCGTTTGTTA
Organism: Brachypalpus laphriformis; assembly: GCA_945910035.1. NCBI lineage: Eukaryota > Metazoa > Arthropoda > Insecta > Diptera > Syrphidae > Brachypalpus > Brachypalpus laphriformis. The sequence continues at coordinate 132,869,752 of OX246756.1, forward strand.
TAAAGATAAAGATCAATGGTCCAAGATGGTTGCCTTGAGAGACTCAATGTCAATTAATATAATAGGTTCCGATACTGAGGATCTAAAACTGACTTTGCATTGGCCGTCTACTACGTACGATTTGATCATCTATGAAATAAAACGCGGTTGGAAACTGAAGGTTTTTAGTCTGAAAAGAATAGTTTTGTGAGGAATATTGTCAAAAACCTAAAATCTGTGGCTATGACATCGACTTTATTAGCATCCTCCAAAGCTTTCCGTGTACTAGATACGAATTCGGTTATCTTAGTAGTTGTTGACCTGCCTTTATGGAATCTATTCCCCACGTTGGGGCCTGCATCTGCCTTAGCAAGAATAACCTACGGATCCTAACAGGCTTCCTAACGGGGCACTGCAAACTCAGGGAGCATCTACGGAAACTAGATATAACAAATGAAGGCCTTTGCAGATTCTGCAACGTGTCATGTGAGACTCCGGAACACCTTCTGGAGTCCTGTGGGACACTGACCCACAAAAGATTGAAATACTTGGGCAAATACCAAGTATCAGAAGAGGATATGCCAACCATGGACCCACTTCTCATTCTCAGATTCTTAAAAGAAACTGGTCTGGAGAAAGAGCTCTAAGGTGAACTATTCTCGCCAAGGCAAAGTAAGAGCATATGACCTTCAAACACAATTCCTCAGGAATTGCAATTGCGAAGGGGACTGTAACGAGGGAACAAACCTCCCCAAGGTATTAGCAGGGGGCACAATAGACCAGTAGGTCGCAGTGCAAAATAACCCTACACAAATAATAATACTAATGTGGGCTGTGCCGTCGGTGTAACTTTCCTACCAAGTAAAAGGACTCTAGTTACGAAGCAACCAACAGCCCTTGTGGAAAAGATTAGCTTGCAGTGAAAGAATATTGTATCATACACAATGCTCTCGAAAAGCTTAGGTATGCATGAGACTTTAGCATTAGGCCGATAATTAGATACTCTTGCACATTTTCTCGTGGTTAGGAGTAATGTGAGTCGCCATACCTCAGTTGAGGATATATTGATGGGCCCATTTATAAATGCAAGCTTTGCAAAATAAACACAATGCAAAACAGGAAAAGCTGCGCAAATGCAAGTTTAAGTTAAGCAATACGAAATACGATTCTAACAGCTGCACGATTGCGCTCAAAATTGCGCAATGAATAAAGGTTTACTAAATTTATGAACTATAGTACTGTAGAACTCCTTCGGACTGATTCCAATTCATGCATTTGTGAACTGTCTGCTTAGCACAGATTGCGTAATATTGCATTTATGAATGGGCCCGATATAAACGGCCTTGTTGAACAGATCATGGTACAAGCGTCTATAGAACCACTAAAGTCCTGATAGTTGGCCATAGTTTACGTCAACAACCGATGGAGTTTAAACGGCTCTCTACAGTTTTCTAATCAGAAGAAGCTAAGAAGATGGAGAAACTGCCACTGTACCTCGAAGGCCACATTGTTGAGGAAGTGATGCCCTAAAATCAGTATCCCTAGTCGTACAACCTATCGCTAACACCTTGACTGCACCGATGATATTTGTCTACTACCACATAAAATAATGGAGTTGCGACAAATGATCACTGGTTTGGTGAGAGAAGGAAATGTGATGGGTTCAAAGATCCTCAGTCCTAGCAACCGCTCAGCACCATAAGTCGAAAAGCATAGAAATGAGCGGTCAAAAAAGGGACTTAAGATATAACGGGTGGGCCATCTAGTGATTTATTTTTAAATCATAGGTTATTTTGACACTGACAGCTGTTTCCCGCTCGAAATCTTGACAGAAAGTCAGTATCATACCTCCGCGGAACGAAAAGAGTCGCTTTACGCTTGAACAACATTGGGAAATATTGAAAACTTATTTCCAAAATGAGTGCTGTGTAGCCCAAACAGTGTGTTTTTTGAAAAGAAGTTTTGGCCGAAATGAAGCACCCACCGCGCCTGCTGGGCGAAAAATCATCTTTTCTGAAGAGGCACATTTTCATCTCGGCGGCTACGTTAACAAATAAAATTGCCGCATCTGGGGCTCGGAAAACCCGCACGTTATTGTCGAGAAGCCAATGCATCCACAGGGAGTGACAGTTTGGTGCGGATTGTGGAGTGGTGGCATCATTGGACCATTTTTCTTCGAAAATGAGGCTGGGAACAACGTTTCGGTCAACGGTGGGCGTGACAGAGCCATGTTAACGACTTTTTTTTTTACTGAAATTGAAGACATGGATTTGGACGACCTCTGGTTCATGCAGGATGGCGCGCCATGCCACACAGCCCATGCCACAATCGGTCTTTTGCGCATAAAATTCCCAAATCGTGTTATCAGCCATCTTGGCGATGTCAATTGGCCGCCTCGGAGCTGCGATTTGACCCCTTTAGACTTTTTTTGTGGGGAACCGTGAAAGACCGATGTTATACTAACAATCCGGAAACGATTCAAGCACTTAAGGCCAATATCATCCAAGCAATCCGTGAGCTACTGCCCAAAACCATCAACAAGGTCTTGGGAAATTGGAGTGATAGAATGCGCTACTGCGAGGCCAGCCGAGGCAGCCAGTTGAACGACGTTGTGTTCCATAATTAATGGGAATGTTTGCTCTTACTAATAAAGCCATAATACATGGAAAAAATTTCATTTTATTGCATTTTTAAAAAGAAACTTGTAGTTGGCCCACCCTGTATGTATCTCGAATGAGGTTTTGGATTTGTACCAAGATTTTCTTATAATACCCAAAAACCTTAAAATTATACTACCCTGGCAAATCTGACCATCAAGAAGGTACAAGGGCTGGATGATTCGAGCTAACAATACCGTCAGAATTACCTCATTTCAAATGATTTTTTACAAGTATGCACTACTGACAACAATCAACGCGATTAACTCAACCTCACGGGGAGTAAATTGCCTGCCAAACTCACTTTGTCTGCATCGATTATTCATTTAACGTCGTCACAACTGCTTCTAATCAATAGCCATAACTGTCTTAAATTCATTTCACCATCATATTTGTATACATTCATCATCCTTATACAGATTACCCTAAATAAATTCTAATTAATTTCAAAACTTCAACTATTAGTCAATGCATAACCTCAGTGGTCACTGATATCTATACATCAGCCAATTAACAACAATCCAACTGGCGATGCAACACAAATACCGACCGACGACGGTAGGTTTCCTTTGCACTTGGATAGTCTACTCGCTGCTACCAAATTCTTTCTCATTATGTACAAAGATCGATTATGAAGAACCCCCTCTACCATTACAGTTCACAATAAAAACAAAAAAAAAAATCTTCTCCAGTCACGATATTAAGCACGCGCCGATTAATTCACTGATATTACTACAAGTGGAAGCAGCGCAGGCATTTTCCATCCACCGTTTGCATACAAAGGCCAGTCGTGAGGTTCATTCATTCAATCGGCGGCATTACATCGGCCTCATTTCTCCTCCTTTAACTTTGTAATTGTTTCTGTTTTACATTTCAGCTCCCCACTTCTACTCCAATCATCTCCGGCTTGTTGCGTTCTCCCATTTCGCCTTCCACAGCCATTCCTACTGGACTGCATACATTAAGCTACAATAATTTTAGGAAGGAATTGAGATTCCTACCTTTGATACATATTATTCAACCTTAAAGGTCTTGGCGATAACATTCCGCAATAAAATAATGACCAGCAACGACCATCGATATCGTTTTCATTTGTTAAAATGCCAGCTCGCCATGATTGCACGTGTTAGCCGCTGCAGGAAAAGTAGGACCATTTAGAATTGGAATTACATTAACCCAATTTTGTATCGAATATTATACGCCTACCATAATTTTAAGGCGTTAAAGGTGGTCCATACTATAAGAGAAGTGAAAGGTTAGAGGTCTTCACTTGAGCGGTTTAAAAAAAAAATATATAGCTCATTTCTGAAATTGATTTTTATTCTGTTTTCAAGTAAGGTTAATATAAAACTGGAAAAAATAGATAAATAACACACAAAAACTAACAAAAATTAATACAGGAAACAGTAATTAAAAAAATAACGAAAAACTATTTCATCAGCAGATTGGACAAATACTATGAAACTTGGAACTATGCCTTTAATTTAATTAATCATTCCATGATCGCATAGCTTTTATATATATATATTATATGCGCAGATTATTGCGCCTCAAATCACAAAGTTAAATGCATCTCTGGACTTCACAAATTTGCCATTGAACACTACGTGCACTGTCATCTTTTCGTTGCAATTTAGGTTTGGTAGAAGCTTAAAGTAAAAAAAAAGAATAGATAAGTAAATTATTGTTAGCATTGTGTAAGGTTAAAATAATAAATAGCCCTGCGCAATTTTTAAGCTGTAAGTTAAAGTTAAAACAGACAAAATTGACAATATATCTGGAAAGTTTTGTACACTGTCCCTAGTCATCCAATCAACAGATTTAGATTAGTCGGCTCTGGCATCAACACTGGGTGGTTCCCATTTGTATTTACAACGTCTTAAGCTAACATCATTATGTATACAACATATATACGTACAAATACTAGCTGGCATCCGGCGTGCGTTGTTGCGCCTAACAAAAAAAAAGCAACTGTCAGGCAGGCGCCTGGGGAAATAACTGTCAGGCAGGCGCCTGGGGAAACAACTGTCAGGCAGGCGCCTGGGGCTAAGTCTGTATGTTTTTGTATTTTTTTTTTTGCCTATCACCTTTGTACAGTAATTATCTACATTTAAAATAAAAACCAAGTAAATTGGTTGAAAATTACGGGCGGTAGAGGGACACAAAAGCATTTTGCCACTTAGATTTATATATAAGAAGATTAAAAAGACTTACATATACATACCCGTATGATTTCGATTATTTTATAATGCATTATCATATTTTAAGTTCTCGTGCCCCTACAAAATTGCAATCTTAAATTATACTGCTGAACATATTGGGTATAAACTAAGTTCGACGAAAGATATTCAGGCACCACCTTGTGCTCCATCTAAGCTACGATTACAACGTTTGACAATTGATTAAACATTTGACCATTCTCATTTACAAAGTCTAATTAAGCATGGAAGTTAGTCGATTCAAACTAAGAGAAATTGCAGAAAGGTTCAAATTATCCGAAACAACGGGTTTTAAAATAGTCTTGGGATGTCAAAAATCAGCGCAAGTTGGTGGCCAGAATGTTTACGCTGCACATAGGAGTATTTGCATGCAAAAAAAGCCCAAAATTATTTTTTTGTCTTAATTGTCTAATTTAAATTTGAAACAAGTATTAAAACACTTTTTAAGCCAAAAATAAAAACATTATCATACATCTTTTCGACAAATAAAATTTTTTTTTTCTTTTCGACAAATAAAAAAAAAAATGATTTTTTTTTTCTTTTTCAAAGTAATGTTTTTTTCGATAAATAAAAAAAAAATGTTTTTTCTTCTTCAAAGTAATGTTTTTTTATTTTTATGAAAAAAAGTGAAAGCTGATTTTTTTTTGTACTCAGAGAACTGAGCCCAAGATTCCTCTTCGTCTAAGGATTGTTCATCAGAATCTTCATCTCCTTGCTTCTTCTTCAGTTTCACTGGATACTGCTGTCTAATCTCTATTAGTTGGTAAAGATGGAACAGGAGGCTCAAAAATAAGCGTTTCCAGTGTCTTTTTCTAAAGATTTTTTTTTTTTTAGCTGGGAAAGGTCGAGCTTGTTATTAGAGAATTAGAAGTCAATAATAAACTGTTTAAAATATCCATATTAGATAAAAATTTGTTATCCACACCTTAAAACTAGAAAATACACATGCATTATGACCGAACAAATAAAAAGGCAAAAATAGGCAGGATTTTTTTTTATTCTATACTAGAAATCGTGTTTCATTATATTATATAAATATCACAACTCAAAAAATTTGAAATTATGCAACAAAAAACAGAATTGAAAGGTACCAACCTGTACATTACAAATGATCTATCGGAATCAGAACGTGAAAAGAAGAAAATCATGATTAAACTGGTCAAACGGTAGTGCATGCGATCATATGAAAACACAAGCGTTTTCACTCAGCTGAGGCCTACCAACTCCTACTCTCAACCTCCACGCGGTGACAGCCGGGTGCCTAGTACCTTAATCCAAGAAATGGGTAACCAACCCCGTTTGGCGGATTCTTGGTGGCAGCAGATGAGAGAGGGGGGGAAGAGTGCTTTTCCACTAGAGCACTTCTTCCTGTTCCAGGCGGCAGCGGACGAATTCCCTAGACGGAGTCAACGGTGGCGTCTATAGTTCCAGTTAGGTTGAACTTAGTGAATACCTTGCGCGAGCTGCTTCGACGTATTCGGATCACAGGTCGGTAAGGAATTTCCAATGTTGGTCAGGACATTGGAATAGAGATGGTGGCGGAGGAGCCCTTAATGGGCCAACGGCAGCGCTCATACTCCCGCAGTGGACTACTGGCACCGGTGTACCCGGCCCCTCGTCCTAGGGGAATAATTAAGGAACTGGCCCTCCAGGTTGGGGGTTGTGCCGTCGGGGTAACTTCCCTACCACGTAAAAAGCGCATGGTTCCGAAACAACCAAAAGCCTCGGATAAGGATGACTCAACTAATGACGACCCCAGCAAACGAAATAAGGACAACGACCTTCGGATCTGTACGTGGAATGTTCTGTCCCTTTACAGACCACGTGCAGCCGAACAACTAGCAGAGGCCCTAGACTGCTATAAAGCAGATATTACCGCCATCCAGGAAGTGCGATGGGATGGGCCAGGCAAAAATAAGATGAAAAACTGTGACATCTACTACGGTGATTGCTACAGAGGCAACAGGCAACGCTTATTCGGATGCGGATTTGTCATACGCGGCAGACTTAGGCAAGAAGTCTTAAGCTTCCGACACGTGAGCGAGCGTATTATGACTATCCGGATCAAGGGTAAATTCGCTAACATAAGCCTAATATGTGCTCATGCCCCCACAGAAGAAAAGGACCCTGCCACCAAAGAGTGTTTCTACGAGCTCCTCGACAAAACATACGAGCAATGTCCTAAATACGACGTTAAAATCGTATTGGGCGATTTTAACGCCAAAATAGGAAAGGAGGACGTCTTCGGTAGGGCAGTCGGTAAGCATAGCCTACACGACACCACGTCTGATAACGGACTAAGGCGAATTGATTTCGCTGTGGAGCGAAATGTCACCATAGCAAGCACGTGGTTTCCTCATCTCGATATTCATAAGCAGACATGGCGGTCCAATGATCATGTCACGATCAACCAAATTGATCATATTGCGATCGACGCAAGGCATGCCTCCAGTATTCTGGATGTCCGGACCTTCCGAGCGGCCAACATAGACTCGGATCATTACCTTGTTGTAGCCAAGGTACGAATGCGGATATCCCAATCTGAGCAACAAAGAAGAGTTACTGTGAGAAAATTTAACGTCGAAAAGCTACAATCGCAAGAGACCGCCAGACTCTTCGCTGAACGCGTATCCCGAAATCTCTCAATCACCCCTTTGCCGCCAGCATCAAGTACCGAAGACCAGTGGCAACGCTGCCAACATGCCATCAGAAACGCCGCGACTGATGTGCTGGGTCTCGCTCGACCACCACCGCGAAACCCCTGGTTTGACGAAGAATGCCGGCGAGTGCATGCAGCAAAACACGAGGCATATAAAGCGGCGCTGCAAAGGAAGACGAGAGCTGCTCGTGAGCTCTACGAGCAAAAGAGACGGGAAGAACATCGGCTTCTCCAAAAGAAGAAGAAAGAGCATGAGAAGCGCGCGTTTGAGAATATCGAGAGTCTATACTCCAGGAACAATCTTCTTCTTCTTCTTCTTCCTTTTATCAGCGAGGCTATGATCCGAAAACAAGGGATCACAGCCCTCCCACTTCACTGCATTTCTACTGATCCGCCTGTGGGGTTCGCCTATTTGACCTCAGAAAATATCGGCAGGCCTGCCGATTTTGGATCACTCGGTTACTGAGGCCAATGAAATGCCGATGTCGTCGCATTTGTCTGATCCAGGCGTTTATAGGCCTGCCTTTCCTACATCGCGATGTCTTTGGAACGTGAACGCGATGTCCAGGAACAATGTACGGAAGTTTTACTAAAAGGTAAAAAGAACGTGTCAGAGAGGTAATACCCGTACAGAAACCTGTAGAGATGAAAATGGAAACCTCGTAGTAGAATCACAGTCGGTGCTGAGAATATGGAAAAACTACTTCTGCAGACTGTATAACGGCGACGAAGACCAACATCCCGCTGTCAGGCAGAATGAACCATTCAACATAGACGATGATAGTCAAAATTCCGTCCAGTGAGGATAGCAATATCCAAGCTAAAATCGAACAAGGCTGCTGGACCTGACGGCTTACCGGCCGAACTTTTTAAGGCAGCTGGGGATGAATTGGTAGAGTGCATACACCAACTCATTTCTAATATTTGGTCAGACGAGTGTATGCCTGATGAATGGAATCTCAGCATCGTTTGCCCGATCCACAAGAAAGGAGACCCCCTCAACTGCACCAATTATAGAGGCATCAGTCTTCTCAACATCGCATACAAGATCTTTTCTGCGATATTGTGTGAACGCCTGAAACCTTTTATCAACAGCCTGATTGGACCCTATCAGTGCGGTTTCAGGCCAGGAAAGTTCACCATCGATCAAATCTTCACACTTCGGCAGATCCTGGAGAAAACCCAAGAATTCCAAATCGATACTCACCACCTCTTTATCGATTTCAAGGCCGCCTATGATAGCATCTATAGAGAAGAGCTTTATAGAGCCATGTCTAGTTTTGACATCCCTGCCAAACTTGTCCGTCTGTGCAGGCTGACGATGGAGAACGCTCGTTGCTCCATCAAGGTCGGTAATGACCTCACCGAGACCTTTGATGTCAAAAAAGGCTTTAGACAAGGTGACGCGCTGTCATGTGACTTCTTCAATATTGTACTTGAACGGATTGTGCGGAACTCACAAGCCAACACCGGAGGCACAATCTATTACAAGTCTGTACAACTGCTTGCATACGCCGACGATATAGACATTATCGGAAGATCTCAGTGGGCTGTCACTGGTGCTTTTGCAAGCATTGAGGCGGAAGCGGCCAAAATGGGTTTGGCCATAAACGAGGGCAAAACCAAGTATATGCTGTCAACTAGAAGGGAAAACCAACACCGACGAATTGGACAAAACGTCACCGTGGGCAGCTATAACTTCGAGGTAGTAAGGGACTTTGTCTACCTTGGCTCTGCTATAAATTCGAAAAACAAAATCAGTGCAGAAATCAATCGGAGAATAACTCTTGCCAATCGCTGTTTTTTGGGCTTATAAGGCAATTCAACAGTAAAGCCCTATCTCGAACAACTAAGGAGACTCTATATAAGACCTTGATCATCCCAGTCCTACTTTACGGCGCTGAAACATGGACTTTATTAAAAGAGGATGAAGATATCCTTGGTCGCTTCGAGAAAAATTCTTCGTAAGATTTTCGGTCCCGTTTGCGTTGACGGGTTTTGGAGGAGAAGATTCAATCACGAACTATACGAGCTGTACAGCGACATCGACCTAGTCAAAAAACTGCGTATTGGAAATCTGAGATGGCTAGGACATGTAGAGCGAATGGACACCAACGCTCCGGCCCGCAGAGTCTTCGAATCTAATCCCGAGGGACGACGCAGTAGAGGGAATCATCGCCGTAGGTAGCGCGTACAAGTTCAAGGGGACGTCGACCAACTTGGAGTGCGCAACTGGAGGCAATTAGCTAAAGACCGAGCTAAATGGAGAGGCTTGTTGGTTGAGGCCCAGGTTCACCCCGAAATGTAGCGCCACCTAAGTAAGTAAGTATGATTAAACTTGCCCAGGGACCAGAAGAAAAGGGGGCGTCGGTAACCATACGAAGAAACAAAATGTTTGCCGACGGAAAAGAAGTAGACCTGACAAATAAAAGAACAATAGATAGCGAAACATACCAAAAACGAATCAGACCACCGGAAGAGACGCAAAAGGAAATCAAAAAGATAAAGGGGGGCTTGGCAGAACAAATGTTAAACAAAGATAAACAAAAAAGATCGAATAGTAGAGGTAGAAAACACCAAGAGGGAATATCGGGAACTCCACCACCAATAACAGTTTAAGTACAATATATAAATAAATATGAAATATAGTGATTACAACGGTATAGAACACGGCTATGAAAACTGAAAGAGAACAAATTTTAACTTGAGAAAGAAGTATGGAAAAGGAATAATTTTAACAAAACGTTTAAGAGGCAAAAATAACAATATGAATAAAGATATAGAGAATGAAAAGGAAAAAAAGGGAAGGCAACGAGAAACCCCCTCTCGAGTCATTATATTGAACATATATAATTATCAATCCCTAGTAATAATTATCATGAATACACAAACAAATACAACGGCCCTCAGTCCCCGGCAGACCTTAAATGGTCAGAGGGTGCTAAGAATCCCCGGTGGGTATTTAAATATAGGAACATGGAATGTTAGAAGCCTGTACCAAACAGGAAAATTAGGATAATGTCATAAAAGAAGCAAAGAGACTCAAAATAGACATTTTGGGAATAGCCGACGTACAATGGATTGGAAATGGAAGTATATCAAAACACGGTTACACATTATACTACGCATGCGATGACACAAACCAAAACAGATACGGAGTAGCAATTTTAATTGCAGATAAACTTAAAAAACATGTCACAGGAGTAGTTTACTTATCTAAACGAATAATATAATGCAACTCAAAGCTAAGAATATCATGATAAACATCATCCAGGTGTATGCCCCAACAAGTGACTGCGAAGACACAGTCATTGAAGAATTTTACAAACAACTGGATCAATGCAAGAAATTAACGAAAAAGAAAGATATTACTCTTATAATAGTGGACTTAAACGCAAAAGTGGGGAAAGGGAAAATTGGAGACGTAGTGGGAGACTATGGTCTAGGCAATAAAAATAAAAGAGGACAAAAGTAAGTTGAATTTTGTCAACTAAATGAACTAGTCATAGCACGTGATTTAAACAACCCCCGAGAAGGCTTTATACGTGGACCTCGCCAAGACACACAGCGGAATCAATAATAAGAAACCAGATAGACTATATTATCATAAACAAGAGGTTTAGGAATACTATCAAATCAACAAAAACCTACCCAGGTGCAGACATAGGGTCAGATCACAATCCTATTATTTCAAAAGTTAAGATTCAACTAAAAAAAGTACGAAAAAAGTTGAAGCAAGCAAAAATTGAACTAAATCTGCTCAAAAACCAAGATATACAAGATCAAGTTAAAAGAGAGATAAAGAAAAAACTCACAGTCTTGGGTACGGTTCAAACTCTTGAAGAAAACATTAATTCGAGATGGATAGTTTAAGCAAATTCTATTAGAGACGGGGGAAAAACACTTGAACAGCAGATACCAACGACCAAGACAGGTGTGGATGACTAATGAAATACTAATACTAATGGAAGAAAGAAGGAAAAATAAGGACAATGAAAATAGATACAAAGAGATACAAAGATTGATAAGAAAAAAGATTAGAGATGCAAAGAACAGACACTTAAAAGAGCAATGTGAAGAATTAGAGACGTACGATAGAAATCAAGACAGCTTTAACTTGCATAAAAAAGTAAAGGAAATGTCTGGTACTGGAAGAAAAAAGCAGCTAGGGGTGCTAAAAGATAAGGAAGGCAACATTTTAGTGGGCAAGAAAGACAAACTGGGACGATGGAAAGAATACATCGAAGAGCTTTTTACGGATGAAAGAGACCAACTAGAACCTTTTCGCGGATCTGATGGACCGGAAATAATGAAAGAAGAAGTCATGAAAGTACTAAAAGAGTCCAAAAATAAAAAAGCTACAGGCCCAGATGGGTTGCCGAATGAACTTCTGAAGCTTATCGATGAAGAAAGTATCCCGGCACTAGTCAATCTGTTCAACGCAATTTATAGATATGGCAAGATTCCAAGAGACTGGTTACAATCTATCTTCATAACACTGCCGAAAAAAAGTAAAGCCGTACAGTGTTGCGACTACCGAACAATTAGCCTAATGAGCCATACGTTAAAGATCTTCCTTAAAATAATACACAAGAGAATATATAATAAACTTGAAAATGACATAAGCTCCTCTCAATTTGGATTTAGAAACGGCTTTGGTACTCGCGAGGCGCTGTTCGCTTTCAATATATTAGTTCAACGAAGCTTGGAAATGAACAGAGACGTTTTTGTATGCTTCGTTGATTACGAAAAAGCCTTTGACAGACTACAACACAACAAAATGATGGAAATCCTCGAAAGTAAGCGTATATATATGAACGACAGCAGAGTGATCAGAAACCTATATTAGGGACACAAAGCAAAAATAGCAATGGAAGAAGAAGAATCGGATGAAGTAGAGTTTCGTAGAGGAGTGAGACAAGGATGCATTTTATCACCATTACTTTTCAATATGGACTCAGAAGAAATATTTAAAGAAGCAATAAAAGAAAGTGATGGTGGATTGAAGTTAAATGGAGTCCATATTAACAACATAAGATATGCGGATGATGATATTATAATAGCAAGCGACTTAAATAAATTGAGTAATATGATGAATAGGCTTAACAGTGTAAGCAATAACTACGGACTAAGCATAAACACCGCCAAAACAAAGTTTATTGTATTAACCAAGAAACGTCAAATACCGAACTTCGAGCTAAAAATAAACAACAAGAACATCGAAAAAGTTAGCAGTTTCAAGTATCTAGGAACGATAGTTAACAATAACGCTAACCCTAGTAAAGAAATAGAATGTAGAATAGAACAAGCGAGGGCGGTATTTTGTAAAATGAAAAAGGTATTTTGCAGCAGAGAAATAAATTTGAGAATCAAAACGAGAATGGTTATATGCTATATTTTGTCGGTACTGCTATACGGGGTAGAAACCTGGACGTTAAAGAGAGCAATGTTAAGGAAAATAGAAGCATTCGAAATGTGGATATACCGAAGAATACTGCGCATTTCTTGGGCAGACAGAATAACAAACGAAGAGGTACTACGACGAATAAAGAAGAAAAGAGAACTTATATATTTAATTAAAAAAAGAAAACTCAAATACCTGGGACACGTCTTACGTAAAAATAAGTACAAACTTCTCCAACTTATCTTACAAGGAAGGATAGAAGGGAGAAGAACTGTGGGGGGGACAAAGGATGTCATGGATGTCAAATATGCGGGAGTGGCTCAATCTTTCCACCACAGAAATAATAAGAGGTGTCACAAATAAACAAACACTAAAAACGATGATTTCCAACCTCCGCAGCGGAGAGGAACTTTAAGAAGATAAAAATATCTACCGAATAATGCCGAAGTATATGTATAAAAGAAAGTTCAAGATTCACAAATAATGAATATTAAAAAAGACGATTTCCATGTTATTTTAATAATAGAAATGTCGATATAAAAATAGACCTGTCGATGATGAAAATATGTTTATAATAAAGTACATACCTGGTACTAAATTATCCATAATTAAAAACTTATCACACAATTGGCGAAAAATAAGAAAAACAAATTAAACAATTGTATATTTTTCGCGCAAATTTTTTGTTAAACAAATTAACTCTCTGCTCAAATATGTGCACACAAAAATTAAAGTAATTACCGTGCACTGTTTAACTTTTCATTTTGAAAAATCGACTTTTGGCCAGATTTTTGGTGCTATGTGCGCTGTTTAAAAGAAAAACCGTACGAAATTCAGAATTTGCTACTGAAGATGAAGCAGGATTCATTATCATGACCTCGAGTTAAAGCAGGAGTTCATTCAACAGTGTTTTGGGACTCACAAGGGATCTTGGCTTGAATATATTTTTTTTACGGATTCTGATTCTCTATACGTTTAGCCCTAAAACAGACACCCAAAAAGAACTACGCCAACACACACACGGGGTACCCGTGTATTCACTATCAACTTTTGCGCGGTTTTTAATGTTTTTCATATGGTTAATTTAAGATTCGAAGAGCATTTTAAGCTACTTTTCGTTCATATTTTCCAACTGGGCTAAAATATAGCAGGAAGAAAATGGCTGCGCTTCAAGGTTAGTGAAAGTGAATTTCGTTAGAAAAGTAAAAATTATGTAGCATTTCAGTTATAATTGGTGTATAACAAAGTAGTTGAACTGTTTTGCGAAATAGAAAAAAATGTGGTTTTTGCTGTATACGAGTATACAGTGGTGGAAAACTAATTAGAAACAAATAATTTTTTTTTTAGAAAATCAACTGGAAAATTTGCATTTCTCTTAAAAAAATGTATATTTGAAATCAAATCGTATTGTTCATTACAATCACTTAATAAATTCATAAAAAAAGTGATAGAACTAAATTAACGAAAATAAAGGAATTTTAGTAATATACACATTCAAGGCTGGAATTATAATTAGAAACAAAAACAAAGTGGGTACAAAATAATTAATAAAAATACAATGAAATGTAAAAATAATTTGAAAAAAACTAATATTTGGTAGGATAACCTCCCTTGACAAGTACAGCTAGGCATCGTCTTGGCAAGCAAGCTACCAAGTCCTGGCATCTCTTTAGAGGAATGTTTTGCCATGCCTCCTCGATATTATTGAAAAGTTGGGCTTCATTTGTTGCTTTTTTCGAAACCAAACTTCTTTCGACATCGGCCCTAAGGTTCTAAATAGGATTGAGGTCGGGACTTTGCGCTGGCCAACTCAAAACATTTAATTTATTCTCCTTAAACCAACTCTTCACAAGCCGTGAGGTGTGTTTGGGATCATTGTCCTGATGAAATTTGAACGTTTCTGGTAGATATTCAAATGAATATGGCTCCATATGATTTTGCAGAATGTCCCTGTACACATGTCGATCCATACGTCCAGATTCGAATAGGGCCAACGCCATTACCAGGAAAATGCACCCCACACCATCACGCTTCCTCCACCATGTTTAATGATCTTAATGGTGTACTTAGAGTCTAGTTCTTTATTTGGGGGCCGTCGGACATAGCGTTTACCATCAGAACCAAACATGTTGAACTTCGCTTCGTCGCTCCAGAGTGCTCTTTTCCAAAATGAAAGCGGTTTTCGTGCATGCTCTTTTGCAAATTATAACCGACGTTTTAGATTTTTTTAGCGAAACGTTAGGCTTTTTGCGGGCAATGCACCGCCGGAAACCCCCTTTTAGGAGACGATTCCTTATGGTTCTCGGTGTTATCTGCGCACTCAATTGGGAGGATACAGTCAAATGGATGGCCTTGCTGGACAAAAAACGATTCGCTTTACTCAACCGACAAATAAGTCTATCCACTTTAGCCGTCGTTTTTTTAGCCATTTGTTTTCTTTTGGGATTCTCAACACTCCCTGTTTCAGTGTACACCTTAATAGCACCGTAGACCATCTTTTTGGAGCATAACAATTCTGATGCAGTAGCATCCGTAGAGGCTCCCTGATGGCAGTACTTTTGTACAATCAGTTTCCTCATTTCTGGTATACAGCTTTTGCTTTTTCCCATTTTTTGCTAAATAATAAATTAGATTTATATAAACATTTCAAAAATACGAAACCAGATTAATTTACCCAAATATTCTTATATTTTCTCAGTAATTTTCTACTTGTTTCTAATTATTTTTCCATAAATTTTACGCTACTGATAGAACGACGCTAAGCTTTTGTAAAATATATCCTTATGGGCATACATGAATGATCAATACAAAAGGGAATAAGTGGCAGGCAGACAGTTGGCACCAACGAGTATTTTACCGGTGCCAAAATCTTGGGATAAGTGAGGCAAATATCGAGAAGAAAATATATTTTGTTTTCATCGTTTCTAATTAGTTTTCCACCACTGTATATAAAAACGGGAATTTCATAAACAAAACTGTACAGGGGTTCTTAGAGGTAGACAAGAGAAATTGTTTTTATTCCTGCTATTTGTATTACATATGGGATGAAAAACGTCGCAGGAAGACCAGAAAGTCATGCAGCATACCTTTGTAAGAAGCCGATATGTTTGCAGCATTCTATAGGATATTCTTCTTCTTCCTTTTTCGGCGAGCCTATGATCCGAAAATAAGGGATCATAACTCACCCACTTCACTACATTTCTACTGATCCGCCTGTGGGATTCGCCTATTTGACCTCAGAAAATATCGGCAGGCCTGCCGATTTTGTATCACTCGGTTACTAAGGCCAATGAAATGCCGATGTCGTCGCATTTGTGTGATCCAGACATTTAAAGGCCTGCCTTTCCTACATCGCAATGTATTTGGAACGTGCATTGATATTGCCTTTTTAACAGGGTTCAAATGATCTCTTCTTTGAACGTGGCAATACCCGCTGAGTCAGTCGCGCTCTATCTTTTGTACGATGGTTTCCTTGACGTAAAGGCTTCCACGGATCTTCGAACTTCTTATTCGATCAAGCTTTGTCACTCCTGCTCTCATGCGAAGCATCTTCATCTCAGCTGCCGTTAATTTATTCTTATACTTTTTGTACATCGTCCAACATTGTGAACCGTATATGAGCGCTGGACGCACAATGTAGCGATGTAGAGCCTTCCTTTCAACTTAGGGGACAGTTTTCTGTCACAGAAGATAGCGGAATTTTCTCGCCACTTCATCCACCCTAGCTTACGCGATGATTGATGTCGTCATCACAGGTTGCTTTGCTATTGATCATAGATCCCAGATATTTGAACTTTTCGCACTTGGGAGGCACTGTTCCATTCAAATAAATGTCTGGAATAGGCCTGACTGGATCAGAGAACGGGCAGCACAAGAACTCTGTCTTTTTTGAACTAATGCGATACCCATTTCCCTCCAAAACGTCCACCCACACATCAAGTGCTTGTTGCAGGGATGTAGGATCCTCACTTATGATGGCTCCATAGTCAGCAAAGAATAACTGATGTACCTTGGGGTCCATCACTTTACCTTCAAGCAGATAATCAAGGACTGTAATAAAGAGCAAAGAACTTAAAACGCTTCCCTGGTGCACCCCGACTTTGATTGGGAACTCTTCGGTTACTCCAGCGGGGCATCTTACTCTTGTCTTTGCTCCTTCGTACATGTCCATGATCATCTGTACATAGGTTTCTGGAACCCCTCGATGTCTTAGCGCCACCCATATCAGATCTCGTGGTTGTCTGTCGAATGCCTTTTCAAAGTCAACCAATACAATATGCAAATCCTTTAAGGAATCACGATGTTTTTCCATTATGATCCTTATACTTTGGATTGCATCTGTGGTTGATTTACCCGAGACAAACCCGCACTGATCATCAGATAGCCGTATTGTTTTTCACAGTCGGCCACCTAATACCCGCTCAACGATCTTCATGGTGTGTGACATCAGCTTGATCGAACGGTAGTTATCACAGTTCCGCATATCACCCTTCTCTTTGTATACAGGGAGAAGCTTTCCCTCCATTCATTGATTCGGCATTGGATCACCTCTCACAAATTTGGAGATGAGAATTCTGAGCCATCTGAACCCGATGTCTCCCATCTTTTTCCGCTTTTAGCTTTTGGAGTATTTGACCGCTTCACTAACTTCTTCGACCGTAATGTCGGGTATTTCTTTACAGTTAGGGGTGACTCTTGGAAAGTATAGCCGGGAAAACTGTTCATTCAAAAGTTCATTACAATACTGCCGCCACCTCTGCAGAATTTTGGCGTCATCCAAAAGAAGCTGTCCATGAGCATTGTTAATGAACTTTGGCGAACGAATCTCCTGAGCATATCTCCTTCTTTGGGCAGCTATTTTGAAGATTGTTGCGCTCTTGTTCATATTGTGTCTTCGCAGCTCCTGGATAGCCTGGTTTGCATCAGTAACCGAAAAAGATATTTTCTCCAGCTCCCGATACATGCCCTCCGTACTCTCTGCTTGAAGCTGGGCGCACTTCTTATTCGCTTTTTTCTTGCAACATCTGTATTCCATTTCGAGGCGAACTTTTTCGTCATTATTATTAGAGGGGCACTTTGACCAAGCTTTGAAAGCCGCTTTCTTCTCATTTATCACCTTCTTAGCTTCATCACTCCACCACCATGTTTCTTTGGCGTGTTGATGGTGGCCTTTTGAAGCTCCTAGCAGTGATTTAGTCTTCTTTGAGCAAGTTCGCTGTATTTTGTGCCTGCACTCTTCTTCCTCAGCTCCGTTGATGATGTGAGAGAGGTTTTTTTCATTACGAAAACAAAGCCTCCCTTTTTCTTTGTCCAGATTGTACCCTTGTTTGTTTGCTTTTCTTTAGTGTCTGTTCTATAGAATCTTGTATATGCATATTGTGTAAAAATAATGAATAAAATATATAAATATTATTTTTAGATTGAGATATTTTACTTTTTATTAATTTCAATAAAGATTTAGAATAAAAAATTTACAAACACATAAAAAAACTCTCGTTGTTATCTGTACATTAATGCAATTTCAGTGCAAAACACAGGTGGAAATACGGGTACCCCGGGTGTGTGTTTGCGTAGGTGTCAACTTTGGAAGCTTGTAGCTCCTAAACCACTGGACCCAAATTAATAAAATAACTTTTAAATTGCTGAGAATTACTTAAATTTCTATAATTTCAATACTGTAGGATGGCTGGTTCAAGAGCAATATCAGTTCAAGATCAGAAGTGGGTACACGGGTGGCCGGGTGTATGTTCTAGGGTTTATAATAAAACTTCTTCTTCTTCTTCTTCTTTAAGAATAAAACATACTTACAATTTAACATCCGATTCCGTTCAGGAGATATAACAATAAATGTGTACGCGCAGCAAGGGCTCGAACGCAGCAGTGGTAAGTATGCACCGATTTTCATCTCAAACTTTAGACGCGTTTTTCTCGAAACAACATTTTCTGACATGGTCGGGTCGGCACGATAACTCAGCGAGTTTTCAATTTTTTTGAATAATTTTTTTTTAATAAACGTAACTGTTTTTTTTTTTTATTGCCTATCGGCATTTTTTTTCATATTTTTACATACATACATACATTTTACAATTTTTCTATACAAATAAAGATCGATATTTTTGGTAAATAAATTAATATTTAGTTTATCATTGCATAAATTTGTTTATAAGTTGAAAAAAAAAATTCCGACCGATAGAAATAAATAACAAGTCTTATGAAGTTTTGTGTCTTATGTACTCTCTGCTATGGGTTGTAGCTGAGAGAGAGCGGTATATCATAGACAACGGAGTGATAATTTCGTGAAAGCACCAACACCTGAACGTTATTATTGCATTATCTGCAGAAGACTGTCTAAGATAATGCAATAACAACGTTCAGTTTACTAAATAGCTAGCGCTATTTCAAAGTTTAACACCCCTATTATGGTTAGCGAATCGAACGTTCGACTCAAGTCGAACTGTCAGGCGAATTACTTCTGTAGCTTTTCACACTTCACAGATGACATTTAATTTGCTTTTTTTTGATTTTCAGAAGGGCTTCGTTGAGCACTAAATTCCATAGTAAAGGCAGTACACCCCCTTGAGGGGTGCCTCGATGTACTTGTCGCTTGACAGTGTTGCTTCCGAAGGATGCTGTTATTACCCTGCTCTTTAGCATATGCTCTATGATGCAACAGATGGGTTCGCAGATGTTAAGCCTGTGTAGGGCATTGGTAATCGAATTTGTTTTCAACGTTGTTGAACACTCCCTCTTATGTCCAGGAATGACACTAGGGTAAACTCTTTGATTGATAGTGATTTTTTGATAGGTTGGATGATGGAGTGTAAAGCAGTTTCAACAGATTTACCTTTCGCATAGGCGTGCTGTGACGTGGATAGTAGGGTGCTATCAATGATTGCCTTGATGTGTAGGTCTAGGATTCTTTCTAGAATCTTGAAAAGGAAGGACGTTAGGCTGACTGATCTAAGGTCCTCTGGGAGGGTGTGCGATGTATTGCCTACTTTGAGTATGAAAACCATTCTCACTTGGTCCAGGCGGTTGGCGTTGTTCCGAGCTCGAGACACCCCCTCAGAATGCAGGAAAAATTCTGCCATACAATGTTGAAGGCCTTCTGGAGCTGTGTCGGGAAAATACCGTCCGGTCGCGGGGATGTGAATGGTTCGAAGCTGTTCACCGCCCATTTCAGCTTATCCTCATTGATCAGATGAGGAGGTGCCGGTGGACGTGCAACATTTACCAAGGCGCGTTCATCGCTGGTGATAGGCGTGCAGCCAGGGAAGTGAGTGTCCATAAGCAGGTTGAGCGATGCTTTGTCTGATTCTGCTCATGATCCATTGGGATTCATGGGACGCTTGGTACGGTACGGAGAGAACTTCTCGTAGTCTAAAGGATTGAGACGTGTAGTCAATATTCTGAAAAAAAAAAACTGCGTCAGGATCTACGTCTGACCGAACCTCTGCTTTGAAGTTCTTGATGCTATCTTTGTAGATCTCACAGCCCAGAGGTAGCTTTGTTAGTTTGGTTTTGTTAAAATTGTTCCTACTTATGCAGCGGAGATTGTTGAGTTCTGCATTCCACCACGGCAGATGATAGCCTACCTTGCTTCTTGTTATATGAGTAGGACAGGATTCGTTAAAAGATGTATTGAGGGCAGAGGTGAGAACGGTGTTAAGCTTACCTAGTTCCAATTGTGTGGCTGGTGTTGTGTACGCATGATTGGATAGCCTAGCAGAGTGGGATTCACTGTATCTGGACCAGTCGGTTTTCCGTCGATTGCGAAAGACTGAGAGTACGGTATTGTTACAAATTTCCAGTTTGTACTCCAGATACCGGTGACCACTTAACTATCATGTTAACCAGGTTCTGCTTCAAACAGAGCTGCGTTAAAGTCATCCCTTCAAGGGCTAACTGAGGCTTTTACTAATCTGCAGCGGAAGGAAAGCATAGACGGCGGACAAAAGTATTGCCGATGAGTGAAACTTTCGCATCGTTTGTCCGATCTTCAAAAAAGAAGACCCTTAACTTGCTGGTTTGTGTGAAACCATTTGTCAACAGTAAGTGCAGTCAGTTCGTTCAGTATCGACCAAAGATCCAGACTACGGAAGATCTTGGAAAAATCCCAGGAACACTACGTCAGCACCTACCACCTTTTTATCGATTTTAAAGCCATCTTTGATAGCATCTATAGAGAAGAGTTATTATATATGTCTTGTTTTGCAGGATATCGATAGAGAACTCACGCTGGTGTATCAAAGTCAATAATAATTTTACCGATAATATTGTGCTCAACATAAGAGGGACAATCTTTCAAAGGTCTGCGCAATTACTCGCTTACGCGGATGAATGGGGAGAAGAAAGCATGATATAGGTTTAACTGTGAACGGGGACAAAACAAAGTACATGATATCAGCAAAAAATGACAATCAATGACAGAACGTTACGATAGACAGCTAAAACTTTGAGGTAGTTAAGCACATCGTCTGTCTAAGCCATGAATTCGAGCAATGACACCAGTGTGGAAAACAAACAAAGACAATCTAACAGTAAAGCCCTTTTTCGAACAACTAAAGTAACCCTGTTCGTTTAGGGCTAACACCCCAACCAATCTTCATTAGGAAGATGGCTGGTAGATATGCCATCAAGCTGCAGCTAGATTATGAGTATAAACTAGGTGACCTAGTGGGACATTTAAAGATGCTCAACGCAATCCCTAAAAGAGACATGTTCTGCACTATACCAGATATTATAGTCAGGCAACATTGCTTCGGTAGGTCCAATGGTGCTCCAACACTAGACCCTAGAAGTCTGGTATGGTTCACCGACACGGTTCTAAAATGGATTCTGGAGTTGGAGCTGGGGTCTTTGGACCCAACACAAAAATTTCGGTACCTATGGGTAGGACTTCCACTGTGTTTCAGGCTGAAATCCATGCCATTGAGATCTGCGCCAGACACAATCCCCGCAAGGGGATCAAGGGCGCTAGAATACATATCTTTTCAGATAGCCAAGCAGCACTTATTGCACTATCGTCCAACCTAATGGACTCCAGAACTGTGAAATGCCGCTACAATGCATTACAAGAGCTTGCCAAATACAACAGGGTAAAACTCGATTGGGTCGCTGGACACCAAGAGATTGTGGGCAACGAATCTGTAGATGAGCTTGCTAGGGGTGGCTCAGAATCTGCGTTCATAGGTCCTGAACCTTACTGTGGCGTCAACTGGGCGACAGCTACAACGCTGATTAACGACTGGAAAAACAAACTTCGTCTAGACCACTGGACTAATGGGTCAGGTCTAAGACAATCCAAACGATTAATCAAGCCTTACTTCTATAAGGAAATCCTTAACTTAGATAGAGAAAGCATTAAAAAGCTCATGAGCTTTCTAACTGGCCATTGCGGCCTGAGAAGGCCTGTATCACCTTAACAAGTTGAACCTGTGCCAAGAGAAGGACTGTCGGTTATGTTTAGAGGAGGATGAAACATCGGAACACATTCTTTGTGAATGCCCGGCACTACACTGGTTAAGAAAACGTATTCTCCACAATACTTACTTCAGTGGAACTGAAATGCTCCACTAATAAAGACATACTCACTTTCATAAGGGAGGTAGTACGTCTGTTAGATTAACTCCAACTCTCCGATACAATATATCTTTCAGGTCGCAGTGTCGTTGCCACGTGGGCATGGGTTGTACAAGAGAAAAAAAAAACCCTGTTCAAGAGCCTAATCATCCATGTCTTCTTATATAGGGCAGAGGCATGAACATTTAAAAAGCGGAAAACGATATATTTGGTTACTTTCAGAGAAAGGTTATTGAAGTTATCTTTGGCCCCGTCTGCACAGACGAGGAGTGGAGAAGATACAATGATGAATTGTATATCCTGTACAGCGATATCAATATAGCCAGAGGAGTACGCATACAGTGAATGAGATGGCTTGGACATGTACAGCGGATGGGCACTAACGCTTCGGCCCGGAAATGTTCCAAATGCACTCCAGAGGGACGACACAGTAGAGGACGGCTTGGGTGGCGCGAACAAGTAGAACCAACTTGGTGCGCGCACCTGGAGGCAGATGGTTAATGACCGAGTCATCTGGTTCAGGCCCATGTCCCCGCCGGGCTGTAGTGCCATCTTACTTAGTATGGATTGAAGCGACATAATTGGTGGCAATTAACCACCAGGGTGCGTGGCTAAGGGAATTATTCGTGACAGAATCATTGACACGGCTAATCTAAGATGGTCAAAGTTAGATGGTCACAGGGTGTCTAAGGCCTTGTGGCCTGTATTAGACCACAGAAAATCTGGGGAGATGATTAAATTAGATAGATCAAGGCTAAGAACAGCGATAGGAATAATCTCTGGCCACTGTCTCCTAAGGAGGCATGCCATGAGACTAGGGTTATCTGACACGGATGTTTGTAGGTACGCCGATGACCTACATGCCTCAGAGGACATAACTCATATACTCTGTGAGTGCCAAGGAATTGCCAGGACAAGGCTAAAGCACCTTGGTAGATACTTCTTCGAGGTGAGGTCCTTGAATTATAACAAGGATCTCTTCAAATTTTGTAGGGAGATTAGTTGCTTGGGGGAATGGGTTTAGGTCTTCTGTCGTGAAGGTTCCCTAGGGATCGCAATGGGCCCTCTTTGGTGCCTAGTGTTTTATGATAACCTCATAACCCTACCTAACCTAACCTAACCTAGTATGGATTCAAAGATATAGGCTTCACATTTAAAGTTTTTTTTTTCACATTCATAGCTTACCTTCGGTGTTACAAAGAAATACTGGGAACTTCCTACTTTCGTGGTTTCTTCCACTAACATATCAAATATTTTTCTCTCATTTCTCGGATCCATTCCTTGATTTATTTCATCCACACATCTGTAACACACAAGCAAATTTAACATTATGTTGGTCAGAATAGGTAAAAGGCAACATACCGGAATGGGACATGAGTTATTTGTTGGAGCGACAAAGTATAAATGGCAATCGCGACAGCTCGTTCTCCGCCAGACTGAACATATCTGTCGAGTGCTTGAAGTTTTGCACCGTTACGATACTGTACCATTATCTGGATGCCATATGAATCAAAATCCCACTAGAAATTGGCATGTTCAAAATTAGAAGACTTAGCATTATTTTTATTTTTTTTATTTTTTTTTGAAAAGCCTACCTCCTCTTTCATTGACAAAAGGATTTCACCGACATAATCCATTGACTTCATAAAATTACCGAAATTTCGGTTTAAAATTTCAATAATGCGATTTATCTCTGGAATCCACGCATTGTACATTGTTTCTATTTGCTGCTTTAGATTTTCATCTCCATTCTGCGCCTCTTTAATTGTATTAGACAAGGCTTCAATTTGGACATTTCGACGTTCGTACTCTTCCATCACCTTGAAATATAAATACTATTAATCATTGAGTGCACTTCATTAAGACATTACATTTTTATCAGTTTCGCCCAAGCATTCTAAGCGCGCGCTTGTATCATTAATTATTTCTTTGAGACCGTCCATGTCTTCGGGAAGCTCTGCGAACTCTTTTGTATAAGGAAAATTCGCATCAGTAGGTTTTAAGCCATTTGTAAGGTTCTTTGCTTCAACTAATTTAAAACGATACTTTTTGGCAGCGTTGTCCATCGATGCTTTTATATTTTCAACTAGTTTCTGTAAGGAAATAACTACTTGTAGGGTGTGTGATAAAACATGTGGTTTTGAATACTTTTCCTTGAACCAGAACATCTGTTGCTTCTGTTATTGCTCGATTTAGATCTTCGTTTTCAAGTTTATAAATGTTAACGCGAGCGATAGCTTTTTCCTTTTCTTGCAATGAGTTTTGATACTCACCGAAGCTTTTGACTTTCGTTTGTTGTAACTGAAGGATTTCCTTTATGTACAGTTTTGTTCGCTCCTTAAGCATCTGTTGTAGATGAGGAATGTCTGAGGCAAGATTAGTTGAAATAAAAATTCAAATAGCTTTCCGAGAAATATTTACCCACGCTCTCGGTACCCAGTTGCTTCACTCTTCGTGCCTGTTTGGCAACTCGTTCCTTTAGCTCTCTTAGCTTTCCTATAACCATTTCAAATGCTCGTTGTTCTTTCATTACATCAGATCGCTGATGCTCCAGTTCGTCTGTCTTAGCCTCTATCTGTGCGCGTTCATTGCGTAGTAAATCTGAAGCTCGAACTTTGTCGGTATACCTATGTTGTAACGTATAATTAACAGAAAAAAACATCGATTTAGTAAAATACGTACATTTTCTTCAGAGCATTAAGTTCAGCTTTGTCCACACCTGAAAGCAGATTTCGATCCTGGATTCTCGTTTGCGATCGTATTAGTTCTTTGGAATATTTCGATATCGAAACATTGTATCGCACGTCACCTAGGGAATATAAAGAATGTGTAAGATTTGCATATCTTTAAGAGGAAAAAGGTAACTATAGATGGGAAAGTTGACTCTTCTTAGTGAGTCAACTTACTCACTACGTATTCGTATTTTCAGTTAATTTTTTTATATAATATGTACGCACTCAAGGGGTTATGAATACCCTTAACATGTTTACACTAGGAGTGGGTATAAACAAAACGAACTAGTTAAAAAAACAGTTTTTCATCTCGTAATGACGTAACCGTTTTTTTTTTTTTTTAAACAGTTTGAATAGTAACTACATTTATTTTCTATGCGCATTTAAAATTCAATAAAAAAAAAAAAAACGAAAAGCAAACGAGCCCAACAAACTGAAAAAATAACCAAATAAAGAATACACAAAATTCAACACAGGCATGCGAACGGATCATTCTGTTGCGCACACAAAAAAAAACGCATAAAGGAGAAAACGAATAACGATTCCACCCCTGATACATACACTAACTACATAGTTATAAAAAATAACTACTTCACGATCTCGTTATCGTTTTTTACGTTTTTTGCCGTTTTTCGTTTAACCACTTTACCATCTCGTTATCGGTTTTTTTGTTTTTTTACGTTTTCTGCGTTTTTCGCTTAACTGCTTCACCATCTCGTTATCGTTTTTTCGTTTTTTACGTTCTCTGCGTTTTTCGTTTAACTACTTCACCATCTCGTTGTCGTTTTTTTTTTTTTTTTTAACGTTTTTTCCGTTTTTCGTTTAACTACTTCACCCGCTCGTTATCGATTTTCCGTTTTTTGTTCGTTTGTACTAAATGATATGAAAACGCTTTTTCGTTCGTTTTGTGAAAGTAGTTATTTTTTTAACTAGTTATATTTTTTTTAATAACTGTTTCGTTTCGTTAACACAAAACGACCCACCTCTAGTTTACACACAGTGTAGGCGTTGGAAAGGATAGATAGAGTGAGAGAGAGAGAAAGATTTGATGTAGTGGTTTTAAAGCTCAGTTGCTTGTGCACAAGAAAAAATAAATCCCATAACTAAATCAAGAAGATTCGTATCGAAATTTTTCGCAAGAAAAATATGTCAGTATTGGACTTGGACTTCCAGATGCGACTAAATGATGAAATTTTTAAATAACACAAAACAGCAAAAGGGATGTACACTAACACTACACTAACAGAACTAATAGAAGAAGAAACCCCCAACTTGGATTATGGCGGCCAAAATGTGTTTTTTGACCAATTTTACGAAGACCACAAGCTGTACGCAAAAAAATGTAATGAGAATGTTATTAGAGACGTAATTATCTACGAAGTTGGTTACAACTCTTCTTTTTTACTAATAGGACTGTGAACCCAGGCGAACCCCACTGGAGGATCAGTAGAAAAGCGGTGAAGTGGGAGCGTTATGATCCCTTGTTTTCAGATCATAGCCTCGCCGAAACAGGAAGAGAAAGAAGAAGGACTGTGAACTCTCTCATTTTGCCTGTCTTACTTTCAGCATTGTCAGCAGAAGAAAAACGAATAACATCAAAATAAACTCAACCACTGCACCAACAAGCGTGTACCGAAATTTGTTTTAAAACTGTTGACTTTTTTTTTTTTCTTTATTCTTTCCCTCAAACTTTTTAATTACTTTAACTTTTTCTGTACCATGCATAATACAGAAGCTCGAAATGCGGGTTTCTTAATTTTATTCAGTCGTGACTCAGAATACAGTCCAAGTGACTGTACATTTAACTTCATATCTAGGATCCGAGGGCTTATACGATAAGTTAAAAGTTTTCCGTGGACTAAAGAAGAGCCTATTTCTACAAATACATAATATTGCATATTTGAGATAGGTTAAGGGTTTTTTAATAAATAAAATTGTGTTTTAATTTTTAAGACCGACAACAAGCTTTTCCGAACTCATTACAAAGACATAACAGCTGGTTTTGAATCAAAAGGATGGAAGTTAATCTTCACAGATGGTTCTAAAATGGCAACCAATGTCTCATTTGCAGTTGTTTTCGCAGATGGTATGGTAATACGTGCCGGCATATTACAAGAAGAAGTGTCAATCTTCACTGCAGAAGCTACTGCTATTTTCGAAGCGATCAATATCATGCAAAAATTCAACGAAAAGTATATTGTAATTACGGACAGCATATCAGTTTTCAAAGCTATACAAAACGATACATATAACATCCCAATAATCAACAAAATAAGAGATATCCTAATTCGTTGTAAGCATAAACTCAAATTGATGTGGGTACCCAGCCACGTAGGAATACAAGGAAACGAGTACGCCGACGAAGCAGCTAGCATCGCTCACAATATGCCCCTGCTTACGTTTGACTCTTACACTAAAAGAGACCTACTCAAATCCATATCCTCAGCCCATCTACGTAAGAAACAAGATCTCTGGAAGTCATATCAACACCATTACACGAATGTCAACCCTGAATGTTCCAATCCTGTTTACCCCACGTCTACTTCGAAGTGCGCCAACACCATTTTCACAAGGCTTCGCCTGGGCCATACTGCTGCCAATCATCAACACCTACTCCGTAAAGAAAATCCTTCTACCTGCACTACATGCAATTTTACAGTCGACATAAATCACCTTTTGGGCCCAGGACACTGCAGAATTCCTTCATCTGTCATTCGGGACTTCTTCAAAAACGTCTCCATACTAGAGATTTTAAAACATCCTACTAAACAAAACATAACCAATATCGAACTTTTTGTAAATAGATACAATATTAGATTATAATTTCACTTAGTTTATCCATTAGTTATAATATTAGAGCCTCTGCAGCTAGTCCTCATTAATTTCTTATATTAGCATTGTAATTCAATTAATTATATTGTTAATAAATAATAATAATAATTTTTAAGAGGACAGATTTTGTCCGGTATTTTATTTAGCTTCATGAAAACCAAAATTAAATTTTCGAAGCAAGCATTTTAGCCCCGAACAAAAAATATATAATTTATACTGTAGAATACACATTTTCACTTAATCATGGCTTTTTGGCTCGATGACGACAAAATTCTGCATAGGTGACGACAGTGCTGTGAAGGATTTTTTTTTAATAAACCGCCCTTTCTTGATAACCTCGGCAATTTGGCGTCATTAGACGTCAAGAGCACTCATCGCTTTATCAAAAGCTTTGGTTGGTTTTATTAGTCCCTGAGTCTAATGGTAGATATAGCTTGAACCAAATCACTTGAAATACCCCAACGTGCGCAGACAAAAATTTCCCAAAATAATAAAGGGGATGAAATCTCTCTTAATTCTTTTAAGAATTGTTAATAATTTTCTCCACTTTACTCTGTATGATGGTCTTTTTCTAGTTTGGTAAAAATTCTGTTGGTTTTTATAAAGCGGAAAGCGTTAGTTATGAGCAAATATTTTATAAGTATAATTAAAGTGGTATGTTTTACAACGTATTAATTAATTTATTTATTGTATTAACTAATTAAGTATGTATTGTTATATTTGTTTAGCCCAAATAAAACTATTTCTTTAATTTTCTAAAATATGATAAATACAACATATACAATACATGTTTTTATTTGAAACTCCAATAAAGTCGACATATAAAACAACAACTGAAAAAATTCCCTTCAATTAATATGCATCGTTCAAGTAAATCTGAGAAGCAAGAATTTGATCCCTTTGGTCCTTTTCTCAAATTCGATATACTCATCACGTAAATTGATTCTGACTCGTCAGTAGTCCCGCAGCTTTGCGATGAAAAACATCAAAGTACGGGTATACAGCCTGTTTTTCTTTCGTTCTATTGAATTTGAATTTTTTTTAGCTGTAGTTGTTGTTGCTTTATCTCTTAGGAATGAAAATGAGTAAAACTCGTACAAATAAATGAGACCTGCACAGAAACCCGATCAAGTGATTTGGTTCAAGCTATACATGGTATTACAATGGACCTTTACTGGTCTAAGAGTGTCAGCCAACCTAACCTAACTTTGAATAAACAGCTTATTCGGCTATACTTTCCAAAAGCCACTCCTAACTGTGAATAGGTACCCGCCATTATAGTGGAAGAAATTAGTGAGGTGGCGCAAAAAATAAAAATAAAACGAAAAGTGGTGTGACCAGACAATATACGCTCTGAGTTCTGGATAAAGATGGGAGACATAGGATTAACTTGTAACGAATGAGGATAGATAGGTGGTAATGAAAAGACACCTCTTCAATGCTTTAAAACGTATCTTTAATAAACTCACGAAATAAATTAATTATAAAAGTTAGCTAAAATTAACTGCCAAGCTAGTCTTTTCAAGAAACTCGGTGATTGATGAAGACATCGCACACGCTATGACCCAAAAATCGGAAAAAAGAATCCCGTCAGCTCTAAAACTAATTTTAGTCAAAGCCAAACAATTCCAACTTCCTACAAAACGAGGGTATAACTTCAAAACATCATCTCCTCCTTGGCTTGCAAAATCTGAATCTATAATTATGGACCTCGCACAATATAGAAAAAATAACACCAGTAATTCTACCTATCAGGCCCTTTTCTCAAATATCGCATCAGAACTTCGCAATCAAGGATGGACATTTTTCTATACCGACGGTTCAAAGACTCCAGAAAATACATCGTTTGCCGTTACACAAGAAAACGGCCTAATAGTGAAAATAGGGATCCTACCTAGTATCGCATCTGTCTTTACGGCCGAAGCATTTGGAATTCTTCAAGCGATTACAACAGAATCAAAACTTCGTGGAAAAACCATCATCTGCTCCGACAGTATATCTGTGTTGAAAGCTACTGCCAACCCAAACAACAATGTCGAATTAGTAAGCGAAATAAGAAGCCAACTTTTCAAGTTTCCAAAGAAAATTAAGCTAATGTGGGTTCCCGGTTATTCTGGTATACGCGGCAACGAAGAAGCTGATCGAGCTGCTAGCTCAACAAAGGATGCACCTGTCTACTAATTTAACATCTTCACAAAACAGGACTTGACCAACACCATAATTAATTCCATAAGAAAGAAAGAGTTAAACGATTGGAGCCAATACCATCACCGTTACAAGGAAATTAATCACGAGAAATCCCATCCTCGATACCCCAACCTTCCAAAGCCCAAAATAACAAACTTTGTCCGCCTTAGGCTTGGACATACTGCAGTCACCCACGAACATCTCCTCACCAACCAACACCCTGCTTTATGTAACACCTGCAATGTAACACTAACTCTAGAACACTTATTAAAAAACTGCACAATATCGAACAATTATTTAAAAGACACAAACATATATGAAATTCCTAGAACCCCCAATTCTACTAACATTGAAATAGTAAACAAATTCCTATCTAATCTTAAATGTAAAATTTAATCTCTCTAATCATCTTCAGAGCCAATAGTCCTAGCAGCTAGGCTCTTTATGTTTATTTTTACCAGGCTACTTTTAAGCACCTGTCATTAAATAATAAATAAAAAATAAATAAATAAAAGTTAGTTCGAGGTAAAGTCGGCGAATTTATGAGAGACCTCATGAAGACTGATTTTCGACAATTCATGTGGGAGATAATAGTAATATAGATAAGTTGTGGAACGAAGTATGCGGATTGCAGTTTGTGGGTGAATTCAGACTCAGATACTCAGAGGTGATCTAATACCGAATCAATGAAGAGAAAGTCAACTTCTCCCATGTACAAAGGGAAGGGTGATACACGAAACTGTGATAGTCACCGTCCAATCAAGCTAATGTCGCACACAATGAAGATCGTTGAACGTGTATTGCAGAAAATAATACGGCTATCTGATGAATAATGCGGGTTTGTCGCGGATAAATCAACCGCAATTGCAATCCGACAATAGTATTGACATAAGCTTTTGCAATTGATCGTACTTACTATTTATATAATTCATGAGAAATAAATACTTGCTGACATTAGGAGTTGAACCATGAACCATTAGCATCGCCACCCACCCCCGAAAAATAGAGCGCAACCAGCTCAGCTGGTATTATCATGTTCAAATAAGAGTTCATTTGAACCCTCACCGATATCGCGAAAAAGAGGCTGGCCTAAAAACTCCTGGATCACACAAATGCAACAACACCAGCAATTGGTTTACCTAAGTGACGAAATGATCCAAAAGCGACAGGCCTGCAGATATTTCCTGAAGTCGAACAGTAGATCAGTGGGAATGCATTGAAATGGAAGAGTTATGATCTCTTGAATTCAGATTGTAACATAGCTGAAACAATCAAGAAGAAATTGACTAGCAGAACGACTGGTTATTATTATTCTTTCGAATAATAGTTTCTAACGTAACCCCTCAAGGTGTGAAAAACGTCCCGCTTGGCAATAATTTTATCATTTTAATAAGCAGAAACCAAAAGCTGTCTAAATATACAATAATAAAATAATTTCTTTCTTTATAACGATTGGGAGTAAAATTCAGTATTACGTAAAGTACATACCTCCATAAAAATTCCGAATATTGCTAGGGATCGAGTCAAGACTGTCATTCACTTTATCCGTACCAATTAGAATTTGGTTTATGTGATAATTTTGACAAAGATAATTCAAAATGGCCGGTGGACCATCCACTAGCTCTATGAGGTATGCAAAGAATCCGTAATCTCTATTAAATAATATAAATAAGTAATAAGTTTTTATTTCGACATGGTAGATATTCAAATTACCCATATGAACTAACATTATCACTGGGAACATATTGGCATGCACTTGCAGGTGCAGAGTACACTATACTTATCATCAATTGCTGTTCAATTCTCAGGTACTTAATTAATTTTGACATATCCGATTTATTTTCACATGTCAATGCTAAAAGATCTCTTAAAGCAATGGAATTCTCGAAATACTTTGCGTGATTTGGATCTTGTACATTTAACTGAAAGTAAAATAAAAAAAAAACATCAAATATGCAGATTCATTTAAAAATATGTATATGGATGTGTACTGACCTCTAAAATCATTGGTTCATAAATGCGACTTTCAAACTTATCCAAATTCCTTCGTAACCACATAACAGCTTTGTATTGATCAGGGAATCTAGTTTCTAGAAGCTGAAATCAAATTTTGAGAATCAATTAGGTAAAGACTCTGTAAACATGTTTATACCCTAAGTCTTAGCTCTTTAAAACTTTCCAAACTTTGAATGCGTTGCTTTAAAATCTGCAATTCAGCAATGTAATCTTCATCCAATCTCTTATTGATCTCCGAACGTTTAGCCATTTGAGCAGAGATTTCCACTTTAAGCCGACTAAGATTTTCTCGAATGGTCTGTAATTTTGTATTGCGTTCTGCATCACTTCCACCAGACGATACAGCTCGTTTTAATTCTGCTGTTACATTGGTTAGGGCTTGACTCTCATTATAGATCTCCTTCTCTCTTTCTGCTTGCTCTCTTTTAGTTGTCTAAGATGTAGACATTGAATAACATCACAAATGAAAAAAAATTAAGAATAAACCTCAAGTTCTTGCTTCGCTCTTCGAATTTTCGATTCCAACTCTTCAATACTTGTAATGATGCTATCAATTTTTTGTCCAGTTATTGCGACATTACTACCCTTGATTGAAAATAAAGTTAAGGTTAGTTAAGACTGCAAGTGTGGTACTAAAGACTAGGATCTGTTGTCTACCAAATTCAAGAAACATAACTTCATGTGGAACTTACTTGCTTTTGTAGTGCATCTGCAAGTTCTGCAGTTCTCCTTACTATACCATTTTGATCCTTCATGAGTTTATTGTATCTAGTCTGTCGATCATGGACTATTTTTTCAGCATCATCTAGGTTTCCTCTTATTTCTGCAGCTTTAGCCTTAAGTTCTTTTACTTCTATCCATAACTTTTTTGCGTTGCAAATATTAATAGTCTCAGCGAATTTCTTTTTTGTTGCCATCCGCTCCAAAATTTGTTTTAACCTGTAAAAAAGTACATACTCGTAGAACAAATCGATGGTGCAAAATTACGTTTTGAGGCAAAAAAGAAATTTATCACAAGAACCATTTAAAGATGACAACATTACTTTCACATGACACATCTAACACATAAGTATGCATCATCAAAATATTCAGGTGTACCACAAGAAATGTTGGATTTTCGTTCGCGCGTATTTTAATTCATGTTGAACTTAGATATGTAGATAGACAGATAGTAGTTCTCGATGAAATGCACTTAGGCCAACACCTACAGACTCCTGGAACCACCTACTCCTTTTGGTAAAGCCATTTATTTTGGCAGTGCCATGTTGTGTTCAGATCGTTTAGATCACTTCGAAAGTAATCTCATAGAGTAACGTTTCTAAACGTGGCCAAAGAAGCGCAGTAGTATCGCAGTAGCTTAGACGCATTCACATATGACTAGCTTTATTCACTGCTTCAGTACGTGCCAAGGTCTTAACAAATGACTTCGATGAATTGGCATTGTTTAAGTATTATATGTTCATATTGAATGAGCCTTGTCTAGATAATTCATCAGCTGCACAATTTTCCGGAATATGGATGGCCAGGTACCCAGTAAGAATGACTGCTTGGCTATCTCGTTAAGAGATGAGCGCCGAGAGGTCCGATAACTGTTTGTCTAGCAATGTAGATTGCAATTTCTGTACGCGATATTGGATTTATTGAATGTCAAATGACAACCAGATGAGAAGCACTAGTTGGAATACATTGTAATGGCTCAGTAGGTTTAAGGAAAGGTATAAGTGCAGGTCCGCCAAGAATGTACCAGCATCAACTACATCGTTAGTTTTGGAGCCATTCGTAAAGATAGATATTAAATCATTGAAGAAGATGAAGACATTAAATCATTGTGTAGGATGGTTTGGTGTTTGCACGTTTCTCTGTCTAGTATTAAGCGCTTGTGCTTGTGGTGTTGGGAATGTGCAAAATATTTTCCTTTCATTGTTGCGATTCTCGTAGTCTTCGGCCGGAATTTGTAGCCAGTTGAAAGATAAATGTCTATTGGGAGTAAGTGAGGAATTCATCCCACAGCGCTGCAATGGAATGCATTTTTTCGAGTACCTGCGCACTAGATCTCTTTTTGAACGTAGGCCACCATACAGTTATGCCGTAGGTCAATATTGGTCTTATGACTGAGGTATGCCACATGTACATAATCTTCGACTGCAGTTCCCATCTAGGGCCTACAGCTTTCTTGCTCGAGAGCAACTAGAACTTTTCTAGCACGTTCAGCAACATTTTCTTTGCAAGACGAAAGTTGTCTAGATTTAATCTTAGATAGCTAACATTCTTTAAAAGATTTAGAGTAGGTGGTGGGGATGTGATATGCTTGGAAGTTTATGTTTATTTGTGAATGGGACTAATCCTGTTTTAGACGGATCGACATTTGCCGTTGAAGCGGATCCACCCACGTGCGGCTTACGGCCGACCGCATATAAGAGCGTTCATCATCTTGAGCGTTATAATGCTCTGGCTAAATTCGGGGTACCGTCAAAACTGATACATTTTGTCGTGTAACACTGGAAAATACAGTGTTGATCTCAGCGTGTCGTCATAGAGGCATTTACGGCAATTGAAGATCAGGCGAGACGAGTTGGTCTTGAAGTAAATGAAGACAAAACCAAGTACACATACTCGTATGTTATCAAAAAAGCAAAAACCAATTTATCCGCAACGTAGGACAGAATGTCACTGTTGATAACATTGGAGTATATATTGGATCATTGCAAAAGTTCGTGCCCGATTTGATAATGAAACACAAGCGATTACACTTTAAAGAAAACAATTTTATTAATCGATTATATAGTCCCCGCTATTTTCTACAATTGTCTCCCAATGTTTTACAAGCTTGTCGATTCCGTTTCATAAAAACTGCGTGGTTTTCCTTCAAAAAATGTCGTAAGGTAGTTTTCGACCGCTTCGGGGGAACCAAATTTCTTTCCATTCAAACCGTTCTGAATGGACCGAAACAGATGAAAATCTGAAGGATCAAGGTCTGGAGAATACGGTGGGTGCTGAACGATTTCCCATTTTAACTCCTTCAGTTTTTGCAGCGTTTGTCGGGCGACATGTGGCCTGGCGTTATCATGATGGAAGATCACGCCTTTTAGATTTGCCAAAACCGGACGATTTTCTTCAACTTTCTCATTAAGCTTAGAGAGTTGCTCACAGTACTTATTCGCCGTGATTGTTTCGCCAGGTGAAAGAAGGTCGAAAAAAATGATACCCCTGGAATACCACCAAACAGATAACAGAACCTTCATTGGATGTAAGCTAGCTTTTCCCACGGGTTCTGCACCTTCACCTGCTTGTTTTCAGCTTCTTTTTCGCTGCACGTTGTTGTACATAATACACTTTTCGCTATCTGTTACGACTCAATCCAAGAAAGGTTCGTTTTCATGGCGTCTAAGCAGAGATATGGCCACGGAGACGCGGTCCAGCTTATTTTTTTTCGTCAAACAATGCGGCACCCACGTATCGAGCTTGGAATTGAATCCAAGCTTCTTTAAATGACGAAATGCTGACAAGTGATCAATATTAAGCCTCTCAGCAATCTCCTCAGTTGAAATCTTCGGATTATTTTTTGCTTAGCTTCGCAAAATGTCTTCATCAATTTCGGAAGGCCGTCCAGAACGGGGTTGATCGTACAAGGTCATATCACCGTTACGAAATCTACCAAACCACTTTTTAACGGTCCTAAGAGCAGGAGCACGATCCGAATAAACGCTCTGAATATTTTTTGTTGCAGTTCCAACACTCACTCCTTTTCGAAACTCGTACAGCATTACATGGCGAATGCGTAACTTTTAGTTCTCCATTTTAGAATTTTTTTTTTCACACACAATTTGATTTAACTTAACGATAAAATGACTTCTGATGCCACGACCTATCCATTGGTATACACCAAGTCCATAAAACAAACAATGACGCAATCATACCGCAAACTTTCCGCCACGTATGAAGATCGGGCACGAACTTTTGCAATGATCCAATATTAATCCCGCAAAAGACACTTTGGATGGCAAACGACTAACAAAGGCCTCGTAGGGGCAGCATCTCCCGATAGGTGCTGGTCCGCTAAGTAACGAGTAGGAGCCACTGCAGCCGAAAACCTAGCAGCTCTGTTAGTAAGCCCTACTCCCACCTCCTCGTGGTGCCATCTGGGAATTTCTTCGGAAATTGCTAACGGGAGAGGACGAATGGCGAGCTTCCTGCGCCAAAAAACAGGATAAGTGTCGGTTGGTCTGTGGCCCAGCGAGCCGCAACCATAAAAAAAATCATTGCTCCGAAACGGAAACATACGCCTCGGATACGGACTGATCATTTGTTGACGACCTTTGGCTATCGGATACGGACAACGATCGGATTCTGGAACGTTAAGACCCTCCTGGACTCACTCAAGGAAGGGCCTTATAACGCCAGATTCCTCCAATTGGAGCGCGAATTCGCACGGTATAAAATCGACATCTTAGGGCTGAGCGAGATAAGGAGGTACGATGCTGGGGAATACATCTCCCCAACAAAAATCACTGTGATGCTCTACTCTGGTAAACCAGCTGGAAGTGCACGGAGTTATGGCGTAGGACTCATGCTAACTCCAGCAGCACGTAGTAGCCTCATATCCTGGAAACCCCATAGTGACCGGATATTGACGGCTAGGTTCCAGAGTAGTCAGAAAAATTACCATCATACAGTGTTGCTCCGATTCTAGACGCGACTGAGGATGAAAAGGATAATTTTTATAGCCACTTAGGTGCCGCCTACAACCAAACGCCTAATGGGGACATCGTAATGGTAATGGGAGATCTCAATGCCAAGGTGGGTAGCGACAACACAATGCTTAAGCACGTGATGGGAGTTCACGGCGTTGGAGACCGTAATGACAATGGTGAGCGGTTTGTGGACTTCTGCAATACCAACCGCCTAGTCATTGGAGGTACGCTGTTTAAGCATAACACCTGCCATAAGATCAGTTGGGTCTCTACTGATAGGCAACGAACATCCAACCAGATCGACCACATTGCGATCAGTCGCCGCTTTAGAAATTGTCTCCTGGACGTCCGAAACAGACGTGGAGCTGACGTCGGACAAGAACGAGACCACCATCTTATGGTAGCTCATTTACGCCTTCGTACTGCATCCGTCAACAGCAACCGCTCAAACCTACTTAATATCACCAGGTTTAATATCGACAGGCTCAAGGTTCCCCAAGTGCGCCAACAGTTCAGGGACCATCTTGCCTTAGAAGCAGAAGCAATCAGCAGCATAGAGAACATGGATGACCACTCGAGTGCTGTGAAAAATGCTTTTGCGACTGGGGCACGCACGTATGTCGGTAAAAAGCAGAAACACCTCCGCACATGGCTTTCTACAGACACCTGCAGACGGATCGATGAGCGTACAGCAATCAAGGCTCGGATTGCAGCGGCCTCAGCGGTAGAGAGAACCGAGCTTGAAACCCAATACCGTGCGAAGAAGAAAGAAGTGCAGCGTAGTGTGAGACGTGACAAACGTCAATATGTCAACTCACTGGCCTCAAGGGCTGAAGAAGCAGCGAGTAGGTGCGACAGTAGGACTGTTTACAACATCACTAAGGAGCTCATTGGTGGTCGTAACTCCAAACAACATCCAGTGAAGAGTCTAGACGGTAACCTTCTGATCTCGGATGAGGATCAGCTCACTAGATGGAGAGAACATTTTGCTACAGTGCTAAATCACTTAGGCGACGGCGATATGATCTTGAATTCGAATTAGCAGTTCGAAGCAACAAATTCCCGAATTCGCACCGTACCTCCCAGTAAAACAGAAATAATAACAGCAATCAAGTCCTTCAAGAAAAACAAAACGGTGGGTATTGATGGCATCCCTGCCGAGCTATTTCAAGCGGCGCCAAATACATCGGCAGATTTGCTGCATCCGCTAATACGGAGAGCTTGGGATAGTGAACAATTTCCACAGGAGTGGAAAAGGGGGATGATCATTAAGCTTCCAAAGAAGGGTAACTTGATGGAGTGTGGTAACTGGAGAGGTATATGTGTTCTTCCAGCTGTAGCCAAAATAATAGCTAGAATAATTCTAGAACGAATTAAAGAACATTTAGATTCAACTCTCGATGTCGAACAGGCAGGCTTTCGCGCTGGATC
The DNA here is from genome assembly GCA_945910035.1 of Brachypalpus laphriformis. Taxonomy (NCBI): domain Eukaryota; kingdom Metazoa; phylum Arthropoda; class Insecta; order Diptera; family Syrphidae; genus Brachypalpus; species Brachypalpus laphriformis. Next base: position 132,908,141 of record OX246756.1, read on the forward strand.
CTCCTGCATCGACCACATAAACACCTTACGGATCATAATCGAACAATGCGTTGAGTATAGGTCTCCGCTACATTTACTGTTTATCGACTTCGAGAAGGCTTTCGACAGCTTGAATCGAGATGCTATTTGGTTGGCCTTGCGCAGGAGAGGCATTCCAGAAAAACTTATAGCTATTATCAAGGCTACATATGAGGGCGGCAAGTGTCACGTCGTCCACAATGGAAAGGTGTCGGACGATTTTGAAGTCCAAAGTGGAGTACGTCAAGGGTGCATACTGTCACCACTATTGTTCTTGGTGGTTATCAGCGATGTACTCCGTGCAGCATTGACGGAAGCTAATTCTGGAATTCGTTGGACTATGACATCTTACCTTAAACACCTAGATTACGCTCACGATGTTTGTCTACTTTCACATCGGATAATGGATCTTCATTTGATGGCCCAAAATCTAGAAGCTGAGGCAAACAAAGTGGGGCTAAAAATAAACACAGCCAAAACAAAAGCCCTGAGTACTTCCAATACCCGCGCTCAACTTAACATTGCCGGAAAGCAAGTCGAGAAAGTTGATAACTTTCTATATCTAGGAAGTGTCGTCTCGGCTAGTCGCGGTGGCACCGAACTGGATGTGTGCAGCAGAATCGGGAAGGCTAAAGCTGCGTTCGGAATGCTGTCCAAAATCTGGAGAAGCAATGTTATAAGCTTAAGAACCAAGCTACGACTGTTCCGCTCCAACGTAGAATCAGTGCTTATAGGGCCAAGAACCTATAAGCATTACTATACGAAGAAGAAAGTGGCAATGGATTGGACACACCCTACGGCGCGAAGACAACTCCATTGCGAAATATGCCATGCAGTGGAATCCGCTCACCCAGGCAGGCAGAATAGCGGGACGCCCTAAGCAAACGTGGCGCAGAACAGTTGAGGAGGAATCGAGCTCTTTAGGAATGAGTTGGAGGCAGCTCAAACGCGTTGCAGAACTCCGAACACGATGGCGCGCAGGCGTGGTTGACGCCCTATGCCCCCCGAGGGGTTAAAGGATATAAGTAAGTAAGTAAGTAAGTAAAAGACACTTTCGTTGTCTAAATGAATGCTCTACAGAACGCTAATCTTACCAGTCCTGCTATATGGCGCCAAGTGCTGGACAATAACTAAGAAAGCCCAGTTAATCACCTTGATTGTCCTTAGCGTTTGTCGCTTTTCGACGATTGTCGTTTTATTCTTCAGATGTAGCACGAACCCATTTTCATAACTTTTTCTCTGTGAAAGAGTTGTAATGGTATTCTACACGACAAACAACTTGCTTAGTAATGTTTAACGGTCAGCAGGTCGTAGCTATGAATAAAACGACAATCGTCGAAAAGCGACAAACGCCAACGACAATCAGGGTGAATATTCAACTCTTTCTGAAGAATAAAAAGATATATCGACTACATTAACTCGACCACACGCCAAAGAATTTTCAAATCAACCACCAATCCTCCGGTATAAAGACCAAGTAATCTCGGATGACAAAAACTGGTCTGTGTAACAGGCAGAGACTCTACATGGGGCGGGAGCCTATTAAGTTAGGAATGTTATCCAAACGGTTCATGAAATGAGTGTTTCCTTTTCTTACCGTGAAATCCGACATTTCATGTGTTACAACTTTATATTTTCATACTGGTACATACCCCTCATTCCGATGTTTTAAGTCATTCAATCTGTGGACATCATCTACCAACGATTTCTTTGTATTCAATTGTTTTCTGCGTAACTCTTTCAGGTTAGCAAATGTATCGATAGTATCTTGTTGACAAATGGATGAAATTGTGTTATTTAGAAGCTCTTGTGGATTCATTTTAGCGAAATCCTAGAAGAAAAATACGAAGAATTTATAATACGAGTATTAGAATATTTAAGTGAGTATTTATTAGGTAATGTAAAGGCAAGCAAACGCACGCTCATGAGTGAAAGCGTGTGGTTAACATTTTTATTGGCGTTCGGCGTTCATGAACGCGCAATTTAATTAGATTGTGAACCTTCTAGAGAGCTTTTTTTTTGCTCATAGCATATATTTGGTGTAAAAGACCCACCACAATAAGCAATTTGTGAAGGTTGTTTTTTCTTTAAGCCCGAAAGAACTTTAAACTAAAAAAAATAACGAATAATTTCCTTTTAATAAAAAATCTTTTCTTATTTGAAAGATTAATTCATGGCATTAATATTTGAAAATGATTTCGGGCATATGAATACAGCGGCTGTAGCCGACAAAGCGCATTCAGTCGGTCTAATCATGAATCACTTTTCGAGCAATCGTGGTCGTATGTTACGAATAACATCAACTTCCAAGTCGTTAATTGTTACTTGTATATCAGCATACACCGCGTGACTTCACGTTGCCCCAGAGAAAGGAATTATCAGGTGTCAATTGCACGATCTTGTAGACGAATTGGCAGGTCCATTTCTCGAAATGAACTTATCGCCAAATTGAGATTTCAAAAGGGCTATGGTTTCGGTCGCGGTATCGCACGTAGCGCTAATCTGTTGAAACCACATCTCATCTAAATCAATGTCGTCTATATTTTCAAAGAAATATTCATTGAATACTGTCCGGTAACGGTTCACCGTAGCACGAGTTCCGATTTCAATTTTGAAGAAATAAGGTCCGATAATGCCATCAGAGTGGAAACCGCACCAAACAGTGCCTTTTTCTTGATGTCATGGGGTCTGTAGAGTCGGGGATTCTATGGTTTCCAGGGCGACAAGGTTTGATAGCGCCATTATGTAGATCTCGACGAAATAAACACAAAATATAATTTAAAAAAAAATTGATTAATCGCTTAGTTTAGGAGATATCAAGGTCATAAAATTTATTTTTTCTTATGAAAATTCTATTGAAATTAATTATTATTTTGCATAGGTACAAAAATAGTGTTGCACACATCTGAGCGTTAATACTCCTTCAAATCAAAAGTACTTTTTACTTTTAGGGGGTTCGACCGCAAATATATTTGCTATTTCTATGTGGTAATATAATAAACAACGTTGCTATATTTCGGGTTTTGATACATAGAGATTTTTCTTCGTGTTAATATATTTGTATATAGGTATACAGTCGAACTTCAATAACTCGAACCATCACTTGTCACAAAAAAATCCGAGTTATCAAGACTTCGAGTTATTAAGTAAAATACAAAATTGATATAAATATATATTTATTTGCGAACATACGAGTATATAACACAAAAAACGTACAGGAAGATAATTATTATTTAAAATAGTCTGTTATACATGACATGCAAAGAGTGGATTTTTTATTTTGGTTTTCAAAAAAATCTCCAATGCAATTTAAACCAGTATACACAGTATCGGTTGTTTTTTCATTAGTGTTTAAATATAAACGCAAAATGCTTAACGAATTTGCAACCAACTCGTTTGAAGGTGGTTGAATCAAATCATCCTTCAAACCTTTCTCCATTGCATCACTGTCGCTGTCATCGTTATTGTCGAGCTGTGCAGATTCGAATTCACATCTGAATATCTCGACAATATCTTCATCTGTGGGAAACTCCGAAGTAACAATGTCGACATCCACCTGCACAAAATCATTATACGTAACACCTTGTATATTTCTGGTATTTTTCCAAGCTTCAAATTCCATCTGCAGTTTAATTTCTCCCTCATTTCTTTCGTTCGAGCGTTCAGTTAAGAAAATCAAAGGAATTTCATCCTCTTCCTCCCACTCAGAATATTCACCAAAACCGGCTTTTTGAAAGCAATTATAAATGGTCTCAGACTTAACGTCGATATGCCACGCATTGGTTGTTTCATCAACACAGTCTATCATAGTAATGTTAATTTTTTCGTTTTCTACAAAATCGTTTATGGTTTTTTTCAAAATCCTACGGCGGTAATGACATTTTACGTTTTGATATCATCATTTGCAATTTTGATGTCATATTCGAAGGAAAAAAAGCAAGTTTAATAAATTTTAATTTTTGTTGAATGTCTTTAGGATGGGCCGGGCAGTTGTCAATGAAAAGAATAATTTTTCTTCCCGTATTTCCAAAATGTTTGTGTAATTTTACCACCCATTCTGCAAAAAGTGCTCCTGTCACCCACGCCTTTGTATTTGCCTTATAGTCGAGAGGTAACCGTTTAACACCTCGAAAGCAGCGAGGTCGATTGCCTTTACCTATCAAATAGCAGTTTTAGTTTATCTGACCCATCCATGTTTGCGGCAATCATCAACGTAACTCTTTGTTTACTGTGCTTTCCCCCATGGCACTTCTGATTTTTAAAAGTTAAAGTGTTATTTGGGAGACATTTAAAAAATAGGCCCGTCTCATCAGCATTAAATACGTCCCTTGCTTGATAACCCTCCAAAAAATAGGGTAAAAAATCACGTTTCCATTTAGTACAGTCCTCGTCAGTCACATCATTACTCTCTCCACAAGCCTTTTTATGGCATATGCCGTTCCTTTAAACAAAAAGAAAGACTTTTAATCTGAATTTACACATTGTTGTTACATAAATGTCTGTAAATACCTTCGTTTCCAATTATCCAGCCAACCCATGCTTGCCTTAAAATTTGGAAGTCCAAGTTTTTGACTAAAACCCAACGCTTTTTATTTAATTAACCCTCCGGATATAGGTAAGTTCTGCCTCCTTGTCAATTTAAACCATTCCAAAACGGCTATGTCCACATTTTCGTACGTTGGTTTTTTAAGTCTCTTGGAACTTCCACTTACACCACCATTTTCGATAGCAGTGACAATTGTTTCTTTATTTTTAAAAATGGTAGACACTTTACTTGGCGGAACACCATATTTCACTGCCACATCTTTCTTTTTCGACCCACTTTCCACCTCTTTTATAAGCTTAAATTTTTCATCAAGAGATAATGTTTTTAACGTACGCTTTATCGACATATCAACGTTAAAAAATAATCAACTTTTCACTTAATAACAACTAACAATACACACTGCATTGTTCATACGTATCTTCACTCTGTGTATTATTTTGTCTTCCTCTTTGTGTTTTTTTAGGCGCCTACAATTTTTTTTCAAAAATTAAAACTAACTAATTAAAACTAACTTTGAGTTCGTATCGACCAATATACCAACTTAGTAATATGTGTTCTAACCCCTACTAACAAGAAATTTGACAATTCTTACTCACACGTAACGAAATCACGATTTTCTACACGTATATATACTAGATCATAGGAACATACAAACACAGTGCCCCCGAAATCGATGCATTATAAAACGAACTTGTAAAAACACGCAGAATTTGGAAATTCCCCCTCAGAATTCGACTTATCGAAGGTGACGCCAAATAATTTCTTCGAGTTATCAAGACATTCGAGTAATAGAAGTTCGAGTTATCAAATAAAAATTACATGTGAATTTCAGTCTTGACGCTATTGCCAACCAATTCATTCGAGTTATTAAATATTCGAGTTATCGAAGTTCGACTGTATTTGTGTACATGTACGGATATATGCATTTGCAAGAAATATTTAATACATATTCTAATGTTTTATAGCCCAATTACAGATTTAGCTTTTATTATTTACAAACACTGTTTTAAACGCAAAACGCAATTTTTTTCCATGTGCGTTATAGTCTCCGCTTTATTTTTTAATCGTACCTAAAAAGGGCAAATCTTCCTCTTTCTAGCTACGGACCCATTGTGTGTCAACAACAAACTGTTATAATGACCATATATTATAAATCTCTAAGAATACCGCGAGATGTTTAGATTTCATAAAACGGTGCAAGAAATATTTCACCACTTCAGATATGGCTTTAATTTATTAGGCATTTATTCGCTCTAAGTTACAGTATATGGTTACGTTCACATCTGGTCAAGTGCACCAAAAACCATATTGCACTTCCTAGATAGGATACAAAATCGCGCCATAATGCTTGAAGGAGACATGAATAATGCGAACAGTATTGTTTCGCTTGAACACTGCCGTAATGTCTCCTGCCTATCCCTGTTTTGTAGATATATCCACTGAAAGTGCTCAAACGAAATAGCCAGTTTACCTAAAGCCTATCTTCGGACGTACCACGAAATATAGAGATTCATTGACGTATTATATATCCTCTATGTTCGACCAAAACTCATTAACAGACATTACAAAAAAAACAAAAAAAAAAATTTTTTTTTTTTTGCACCAAAAGTATTCTCTTTATATGATGTTTCATTTAAAGATCATTAAAATCATAAATATTCTACCATTTTTATAATAATTTGTTTCAAAAGTCATTAAATGAAATTCTCATACTCTACCCTACCAGCCAAAACTCATGAAGTGTTTTAATAAGTTTTGGTTGAAAATATTTTTACAACATAGTAAGTAATTCGTAATCTCAAATAATTTGTTCGTGCCATTGAAGCTACACGTTGTTTATACTTAGTGATAAAAAATGTCTCGCCTATCCAATGCGTTAATTCGAGAAATTTTTGAAGAATCTGACTCAGATTTTTCCAATACAAACAGTATTGCAGATCTAAAATATCATCCAGAATGAGGCCCTGATTCTGGTGAAGATGAAGACAACGAGCCACCGAGTGTATTCGTGAAGACACTCCTAATTACTCCAATAAACCCTAAAATACCTCCTACTACGTGCGGCAACAATGGCAAGAATAATGATAATCTTAAGTCATCCCTAATAATATAAAAGAAAGTGAATATTTCTTTGCAAGGACCTACACACAAAACGACTGAACGAATTTTGATAATTTTAATCTAATTTTTCTAATTTTTTTTTTGTTGATTACGTTTTTATAAGAAGCAGGTTCGTGCGCAGAAAAATATTTGGTTTTGATTGTAAAAGACCAAGAAATTCAAAGTCTAATTGACTTTTAACTAAAAAAAGTCAACTTTTTCTTCTTCTATTTCAATTAAACTAAGTTCAGTTTTTAGAGCTCTAAAATACGCATCTTTTAAGTCCTTTAGTAAAATTGCATTTCTACGTGCTCTAAAAGCTGAGCAATATTAATAATCTTTGCAAAATCCGTTTTTTTTTAAAGATTTTCAAATCAATCTCAGTGGTGTTTTCTTCTTTTAGTTTTCTTTCGAGGTCTTTTCGTAATTTTTCAAACCAATCATAATGTTACTAATGAGGGAACATTAAGACTAAAAGGAAGATTTTATTTGGAAAATTTAGTGACAAATTGACGCACGATGACAAAACAAAAGAATGGAAAAATATTTTAAATACCTTCGCATCTCAGGGTGTTTTTGGTAATAAGATTGCAAATATCTCCGCGACATTGCTTGGCTAAATATAAAGTGTGGGACAATAGTAAGTAAAAAAAAATAGGAATCAACAATTGCTATGCAATTTAGAGATCTGCATACTGTAGCTTTTGAGATGCCATGTACATATGTCCGCAATTTCGTTATACTGTCCAGCGTTACCAAGCCAGTGTAAGGCAGTAAGTAATTGCTGCCTTGGGGATTATGCAAATTTTGTTCAGTTGTGTGACAAATTTTTTCCCCAATAGCCGAAATTATTTCTTCCGCCTTGCAGTGGCTGAGACGAAAACGCTCGTTAAAATCGAAATACTGGGATATATTAAAGCTTATACGCGGGCTGTAAGCTTTTCTTCTGACATCATTATCACTACTATCACTTGTACTGTGCTACGTCTCAAAGTAATTTTTCGATCAGTTTTTGATGCAAAACAAAATTTGTTTACAGACGTCTTTGCTCGTGTGAACAATTTTCTCAAATGACACAAAACTTGTGAATTCAATTTCGTTGGTGAAACAAAAGCATACAAAAAACTTCTAATTTCACAAATTTGTAATTTGTAAATTACATCAATAAATTGTTTTCGGTGAAACAAAACGTGAAAAATTTCCACAAATTTTCCCTTGTGAAACACAATTAAAAATTTGTGAAGAATAAATTTGGTGAATCCAAATTTGCCACTTTTTCTACAAATTTTGTGAAAAAACGCTTGTAAATCACAATTTGTAAGTTGGTGAAATAAGCTCCTGGTAGGTAGAATCTTTCCGGATACTTATACCCTCAAGCTATTTCCAAAAATGCATGTTCTTAAGTTTCCTTAACTAAGGCGAAGGAGGTGTTTCAACTAGAGAACATCCTCGGCTAACACCAAGAGGTGGCAGTTAAGAAATGAGTATGAATTTCTAAAAAAATTGTGCGTAGTCAATACATTTGATCTTTTGAATCTAAAACTAAACAACACTCCAAAACAGTTTGCTACCTTTTCCCACACGAATTTTATAGATGTATCAATTGATTGCAATACAATGCTTCCAGGCGAACCCCACAGGCGGATCAGTAGAAATGCGGTGAAGTGGGAGGGTTGTGATCCCTTGTTTTCGGATCATAGCCTCGCTAATAAAAGGAAGAAGAAGAAGACAATGCTTCCATGTAACACAATCACTTATTTGGGCCGTTTAACTATAACCGAAAATGAGGTTCTTTTTGAATTATGACAGATACACCCCAATAAGTTTTATGTTAAACTCCCTTAACTGGTTTAGTACGAACTAAGTACTATACTGCCGTGTTAAGTTGAATTGACGTATCTGGATTTTTGCCATTTTGAGATAAATGCGGTTTTCTGTTTTTATTTGGAACTTTTTTATGTTTTGACCAATATCTTTCATAAGTATTAAAAGTAGTTATTATTTTTTGAATAAGAATAAAATAATAACCATCCCAAAAATGCCAAAAGTAACCCTAACTCCTCAACGCCAAAAATGTAGATACGTCGTTGCAACTTAACACGGCCTTCAACTGTTTAGCAATGTATTTTTAAAGTAGAATCAAATGGTCACATATTTAAAAGAAAAATGATTCAACACATAAGAGCTAATGTTAAATAAAACTTTTTATATCTTATATTTTTTGACATTTTATAACTTATCTAAAGTGCATGAAAACTACCACTTAAACAAAATTAAATAAATACAGTGGACTCCCCCTAACTCGAATTTTCACGGGATACCATAATTTGTTCGAGTTAGAGGGAGTTTCGACTTAGAGGGAGTTTGACTTAGAGGATGCTTTTGTATGGAAAATTGAGGGGAATGCTAAAATATGGCGAAATAATTCGAGTTAGAGAGAAATTCGACTTAGGGAGAGTTCGACTTAGGGAGAGTCCACTGTATGTAAACAACGTGTAAATGGCTAAAAAAAAAAAGATAACTATACGTACATAGATAGAAATGGTTGTAAAAATATGACTATGCATTTCTTATAGTTATGATTGTTATGCAATTGAGGGGTTTATTGTAATAACATGATAAGCCACAAAAGGAAAAAATTGAAATATAATTCTTTGGGACCAATATTCAGTCAGTCAGATAAACAATCAAAAGGGGGTTAATCGTCAGATAAGACATAAATGCATTTTTCATTAGTCGTATGGCAGCTACTTGAGGAAATACGTACTGCTTTATATAGTAGATAAAGAATGGAAAAACTTAAGCCATTATCAATCAGACTATTTATCGAACAATTGAAAAATCTCTTCAAGTTTAAAAAACACGATCAGACATATAGAAACTGGTTATTTCAATGCGTTACTGTTGCCATATTATATTGGTGTGTGTGCGAGAGTGTGGCTAGTCATGTTATTGCTGAGTCCAAATGAATAAATGAAAATGTCGTTTTTGAAAAAAAAAAAAAAAAAAAAACGAAAATCATATTATTATAATAAGCCCTTGAATTGATTGTTTATATATGTATTATTGTAGTCTATAAAGTTTAAAATATTTGGAGATGAATAAATAAAAAAAATAATAGAGCTTTTAAGTCGCAGGACACCGAACGCATGCCCACAAGAAAAGAGACCTCTTCAACTGCAACAATTGGTGCGTTTTGGTGAGAATTAAGCAAAGCAAAGTGAAAGCTTCTCCACAAAACGATCCCAAGTCAATCTGGTTTAAATTTTTTTTTTATTTGTTTAAAGATTGGTGATTGAAATTGGATTAAAAAGTATGAAAAAGTTGTGCAAAAGTGGTGGTTTTGGATAAGGTGACACGTTGTCACGTGACTTCTTTAATATTGTATTTGAAGGATTGTGCCGAACTCACAAGCCAACACCAGAGGCACAATCTATCAATCTGTTTAATTTCTTGCATGCGCCGAAGATATTGATATTATTGGAAGACCTCAGCAAGCTGTCATCGCAGTGCATTCAAGCAGAAGCGTCCAAAATGGGTTTAGCGGTAAACAAGGGCAAAGCCAATTACATGCTGGCAACAAGAGACCGTCAGCAACGACGAATTCGACAGAACGTCACAGTGAAAGAAACGATTAAAATTCTTACTTGGAACGCCAACGGGCTTATACGAAGACTCGACGAGTTAGAAATCTTTATACGAGAAAAAGACATTGATATATGCTTGGCCTGTGAAACTCATCTGACAAAGCAATCGAATGTTAAGATAAGGGGATATAGCGTGTATCACGCCTTCCACCCATCGGAAAGAGCCAGAGGCGGATCATACTTGTTTATAAAAGAATGTATCGAACACTCAGCGGAAGTAAAGATTGAATTAGAAGCAATGCAAGTAAGCACGGTACGCGTTAGAAATAGACATTTTGCTTTCAACATTTCGTCTATATATTGTCCACTGCGATGTAAACTTGAAGAAAGTGATTTCACAAACATCTTCGACTTCCTTAGACCCAATTTTATTATTGGTGGTGACTTCAACGCGAAACACCCATTCTGGGGTTCAAGGTATAATGCGGGTATGCAATACAGTTGTGATTTTTCACTCGACTGGTAAACCAACATATTGGCCGACTGATAGAAATAAGATACCAGATCTGATCGACTTCTTTATTGTTAAAGGAATATCTGGCAACTGTATAAAAGTTGGAGAAAGCTTTGATCTCTCCTCTGATCATTCTCCAATCATTATGACGATAAGCGAAGCTCTGGTTAAAATAGCAGGACCGGCCAGATTAACCAGCGCGAAAACTAATTGGGATGGCTTCAAAAAAGATATTGAAGCAAATATTGAGCTGAGCGTATCACTTAAAACGCCCTATGAACTTGAAGTTGAAGTTGATCGCTTCGTCGAAATCCTACAGAATGCCGCGTGGAAGAATACTCCCAAACCTAAGAAAACGCCGGCCAGTTAGATTCAAACTTATCCGCAGGAAATAAAAGAGATGATTAAGGAGAAGAGAAAAGCGCGCAAAAAATGGCAACAAACTCGGGCTCCGCAACATAAAGCACATCTTAACCGTTTGTGCAACTCACTAAAAAGATCTATTAAAGACCTTAAAAATAATGAAATGCAAACTTACCTAGAAAGCTTAACGGCAGAAAAAGATTCTAATTACTCGCTTTGGAAGGATATAAAAGGTATTAAAAAACCTCAAATTCAAGCCGCCCCAATTAGGAAAAATCAAAAAGAATGGGCCAGGCATGATAAAGAGAAAGCGCAAGTTTTTGCCACCCACCTGGAAGAAACTTTCAAACCGTTGGGTGGACAAGCTCTTATTCAAAATATAAATACGTCATATATAGCCAATAGCGTAATAAGAAATGCGACACTTACCAAAATTAAGGAAGAAATAAAGAAACTTAAACCAAAGAAGGCTCCTGGATACGACCTAATTACGGGAGAGGTTCTTAAAGCACAACCAAGAAAAGCTCTAATTAAGCTTCTGTTCATTATAAACGCCGCGTTTAGACTACAATATGTTCCCAGTCAATGGAAAGTCGCCGAAGTCATAATGGTCCTTAAGCCCGGAAAACCTCAGAATGAAAAAAACGTCTTATAGACCGATTTCGCTTCTTCCAATTATATCCAAAGTGTTCGAGAGAATATTAATTAGGCGAATACAGCCGGTTATAGAAGAAGGGCATCTCATTCCGGATCATCAATTCGGATTCAGAAGTAAGCATTCTACAGTTGAACAAGTACATCGAATAACACATGTAATCGAAAAGTCACTTGAAGAAAAAAAGATTTGTTCAAGCGTATTCCTTGACGTCTCTCAAGCCTTTGACAAGGTCTGACACGAAGGCTTAAAGTTTAAATTACGACAAGTTCTGCCAGAGCACCTATATAATATTTTGAAGAACTACCTTACGAATAGACTATTCCGCGTCAAATGTGGAAACGAATATTCGGATTTTAAGGAAATAATGGCTGGGGTGCCGCAAGGAAGCGTTCTTGGTCCGGTCTTATATCTATTATACACTCGTGATATACCGCAAGTAGAAGGCACTGAGCTAGCTATATTTGCCGACGACACTGCTATCTTGGCAGTAGGTAAAACGGTCGAAGATACTACAGAAAAACTGCAAGAAGCTTTGGATAGAGTAAATGAATGGACAAAGGTTTGGCGAATCGCACTCAACGAGACCAAATCTGTTCATGTAAATTTTACTTATAAGAGAGTAAATAATCTGCCGATCTTTTCAAACTCGGTTCAAATTCCGATTGCAAACGAGGCTAAGTATCTTGGAATGACACTTGATGCAAAGCTGAAATGGAAAACGGACGTTAAGAAAAAACGCAAAGAACTAGATAACAAATATCGAGAAATGTATTGGTTATTTGGAAAATATTCCAAGCTTAATATAGAGAACAAATTGCTTTTATATAAGCAAGTGCTAAAGCCTGTATGGACATATGGTATACAACTCTGGGGTTGTACCAAAATAAGTAATATTAAAATTTTACAAACTTTTGAAAACAAGGTGCTAAGAGGTATTGTAAATGCGCCATGGTATATCAGAAATAGCGATATCCACAGAGATCTTGGCATTAAATCAGTCGAAGACGAAATCAAAAACTACGCGAGAAAACATAAAAGTCGACTAGAAAGTCACGTTAATATAACAGTCCTCCAAGTTTTGGATGAAAGAAACTTACTACGCCGTCTACAAAGAACAAAACCTTTAGACTTAGCGCGATAAGTAACCGCGTCTAAACTGCGGAGCTAGCAGGAACTTCTAATGGGAAGGTACCTGCAAAACGTCCTTATTTCGTGAAACGTAAACTACTTGATAAGTCGAATACTTAGTTGTAGTAAAAAAATATAAACAAATTTGTTTTGAAGGGAGGTTTTTTAGTGGGTAAGAATCCCACACTACTATGAGCACGCGCTGTCGATCCTCATAGTGTCTTGTTGAAGATTTTCACCTACCCTCGGAAAAAAAAAAAAAAAAAAAAAAAACGTCACAGTTGGCAACTACAACTTCGAGATAGTATGCGACTTTGTCTACCTTGGCTTTGCTATTAATTCTGAAAACGATATCAGCGCAGAAATCCATCGAGGAATAACTTTTGCAAATCGCCGTTTTTTTTTGTGTTTTGCTAATATGGCAATTCAGCATAAAGCCCTATCTCGAACAACTAAGGAGACTCTATAAAACCCTGGTCATCCCACTCTTGCTTTACAATGCCGAAACATGGACTTTATTGAGAGAAAAATTCTTCGTAAGATATCCGGCCCCGTTTGTGTTGACGGGTTTTGGAGAAGATCAATGACGAATTACCCGAACTGTACAGCGACATCGACCTAGTCAAAAAACTGCGTATTGGACGTTTGATATAGTTACATGTAGAGCGGCTCGCAGTCTTCGAATCTAACCTGGAGGGACGACGCAGTAGAGGGCCTCCTCAAAATGGGTGAAGCGCACAAGTTCAAGGGGACCTCGACCAACTTGGGGTGCGCAACTGGAGTCACAATTAGGTAGAAACCGGCTTGTTGGTCAAGGCCCAGATTCACCCCGAACTATAGTGACACTTAAGTAAACGCATACTGCAATTCAATTATCTTCCTGCTACTTGCAAGGAAATTCAATTTTCCTGCTTTAGCTGTGAAGAAATTGTTTTCTTGAAACTGTCGCGGTAATGCTGATGTTAAACCTAAATAAAGGACTCACCTGTACACGATCCTGTGGAAGAAACTGGCACAAGTTGTCAACTTGAATGTTGAATTCCGAGATAATACGCAAGTAATTCTTGTGGGAAACTGCAACTCCATTCACCTAAAAAGACATGAACTTTCATTTATCGTCTAGTTTCAAGGTGTCTGTAAGCGACTGTCGCACCTTGTATTCAGATTTCCCGCTCGAATCGAATTGCCTTTGGAATTCTTTGGTTTGATTTTCGTTGTTTACGTGTATCTCAATGCTTACGAGTGCCGCTGTCGCTCCATTCTTTACGTAGTCCTCAATTGCTGCTGCGCGGGAGAGGAGCTTCGCGCTTCCTCCCATCCCCAGCACAATAGCAGCAACAAGTGTCGACTTACCAGTGCCATTGGGACCGATGATCAGATTCAGGTAGTCCGTAGGATACATGACGCACTCATCGTATGTCCTAGTTGGGAATGCAAATCGAATGTTAATACGAATTTACGCCATCAGACTGGACAAATGCTTACACGAAGTTTTTGCACGAAATCGATTTTATCTTTCCAGTGCGATTGACTACTAGATCATCCTTGTCATCCATGTCTTCCATTATTCTGCGATTTATTGAAACAATGCTTAATGGGGTTATTGAAGTTCTCTAGCCGAACTTAATGTATTTTCCACACCAAAGGCAGGCAAAAATTTCACAACGGCGCAAATTTTCGTTTGTTTAGATTTTGAATTACATGTGAAGTTTGCTACAGTTCAGTATAGTTCAGGAAACAAGCAACGAGCTGTGCGTTTGACAGCAAACTGGTGGAAGAATGACGAATGGTAATATTGGAAACGCCCTCTGGAATACAATAGAGCAAGTTAAACCACAAAACACATCTGTCAGATTGGAAAAAATACCAGCCTTTTCCAAGAGGTAAGTACTATTTGTTTGTATTGTTACTATAACTGTTACTAATATTACATTTAAAATACAAGAATATAACAGTAGAACTCTTCTAAGTCTTCCTCTCCAGTTGTCGGCCGTCGATGTCGGCATAGTATTATCCAATCGACCAGTTTTCAGAGGACCTTCGCTTCGCATAGGACAAAATAAAATGTATTCATCGGAAAAACAAAAAATCAGTGTTTAAGTATAGTAGACGAATAATGGTTACTAATATTAACTTTAATAGTATAGTATAGCACAACAGCAACAATTTTTCCAAATTTTCTTCTCCAGTCGTCGTCGTAGTCGCCGACAAAGTTCATTCCTTTGAACTTCAAGGACAAAATTAAATATTTTCCCCGGAAGACCAAACAAACATTGCTTACTCGACTGGGATTTACTATTTATTTATATTGCTTTTATTTACTTTTAATTTTGTTGTTTTTGTTGTTGGTCGGGGTATTGCTCGCAAGTTGCTCCGCTACGTAGAACCGACTGTCGTGAAACCTCGTTGGTGCAGTGGTTGAAAAAAATTCGATGATTTTTTTTTTTTTTATACTCGGGTGGGTTGAACTTGCACACATCGGTTAACGAGCAAATATCAACCAGCACCATTGCCACCCTTGATTTTAGATTTTTATTTAAAATAAATAAATATCTGGCGCAACAGCTATTTAAGTGCAGGGCCTAACTTTTCGCAACCACTCATTTTGTGTGCGTTATATTTTTCACACGAATATACGGGACCTAAAGTTTAGTGCCGTATCCGAACCACGGTTTGAGAAGCGTTTTCGTCAGGCGCTTGCAAGAGGTGGGACCGTGAAAGAACTTTCTGGTGTTTTCTGGAACTGGAACTTGGAACCTCACTCGCAGTGGTCCGACACACTAACCACTTACGCCACGGCGTATTTGGTTCCAATGAATTTTTGGCCTAAATCAATTCGAACAGCTTTGCTTTCTTGGAAAAGTTGTTGCTGTTGTGGTATATACCTGTTATTAAAAATAATATAAGTAACAACTACTCGTATACTATATTTGGGCTGACATCGGTCGATCTGTTGTATGCAGCACACACATTATACAATCTGCGTTCGACCAACATACAACCAGACATTTTATTTCGTCATTTTACGCATACACTTTCCATACAATCTGTGCATGTAATAGCGGTCGTACACTCAAAAGCAGGTGAGCATATAATAGCCATGTTTTATTAACCGCGATTTGTTTTCCCCGTGAACTGAACTAGTTCATCTCAAAATAAAAAAACGTTCCTGTGTTTAATCAATTAATTTGTTGGTAACAAAGGCAACATTTTAGTGAATGGCGTAAAACAATAAATAGTATTTTTTTAATATTTTTAAATTAAGTTCAAGGTGGCATAGTTAGTGTACCACTTACGAATCTTCTTTGCAGAGCTTACATATGAACTGCTTAGTTTAATATCCTTAGCCATATCGTCTTTCGACCAAGAATGCCGGCTTAATGTTCTTTTGTAGTTGCTTGGCATACTGAAATGAAAAGGTTTCTAAATTAAAACAAAATACTACAATACCTCTTAGGTAAGATGACATAGCGTGCCATCTTGGACGGTCGAGCAAAATGTCATCTTGCCCGATATGAGTGAAAATGTTTAGGAGAATGTAGGAACCAACATTTTCTGATCAAGTAAAAATATCACCCAGAAATCATTAAATATACTAATAACTGTACCCATAAAACACTTAAGACACAAAACAATACTCATTTTATCAGAAATTTTACAGCTAAGGGCTGAGGCAAAAAATTCTTGATTTCGATGTCATTGAAAGCACGTTGTAAACTAACAGCCGAAGCACTATGGGGATAAAAAAAACATCGCAAAACCGCATGTCTAGGCGTGTTTGTCAGAACTGTGGAGCCTATGTATAAAGAGAAATTGCAAGTATGTCATCTTAGCAGACATGTCATCTTAAGCATAATTCCCATATAGTATTATCACCCATGATCCATATCAGATCACACGACGAAAATAAAACGATCTGGATCTGGATCAACGAACAATTTACGTTGTGTCTTGTGGTGTGGTTTTAGTTTCCTCATCTAACGCCTTTTAGAATATGGCTTATTGTGTGCTGAAATTGTGCTTGCCTCTTGCTTTATCTATCCACATTTGCTTCTTCTGGCGTACAACTTATTATTGTTTTCATTCGATAATTAGATATTTAAAATTAGCAATTATTTCGTTCCCTCTTTTTCATTGGAATTGCACATCTGAGTTCCTTCAAGCGGAGTTGCCATGCTTTTGATTTTTTCTTATAAAATTCAGAGAGTATGCGATCTTTTTTCTTTTAATATTATTCTATGATTTCTATGTTTTCCTTGCATTGGAATTATGAATATAAAAGCGTATCTAAAAGTAAATTCTTATCCCAATTGCTCCTACTGATTTCAAACTATAAATTATTGAGCGAATATACACTAATTTGAATGAATTAGTACCGGGAAAATATAAAGTAAAAGAAAAAAGAAAACTGTCTGAATTTAAAAAAAAAAATCAATCGTATGGCAACTCCGCTTGAAATAATTCAACTGTGCAATGCCAGTTGGAAAACAAGGAAACAAATATTTGCAACTTTTAAATAACTAATTGTTGAATGAAAACAATAATAAGTTGTACGCCAGAAGAAGCAAATGTTATTCTGGATAGATATAGCAAGGGGCAAGCACAATTTCAGCGCACAATAAGCCATATTCTGAAAGGCGTCAGGTGAGGAAACTGTAACCACACCACAAGACACGACGTAAATTCTCTGGTGTCAGGTATTAATGGGTTAAGTCAAAAAATGGCAAATGGGTTTAAGTCAGTTTGTTTTCTTTTCGGATTGGTATTACCAACTTAAGTCTAGCGCAACTGCTTCCTATAGTAATTAACTGATCTACATGCAATAAGTCAGTAAATTATTTATATAAAAAGCACAGTTAAAATCTCATTTTCTGGTAAGTGCAACTTCTGACTTAACCGCTTTTCACCTAACGTCAAAGAATTGTTCGTTGATCCAGATCCAGATTGTTTTATTTTCATCATGTGATCTGATATGGATCATGGGTCATAATAAAACACGGCTATTGTGCATTTGACTTTTATTTTTGATAGCAATACGGCATTCAAAGTGCCTTCAACTCGCTACAAATATGTGCCGACCTCAACGAGAAAAATCTACGCTGACTATCAGATGAGAGATGTCGCACAAAACATCAAAGAGATTTATTCAAAGATTTCATAACGATTCTGGACAACTGCGCTGCGTCATTCTGGTTTTGTCTTCTCAGAGCAAGAATTCTTAATCAGTAATATGACAGTTTTTCTGGTACATCAATCATTACTTATATAATAATTTACTAATCAAGTTAACCTAAACGAATCAAACGTCTTCTAAAAAATCCAACTCCTAGGATTAGGTAAAAGGGGGTGTCAGACTGGTTCGAGGAGAGCGAGCAAAGAATAAAATCGACCGGTAGATGACTGCAAATCTAGAAAAATTATTGGAACCTTTTATGGGAAGCATATTTTTGAACCCATTACTTTTCCATAATAATAAATTTCCTAACAAAGTATTTACACAAACCAAATTTTGTATATAAATTCCATTTTAGTATTGACAAGGTTGTTTTTCGTACCCGATCATAGGTGTCGACAGTATATCGCTAAAACCAGGGTACTATGCTCATTGAAAGAGTAGAAACTATGAAAACAGTAGGATACAAATCCAATAAGTCTTGAGTCCATGGAAAGGAGATCCAATATCAAATGTCCAGTGGAAAACGAATTGTCGAGAAATAAGATTACTTTACTTCTCTACGATTTCATCTGAAAGAATTGATATTTTTTAATGTATGGAATAAAAAAAAATGTTCGATTGACGAAAAAGGGGAAATGCGTCTGGATTTTTATTTATTTATTTATTAATTTTTCTTTTTTTGATTTTTCATGATGGTCAAACGATAGTGCATGCATGCGATTACAGTAGAACCCCTCTAATCCGTCACCTTTGGGACTGGGGGCATGGTCAGAACGCAAAAAAGGTTGGATTATCAGGAAAAGATAAAATAAACAATCTTTCAACTCAAGAATGACTATATTGTTCTCTACTGTAAACATATTGCAATAAATCGTTCAAAAGCTATTATTATTAATGAAAAAAAGCAATACTGTATGTATTTACTACATACATACTGTAAAAATTGAAGGTAGCCTATAGTAAAAAATTACTTAGAAAAAAAGTCGGTTATAGATGTTTGTTTAGCAGATGAAATTCTAGACTTAGCTGCAGTGTTCCTCTATTTGCGGCGGTGAGACACCGATGAGTCAGGACAAGTTTCTCGACTCTGACCGCGGTCGGATTAACCGGAGCGACGGAGTAGCCGAGGGCGGACTAGAGGGGTTCTGCCGTATATGGAAACGCAAGTGTTTTCACTTAGCTGAGGCCTACCAACTCCTACTCTCAAGCTCCACGTAGTGATCGCTGGGTGCCTAGTACCTTGATCCAAGAAATTGTAACGAACCCTATTTAGAGGCGGCAGCAGGTGAGAGAGCTTTCTAATAAATCTCGACGCACTGAACAAAAAAATACTAAGTCAGTTTTTTTCATATCTCGCTTAGTTTTCGAGATATAGAACTTTGAAAATTGACTTTTGACAACCGATATTTCAATAGAAACTAACTTCAGTGTTGCCAACAGTGGGTAAAAAGCGTGCTTCGCGCGATTCATTTACTCAAACTCCGCTTTCCGCAGGGGTTAAGCCGCTCACGCTTCGCTTATGGCATGTCAACAACTGTCAGGCAGAAGGCTGGGGCTAAGTCTAAGTATGTTATATCTCCTTTTTTAAACAGGGATCTGTAAGAAAATATCGTCAATAGCTGGCAACACTGAAATTAGTTTTTTTTATGTACTTCATACCCGAAATGCTCTGCGGCCGCTATTGAAATATCGGTTGTCAAAACACAATTTTCATAGTTAGATATCTCGAAAACTAAACGAGATATCAAAAAATGTTACTTGGTATTTTTTCTTCAGTGGCATTTACAAAATTCTGCCACTAGCGGGACAGAAGCCGTATAAATGAAACTAACCTGGACTGTTTCCAATAACTGTGTCATCTGTTTCCAAGAACTCCAAAATTTCTTTCATGTCACAGGTCAACGTCCACTGCAAAGGCCATGACCTCAATTGCTCCTTTGACACTTTGGTTATGATATTAGTTCCAACATTTTTGATTTCATAGCGTCCATTTTCAAGGCATTTTAATATTTCGTAAGGCCCTAAGAACTCATAATCGTTCTTACTAATATGCATGTTTGAGTCACGATGCCTTAAAGCAATATCCCCAGGTGAGTATTGGATGTGATCTCTTCTTTTTCGATTCAAATCACCCATGCATCCTGGTTCGGGAAACAGCTTTTTCGCTACACGCTTTCTGTCGAACTTTCGATTTCGAAGAGGAGTTAGGTCCGGGGATATATTTCGCAACAATGCCTGGATCAACGGCGTAGGGCTTTGGATTCCCAAAAAAAGATGTAACGGGTTCAAATCAGTTGACTTTTGAATCGCTGTATTTAATACGAGTTGAATTTTCCACAAACCACTCGGCCATTCTGCTTTGGTTTTAGTTTCGATTCTCAGTAGGTTTCTAATGGTTCTCATGTACCTATCGACCTGACCATTACAAAGGTAATATATCCGGTGTAATGAAGTGATATTCAGCATCCGTGATTATTTTTCTGGGCGTACCAAACAGTGATAGAACATGTTGCAACTTTTCTTGAGTTTCAGCCGTGGTAACAGTTGTCATAGGCGTTAAAATACAATATTTTGTGAATGCATCAATTATGACCAGGACTTGCTTATAACCGTCGGCTGATATTGGCAACGGACCCAGACAATCCATGTGTAAAGTGTGAAATGGCTGTATTGGCTATTCCACTGGATTTATTTAACCCTGCAATGGTCCAGTCCTAGTTTTATTTACCGCACAAATTACGCAATGCCTAAGATAATTCTTAATGAAATTCCTCATCCGAGGAAACCAAAAGTGTTCGGCAATTGACGTATACGTTTTATCAGCACCGACATGACATTGCTCATCATGAAAAATTCGCAGCAAACCTAAACGACTTTGTTTAGGAACAAACATGGAGAAAGCGAAACTTTCTAATATTTAGAGGTCTTGTAATTCCGAAGGAACCAAAATTTCTGACATATTATAATCGGAGTTGTTTGAAATTCTGTTAATTCCGGGAAGCTGTCGACGAACAATAAGTGAGCCTACATGATCCGTAATAGTAGCCAAACTATGGTTTTCAAACAAATTTCGTCCGATAAAAACATCGTAATCAAGACATCCGTCGGGAACAATGACATATGAAACAGTAGGGTCGATGTTCGCGATCCCTGTACGCCCTTCAACTTTTGTTGTTGCTTTAATAGTGACATTGGCTATCCCCTTCAGCATAACATTGCCTGCGACAAGTTTAATTTGGAATAAGTGCTGAAATTTTTTAGACATGAGAGACAGATCTGCCCCTGTATCAATCAGCGCCCAAAATCGATGCGCCTCGATGACAACCTGAGTAGCGCCCCAAGGTTTACCCGAACTACAAAAACTGATATTGCGCCGTTTCTCTATAGCCGTCTTTGTAAAGCAATTAGAAATGTCATGAGCCAGCTTGGCACAAAAGGAGCAAATAACACCTTGACTTGGTTTTAATAGTATTGCGGGTTTTGTCGATGTGTTGTTATCCGCATTTGGCCTAGTACGTTTAACGCGACAATTGGCTTTTATATGCCCCAGTTTTCCACACTGAAAACATTTCTTCACTGAAGTGCCTGCATTGTTCCCGACACCTAACTTCCTTTTTAACATCGACTGATCAGTACCTAGCTCACTAACGTCTTTATTACACAGCGACTTTGGAAAGCAGGACAAGAGGACTAATAGTTCAAGGACGGTTTTGCAGTTAGCTTTCATTACTGTATTACGGACTTCGAACTCAGCTATGTCATGTATGATTAACTCCAATAAATCACCCTCACTCCAATTCGCCCGCAGATTTCTTAGCATGGAGGATTTCTCATGGACATATGTTTCATAGGTGTTAACACGGGAGCTTTTAAATTGTTCCGCCTCTTCTAGAAGGCGACCAAGATTCCTCTTAGGTAAAAATGCTTCCTCAAAATCTTTATGGAAACTACCCCAATCTCTGATGGCGGGATTCCAACGTTCATAGCACAACTTTGCTTCACCCAACAAAAATCTACCAACTCGCCCCAAAGTTTACAGATCAGACCAACCCACTTCTTGCTAATTTCTTCTACTTGACTCACCCATTTAGTGGATTCATTAATTTGAGGTCTGAAATGAGGAAGATCGATCAGTTCATCTGATCTCTAAGACTGCAATGCCTTGATTAATTCGCTGAGTATTTGCGACGATTCCGTTGGCGCGTCACCAGCTACAGTTTTATTTGGAACGCCCTGACGACGAGGCCTTTTTTTTTAACAAAAAGGTACGTACGACAGAACAATTTTCAATGTACTGGTCACTTATCTAGTCCCTTTAGGCAAAGACATTCGCAGTAAGCGCAGCGCGTAGGGTTTTTATTATTATTTTTGCTATCCCACTTCTGATGTTAGAATTTTAAACTAATTTATTGTTAGAATTTTAAACTAATTTATTTTCTCATGTTTTATTTTGAACAATGTTAAGCGCACCGTACCAACTCAACTCTTTAACTGAACTTAACTGCTTCATTCCTCTCGATTTCTTTTTTATCTATCCGGTTCTTCCCCGTTTCTTCTCATTGGTCTCAAACAAAACAGTTGATTCTCAAAACTCCGGTTCTTCCCCGTTTTTCTTTTTAGTCCCAGGCAAAACAGTTGGGTTGACTGTGGTCGCTGGCGGGTACATTCAAAAGGTGCATGCGTGTTGTTTTACGTCAAAGGGGTTGATGGTGGCAGCACTTTTCAATGAAAATATTAGAACGATGCTAATAATATACACCCCTATTATGGTTAGCGAATCGAACGTTCGACTCAAGTCGAACTGTCAGCAAATTGCTTCTGTCCTGGTATTGCTGTTAGCAAACATTTTCATTCGATTAAAGAATAAGTGCTGACAAAGGAAGAAACAATTAAATGTAATCTATGAAGTGTATAAAGCGGCAGAAGTAATTCGCCGGGAGGTTCGACTTGAGTCGAACGTTCGATTCGCTAACCATAATAGGGGTGATAGTAAATGATTCGAATAATTTCAAATGATGTCTCAAGATTGAGAGTCTTGAGATATTGGAAGAATCGATTATAATCGATTACATAATTCGAATGCACCCATCACTAGTTCGGGGTATTATGGTATGCGACTTTAAAGGGGCCAATAGACACTACAACATGGTATGCGTACCATGTTGGATGTTTACAATACACACACTCAGATCATGTCGATCAACTGCAGTTTGCGACGAGATTGACTAAAAATGTCCGCCAACCTCTATACACACGCACGGACACGGTTGGGAAACCATTGCCTCCACCTCAAAAACCAAATCACATTTGATTTTAACTTGTACCAGACACCAGCCGTCAAACTGGTTTGTCAACTTGGTTGAAGTTATCTACAAACCATTCACTCAGACCGTACCATGTACGCGAACCATGTTGTAGTGTCTATAGGCCCCTTAAAAGAGGGAATCGACAAGCTTAGTTGCGATAAACGAAAGGGAGCAACGTTTGTTCTGTGCATCGAATGCACACACAACACAATACGAAAGACTACGATAGCGATACACCTGTTACACAAAAAAAATATTTGCTACGTAAGAACCATCGTTGTTTTCGCTGTACAAAACACAGACATTCTTTAAGAAATTGTAAAAGCTCTAACTGGATTTTTTGCAAAAAATTTAGAGGAAAGCATTCGACATCAACGTGCGGCCCTTCTTTTGGCAAAACTAAAGTCGTCGCAGCACCGATAGTGAACAGTGCCAATTCTATAACGGGAAATTCATTCTGAGACAAAGATTTAAAAAACTCACAAAAAAGGGTCACGGAGCAAAAAAAGTCGCAAACAAAACAAATAATGTAAAAATTCTAACGACGTTAGAACCAGAGAACTGCGTGAATCCACTCATATGCAGTTGTGAATCATTCGCGAAAACACGAGACGTCCAGAGTCTCACGCACTAAGAAAACAATCAAGAATGAATGAATATGAATCGACAAAGGCTCGCACTCAAAGTATTCACAAATGTATAAGTGGTTCACGAGCCTTGGAATGATTTCCAGTAGCTCGTATTGAACAAGTGTAAAATTTTCAGGATACATATTATGGAGGCAATAAAGTGTGAAGATAGCTAATCATTTCTTGGAATGAAGCTGGGTGCGTCTGAAGGCAGTGCATAACGGCAGCAAAACAAGCTGCTTGCCGCAGCTCTCTGGTTAGAACTTCATATTCATTGAAATGAAAGACTTAGAAACTAACATAAAAGCTTGTATTTCACAAAACAAAACAAAAACCTAAATAAATAGTTCAAGATTATATAAAAAAAGATTAAATTAAATCAGTACAATTTTATTGTGAACGATTGTGATGATGATGAGCAAATAAATGGAACTTTTGTTGGAAAAATATTTTTTATACTAAAAAGTCTCAAAAAGTCTCAAAAACTAAAGTCGGATAATAAACTCTTTGCGTCTAAAAGGGGTCGGTAATAGCGGCAACGCTGTCTCGCGGCATTGCCACAGCACCGACCAAAGATAAAAGTATTTTAATTCGATTCATTATTGACGGTGGCAGTCTGCATACATATATTCGCAAGAGCCTAGTGCGAAAACTTAACCGAATCTCTATTGGAAAAGTGAGTATATCTGTCATCCCATTCGGAAGCAAGGAGCCATCTCCGTTTCAAATTCTGGACAAACTAAGAGTTGCGATACTAAGTCAGTTCAGCAATAAAAGGGTGTATCTTGAGGCAGTAGGGATCATGTGCCTCATTTCAAGGAATTCAGATAGCTGACCCCCAGAATGTTTCCATCGAGTCGGAAGAAGGAGTACGTGTTCTTGTAGGCTCCGACTTTTACTGTTTGAGAGCCATAGAAACCATATTTAGGTGGGCTATCCAAGGGCCACATATTTCCTCTGGTAAGGATATGTATCAAACATAAATGTATGCCCCTCTCCTATTCATAATTCTCACGAATTTACATCTGCCTGCCCTGAACGAAAGTTACATAACTTCTTTCTGCTCACTTGAATCCATTGGTATACGGAGCGAAGATACCGAAAAACATTATCTAGCAAAACATCTCATCTCCTCCTGCATCAAAAGAAAAGGTTCCCGCTACTAAGCAGCTTTGCCGTGAAAAAGTTCCCAAGTATGTACCAAGAGCAACAGAAATCAAGCAATTAAAGGACTTTCTACGCGGTTGTCACGAATACCTGATCGTTTTAAGGAGTATGATTGTGCTGTACGACCGATGGTCTTAGATGGCATCGCTGAACCAGTTCCCGCAAACAGTTGTGATGATTCCAGACGAGTATTTTATAACCCGCATCATCCCGTTTACAAAGCTGAGAGCACTACAACAAAGATGCGAATTGTGCTTGATGCTACGGCCCGTTCATATGATAACCCATCCGTAAACGATGTGCTGCATGTGGGTACGAATCTATTCGTAGAAAAGGCTTTTCTACAAATTCTGCTGAGCGAAAAAGATCGAGATAGCCATTGTTTTATTTGGTTGCCTCAACAAATATCATCAGATGGGACGCCTAAATTTCAAGGGGTGATGATGACAAGGGTGACATTTGGAGTGAACCGCAGCCCATTCATATTAACAGCGACACGGCGTCATCACCTTGCCGACGAGAAGCATCGTTTTCACTCAACATGCGACGTTCTTGAGGAAGGATTTAACATGGACGACTTGGTCATCAGCGTTGACGCAAAAAGTCAAGCAACCGCTGTTATTAAAGGATTCTTTTTCAATCGATATGGAAAGAGAAAGTACGCTGAGATGCAGCTACACCTTCCGAGCTGTTGGCTGAGTGGGATAAGTGCGTCAAAAGTTGTTCGCAGTAAAAAGATATGACTGTTCTAAGGCGTGATCCTCTTCATGCAAAATCCACATTCCTCTTTTTTCCCGATGCCAGCATGAAAGCATACGGTACAGTGACATACCTAAAGAACACTCCAAAGATGAATGCAGGGTTGGGTTCTTGTGCGCGAAGAGCAGAGCGGCTCCGCTCAAAGAAGATAGGTCTAACGAGCTTACATTACCTAAACTGGAGCTTACCGCGGCTTTAATAGCGGCTCTATTGTTAGTTAGTTAGTTAGTTTTAAAGACTTTTATTTCATTATAACAATTTCAATACAAGAATAATTAATTTCGTAAAATGTACAATACATATGTACAAATCAGAATACGAGGAATATTTCTCCTTTTTAGCAATTTGGAGGAGTAAATCCGGCTTTGTTTTCAAAAAGTGGTAGAACTCTACGCATGAATATGCCAAATTGCATTTTACCGTGAGAATCGCTTTCAATGTGTGGACTCTCGCGAACTTTGCGTTGAAGATGCATTTTCCTTTCGGTTTCGACATTCTTTTTTCTTTAGATCAACGAAACATTGATGCGAAAAAGTTCATAGTGACGAGCACATGATAGTAGTAATGTGTATGGTTTAAAACTGAACTAAAAGAAGAATGCTTTCGTACGACCACCTCCGAAACAGTGCGAATACAAAGGATTTGTATTGTGCGATCATAATAGCTTTTTGCTTCAATTCGTTAAGTTTCGTTCACTTTTGATCACTTACGACAGACCGAATCCATTCGCTCTTTCGTATGAAAATTTGACAGTTGCATAGCTGTAAATGGCTATGAACCACACAATTGCTTCCGAACACATACGCCAATTATGGGCTACTTTTGCTATTGACAGTACTGAAGGAAACTTAACCCAGAATTATAAAATTAACAACCGATTGCTTCCGACTATTATATTATAATTCAGCCTTTACTCGTTCAGTCTAACAGTCTAATGTTCGCCACATATCAAATTCAAAATACTATATACGTTAAGAATTTTGTATGAAAAAAAGGATTTAGAACATCCTTTCCCATCGGGATAGGTTTTTGGGAGCTCAAAAAAGGAGTTTCCCGCGAAAAAAGGATAGATGGCAACTTTAATTATACCAAATAAAAGCAAGTGTCTTAAGAGTCGCCATCTAAAATTCGTTTCCGGTATCGAAGTGCGCTAACAGCGTAATTATAGAGTAGATATCATCTTTCGTCTCCATTTAGTATACCCATTGCTTTGTCTTCGCCGAGATGGTAAGATTCAAAGCATCTTAATCGGAATTCTTTAAGGATAGGACAAGTTGCAATAAAATGAATGACGTTCTCTCTCTCCTTAAGATTTCAAAGGTCACATAAGATTGGCAGATCCGGTCGGTGTGGGACAAAGTTAAGGTATATTAGTTCACCCCTAAATTTGAAAATCGTGCTAATCATTCTATTTTATATAGATAGATCGATATCTTTATTGTAGCCAGAATAATACATTTCTTATAGATTAAATTGCACATTTTATAGAGATTTGGCTTAATTGCTACCTTACTACTGAAAAATTCATTAACAATTTCTACAATTATATCACAGATTCATTCACAATTTTTTCGAAGGAAAAGCTACATGAAAAACCTTCATTCAATTAAGGTACATACTAAGTTACTATATATGTGTGTAATACATAATTGTGTATTTCGATTTTGCGACGAGAGAGGGGGAGATGGGAAAACTGATGCACTAAATTTATTCAAATTTCGTTGATTAAAGATATAAGTAAAATAATAAATAGATGACAACATTAACGAGAAGATAAATAAACTATACCATGAATAAATTAACAAATAATCAATAAATAACAAGTAGATATTAAATAACATATAACAAGTAATAAATAATAAAGAATAATTAATAAATAATAAATAATAAATAATAAATAATAAATAATAAATAATAAATAATAAATAATAAATAATAAATAATAAATAATAAATAATAAATAATAAATAATAAATAATAAATAATAAATAATAAATAATAAATAATAAATAATAAATAATAAATAATAAATAATAAATAATAAATAATAAATAATAAATAATAAATAATAAATAATAAATAATAAATAATAAATAATAAATAATAAATAATAAATAATAAATAATAAATAATAAATAATAAATAATAAATAATAAATAATAAATAATAAATAATAAATAATAAATAATAAATAATAAATAATAAATAATAAATAATAAATAATAAATAATAAATAATAAATAATAAATAATAAATAATAAATAATAAATAATAAATAATAAATAATAAATAATAGATAATAAATAATAAATAATAAATAATAAATAATAAATAATAAATAATAAATAATAAATAATAAATAATAAATAATAAATAATAAATAATAAATAATAAATAATAAATAATAAATAATAAATAATAAATAATAAATAATAAATAATAAATAACAAATAATAAATAATAAATAATAAATAATAAATAATAAATAATAAATAATAAATAATAAATAATAAATAATAAATAATAAATAATAAATAATAAATAATAAATAATAAATAATAAATAATAAATAATAAATAATAAATAACAAATAATGAATAATAAATAACAAATAACAAATAATAAATAATAAATAATAAATAATAAATAATAAATAATAAATAATAAATAATAAATAATAAATAATAAATAATAAATAATAAATAACAAATAATAAATAATAAATAATAAATAATAAATAATAAATAATAAATAATAAATAATAAATAATAAATAATAAATAATAAATAATAAATAATAAATAATAAATAATAAATAATAAATAATAAATAATAAATAACAAATAATAAATAATAAATAATAAATAATAAATAATAAATAATAAATAATAAATAATAAATAATAAATAATAAATAATAAATAATAAATAATAAATAATAAATAATAAATAATAAATAAATAATAAATAAATAATAAATAATAAATAATAAATAATAAATAATGAATAATAAATAATAAATAATAAATAATAAATAATAAATAATAAATAATAAATAATAAATAAATAAATAAATACACATACTTGAATAAATAGATTCTACAATAATTTAACCAACTAAATTTGAAATCAGGTTGTTCTCAGATGACATGCAAGACACAATATAACGGTCGCGTAATTTTGTAATTTTGACCGGAACTTTATCCACATTAGCAATTTGGTGCAATTCTTCGGTAGAAAAGTACCGCGGTAAATTTAATATTAATTTCAGCAACTTATTTTGCGTTATTTGTAGTCTCCTAATGTGCATTTTTGCACATATACCCCAGACAGGAGACCCGTGAAATATTATAGCTTGGAATATAACTTTGAAAATGATAAGCTTGTTTTCGTCGCTCAATTTTGATTTGCGGTTGATAAATGAATAAAGAATTTTAATCGTGATGTTTACTTTATTTATAATTTCCTGGATATGTACGTTATATGTTAATGCTTTATCGAGGTGGACCCCAAGATATTTGACATTCGACTTCCACTCTACCTGAGCACCAGCAATAATAAGTCTATTGCTTGGTAAGAAACAGGTTTTTCTTGTCCTTGTAAAAAAGATAGCCTGAGTCTTAGAAGCGTTTATTTTTATTTTCCAGTTATTGAAATATTTTTGGATTGTATTTAAAGCGCATTGCAGACTAGTTTCAATGTTGAAACCAACCGCACCCGACGAGTAAATACACGTATCATCTGCGAAAATAGCTGATTCACAGTTTGCTAATCGGGGGAAGTCGGACGTATATACATTAAACAAGATTGGAGCAAGGACTGATACTTGGGGTACACCTGTATCGATAGAAAAGACATCAGAAAGACAGTTATTGACAGATACTATGAACGATCGAACAGTTAAGAAGGACAGTACAATTCTCAAAAGGTAAATAGGGAAGTTAAAGTTGATTAACTTATGCAACAGTCCATGGTGCCAGACTGTGTCAAATGCCTTCTTTACGTCGATTAGAACCATACCTGTGCTATTACCCAATTGGAAATTATTTTTAACGTGTTCCGTTATACGATGGATTTGATGGACCGTACTATGGTGCTGCCTAAAACCAAACTGTTCTGACTGTAGGATGTTGTTGGCGTCAATGTGAGCAACTATTCTCTTTTTTAATAATTTTTCTAAGCATTTGCTTAACGCACTTAATAGACTATAACTTGAGGGAACATTGGCATTCTTGCCAGGCTTTAAAATCGGAATTATTTTAGCTTGTTTCCAAGCCTTAGGAAAATACCCCAGTTTAATACAGCCACTGAAAATATCTTGGAGGAATTTAATTCCAGCTGCAGGTAAATTTCTTAGAAACACATTTTTAATGCCATCTAAACCTGGCGATTTAGTTGGTTTCAGGGAATGCAGAACCACTTGCACTTCATTAAGTGATATGCTATCAGTGTTGTCCTCAATATGGTGTGAGTTAAGAAAGTTCATGGATTGCTTCACTTCTGATTGAACACTGATGCTACCAATAATGCTGTTTCCTATTGAGTGGTTTTCAAAAAAGGTGTGTGCAAGTGCGTTCGCTTTTTCGGTGTTTGAAAGCAATACTGTGCCACTTGTATTAAGTGCAGGAATATGACTTTGTTTTCTTTTGATTACCTTTGCTATATTCCAGAATGGTTTACTTGATTTCTCTAAGCCTTGGAGTTTACTGTTCCAAGCTTGGTTTCTGAAAGTTGCGATGGATTCTTTAATCAATGCGTTAAGGAATTTAATGCCCGAAAGATAGGCACTATTTCGCGTTCTCATCCACCAAGACCTATATCTGTTTCTAGTTTTAATAAGTTGTACTATATGAGGTGGGAGCACGTTAGCACTATTGCAGAACCTGACTTTCTTAGGAACAGACCGCTCCACACTCTCACTAACTGCAGATGTAAAGGTGATTACAGCTTCGTCAATTTGTGTTTGATTGGTAGCATCACGAACTACTGCTTGTATTTCCCTTAATTTCATCCTTAAGTTATTCTTGTATGTATTCCAATTAGTATTTTTGAAATCATACACTAAATTCATATTACGAACAGGTGTACAGAGGACGCTACAATTAACAGGAAGATGGTCAGAACTTAATTCATTTACTACAGTAGGCTGGGTAAAGAGTTGCGGTGTGTTGGTTTAAAACAAATCCAATGTTGATGGGTTAGCCCTACCACTAGAGGGAATATAAGTTGGCTGAGGAGGATATAAGATACTGAATGGGTATCTATGGTTTATAACATCTAAGACGTTGCCCCAGGCGTTTGCTCTTAAACATCCCCAGTTTCTATGCTTACTATTTAGATCACCGCCGATTAAATATATCTCGATCGAGCTAACAAGCTTGCGTATATCATTTTTAAAATCATTACGTCTGTTCACATTACTAGCACGACCAGAGAAATAGACAGCGAACATTTTAATTGAAAGTCCGTTGGAAAATGGAATTTCAATGCCTAAGTTTTCTATAAAATTGGTTTTCAAGACCGGAAGCACTTTATGCTTAATCGTTGTTTTTACTATTACTGCGACTCCGCCTCCCCTTCTCTCGTCTCTATCTAAGCGATAGCATTTGTATTCACTATTAGACAAATTGTCATTACTCTTCAACCATGTTTCACTAACTAAGCCTATATCGATACTAAGTTTGCTTAAGAAAGCAAAGAATTCAATCTGTTTATTTCGAATGCTTCTAGCATTCCAACAAGTTATTTTTAGACTAGCATTCATCATTATTTACCTTGATAAACATACTTAATAGCTAAACTAGTAATTACATTAAATTGTTCAGCCTTAGTACTACAATTTTCCAGCAGCATTAGCATCTCGGCAGTCAGAGCGTTGATCTCTTCCATGGAGAAAAGTTTGTTGGATCCCTTCGTAGTGGCGTTATTGCTGTTCTTCGACCATGCATTAGCGTTGTTGCTGGTCGTCTGCTTAGGTTCCACCGATGCGGAGGTCTGCCGCTGAGGTTTGAAAGCGGGAAAGTCTGTCATGTTTGCAACAAATGAGTGATGTTCGACTCTCTTTGCCATTGGTTGTGTTTTGTTTTTTGTAGCGAGTCTCTCTCGTACTTGGAAAAAGCTTTGTCGACTCATGCATGAGGGATCAGTAGCTTTGTGTGTACCATTGCAGTTGGCACATTTAATATTATTTGATTTGCAAGCGGAGGTTTC
This sequence comes from Brachypalpus laphriformis, assembly GCA_945910035.1. Classification (NCBI taxonomy): domain Eukaryota; kingdom Metazoa; phylum Arthropoda; class Insecta; order Diptera; family Syrphidae; genus Brachypalpus; species Brachypalpus laphriformis. The sequence continues at coordinate 132,940,300 of OX246756.1, forward strand.
ATGAGTCTCAGCACATATGGCGCAATATGTTTTTATTTTAAAACGCTATCAGTACTGCTTAAGGGCAAGCATTTGTGACGAATATTACTATGAACTGAAAGAGAAAAACTCAAAACAGCTACTAAGTAATATCCAGCTTGTCACAGTCATCATTTAGCGTGGTGTTAGTTGTTAGTATTGCGAATATTTATAAAGCCTAACACCTTACACAAAAAGACTGGACAAGTAAACAAAAAGCAGAATGCATACTAAACAAAAGTATGAACTAAAAATGAATATGCTACGCATAAGTCAAAATTACACTAAACACTTTCAACAAAGAAACTAGTATCGTTCGTATAATTTATGTTTTATATATAGTTTACTATGGTTGTAATCAAATTTGTCGCGGTTACTATTTACTTCCTTCGCCATACGCGTAAGAGGTTCGTTAGAACCGTAGTTCGTTCTGTGGAAATTTACGCGGAAAATCTCGGTATTTCTGGAGTTGTAGCATCTTACGTTTAAACCGACTTTATTTAAAAGATCCGGCGAGTCAATAAAACCATTTACCAGCTGGTGTAAAAATACTACATCACATACTTCCCTACGTTTCTCCAAAGAATGACGATTTAGGAGAAGAAGGCGGTCGCAATATGGTGGAAGACGTGTAGGGTCATTCCAGTTTAAATGGCGAAGTGCAAATCGGACAAACTTACGCTGTACCGATTCAATACGGTTAATGTGTACTGCATACATTGGAGACCAAATATTAGACGCATACTCTAACTGCGGACGAACAAAGGTATTATAAAGTGTGGATGTTATAAGAGGACACTTGAATTCTTTACTCCAACGTTTTATAAAGCCAAGCATTGAATTCGCTTTATTGACAATCCGTTCAATGTGAAAATCGAAGTCGATATTTTGAGAAAAATGCACTCCTAAATCACATATTGATGTGACTTTGTTAAGTACAGATTCATTGAGATTGTAATCATAACTTATTAAATTACGTTTTCTTGAAAAGATCATCGACTGGCATTTAGATACGTTCAAAAATAAATTGTTATTACAGCACCACTCAGCGAACGTATCTAAATCATTCTGCATAGCAATGCAATCAGATTGACTGCGTACAAGTCTAAAGATTTTCATGTCGTCAGCATAGATTAAAATTCGAGTACTCTTAAGTATTGCCACCACGTCATTGATCGCAATGATAAATAAAAGCGGACCTAAGTGACTTCCTTGGGGTACACCGGATGTAGCGAGGATTGCATCGGATGTTATTCCCCGAAATAAAACTTGATATGTTCGTTCTTTAAGGTAGGAATATATCCATCGAACAAAATGATTTGGAAAGCCCAAAGAGGTCATTTTAAACAGAATTAAGCTGTGAGAAAGTTTGTCAAAGGCCTTGCTAAAGTCTGTATAAATACAGTCGACCTGACCACCCTCCTCGACAACTTTGTTTGTAAAAGAAGTAAATTCCAACAGGTTGGTAACAGTGGATCTTCTATTCATGAACCCATGCTGCTTGGTTGAAAGAAATGGTTTACAAGCAAAATAAAAATCCTTACAAACTATAGCCTCGAACAGTTTTGGCACACATGATAGCTTGGCAATAGGTCTATAATTAGAAATTTCACCTCGATTTCCCTTTTTGTGTATTGGAATAATAAAAGAGTTTTTCCAAATTTTAGGAAAAATGCTCTGCTTTAATGATTCCCGAAATAGCACGGCTAAGGGTGTTGCCAAAGTATTGCAACAATATTTTAGCACAATCGGAGGAATTCCATCAGGGCCACAGGTAGTATCGTTGCTAAGTAAAGCTAAATGCTCTCTCACATCTTCATCAATTATTGAAATCTGACCCATTGAACTGCTAGAGAAACCTTCATCAGCATTTGCGACTAAATAAGCTTTGGAGACCTTTAATTTCTCATCATCATAATTTTAATGACATAATCAAAATGCAGTTTTAAGGCATCTAGAAATAAGGGTCGCACCCCAGATTCCAAGTGAAGCATGTAGTTGGGTGTACTGTTTGGCAGTCTGAAAATTATTTTCAAAAAGTAGCGGAGAAATTTTTCGGAAGCCTTAAAAGTACTGTGTCCCCACATTTGAGCTCCATATCACAGTACAGCAGCAGCAGTTGTCCGAAATATTTTTTGCTTCGTGTTATCTAAAATGATTCTGTTATCAATGCAGCGATTCCATACAGAAGACATTGTTCTTTTAGCTACTGATAACTTATTTATATTAAGGTTTGTTGTGATAAGAATTCTTAGATATTTATACTCTCGTACAATCTCTATATAGACTCCTTGAAAATTCCACTTTTTACTACGTGAGTATCTGCTGCCTCCTCTTTTTATGACCATTATTTTCGATTTCGGTAAGTTGGCGGTAAGATTCCAGGTTTGACAGTAACTTGCCAACCTATTAATCATAAGCTGTATTCCATCGACTGTTTCTGCAAGAAAGACTATATCATCCGCGTATATGAGTGCTGGGATATTCGTACAACCAATCATAATTCCTCCATCTACTGAGTCAGTAATAACATTGATTTAGATTATAAAAAGCAGTGCACTCAGGATGCACCCTTGTTTCACACCCATATATGTTGTAAACTCAGTAGAGATATTTCGCCATCCCACACATAAGCTAAGTTGTTTTCGTACAACGATCTCAAAATATTAATAATTTTACTTGAAATTCCTAGCATGCGGAGCTTGTAAAACAAAGTTTCATGCGGAATGGAATCGAAAGCAGCTCGGAAATCCACGCAGAAGGTGTACAGTTTTTTATGCGTATTTTTGAAGTTTTCAGCTGTATTGATGAGTGTAAAGATTTGATCAATCCTTGAATATTGGTTTCTAAAACTAGCTTGAAACTCTTTTAGTATGTTGTTATTCTCCACCCATATAGCAAGTCTTCTATGCAATAAAGCGCCAAACAATTTCGCCGACGTGTTAAGAATAGATATCCCTCTATAGTTTGCTGGGTCATCAAAAGCACCCTTTTGACGAAGCGAAAATACTACCGATTTTTTAAACAAACTTGGGACATCGCCTGTTTCGAAAATTCGATTGAACTCCTTTGTTGACGCCGAGAAATTCTGAAGTTCAGTTTATATAAAATTCGAATGGGATCCTATCGTCTCCGTGTGACTTATTTAACTTGGTTGCTTCAATAACGAGGTGAACTTCTTCCAAATTAAATGGTGCATCTAAGAATTCATCGATGGTAAGTGGCGCTGCGCATTGAAAGGCTGGTGGCAGTTGAACTGTATTGGAGTGAGCATAGAAGTGATCACGAAGTTGAGGAGTATGTAGTGATTTGGCAATGTTTTTGGGTTGACCGTTGACATACTTTACTGCTTTCCAGAAGTCAGCAGATAACTTTAATTTGTTGACTAAGTACTTCAAAAATTGCATAACAGATGTGCTTAAATTCTTTGTTTGCTTCACCGTAAAGCGTTTTAAAAATGTCTATAATACAAGTTCTCCAGAGTTTTAGGAATGCAAACGATTTAGCTCTTGCACTCGAGCACTCTCTATCGAACCACCTTTGTTTGCTCGGTTTATATTTTCTTGACATTGTAGTTAATAGCCATGAATTCTTAATTGTTTCCGTTAGAAATTCCATTGTTGGTGGTGTACTTGATTCATGTAGCTTGCAGAGTTCCATACTCAAATTGTTTTGAAACGAAGAACGCATTTTGTCATTTCAAATAAGTTTTAGCAGAAGCCCAATAGGTTTTACGTTACACACATCAGCGACTGTATTATGCTCCTACCTAAAGCGTTCTCTAAAAACACCTGTTAAACGTTTTCATATGTCGATGAATTCTAAAATTGCATACCATTGGATTTATGGTGAACATGACCCATAGAAGCCCTTTGTGCAAAGCCGTGTTTCGGGAATTCATCAACACACATTAACTTCAAACTGGAACCACCGGGAAAGAAAATCTTGCTGATCGCCTGACAAGGAGATAACTGCCGAATGCTTGCGGTCGTGGCAGCTGTGGGTCGAAGAACCTGTTCTCGGCTCAAAGATAACAGTTACCTGCCTGATGACAGGTGCTGTGTATAGGTCAAATCGAAAAATTGATTTGACATCCGTTTATGAAGTAGTTGAAGAGGTGTCGACGTGCTCAACCCATGTAATTTTAATAGTAACTTGTTGTGTGAAAGTCTCTTAACCGAATACATGCAATCATTTGACCTACAACCAGTAAATAATGAAGTTCCTACCCATTTCACCAGTTTCTCTAGCACCCTATTAGATGTGTTTTTGTAAATAATACCGACAAGGTATTACTTTATTACCAAGTTGCTGCACTAGCCTTTTCGAGACACGATTTATTGTTTCTACCACATGATTTTGATATTGGTAATTCCGTAGACACAATATTATGTTAGTTGTATTCCATGCAACCTCATTTAATTTATTCCCTCACCAGATGAACAAATCGATTTCAAAAATAGAAACATATAACTCCTTTTTAATACATGCATTCCAATCAGAAAATTAATTGTAAGAGACAGAACAAAAGCATGGTTAACGAATAAAATTCGAGAGGTTATATTGCAACATGATTAGGTGTATCGATAGTGGAAACATTTTCGGGTGAAAGAGCTTCATCATATCTATAAAAACTTGTGAAATAGCATTGTTCGTGAAATAAGAATTTTATTCTAACCGCTTCGGCGAGGCTATGATCCGAAAGCAAGAGATCATAACCCTCCCACTTCACTGCATTTCTACTGATCCGCCTGTTGGGTTCGCGTATTTGACCTCAGAGAATATCGGCAGGCATCCCGATTTTGGATCACTGGGTTACCAAAAACTGGTGTCGTTGCATTTGTGTAATCAATTCGTTTGTAGGCCTACCTTCCCTGCCTCGCGATGTCTTTGAAACGTTCATTGATATTGCGTTTTTAACAGGGTTCAAATAAATTTTTCTTTGAACGTGACAATACCAGCTGAGCCGGTCGCGCTCTATTTTTCGTAAGATGGTTTCCTTGACGTGAAGGCTTCCACAGATCTTCGAACTTCTTATTCGATCAAGCTTTGTCACTCCTGCTGTCTTCTTTCTTCATTTCAGCTATCGTTAATTTATTCTCATACTTTTTGTACATCGTCCAACATTGTGAACCATATGTGAGCGCTGGACGCACAACTGCGGTGTAGGGCGTTTCTTTCAACTAAGTGGGCACAGAAGATAGCAGAGTTTTCTCGACACTTCATCCACCCTACGTTTATGCGATGATTAATGTCGTCATCACAAGTTGCTTTGCTATTGTTCACAGATCCCAGTTGTTTGAACTTTTCGCACTTGGGAAGTACTGTTCCATTCAAATAAATGTCTGGAATAGGCCTGAGTGGACCAGAAAACGGGCAGCACAAGTACTCTGTCTTTTTTGAACTAATGCGATACCCATTTCCTTCCAAAACGTCCACCTATCCTCACTTATGATGGCTCCATCGTCAGCAAAGAATAGTTGATGTACTTTGGGGTCCGAAAGTTTCATTTTATTTAGATGATACCTGAGAAGACAGTGTCCGTTTAGGTAGCCCGTTAGAGTTCGCAAATCATCTTTGTTTAGTTCAAGAAGCTTGCTGGCTCTATTTCTGTTGGGGTTTAAGAACTTGGTTGGCCCAGTGTTCAGCGAGTCCTTTAGCTTCCCATTTTGTTACTGTGGAGTGGATATCACTGGGTGGAACCCGGAGTAGGGTTCAGGGCCGATGAGTGGGCGTCTGCTCGTTCGTTCCCCTCAAAAACTTCGTGTCCAGGAATTCATGCTACGGTAACCTGATTTGTGGATGCGAGGTTATCAAGGAGGACGAGACAGTCCCACACGAGCTTTGACCCTACCGTATAGAAATTTAGGGCCCTTAGCGCTTCCTATCTGTCTGAATAGATAAAGATGCGGGTTCCGGTAGTGTTTCTCCACAGGCATTCCCGCAAAAGGTAGCTTTCAGGAACCATCAGTGCAGTGAGTGCAGTGAGAAAAAAAAAAAAGTACCGGGCTCCCATCTATCACACCCCCACTCATTAGCTGTTGCACTTCTTCGTCATCGCAATTGTCGCATGTTCCTTACATGCTTCCAGTTGCGATGATTGAGAGAGCGTAATATTTGATGTATAGCCGACCGTGAGTATTTATCCGAATAGCAGACCACAGCTGACTGTCGTTTGGGCATAACACCGGCGATAGTTTGCTTTGGAAAACTTATCTTTGGATCTACACTTCGCGGCTACGCTTAGTAACGTCAGAGTTGTGTCTTTTTGTGTTTTTATGTTGTAATGATGGGCTTCTAACGAATTTCTTCGACTTGTGCCCCTACGCTAATTCCCATAAACCAGCTGCTTTGGCACTGAGTGAAACACATGTAGTTGAAGAATCACCTGATTTGATTATTTTCCCATCGCGTCCTCGCCATTTATGTCCGTAGTGATATAGCTTACCAAGTTCCACCACAGTATGGCCACTGTTCCAATCCGGAGTTTAATTACAAATGGCTAAAATTCACCGTCCGTAAACAAATAATTCACTACTGTTTCATTTACAGAAGCCCCAGTACGGATAGTAACTCAACTTTTAACGAGTTTGATGCGCTGTCCGATTCCATCACACGAATTGTCTCCCTGTATCCTCATATTGAAATTGTCATTGAGGCAGATTTCGATGTACACAATTCGGATTGGCTTCAACATTCTGGCTACACAACACCCGAAGGAAGGTATGTTGAACTTTTCGCTGAGATAAACAGTTTGACTCAGCTTGTGAATGAGCCTACATGCATTCCGGACATTGTAAGTCATTCCGCAAACACACTGGACTTGTTTCTTACCTCCCACCCTGATAAATACAACATTATTGTTTTAGCGCCTCTAGGCCAGTCTGACCACAATATCGTATCAGCTAAATTTTCGTACGCCGACCAAACTGTTAAAGAAAAAAAAACTACTAAAAGAAAAGTTTGGCGTTACGAGAAAGCCAACTGGGACGGCCTAAATAGTTTCTTTAGGAGATTTAACTGGTCGCTATGCTTCCTCGATAGTGACGTGGATATCGCCGCTGATATGATTACTGACACCATTCTCTTAGGTATGAATGACTATAGTTCTAACAGAATAAAGAGCATTAAACCTAATGCAAACTCGTGGTTTGAGAGAGCTACAAAGAGGCTATCAGATTAAAAGAGGTAAGTTTTCGGTCTTATAAAGCCAACAATTCTGAGGAAAACTGAAAGAAGTTCAAACAAGCCAGAAATGGCTGCAATGCTCACATTCGAAGTGTAAAATTCTTACATGACCAAAACTTGAGGCAAAAAAAAAATCTACAATGTCCCAAAGGTATTAAAAATTGTTGGTCATTCGTCAAAAATATTAAAAATTCGGCCTCGTCTGCCATCCCAACGCTTATTTACAATGCCATTCCAGCGGTCAGTTCCTTAGACAAAGCCAATCTGCTTGCTGCTTACTTTGCAGCGAACTCCACCCTGCCAGATAGTAGTTTGTATCCATTGTACTTGAAAGCTTTTTTTTTCTATGGGACGAGTCCACTTTTGCACTCGTACAGTTGCAGGAGTACTTAAAGGTCTTAACATACACAAATCCGCTGGTCCAGATGGTATCCCCCAAATAGTTCTGAAGAGGTGTTCTTCCACGCTGAGAAAACCCCTGCGTAAGCTTTTCTGTATATCCTACTCTTCTGGGCTGGGAAAGCAGCATTTGTCCAGCCCGTCCCTAAAAAGGCGAATCTTCCTCCCCGTCCAATTATCGACCCATTGCACTTACGTGTCCCCTTTCCAAGGTTGGTTCACGGAAACTCCTAAATGACCCGCAGTATGGTTTTCGTAGCAACAGGTCCACTGGTGATTTGATGGCATATCTCACCGAGAAGTCGAATCAATCTCTCCATCACTTCGGCGAAACAAAGATTGTTGCGCTCGATATTTCTAAGAAATTTGACAGAGTTTGGCATCAGGCTCTTTTGTCGAAAATGCGTGCATATGGCATCGATGAGTCTCTACTTCAATGGATTAGAAATTATCTTTCGGACCGTTCAATACAAGTTGTCTTGAACGGTTTGAAGTCTGCAATTCACCATATAAATGCTGGTGTTCCCCAGGGCTCCGTTTTGTCTCCGATTCTCTTCCTATTTTTTATAAATGACCTCTTGTCTGCTACTTCTAATCCAATCCATTCCTTCGCTGATGACAGTACTCTCAGCTTTTATATTCGTTCCCTAAGTCACGTCCCTGCTCTTCGACCGTAAAAGAGGAACGTCAACGTATGTCAAACACATTAAATTCCGACCTGGACAGCATAACCAAATGGGGTTCAGTCAATAGAGTGGAATATAATGCATCCAAAACACAATGCTGTCTTCTGTCTCTCAAGCGAAACCAAGTCACCCAACCATTATCCTTGAACGGTACTTGCATCGCTGAATCCGAAAGACTTGCCCTTCTCAGTATGTACATCAATAACCATCTTCGATGGAACGATCATATATTCGAAGTCGCCAAAAATGCTGCAAAATGTCTAGGATTAAGAGGTGCAAAAAATATGTTACCCCGTCTGAGATCTGCCCTCCATCTATAAGGCATTCAACCACCCAAAGCTGGAATATAACGCCCACATCTAGTCTGGTACACCCAAGACTGTTCTGCAGATTTTAGATAGGGTACAAAACCGCGCGTTAAAACTTATAGGTAATTGTGAACTCCATAGTATCACTTGAACTTCGTAGAAATGTCTCATGTCTTTCCCTATTTTAACGCTTTTTTTTATAAAAAATGCTCCAGCTAAATAGCCAGTTGCATTCCTCCCCTTCAAAACTTAACCCGCAATACGCGTCATGCTTCGAATGGACATCAGTTCACCCTCAAGCCCAACTTCGGACGTACTGTCAAATATAGGGATTCGTTTATAAGCCAACAACACGTTTGAGGAATGATCTACCAGTCTCTGTGTTTCCTAATCATTACAACCTTCAAACATTTAAAGCCAGCGCAAGCCGGCATCTCCTTCGTTCCTCTCCCCCCCTCTTCCAATCCGCCCGTGCCCTAAGCATCAGTATAAGGGTATTAATAATCCCTTCGGCGCGCGCAAATTATAAAAAAAAACAAAAAAAAAGTTGATGATATTCAGCTAATTTTTGTCAAAGCAATTTTACAATCATTGCTACCATTTCTACCGCACGTTATTAATACCATTTTAATGACTGTCATTTTCCTTACCAATGAAAATTGGCAAAAATAATTCGAATCCCTAAAAACTCTATAGGTGATGAATTCAGGCCAATATTAGTCCTGCATTTTCTCTCAAAAATATGTGAAAGGATTATGCATAAACAACTAAATGAGATTCTTATGAGCAATAATAATTTGCTAGTTCCGGTTCAGTCAGGATTTCGTGCGAAACATACTCGTAGTTGTACTACAGCTGAATGTATTAGGTCGTTACATATGTAGTTGGCGATTTTTATGTGGAAAGTTAAACAACGCTATTTCAAAAATTAAAAAAGTTTATTCCAAAAAATAATCTCCATTTACATACATTGACATTTTTCCAACGTTCCACCAAAGCAAAAATGCCTCTTTTGAAAAACACCTTATCCTTTCAGGCTAAGAAGTCCTTAAAGTCCTGTTTTATGGCATCTGGGCTTATGAAGTGTTTATTTTGGAAGTGATTGCCCAAACTTTGGAAAAGGTGGTAATCGGTCCGGGATAAGTCTGGTGAGTAAGGCGGATGAGGCAAAACTTCATAACCCAACTCCGCCAGCTTTAGGAACGTCGACTGTGCGGTTCGTGGTCTTGCGTTGTCATGCAGCAGTATGGGACCATGCCTATTTACTAGTGACGGCTGTTCTTGGAGCAATTTGTTGTGCATTATGTCGATTTACAGTACGACTCGGCCGTGATTCTTTCTCCGCGTTTGAGAAAGGAATAATGGACAACTCCCTCACTCGTCCACCATACTGTCACCAATACCCTTTTGGGGTGTAAGTCTGCCTTGTCAAGTCCACTGGGAAGCTCACCCACGTCTACCCATTATCCCGACCTCTTCCGATTATCGTATAGGATCCACTTTTCGTCGCAGGTGACGATGCGATGCAAAAAAGGAATCATACGGTGTCTGTTGGTCAAAGATATTGCAACCACCAAACGTCGTAGCATATTCGCTGGTGTTAGGACGTAAGGTGGTGACTTAAGGTTGCAGTTGACACTTTGAACCTTACACCAAGGCTAAGTACAGCCGTAGCTGGATTTTCTTCAACAGCTGCTGCAAGTTTTTCATTATTAATGACATTGTCTGGTCTACCTCTTGGCAAATTTTTGAGCGAAAAATCTGCCTCGCTGTACTTTGTAAACCAGTTTCGAACAGTTCTCTCACTACACGTACCCAAACAAAAAGCACCGTTAATTTCTCTAGTCGCTGCGGATGCGTTCAGTTTTTTTTTTAAATTGAAAAGGGAAAATTGTTCTTAAATTTGTTGGTGAAAGCATTTTCTATGTAAGGAAGAAAGTCAACTCAATAACCTAATAGCGTAAATTAATTTTTACCGTTAGAAAGATTAAACTGCACTCTTTTCTTTAAAAAAAATGTATTTTCAATTTCCCTGCACAACTTCACGCCACAACTACTCACTTTACTAATGATCGGTAAGTCGGCAATTTCATACTTAACGACCATTTCTTTTTCTTCAATTGAATCGGTGAGTGGAAGAACAGTACAAGCGCCAAAAATTGAATTTTAGACTGAAATAGCCAAAATGTTCTACATATGTAAACCTACCAATCAGCAAAATAACCATACGTTAGAGAGCCGAATGTATACAAAAATGGACTACGCTTTTCGCTGATGGTATGGAAGCACAGTACAAATGCCTTTAGTTATTTCTGTTTTTCTCGAAAGCCATATTTTGTACATGTACTGTTCTTCCACTCACCAATTCAATTAAACTAATCTCTTCATATCTTAGTGAAAGAAAACAGGCTGTTTCGATAGAGTGTCTTATCTGATTTTCTTCCTTTAACTAAAGGTGTTCCCCAAGGATCGTTCTTAGGGCCTCTTTTATTTTCAGTCTATATCAATGATATAGCTTCTGTAGTATTAAACTCATCGAAACACATTTACGCTGATGACATTCAAATTATTCAAAGTTGTCCCTTAGGCCTAACTGAGAATTGCGCTAGTGATTTAAATGAAGAGCTTCAACGAATTTCAAACTGTTCGTCAAAAAGTAGCTAGTACTCAATCCAGGAAAATGTAAATGTTTAGTTATTTCTAAAACTACTCTAAATCTTTCATATTTCCCACATTTAATGCTCAAAAATTGAATTCCTTGACTCTATGAAAAATATAGGTGTAGTCTTCAATAGAACACTAACGTGAAACCACTATTTAAATTCCATAGTGGGAAAAATATATTGGCGTTCTTCGAACACTATGGACTACCCAAAGGTGTACACCAACTAAAACAAGACTGCTACTTGCCAAAGCCTTAGTTATTTCTCTGCTAATTTACGGATGCAACATTTTTTATGGGTCTGACGCTGAGAGTATAAGGAAACTACAATTTGCATTTAACACCACCATTCGATATGTTTATCGTCTCAAAAGATGTGACCACGTTTCACACCTAGCTAAAAATTGAGTAAACATGTAATTTCAAAATTGTATTTAAGAGTAGGCAACCGAGAGGGGGGAAGAGTGCGTTCTCACTAGAGCACTTGTTCCCGTTCCAGGCGGCAGCGGACCAATTCCCTAGACGGAGTCAACGCCGGTATCTATTGTTCCAGTTAGGTTGAACTTAGTGAAAACCTTGCGCGAGCTGCTTCGACGTATTCGGATCACAGGTCGGTAAGGGATTTCCAATATTGGAATAGAGATGGTGCCGGAGGAGCCTTTAATGGGCCAACGGCAGCGCTCATATTCCCGTAGTGGACTACTGGCACCGGTGTGCCCGGCCCCTCGTCCTAGTGGTATAACTGAAGGAACTGGCCTTCCACGTTGGGAGTTGTGCCGCCGGGGTAACTTCCCTACCACGTAAAAAACCCATGGTTCCGAAACAACCAAAAGCCTCGGATAAGGACGACTCAACTGATGACGACCCCAGCAAACGAAATAAGGACAACGACCTTCGGATCTGTACGTGGAATGTTCTGTGCCTTTACAGACCACGTGCAGCCGAACAATTAGCAGAGGCCCTAGACTGATATAAATCAGATATAACCGCCATCCAGGAAGTGCGATGGGATGGGCCGGGCAAAAAGAGGATGAAAAACTGTGACATCTACTACGGTAATTGCTACAGAGGAAACAGGCAACGGTTATTCGGATGCGGATTTGTTATACGCTTCCGACACGTGAGCGAGCGTATTTTGACTATCTGGATCAAGGCTAAATTCGCTAATATAAGCCAAATATGAGGTACTGCTCCCACGGAAGAAAAGGACCCTGCCACCAAAGAGTGTTTCTACGAGCTCCTCGACAAAACATACGGGCAATGTCCTAAATACGACTTTAAATTGTATTGGGCGATTTTAACGCCAAAATAGGAAAGGAGGACGTCTTTGGTAGGGCAGTCGGTAAGCATAGCCTACATGATACCACTTCTGATAACGCAAGCACATGGTTTCCTCATCTTAATATTTATAAGCAGACATGGCGGTCCAATGACCATGCAACGATCAATCAAGTTGATTATTTTACGATCGAGGCAACAGATGCCTCCAGTATTCTGCATGCCCGGAACTGTCGAGTGGCTAATATAGACTCGAATCATTACCTTGTTGTAACCAAGGTACGAATGCGGATATCCCAAACTTGGTCTCACTCACCGAACATCGCGAAACCCCTGGTTTGACGAAGAATGCCGGCGTGTGCATACAGCAAAACGAGAGGCATATAAAGCGGCGCTGCAACGGAAGACGAGAGCTCTATGAGCAAAAGAGACGGGAAGAACATCGGCTTCTCCAAAGGAAGAAGAAAGATCATGCCCATGTGCGCGATCAAGAATATCGAGAGTTTATACTCCAGGAACAATATACGGAAGGCTTACCAAAAGGTAAAAAGAACGTGTCAGAGAAGCAATACCCATACAGAAACCTGTAGAGATGAAAATGGAAACCTAGTAGTAGAATCACAGTCGGTGCTGAGAATATGGAAAAACTACTTCTGCAGACTGTATAACGGCGACGAAGACCAAAATCCCACTGCCAAGTAGAATGAACCATTAAACATAGACGATAATATTCAAAATTTCCGTTCACCTGACCAAAACGAAGTGAGGATAACAATGTCCAAGCTAAAATCGAAGAAGACTGCTGGACCTGACGGCTTACCGGCCGAACTTTTCAAGGCAGCTGTGATGAATTGGTAAAGTGCATACATCAACTCATCTCTAAGATTTGGTCAGACGAGTGTATGCCTGATGAATGGAAACTCAGCATCATTTGCCCGATCCACAAGAAAAGAGACCCCCTCAACTGCGCCAACTATAGAGACATCAGTCTCCTCAATATCGCATACAAGATCTTTTCTGCGGTACTCTGTGATCGCCTGAAAGCTTTTATCAGCAGTCTGATTGGCCCCTATAAGTATGGTTTCAGACCAGGAAAGTCTACCATTGATCAAATCTTCACACTTCGACTGATCCTGGAGAAAACCCAAGAAGTCCAAATCGATACTCACCATCTCTTTATCGATTTCAAGGTCACCTATGACACCATCTATAAAGAAGAGCTTTATAGAGCCATGTCTAGTTTTGACATCCCTGCCAAACTGGTCCGCCTGTGCGGGCTGACGATGGAGAACGCTCGCTGTTCCATCAAGGTCGGTAATGACCTTACCGAGACCTTTGATGTCAAAAAATGTTTTAGACAAGATGACGCGCTGTCACGTGACTTCTTTAATATTGTACTTGAATGGGTTGTGCGGAACTACAAGCTAACACCAGAGGCACAATCTATCAAAAGTCCGTACAACTGCTTGCATACGCCGACGACATTGACATAATTCGAAGAACTCAGTGGGCTGTCACCGATGCGTTTGCAAGCATTGAGGCGGAAGCGGCCAAAATAGGTTTAACGATAAATTAGGGCAAAACGAAGTATATGCTGTCAGCAAGAAGGGACAACCAACACCAACGAATTAGACAAAACGTCACAGTGGGCAGCTATAACTTCAAGGTAGTAAGGGACTTTGTCTACAACATCAGCGCAGAAATCAAGCGAAGAATTAATCTTGGCAATCGCTTTTTTTGGCATATAAGGCAATTCAACAGTAAAGCCCTATCTTTACAACTAAGGAGACTCTGTATAGGACCCTGGTCATCCCAGTCCTGCTTTATGGCACTGAAACATGGACTTTATTAAGAGAGGATGAAGATATCATTGGTTGCTTCGAAAGAAAAATTCTTCGTAAGATATTCGGTCCCGTTTGCGTTGACGGGTTTTGGAGGCAAAGATTCAATCACGAAATATACGAGCTGTACAGCGACATTGACCTAGTAAAAAAAAACTGCGTATTGGACGTCTGAGATGGCTAGGACATGTAGAGCGAATGTACACCAACGCTCCGGCCCGCAGAGCCTTTGAATCGAACCCGGAGGGACGACGCAGTAGAAGGCGTCCTCGCCGTAGGTGGCGTCCACAAGTCCAAAGGGACCTCGACCAACTTGAATTGCGCAACTGAAGGCAATTAGCTAAAGACTGAGCTAAATGGATAGGCTTGTAGCGTTACCTAAGTAAGTGAGATTTCTAGCAGATCTGCCTATTTACTACTTCAGAGATTTTCATGTTTAACATCTGAGAGACAGCTTTATATTGCTGCTTTACGTCTCTGGAATACACTCCCACGTAACATACGAGAAATATTGTAGATGACGCACGACGATTTAAAAACGAACTTCAAGATTTCCGTGAAAATCAGAGCAACTGGGTTTACCCAACCTTTTCCCGGCCCAAGCAATTTCAATTAATATTTAATTTTCCTATTCAAGATAAAATATAAAATTAATAGTCACATTGATATTAAATTTAACTTACTTTCATTTTACATAAATAATTTTTCAAAATGAAAGTTGAATGAATGTTGTTTACCTTTCACAGATTTTGAAGTGAATTCGTACAATAAAAATTTGTAAATAAACAAATAAAAACAAGTGACACGTGTATTCTACCAACGACTGTAGTCCCATTGGTTTTACTTGCTGAAGCAGTCTCCACAAGTACTAAGTTTCAACCACTTTTTTGCTTCGAAGACTTCAGTACCTGGAATCACTTGCTGCGGGTTACTTGCGTTACCGTTTTGTCT
The DNA here is from genome assembly GCA_945910035.1 of Brachypalpus laphriformis. Classification (NCBI taxonomy): domain Eukaryota; kingdom Metazoa; phylum Arthropoda; class Insecta; order Diptera; family Syrphidae; genus Brachypalpus; species Brachypalpus laphriformis. The sequence goes on from OX246756.1 coordinate 132,955,631, forward strand.
ATTTTTGCAAGAAAGAAATTAAAAAGGAGTCCAAACATTTGTGTTAAGATAAACTCAACGCCGCGGATTCTTACTGGATCAGGTACATAGAGCGTAACCAATTTTCTAATGAAATTTGTGTATTACATAAAGCGAAATCTATACCTGGGTCATCCAATATTGCTCAGATTTCCTCATTTTTGGACGATGAGGGTATTATGTGGTTAGGGCGCTTGTAGTCATTACCAGAGTCGATGGTCTTCAAGCATGGAGGGGTGACCACTATTCTTTCGCATCTGTGAACCCGGTTTTGGATCACTAGAGGACGACAACTTGTAAATAAGCTGATCAATAGATGCGTCGCTTGCAAAAAGTTATGGGGCAAACCAGCTTCACAACCGTTCAGTTCTCTGCTCATCGAAAGACTAACGTTGTCAAGACCATTTGATGTTTTTGGGATGGGATGACCAAAACTTACCTCACGGATAATTTTGGATTATCTCCTTCTTACTCTTATATATATGATACCTAATTGAAATTTCTAACTACACATGTGTTTGTATTATTACTTGCGTTGAATACACTGCGTTTTTTTTATGAATAAGCCGCTCTTTATGTCTCGATCAAAGCGGACTAATAAAAATCAAAATCAAAACCAATATATGTACATACGAGTACATATATTTCTCAAGTTCAAGTCTCGTTCTTTTGATCTTAAAGTTTTCAGCCGGAGATTTCGCATAAATTTTATCATAGTTATCATATCAAAAGTTATGTATGGCAAACATCTTACATATGATCTTATGCATTATACTCATTTTAAAATTAAGGTTAAAAGAGCTCCTGCGGGCAACCAGACGAAAATAAACATTTGAATTCATCGGTGCAAGAGATGAATGCCAATAAACTATAAAGGACCATTCACAAATATAATTGTCCGCCCACGTTTTATACACACTGAATTCTACTACAAAGACTACACACATGTGTGCACGTGATACAGTTGGTAGCATCGTCCTTAGTATCCTTATGCCTTGTGAATATCAAATTCACTTGATTTTGTATTTTCCGTCGTCATTCTTTGAATGCATACATCTGAATCGAAACTTCTATTTTCTTTGCACCAAAAGAGAATTTTAATTAAAATTTGCACACTACGATACTGCCCAGGATAGTCTGCGTATAGTTGTATTTATAGTCCTTGGGTGAGTCTATATTTTTTCTTTTCTCTCCAAGTAGCATGATATATTATTTATTTATCGTTTGCTTGGAACTACTTTTGAATTTATGTAAAACAAATCTGAAGAAAGACGAACTTTGACGAATTATTCATACATACGTAGTTGGAAATAATAATGACTGTCTGTCACTGACCATTGTACATGTACGAGTATATTCGTAAGTGCATTGAAAATAAAAAACAGTCGTTTCAAATATTCCGGTCTAGGAAAAAACTTATTATTTGGAAAAGAAATTATGTGCACATATATGAGTAAACATATAAATGACTTTTCAATATTCCCTTAGATTCATGTGAATGAATGTACATATACTTAAGCATCCAGAATGTTTTAAAATATTATAATATTGTTGTTAGGGTTCGTAACAATAAAATTGTCTTCTGTGTACGAGTATTTAATTTTTTTTTTATAAACAACTAACAAGTTCATGAGTCTTACTGAAACCAGGCTGTTCTTAGGCTGCACTAAAACTTTTGTTACGATGTAGTTTGGAAAAATCGACTCTGAATCTGGCTTCAGTAAATAGAATCGGTGGTTCCCAGGATCATCCCTTACTAACTTATTTACTTAGATAAGTAAGTAAAGTGAATCTCTTTAGAAAATCCAATGAATCCCTTTTTAAGGATCGTTACGTAGAATTCAACGTCAAATATAAAATCATCTGCAAGCAAAAGAAACGTGCGTACTATGAGGCTTTAATTAACCAAGTTGGCTCAGCGAGAACATCCTCAGAATTTTGGAGTACGTTAAAAGCAATAAATAATCGCACATTCTCGATTGGAAGTTCAATTTGTACGAAAACCCTTAAAGATTACTTCAACACTCTTCTTAACCCAAGAATGGATAGCCTACTACAATTTCAATTCGCAAGCCCTCTTATTTTAAACGATTTGCTTGACGTCCCGTTCACGGTCAGTGAGGTTGCATCTGTAATTAAGGAAACCAAGAACAACAAAGCACCGGGTCTTAATCGTATTCCCTATGAGCTATATAAGTTTGCCTCCACTGAATTTATAACCCATCTTACTGGAGCCTTTAACAAAATATTCCAAAGTGGTGAGGTACCCGAAAGTTTTCGTAAGGGAATAATCTTTCCACTTTATAAAAAAGGCGACCCTAATCAACCCTAAAATTATAGGGGCATTACATTCCTTAACGTTTCGATGAAAATCTTCTCTTTGGTTCTACTGAAGCGGCTGACCTCCTGGGTCGAAGAAAGAAACCTGCTTAGTGAGCTCCAAGCCGGATTTAGAAAAAAGTACTCCACCGTTGACCACATTTTCACGCTTACCAGTATCGCGCAAAGTTATCTTGATCGAGGATTAAAACTCTATGTTCTCTATGTTGACTTCAAGGCCGCATTCGATACCGTAGATAGAAGAGCGCTGTTTTACAAACTGTCTATGCTAGGATTATCATCAAAAATATGCCACGTATTACAACATCTCTACGAAAGTACGGATTCAGCTGTGTGGAACGGTGAATTGCTCTCAGATTGGTTTCCAACAGTCTCAGGTGTAAAACAAGGTTGTACTCTTAGCGCTTTAAAATTCATCCTATTCATCAATGATCTACCGACCTCTATAAAGGGAGGAGTTTCTTGGAACGGTTTACAGATAAATACCTTGATGTATGCTGACGATATAGTTTTACTCGCTGATTCTCCTAATCTACTACAGCAAATGATTCATAGGCTTGAAGTATATTGCAGGACTTGGAATCTCTCGGTGAACCTAAATAAATCAAAGGCCATGGTGTTCAGAAGAGGTTTTGGGCGCTACTCCCGCACTGAAAAATGGACATTTGAAGGTCAGCCCATCGAGATCGTCAAGGAATACAAGTACCTGGGTGTATTAATAAGATCAAACCTGAATATGCAACATCACCTCAACGACAGACTAATTTCTGCGAAAATAGCCCTTAACTCGACATGGAGCTCCTGTATAAACAACAAACTCCTGAATTCCTCCGTAAAATATACATTGTTTACAGCCACAGCAAGTTCGGTTATATTTTATGCCGCCCAAGTCTGGGGAGTTAAGGAATACGAGATAGTGGAAAAACTGTTAAGATACTATTTGAAAAGAGTATTCAGGCTGCCGTTCAACGCCCCGAACTACATGCTTTATCTGGAATCGGGTTTGTCACCGCTGTTTTTGAAAACACTAAGAATTCATTTCGACTACATCCTTAGGGTCATGGCGTTGCCTGATAATCGAATCCCAAAACAAATTGCTCTTCGAGCAATGGCTTCCAATACACTTTTTTTCGGAGAATGGAACAGAATTGCGCAGAAGTACAATGTGAACCTCGTCCTTCAATCATATAACTCTGGCGAGTGGAAAATCATCCTCTATAATTTCCTACAGGACATTGACTGTAAGATCAGGAACGAGTTTGAAATGCAAGCCAAATCATCAATCCATAGGAGCTACTACAAGCAGCTAGAATATAACCTGTGCGATTCAAACTATTTCAATGACAACCATGAAATAGACTTTATCTCTATTATATTTAAAGCTAGAGGAGAGCTGGTAAAGCTAAACTACCTCCCACACCGACCCGACCTTCCCATCTTATGCTCTCTATGCAACCTACCAGTCAAAGAAGACATCCTTCATTTCATTGCCGTATGTCCTATCCTGAAAGAAACGAGAAAAGCCTTTTTCAACGCAAATGAGTTGCAACCGCACACGCTGATCGACATACTCAATGGGCGCTATGGCTGGAAAAACCTTTTCCTGTACTGCAAAAAAGCAACTGCTTGTAGAAGTCAAATTATTGATGAATCCTTCTGATTTGTATCCTTGTTAATCTCTTTTTATTTGAATTTTCTTTAAATAACTCTTTCACTCTACGTAGTCTTCATTTCTCTATATATTATTATTATTTATATAACTTTTTTTTTTCTTTTTTTTTACGATTAAATTGAATAAATTTCTACAATTAAATGAATTATTAAATTTGCCACTCAGGCTAACGGCGCTGCCATGTCCTGAAACAGATTTTATCACCAGCCTTCATAATACTTTTACCTTGTAATCCTTGAATTATGTTTAATAAAATCTAATCTATCTATCTATCTATCTACTTAGATGGCACTACAGTTCGGAGTGAACATGGGCCTCAGCAAACAAGCCTCTCCGTTTTGTTCGGTCTATAGAGGTACTCCAAGTTGGTCGAGGTCGCTTTGAACTTTTGTGCGTCCACTACGGCGAGGATGCCCTCTACTACGTCGTCCCTTTGGGTTAGATTCGAAGACTCTGCGGGCTGGAGCGTTGGTGTCCAGTCAGTCTACGTGTCCTAGCCATCTCTAACACTCAATACGCAGTTTTTTGATTAGGTCAATGTCGTTGTACAGCTCGTATAATTCGACATTAAATCTTCTCTTCCAAAACTGGTCGACGGAAACCAGAACGAACATTTTTTTCTCTAGAAGGGACCAAGTATATTTTCATCCTATTTCAATAAAGTCCATGTTTCAGAGCCGTAAAGCAGGACTGGAATGATCAGGGTCTTATATAGAGTATCCTTAGATCTCTCTCTCCTTGTTTTGAGAATCTTTCTCTTGACAGTGATAATCTCGGCTGTTTGTCAGACGTTCGCGAGAGCTGGGACCGTGAAAAAGCCGTGAATTGCCTTATTAGCAAACGCTATTTTTTAGCAGAAAAAATAGCGATTGGCAAGAGTTATTCTTCGCTTGATTTCTGCGCTGGTGTCGTTTTCAGAATTTATAGCCAAGCCAAGGTAGACAAAGTCCCTTACTGCCTCAAAGTTGTAGCTGTTGGAGACTTCAACAGTATTATATGTTTTGATATAATTTTTTTCTTTAATTGTCCATCTAAATTTTTTTTTTTATACTCGTATAAGTTTTTTTGTTCCTAGGTTCTTGCTGCAAAAGGCCAGAGATCAATTTGTCAAATAACGTCTGCTGAACGTGGAATTTTGGTGACGATTGTAGGCATAGTGAGCGCCATTAGAAATCATCTTTCGCCCGTTCACGTTTTTCCACGACAGCGATACACAGAAAGGTTTTTGAATGGATGCTTACCAGGCTCACTGGGCTTAGTAAGTAAGAGCTTTTGAATGATTTCAGAGCTATTCGTCGATGTCCACCATACAAACTGCTCTAAGGATCAAACCATTCTGTTGGTACTAGATAATCACTGTAGCAGAGGTAATGGTATTATATTGCTTTCTTTTGCACCTTATACCTCACACTGTCTTCATCCGCTTGACGTTGCAGTATTTGGCCCTTTCAAGAAATTCTGCCGAGCAGCTTTCAATGATTTCTTATGCGCCAATAAAGGAGAACAAATAACTATTTATTGTGTGGCCAAACTCACTAATCTGCCGTTCCAGAAGTCATTTTCATCGCAAAATATATGAGCCGGGTTTAGGAAAACTGGAATATATCCCCTTGATTTGCAGGTACTTCAAGAAGAAGAATTTGCATTGGATCAGGTCAATGAAAACGTTACCGCATTAGACCCTTTGTCACCAGAACAAACGCCGCTGACAAGCATTCAAGCAAATATAACGCCTGCAATGATTTGCCCAATTCATCGCTTACATGCTGCCAAGGCAACAGCAAGGAGCGGATCTTCTCGGATCTTAATAAACTCAACGGAAAAGCGCAGAGCAGAGGACAATGATGCCAGAAAGAGGTTTAACCAAACCGAAACAACTTACTTACTTAGATCCTTTAACCCCTCGGGGGGCATAGGGCGTCAACAACGCCTGCGCGCCATCTTCTTCGAAGTTCTGCAACGCGTTTGAGCTGCCTCCATTTCATTCCTAAAGAGTTCGATTCCTCCTCAACTGTTCTGCGCCACGTTTGCCTAGGGCGTCCCGCTATTCTGCCTGCCTGGGTGAGCGGATTCCACTGCATGGCGTATTTCGCAATGGAGTTGTCTTCGCGCCGTAGGGTGTGTCCAATCCATTGCCACTTTCTTCTTCGTTTAGTAATGCTTATAGGTTCTTGGCCCGTTCTCAGATAAAGTTGTTCGTTAGAGATGCGGTTCGGCCAAAAAATCCTCAAGATGATTCTTAAGCATTTGTTTACAAAGACTTGCAGCTTTCGTGTGTTAATGGTGTCCGCCTTCCAGGTACTGCATAAAGCAGCACTGATTCTACGTTGGAGCGGAACAGTCGCAGCTGATAACATTGCTTCTCCAGATTTTAGATAGCATTCCGAACGCAGCTTTAGCCTTCCCGATTCTGCTGCACACATCCAGTTCAGTGCCAACCCTATTAGCCGAGACCACACTTCCTAAATAAAGAAAGTTATCAACTTTCTCGACTTCCTGTCCGGCAATGTAAAGTTGAGCGCGGTTGTTAGAAGAAGTACTCAGGGCTTTTGTTTTGGCTGTGTTTATTTTTAGCCCCACTTTGTTTGCCTCAGCTTCTAGATTTTGGGCCATCAGATGAAGATCCATTATCCGATGTGAAAGTAGACAAACATCGTCAGCGTAATCTAGGTGTTTAAGGTAAGATGTCATAGTCCAACGAATTCCATAGTTGCCTTCCGTCAATGCTGCACGGAGTACATGGCTGATAACCACCAAAAACAATAGTGGGGACAGTATGCACCCTTGACATACTCAACTTTGGACTTCAAAATCGTCCGACACCTAACCATTGTGCACGACGTGACACTTATACTATACGTTTTTCTGAAATGCCTCTCCTGCGCAGGGCCAACCAGATAGCATCTCGATTCAATCTGTCGAAAGCTTTCTCGAAGTCCATAAACATTAAATGTAGCGGAGACCTATACTCAACGCATTGCTCGATAATGATCCGTAAGGTGTTTATGTGGTCGATGCAGGAGAATCCAGCGCGAAAGCCTGCCTGTTCGACATCGAGAGTTGAATCTAAATGTTCTTTAATTCGTTCTAGAATTATTCTAGCTATTATTTTAGCCACGGCTGGAAAAACGCATATATCTCTCCAGTTACCGCAATCCATCAAGTTTCATGATCATGATAATGATCATCCCCCTTTTCCACTCCTGTGGAAATTGTTCGCTATCCCAAGCTCTCCGTATTAGGGGATGCAGCAAATCAGCCGATGTATTTGGAGCCGCTTGAAATAGCTCGGCAGGGATGCCATCAATACCCACCGCCTTGTTCTTCTTGAGGGACTTGATTGCTGTTATTATCTCGGTTTTACTGTGAGGTGCGGTGCGAATTCGGGAATTTGTTGCTTCGAACTGCTCATTCGAATTCGAGATTATACCGCCATCGTCTAAGTGATTTAGCACTGTAGCAAAATGTTCTCTCCATCTAGTGAGCTGATCCTCATCCGAAATCAGAAGGTTACCGTCTAGACTCTTCACTGGATGTTGTTTGGAGTTTCGACCACCGATGAGCTCCTTGGTGATGCTATAAACAGTCCTACTGTCGCACCTACTCGCTGCTTCTTCAGCCCTTGAGGCCAGTGAGTTGACATATTGACGTTTGTCACGTCTCACACTACGCTGCAATTCTTTCTTCTTCGCACGGTATTGGGTTTCAAGCTCGGTTCTCTCTACTGCTGAGGCCGCTGCAATCTGAGCCTTGATTGCTGTACGCTCAGCGATCCATCTCCAGGTGTCTGTAGAAAGCCATGTGCGGTGGTGTTTCTGCTTTTTACCGACATACGTGCGTGCCCCAGTCGCAAAAGCATTTTTCACAGCACTCCAGTGGTCATCCATGTTCTCTATGCTGCTGATTGCTTCTGCTTCTAAGGCAAGATGGTCCCTGAACTGTTGGCGCACTTGAAGAACCTTGAGCCTGTCGATATTAAACCTGGTGATGTTAAGTAGGTTTGAGCGGTTGCTGTTGACGGATGCAATACGAAGGCGTAAATGAGCTACCATAAGATGGTGATCTCGTTCTAGTCCGACGTCAGCTCCACGTCTGTTTCGGACGTCCAGGAAACAATTTCTAAAGCGGCGACTGATCGCAATGTGGTCGATCTGGTTGGATGTTCGTTGCCTATCAGTAGAGACCCAACTGATTTTGTGGCAGGTGTTATGCTTAAACAGCGTACCTCCGATGACTAGGCGGTTGGTATTGCAGAAGTCCACAAACCGCTCACCGTTATCATTACGGTCTCCCACGCTCTTTCTTCGAAGAGCTAATACTTCAACTTGCGTGTTTTTAAAACCCCTAATTGAAGACATTTCTGTAGCACTGAAAAGTTAAATAGAATTGAAATTACCTAATACTACGAACCCGGTATCTAAATCTCGATACCGGACAAAATTTTTTGTTTTAACAGCAAATTGAATAATTACTACGTTAAATAATTTTGTGCTTGTACAATCTTTTATTTATTTATATTTTATTTTTATGAATTCTAATTTTTTTCTCCGTGATTCAAATTTTGTTACTGTTATGAATTATTTTGTTGCATTTTTTTATAAGTTTTGTTTTTGGAAATTAAAAAAATATACCATATACCTATTTAAATGACGTTGATTCTTGTTTTTGGATCCAGAAAGCTTTTATGCCGAAAACACCTCGGTAATTGACGAATGCGCCCGTAACGGGGCACATCCGGTGAATCGATTTTTCTTCAATTAAAAGAAAAACTAAGTGCTACGGAAAAAATGTGTAATTTATTTCAAATATAAACGAACAACGTTTCATGCAGCGTTTCAAGTTTCTTAATGTGTTGACTAATTTCGGTAATACCAAGCTTTGCATTTTATGTGCCGAATGTGCCCCAGTTTACCATACATTAATGAAATTTAATTGCCAACTGCATACATATATACAATACTGAAAATGTGCAAACCAGTGGGAACCCCCACGCAAACCTGAATACAACACATAACCCGTCAAGAAGGTATGACAGAAAAGGAAACCAAAGAAGAAAACACATATGATCACGTTCGACCAAGCACAAATACTCACACATACACTATTGCAACGATACCCACACCCACTGTTGCATGACTGCTGTCAGTGGTCTTCGCTGAAGGAAAATTGTGGGCGATGATCTGAATATTTTTTTTTTTAGCATAGCTCAGCTTCAGGACAACGCAGGAGGATTTTTTATATCCTAAATGAATCAGGGCAAAATTTACTAAATCCATTTATTTTTTTGTTTTTCAATCCGATAAGCCATTATTGTGTTAGGGCTAAGTAACTATCTTTTTGTGACGTAAAATTCAACTCCTTTTCTAACTTTTCGCATATCTCCTGGATGAGTAGGCCGATTGCAATAAAAAAAAAGTTCAATCTTCTCCTTGTTAATGTAATTGCCCGATGTTTTCCTGAAAAATCTATATGGATTGGGTTAGAATTCTTAACGTGGCGCGCGTTCAAATAAACAGACGCACAGACAAAATGTATAATTTTATTATATGTACTGATGATTACACATAATTTATAACACAGAAAAATAGTGGGGATCGACCCTATAAAGGTCATATATCTGTGGCCACAATGTAAAACCGCCTAAGTCGAGCTAGGACAAAATTGAATTAAGGATGCCCGAACTATGCTCTACTATTCGAAGTTTATGCTACCAAATTTTTAGCTTATTACCTACTATCCTTACCGAGTTATAGGCAAAGGAACAAGACTAAAATTCTAAATTCCCGTACGTTTTCGGGAAAAACGAAAACTTTAAACTTGTTTTCTGAGAATCTGTGAAAATCGACTTAGGCGGTTTTACCTTGTGGCCACAGATATGCCGATTGAGCCATGTCAGTCTGTGCCCCCTCTTTTTAGGTCTTCAAGATCAGAATTTGCATATGGGCTTCTGAGAGTCCGAAGCAGGTTTTGGGTGTCCGGACTTTCCGAAGAGCCAACGTTTACCAAAAGGTAAAAAGAACATGTCAGGGTTTCAAACCCATAACAGAAGCCTGCAGAGACGAAAATGACAATATAGGAGTAGAATCGCAATCGGTGCTGAGAATATGGTAGGAACACTTCTGTATACTGTTAAACGGCGATGATAACCAATATTACGCTGTTAGGCAGAATGAACCATTCAATAGTGACGATAATAGTCAAGATTCCCGTCAACCCGATCAGAATGAAGTGAGGACAGCGATATCTAAACTTAAATCCAACAAAGCTGCTGGAGCCGACGGCCTTGCCGCTGAACTTTTCAAGGCGGGAGGAGATGTATTGGTAAGCAGCATGCACCAGCTCATCCTTAAAATCTGGTCGGACGAAAGTATGCTTGATGACTGGAACCTCAGCATCATTTGCCCGATCCTGAAGAAAGGAGACCCTCTGAAGTGCGCCAACTACAGAGGTATAAGTCTCCTCAACATCGCATATAAGATCCTTTCTGCCGTATTATGTCAACGACTAAAACTGATCGTCAACAACCTAATAGGTCCTTATCTGTGTGGTTTCAGGTCGGAAAAGTTCATCATTGACCAAATATACACACTACGGCAGATCCTGGAAAAAATCCATGAACATAAAATCGATACGCACCACCTCTTCATCGATTTCAAAGTTGCCTATGAAAGCGTGTACAGAGACGAGTTATACAGAGCCATGTCTTGACATTCCTGTCAAGCTCGTCCGTTTGTGCAGAATGACGATGCAGAACTCTCGCTGCTTCGTCAAGGTCGGTAAGAACATCACCGAACCGTTCGATGCCAGGAAATATCTTAGACAATGTGACGCGCTATCATGCGAACTCTTTAACATGGTACTTGAGAGAATTGTACGAAACTTACAAGAAAACACCGGAGGTACAATCTTTTACAAGTCTGTACAACTACTCGCTTATGCCGATGACATTGACATAATCGGAAGAACTCAGCGGGCATTGGCGAGTATTGAGATCGAGGCAGCAAAGATAGGTTTAGCGGTCAATGAAAGCAAAACAAAATATATGCTGTCTACAAAAAAGGACACCCAACATCGGCGTCTTGGACAGAACGCCACAATAGACAGATATTATTTTGAGGTAGTAAAAGATTTTGTCTACCTAGGCTTTATGGTGAGCTCCGCAAATGACATCAGTATGGAGATCACACGAAGAATTACTCTTGCTAATCGTTGTTTCTATGGGCTAAGAAGGCAATTGAGTAGCAAAGCCCCGTCTCGAACTACTAAGGTAACCCTTTATAAGACACTAATCATCCCAGTCCTGCTGTATGGCGCAGAGGCATGGGCTTTGACAAAACCGGATGAGGATGCCCTTGGTTATTTCGAGAGAAAAGTTCGTCGAGCGATCTTTGGTCCCGTCGGCATAGCCGGGGAGTGGAGGAGAAGGTACAATGCCGAACTATACGGCCTGTACAAGGACATCGACTTAGCCAGAAGAGTTCACATACAGCGACTAAGATGGCTGCGTCATGTAGAGCGGATGGAGCCCAACGTCCCCGCCAAAAAAGTCTTCGATTCCACCCCGGATGGACGACGCAGTAGAGGACGACCTCGCGGTAGGTGGCGCAAACAAGTGGATTGGGACCTCAACCAACTTGGCGTGCGCAACTGGAGGCAGCTGGCTCGTAACCGTGCTGGCTGGAGAGGTTCGTTGGTTGAGGCCCAGGTCCACCCCGGACTGTAGCGCCACCTAAGTAAGTAAGTAAGTTTTAAAAAAATTCCTGAATAGATATTTTTCGTTTCGCATTTCGCCCATTTGATTAGGACCTGGTTAAATCATAAGAGAAGGGTACATATAATGGATTCCAGTATAAACTGCATACAATAATACATATATACATACATAAAAGCAAAACGAAGAGAATAGTTTTTTTTTTTTTCTGTCCAGGTAGATAGATGGACAGATATTGCATTGAATTTACTAGTGTTCCGGTTTTCCTTTTCAAGTGTGAAACACAAAAAAAATCGCTAGATATGAGTAGCTAAGAATAAGTTATTAAAACTATCATTTCATCCTATGTCCGCTTTCTCCTCAATGTTCCATTACAAACTTCATTTAAAGAAATAATATGGATACAAATTACAGAAAATTTAATTTCATCGTCTAACGAAGGGTATCTACCTTGAAGATAGAGCACATTCAATTCAATAAAAACCACCCCTCACAAGTGCTGTAACATGGTATCTAATACTGAGGAATTAACATTTTAAACAGAAAACTCATCAAATGATTTCCACTTAAAAAACGAAACGTGTGAGATCGAACATCAAAAACGTAAATTTAGGGTTGTAAGGACTTAACTCAAATCCTTATGCAAATGCATGCATATGTAGATATTCACAAACCCATTTCACTTTACTAATCAAGGACTTATCACACAGAATTATAAAAAACCATTATAACGATGACATTTAGATGAAGTACTTAAATTGATAATTAACCCGCGAGTATTAAAATATGAAACTGCTTCCTATTATTACAGAAGATGGGAGAAATCAGTGTGATCGTCTAAAAAATTATATGTAGCCTGTCTTAAAATAATATACCTCATCTTTTAATTTTTTTTCCTCTCCTCGATCCCTACCTTGTCGCGGTGGAGAGGCTTAATCAATTTCCTATGAACCGAAGGTCGAGCCGAGGAGAATAACTAAATCTAGTCTGCGTCCAGCTAGATGTTTTCCCACATATCGGTTCGACTAAAAGGGAGGTTTTAGAGACCAAAAGGTGATCACCCAAGGCAAGGTACGACGCGCCGAGGCTTGCATGGCTGGGTGGAAGCTCAGTCGCGAGCGCAAACTCTGAATACCTGGGGACCTTCAGTTTTATTTTAATTCCTCTTACCTGCATACAGTGCAGGCGAACATCTTCTTCCCCCTTACTCGTGGGATCCAAATGTTAAATAATTCAAATAATAAAAAACCAAAAGCGAAGAGTGTAATTCGATCGGGCACTCCTAGCTCTATAAAAACCGATCAAGGTGTAGGAGTGGAGGAAGAAGCAATTCTTCTCCGTACGTCGGATGAGGAAAGCGTTGGTGCAATTGACGTTAATCTGGAAAATCTTTTTCTGGAATCAAGCGGCACTTGCTCCATTGCCAGTTCATCCTTCTCCAATGGTCAACATTCTCCAAGCGCTCAAAAAATTACAAGTTGACAGTCCGGAGATTAGGGACAAAGAAATGGGAGGAATTAACGGAATGCGAGCGGAAGAGGCTCCATAACGCACGTGCCTTCCTGCAGGAACATTCCTTGGCGGAGTGTAAGCCTATTGCTAGCCCTCCAAAAGGAACAGTGACGGCGGAAGTCACGAGCGAGGAAGGGTTGATGGGACCACCTAAGTCTGCGACAAGCGGGAGGGATACGTCAAACCCTCAGCAACCTGGCGATTGCAGTCCTGCTGAGCCTAGGATTGAGTCCTCTGCCTGTAGCTTTGCGACGGTAGTTAGCTTAGGTAGCTATGGTTTGGGACTAGCCCGACCACCCAAAATAGGGAAGACCAGCGACGTAAGCATCTACCCAAGACAGACGACGGTGCGCAACCGTATACGCAACGCTATCCGGTTAATACGGCGGCTTAAAAAGCGTGATCCGGAGTCCTACACGGACAAGGAAAGAGAAAGATAGAGCCACCAACACGCTTAAGCTGAGAGGATCCACCCGACAAGACAGGACGGGCCGTAAGGTAAGAAGCCTCTTGCTCCCCGCCTCAGCCGCGAGGAGACTTCGGCCAGCTACCGACTCAGACTCAACCCCTGAGCCGGTTGCTGACTGTTCCAATAAGGCGACTACGTCACGGAACTCGACCGCAACAGGAACGGGTGTAGGACTGACCGCAGCGAGGAGGGAACGCCTCTTGCCATCCACCTCAGCCGGGGACAGACCTAAACCGCTTTCAGTCGATCCAAGCAAAGACGCACAGTCCAAACCTCGGTTGACTGCGAGGCGTTCTGTTGCTGACTCAGGCAACAATCGACGTAGCATAGGGCAGACTAGGGGAACAGGCAGGAGACTGTTCGAGTCGAGGAGGGAAAGCCTCTTGCCATCCACCTCAGTCTCGGACAGACTCAAGCCCCCGCCAACCGTTTCGGATGGGGCAACAAGGCTCACGGCCGAGCCGATTGCGGGGTGTTCCAAGAGTGGTAGGCACGACGACACGACATCGCCGCCAACACGAAGAATAAGCAAAAAAGCCAAGATGGCATCTCGAAAAGAAAAAGCTAATCTTCAGGTGGCGATCGTCGATTTCAATAACCCTGACCGCAAGCTATCCGGAGACCAATGGAGGCTGGTGGAACTGCGTATAATCGACGGAGTAAATGACGCCATAGTCAAGAATCAGGGAACTATCCCTTTCTTTGAGCAGCTCACCACCTTCAAAGGCTCCAAGGTTATGTCGTGTGACAACGAGACAACACTTAATTGGATTAAGAATTTTGTAACCAGCACGCAGACTCCTTGGGCGAATGCCGACTCGTGGAAAAAACAGATCTGCTGGAATTCACTAGGCCTAAAGGGCGCATTCTCATTCCCGGCCCACACATTCCTAGAGAACGGCTGGAAAGAAACCTCCAACACCTCAACCCCGAGCTCTATACCGAAAATTGGGAGGTGTTAGAAGTGGGTACCCATACAGAAGACGGAACTGAGATAGTGGTGTTGCTCAACCACAAGTCCATGCCCATGCTAAGGAGATATAACTATAAGGTTCGCATTGGAATTACCCGATGCAAGGTCAGACTTTTAGTTGGGATGGACGAAAAGAAAAGTAGGAAGGCGGGTGATAAGGAAAATCAATGATGAAGATTGCTCAAATAAACCTTCACCATAGCATAGCAGCTAGCGCCAACCTCATCTATCTCATGGGAGATAGAAACATAGACACTGCCCTAATTCAAGAGCCATGGATCTCCCGTGGCAAAATAAGTGGGCTAAGGCATAAAGACCTTACTACATACAGCATCGAACCGCTATACGCGGAATGTAAGACCAGAACGTGCATCGTAGCTAGGAAACAAATTAACCTTTTTCTTTTATCTAGCTACAGTAATGAGGACCAAACAGTGGTAAGGCTTGAGCGGAGGGGGCTGATTCTATAAGCCGTCTACATGCCTTTTGATGCCAAGGAGGGACCGCCATCCACACTGACCCGCTCTCTTGTGCAAAAGGCGGAACAGGAAAGATGGGACTTGTTGCTGGGGTGTGATGCCAACTCTCATCACTCTCAATGGGGTAGCAGCAACACAAACTTACGCGGTGAGTCTTTGTTTGAGTTTATAATTGAAAATAACCTTATTGTAGCGAATAGAGGTAACGAACCTACTTTTGTAGTAAAGAACAGGCAAGAAGTTATAGATGTAACTTTAGCCAGTAACTCGAGCACCCTAACTATTGACAAGTGGAACGTGATAGGGGAAGAATCCTACTCCTACCACAAATCGATCGAATTCCTCCTGGGTAACAACTATGACTCGCCCAAACCTTACAGGAACTCCAGGAAAACCAACTGGGATCTCTTTAACAACGAGGTGAGGAAAGGTAGAAGATCCCTGCAGGATAGCAACTGGCTCGGACCTGCCGACATTGACCGCAAGGCAGAGGATATTACATCCATTTTTAAGGAAGCCTATGTCAAAGCATGTCCAGAAACCAAACGAAAAGATAAAAAATCACCACCTTGGTGGGCATCTGAACTAGCTAGAATTAGGAGAGTAACTAGACACCTTCTAAATGTGGCCAAAAGAACTATGCTAGAAGCGGACTGGGAACAGTATAAGTCCAGTCAGAGAAATTTCAAAAACGAGACACAGAAGGCCAAACGCCACTCTTGGCAGCACTTCTGTAATGAAATCAAGGGTACGACAGAATCTGCGAGACTGAGAAAAATTCTATCCAGGGAATCAAAAACTCTTGGATCTCTCAAGGAATCCGACGGAAGGTGGACTGAATCCTGTGCAGAATCGCTTAGCTCCCTGCTAAAAGCGCACTTTCCGGGTTGTACGACCCATCCAGATAATAACATCGTAACTAACAGTAGTTTTGTAACGGAAACTCCGACGGATTTTATCACAGAGGAAAGAATTGAGTGGGCAATTGGATCATTCTCTCCCTTTAAATCCCCAGGACCCGGCGGGATTATCCCGATCATGCTACAGAAAACAATAACCACAATCATCCCGGTACTTAAAGAACTGTACCTCAACAGCCTCATGTGGGGGTATATACCTAGATCATGGAAAGAGGTCAAAGTGGTCTTCATACCCAAGGCCGGTAAAGCAAGCTACACTACTGCGAAGGACTTTAGGCCAATTAGCCTTACCTCCTTTGTCCTAAAGACCTTTGAAAGACTAGCTGACATATACATCCGTAGTAAACTACGCCCAGGTGACATATCCCCAGCGCAGCACGCTTATACGAAAGGAAAAAGCGTAGAGACAGCGCTGCACTGTGTAGTCGGCTCAATAGAAAAATCGCTGAAAAATAAAGAATATACACATACAGACTACTTAACGCCTTACCTCGACTTCATAAGACCATTTTCTAGCACCTATCAGACCAGGGAAGACAGAATGAAATGACAGAACGCCTAACGGGTGATCCTTAGCTGTTTACACCGATGGATCCAAAATGGAAATAGGTGTAGGCGCAGGCATCTTCTCTGAAAAGCTTGGCCTCTCCATATCAGCTGGGCTTCCGAACTACAGCAGTGTTTTCCAGGCGGAGGTCCTAGCAGTTACAATAGCAGCTCGTGAGACTGCGATGAAGGCAATACCACGAGAGGATATCACCTTTTTCATCGACAGCCAGGCAACGATAAAAGCAATATCTGCTATAGAAATAAAATCGAAGCTTGTGAAGTATTGTAGAGAAGAGCTCAAGGTTCTTGGAACACAGCACGAGGTAAAGCTCTGCTGGGTCCCTGGTCATGAAGGCATACCAGAGAATGAGAAAGCCGATGAACTGGCTAGA
The DNA here is from genome assembly GCA_945910035.1 of Brachypalpus laphriformis. NCBI lineage: Eukaryota > Metazoa > Arthropoda > Insecta > Diptera > Syrphidae > Brachypalpus > Brachypalpus laphriformis. The sequence continues at coordinate 132,972,666 of OX246756.1, forward strand.
GGAGGCTCAGCACTAAGCTCGGACCAATCCGACCCCTCGGTGTACATCCCGCCTTGCGCCCTTAAGCTCGAAGCAGGAAACATAGCCATAACGGAGGCTAACAATAGGTGGACCTCTTTAGATACTTGTGTCACCACGAGGAAGCTGTGGCCCGCATTTGACAGAGTAAGAACCAATAGACTCATACAGAGGCATAGAAAATCGCTCCCTACTCTAATAGGAGTCATTACGGGGTATAATACCATGCGGTACCACATGAAAAAACTACGTGTGACTAACGAAGACCTTTGTAGAGGCTGCGGGGACGAGGAGGCTCAGGAGGACACCGCCCACTTTCTCTGTCATTGCCCAGGCCTCTATCATTTGAGAAATAAGATCCTTGGACAACACTTCTTTGAGGATCTAGAAGAGTTGTCCAACAGACCAATAAATGACATCGCAAACTTCATCAAATCCTCTGGATGGTTTGTATCTAGGGCACAGTGAGTACTTAGTTCTTTCTTTAGGATATTTATTATTTATATTTATTTATATATATTTTCGTATTTTTCCACGAGGAAGGGATTTCCTTTTCTATCTCCATTCCCCCCATGGGTATCACAATATCTATACTGACCTGAGTGTGGTGTGGAGGTTTTCTATCCCCCTACACCTGCCCACTTACCTAACCTAACCTAGCCTATCTTTTAATTTAAGGTCAGAAAAAACATTGTTAAATCTACTTTATACAAACGTATATGCTAATTAGAAAAAAATGTTTCTAAAATTACTAAAAAAAATCTTTTCTGCAAAGCTTCTTCTTTCATCCTGGAACTCACTTACCGGAGACTATGGGGAAGATATCGTGAGTTTTACTATAGTTATTCATATTTCTCATCTACGAGCAAACAAATTAATATGTATATAAATATAAATATATCTCTGACCATCGCAATAACGAGTGGAATGGGAAATTAACTGTACGGATTCAGATAAAGCAAATGCATTTGCATGCACCTTTACTAAGAATCACGCTCTTTCATCAAATTTAAAACATGTGAATACAAATGTTGTTTTTAATAGCGCCATCCAAATTTGTTGGAAAATAATATCAAACAACCATCTTCAAAAGCCTATATCAGTGTAGATGACACAGAACTTATAGTCAAAGAATTAGGAAGACGCAAATCTGGAGGTCTTGACTTAATAAAAAAAAAATCTACACTAAGCAAATGCTCGAATCTGGGTATAGATTTATAAACTTTATAATAAATGCTTGGATAAAAATGGAATACTTTCCTGATATATGCAAAATTGCTAAGGTTGTTCTAGGCCAATTACTTTACTAAGCAGCCTCAGTAAAATCTGTGAAAAGGTCCCAAAAAAAAAATTTGGAAAAATATTTCCAATAACGACCTATAACCTAAGGAACAGTTTGGTTTTAGACGCTTCCACAGTACGTCCCATCAAGGTTAGGATTTGTAAACATATTACTCTTTTATTTCGCTTCTACAACAGGGGCAATTGTCAGGGCCTTCAATTTTAAAGTACATTCAGGTCACAGTTTGGGATGTCTGCATGGCGCAAAAAGAAAGTTTGGGGTCGAATCTTGGTAAGCAATCCATACATTTTGAGCCTCATTTCTTCTGGTGAATTTTCTTCAAATTCGTCTAAGGTGAGGTCAACCTCGTCAGGATTTTCCTACAAAATTTCGTTTATAGGCTCCATACCCACACAAAAGCCTTGGTTTCGAAAAGTGATCCTGTTAAAAAAAAAAAAAAAAAACTGCGAATAATTTGTCAACTTCCAATAACCCACTGGCCAACATTTTAGCACGTCTGTGTCTATCACTGGTTCCCACACTTCGACAAGCAATTTAAGTTTTCGCCATTTGGACATTTAAAGAGCTCTTCATCCCGAATAGCGTTCACGAACTTGAAAAAATTTCAATGCTCTTAATGTTAAGCGCTAGTTGCCTCAATGGATAGTGGTGGTGGTGTTGCATTTTCCAATACAAAGAATTCAGTCCTCCCAAATAAATTAGCTAAATCCATTTTCAAAAGTGATTCAGTCCGAGGTGGAAAAGTTTTGAAAATGTTGGCATAACACCAAAACAGTTGTTCTATATGGTCATGTTTTTCTCTCTTCCTGGACTCTTTTGTTTGAAGGTAGTCCAAGACCACAGCCACGATTTATTTCACTGTCTTTTTTTAGCTTATTTTGTTTGAGTTGGTGGCATTTCTAAATTTGAAGTTTCCACCTCATGATTGCCTCCGTCACGATATGTTTGGGTAGTTTCTTTGACATCTGACGTTGTTGGCCGAAGTGGAAGTGTATCGCGAAGAAACTTCAAGTGACTAGCGCATGGCTAATTCCTATATTTCTTTGCCAAACCAATTCCTGACAGGAGATAAAAGCTGAAGTGGTTGCAAATCTTATTTTGTTGTTGTACTCCGTGCTTAATCTTACTTCACTGAGAAGCGACGTCTCACAAAAACACACTTTTGGTTTGATACCTGTCGGCGCATCATAAAAAGTTTCGCACACACAATAGCACATGTTCGAAAAGAAAATTGGATGAGACGTTCAGCAGATATCGTGTAAAAAGGGTAGGTTAGTTTTATAATTTATTATTTTACTTCTTCTTAACGTTTTCCGTATGAGACAAGCACGCATTTGTGTGTAGTGCATGGAAAATGAAATTTTGACTCGTGAATAGAAGCCAGACAAATTATCATTAGCAATTCATAAATAATAGCAGTTTATTTATAAGTTATTAACAGGTTGCGAATGCGAATTTTCATTAGCAGTGAATGATTAGCAGGTTAAGATTTTTTGCTCATCTCTAGCACCTATACCACTTGAAGTCTTAAATTTTGTTGAAACATCTTTGCAGTCGGGATGCCGTGTATCATATAGAAACTCATTTGGGCGCACCAAATCAATTAATTTCTCCACCTCATCAGTCATTATTGCTACTTGTCCGTCGCGATCTTTGTAAAAAAAAACTACAACCTGATATCTGCCCGCTGGATTCTCGACTGGTCCACTTTAGGCTTTAATTACCCGCATTCTATTTGAACAAAATGATTAAATTCTACGCAGTATAGCGACCGCGGCGGGCAGAATCACTTGCCGCCGCAGCTGGCCCGCGTTTGGCGGAGCCTTTAAGCTTCAATAGCAGATGTATTGCGTACTTCTTTGAAAACGTTAATATTTTCAGGGCCGACCTGTTTAAAAGTAAATAATTATAGAAATATGTCTTAAGCCTGTGCATTTAACAAATTCAGAAAATTTTGCATTTTTGTCAAATGTATTACATTTATCGTCTTCTTCCTATATCAGCGAGGTTATGATCTGAAAGCAAGGGATTATAACTCTCCCACTTCACTGCATTTCTACTGTTCCGCCTTCGGGGTGTCTATGCATTATATTTATCTATTTTGTTTAATTCCACAAAAATTATTTTAATAATTTGTTTTGGAAGCAGTGGTAGTACCAAAACTTGTGGTATATAAGTGATGCATCGTTAGAATTTCCAATGTGTGTATATATCGCCTAATAAGTTGGCAGTAATGAAACCAGACACCTACTATTTTCGCATCTGGATATAAGCATGTATGCTCTTTAAAACTGCATGGACGGACGCAAGGGTGGTTCTTATATGGACCAAATAATTTAATTTTCGGTATTCGTTTACAGCACCTCTTAATGCTAGCGGTTAGTGTGTCGGATTACATCGCTTGAAGTTCAATGTTCGAATCCCAGAAAACACCAAAACTTTTTTAATGGTCCCACCTCTCGCGAACGTTTGACGTTTGACAAACATCCGAGAGTATTGTTGTCACGATAAAGCTTTTCAAAACAAATTGCCCTTCGGATACGGCAATAAACTGTAGGTCCCTTCGATTCGTGGGGAAAATATATAACGCACACAACACGAGTGATTGCGAGAAGTTAGGCCTAGGCTCTTCATGAGCTGTTGCGCCAAGTATGTATGTACATATGTGTACCATTTAAACATGGTCTATACCGCAATAAACAACTGCAAGAATTTGTTTGCTTTACAGGTCCTCATAAAACTCTCATCGAATAAACAGCTGCTTTGTAAACTTCATCTTCTTCTTCCTTTTACAGCAAGCTTATGATCCGAAAACAAGGGATCATAACCCTCCTACTTCACCGCATTTCTACTGATCTGCCTGTGGGGTTCGCCTATTTGACCGCAGAAAATATCGGCAGGCATCCCGATATTGGATCACTGGGTTACCGAGGCCAATCAAATGCTGGTGTCATTGCATTTGTGTGATCCAGGCGTTTATAGGCCTGCCACTCCTGCCTCGCGATGTCTTTGGAACGTTCATTGATATTGCTTTTTTAATAGGGTACAAATAATATCTTCTTTGAACATGGCAATACCAGCTGAGCCGGTAGCGCTCTATCTTTTGTACGATGATGTCCTTGTCGTGAAGGCTTCCACGGATCTTCGGACTTCTTATTCTTATTCAAGTAAACTTCATCATCATTCCAAATGTTTAAACCCTTCTTTAAAAACTCTGAGGAAAGGCTAACTAAGCTGAAAAATATCAATGTGTTGCTCGATACAAAATCATCGAGGTTTTTATTTAGGGAGTCGTACGAAATACCCAGAAAAAAAATCTCCATTGGACAAAGTCTCAAAAAAATTAAATCTAACTAACTATTATCTCATCAGACAAAATATTCACGGACAAAACCTCCAGCGAAACAAATTTTTTGCAAAAATCCCTACGAAATCTCCAAATCCCCAGTGTAAATGAACATGTACTCATACATCATGTACCATGTGCATGTAGTTTTCAGTAAAATTGTCACGAAACTCTCTTCAGTATTGTGATGACGATTAAGAGTTGTATGAATAAACAAAAAATTACTATACTATAATTACTGTCATTTTGAAATGAATACCGTTATAAATATTAATATTATTTTTGTGAATTTTTCCTTTTTGTTTAAAACATTAATAGAAGCTTTATTTTGTCCGAATTCTTGTTATATATTACTACTCGTTTTACTACGACATTTTTTTAAATAAACATTACAAACGAGAATTACATATTTACTTTGTGGATAACATTTTATGAAACATAAACCAAATAAATCGCGGCGATTTAATCGCATGATACAGTACTTAAACATCTTTCTTTTGGAGATATTGGATAGAGGATTTTAGCCCTGGGGATTCTCTCTTTGGGGATTTTGCTACTGGAGATTTTAGTTTGGGGATTTTGGGTTCGGGGATTTTGTCTTGGGGATAATGTCTTTAGGAAAACGTCAAATAAAAAAAAAACAAATATTTGGCGCAACAGCTCTTTAAAGTGCCAGGGCCTAGCTTCTCGCAACCACTCATGTTGTGTGCGTTATATTTTTCACACGAATGGAAGGGACCTGCAGTTTAATGCCGAATCCGAACGGCGATTTGAGAAGCCTTTTCGTGACAACAATACTCTCGGATGTTTGTCAGATGCTCGCGAGGGGTGGGACCGTGAAAAAACTTTTTGGTATTTTCTGGGATTCGAACTTGGAACCTCATGCGTAGTGATCCGACACACTAACCACTTACGCCACGGCGCCCACTAAGGAAAACGTCAGCAACCCTTTTATTTAGTATCAGAGGTGCATATCATTTCTATGTGCAGACCATCGTGTGGATACTTGAGACCAATATTTTACATAAATCCTGACTGCAAAAATTTAGATGTGTTTTATTTCTTTCTTTGACAACGTATTTCTAGCCGAACACAATGGTGAAGCTGAAGCTATACGGATACGTGTGTAGCGCTGTAAAAAAAATTGCGCACCGATGTAGCTGAGTACGAATACAATGGTGAAGCGCTGCACGGTTGTTTGTTGTTGGTAATCCAAATGCTTCGGAATTTTTTTTTTTTTTAACCTTGGTTTTTATTTATTTTTATAGTAAGAATTACTCAAATCCCATAAATAATTGTTCTTTTTTACAAAATCGATTCAATATCTGTTTACTGATGTGCCGTACATTTTTTTTTGTTTTGTATGGAAATGTCAAAAAAGTACGCTGCAGTGAAGCTGAAGTTTACTCCACTTCTACTTAAGCGACAAGCTTCAGCTTCACACTCTGCTCGTAGTATTGGATGTTTGTGTATTAAACTTTGACAGCGCGACGTACTTTAACTTCAGCTACACCATTGTGTTCCGGCAGTTAACGTCTAAGTAAATAAATTTTGACTGAATTGATTACCTTTCCTATCTATAATATTTAGCTCGATGTAATCCAACAGGCGCTCGAAATGGAATAAAAAAAAACCGCATACGTGTACCTTTCAGATAGAAAAACTAAATAAGATGGTGCTTGGATATAATTTCAAAACTTCGATTTTAAGAACCATCCTAATGAAGGCATATTGAAAATACTTTGTTCGAGGTATTCGAACATATTGGCGTAGCTGCTCCGCGATTTATTTGTTATCAAAACAAAGAACAATTGAAATTTCAAAAAAATTAGAACGGAAAAGTTAATCTTAAGGCAACCGCAACCAGTTTGCTGGCAACTCTGTGCAAGTGACAATAAGTCTTTATATCGTATAAAAATAGAACTTAAAATTCTGAATGTTGTCCACCTGAATAAAAACCCAAAATACATCGCTGGAGAGAGCTTTCTCTACCTATACTGAACCTATATTGAAGGCGAATCGTTTTCTTTTTTACTCTTTTATTAAACCACAAAACATAAAGCGTGTTTTGGTGAGACGTCGCTTTTCAGTGAAGTAAGATTTAGCACGGAGTAGAACAACAAAAAATGACTGGCAACCACTTTACCTTGTTTCTCCACACAAAATTGAGTTGGGATGTTTAGTTATCGCTACTCAATTTAAGAGGGCGCTGGAAAGAGCTTTTTCATTCAATTTAATTCAAGTAGTAATTCACAAATTTATGTACAACTTTTTCATACTTTTCAATTCAATCACCAATCTTCAAACAATAAAAAAAAATTTAAGACAAGTGGACTGGGGATTGTTTTGTTAGGACACTTTGACTTTGTTTTGCATAATTCTCGTCAAAAACGCGGCTATTGTGGAATTAAAGAAGAAGCTGAAAACTCAAAGGGGTAAAGAGCTTTAAGCTGGAAGACGTAAAGCTCCTTGTGGTTTATCTTCTGCACGAACCACTCACAGTCTTTCCAACTCAAACCGCCTAAAAACACACTACATAAAGTTTTAACTAGACCAGATGGGTATCATAAGATCGCCTCCACCCATGGGGCACAATAACATTCAATCCACACTAGTCAACACAAATATCGTTGTCTCTTCATTCGCAACAACATGCACAACTTGATCCTCTGCAAAACCACTGTCGCGACTACTAATGTAACATCTGCAGTATATGTAATCAACACACTGTCAACACATTTTTTTCGCGAAACAAACGTACTCAAACAAATTAGCGACCAGCACTGGCTGTGACGCACAGACTACATCTAAAAAGAAACAGAATACCCGCTCAAACAAACAAGACCAAACAACCACACAAAAAAGATTCAGAACATCTTCTAATAAAAACAGCGCAAATAGAAAAATAAAAACGAAAAACCGAACAAAACTAGATTCGTACTGGCTAAGCAAGCCTAGCGAACTGAAATCCAATAATAGATTCGAAATACTATCTACAGACGAAGATACACTCAACAAAGAACAAGCAGAGCGTGCGAAAAATATCTGCAACGAAATAGTAACCCGTAAAATTAACAAAACGCCACTAATTTATGTCCAAGGCGTAAAATTGAATATCGAATTGAATTGAATAAACGTACTAAACAATAACGAAATTAGAATTCAACCGACCGACTATATAACATAATCGAATGTTAAAATGTTAAAATGCTTCGTCAAAGGAATACGAAATACTATACTTTCAACCCAACGGAAGAACAAGGTTTCAAAGTAGAACTTCGCAACTTGCACCACTCATACCGTACCAGCATACCAAGACGAAATCAGAAGCGATCTCGAAGGACTATGCCACCTCTCTCACTATTTTTCGTAGAGCTAGCAACTTACGAAAATAATAAAAACATATTTAGAATTTCTATATTCCTAAACTGTAAAATTTCATTTGAGATCCCTCACGCGAAAAGAATCATCTCACAATGCAGCAACTGCCAACAATATGAACATACAAAGAAATATTGCACGAGGGATTCAAATGTGTCAAATGTTTTGGTAAACACGAAACAGTAGACTGCCAATTGACAACAAAGGATTACAATATTAAATGTGCGCTATGTGGAGGAAACCACACAGCAAACTACAAAGGATGCGAAATTTACAAACCCCTGAAATTACAGCGTTTCTTCCCCCTACGCAAAAAAGAACAAACAAATCGAGAACCTAAACTGGACGAAGAACTAAGTCAAAATCGAGAACAAAACCAAGAACCAAAACAAAATCAAGTACCAACGAACTCCATTCCCAAAACGGACATAAATTACGCCGATGCTCTCAAATTTCCTGAGCGCATACCCCAAAACCAACAAAACAGCAAAACCGAAGGACAACTTCTGCTCCCAAAACCAAAACCATAAACAATCGAGATCACATCAGCGATATCACTTAAACAAATGATGAAACAATTAGTAACCCAAATGACTAGTATATGACTATTCTTACCATGTTAATGACAAAACTTAATGGACCCAAACATAGTTTTCTTATAATCGTATTTTGGCAATGGTTTAGTGGTAACGTCGTCAATTGCCACGCTAATGGTTCATGGGATCATGACATCCTGATGCCAGCAAGCATTTATTTATTTCTCATGAAATATATAAAGTCAGTCCGATCATTTGCAAAGGCTTCTTTGAACACTACTGCGAAGGCATAACACTGGCAGAAGCTTGGTCATGTGGCTGGGAAAATTGTTCGCTCTGTTGATGATGATTTGCCCTTGACATCGGATATCGGGCAAAAAAGTACTGTGAATCAGAAGCAAAGACAATAATAACAAAAATCTCCCCAGTTTTCTGGACGCCACCCCCGGAGAATAGCTGAAGCATAAACAACTGAACTTCAAGAACCACTACACCAAGATCTTTCTCTCTCTCTCTATCCATCCTTTCCAACGCCCGCACTGTGTGTAAACGTGTTAAAGGTATTCATAACCATTTGAGTGCGCGCAAATTATAAAAAAAAAATTGACTAAGCAGACACCATCTTGAACTTAAACAATTTACCAACGACAATAATGTAAACATAATAATTATAGCAGAGACACACTTTACTGAAAAAAGTTATCTAAAAATCCCGGGATATAAATAACATCTACCTTACTAAGCAGCCTGATGGAACAGCACGCGGAGGTACATCGATCATTATAAAAACAAAATAAAATGTATAGAGCTACAACAATACAAAACGGAACATATTCAATTCACAACGATACAAATTGAGAAAAATAACGGACCACTACTAATTTCTGCCCTCTACTGCCCATCCAAAATTATAATGTCCTAAAAAAACAACAACTGCAGATTTTTAAGCACCGGGAAACCAAACTACTTGCCAATTGACCCGGAGAAAAAACCAGACTTACTAGACCTCTGTATAACCGAAAATACATATGTATATGTGGCTGGTCAAACGGTAGTGCATGCGATCATATGAAAACACAAGCGTTTTCACTCAGCTGAGTCCTACCAACTCCTACTCTCAACCTCTACGCGGTGACAGCCGGGTGTCTAGTACCTCAATCCAAGAAATGGGTAACCAACACCGTTTGGAGGACTCTTGGCGGCAGCAGATGAGAGAGGGGGGAGAGTGTTTTCTCACTAGAGCACTTCTTCTTGTTCCAGGCGGCAGCGGAAGAATTCCCTAGACGGAGTCAACGGTAGCGTCTATAGTTCCAGTTAGGTTGAACTTAGTGAATAACTTGTGCGAGCTGCTTCGACGTATTCGGATCACAGGTCGGTAAGAAATTTCCAATGTTGGTCAGGACATTGGAATAGAGATGGTGGCGGAGGAGCCCTTAATGGGCCAACGGCAGCGCTCATACTCCCGTAGTGGACTACTGGCACCGGTGTACCCGGCCCCTTGTCCTAGTGGTATAACTAAAGGAACTGGCCTTCCACGTTGGGAGTTGTGCCGTCGGGGTAACTTCCCTACCACGTAAAAAACCAATGGTTCCGAAACAACCAAAGGCCTCGGATAAGGACGACTCAACTAATAACGACCCCAGCAAACGAAATAAGGACAATGACCTTCGGATCTGTACGTGGAATGTTCTGTGACTTTACAGACCACGTGCAGCCGAACAATTAGCAGAGGCCCTAGACTGCTATAAAGCAGATATTAACGCCATCCAGGAAGTGCGATGGGATGGGCCAGACAAAAAGAGGATGAAAAACTGTGACATCTACTACGGTGATTGCTACAGAGATAACAGGCAACGCTTATTCTGATGCGGATTTGTCATACGCGGCAGACTTTGGCAACAAGTCTTAAGCTTCCGACACGTAAGCGAGCGTATTATGACTATCCGGATCAAGGCTAAATTCGCAAACATAAGCCTAATATGTGTTCATGCCCCCACGGAAGAAAATGACCCTGCCACCAAAGAGTGTTTCTAGGAGTTCCTCGACAAAACATACCAGCAATGTCCTAAATACGACGTTAAAATCGTATTGGGCGATTTTAACGCCGAAATAGGAAATGAGGACGTCTTTGGTAGGGCAGTCGGTAAGCATAGCCTACACGACACCACGTCTGATAACGGACTAAGGCTAATTGATTTCGCTGTGGAGCGAAATGTCACCGTAGCAAGCACATGGTTTCCTCATCTCGATATTCATAAGCAGACATGGCGGTCCAATGATCATGTAACGATCAACCAAATTGATCATATTGCGATCGACGCAAGGCATGCCTCCAGTATTCTGGATGTCCGGATCTTCCGAGCGGCCAACATAGACACGGATCATTACCTTGTTGTAGCCAAGGTACGAATGCGGATATCCCAATCTGAGCGACAAAGAAGAATTACTGTGAGAAAATTTAACGTCGAAAAGCTACAATCGCAAGAGACCGCCAGACTCTTCGCTGAACGCGTATCCCGAAATCTCTCAATCACCCCTTTGCCGCCAGCATCAAGTACTGAAGACCAGTGGCAATGCTGCCAACATGCCATCAGAAACGCCACGACTGATGTGCTGGGCTCGCTTGCCCACCACCTCGAAACCTCTGGTTTGACGAAGAATGCCTGTGAAAGCAAAACAAGAGGCATACAAAGCGGTGCTGCAAAGGAAAACGAGAGCTGCGCGTGAGCTCTACGAGCAAAAGAGACGGGAAGAACAGAAGCGCGCGTTTGAGAATATCGAGAGTTTATACTCCAGCAACAATGTATGGAAGTTTTACCAAAAGGTAAAAAGAACGTGTCAGAGGAGCAATACCCGTACAGAAACCTGTAGAGATGAAAATGGAAACCTCGTAGTAGAATCACAGTCGGCGCTGAGAATATGGAAAAACTACTTCTGCAGACTGTATAACGGCGACGAAGACCAACATCCCGCTGTCAGGTAGAATGAACCATTCAACATAGACGATGATAATCAAAATTTCTTTCCACCTGACTAAAACGAAGTGAGGATCACAATATCCAAACTAAAATCGAACAAGGCTGCTAGACCTGACGGCTTACCGGCCGAACTTTTCAAGGCAGCTTGTGATGAATTGGTAAAGTGCATACACCAACTCATCTCTAAGATTTGGTCAGACGAGTGTATGTCTAATGAATGGAATCTCAGCATCGTTCGCCCGACCCACAAGAAAGGAGACCCCCTCAACTGCGCCAATTATAGAGGCATCAGTCTCCTCAACATCGCATACAAGATCTTTTCTGCAATATTGTGCGAACGCCTGAAACCTTTTATCAACAGCCGGATTGGACCCTATCAGTGCGGTTTCAGGCCAGGAAAGTCCACCATCGATCAAATCTTCACACTTCGGCAGATCCTGGAGAAAACCCAACAATTCCAAATCGATACTCACCACCTCTTTATCGATTTCAAGGCCGCCTATGACAGCATCTATAGAGAAGAGCTTTATAGAGCCATGTCTAGTTTTGACATCCCTGCCAAACTTGTCTGTCTGTGCAGGCTGACGATGGAGAACGCTCGCTGCTCCATCAAGGTCGGTAATGACCTCACCGAGATCTTTGATTACAAAAAAAGTTTTAGACAAGGTGACGCGCTGTCATGTGACTTCTTTAATATTGTACTTGAATGGGTGGTGCGGAACTCACAAACTAACACCAGAGGCACGATCTATTACAAATCCGTACAACTGCTTGCATACGCCGACGACATTAACATAATTGAAAGAACTCAGTGGGCTGTCACCGATGCGTTTGCAAGCATTGAGGCGGAAGCGGCCAAAATGGGTTTAGCGATAAACGAGGGCAAAACCAAGTATGTATATGCTGTCAACAAGAAGGGAAAACCAACACCGACGAATTGGTCAAAACGTCACCGTGGGCAGCTATAACTTCGAGGTAGTAAGGGACTTTGTCTACCTTGGCTCTGCTATAAATTCTACAAACAACATCAGCGCAGAAATCAATCGAAGAATAACTCTTGCCAATCGCTGTTTTTTTGGGCTTATAAGGCAATGCAACAGTAAAGCCCTATCTCGAACAACTAAGGAGACTCTGTATAAGACCCTGATCATTCCAGTCCTGCTTTACGGCGCAGAAACATGGACTTTATTAAAAGAGGATGAAGATATCCTTGGTCGCTTCGAGAGAAAAATTCTTCGTAAGATTTTCGGTCCCGTTTGCGTTGACGGGTTTTGGAGGAGAAGATTCAATCACGAACTATACGAGCTGTACAGCGACAGTTAAAAAACTGCGTATTGGACGTCTGAGATGGCTAGGACATGTAGAGCGAATGGACACGAACGCTCCGACCCGCAGAGTCTTCGAATCTAATCCCGAGGGACGACGCAGTAGAGGGAATCATCGCCGTAGGTGGCGCGCACAAGTTCAAGGGGACCTCGACCAACTTGAAGTGCGCAACTGGAGACAATTAGCTAAAGACCGAGCTAAATGAAGGGCTTTATGTTTGAGGCCCAGGTTCACCCCGAACTGTAGCGCCACCTAAGTAAGTAAGTATATGTACTTTAAAACTCAAAATAAAATGTTGCTTCTAACTTTCTTCCGACCATTCGCCTGTTACAATACTCGTAGACTACTCAAGCAACATTATGACCAACAATGAACGACCAAAACTATATAACAAACAAACAGACTGGGAAGCATTTCACGAACTAAGACTACAAATCCAGGTTCCTCTTAAATAACTGATGGATATTGAAAAAGCAATTATTTGCTTTAACGACATGGTCAACGAGACTGCCTACCGGACAACTCCAGAAATGGAGGGAAAAATATATGAGAATTATACACCCGACGTCATTAAAAAAAACATATCAAACTTAATTCAGGAAAGTGCAGGTTCAAGCTCCAGCGGGGAACAGCAATCGTCAGCCACCCGAGTATAAAGGAAAACGAATAACATCGAAGTTTTTCCGACCACCGCACCAAAGAGAGGTTCGTACCTGGTAGTACAAGCTGCTGCAAAGCAGCAGAAACATAAGAAGCAGCAATGGCTCATGCTTGATGAATAGCATGACATGCTAACCAGCCCCGCGAAGTAATACCTAACGGCAGTCCCGCGGGGAGAGTGGTAGAAGTGTGCAGGGTGTGGATCAGTACGTAGGCATCGATTATTCGGGTTTGTGAATCGTGCATGCTAATAGCCCGGGCTACTAATATCTTAGAAGATTACCACACCCCTTTTCGCAACCAAAAAAAAAAAAAAAAAATTGGTAGTACAATGGACCGGAGAGTCTGAGTGCTCTGAGACTTGGGTTTCCTTTTTTAACATAAAAAGAAAGAGAAATTCAGGAAAAGGTGGCAAATGACAAGATTTCCAGCATTTCCAGGTGTGGAAAGTTGCTGAAGTTATAGCGATACCCAAGCCAGGGAAAGATACAACGAAAACAACGTGTTATAGACCGATAAGCCTACTGCCAGTGCTATCAAAAGTTTTTGAAAGATTATTCACGCTTATTCTGTGTCTCGATTCGGATCGACTTTTGTTCGAATCTATCCAAATGACATTCTTGTTTTCGATATCGATCGAGATTCGAGTTTGTTCATTTACTCATTCGATTCTTGGTTTCACTCGAATCGAATTAAATGTCAACATGTCAACTTTCAGATTAAGTGAATTTGATTTGTCTCTTAACGTTCTTCTCTTTATTTTGTTTAATTATTCTTGCACAAATATATACTCGTATAATGTGTTCATTCGATAATGAACACCTCTCACTCGAGACACGGAATATGAAAACTGCATTCGAGTGAAATTTATTACTCGAGTGAAATCTGTGTCGATTGAGACCTGGAATAAGCATGATTATGTGACCGCATGGAACCCATCTTGGTAAACTTTAAAGCTATTCCTGATCACTAGTTCGGATTCAGACGAAAACATTCGACAATTCAGCAAATCCACCAATAAAATTGCAACTGACCTATAAGAGAAAATATTCTGCATCGGGGTATTTCTCGACGTCGTCAAAGCTTTTGACTCCGTGTGGCACGCCGGACTACTTAGAAAACTAGAGTAAATTCTCCCAATTGACTACTACTTAATAATCAAAAGCTATATAACGGACCGATATTTCTATGTGACAAAGAGGAATGCTCAGAAATCTATACAGCTCGAGCTGGAGTTCCACAAGGCAGGTGTATTCAGACCATTATTATACCACCTATTTACCAGCGACATTCTCCTTCCGACTTAAACGACATCAATGATCGCTACCTTTGCTGACGACACAGTGCTACTCTACTCGAACAACAACCTGTATACAGCGAGCACCGAACTTTAAAAAATCGTAGACAAAACCATGAAATGTTTTGACGATAGGCGTATAAAAGTAAACGATGAAAAACAGTACAGTATAAGGACTAACTGCGATTATACCACTGAGCAATTAAAAATGAAGAACAAAAACATCCACATCGACGCAGTAGCGAAATACCTAGGGATGTATCTTGACAGCAAGCTTATATGCATCATATACAGCAAAAACGTAACCAAATAAAGAACAAATACAGACAACTATACTGGCTTCTACGCAATACTTGTCATTGTCAATTAAAAACAAAATACTACTCGTACTATATAAGGCTATCATAAAACCAATATCGACCTACGGAGCACAACTTCGGGGCACAGGAACAAAATCTAACACAAAAATAATACAAAGACAACAATCGAAGATCTTAAGCACGATAGTCAGCGCCGAATGGTACATACCTAACTCGGACACAATTACAGGACACTGATAGGAATGAACGCCATAAGAATGACAGTCCTGTCAAACCATTTCTGTAGAAGCTGCAGAGACGAGGAAGAAAAAGAACACAACCTTAACCTTCTCGACACATGCCCAGCGCTAGCCACTTTGAGAAAGAGACTACTGGGTCTTCTTTGAAGATTTAAGTGATCTGTCTCACATAAACATTTTTAAATTACATATTCGCATACGTATATAGATTCATATCAAAATCTAATTGGTTCAGCTGACACAACAGCTTACAATTCAGAAATAAGTTTGACTGTATTACTCACCATCTTCACCCTTAACGTATTGGTACCACCTACCCATACGAGGTTAGTACTGCAGAAGTCTCCTCACAAGGGCGAACGATGATCCTTCCACAACTTCTAAGTTAGCATTAGCAACCGCACAACCGTCACGACTGCATAACAGTAACGAAGGTTGATTGAGTCAGTCAACTTCACTACTGTTATGCACACCTTCATGGTAAAGCACTGATTCTACGTTGGAGCCGAACAGTCGCAGCTTGGTTCTTAAGCTGATAACATTGCTTCTCGAGATTTTGGGTAGCATTTCGAACGCAGCTTTAGCCTTCCCGATTCTGCTGCACACATCAAGTTCGGTGCCACCACGAGTAGCCGAGACCACACTTGCTAAATAAAGAAAGTTATCAACTTTCTCGACTTCCTGTCCGGCAATGTTAAGTTGAGCGCGGTTGTTAGAAGAAGTGCTCACGGCTTTTGTTTTGGCTGTGCTTATTTTTAGCCCAACTTTGCTTGCCTCAGCTTCTAGATTTTGGGCCATCAAATAAAGATACATTATCCGATGTGAAAGTAGACAAACATCGTCAGCGTAATCTAGGTGTTTAAGGTAAGATGTTATCGTTCAACGAATTTTATAATTAGCTTCCGTCAATGCTGCACGAAGTACATCGCTGATAACCACCAAGAATAATAGTGGCGACAGTATGCACCCTTGACGTACTCCACTTTGGACTTCGAAATCCTCCGACACCTTACCATTGTGTAAGAGGTGACACTTACCGCCCTCGTATGTAGCCTTGATAATAGCTATAAGTTTTTCTGGGATGCCTCTCCTGCGCAAGGCCAACCATATAGCATCTCGATTCAAGCTGTCGAAAGCCTTTTCGAAGTCGATAAACAGCAAACAGCGTTATACAGCCAACAGTGGGCAACCTACTGTGGTAGAGAAATGTTAACTCCTACAATATGCAACCATTTTTTTCATCAGTCGATTACTATCGTCCAAACGATAATCGTCTGAAAAGTTACGTGATTTGCCCCCTGTACTCAATGTATTGTTCGATTATGATCCGTAAGGTGTTTATGTGGTCGATGTAGGAGGATCTAGCATGAAAGCCTGCCTGTTCGACATCGAGAGTTGAATCTAAATGCTTTTTGATTCGAGAATTATTCTAGCTGTTATTTTGGTTACGGCTGGAAGAACGCAAATACCTCAAGTAAAGTTTCCCTTCTTCAGAAGTTTAATGATCATCCCCTTTTCCACTCCTGCGGAAAATGTCCACTATCCCAAGTTCTCCGTATTAGAGGATGCAGCAGATCCGCCGATGTATTTGGAGCCGCTCGAAATAGTTCGACAGGGATGCCATCAATACCCACCTCCTTGTTCTTCTTGAGGGACTTGATTGCTGTTGTTATTTCTGTTTTACTGGGAGGTACGGTGCGAATTCGGGAATTTGTTGCTTCGAACTGCTCATTCGACTTCGAGATCATACCGTCATCGTCTAAGTGGTTAAGCACTGTAGCAACATTTTCTCTTCATCTAGTGAGCTGATCCTCATCCGAGGATTTACTGGGTGTTGTTTGCTGCCTGTCAGTAGAGACCCAACTGATCTTGTGGCAGGTGTTATGCTTAAACAGCCTACCTCCAATGACTAAGCGGTCGGTATTGCAGAAGTCCACAAACCGCTCATCGTTATCATTACGGTCTCCAACGCCATGAATTCTCATCACGTGTTTAAGCATAGTGTTGTCGTTACCTGCCTTGGCATTGAGATCCCCCATCACCATCACGATGTCCCCATTAGGCGTTTGGTTGTAGACGGCGTCTAGCTGGCTATAAACATTGTCCTTTTCGCGTCTTGAGTAGGAGCATAGCACTGTATGATGGTAATTATTCTTACTCTACTGTGGAACCTAGCCGTCAATGTGCGGTCACTTTGAGGTATCCAAGATATAAGGCTTCTTCGTGCTGCTGGAGTTAGCACCAGTCCTACTCCGGACGCACGTGCACTTCCAGTTGGTTAATCAGAGTAAGGCATGACAGTGCTTTTTGTTGGGGAGATGTATTCCCCAGCATCGCACCATCTTATCTCGCTTAGCCGTAAGATGTCGATTTTATAGCGTGCGAATTCTCCTTCCATTTGAAAGAATCTGGCGTTATATGGCCCTTCCTGGAGTGATTCCAGGATGGTCTTAACGTTCCAGAATCCGATCGTTGTCCATGTTCGATAGCCAAAGGTCATCATCAAATTATCCGTCCGTATCCGAAGCGTTGGTTTGCAATGATTTTTTTTACGGTTGCGGGTCGTTGGGCCACAGACCAACCGACACTTGTCTTGTTTTGTGGCGCAGGGGGCTTGCCATTCGTCCTCTTCCATTCGCAATTTCCAGAGAAACTCCCAGATGGCACCACGAGAAAGTGGAAGTAGGACTTACTAACAGAGCTGCAAGTTGTTCGGCTGCAGTGGCTCTTTCTCTTTATTTAGCGGACCAACACCAATGGGAGGTGCTACTCCTACGAGACCTTTGGTAGTAGTTTACCATCCAATCGGCCCCCCTTCCTAGCCAAAACAAACTACATAACAGCCAAAAGTTTTAAGTGCATAACAGTACCGGAGGTTCGATTGAATTAGTCACCTCTATTACTCTTACGCAACCACACTACCTCCACGGTCCATCTAGGTAAGGGTTCGATTGAATCATTCACCCTACATAGCCAACACCTACTGCATAATAGTACCAAGACTTTGATTGCATCAGTCACTCCAATACTCTTACGCATCCCTCTGCCTCCACGTCCACCTAGGCACCCAGGGATCGACTGAATCCGTCACTCCACCCAGCCAATACCAATTGCATAACAGTACAAAGGGTTCGATTGAATCAGTCACCCCAACACTCGTTTGCACCCTCTACCTTTCCTGTACGGTTCTACAGTCAGAGTTGATTGAGTCTGTCACCCTACTTAGCCACTTCATACACAATTCAATCTCAACCACAACCCTCTTGAGATAGGTAAAGGTTTCCCGAGTACTTGGTGATTCTTCCGGTCTACCAAATATGTGGCATCACAATGGACCTTCTCTTGGTCTAAGTGCATCCTGACTCTTGCCAGGACAGCCACCTTAGCTAACCTAACTCAGACATACACAGTGATTTTCAAATTCCTACGGTTGAAAAATAAATAACCAAAACAAGCGCTTGACAAAAATCATTACACACTCCAATAATAACATCAATACACTGCCAAATTAAGAAATTGTCAGCAGATGCAGATTAAAAAGAACAAAACCTACAGATTTAACCAATTTAAATGTGAACTATTAACGGAAACTATGTCAATTATGTAATTTATGTATTGCATATGTTAATTCTTAAACTTCTATGTGGATATGACCACACATTATAGTGAATACTGCAAAATGTTCTTAACTTAAATTCAAATGAAAATGGCTATGTTTGCATTGGTAGCAAGATATATCTATTTGTATCTTGCAACTTCATTATAAAAAATGTACCATGTATCTTGTAGACAGATGTATGTACTCGTACAATACATAATCTTGGGATATTAAATAATAGAAAAAAAACGCAACCACCTAACTGAAACTAAAATACAGAAGTACTTTGAAGCCTGAAAAATATGTACAGCAAAATTAGAGAACATGGCTTCGTACTCGTATGTATCTGATTCTTGTCAGGATCGCAGGTCACACTGGGATCATAGGGGAAAGGATCTGCGAACAGATTGCTAGGTAATGCTCAGAGGAAGACTTCTTATGACCTGAATTGCTTTAGGTCTTCCTGCATGACAAGACACTTGAGTTCTGTTAAGCAGCTTAATTTGCTAGGCTTAGGCTTGAAACAGATGTGCATAGAAATCAGTGCAGCAAAACTAAATGACATGGCTTTATATGTGAGAGGACACATGTGTTTGTTGCATGGCTATGTATTGCTTCAAGACGTCTCTAATTCTAATTTTGATGCAAACCTCCAGTTGTAGAACAGCAAATTAGTACAATTTAGCACAATTTTTGTGATTTGACGTTTCTTGTAAGTAAACTAATGCAATGAAATGTCAACAATTTACTGCACGTCTGTTTCACATGCTACAAGCATCACTACATGCAGCTTTGCTGCACATCTGTTTCAAGCATAAGTATTTACAATTTTTAAGAATTTGAGAATGCATATGTATTTGATGCATTTGCATCCCACATTTTTTTCAGAGTAGGGCAAGGCATTTACCTAACTATCTCATATTGCTCAGTTCAAATATGTCGGTTTTGTACCATATAAATTCACATTTGCGTTGAAGGAATTACCTTTCATAATGCTATGGTAGCATAGTTTGATATTCAAGGCTTGTCAGCATAATATCTTCCGTGTCCGATGCAGTTAGGAGGCTGGCATTTCTCATCTCTTCTAACAGGACCGCAAGATATTAAGTGGCTCTCTATAGGTAGATTCTACTACAACACGGCTATTGTTAGTCATTTGCCATCCAGTTATGGGTAGTGTTGTTCACAAAATGAAAGTGTCGCATAATATTGAAGACATCATCAATTGGTAGTTTAATTTATTGCAGGACGAGGATGCGTACTTCTTCCGAAATGTTTCATTTACACGTCATCAACATCATCACATCTAAATATTGTGATAACCCCTTGTGTACAATGGTTATAAGTCTAATTTGGCTGCAACTCAAAACAGTTTCATTTTCAGCGGCATCCAACAAAGTAAACATTCGCTTACATCATTTCAATCCAATATACTCTTACAGCGAAGATCAAAACATTGTAATTGTAACATTGCCATCTGTCAAATTTTCCGATTTAGAGTTAAATATTTCAAATTTACGCAAAGGGGTAATGTCGATTTGTTTGGCATTATCTCTACAACAATCGTAATGACAGGTTTTTTTTCCACCCCTTTCACTGAATATTCGTCTCTGACAAAGTACGCCCTTCTCTTTGTAGTTTGTATTTACGCGTACCATAGAGTGCATAAGGGTGTTGAAAATTGACAGACTTTAAACCGGAACTTAACCGACCATTTAATAGCGCTATTACACCCCCAATTAGGAATGAATTAGCTGAAGTACGTACGCATAACTTTTCAGCAACGAAAAAAGGGAAACAATTCGTTTCTATGTTGATCAAAAGTCTTAGCCATGGCAATCCCACTCACCGACATATGACATTTTCAAGGATTATTTAAATTATCTATCGAAGTTCTCAAGAGGGTGGTTTCGTTGTGGTGAATTGATAAGCGTTGTGATGTGTTATTTTAGATTTAAAAAAAAATCATTGAAAAAACAATCTGTTCATTTCGCTCTTAGAATCTTTGATCCCAGGAAAAATTAACATTTCTTTTATCTTTTTCTTGTATCCACGAACGCAATCAAAAATTCCAATCAATTTCAAAAATTCAATTGATTTCAGTTCGGCGAATTTTTATGATGTTATTTTGTGATGGTACTTATTTTGCTTTCTTGTTTATTTCATGCATATGTATGTGCGTATCTAAAAAGAACAAGGATTTTGAACTATGTTGACTTTATGGTACAATACTCGTAAATGTATTCAATGCCCTTCTGGTAAAAGAATTTGGCTTAAAAATAAATTCGACAAGTACAAAGCAGCACACTTGGTTTAGTTCTGATATTTTTATGGAAAACAACCAACGAGCTAGAAACGAAACTGTTTTTTTTTTAGTAAAATTATTTCGTTAATATGTAGGGAAAGAAAAGTTATTATTAACAACTGTCTTACAACAAAGAATAAATTAGAAAGAAAAATAATTTTGGATTGGGATAAGCACAACATTATCTCTAGGATTATAAAATTTAGCTTATATTTTCTTTGTCACAGGCTTATCGTTAAAAACGGCTGAACGGATTAATATGATTTGTTTTTTGTTGATTAGGAAATATCCTAGAGCATATTCTTAGCTCTTTATTCGGCTTTAAATTTGAGCGACCACGAAAAGAGACAAAGAAACTAAGAAACAAAGATCAACTTCGGCTTCCTCGATTTTATTGAAATTTGTTTTGACGTTTAGAGCTTTTAAGGATGCTGATTTTAAGTTTAAGATCACGTCTCTAGGTTATCTAGAAGCTGAAGCAATATTTATTACAGGCTTTCTCGATTTTATTGAAATTTGTTTTGACGTTTAGAGCTTTTAAGGATGCTGATTTTAAGTTTAAGATCATGTCTCTAGGTTATCTAGAAGCTGCAGCAATATTTATTACAGTGGAAGTCACTTATAACGACGTCGCTTATAACGACCAACCGCTTATAACGACGACTTTTCTTTCATTTGGTTGTTTTTTTTTATATTATATGTACTTGTGGAGTGCGGTAGGATATAACGACCGCCGGTTATAACAACCACATTTGATCGGTCCCTTCACCGTCATTATAAACAACTTCCACTGTAATAAGTTTTCCTTGATCATGATCTTAAATCTGCGCTCAGTGGTGATAAACTTTTTATATTTTTTCATTCTCTTTTCGCCGTCCTTTTGCCATCCTACTGGCGAAGTGTTAATTGAGTAAATACAGTAAACAGTATTGTAATTGTATTCAGTTGGTAATTGTATTTCAATGAATAAATGTATATGCACATCTATGAACGCCAACTAAATGAGTAAAATATCGTCTAACCTTTATATCGGGCGAAATAGTAGAAATGCATTTTATCTTAAAAGTGGCGGGCAGGCGAAATAAGTGCGAGCACGGGTCAGATAGTTATCAGTATTTAAGCTAGGAATTGAAGAAAAATGTGTTGAATGGCTACACTAGTAGCAATTTGGCCACCGTTTTTCAGATTGTTTTCGTAAACCATATATATCGTATCATATATACACACATACATACATTTTTAATTGTCCGCTAATCCTTCATGACGGACGCGGGGGTAGGATGCTCAGGTAAAGTCTCCATCCTCTCGATTCCCCGCCATTGACTCTAGCTCTTCTTCTTCTTCTTCCTTTTATCAGCGAGGTTCTACTGATCCACCAGCTCAGTAGGAATCCCTAGAGGGTTCCAGGAGAGATGTCGGACTTGATCCAACTATCTATTTTTAGACCTACCTGATAACACGGCAATCATGAGACGTCTTGGAAGCCTGTCTTAGGTCATACGCACTACGTGACCAAACCATCGGCACATAGATAGTTCCGCTCGGAGCAGTAGATGCTCAACGTTGAGCGCTTCCAGCAACACCACAAAGGAACTTCATTTCGGCAGCTTGTATCCGCGATCTTATTCTTTCTACAAATTTCATGACTAGGGTTAGGATTTTGTTGACATAAAAAAGTAAAAAAAGGCAAAACAAAACACTTAAAAAGGCAAAAAAAAGGCATTTATTAAAAAATAAGAAAAGGAAAGTAAATGCACATTTAGTTATAGTAGCATTGAACTACCAAGAGCTTTTTGAAATTTGCTGGTAATAATCTTCTCCGGTTGTTTCTTAGAAGCGCCTTTAAGGAGCTTTTGAGCCCATTTTAAGCTGTCAGCATTATTTACATCAGTATTTTGTGGAAGTTTGGAATCCAAGTGGCCGTTCATTACAGAATTTATCTGCTCAATAGTTTTCAGTCCCGTATTTGCATTGAAAATGGCGGTAAACTTTTTCAGGACTTCCTTTGCAATCGTCCCTTTTCTTTTTTCAAGTTTTGCTTAATGTTCTTTAAAACCGGCAACACTTCGCCAATTGATGTTCCTTGATCATGCTAGTTAAAATTATAAGTACAAACTCTCAAAAATACCTGTTTTTTGTAAGTCTTCGAAAATTCGTTTTTTTGGGTCGACTAAAAACCTAAAATTGAGTTTGATGTACACCAGCTGCGCTTGTACTGCTTCATCTTCAATCAATTCCTTTGCAAACACAACACAGCTTGCATCGTCTTCAAGAACGCTGGCGATTTTTTTAATCCGAGCAAAATAATCGGCATAATTATGTATTGTATACAAACAAGAAATATGTAATAGAGTTATACACAGTAACGTCTGCGGTCACATACAACTGCAAACTGTCTGCGGTCTTGTACATATTTCCATTTTGACTCTCCCCACAGACTAACGTGTTAAATTTGATATGCTATGCGTCTAGGAATTTAGATATGCGCATTACGTAGTGTGAGTAAGAAGCATGTTTGCACAGATATTCGTATACATACATGCAAACGCGCATTTTTCTACAATTTTTTTGGCGAACAAACTTTGAGAAAAAAGCAAGATAGGCAAAAAAGGCAGAAAAAGGCAACAACGGCGAAAAAAGGCAAAAAAAGACAATAATGATATAAAAAGGCAAAATAAAATACATATAGGTATATAGAATCAGGAGGACATGAAACGTGTTTGTGTAAAGTCGATACTACCTTTCGATTTAGCAGAAAAAAAGAGGCAAAGTTAGCAAGATCCTATCACTGTTCATGACCATAGATGAGAAACTGGAGAGGTATTTGGGTTCTTCGAGCCGTAGCCAAAATAACAGCTAGAATAATTCTGGAACGAATCAAAGAGCATCTAGAGCATCATCTAGTTGGACAGGCAGGCTTTCGTGTTGGATCCTCCTGCATCGACCACATAAACACCTTACGGATCATAATCGAACAATGCGTTGAGTACAGGTCTCCCCTACATTTGCTGTTTATCGACTTCGAGAAGGCTTTCGACAGCCTGATTCGAGATGCTATCTGGTTGGCCTTGCGCAGAAGAGGCATCCTAGAAAAACTTATAGCTATTATCAAGGCTACATACGAGGGCGGTAAGTGTCACCTCTTACACAATGGTAAGGTGTCGGAGGATTTCGAAGTCCAAAGTGGAGTACGTCAAGGGTGCATACTGTCGCCACTATTATTCTTGGTGCTTATCAGCCATGTACTCCGTGCAGCATTGACGGAAGCTAGTTATGAAATTCGTTGAAATATGACACCTTACCTTAAACACCTAGATTACGCTGACGATGTTTGTCTACTTTCACATCGGAAAATTGACCTTCATCTGATGGCCCAAAATCCAGAAGCTGAGGCAAACAAAGTAGGGCTAAAAATAAACACAGCCAAAACAAAAGTCCTGAGCACTTCTTCTAACAACCGCGCTCAACTTAACATTGCCGGACAGGAAGTCGAGAAAGTTGATAACTTTCTTTATTTAGGAAGTGTGGTCGCGGCTAATCGCGGTGGCACCGAACTGGATGTGTGCAGGAGAATCGGGAAGGCTAAAGCTGCGTTCGGAATGCTGTCCAAAATCTGGAGAAGCAATGTTATTAGCTTAAGAACCAAGCTACGACTGTTCCGCTCCAACGTAGAATCAGTGCTGCTTTACGGGTGCAGTACCTGGAAGGTGGACACCATTAACACACGCAAGCTGCAAGTCTTCGTAAACAAATGCTTAAGAATCATCTTGAGGATTTTTTGGCCGAACCGCATCTCCAACGAACAACTTTATCTGAGAACGGGCCAAGAACCTATAAGCATTACTATACGAAGAAGAAAGTGGCAATGGATTGGACACACCCTACGGCGCGAAGACAACTCCATTGCGAAATACGCCATGCAGTGGAATCCGCTCACCCAGGCAGGCAGAATAGCGGGACGCCCTAGGCAAACGTGGCGCAGAACAGTTGAGGAGGAATCGAGCTCTTTAGGAATGAGTTGGAGGCAGCTCAAACGCGTTGCAGAACTCCGAACACGATGGCGCGCAGGCGTGGTTGACGCCCTATGCCCCCGAGGGGTTAAAGGATCTAATGAATGAATGGATAGGTAAGAGTTGGAACAAACATCGAGCTAAAAACCGCTAGTTTAGCTTGAATACTAAGTTCGGCCTTCCTTATATGTATAACAAATTGAACAACCTCTCTTAATATTAATACGGCCTGACTAATTCTACAGGATAACCTCGGCAATGCTATCTCCATCACTCGTGAATAAGACCCCGAGGTACTTAAACCGCACGAGAAGTACGAGAAGTATTACCCGTACAGAAACCTGTAGAGATGAAAATGGAAACCTCGTAGTAGAATCACAGTCGGTGCTGAGAATATGGAAAAACTACTTCTGCAGACTGTATAACGGCGACGAAGACCAACATCCCGCTGTCAGGCAGAATGAACCATTCAACATAGACGATGATAGTCAAAATTTCCGTCCACCTGACCAAAACGAAGTGAGGATAGCAATATCCAAGCTAAAATCCAACAAGGCTGCTGGACCTGACGGCTTACCGGCCGAACTCAAGGCAGCAGGGGATGAATTGGTAGAGTGCATACACCAACTCATTTCTAATATTTGGTCAGACGAGTGTATGCCTGATGAATGGAATCTCAGCATCGTTTGCCCGATCCACACGAAAGGAGACCCACTCAACTGCGCCAATTATAGAGGCATCAGTCTCCTCAACATCGCATACAAGATCTTTTCTGCGATATTGTGTGAACGCCTGAAACCTTTTGTCACAGCCTGATTGGACCCTATCAATACGGTTTCAGGCCAGGAAAGTCCACCATCGATCAAATCTTCACACTTCGGCAGATCCTGGAGAAAACCCAAGAATCGATACTCACCACCTCTTTACCGATTTCAAGGCCGCCTATGACAGCATCTATAGAGAAGAGCTTTATAGAGCCATGTCTAGTTTTGACATCCCTGCCAAATTTGTCCGTCTGTGCAGGCTGACGATGGAGAACGCTCGCTGCTCCATCAAGGTCGGTAATGACCTCACCGAGACCTTTGATGTCAAAAAAGGCTTTAGACAAGGTGACGCGCTGTCATGTGACTTCTTCAATATTATACTTGAACGGATTGTGCGGAACTCACAAGCCAACACCGGAGGCACAATCTATTACAAGTCTGTACAACTGCTTGCATACGCCGACGATGTAGACATTATCGGAAGAACTCAGCGGACTGTCACCGGTGCGTTTGCAAGCATTGAGGCGGAAGTGGCCAAAATGGGTTTAGCGATAAACGAGGGCAAAACCAAGTATATGCTGTCAATAAGAAGGGAAAACGACGAATTGGACAAAAAGTCAACGTGGGCAGCTATAACTTCGAGGTAGTAAGGGACTTTATCTACCTTGGCTCTGCTATAAATTCCACAAACAAAATCAGTGCAGAAATCAAGCGAAGAATAACTCTTGCCAATCGCTGTTTTTTTGGGATTATAAGGCAATTCAACAGTAAAGCCCTATCTCGAACTACTAAGGAGACTCTATATAAGACCTTGATCATCCCAGTCCTGCTTTACGGCGCTGAAACATGGACTTTATTAAAAGAGGATGAAGATATCCTTGGTAGCTTCGAGAGAAAAATTCTTCGTAAGATTTTCGGTCCCGTTTGCGTTGACGGGTTTTGGGGGAGAAGATTCAATCACGAACTATACGAGCTATACAGCGACATCGACCTAGTCAAAAAACTGCGTATTGAACGTCTGAGATGGCTAGGACATGTAGAGCCAATGGACACCAACGCTCCGGCCCGCAGAGTCTTCGAATCTAACCCCGAGGGACGACGCAGTAGAGGGAATCATCGCCGTAGGTGGCGCGCACAAGTTCAAAGGGATCTCGACCAACTTGGAGTGCGCAACTGGAGGCAATTAGCTAAAGACCGAGCTAAATGGAGAGGCTTGTTGGTTGAGGCCTAGGTTCACCCCGAACTGTAGCGCCACCTAAGTAAGTAAGTAAGTACTTAAACTTACCCACCTGCTTCAGTGGGACTCCACTAACATGCGGAGTGCACTGAATGGGCGTTCGGGAAACTTCCGCTGGGTCTGCCACGATATGTAGAAAAATAGATTCGTAGAAAACAAAAATCTCGAAAAAAGTATCTAGAAAGAAAAATATTTCGAAACCAAAATCTCGAAAAGATAAAATCTAAAAAAAAAAAGTCTCGGATGGCAAAAATCTGCAATTAATATTAATTATAGATTTACTTATTCGCTTAAAAGGTCATCTTGAACCTGATATACATGCTTCTGTCTACACACCGCGTGGCTTAACTCCGCCGCGATTCATTTACTTAAACTCCGCTTTCCGAAGTAGTTTAGCCGCTCAAGTGACTTCGTCGCCCCGCTAAGAGTATGTCAACAGCTATCAGGCAGGTGACTGGGGCTAAGTCTATTCGAGACCAGTTTAATGCCGGCAAGCAGTGGGTAAGCGGCGCGCTTCGAGCTATTCATTTATTTACACTTGGCATTCCGGAGTGGTTTAGCCGCTCACGCGACTTCGTTAACTAAGAGTATGTCAACAACTGTCAGGCAGTCGCTTGGGGCTAAGTATTGATTTGAAGCCGTTTATCGGAACACAGCTTCTACAATTTGTATATAAAGACGGTTTTGTCCTTCACAGGGAACCATCAGTCCCATACTCCTGCAAAACACTCCAGAGTTTGCTTCGAGGAACCCTATCATATGCTTTCCGCAAATCCACAAAACAGCTGTAACCGGTAAAGGCATACTCCCAGGCCTTTTCAAGAAACATTATGAGAGTGATAACAGTTCGGTTGTGCTTCTACCGGGACGAAAACCGCACGGCTCATCCCCCAAACTGTCCTCAACCACAGCTCAGGAACGCGTTTCTAGCACCTTAGCGAAAACTTTTCCAGGGAGACTTAAAAAAAATATACCCCTGTAGTTGGCGCAATTCCTTTTTTAGAAAGAGGAGCAATCATCCCCCTTTGTCAATCACCAGGTGTTTCACCACTTTCCCAGATCCATTTAATGATACGCGAGAGCCATTGTACTCCTTCTTCACCTAAAGCCTTGAGCATTTCTGACCGGATTTTATCCACATCGGCAGGTTTGCCAACTTTTAGCGATTTGAACACCAAAGTTACTTGCTCTACCGTAGGACTATTCTCCGCCCTAATCTCGACCATAGGTCTGTCATCTTCGGTGCTCTGTTCGGGATCGAACAATCCTGAAAAGTGCTCGTCCAATCTGCGTAATGTCCTTCTCATTTGAAAAAAAGTTTACCATATTTGGATTAGACTCCTTCGTGATATTCAACTTTCTTCCTCTGAGTCGGCGGATGGTCCGTCAGGACATCTTATTTCCAGATCTGTGATCACGTTCCAATTTCTCGCCAAACCCCATCCAAGATTGTTTTTTGCTGTTTTCATAGCTTATTTGCAAGTTCTCAGTGTACCGATTTCGAGAATTAGAGTTCCCCAAGTAAATCCGCACCTTAAAAGCTCTCTTCTCCGCTCTGATGGCTTCTTGAACTCTGGGCGTTTAAACCAAGCAGTTCTTTTCGTACCTCCAGCCGCCACCACAAGGCGCTTCACTCCACAAACATCTCTTACAGAGGTAATAACCGTTGCCGAGAACAGTTGCATGTGGGCGCCGTGGCGTAAGTGTTTAGTATGTCGGATCACTACGCATGAGAAAAATTCATTCATCATGCATGGGAAAAATTCTCTCGACAGGAAAACTGACCTATTGGCCAACTGACTCACAAAAAATTCCCGATCTTTTCGATTTTTTTGTTACAAAAGGCATTTACGAGAAGTTTATTACAGTCAAAGAATGTTTGATCTCTCTTCTGACCACTCGCCGGTAATTTTATTACTTGGAGAAGCGCTGATCAAGAAAAAAGGACCTCCAATACTCACTAGCAATAGAACAAACTGGGAGGGCTTTAGAAATGATTGCGAAACAAATATCGCCTTAAATGTATCACTTAGAACACCTTGTGAACTAGAGGACGAAATTGCTCGTTTCGTGGAAGCAATTCAAAGAGCGACATGGAGAAACACTCCTTCTAGAAGCTATAAGATCAACCGCAACGAAAAGTATCCCAGAGAAATCATTGACTGGTGAAGGAGAAACGAAAAGCACGAAAGAAGTGGCAAATCACTCGTGCACCGCAGCATAAAACTGTCCTTAACCGACTATGCAATCGGCTTAGAGATAGTATTCGCGAATTTAAAAGCAAAAAGATAGCGACCTACCTTGAAAATCTCTCCGGTGAAAGAGAATCAAATTATTCGCTTTGGAAAGCGCTAATAGGCATCCGGAAACCTCAAATGCAAGCACCACCAATTCGGAAAATCGATGGAAACTGGGCCAAGAGCGACAAAGAAAAGGCAGAACTTTTTGCTTTGCACTTAGAAGAAACGTTTAAGCCGTTCGACGGCCCTTTGTTAACGCCCGACTCCCCAGTCACGACATCTGACAACTTTAATGTAAAAAAAGTTGCATTGATTGAACTGAGGGAAGTGATTACAAATTTAAAGACAAAAAAAGCTCCGGGTTACGACTTGATAACGGCGCAGGTAGTCAAGGAATTGCCGAATAAAACTGTTATCAAACTGCTCTATTTGATCAACGCTTCGTTCAGATTGCTTTATGTTCCGAGGCAATGGAAAGTCACCGAGATTATAATGGTCCCGAAACCAGGCAAACCGCTAAATGAGAAGAAATCATATCGGCCTATTTCCCTATTGCCGGTTATCTCAAAAATATTTGAAAAACTTCTTTCCAAATGTCTACAGTCCGTAATCGACGAAAGACGTCTCATTCCTGACCATCAGTTTGGATTTAGAATTAAACATTCTACAATTGACCAGGTCCATAAAATAACTGACGTGATTGAGAAAGCTCTGGCAGAAAAAAAGATTTGTTGTGGTGTATTTCTTGACGTCTCACAAGCTTTCGATAAGATTTGGCACGAAGGCTTGGAACATAAATTGCAACGATTACTGCCACGGCAACTCTTTCTAATCTTACTATCGTATCTCACCGAGAGACTCTTTCGTGTTAAGCACGGAAATGATTACTCTGACTTCAAGGAGATTGCGGCCGGAGTTCCACAAGAAAGTGTCCTTGACCCGCTTCTATATGTACTCTACACGCGTGATATTCCGCAGGAAAGAAACTGTGTCGTCGCCACGTTTGCGGACGATACGGCGATATTGACCACGAGCGAAACTATTGAAGCAGCAACTGGAAAGTTGCAACATACATGCTATTAATAAAGTCCACGCTTGGACGAATTCTTGGCGTATTGGCGAACGAAAGCAAATCTACTCACGTCAACTTTACCTATAAAAAAGTGGATAGATTACCTCTATATCTTAACTCGGCTCAAATACCGTACGCGAACGAAGCAAAATATCTGGGAATGACTCTAGATGTTAAGCTTAAATGGAAATCGCACGTAAAAAAGAAACGCGACGAGCTCGAAAACAAATACCGACAAATGTGCTGGCTACTCGGAAAACATTCGAGTTGAGCCTACATAACAAACTGCTTATCTATAAGCAAGTGCTAAAGCCTGTGTGGACGTATGGTATACAACTATGGAGTTGTACCAAGAAAGGCAATAGAAATATCACACAAACTTTTGAGAATAAAGTTCTTAGAACGATCGTCAACGCATCGTGGTATGTACGTAACGAAGATATTCATCGAGATCTGGGAATTCCCAGCGTCGTCGAAGAGATAACAAAATTTGCGCGTAAACACAAAGATCGTGTTCACGGCCATTGTAACCGTACCGTCATTCAACGAATAATTCAATTTGTCGTCTGCAAAGGATAAAACCTTTTGACCTCGTGTCATAGTATACGCCGGTCGCGAAAAACGCAGGAACTTTCATTGGAATTTAACCTGCCTAAAGTTCTACATTGGTGGGCAAAATCGCATCATCACCTCCCCGTGGTGCCCGCTGGATAGCTATCTGATAGTGAACTAATGATGAGCGTATGCTGAGTCTGACGATATATGTGCAGCTGAACACTCAGACCTGCGTAAGCACATCTGGGTGAACTTTAGCGCGCATATGTTTAACCGGACGAGGCATCTCTTGTTGACCTGATTGGCTGAAATATGCATCTCAGAAGTCTAGCAAGAGCTCCTCAGAAGGAGGACGTGCGGCGGATGAATTCTCTCGATGGAATCAACGGTGACGTCTACAGACCAGCGGATACCTTACCGGAGCTACTTCAACATATTTGAAGCTGAGGTCTGTAAGGATTTTCAATACTACGTCAGGGTATTAAAAAAGAGATGGTGGCGGATGAACCCTTAATGGGCCAACGGCAGCGCTCATATCCCCGAAGTGGGTTACTGACATCGGTGTATCCGGCCTCTTGTCCTAGGGGTTGCTAAAAAAGGATCTGGTCCTCCAGGTTGGGGGTTGTGCTGTCGGGTTAACTTCCCTACCACGTAAAAAACCTTCGGTTACGAAGCAACCAACCGCCTCGGATACGGATGAATTTACTGTTGACGACCCAAGCAAACGT
The DNA here is from genome assembly GCA_945910035.1 of Brachypalpus laphriformis. Classification (NCBI taxonomy): domain Eukaryota; kingdom Metazoa; phylum Arthropoda; class Insecta; order Diptera; family Syrphidae; genus Brachypalpus; species Brachypalpus laphriformis. Next base: position 133,004,579 of record OX246756.1, read on the forward strand.
AAAAAGGACAACGATCTTCGTGTCCGCACGTGGAATGTTAGGTCCCTCTACAAACCACGTGCAGCCGAACAACTTGCGGAGGCCCTAGAGTGTCTCAAAGCAGACATTACCGCCATCCAAGAAGTGCGATGGGATGGGCCGGGCAAAAGGAGTATGAAAAACTGCGACATCTACTACGGCGATCGCTACAGACAAAAAGGACAGCGTCTATTCGGGTGCGGATTTGTTATTGGAGGCAGACTTAGGCAAGAAGTCTTGAGTTTCAGGCATGTGAACGAGCGCCTTATGACTATCCGTATCAAGGCTAAATTTGCCAACATTAGACTAACATGCGTTCACGCCCCTCATGAGGAGAAGGACGAGCGACAAAGGATGACTTCTACCAGCTCTTGGACGTATGAGCAATGCCCTAGCCACGACGTTAAAATTATCCTAGGTGATTTTAACGCAAAGCTAGGAAGAGAGGACGTCTTTAGTAGCGTGGTCGGAAAGCACAGCCTGCACGACAACACATCCGACAACGGACTCAGGCTAATCGACTTTGCAGCGGGGCGAAACTTTGTCGTAGCTAGTACGCGGTTCCCACGTCTCGATATTCACAAAGGAACATGGCTCTCCTTTGATCGAAAAATCGTCAACCAAATCGATCACATTGCGATCGACGCAAGGCACTCTTCCAGTATTCTGGGTGTCCGAACTTTCCGAGGAGCCAACGTGGACTCGGATCACTACCTAGTTGTAGCCAAGGTACGGATGCGGATATCCAGAATGGAGCGAAATCAACGAAATACTGTGAGGAAATTTGACGTCGAAAAGCTACAATCGCAAGAGACCGCCAGAACCTTTGCCGATCGTGTTTCTTCTAATCTCAATCTAAGTCCTATGCCGCCAGCAGCAAATGCGGAAGACCAGTGGCAGCGTTGCCAACAAGCCATCAGAGATGCCGCCTCTGATGTACTGGGTTTCTCTCGCCCACCACAACGAAATTCCTGGTTTGATGAGGAATGCCGGCAAGCACATGCAGCAAAACAAGAGGCGTACAAAGCGGCGCTGCATAGAAGGACTAGAGCTGCTTTCGAGCTCTACGTGCGCAGGAGAAAAGAGGAACATCGACTTCTCAGAAAGAAGAAAAAGGAGCATGAGAAGCGCTCAATCGAGGAGATTGAGAGACTCTATTGCAGGAAAATTTTACCAAAGGGTTAAAAGAACATGCCAGGGTTTCAAAGCCAGAACAGAAGCCTGCAGGGACGAAAATGGCAACATAGTAGTGGAATCGCAGTCGGTGCTGAGGATATGGAAGGAACACTTCTGCAGACTGTTAAACGGCGATGATGGCCAATATTCTGCTGTCAGGCAGACTGAGCCATTCAACAGTGAAGTTAACACAGTCAATTGTGCGGATTCAACACACGCGCCAATCCAAATAAATTGTTCGCTTAGGTGTGCATGCGCCGGTTCGAATGAATAACTTATGCAAGCTAAGGTATTGTTTCGGCTGCATGTGTCGCTTTCGGAATTGCACTGTTAGCAATAAGTAGCTATAAGTAGTAGTTAAGAAAAATTTGTATTTAGATTTTAAGTTTGGCATTCAATAAAGAGACATACGTCTCCTGAAAAAATATTTTTTTATTCTTTATAGACATAAAGTCGTTTACTGGCGCCCGAGCAGGGACAGCGCGATAATCTCGTCAAAATAGTTTACCATAAGAAAAGTGAAAGGTAAAACAGCACAAGTGATAGTGTGAATGTACTGCAGTAGGTCGCTGCAAAAGAAAACACTTCTACGAACCCGCCAAAAAGGAAAAATACATCCGTTCCAGAGTGCATGACGATAAGGAGCACAAGTGATAGTGTGATAGAACCGCAGTAAGCCGCTACAACAGAGAACACCTCTACGAAGCAGCCAAAAAGGAGAAATACATCCCTTCCAGAGTGCATAAGCAGCATTGAAGCGTCCCATACCCGAAGAACCCGAAGAGAAATGAATTTACTCATAATCTTCTCGTAAGTCCACTACTTAAATCTCATTTTAATCATTAGTCTTAAAATTTCTAAAATAAAATAAAAATAAAAAATACACATAATTGTCAGACAAAAACCAGTTGGTAGCATATTAAGAAACTGAAATAAATAACTGTTGGGAAAAGAAACATTTTTGGTAGAAAATACGTATAAGTACACAAAATATTGTCACACAACCACCACTAAATAGTATATTAAGCATTATAGTAACCGATTATTATTAAGTACACGCAATATTGTCACACAAACACAAACTATTTAAGCTAACTAAATAAACTTATTTAAACTAGAAGAATCTGATAAAAACATATTCATAACCTAATAAAATTTGGCAAAATGGAAGCGATTCAAACCGCTATTACCCAGCTCACTGGAGCGGTAAACGCCCAGATCGAGAGGATCAAAGACTTAGAGCGGAGGCTAGGATCGCTCGAAAGTGCAACAACCCCCGCTTCCCCGAATTCTTCAACACCGCGAACACCTCAAACAGAGCAAGACCTGAAGGAAATCAGTAAACTACCCGACAGCGTGAGAGACCTGCAAACTTTCGATGGAAATCCGGTACAGTACGTGTCCTGGATCCACAATGTCGAAAACATCTTAAAGGACTACGAGATAGTGAAGGAGAAGCCAATTTACCGCGCTATTCTGCAAAGTATTCGGCAGAATATAAGAGGCGGAGCTGATGCAGCCCTAATTTCGTACAACATATTTAGCGATGACTGGTCGGCCATTAAGACGTGTCTCTCGCTACACTACGCCGACAAAAGAGATGTGAGAACACTTGAACACCAACTTATCACCCTTTCGCAAGGAAAAATGAGCATTGACGAATATTATGCTAGTGTTAACCACCAGTTCTCGCTCATAATAAACAAGATCAAAACAGAGGATTACAGTGCGGAAACGGTCAATGCGCTAATCGAGAATTACCGTAATCGGGCTTTGGACATATTTATAAGAGGGTTAAACGGCGAATTATCGAAAATATTAATCATTCAAAAGCCAAAGACACTGCCCGAAGCATATGCGTCGTGCCTAGAAATTCAGAACCTGAATTACAGGAGCGTAACAATACATCCAAGGGGAAATTACAGTTTGACCGCACCAATAAATCAGATACCAGTACCGAAGCCGTTGCCAACAACACCACCAAATAAACCGTTGCCCTTGCCGCAAAGAAATACGGCCTATAATATCCAACATAACCAGCATCAGAGGAATCAGTACCAACAACCATGGCCTCAGAAAAATTATCTTCCTCCACCTGGACCAACCGGACCAAAGCCCCCAGTACCAATGTCAGTGGATCAATCTGTTAAATCAAGACAGGTTAACTACATCAACCGTCCAGCTCCTAACCGACCTGGAAAATCCGGACCATACCAGTCCTATAATCAGCATAACCCGTTCAAGGGTCACTCAGACAACCATCCTTTGAAACAACAAAGACTGTTCAACACAGAACCTCAAGAAGAAGAGCAATATTTGGACGAGTACGAACAGGAGGTCGAGGAGTACACCTCTGTTGGCTATGATACGGAAAATCTAGAAGAAGAACCAACAGAAACAGAGCTAAATTTTTTTTATGATAGGAGCCTATCCAGCACTCCTTACATAAAATACATTACCAGGGATGGCTCCGTCCTCAAATTTCTCATCGACACCGGAGCAAATAAGAATTTCATAAGATCGGAATTGGCGGTCTATGCGAAGCCAGCCCAAAAATCATTAAAATCTCTAGACGCGACTGAGGATGAAAAGGATAATTTTTATAGCCACTTAGGTGCCACCTACAACCAAACGCCAAATGGGGACATCGTAATGGTAATGGGAGATCTCAATGCCAAGGTGGGTAGCGACAACACCATGCTTAAGCACGTGATGGGAGTTCACGGCGTGGGAGACCGTAATGACAATGGTGAGCGGTTTGTGGACTTCTGCAATACCAACCGCCTAGTCATCGGAGGTACGCTGTTTAAGCATAACACCTGGCATAAGATCAGTTGGGTCTCTACTGATAGGCAACGAACATCCAACCAGATCGACCACATTGCGATCAGTCGCAGCTTTAGAAATTGTCTCCTGGACGTCCGAAACAGACGTGGAGCTGACGTCGGACAAGAACGAGACCACCATCTTATGGTAGCTCATTTACGCCTTCGTACTGCATCCGTCAACAGCAACCGCTCAAACCTACTTAATATCACCAGGTTTAATATCGACAAGCTCAAGGTTCCCCAAGTGCGCCAACAGTTCAGGGACCATCTTGCCTTAGAAGCAGAAGCAATCAGCAGCATAGAGAACATGGATGACCACTGGAGTGCTGTGAAAAATGCTTTTGCGACTGGGGCACGCACGTATGTCGGTAAAAAGCAGAAACACCACCGCACATGGCTTTCTACAGACACCTGGAGACGGATCGATGAGCGTACAGCAATCAAGGCTCGGATTGCAGCGGCCTCAGCAGTAGAGAGAACCGAGCTTGAAGCCCAATACCGTGCGAAGAAGAAAGAAGTGCAGCGTAGTGTGAGACGTGACAAACGTCAATATGTCAACTCACTGGCCTCAAGGGCTGAAGAAGCAGCGAGTAGGTGCGACAGTAGGACTGTTTACAACATCACTAAGGAGCTCATTGGTGGTCGTAACTCCAAACAACATCCAGTGAAGAGTCTAGACGGTAACCTTCTGATCTCGGATGAGGATCAGCTCACTAGATGGAGAGAACATTTTGCTACAGTGCTAAATCACTTAGGTGACGGCGATATGATCTTGAATTCGAATGAGCAGTTCGAAGCAACAAATTCCCGAATTCGCACCGTACCTCCCAGTAAAACTGAAATAATAACAGCAATCAAGTCCCTCAAGAAAAACAAAGCGGTGGGTATTGATGGCATCCCTGCCCAGCTATTTCAAGCGGCGCCAAATACATCGGCAGATTTGCTGCATCCGCTAATACGGAGAGCTTGGGATAGTGAACAATTTCCACAGGAGTGGAAAAGCGGGATGATCATTAAGCTTCCAAAGAAGGGTAACTTGATGGAGTGCGGTAACTGGAGAGGTATATGTGTTCTTCCAGCTGTAGCCAAAATAATAGCTAGAATAATTCTAGAACGAATTAAAGAACATTTAGATTCAACTCTCGATGTCGAACAGGCAGGCTTTCGCGCTGGATCCTCCTGCATCGACCACATAAACACCTTACGGATCATAATCGAACAATGCGTTGAGTATAGGTCTCCGCTACATTTACTGTTTATCGATTTCGAGAAGGCTTTCGACAGCTTGAATCGAGATGCTATTTGGTTGGCCTTGCGCAGGAGAGGCATTCCAGAAAAACTTATAGCTATTATCAAGGCTACATATGAGGGCGGCAAGTGTCACGTCGTGCACAATGGTAAGGTGTCGGACGGTTTTGAAGTCCAAAGTGGAGTACGTCAAGGGTGCATACTGTCCCCACTATTGTTTTTGGTGGTTATCAGCGATGTACTCCGTGTAGCATTGACGGAAGCTAATTATGGAATTCGTTGGACGATGACATCTTACCTTAAACACCTAGATTACGCTGACGATGTTTGTCTACTTTCACATCGGATAATGGATCTTCATTTGATGGCCCAAAATCTAGAAGCTGAGGCAAGCAAAGTGGGGCTAAAAATAAACACAGCCAAAACAAAAGCCCTGAGTACTTCTAATACCCGCGCTCAACTTAACATTGCCGGAAAGAAAGTCGAGAAAGTTGATAACTTTCTATATCTAGGAAGTGTCGTCTCGGCTAATGGCGGTGGCACCGAACTGGATGTGTGCAGCAGAATCGGGAAGGCTAAAGCTGCGTTCGGAATGCTGTCCAAAATCTGGAGAAGCAATGTTATTAGCTTAAGAACCAAGCTACGACTGTTCCGCTCCAACGTAGAATCAGTGCTGCTTTACGGGTGCAGTACCTGGAAGGTGGACACCATTAACACACGCAAGCTGCAAGTCTTCGTAAACAAATGCTTAAGAATCATCTTGAGGATTTTTTGGCCGATCCGCATCTCCAACGAACAACTTTATCTGAGAACGGGCCAAGAACCTATAAGCATTACTATACGAAGAAGAAAGTGGCAATGGATTGGACACACCCTACGGCGCGAAGACAACTCCATTGCGAAATACGCCATGCAGTGGAATCCGCTCACCCAGGCAGGCAGAATAGCGGGACGCCCTAGGCAAACGTGGCGCAGAACAGTTGAGGAGGAATCGAGCTCTTTAGGAATGAGTTGGAGGCAGCTCAAACGCGTTGCAGAACTCCGAACACGATGGCGCGCAGGCGTGGTTGACGCCCTATGCGCCCCGAGGGGTTAAAGGATATAAGTAAAGTAAGTAAGAAAAATTTGTATTTAGATTTTAAGTTTGGCATTCAATAAAGAGACATACGTCTCCTGAAAAAATATTTTTTTTTTCTTTATCGACATAAAGTCGTTTACTGTGACGATGGTAGTCAAGATTCCCGTCAACCCGATCAGAATGAAGTGAGGATAGCGATATCTAAACTCAAATCCAACAAAGCTGCTGGAGCCGACAGCCTTGCCGCTGAACTTTTCAAGGCAGGAGGAGATGAGTTGGTAAGGAGCATGCACCAGCTCATCTGTAAAATCTGGTCGGACGAAAGTGTGCCCGACGAATGGAACCTCAGGAACATTTGCCGGAATCCTGAAGAAAGGAGATCCTCTGAACTGCGCCAATTACAGAGGCATAAGTCTCCTCAGCATCGCATATAAGATCATGTCTGCCGTATTATGTGAACGCCTAAAACCGATCGTCACCAACCTGATAGGTCCTTATCAGTGCGGTTTCAGGCCGGGAAAGTCCACCATTGACCAAATATTCACACTACGGCAGATCTTGGAAAAAAACCCATGAATACAAAATCGATACACACCACCTCTTCATCGATTTCAAAGTTGCCTATGATAGCGTGTATAGAGACGAGTTATACAGAGCCATGCCTAGTCTTGGCATCCCTGCCAAGCTCGTCCGTTTGTGCAGAATGACGATGGAGAACTCTCGCTGCTCCATCAAAGTCGGTAAGAACATCACCGAACCGTTCGATGTCAGGAAAGGTCTTAGACAAGGTGACGCGCTATCATGCGATCTCTTTAATATAGTACTTGAGAGAATTGTTCGAAACTCACAAGCCAACACCGGAGGTACAATCTTTTACAAGTCTGTACAACTACTCGCTTATGCCGATGACATTGACATAATCGGAAGAACTCAGCGGGCCGTCAATGGGGCATTTACGAGTATTGAGATCGAGGCAGCAAAGATGGGTCTAGCGGTCAATGAAAGCAAAACAAAATATATGCTGTCTACAAAAAAGGACACCCAACATCGGCGTCTTGGACAGAACGCCACAATAGACAGATATAATTTTGAGGTAGTAAAGGATTTTGTCTACCTAGGCTCTATGGTGAACTCCGCAAATGACATCAGTAGGGAGATCACACGAAGAATTACTCTTGCCAATCGTTGTTTCTATGGGCTAAAACGGCAATTGAGTAGCAAAGCCCTATCTCGAAATACTAAGGTAATTCTTTATAAGACTCTAATCATCCCAGTCCTGCTGTATGGCGCAGAGGCATGGGCTTTGACAAAACCGGATGAGGATGCCCTTGGTTATTTCGAGAGAAAAGTTCTTCGAGCGATCTTTGGTCCCGTCTGCATAGACGGTGAGTGGAGGAGAAGGTACAATGCCGAACTATACGGCCTGTACAAGGACATCGACTAAGATGGCTGGGTCATTTAGAGCGGATGGAACCCAACGTTCCCGCTAAGAAAGTTTTCGAATCCACCCCGGATGGACGACGCAGTAGAGGACGACCTCGGGGTAGGTGGCGCAAACAAGTGGAGTGGGACCTCAACCAACTTGGCGTGCGCAACTGGAGGCAGCTAGGTCGTGATCGTGCTAGCTGGAGAGGTTTGTTGGTTGAGTCCCAGGTCCACCCCGGACTGTAGCGCCATCTAAGTAAGTAAGTAAGTATGAGCTGAACGACATAGCGAACGAGTGAAAGACATGCTGCTAAGTAACATGCTTAAGCTACGCAAAGCCACGCCCTGATTTAATCCGTCCCAGGCCGATTGTAAGTTTTCTACATGCAAGTTAACACCTCACATAAACAGATACTCCAAGGCGAAAATCGCCTACTCAGCGGAAAGATCTGCAACATTAATATGAGTTGTGGGAACAGACAACGCCATTCGCTTCCTATAGACTTTAATCGCAACACACCATAAACAAATATCATGTTTCCACTAACCTATGATATTTGTTTATACATAAAGAATTATTGCACCTCTTGTCCTCATAGAATTTAAGAATATGTTTGTAAATTAGAATTTAATTAATCAGTTGTTCTTTTGAGCCCGAACTCAACGGTTCGGAAAATACATGTTTTTTTAAAACTTTAAATAAGAATCAAAGTATTTAATTGGCGCCCAACGTGGGACATACTTAATTAACAAAGTAGCCAGAAAAGTGAAAAGTATGGTGTTAAGTATTTAAAAGTGTGCAACAAGTAACTCAAAGAATAAAGTATCCAGAAGAGGAGAAAAAAGAACAACTCAACCATCAAGTATCCTGAACCGAGGAGAAAAAAGAACAACCATCAACCATCAAGTATCCTGAACCGAGGAGAAAAAACAACAATCAACAATCAACCATCCTGAACTAAGGAGAAAGCAACAATCAAGTATCCAAGAATCAAGGAGAAAGGGAAAGAAATCACACAACCGACGAATAAAAGGAGTAAGATATTATTTTAAAAAGAATATATTCATTTATATAAATCACTAGTGAATAAAAATTTTGTGTGAAAGAAAGTTAAAACAAATAAATAAGTAGTATAAGAAGATAAAAATAGAATAAGAATTTGCCCAAGAATAAACTAGTGAATAAATAATAAATTTGTAAAATTTTGAAACACCCTGGAAGACTTATTAGATACTTTTGACAAAATGAGTTTGACAGACGCAACCGAGGATCTGATCGCTCGATTAATAGCGACAAATACTGCTTCATTGAAAGCAGAAATTGATAATCTAAAGACCCAATTACTTGCAGTAACAGGGACTAACGTAGTAGCTGAATATACTCAGCAAACCATAGATGAGAAGATAGGGTGTAATGAATCACTGGACGTGATTAAATCATTACCGGAATTCTCTGGAAGTGCCAATGCTTACGTTAGCTGGCGCGAAGCTGCCAATAATTCGGTTAGCCTTTACACTAAAGGTTAGCCTTTACACTAAAGGTAGCCGCACTGCCTTGACTATATTGAGGAATAAAATTACGCAGAATGCAAACGACATTCTGACGAATCATGGAACCGTCTTGAACTTCGATGCAATCGTTGCAAGATTGGATTTCGCTTATGCTGATAAGCGTCCCGCTCATATAATTGAGCAAGAATTAAGTGTATTATGACAGGGACATCTTTCGATAATCGACTACTATAATTTAGTCAATCAGAAATTCAATTCAATTCAATTCAATTCAATTCAATTCATTTTTATTTACCAATAGCCGTGAGATGGTAATCTCATTTGTGGCCATTAAAATTAACAATATTACATTATTTATATACATGTCAAATTTAAAATTAATGTTAATATTTATACATACATATATATTTGAAAATAATAAGATAATAAACAAGGGGTACATTTTAATTAACAAAAATGGAGTGAAAATGCATAGCTACATCTGGGTTCTGAAGGTGGTCTTTCAACGAGCGGACAAAATCGTTTGAATTGCGTATGTTTTTAATTTGAGTAGGTAATGTATTCCACATTCTGGCACATAATGGGAAGAAAGATCTACGCGTTTGCAGCGTTGAGGTTCTGTAAGTGTTTATATTTAAGGTTCTCAATGAAGAAGAAAAATTTATTTTCTCGAATAAATAACTCGGGGTTTGACAGTGTATTAACCCATACAAAAATTTGCACATTTCGATGGCAAACTGAGACATTATTGAGGCTCCAAAAATACATTTATTCAAATGAGATACATGGTCGAATTTTCTTAAGGAATGAATGAATCGAATGCAAGAATTAAATGCTACGTTTAATTTTTGCTTGCCTATTGAGTCCATTCCAGCGTACAAAGGGGCCCCGTATGTAATGATTGGTGCTAATAAGGTTTTAACTAGAGTTAGTCGTGTGTGTTTCGGTATATATACTGATATTCTCCATAGACGCCTAAGACAGCCATAGATTCCGCCAATTACTTTATTCACATGGTCATTCCATGTCAGCGTTTTGTCAAAGATGAATCCTAAATTTTTAACTTTAGATTTGTATGGAATAACATGTGTGTTCAAAGTAATTTCTGGAAAATATGATTCATCTAAGGACTCTTTGTATATAATTATACTCTGCGATTTTTTTGGATTCAACGTTAAGTTGCTGGCAGTTGTCCATTCGTGTATACTACATAGATCTTCATTAATTCTGAAGACTCCATCTTCCATTAGTCCTAAAGGGAATGAGAAGTAAATCTGTAAATCATCAGCGTATAGATGATATGAAGAATATTTAATTACATCTACAATGTCATTAATGAAAATACTGAACAACAGAGGGCCTAATATGGATCCCTGTGCAACTCCGCTTTTTAGATCAACAAGATCAGATGTAATGGATCCAACGACAGTGGCTTGTTTACGGCCACTTAAGAAGCTGTATATCAGTTTAAGTGCAGATGCAGAGAAATTAAATTTATGTTGCAATTTACCAAGCAAAATTTGATGATCAACTGAACCAAAAGCATTAGTGAAATCGAGTAAATTCAGAATTGTTACTTTATCATTGTCAATTGCTATCCGTATATCATCCTGTACTTTTAAAACCGCAGATACACAACTGTGTTTTTTACGAAAACCTGATTGAAGAGGAGATAAGAAATTACACGAGTCTAAATAGTGCTTTATCTGATTAAACATCAGTTTTTCCAAACCCTTGGACAAAAAAGGCAAAATACTAATTGGGCGGTAGTTCGAAAAATCAGTACTATCTGATGTGTTTTTCGGAAATGGTATAATTTTGGCTGTTTTCCAGACACTTGGATAAACGGATTTAGTTAAGCAGTCATTATAGATATTAGTGACACAAGGAATGATTGCCGGAAGTATTAATTTAATAAATTTAGGTGATACATTGTCTAAAGCTATCGCATTTGACTGTATTGAGCAAAGAGACTCGATGCATTCATTCGTTGAAATGCAGTTAAATGAGAAAATTCCATTTAAATTATTAAGGGAAATCGTACGAATTGGCTTAGTACCCGAAAGGGCAAAGAAACTATTCAAATTATTGACAAAAGAAGAATCGCAAATATTTACTAAATTGGGTTTGGCGCACGTTCCCATTTTTTTTAAATTATTCCAAAGAATTTTAGTTGAATTCTTGGATGCATCTAATTGATTAAAATAAAATTCTTTTTTGGCATTTCTAACTACTTTGACGACCTTATTTCTGCACGCTTTATATCGCTCCCAATTAGATAAATTTCTATTGTTTTTATAAATATTGTATAAAAAATTTCGTTCACCAATTAGATCTATTACGTTACTAGTAAGCCATCGACATCTATTGCGACTAACATATCTCTTCAAAGGGACGTATTTATCGAACAAATATTTTAAAAGGTTGGTTAGGTATTCCACTTTTAAATCAACGGAGCTTACATTTCTGAAATACTGCCAGTTTATATTTGATATTTCACTCAGAAGTTAATCCAATTTTATATTTTTAAAATCACGAGAAAAATAAAAATTCTCTTGGTTTACACATTCGACTTCCACACTAAAAATTAAGTACGTTAAATCGTGGTCAGCAACACCATGTATTTGATCAAAAAACGAAGCCTTATTTTTATTTGAAACTGCAAATATATCAATAGTTGTGGCACTATGACTTGTAAAATGTGTTGGAAGAAAGCTTACAATTTGTAAACCATGAGAATCAAATAGATTTTTTTAAATAATTAGATAAACCAGTGGAACGACAAATATCAACATTTAAGTCTCCACAAGTAATCATATTTTCATACCCAGCATTTATTTCGAAAGTAATGTTTCAAATTCAACAAAGGGAAATCTACCGGGGTGTCTGTAAATCGCATTAAGTAACACCTTTTCGCGTGGAAGAGTGATCTCTATAAGCAAACATTGGATATCATTATGTTTCAAATAATCTAAGCACCGAGCTGGTATACCAGTGCGCACATAAACTAATACACCGCAAGAACGACCATCTCCATCCAATCGAAATATACGATAGCCACTAATCTGAATCATCGAATCATCAACACTATTGTTTAACCATGTCTCTGATAGACAAATAATATCTGTCGTTAGAGAACGAAACATAAGTCTTAGTTCTTCAATTTTAGGGAACAAACTACGAACATTCATGTGGCAAATCTTCAGTCCATTAGAACGAGACGAAAATATATTCAACATTGCATTACTAAAATCTACTTCACCTGTACCAGTTAACAAGGAACTACTTTGACTGCTCATGCAATAATAATTTATTAAAGAAACTGAAAAACTCGATAAAAACCACAAACAGATAGAAAAATATATGCATTTTCACTACATTAAATAAATCATTATAAATATTTATAATCATTTAAGATAATATTCAAAATAAGAGAGAATAAACACTTATGTTAGTATGTTGTGTTGCTATTATTTAGTTTGTTGATTGTTGTTGACATCATTAGCATTTGTATTCAGAGCAGGCAGTTGGGTTAAATCTTCCAATGAGTTGATTTTGATGTAATTATCTGTAGGTTTTATTTTGATCGTCACAATGCCGTTAAATGATTGCACTGAGTGCAGCTTTTTTGCTTCCTTCAATTTCATTGCAGCTTTACGGATGTGCAGTGCATTAGTGGAGAGACACTCGAATGCTCCAATAGCTCTATCGGAGGTAAATCCGATTTTATTAAGTGTAACTGGAGTGGCAGCAAAAAAAAGATTTCAAAAAAATTTGTCTCTCGCGCGGATTGTGCAATTTTACAATGACCGGAGCGGTGACTTTTTTTGTTGATGTTATGATGTTGTTGTTGTCTCGTCGTTTCTTTGCATTTTTTAGGCGGAAAATGTCAAAAGGGAGTGCCGTGTGGTTTATAAGTGCACAGACTTTTTGGAATGTTTCTTTTAAATTTTCATTTAGAATTTCTGGTATTCCAGTTAAAATAACTTCACTTTTCCGTAATTCATTTTCAAGTTTATTTAGTCTATTATTTATGATTTGTGAATCATCTTGATATTGATTCACGGGCACTTTCTCTTTTATTTTATTTTCTAGTTCACCCAAATCACTTTTGAAACTATTAATAAAATTATCTACTTTTTTATTTAACTTTTCAAGATTATTGTTGGTTTGGGTTTTAAAGTCTAGCACTTCTTTTCGCATGCCGATCATTTGGCTATCCACTGTCATTTGCAGCTTGGCAATCATTTTGGCTAAGTCGTCGTTAGAAATAGACATCTCTTATATCTTTATATTCAATTTCGGCTTAAATGTTATTTCTGAACTGCAGACTATTATGCTACACGAAAACTTTGAACCAAAAATTTAAGAAAATTAATAAATTCGACCAATAAATTCAATAAACACACGGTACAGACACAGGACTGACTAGGGAGTTAAATAATCATAATAATAATTTTAGACAGAACTTCCATAATTACCGTCAAGGTAATCCATTTAACAATAAATACGTGCAAAATAATAATCAACCCCATTATGATAACCAAAAGCGATTTAATTACCAAACTGAGAAGAGGCCGCACGAAAGTGGACAGCATAGTTCACAGCCTCAAATAAAAAACCAAAGAGTTAATAACATCAACGAGAATGCTTTTTTAGGAGATCATCTCGATTACCCTACATATACCGATGCAGAAGGGGCAATCGAGTAAAAATATTAATCGATACGGGTGCCACAAGTTGTTATTGTAGGCCAAATATTTTGTCGAATAGACAGGAATTAGCTATTAAGAAGAGGGTGAGAACCATAAACGGTTACACCATCATAACGCATTATTATCAAGCTTATATATTTAATAAGGAAGTTAGGTTTTATGAGCTAACTAATTTAGAAGCGGATTTATTGATAGGATTCAATATAATAACTAAGGCAGGTATAATATTAGATTTTGAAAAAGGAACTTTAACTCACGCAGGAATTAGTGAGGAAATATTTAGTTCAGAAAATGATTCTGAAGTAGCAAACGAGAGAGAATTCTGCGGAATGCAGAACTATAGTTTGAAAAATTTAAATGAAGACAGTTATTCAGGAATACAAATTTCTGAAATGTCAACTGAGGAAACTAACGAAAAAAATAATTTCAGTTATGATAAGAAAGTTGGAATTGAGGGAATGAGAGAAGAGATTAAAGAAGAAATAAAAACGATACATTCAAATATCGATACGAATTCATTATTCAGAACAGATGTTAAGGCAGAAATACGAACAATTGTTGAAACTCCTATATGGAGTAAACAATACCCTTATCCTTTATCTGTAAATTCATTTGTTAACAAGGAAATAAATAAAATGATGAACGAAGGAAAAATCCAACCAAGTAAAAGTCCTTACAACTCACCAATATGGGTGGTACCTAAGAAGGGAATAAACGATGATGGAACACCAAAACTAAGAATGGTAATAGACTACAAGAAATTAAATGAAAAAACTGTATCGGACAGATACCCGATACCCGACACAAATGTAATACTTTCAAACTTAGGAAAATCCAAGTACTTTTCGACTATAGATTTAGAATCGGGTTTTCACCAAATACAAATGAAGAAAGCAGACGTAGAAAAAACCTCATTTGCTGTAAATAATGGAAAATATGAGTTTTTAAGGATGCCATTTGGATTGAAGAATGCACCAAGCATCTTCCAAAGAGCAATGGATGATATATTGCGCGATCACATCGGTAAAATTTGTCATGTCTATATTGACGATATAATTATCTTTTCGGAGAATTTAAAAGATCATACCAATAGTTTAAAAAACGTAATTAAAACACTTAAAGACGCTAATATGAAGATATCACTGGAAAAATCAAATTTTATGAAACGGAAGTGGAATTTTTAGGCTACATCGTAGGTCATAATACAATAAAAACAGATCCAAAGAAAATAGAAACAATATCTAATTTTCCAATACCAACGACGTTAAGACAACTTAGAAGCTTTCTGGGCATGACAGGATATTATAGGAAATTTATTAAAAACTATGCCTCGATAGCAAAACCATTAACGAAAAATCTATCAGGAAAAAATGGAAGAATTTCGCAACACATGTCAAAAAAGACAATAGTAAGATTAGATCAGGAAGGAATTTTAGCCTGTAAGAAATTAAAAGACTTATTGATTAACGAAATAGAATTGGTACAACCAGATTTTACCAAAAAATTTATATTAACGACAGATGCATCTAATAACGCTATAGGCGGTGTTCTTACCCAAGAAGGTAAACCAATAATTTTTATATCATAAACCTTAAGTTCGACAGAACAAAACTACGCTACGAACGAAAAAGAACTATACGCAATTGTATGGGCTTTAAAAACTTTGAGAAATTACCTTTATGGTGTTTCAGACTTAGAGATCCACACGGATCACCAGCCATTAACTTTTGCGGTTTCAACCCGCAACCCCAACGCAAAGATGAAAAGATGGCACGCGTTAATAGAAGAATATGCTCCTAAAATAGTATACAAGCCAGGTACGACAAACGTAGTAGCAGATGCACTTTCTAGACAAAATCTGAATAACTTAACAGACGATTCTTCAGCTAGTGGAACGCAACATTCCGCAGAAAGTAGTGACAATTCAGACATTAAAGAAACTGCAAAACCATTAAACCAATTTAAACAACAAATCTTATTAAGTAAAGCCAAGTTCACTATACACGAAGAGGTTAGAAACTTTGGAAAAGTTAGGCATATTATAGAATATGACACCGTGGAAAATCTAATTACAATTGTTAAAGAATACTTACAACCAGGAATCGTCGCAATTTACTGCACGCCAGAAGATTTATATGAGACCAAACAAAAATTGAAAGAAACGTTTAATAACAAATTTTTGTACACAAAAATATTTCCGATAGACATTACAAATAAAGAAGACCAAAGCATAATTATAGAGCAAACGCATATAAGAGCTCATAGGAATTACAGAGAAAATCTTAAACAAATCTACAAATCATATTATTGGCCTGAAATGAGTAAGCAATTAAAGGAATTTGTTCGAAATTGTGAAATATGCAACAAAAGTAAATATGATAGACATCCACAAAAGATATCAATTGGAGAGGCTCCAATTCCTAAGAAAGAGGGGGAGCAGGTACACCTAGATATATTTTTCGCCCAGAAATTAAAATTCCTAACATGCATTGATGCATATTCAACATTTTTAGTAATTAAATTAATCGAAGATAAAACCAAACTAGACGAAAAGGTATTAGAACTATTGCAAAGCTTCCCGGAAGCCAAAAGAATAACAATCGATAACGAACCAGGTTTCTCAACAGCACAATTTAAAACATTGATGCAGACACTAGGCATCCAGATACATTTTTGTGACCCCAAACACAGTACAACAAACGGTCAAGTGGAAAGAGTGCATTCCACATTAATTGAAATCGCAAGGTGTCTTAAGCAGGAATTTTATTCAATAAGTGATTTAGAATCAATCTATAGAGCCGTACAACAGTACAATAAAACAATTCACTCAGTTACAGATCAGAGACCTTGTGAAGTTCTATTTAATAAAATATCACACGAAGAGTTACAATCGAAACTCTTGGTAGCCCAAGGAAAAATGATAGAAAGACATAATAAAAAAAGAACTACAAAGAATTACGCACCAAACAAAATAATCTACGAGAAAATAGTAGGAAGTAGGAATAAGCTTTTAGCTAGG
Source organism: Brachypalpus laphriformis (assembly GCA_945910035.1). Classification (NCBI taxonomy): domain Eukaryota; kingdom Metazoa; phylum Arthropoda; class Insecta; order Diptera; family Syrphidae; genus Brachypalpus; species Brachypalpus laphriformis. Next base: position 133,021,598 of record OX246756.1, read on the forward strand.
TATAAAAAACAAAAGGTTAAGGAGGATTTAGGAAAAAAAGTTCGAATTCATCAAAAAGATAGAATAGTTCATAAAGATAATATTAAATCATAGAATTTTATCATTCCAGGAAAATGAACCGGATATTTATTTTTACGTTAATGGGCATAGTGTCCACAGAAATAGTTGATTACACTCGAGAAAATTATATACTTATTGAACAAGACAATACAGCAATCTACGAAGACTACGGCAACATTTTTCATATAACCAATTTGACTTATTTTAGCGAACTTATAGAAGAAAAACAGAACCATATAAACGGAAATATTAATTACACGAGATATATTGTCAGTGACCTTAACGACAACATATATGACGATAATTTGAGTAATGATTTAGAAATAACCTTAATTAAATCGCTACTAGGGCAGTTGCAAACATCAAATCAAAGAAACAAGAGAGGAATTAACGAATTAGGAACCTTATGGAAATGGATAGCAGGAACTCCAGACCATGATGACATTGTTTTAGTAACAAATAAAATCTCAGAACTGACAGAAAACAATAACAGACAGTTTACTACAAATTCAGAAATCTTCAACGCAATCAAGAAATTAACTAATTTAGTTAAAAACTTAGAAGTCAGTTCACAAGTAAAAATAGCAAAAGAAAGAAATAAATTAATTATTACAGAATTACAGAATACAATACAAACAATAACTTTAGCTAAAGTTGGCATTTTAAATCCAGCTATTTTAAATTTACATGACATTAGAGACATTACAAACCATGAACATGAAAGCTTAACAATAACAGATCTAATGGATGTTTCAATTTTTAAAATAATACAAAATAAAGATGTAATTGTTATACATATAAAATACCCCATCATTAAGAAAAATTGTAAATTATTCGAAACTAGAGCCATAAGCCATAAAGATGGGAAATTAATAATAAACCATGAAATTGTTAAATGTAACAATAAATACTTAAATGTTAAGAAATGTAAAATAGAATTACGAAATATATTTTGTATCTTAGCATTAGAAGAATCTTGCTTATCAAGAATTTTAAACAATCAAAAAGGACAATGTTTAAAGATAAAAGAGAAAAATAAAGAAATCGACATAATTAATGATGGAGCTATAGTGGTTTCCGGCAAGCACACAATTGATGGACACTCAGTGGAAGGCGTCTACTTAGTTACATTCGAAAACAAAACTTTGATTGACAATACAACATACGAGAATCCAACAGCAATCATTTGGAACTACTTGAAAACAAGCTACTCAAATAATTACAATGTAATCCAATATGTGGAATCCGAAGACGAAAAATTAAAATTCCAAAACATTAATTTAATCAATTCGATGAGCAAGGAAATTGCTAATCACCCGATTTCATCTACAACAACATTCATGTTTATAATCCTAATCATCAGTTTTATTTTACACACAATAAACAAAAAGTTTTGCATTCAAGTTTCAGAAAATAAAGCCGATCCTGAAGAAATAGTTTTCAACGAATTAAATACAAAAATTAAAAGCTTATCTAAACAGCTCGAAGAAACGGGACGTTTCTCTTAATAAAGAGGGGAGTTAACACCTCACATAAACAGATACTCCAAGGCGAAAATCGCCTACTCAGCGGAAAGATCTGCAACATTAATATGAGTTGTGGGAACAGACAACGCCATTCGCTTCCCATAGACTTTAATCGCAACACACCATAAACAAATATCATGTTTCCACTAACCTATGATATTTGTTTATACATAAAGAATTATTGCACCTCTTGTCCTCATAGAATTTAAGAATATGTTTGTAAATTAGAATTTAATTAATCAGTTGTTCTTTTGAGCCCGAACTCAACGGTTCGGAAAATAAATGTTTTTTTAAAACTTTAAATAAGAATCAAAGTATTTAATTTGCATATACAATGCTGTGAAAAATTATAGACTCAAACTACAATTTTCATTTTTCTTCGAATCAATAATAAACATTTATGATAATTCGAGGAATACTCCTTTTACGTATATGTACTGTTTCCTTTTTTAAGGGAAATTATAAGATTTTTCTAAAAAATACCCAAATTCGAACTGTGGAAAAGTATCAACTCAAGCTTTTATTCGACGACATGCTTAGTTGTAACGCGAAGGTCGGTGTGCTCACTACTATTAAAAGACAGTACAAACCTCCTGCAGTGATAATAAACAGTTTTTTTTTTAAGTGATTTTCTTCAAAGTTTTAAATATGCCACATGGTAAGCAATTAACGACGTTGAAAAACAGAACAGTCGATTTAAAAGATAGTGGAATGACGCGGAGAGAAATTGTCACTGAAATAAATCGCTCTCAAGGTGTAACAAAGAATTTTCTACAAGCCGGGATTGAAAATTACAGAAAAAATAAGCGATCTGGACGACCAACGAAAATTACACCAACGGTTAAATGAGCTGTTCTACGTGAAATGTCACGAACAGGAGCTTCTTCATGCCAAATGGTTCGACGTTTTAATTTGGACTACGATTCCAGCCTCGTAAGAAAATGGACAGCAGCTTCGGAAAATTTTAAATACCGAAAGTGCTTGAGTAAACCACAACTTAAACAGCGTCATAAAAAAGCACGTCTTGAATTTGCTGAAACACATGTCCAACACGGTGAAATGTGGTCGCATGTAATCTTCAGTGCTGAGAAGAAGTTAAACCTCGACGGCCCCGAACTGCTTCAAATACTATTGGCATGACCTACGGAAAGAACGAAAAATCATGTAACGCAGGCCTTTAGGAGAAGGAGGAGTTATGGTGTGCACAGCTTTCATCGGTAATTTAAAAACAGAAATTGTCTTTATTTCTGGAAGAATTCACGCAAAGTAATACCAAGAAGTGTCGGAGGAACACCTTCTTCCCCTAATAACGATAACTGAAGACAATGATGTAGTTTTTCAAGAAGACAACGCCCCTATCCATAAAGCACGGACTACAATAACGTGGTTTCAACAATATGGATTTAAATTTTTAGATTAGCCAGCCTTAAGTCCAGACATATACCCGATTGAAAACCTGTGGGGCATCCTGGCAAAGGCGGTTCATGATCAGGAAAAGCCAGAAATTCAAAACGCGGAACGACTCAAACAAAGAATTGTTGAAGCATGGAATAATATACCGGAAATTACTTTAAGCAATCTTATTTCTAGTTTACCACGTCGATAGTTAAGTGTTTTAAGAAATAGCGGGCACCTGGCGTGCGTTACTGCGCCTAACAGAAACAAAAAAAAAACTGTCAGGCAGGCACCTGGGACTAATTCTGTTAGAGAACAGTTTTGTACCGGGCAATAGTGGGTAAAGTGGTCCAACCTTAAATATTCATCAAATGTTTTTTTAGTACTAAAGTACTATAATACAAAAATAGTGGGAAGACTGCTGGACCGAGGGTACCCGGCGGCATGCGTTGCTGCACATAACAAAAAAAAAATTGTAGTACTAAAGTATTTTACTACTAAATTACCACTAAAGTAGTAGGCCGATTTTGACCAAACTTCACAGGAACACTCCCGGGACAATACCGAAGATTGCCTGAATTTGAGCCCAATCGGTTCAGTGGTTTCCGAGTCCATAGCGTACAAACAAACATACAAACAAACAAACATAAAAACAAACAAACATATTATACATACATTGTATTTTATATATAAGATAACGGACAAAGTATTCCTTATTAAATAAACTTTTGTCTAAATACTACTAAATAAAAATCTTGGGATTATACTTTTTCACAGGTCAAACTTCGGTTTTTTTTTTAATTTCCCTCAAAAAGGGAAATAAACCATTATATAGGGCTTTCGCTGAATTGGTAACGTTTTGCAATATTTTAGCAAAAAAAAAAAATGTAAGTTCTCGTTTGAGTCTATAATTTTTCACAGCAATGTACATATGTATGTTTTAATATTCTAAAGCGGTGATTTACAGAACTGTCAACTGATCACCACTTAGTGCTCTGCGAATTGTATCTTAGCGATAGAGTGCTTCCCCTACCAAAGCGCAAACCAAATATGGTTACACGCATACGATGGGAGAATTTACAGAACGGTGAGATTTGCTCGGCAAATCTATGAAAGGTTTGAACGAATCCAACTGTTCCATCAGATGTAGAGGACGAATGCAACTGTTCCACAAATACAAATACAAATAATTGGCGCAACAGCTCTTTAAAGTGCCAGGGACTAGCTTCTCGCAACCACTTATGTTGTGTGCGTTATATTTTTCACACGAATGGAAGGGACCTACAGTTTAATGCTGAATCCGAACGGCGATTTGAGAAGCTTTTTCGTGACAACAATACTCTCGGATGTTTGTCAGACGCTCGCGAGAGGTGGGACCGTGAAAAAACTTTTTGGTATTTTCTGGGATTCGAACTTGGAACCTCATGCGTAGTAGGTGAAAAATCTTCTAAAGACACCATAAGGCCCGACCGAGCGTGCTTATGGTAGTGTGAGATTTATACTCACTAAAAAAACACCTCTCTTCAAAAGTAATACTACAACTAAGCCGACGTTTATCCAGCAGTTTAATTTTCGCTTACGATACACGTGATTTTTCGAAAAAAAATAAATAAATTTTCGTACGAAGTTAAAAGAAATGTAGAACTTTACTTACTTACTTACTTACTTAGATGGCGCTACGGTCCGGGGTGGACCTGGGACTCAACCAACAAACCTCTCCAGCTAGCACGATTACGAGCCAGCTGCCTCCAGTTGCGCACGCCAAGTTAGTTGAGGTCCCCCTCCACTTGTTTGCGCCACCTACCGCGAGGTCGTCCTCTACTGCGTCGTCCATCCGGGGTGGATTCGAAAACTTTCTTAGCGGGAACGTTGGGCTCCATCCGCTCTAAATGACCCAGCCATCTTAGTCGCTGTATGTGAACTCTTCTGGCTAAGTCGATGTCCTTGTACAGGCCGTATAGCTCGGCATTATACCTTCTCCTCCACTCACCGTCTATGCAGACGGGACCAAAGATCGCTCGAAGAACTTTTCTCTCGAAATAACCAAGGGCATCCTCATCCGGTTTTGTCAAAGCCCATGCCTCTGCGCCATACAGCAGGACTGGGATGATTAGAATCTTATAAAGAGTTACCTTAGTATTTCGAGATAGGGCTTTGCTACTCAATTGCCGTTTTAGCCCATAGAAACAACGATTGGCAAGAGTAATTCTTCGTGTGATCTCCCTACTGATGTCATTTGCGGAGTTCACCATAGAGCCTAGGTAGACAAAATCCTTTACTACCTCAAAATTATATCTGTCTATTGTGGCGTTCTGTCCAAGACGCCGATGTTGGGTGTCCTTTTTTGTAGACAGCATATATTTTGTTTTGCTTTCATTGACCGCTAGACCCATCTTTGCTGTCTCGATCTCAATACTCGTAAATGCCCCATTGACTGCCCGCTGAGTTCTTCCGATTATGTCAATGTCATCGGCATAAGCGAGTAGTTGTACAGACTTGTAAAAGATTGTACCTCCGGTGTTGGCTTGTGAGTTTCGAACAATTCTCTCAAGTACTATATTCAAGAGATCGCATGATAGCGCGTCACCTTGTCTAAGACCTTTCCTGACATCGAACGGTTCGGTGATGTTCTTACTTACTTTGATGGTGCAGCGAGAGTTCTCCATCGTCATTCTGCACAAACGGACGAGCTTGGCAGGGATGTCAAGACTAGACATGGCTCTGTATAACCCGTCTCTATACACGCTATCATAGGCAACTTTGAAATCGATGAAGAGGTGGTGTGTATCGATTTTATATTCATGGGTTTTTTCCAAGATCTGCCGTAGTGTGAATATTTGGTCAATGCTGGACTTTCCCGGCCTGAAACCGCACTGATAAGGACCTATCAGGTTGGTGACGATCGGTTTTAGGCGTTCACATAATACGGCGGACATGATCTTATATGCGATGCTGAGGAGACTTATGCCTCTGTAATTGGCGCAGTTCAGAGGATCTCCTTTCTTCAGGATCGGGCAAACGATGCTGAGGTTCCATTCATCAGGTATACTTTCGTCCGACCAGATTTTACAGATGAGCTGGTGCATGCTCCTTACCAACTCATTTCCCCCTGCCTTGAAAAGCAGCATTGTTGGATTTGAGTTTAGATATCGCTATCCTCACTTCATTCTGATCGGGTTGACGGGAATCTTGACTGCTATCGTCACTGTTGAATGGCTCATTCTGCCTGACAGTGGAATATTGATCATCATCGCCGTTTAACAGTCTGCAGAAGTGTTCCAGCACCGACTGCGATTCCACTACTATGTTGCCATTTTCGTCCCTGCAGGCTTCTGTTCTGGCTTTGAAACCCTGGCATGTTCTTTTTACCCTTTGGTAAAATTTTCGAACATTATTCCAGCAATAAAGTCTCTCTATCTCTTCGATCGAGCGCTTCTCATGCTCCTTTTTCTTCTTTCTGAGAAGTCGATGTTCCTCTTTTCTCCTGCGCACGTAGAGCTCGTAAGCAGCTCTAGTCCTTCCATGCAGCCTTCTCCTTCTTTCAGCTCATAATTACTTGTAATTGTAACTGAGCCCTGCTAGGCAGCGGTGAAGGTCAGTGTAAAACAACCTGACTGATAAATTAGATGTAAAACGTGTGAGTCCCTCTCTGCTTTGAACATACAGTGAACTAACCTTCCATAAGAAGAAAACCTCCATTGATTTCCGATCTATTGATTGAGCTAAAACATTATTATTTTCTATTATTATTCATAGCATAGTTAACAAAATGGTTTCATTATGCTTATTTGATAAAACACATATTTATGCTAAGAATGGTTAGTAACATTTGTATTTCGCAAATCCAACCTATATGTGTACACTGTACATAAATATGTTTTTGCTTTAGTCAAGTACTCTTTAGTTCTGGTTATGTTTTGCGCCCGTTCGAAAATCTGGTTAATAACACTAGTCAAGAAATAATTTTTTTTTTTTTTTGCTGTTCTTCTAAAATGTTTTTTTATACCTTGGCATGAAACTGTTTAAAATATGTCTGTAAAAATTTATGAAACATCCATATTTTTAGAAAAATCTGTTTATTTAAAAAAATGAAAATACATGAAAATTTGTAGATATTCATTTTTTTTTATTATTCTGAAGACTTTTTGATGCGTTTTGCGTGTCTTTTGTACAAGTATGATGGATGATCTCGTTTCGTGGTCCAACAAAAGTCTGCAAGCATTCTCGATATCGCTTTTCCATCGCCATTATGTCTTGGTGAAATCTCTCCCCATGCTCGTCGCTTACGGCAACTAAGTTTTCAGGAAAAACCTCCAAATGGGAATCAAGGAAATGAATCTTTAATGACATTTTGCATCCCAAGCTTTTGTAGTTTTGTAATAGCTTAGAAATGATTTCCTATTACTTTGTATTGCCTACAAAATTGTGTGTCACTTCAACAAAAGAAAGACATGCACTTTTTTTCCTGTAAATTTAATTACATATATACATACATACATACATTTTCAATGGCCCGCTAATCCTTCATGAGTGTCGCGGGGGTAGGATGCTCAGGTGGACCCTCCATCCTTCTCGATCCTCCGCCATTGACTCATCAGGAGGAATCCCTAGACGGCTCCAGCAGAGATGTCGGACTTGGTCCAACCATCTATTTCTAGGCCTACCGCGGAATCGCCTACCTGATGGCCCGGCACGTCTTGGAAGCCGGTTTGTCAATAAAATTGGAGTCCTTAAAGACCTTTTTTAGATCTGGCCCTATAAAAATGCCTTCTTTTAATTTAGCTTCGCTCAATCTGGGCAGCAACGTTTTTAAATAGAGGAAATCTTCTCCAGTTTTTTTTGCATGGATCATTTAACAAAGTTTTTCATAAGTCTCAATTTTGTGTGTAAGGGCGGCGAATTACTGCTGCATGAATTATTGCGCGGGCAAAAAAAAAACCAAAAACGCTTAAAATAGATTCCTTTCGTTGTTTTTAAGCAACTTTTATTTAAAAAGAGTAAAAAAAAAATAATTGCTAAAGAAATAAAGGACTAAGAAATTCAGTAATAAAACTGAACAGGTATACTAATATTTATTTTTTATTCAAAATACTTGTGTAAATAACACCATTAAATACACTATTCAAATGTATTTTTTTCATTCACTGTACTTAACGATTAATTACAGCAATTGACATTTAAAATCGGCTGTCGCCCTTTTTCACTGTTTTTTTTTAATGCACTCGCGTGATGGACTTGCCTGCAAACGTAAATATCCCCGAAAGTCGTTTTATGACAGACACAAAAATTATCCTTTTCTTTGTCTAAAGATACATTCTAAAGGAATATGTTTTGTTTTTATCAGTGTAAATGATATAAGTTCGAGTAAATAGTCACAAAACATGAAAAACCATGTATGGTTTAGTATGCAGTAGAGTCAGTAACCAATATCAAGTAAAGGGTGAGCCAACAGCTTGTTTGGAAGTTTTCATTAAATTAATACACATTTATTACGAAATCAATATAAAGTTAATTTATTACGAAATCAATATAGAACTTTATTGACTTATGAAGTTCGGTCCATGGCAATTATGAATATAACACAACATCGTTCATGCGACTCCCACGGCTTTTGTTGCAAGCGACCATCCGAAGGTCAAAATTATCGATGACTTTTTGAAGAATAAATGAGCCAATGGCCGCAATTTCAGTTTGGATGTTATGTTTGAGATCTATTCACAATTGCCATGGACCGAACTCCATTAATCAATAAATTTCTATATTGATTTCGTAATAAATGTGTATCCACACTAGGTGTTGGCTCACCCTTTATACATATTGTCGTGTGTTTAGATAATTCGATGTAGTAAACTATTTCTGATATTTTTCTGTTAATACGAGTACTTATGCATGTACGATTCAAAAAATGTATAATTTAATTAACGGCAAAAAATCGTGTTGACCAGTGTAATTGGCTCTACGAGTATAAGCCGAATTGTTTTTCATGTAAACCTGTATAGCACAAAAAACACTAAACTCGTGCTTAAAGCCTCTATAATTTAAACCTTTAGTAATTAAAAAAATATAGGAAGCTTTGTTTTTTTATTTAATATTATTTATATATTTTTATTTCTTTTCTATAATATTTTTATACATACGGTGGGCCATGAAATACAATGGGGTCTAAAAATGTAATACCTTGTTGTTATCAATATCGATTGTGTAATAAAGCATTCTATGTTGACGTGAAACCTACGTTTTATTTGTTATTTACCTCTGTTAACCAAAAACCTACATGAATTTTAATAAAAAAACCAAAAAGCAAAACAAATGTTTCATACCAGTATATTAAGAAATTCTTAAGAGAAGAATTCTTCTTAAAGAAAATTATTTCTTATTTCAATAACATAACGACTATTAATATACAATATACACAAATGTATTAAAAAATTACCCATCTTAGGTAATACATGAGACATCTATACATACATAATAAAATACGTAAATATATTATATCTAAACATTAGCGTAGGCGAAGTTTTTTTTCGATACGTTGGGCTTATCCGGAGCCAAGGGTATATAAAGGCACTAGAGGCCGTGACGACGAAGAAATAAACTCAGCCAGTCAGTGTCATCGCTGGGCCATGAGCGCCCAGGGCCAAGTTGGAATTCTGCGTCCCCAAAACTACCGTACGTATTTTTTAGGAAGAAAAAAACACAAAAAATGTAAAATCGAATTTAAGTTATATATTCAGGCATTGAACAGCACTGAAATGTGGGATTATGTTATAAATGTTCCTTCATACTGAATCGATAGTAAAGCGAAATTGCTTACACGTTCCTGACCAATCTGCGAACGCAAAAATTTTTTTTATTAATTTTGATTTGCTGAAAGATTTTTCACAGCTGGCAGAAGTCACAAGTAGCGCCCATGCTAAGCGAAGAGCTATCCCTATAATAGGATAACTGGTCACTAAACCATAATTCTTCATGGCAATTCTGAAGAGCAATGTTATCTGTATTCTTTAATTCAGGCAATACTGATTTTATTTGGTGTTCGTAGCTTTCAATCTCAAAACTTAACTCATTGGCATTCAAACCTTCAGTGGAGATTGCCTGAAACGAAAGTCGTGTTAGGAAGCCAAAATTAGAAGCTGTAGCAACTATATTTTGGAATCTTCATTCCATTTGCTGAATGAGTGTGTCCAGTATACAGTGAAGCTTAATTTTAAACTTTTGAAGAGGAGTTATTGTCGCGGCACCATCCTCTGCTTTTTCGTCGAACATTGCTTTAACCTTTCTTTTGCGATTTTCAGGAAATGCTGGTTCTATGGACAACTCGTTTGCCAGATTCCTTGTTGAATACATACATCGTTCTATTTGATTTTGCTTATAATCATTAGAAAAATCCACGGGGCTATGTAAATTCTTTGATATCTCAATTGACAATGTTTTTCGCTGTATAATGCTCCTTTGTATATCATCCCATAAAACTAATAAACAAATGAATTCAAAATTAGTAATTTTCAAGATACGCTTAGCTGAAGACCAAAAGTCAGCTATATATTTTTGGTCACCAGTTTCTTTTGCAATAGAATGCAATACTTTTGTAATTTCTGGTAGTTGAGTACACAAAGAATGAATAGAATAATATTTTGCCGACCATCTAGTATCAGCAAGACCCTTCAAACTCAATGCTAAATTTGGAAAAGCTTGCCAACGTTCAGTCGATCCAGAAAAATAGTTAACGATAAGCATCGATATAAACGTCCACGTGTACTCCTAAGGAGAATCGACTTATAGCGCCTCTATAAAAAAAATTTTATAACTTCTACTAACTTTCGGCGTCACATTAGAAGAAATGGTTAAGGTGATTAATAAATTTGAAGTTTTTGCCATTTGCCCGCGCACTGAGAACCAGAATAAGGCTATTAATAATCCCTTTGGCACGCGCAAATCATATAAAAAAAATATTATATTAGTCGTTTCAATACAATAAATGTAATCATCCAAATCGATGAATGTTTACGCGCCCCTGGCAGCCGCTTCTGCGGCCAGACCCTAGCCACGACACTGCACCCAGTATAAGGTGGCCAAAGTAGGTCCATTTTTCGACTTCGTTCTTAGCAAAAATCACATGGAGAGGTCATTTTGTGCTATTGCTCTACTCAGGTCCGATGCGTTCTCCGAGTTATTGTATTGGCCTGAAATATAAAAGTACTTCTTCATAGTGGTAATTTAAGTTAAGTCTAAGAAAAATGTTCCTACAGATCTTGAGGCTTTCTTTTCAGTGATGGAAAGTGTTTCATCGATATTTGCCAAAATTATCATTTGTGGCGACTTTAATAGTTACGCGCCATGGACGATGCAATCAGACAGTGTCATGAAAGGATGGACATTTTTAATGTGGGATATAGGCGCCTAGAACCCATCTCTTTATGGGCATGTGCTTTTGCCGATGACATTATACTCTTTGCAAACTCTGAAAGAAAATTAGAGAAAAACTTACAAGTATGGAAGGAGGTCCTGGAATCTCAAAATCTGCACCTAAATGTCGAGAAAACTCAAGTGATGGTCGTAAGTAATAGAACAGGGACGGTAAGAGTGAGTGTGGACGGAGTGACCTTCGAGCAAGTTGAAAATTATAAGTATCTTGGAAGCGTTATTAACAGCAACGGTAACTTAGAGGAGGAATTGAAGGCAAGGATTCAATCTTCAAATAGGCTGTACGCAGTTTTGCAGAAAAAAATACCTCGACACCGTAGGGTACAAGAGGACCGGATTATGTATGTATGTATGTAATAGTTACATTTTAAGCAATAAAGTCCAGGCAGCATTTGTCAATACATAAACACATTCAATTTATACCATCTTAACAAAATTCCACATACCATATTTCACTCAAACATTTATAATAGTAGACTGCTAGAATTATTTTTGGTTAAACATTGAAACTCTTTTATATGATCAATTATTATCCGCCCTGCTTTTTCGAAGAAAGACTTAATATTCGCGATCTTTAATAAAATTAAGCGTAGTTAGGTACAAACCTACTCATACAGGGACTTTCAAAATATTAACTTTGATCTTTTGGAAAAAGATGTTTTGAGAGCACATTGGCAGCAATTATATTACATGACTTCTACTTACTTACTTACTTGGTTTACTAAAAAAAATTTAGATCTAAAAAATATGCGTGACTTAGCCTTCAACAGATGAAAATGCTTCAAAAATGCCAGATGAAATTTTTCGTGGCTTACGTAATGAAGCAAATTACAATATAAAACAAGCTAAAAGATAGTAACTCTTCAAATCGGTTCAGCAATAGTTTGCCTACAAAAGTACTATGGAATAATTTGCATGAAGTAGGTGTTGGGCGGAAAAATAAGGAGAATTTGGATAAATTAGATCCCGATCAACTAAACAATGATTTTACAAAATTTCACTTCATATCGACTGCTTCGCCTAGGTTTCCTTACTTGGATTACAGTGAGATAACTCCAAAAGCATTGTATATTTTTGAATTCTCATTTATCGAGCAAACCGATGTCATTAAAGCTATATTGAATATTAGGTCATAAGCTGTTGGTTTTGATGAAATTATTCCTAGTTTTTTCAAAATTATTTTGCCTCGTTTACTTGCAGCTCTTACACATATTTTCAATACTATAATTTTAACTTCCTCTTTTCCATCTGGAAGTCATTAAAAATTATTAAAATTCTAAAATTCGCGGACTTTGCCTCCTGAATATAGGCGTATCTCCATCTTACCTCTTTTGTCCAGGGTCATGGAGAAATTGATTCACTTGCAAGTGTCTGCATTTTTGCAAGACAACAAACTGCTGTATAGGAATCAATCTGGATTCAGGCAAAAGCACAGATGTATCTCTGCTCTTTTAGAAGTTACAGTTCGCATTTCCATTGATCAGGATGAGGTTACGTTTTTGATTTTAGCTGATTGTTCCAAAACTTTTCACATTGTCAACAACTCACAGCTGATACGAAAACTTGAAAGGATAAACAGTTGCGGCAGATGCAAAACTTATTGCTACTTATCTTGCAGAAAGGTGGTCAGGTTCGGGCTCTTAGGGCAAAGTCTTTGGACGATCCCTATTGAGTAATCGTTACAAGAAGACTCACTGCCTCCACGGGGCGGCCACCGGGCAACGAATGCTACAGCGGTATAACCGACCTAACATTCCATGCTTTGTTCAATTGAATGTAGTCTTTTGCGCCTGCCTGAAATGCACGGCTTGAATTACCGACTGTAAGTATTCGGCCAAAGTGAGCGACGTGAGGAGTAAACCTCTGGAAAATAATCTCTAATTAAAGGTGGAACAGCATACGGCGAGGGATGCATAGTTAAGAGAGTGCTTAGTCGCTAGTATGCGGACTCCGAATACCTTGGCGACCTTCGGTTTCAATTCAACCTTCCCATGGTATATCGAGCTCTATCATGGGTGATATTCCTTTCTCGAGTACTCGTGGGTCCAGAAATTTCCTATAAAAACAAAAACTATGAGACAGGTGCATCTCAAATCGCACCAGCTTCTGTTTCCGCTGACGAGCAAACAGCTGCACTTAGTCGTGATGCTATAGAGCTTCCGACGGCCACTACATCTTCTGCCTTAACTACTCGGCTTGCTGACGAGCAACCTAAATCTTCGGATGGTATGGATGACGGAGCCAAGTGAGCCCAATCTTTGCCCTCCAAGTGTGTCAATCCCGAAGAAGCGGATACCGCCGCCTCTGATTCTGACACATCCACTCTGGTGGATACGTGCAGCGTTGTCACAGAGGAATCTGGGTGCTCATCCATTGGGTTAGACGAGCTGCGGATACAACCGGACGGTTTTGTTCGGTTCAACTCTGCTGAAAGAAAGCGGTTCAAGTTCGTAATTCGCAGAGGTGATACTAGGGAAAGTGCCCTAGCTTTTGTTAAGGCCCATCCTGCTAAAGAAGCAAAACGGGTAAGATCAGAGGATCACACCCCACCTGCTGCCAAGAAAGCCAAGGCAGGGTCTTCACCTGATGTTCCCACTTTTAGTCAAGTGGCAAGTGTTGTCAGGTTAGGTGTTGTCCCGGCTGACTTGATGAACCAACCTCTATCAACAGAGCAGTTGACCAGCATTCAAGAGGCTGTCATCGACATCTCGATTGAGCTGAAAAACAAAGGCGTTTGGCCCCGTTTCTCAGGCTCACAACACAAGGCGGGATGGCTAATCTTCGTCTGCACAGACAATGCCACCGCCAAGTGGATGCGCTCGAACTTCGAGGCTATAAGAGCCAAAAGTTGATTGAACGTGTCACTGGTGGAAGAGGGATCCTTCCCGAAGACACATTGTCCGAGAATTCTTTCCACAGAGTCTCGAGCTCCCATCATCAAAAATTCTGGCTTCCCTGGAAGCACAGAATGAAGGCCTACGGGCAACTGCATGGAAAGTCATGCAAAAGGTAAAGGAAGGTGCACTCCTCCACCTTGTGCTAGCCACCCTCCATGAGGGTGCTTAGCACGCTTAAAAACAAGGTGTTATACCGTTTTGGCCAGGTCAAACTAATCCTGAAGACCACCGAAAAGGGTCAAGAGCCTGGTCACGGTAGCCCGAAGAAGGTGGACACAGTTGGCTCAACAGAAGATCGATGAGCACGATCAAGGTGCTATAGGCTAACCTGCATTACGCTAAGGGCGCGTCGGATACCCTCAGCAAGCGGTTCACCGAAGAAAATATAACCCCTGGTCTCATCCAAGAACCCTGGGTTAGTTGCGGACATATAAGAGGTCTCCGGAATAGGGCAAGTAAGTTGATTTCCAAGTGTGGAGAGCAAGCGCCTAGAGCGGCCTGCTTAATTAGCAGTAATATAAACTTTCTTCCCATTCCAGAGTTTATAACTAGAGACCTGGTGGCCCTACTACTGGAAGTCCCGACCGGAAAGGGAACACAGAATTTTGTGTGCGCCTCAGCGTACTTCCATGACGATAATGGTGATATCCCGCCTAAAGACGTCCAGAGCCTCATTAACTACTACAAAAAAAGCAACCTCCACTACATCATCGGTTGCGACGCCAATGCACATCACGAGGTCTGGGGTAGTAGTGACATCAACAGAAGGGGTGAGTGTCTTTTAGAATACCTTGTCAGTAGTCAAGTAGATATTTTGAATAAAGGCTCTAAACCCAGCTTCATAAATGCGATTCGCGAAGAGGTACTTGACCTCACTCTCGCTAGCCCATTTATCTCTAATTTTATTGAAAATTGGCACGTATCAGACGAGGCCTCACTGTCAGACCATCAACATATTAGGTTTGACATACCCGGTCAACTCTCATATGTCCCTAGCAGATACGATCCCAAATCTACGGATTGGCATCGCTATCGTGAACTAGTGTTCTCAAGAAAAGATATGGTCCTCACATCTATTGAGTCCATAGAGTCCTACCACGACAGCTGCGTCCCCAAAACCAATGTTAGCAAACGTAAAGTGCCCTGGTGGAATGACCAACTGGCGAAACTTAGGAAGAAGGTCAGAAAACTCTTCAACTCTGCAAAGCGAACGAAGAGGTGGGACGAATACAGGTTTGCTCTCACAGAATACAATCTAGAATTGAGACGATCTAAACGAGCTGCTTGGAGGAAATGCTGCGAAACCATTGCCGCTATGCCAACAGCGGCACGAATCCATAAAGCGCTTGTTAAAGATCAAGTCAACTGTGTAGGGTTATTGAAGAAGAATGACGGAACCTACACGACGGACCGTACGGATACACTTAGAACCCTGCTCCATGTACATTTCCCAGGTTCGTCTCTAAACACATCTCATGTGTACTCGAACACATTTGACCACAGGGTTTTTGTGGAAAGTAGAGTTAATAGTTTATCAGGTAAAATATTTAGTCCAGATAAAGTTGAATGGGCAGTGGGCACCTTCAAACCTTTTAAAGCTCCTGGCGGTGATGGTCTCTTTCCAGCACTTCTACAAAAGTCAATCGACCTCATCCTGCCGGGTTTGACAGCTTTATTTAGAGCTAGCTACAATTGGGGATACATACCACCCACCTGGAGACAGGTTAATGTGGTATTCATTCCCAAACCAGGCAATAGGCCTAGCGAGCTGCCTAAATCCTATAGACCTATAAGTCTAACTTCATTTGTCCTCAAGACAATGGAGAGACAAATTGATACTCACATCAGAGACAGGTTAGATGTGTCTAACCCTCTGCACTCGAATCAGTACGCATACAGAAAAGGCAAATCCACAGTAGATCCCCTTCATTATCTCGTCAAAAAGATACAGGGTACACTCCTTATTGTAGCGTCAATTGGACAACAGCTACAGCGTTGATTAACGAATGGAAGAACAAACTTCGTCTAGAGCACTGGACTAATGGGCCAGGTTTAAGACAATCCAAACGTTTAATCAAGCCTTATTCCTATAAGGAAATCCTTAACGTAGATAGGGAAAGCATTAGGAAGCTAGTGAGCTTTCTAACTGGCCATTGCGGCCAAATATACCACCTTAACAAGTTGAACCTGTGCCAAGAGAACGACTGTCGGCTATGCCTAAAGGAGGACGAAACATCCGAACATATTCTTTGTGAATGCCCGGCACTACACTGGTTAAGGAAACGTATTTTCCACAAGGAGATACTCACTTCAGTGGAACTGAAATGCTCCACTACTAGAGACATACTCACTTTAATAAGGGAGGTAGTACGTCTGTTAGGTTAACTCCAACCCTCCGATACAATAGATCTTTCAGGTCGCAGTGTCGTTGCCACGCGGGCATGGGTTGTACAAGAAAAAAAAAAAAAAAATTTGCAGAAAGGAAACAAGCCATAGTATTAAAGAACAAAGCACCTGAATTTGTAAATGTGTCAACAGAATTGCCACAAGGTTTATGTTAAAGAGCTGTAGGCTGGACTTAGCTTAAAATGGAGCTCATCGATTGAATGAGGATCTCAACCAGGTTTCACTTTGCGTGGAAGGAAATTCTTTAAAGTTAAATCCAGTCAAATAAAATGCTAAGTCATCAACAAAAATAAACTGGAATCGAATTATTTCCCGAAGATATGTGTATGTATCTTGAACCTTCTGACATCGAATACATTGACAAAGCAAAACATAAACTTACCTAAGTGGCGCTTCATTCCAGGGTGGTCGTGGGCCTCAACCAACCAACCTCTCCAGTCAGCCCGGTTATGAGCCAGCTGCTTCCAATTGCGCACGTTAAGTTGGTTGAGGTCCCCTTCCACTTATTGAATCTGTTCGTCACCTGCTGTGAGATTGTCCTTGCCCTATCTGTCAGAAGAATGAGAACTTTGGGTAGTTACTTCTTCTCGGAGCTGAAGGACTTAAGCAATGTTGAGCTGAAGGACCTCCTGAGATTCATATCACTATCTAGGCAATTCTAATAGCGGACCATCTCTACAGCGTTTCCAGCGTTAAATAATTAGGCACAATGGATCTGAACTATTGGTCTAAGTGAACAGTGACTTTTTTGTTACAATGCACTCATCTAGCTTACCTAAAATAGCCCCTTCCACTTGTTTGCGCCACCTACTGCCGACCTCTACTGCACCGTCCATCGAGGATGGATTCAAAGATTTTCCGGGCTGGATGTCGATGCCCTTGTGTAGGCTGTATAGTTTGACATTACACCTTTTCCTCCACTCGCCGTCTATGCAGACAGGAAGAAAGGTCGCTTGAATAACTTTTCGTAGAAAGTAGCCAAGGGCATCCTCGATTTTGACAAAGTTCATGCCTCTGCGCCATACACAAGGACTGGGATGATTAGTGTCTTATACAGAGATACCTTTATGGCCTTCTTAGCCCATAAAAACACCTATTGGCAAGAGTAATTCTTCCTTTGATCTTCCCACTGGTGTCATTTGCGGAACTCACTATAGAGGCTAGGTAGACAAAGTCGTTCTATCCAAAAATGCTTTCATTGACCACTAAACACATCTTTACTGCCTCGATATAAACACCAGCAAACGCCCCACTGACGGCCGCTGAGCTCTTCCGACTATATCAATGTTATCGGCGGTTGTACAGACTGGTAAAAGATTGTAAATTCTTTCAAGTATTACAAATACAAATATTTGGCGCAACAGCTCTTTAAAGTGGCAGGGACTAGCTTCTCGCAACTACTCATGTTGTGTGCGTTATATTTTTCACACGAATGGAAGGGACCTACAGTTTAATGCCGAATCCGAACGGCGATTTGAGAAGCTTTTTCGTGACAACAATACTCTCGGATGTTTGTCAGACGCTCGCGAGAGGTGGGACCGTGAAAAATTTTTTTGGTATTTTCTGGGATTCGAACTTGGAAGTATTACGAGTATGTTTAAGAGATCGCTTGATAGTGCGTCAGCTTGTATAAGATCTTTCCTGACATCGAACGGTTCGGTGGTGTTTTTTTCAACTTTGATGAGTTCTCCATTGTCATCCTGCACAGACGGACAACCTTGGGAGGGATGTCGAGACCAGACGTGGTTCCCTATACGCGCTATCATAGGCAATTTTGAAATCGATGAAAAGGCTACTTACTTACTTTTAATTACTAAGATCCTTTAACCCCTCGGGGGCATAGGGCGTCAACCACGCCTGCGCGCCATCTTGTTCGAAGTTCTGAAACGCGTTTGAGCTGCCTCCAACTCATTCCTAAAGAGCTCGATTCCTCCTCAACTGTTCTGCGCCACGTTTGCCTAGGGCGCCCCGCTATTCTGCCTGCCTGGGTGAGCGGATTCTACTGCATGGCGTATTTCGCAATGAAGTTGTCTTCGCGCCGTAGGGTGTGTCCGGCAATGTTAAGTTGAGCGCGGGTATTAGAAGTGCTCAGGGCTTTTGTTTTGGCTGTGTTTTTTTTTAGCCCCACTTTGTTTGCCTCAGCTTCTGGATTTTGGGCCATCAGATGAAGGTCAATTTTCCGATGTGAAAGTAGACAAACATCGTCAGCGTAATCAAGGTGTTTAAGGTAAGATGTCATATTCCAACGAATTTCATAATTAGCTTCCGTCAATGCTGCACGGAGTACATTGCTGATAAATACCAAGAACAATAGTGGGGACAGTATGCACCCTTGACGTACTCCACTTTGGACTTCAAAATCCTCCGAGACATTACCATTGTGCACGACGTGACACTTACCGCCCTCGTATGTAGCCTTGATAAAAGCTATAAGTTTCTCTGGAATGCCTCTCCTGTTGCTTCGAACTGCTCATTCGAATTCGAGATCATACCGCCATCGTCTAATGATTTAGCACTGTAGCAAAATGTTCTCTCCATCTAGTGAGCTGATCCTCATCCGAAATCAGAAGGTTACCGTCTAGACTCTTCACTGGATGTTGTTTGGAGTTTCGACCACCAATGAGCTCCTTAGTAATGTTGTAAACAGTCCTACTGTAGCACCTGCTCGCTGCTTCTTCAGCCCTTGGGTGTAGTGAGTTGATATATTGACGCTTGTCACGTCTCACTCTACGCTGCACTTCTTTCTTCTTCGCACGATATTGGGCTTCAAGTTCGATTCTCTCTACTGCTGAGGCCGCAATCCGAGCTTTGATTGCTGTACGCTCATCGATCCGTCTCCAGGTGTCTGTAGAAAGCTATGTGCGGTGGTCTTTCTGCTTTTTACCGACAAACGTGCGTGCCCCAGTCCCAAAAGCATTTTTCACAGCACTCCAGTAGTCATCCATGTTCTCTTGCGGTGTGCTGTTGATTGCTTCTGCTTCTAAGGCAAGATGGTCCCTGAACTGTTGGCGCACTTGGGGAACCTTGAGTCTGTCGATATTAAACCTGGTGATGTTAAGTAGGTTTGAGCGGTTGCTGTTGATGGATGCAGTACGAAGGCGTAAATGAGCTATCATAAGATGGTGATCTCGTTCTTGTCCGACGTTAGCTCCACGTCTGTTTCGGACGTCCAGGAGACAATTTCTAAAGCGGCGACTGATCGCAATGTGGTCGATCTGGTTGGATGTTCGTGAAAATGTTACGCGTATCGATTTTACATTCATGTGTTTTTTTCCAAAATTTGCCGTAGTGTGAACATTTAGTCAGTGGTAGACATTCTCGGCCTGAAATAACACTGATAAGGATCTGTCAAGTTGTTGACAACCCGTTCTAGGCGTTCACATAATACGGCAAACAGGATTTTATATGCGATGTTGAGAAGACTTATACCTCTGTAGTTGGCGCAGTTCATGAAGTATTGTGAAGAACTTTTGAATGATAAGTTTCCGCGGCATTGCTTTCCAAGAGCCACCCCTAACTGTGAAGCAATACCCGACAGTCGAAGAAATTAGTCAGGTGGTTAATTACTCAAAAAAAAACCAAAAGCGGTTGGGCCAGACGAGGTGTCCTCTTAGTTCTGGAAAAAGATGGGAGACGTCGGGTTCAGATGGCTCAGAATTCTCATCTCCAAATTTATGAGAGGTGATCCAATGCCGAATCAATGGAGGGAAAGAAATTGCCATCACAGTCTATTAAGCCCGGTTATTTGTGGTAAAAACATTTGTTCTGGTGCGTATAATAAGGATGTTAGCTGCTCTCCCAAATGCTTTATTATTGAAAAAGTTCCAGATTTTAGGTACATGGGTCTTGAAATTGATAGCGGACTGAATTGGGGTGCGCAAACTTACTTACTTACTTAGGTGGCGCTACAGTTCGGGGTGAACCAAGTTGGTCGAGGTCCCCTTGAACTTGTGCGCGCCACCTACGGCGATGATTCCCTCTACTGCGTCGTCACTCGGGGTTAGATTCGAATGCTCTACGGGCCGGAGCGTTGGTATACATTCGCTCTACATGTCCTAGCCATCTCAGACGTCCAATACGCAGTTTTTTGACTAGGTCGATGTCGCTGTACAGCTCGTATAGTTCGTGATTGAATCTTCTTCTCCAAAACCCGTCAACGCAAACGGGACCGAAAATCTTACGAAGAATTTTTCTCTCGAAGCGACCAAGGATATCTTCATCCTCTTTTAATAAAGTCCATGTTGCAGCTCCGTAAAGCAGGATTGGGATGATCAAGGTCTTATATAGAGTCTCTTTAGGTGTTCGAGATAGGGCTTTACTGTTGAATTGCCTTATAAGCCCAAAAAAACAGCGATTGGCAAGAGTTATTCTTCGATTGATTTCTGCATTGATTTTTTTAGAAGAATTTATAGCAGAGCCAAGGTAGACAAAGTCTACGATGTTGAGGAGACTGATGCCTCTATAATTGGCGCAGTTGAGGGGGGTCTCCTTTCTTGTGGATCGGGCAAAACGATGCTGAGGTTCCATTCATCAGGCATACACTTGTCTAACCAAATATTAGAAATGAGTTGGTGTATGCACTCTACCAATTCATCCCCTGCTGCCTTGAAGAGTTCGGTCGGTAAGCCGTCAGGTTCAGCAGCCTTGTTGGATTTTGGCTTGGATATTGCTATCCTCACTTCGTTTTGGTCAGGTGGACGGAAATTTTGACTATCATCGTCTATGTTGAAATTAAGATTACCATTTAAGATTATTCTGTTTACGTAAACTTCTAGAAACTATTGAATATATTTTAGTACAATCTAAGTTACAATATGGTTTGATTTGCTGGGGCGGTACTCACGGTAATAAAATCCAACCTCTGATTATTGCCCAGAAGCATATTATTAGAATACTCTGGAGAAAGGGACGTCTGGAGAATAGCTTTCCGCTTTTTTTACAACTCAAAGATACTTCCACTTAAGCACATTTATTTTTATAAAGTTCTAAAAATATTTTTTTTAAGAAGTGGATACGCGCTTAATGGAAATGAAACAGACCACAGACATCGTAGCTCCGATCAGTATCTGGCAACTATTCCACCGCACAACACTACTCATTTTCTTAACTTTTTCACCTCAGTAGCTCCAAGACTTTACAACAAATTGCCTTTTCCATTGAGATACACAAGAAATTTTCTATTTTTTAACCGAGAAACTAAAAAATGGCTTTTTAACTTCAATCTAAATGAAATAAATCACTTACTTAGTGTGCTATCATAAGATATTTACTATTATTATTTTTATTATTATTACTTTTGTTGTTATGGTTGTTGTTATAACTGCACTTAATTGCTGATATTATTGAATTTGTTTCTTCCATATCTAGATCACCTTTATTTAATGTTTCCTCTTAATTTTTCCTGTTGTGGTACACTCGGCACTAGCTTTTTGAGCTATAGAGTGTATCTACATATTCTTCAATTACCAATGAAAAGCACTTTTAATACCTACTCTTTTGATTACTGAACTTTTTATGAATTATTGTTAGAATTTTTATACTCGTATATCTAAGTAATTCATATGTAATGTATTTTTGCAATGAAGAATAAAATGAAAAATGTATGAATGAAGCCCCCCTGGCAGCTGACCTCCTCGTGGTGGGGGGTGGACAACGTGACTGGGATGTGCAGATGGTGTATCTTAAATAGTTATTCTAATCCATACAATCCAGTTACGGCTAACAAAGCGCACACCCTATGATAACAAGAAGAAAACGACCGGCGTCGGATATTGCCAAGCCTGAAGGGTGTCAGTATGCGAGCGTCTGGTGGTCGGCCTGTCCCGCTCGGCAGCCGGCCGGGTCAAACCCGAAATGGCTACGAGCTCCTGTCAATGGTCTCGCGAACCATTACGGGGGTCAAGGGGTGAGCGCGCTGTGTACCGATAGGGGCACAGATGGACGCTCTGAATTTCGACAACGGCATCGACTTAGGGTAGGCACATGGAACGCCTCATCGCTCACAGGGAAGGACATTGAGCTTGTTGGGGAGGCTGTTAAAAGTCGACTAGATATAGTTGGCGTCTCTTCAACAAAGCAGAGAGGTTCTAAAACTGTGGACCTTTTGGATGGGTGGAAGCTCTTCCTGTCAGGAGTCGCACCCTCAATGTCTGCTCAAGCGGGAGTGGGGATACTCACAAGTCCCAGGTTGACAGACGGAGTATTGGAGTGGATACCATTATGAGCGAGAGTTGCGATCTTAAAGCTCAAGCTTGAAAGATCTGGCATTGGTGCAGGTGTATGCACCGAATCTTCAGTCAGAGTATGCAGCTTTCTTAGATGAAGTTGATGTTGCCCTTGAAAAGGTTGCAGATATGGATTCTTTTGTCCTGATGGGTGACTTCAATGCTCATGTGGGTGTAGATGTTATGACATGGGGGAATGTGATTGGGAGGAACGGTGATCCTGATCAAAACGCGAAAGGAGAGAAGTTGTTGATTTTTTGTTGTGAAAACGGCTTATCCATCACGAACACTATCTTTCAACACAAAGACATTCACAAATACACATGGTACCGTCAGAGTCTTCACCAGAAGTCGCTGATCGATTTCTTTGTGGTGCCATCGTGTCTGAAGAGAATGGTTTGTGATGTTCGCGTATTGTGAGGGGCCGAACTGTCATCACTGATCATCACTTAGTGCTGTGCAAATTGTATCTTAGCGAGAGAGTGCCTCCCCTACCAAAGCGTAAACCAAGGATGGTTACACGCATACGATGGGAGAGGTTACAGGACGATGAGATACGGGAGACATTTGCGCGGCAAATATCTGAGAGGTTTGAACGAATTCCAACTGTTCCATCAAATGTAGAGGAAGAATGGCAACTGTTTTCAACGGCGGTTATTGCCTCTGCGGGAGATGTTTGTGGAGTGAAGCGGCTTGGTGTGGCGGCTGGTGGTGAGAAAAGGACTGCTTGGTTTAAAACGCCCGGAGTTCAAGAAGCCATCAGAGAGAAGAAGAGAGCCTTTAAGGTGTGGATTCACTTGGGGAACTCCGATTCTCGAAATCGGTACACTGAGGCGCGAAGAAATTGGAACGTGACCACAGATCTGGAAATAAGATGTTCTGGCAGACCGTCCGCCGACTCAGAGGAAAAAAGTTGAATATCGTTGAAGGAATTAAATCCAAAGACGGTACACTTCTTTCCAATGAGAAGGACATCTTACGCAGATGGAGCGAGCACTTTTCAGAATTGCTCAATCCCGAACAGGGCACCGAAGATGACAGACCTATTGTCGAGAGTTGGGTGGAAAGTAGTCCTACGGTAGAGGAAGTAACTTTGGCGATCAAAGCGCTAAAGGTTGGCAAATCTGCTGGTGTGGATGAAATTCGGCCAGAAATGCTCAAGGCTTTAGGTAAAGAGGGAGTGCAATGGCTCTCGCGTGTCATTAAAGTGACCTGGGAATGCGGTGAAACACCTGGTGATTGGCAAATGGGGGTGATAGTTCCTCTTTTTAAAAAAGGGGACAAAAGAGATTGCGCCAACTATAGGGGTATATCTCGTTTAAGTCTTCCTGGAAAAGTTTTCGGTAAGGTGCTAGAAACGCGTTCCTGAGCTGTGGTTGAGGACAGTTTGGGGGATGAGCAGTGCGGTTTTCGTCCCGGTAGAAGCGCAACCGACCAGTTATTCACTCTCAGAATGGATCTTGAGAAGTCCTGGGAGTATGCTAAACCGGTCTACAACTGTTTTGTGGATTTGAAGAAAGCATATGATAGGGTTCCTCGAGGCAAACTCTGGAGTATTCTGCAGGAGTACGGGATTGATGGTACTCTGCTAAGGGCGATTCAGTCTTTATATACAAACTGCAGAAGCTGTGTTCGGATAAACGGTGTTAAGTCAATACCTTTCACTGTGGGCGTTGTACTCCGCCAGGGGTGCGTTTTGTCACCTCTCCTCTTCATTGTATATATGGATTGGATATTACAGCGCAGCCGTGGCGGGGAATGTTTTGAAGTGGGAGACCTTAGGATTAGTCATCTCTCCTCTCAAACCGAACTTCAGCGCGCACTTGGAAGGCTTGTAGCCGTTTGTGATGATGCTGGAATGAAGATCAACGTGAACAAGTCAGAAGTAATGGTCGTTTCCGAAAAACCCATTCAGTGCACTCTGCATGGTAGTGGAGTTCCACTGAAGCAGGTGAATAGGTTTAAGTACCTTGGGGTCCTATCCCACGAGTGATGGGAGGAGCAATGCCGAGTTATCCTGTAGAATTGGTCAGGCTGGATCAATTTTGAGAGAGCTTGGCCAATCTGTTGTAAGGAAGGCTGAACTTAGTGTTGAAGCTAAGCTATAGATTTTTAACTCTGTGTATGTTCTAACTCTCACCTATGGTCATGAAATTTGGGTAGTGACCGAAAGAATAAGATCGCGGATACAAGCTGCCGAAATGAAGTTCCTTCGCAGTGTTGCTGGAAAAATTCGTAGGGATCGAGTGCGCAACACCAGAGCACGCGAAGCGCTCAATGTTGAGCAGCTAGTTCTCCAAACGGAATGATCTATGCTTTGATGGTTTGGCCACGTAGTGCGTATGCCCCCAGACCGGCTTCCAAGAAGTGCCATGGTTGCCGTGGCATCAGGTAGGTGACCCCGCGGTAGGGCTAGAAACAGGTGGTTGGACCAAGTCCGGCATCTCTCCTGGAGCCGTCTAGGGATTCCTCCTGATGAGTTGGAGTCAATGGCGGAGGACCGAGAAGGATGGAGGATCCACCTGAGCATCCTACCCCCGCGACCCTCATGAAGGATTAGTGGGCCATTGAAAATGTATGTATGTATGTATGTATGTGTGTATGTATGTATGAATGAATGAAAATGAATGAAGTTACCTTCTCCCTGTATACAGAGGGAAGGGTGATACACGAAACTGTGATAACTACCGTTCGATCAAACTGATGTCACATGCCATGAAGATCTTTGACCGGGTGGTGGCCGACTGCGAAAAATAATACGGCTATCTGATGATCAGTGCGGGTTTGGGGTTTGTCGCGGGTAAATCAACCACAGATGCAATCCAAAGAATAAGTATCATAATTGAAAAACATCGTGATTCCTAAAAGGATTTGCATGTTGTATTGGTTTATTTTGATAAGGCATTCTATCCCATTATGATCCCTTATTTTCTGATCATAACCTCGCTGAAAAAAAAGTAAGAAGAAGACTTTCGTCCGGCCAGATTTTACAGATGAGTTGGTACATGCTCCTTACCGACTCATCTTCTCCTGCCTTGAAAAGTTCGGCGGCCAGGCCGTCTGCTCCAGCAGCTTTAAGAGATTGAAGTTTTAAGTTGTAGAATGGTTCATTCTGCCTGAAAGCGGAATATTGGTCATGGTCGCCGTTTAGCACTCTGCAGAATTGTTCCTTCCATATCCTCAGCTCCAACTGCGATTCTACTACTATATTATCATTTTCGTCCCTGCAGGCTTTGAAACCCTGGTATATTCTTTTAATCTTTTCGTAAAATTTTCGAACATCCTTTCTACAATAAAGTGTTTCAATCTCCTCGATCGAGCGCTTCTCATGCTCCTTTTTCTTCTTTCTGAGAAATCGATGTTTCTTTTTTCTCCTCCGATCGTAGAGCGGCAGCAAGGCTTTGTACGCCTTTTGTTTTGCGGCATGTGCTTGCCGGGATTCCTCATCAAACCAGGAGTTTCGTTGTGATGGCCGGAAGAAACCCAGTACATCAGAGACAGCATCTCTGGTGTCTTGTTCACGGAGAAAAAGAAGTTGTTGAAATTACCGAAAACGAAAGTCAATTCAACGTTTTCCGGTCTTGATTTTCAGCTACTCGTAATAGCTTAAAATGTTGAATTTACGATTTTGCTTAAGTGTTGAATCAACTCCCAATCTGCTGAATTTATCGGGTAAAATGCGTTCGAAAATAACAATAATAATAGTAATTTCAACATAATTATATGTTAATATTAAAGCTCTTTCAGTAAAATCAACTATTCATAATACTCATAACCAACAACCAGTTTGTTGAATTTACGGTGCAAACTGCGTATCAAGCAAATAAAATTAGTGGTTATTTCAACATACTTGTGTGTTGGTAAATCAACTTCTATTGTAAATTGAACTATAATATGTGTTGAATTTACAGATTTACAAGTCTTAAAACTGTAGATTCGACAATCACTTTTGTTTTTTTTCATCCCTTTGCAGCCCTAAAATTTTTGGGAAAGTTTAACCTGAAATCTTTTACATTCTTTATCGGGAAAAAAAACTATGAAATTACACTCCAAATATTTGTTTAATACAATTTTTTTATGATTTACATAAGAATATTATGATAATCCGTTGGATAAGAAAGATTAAGTACATGAAATATGATAAAACATTAGGTAGGATGTTTACAGTTTATATAATATCTATTTCCTGGTTGTAGCAGGTAATGCAACGCTTCAAATGTGTTAAAGTTGTTTAGATATACGAAAAAAAAAAATGTGATATGCATGTACATATCATTTTATTGACTTGCATTATTTCCTTCATTATTGTTATCAAATATTTTGTTTCTTGCTTTTTACAGCAAAAATACAAATACAAATATTTGGCGCAACAGCTCTTGAAAGTGCCAGGGCCTAGCTTCTCACAACCACTCATGTTGTGTGCGTTATATTTTTCACACGAATGGGAGGGACCTACAGTTTAGTGCCGTATCCGAACGGCGATTTGAGAAGCTTTTTCGTGACAACAATACTCTCGGATGTTTGTCAGACGCTCGCGAGAGGTGGGACCGTGAAAAAACTTTTTGGTGTTTCCTGGGATTCGAACTTGGAACCTCATGCGTAGTGATCCGACACACTAACCATTTACGCCACGGCGCCCATCATTTTTACAGCAGCGGCAATTTTTTTTTTTTTACTTTTATTCCACCACCCAGAATAAAAGCTGCCGGCTGTAACATTGCGCGCACAAATGAAATCTACTTGAATCTGAGAAAAAGAAATATTTAATTCTGATTATGGAAAAATTGTTCAAAATTACCTTTCTTAATCCATAAGCGTGCTTTAGTAAAGGCCACTATCTAAGAATATGAGTAACATTTGATCCCAAAGATGGAAGATTTCTTTTTTTCTTCGCTCATATGTTAATTTCCTTTTGCTTTCCACGGTTGGCCAAAGTTCTTGATTATTAAATAGCCAAAGTTTGTCGGAATCGTTTTGTGTGCCGTTGATTCTTTCTTTCTTTTCTATTAAAAAATATTGCTATCACATCAAATGTTAAAGTTTTACAAAATAGAATTACTGGTAAAGCTAAATAACTAAATCACTTAATACTTAAGTTTGATAATATTTTATATTCTTATGGACCCACAAACTTTAAATGCCCAATAATTCGAAACAAACACTTTGTG
Source organism: Brachypalpus laphriformis (assembly GCA_945910035.1). Classification (NCBI taxonomy): domain Eukaryota; kingdom Metazoa; phylum Arthropoda; class Insecta; order Diptera; family Syrphidae; genus Brachypalpus; species Brachypalpus laphriformis. Next base: position 133,049,698 of record OX246756.1, read on the forward strand.
ACTCGGAAATATTTTCCTGCATACCGACTATATTTAGAAAAGCATTTATAAAGATTACTTACGTGTTAATTCATTGTATTGCAATGGTTCTTGATTACCAGCTACGTTAGAATCCATTTTCGATTTAAAATATTTCACTAAACACTTAATTTTTATTTTCTATTTTTTCACTTTATGTGCGTACAAAATACGACCGAACTTTTTAAGCGTTTCTATGCTTAATGGCACACAAGAAACTTACGATGATCTCAAAAGAATCTTACAGATACTTCGGCAATAATAACTGTAATATCTGTAGATTTTGCTGAGTCAACTACTGGCACAAGGAAAAATCGGTAGAATCGATAAATTTCTTGGGCATTACAGGAATAGTCCTACACAATTGAAACTGAAATGACAGTAAAAGCAATTAAAAAATTAGTTGAAATTTTGTTTTGGTGGAAAACGTATTTCGATAAAATCCACAAAATCTCCGTCGTTTTTACAGATCTTATTGTTAATGAAAAGTATCCCAAATCAACCCATTCATCAGTTAAATTCACTTGAAATTGGCGATTTCAAAAGTTTTAGCTGTTGATATATAATTTTGAAAGAAATTGTTTAGCAATTTGCTTTTGATAACTTCGAGCTGTTGAATTTACAATTTTTTTTCTCTCCGTGTTGGCAACGCTGCCACTGATCTTCCGCATTTGCTGCAGGTGGCAGCTCTATTCTGGATATCCGCATCCGTACATTGGCTCCAACTAGGTTGTGATCCGAGTTCACGTTACATCCTTAAATCCGGACACCCAGAATACTGGAAGAGCGCCTTGCGTCGATCGCAATGTGATCGATTTAGTTGATGGATTTTCAATTAAAAGGGAGCCATGTTCCCTTGCGAATATCGAGGCGTGGGAACCGCGTACTAGCTACGACGACGTTTCATTCCGTTAAAAAGTCGACTAGCCTGAATCCGTTGTCGGATCTGGTGTCATGCAGGCTGTGCTTCCGACCACGATACTAAAAACATCCTCTTTTCCCAGCTTTGCGTTAAAATCGCCCAGAACAATTTTAATATCATGGCTGGGGCCATGATGATGATAATGATGCTTCCTGTGATGAGCTTCTAAATCTCAATGAAAGTACTAGTTCTATGATTGCTCCCATTAAAATGCACGAGTTAAAATATGAGATAAGGCGATTAAAAGACAAAAAAGCTCCAGGTTTCGGCCTGATCACTGCGGAAGTCCTGAAGCGGCTGCCAAACAAAGGGTTAGTGAAACTCTTATGGTTAATGAATAAAACAATTAGCCTTGAGTATGTACCAAGTTTCTGGAAAGTAGCTGACGTGATAATGATCCCTAAACCAGGTAAAGACCCTCACGAGGTATCCTCATATAGACCAATATCGCTACTTCCGTCAACATTAAAGTTGTTTGAAAGATTGATTTTTAAGCGTCTCAAACCAATCGTAGAATCAAGAAATTTAATCCCAAATCATCAGTTTGGCTTTCGAAGCAAACACTCCACGATAGTACAAGTCCACAGAATAACATATGAAATCGAAAGAGCACTAGAAGAAAAAAAAGTATGCTCTGCAATCTTTTTAGACGTAGCACAGGCTTTCGATACAGTATGGCATGAAGGTCTTCTCAATAAACTAAAACTGTACCTGCCAGAACAGAACTTCCAACTAATGGAGTCTTATTTAACATCGCGTTACTTCCGTATAAAACAAGAAAACTACTACTCTAAGCTAATTCAGATCGAAGCCGGAGTTCCTCAAGGAAACGTCCTCGGACCTCTGTTATACCTCCTTTATACTAAAGACCTACCTACAAATGCCCTACACCAAAACTGCAACTTTTGCCGACGACACGGCAGTCTTAGCAGTGGGAGATACAACGCTAGAATCGACGCAAAAGCTACAAGCTGCTACAGACCAAATTATCAGGTGGACTCAAAGATGGCGTATAAAACTAAATTCGAGCAAATCTGTACATATTGACTTCACAAATAAGTCTATCTTGTACTCCCCCATAGCAATATCAGGCACGACAATACTTTACTTACTTACTTATGTCCTTTAACCCCTCGGGGGGCATAGGGCGTCAACCACGCCTGCGCGCCATCGTGTTCGGAGTTCTGCAACGCGTTTGAGCTGCCTCCAACTCATTCCTAAAGAGCTCGATTCCTCCTCAACTGTTCTGCGCCACGTTTGCCTAGGGCGTCCCGCTATTCTGCCTGCCTGGGTGAGCGGATTCCACTGCATAGCGTATTTCGCAATGGAGTTGTCTTCGCGCCGTAGGGTGTGTCCAATCCATTGCCACTTTCTTCTTCGTATAGTAATGCTTATAGGTTCTTGGCCCGTTCTCAGATAAAGTTGTTCGTTGGAGATGCGGTTCGGCCAAAAAATCCTCAAGATGATTCTTAAGCATTTGTTTACGAAGACTTGCAGCTTGCGTGTGTTAATGGTGTCCACCTTCCAGGTACTGCACCCATAAAGCAGCACTGATTCTACGTTGGAGCGGAACAGTCGTAGCTTGGTTCTTAAGCTAATAACATTGCTTCTCCAGATTTTGGACAGCATTCCGAACGCAGCTTTAGCCTTCCCGATTCTGCTGCACACATCCAGTTCGGTGCCACCGCGATTAGCCGAGACGACACTTCCTAAATATAGAAAGTTATCAACTTTCTCGACTTGCTTTCCGGCAATGTTAAGTTGAGCGCGGGTATTGGAAGTACTCAGGGCTTTTGTTTTGGCTGTGTTTATTTTTAGCCCCACTTTGTTTGCCTCAGCTTCTAGATTTTGGGCCATCAAATGAAGATCCATTATCCGATGTGAAAGTAGACAAACATCGTCAGCGTAATCTAGGTGTTTAAGGTAAGATGTCATAGTCCAACGAATTCCAGAATTAGCTTCCGTCAATGCTGCACGGAGTACATCGCTGATAACCACCAAGAACAATAGTGGGGACAGTATGCACCCTTGACGTACTCCACTTTGGACTTCAAAGTCCTCCGACACCTTACCATTGTGCACGACGTGACACTTGCCGCCCTCATATGTAGCCTTGATAATAGCTATAAGCTTTTCTGGAATGCCTCTCCTGCGCAAGGCCAGCCAGATAGCATCTCGATTCAAGTTGTCGAAAGCCTTCTCGAAGTCGATAAACAGTAAATGTAGCGGAGACCTATACTCAACGCATTGTTCGATTATGATCCGTAAGGTGTTTATGTGGTCGATGCAGGAGGATCCAGCGCGAAAGCCTGCCTGTTCGACATCGAGAGTTGAATCTAAATGATCTTTAATTCGTTCTAGAATTATTCTAGCTATTATTTTGGCTACAGCTGGAAGAACACATATACCTCTCCAGTTACCGCACTCCATCAAGTTACCCTTCTTTGGAAGCTTAATGATCATCCCCCTTTTCCACTCCTGTGGAAATTGTTCACTATCCCAAGCTCTCCGTATTAGCGGATGCAGCAAATCTGCCGATGTATTTGGCGCCGCTTGAAATAGCTCGGCAGGGATGCCATCAATACCCACCGCCTTGTTCTTCTTGAGGGACTTGATTGCTGTTATTATTTCAGCTTTACTGGGAGGTACGGTGCGAATTCGGGAATTTGTTGCTTCGAACTGCTCATTCGAATTCAAGATCATACCGCCGTCGTCTAAGTGATTTAGCACTGCAGCAAAATGTTCTCTCCATCTAGTGAGCTGATCCTCATCCGAAATCAGAAGGTCACCGTCTAGACTCTTCACTGGATGTTGTTTGGAGTTTCGACCACCAATGAGCTCCTTAGTGATGTTGTAAACAGTCCTACTGTCGCACCTACTCGCTGCTTCTTCAGCCCTTGAGGCCAGTGAGTTGACATGTTGACGCTTGTCACGTCTCACACTACGCTGCACTTCTTTCTTCTTCGCACGGTATTGGGCTTCAAGCTCGGTTCTCTCTACTGCTGAGGCCGCTGCAATCCGAGCCTTGATTGCTGTACGCTCATCGATCCGTCTCCAGGTGTCTGTAGAAAGCCATGTGCGGTGGTGTTTCTGCTTTTTACCGACATAAGTGCGTGCCCCAGTCGCAAAAGCATTTTTCACAGCACTCCAGTGGTCATCCATGTTCTCTATGCTGCTGATTGCTTCTGCTTCTAAGGCAAGATGGTCCCTGAACTGTTGGCGCACTTGGGGAACCTTGAGCCTGTCGATATTAAACCTGGTGATGTTAAGCAGGTTTGAGCGGTTGCTGTTGACGGATGCAGTACGAAGGCGTAAATGAGCTACCATAAGATGGTGATCTCGTTCTTGTCCGACGTCAGCTCCACGTCTGTTTCGGACGTCCAGGAGACAATTTCTAAAGCGGCGACTGATCGCAATGTGGTCGATCTGGTTGGATGTTCGTTGCCTATCAGTAGAGACCCAACTGATCTTATGGCAGGTGTTATGCTTAAACAGCGTACCTCCGATGACTAGGCGGTTGGTATTGCAGAAGTCCACAAACCGCTCACCATTGTCATTACGGTCTCCCACGCCGTGAACTCCCATCACGTGCTTAAGTATGGTGTTGTCGCTACCCACCTTGGCATTGAGATCTCCCATTACCATTACGATGTCTCCATTAGGCGTTTGGTTGTAGGCGGCACCTAAGTGGCTATAAAAATTATCCTTTTCATCCTCAGTCGCGTCTAGAGTCGGAGCATAACACTGTATGATGGTAATTTTTCTAACTCTACTCTGGAACCTAGCCGTCAATATCCGGTCACTATGGGGTTTCCAGGATATGAGGCTACTACGTGCTGCTGGAGTTAGCATGAGTCCTACGCCAGAACTCCGTGCACTTCCAGCTGGTTTACCAGAGTAGAGCATGACAGTGCTTTTTGTTGGGGAGATGTATTCCCCAGCATCGTACCATCTTATCTCGCTCAGCCCTAAGATGTCGATTTTATACCGTGCGAATTCGCGCTCCAATTGGGGGAATCTGGCGTTATAAGGCCCTTCCTTGATTGAGTCCAGGAGGGTCTTAACGTTCCAGAATCCGATCGTTGTCCGTGTCCGATAGCCAAAGGTCGTCAACAAATGATCAGTCCGTATCCGAGGCGTATGTTTCCGTTTCGGAGCAATAGTTTGTTTTACGGTTGCGGCTCGCTGGGCCACAGACCAACCGACACTTATCCTGTTTTTTGGCGCAGGAAGCTCGCCATTCGTCCTCTCCCGTTAGCAATTTCCGAAGAAATTCCCAGATGGCACCACGAGGAGGTGGGAGTAGGGCTTACTAACAGAGCTGCTAGGTTTTCGGCTGCAGTGGCTCCTACTCGTTACTTAGCGGACCAGCACCTATCGGGAGATGCTGCCCCTACGAGGCCTTTGTTAGTCGTTTGCCATCCAAAAGGCACGACAATACCTTACGCTAATACAGCGAAGTATCTAGGTATGACTCTAGATGCCAAGCTTCGTTGGAAAGAGCATATTAAAATGTAAAGACAAGAATTAGATATTAAATGGCGAGCATTAGAATGGCTTATAGGCAGGAAGTCAGGACTATCAATTAATAATAAAATTCTTTTATATAACCAGATCCTAAAACCCAGTGTGGAACTATGGCGCTCAGACTAATATTGCAGTCATCCAACGATTCCAGAATAAAGTCCTTCGAAGTATTGTGAATGCTCCATGGTACAACAGAAACAGCGACCTCCATCGGGACCTAGGGATTCCTACTATTCTTGAAGAAATCAACACTAGGGCCAAGGTTAGGTTAGGTTAGGTTAGGTAGGGTTATGAGGTTGTCATAAAACACTAGGCACCAAAGTGGGCCCATCGCGATGCCTAGGAAACCTTCACGGCAAAAGACCTAAACCCAATCCTCCAAGCAATTAATCTCCCTACAAAATCTGAAGAGATCCTTGATATTGTTCAAGGACCTCACCTCCTCCAAGTTATCGAAGAAGTATCTACCCAGGTACTTTAGCCTTATCCTGGCAATTCCTTGACATTCACAGAGTATATGAGTTATATCCTCTGAGACATGTAGGTCATCGCAGTACCTACAAACATCCGTATCGGATAACCCTAGTTTCATGGCATGCCTCCTTAGGAGACAGTGGCCAGAGAGTGTTCCTATCGCTGTTCTTATCCTCGATCTATCTAAGTTAATTATCTCCTCAGATTTTCTGCGATCTAACACAGGCCACAAGGCCTTAGACACCCTGTGACCATCTAAGTTTGACCATCTTAGATTAGCCGTGTCAAGGATTTTTGCCCACCAACACTAGGGCCAAAGCACACGAGAAGAGTCTCCAGGAACATATTAACGAGGAAGCAACAATTCTTCTAAACGTATATGGCGTGAGACGACTGCAACGTATAAGACCGTCAGATCTTGCAAGGCAACCACAAACCATACGACTTGCCACATTCTCTACTAGATAGTGACAGAGCGATAATAACAAGCGAAAAGAGGCGCTCGGAGTGAATTTAACCTCCAACGCTTTGGATGGATTAAATCCCATCTATGCTCTTGTTACTTTCATTAAAAGTTAAGAATGACATACAACAAATTAAAATTATATTGTACTTTAAAAATAGTAAACTGTCAGCCATTTACTTTTCTCTCACTATTTATACTGAAAAGCAAACTGCTCGTTAGTTTCAACTAGTCGCAGTGTTAACAAACATTTGTAAACCTTTGCAGCTTATTATGTTTGGAATAAAAAAAATGGCTAGGGCATTGCTCATACGTAATCATACCATTATCGAAATAAAAAATAAGCATAATAAAAGGATTTCAAATATAAAAAAATTTCTACCGAAAATTCATATTTTATTCGCCAAAAATACTTATACGCTTATACCAAGCAATCAACCAACATTGTTACAACTTCGTCGCCATAGTCTTCAGCGTCAATCGCACTCGCATTGGCATCACTTTTGGTGGAATATTTCTCCTTTTTAACAATTTGGAGGAGTAAATCTGGCTTCGTTTTCAAAAAGTGGTAGAACATTTCACCGTGAGAATCGCTTTTAATGTGTCGACTCTCGCGAACTTTTGCTTTGAAGATGCATTTTCCTTCCGGTTTCGACATTTGTTTCTCCATAGATTAACGAAACACTGATGCGAACAAGTTCACTAAAACTAACATTCAGCAAATTTAACAAAAAGTGGCATGCACATAAATGATAGTATATGCAGTAATGTGTATGGTTTAAGGCTGAACTATAATAGAAGAATGGTTTCGTACGACCATTCGATTTGTAAGACCGAATCCATTCGCTCTTTCATATGAAAATTTGACAGTTGCACAGCTGTGAATGGCTATGAACCACACAATTGCTTCCGAACACATATTCCTAACGCAGAATTATGACATTAGCGTCCGATTGCTTCCGACTATTATAATTCAGCCTTTACTCGTTCGCTGTGAAGGTGTATAATATACGCCTGCTGTCATCGTACAGTCTAACAGTCTAATGTTCGCCACATATCAAATTCAAAATATTATATACTCGTACGTTAGGAATTTTGCATGAAGAAAAGGATTTAGAAAATGTTCGCGGGATAAGTTTTTGGGAACTAAAAAAAGGAGTATCCCACGAATAAAAGGATAGCTTGCAGCATCACTCATGCGTCATGTTCAAGAGGTGTTGGAAGTCATCCTTAGTCGTATCGTCCATCTTCTCGTGAGGGGTGTGAACGTATGTTAGGCTAATGTTGGTAAATTTAGGCTTGATACGGATAGTCATGAAGCGCTCATTCACTTGCCGGAAACTCAAGAATTCTTGCATAAGTCCGCCTCTAATAATAAATCCTCCCTTTGTCCGGCTTATCCCATCGCACTTCTAGAATAGGGGTAATGTCTGCTTTGTAGCAGTCTAGGGCCTCCGAAAGTTGTTCGGCTGCACGCGATTTCTGGCGGGACCTAATATTCCACGTGCAAACCCGAATACGTTTGCAAAGGTCGTCAACAGTGAAATCAACCATATCCGAGGCTGTTGGTTGCTTCCTAACCGAAGGTTTTTTAATATGGTAGGGAAGTTAACCCTACTGCACAACCCCCAACCTGGAAGGACAGCAAAACATTTAGGCATATGGTTTGATCGTACTCTCAGTTGGGATGATCACATTCAGTCAATTCTTGGCAAAGTGTATTACTGTTTAAGGAACTCATCTCTATATCAATACTTCACGCCACAAGATACAAGCTTGATGCTAGCTAAGACCTGAATTGTTCCACTTATTACATATGGATCTCAAATTTACTGTAGTCCGAGTGACGAGTCGAGTCTGAGTCTTTATCACATGAAAAAATATATTTATTTCGGTCATCGTGTTCACACTCTATTTTGCAACATATTTTTTCATGTCTTACTACCGAGCGTCAATTTTCCATTCATGCCGTCCGCCTCTGGAATGCATTGCCCCTCTGTATTAGAAGACTTCAAAATACTAATCGATATGATTAGTATCTGTTTTTTTTTATCTCGCTAATAGGTAGAGTTTTCAGATTAGTCTGACATTTATATAAAGCTTTAGGTATATAAATTTATTTAGTTTGGTTGTTGTTAATAAATATATAAGTTCATATACTAAAATTAAATCACTGCCTTGTTAAGGAATTTTATCATTACTTATCTCTCTTTCTTAAACTTTATTAGCAATATTTTTATCTACACTTTTATTATTATAAAGATTGTGACAGTCTAATGTAAAAGATACAAGTTTTATAAAAAAGGATAACAGAAATGAGATGTAAGACAGTGTCCTCACAATCCTAATCAAATTTGACTAATAAAAAAAAAATATTTGGCGCAACAGCTCTTTAAGTGCCAGGGCCTAGCTTCTCGCAAGCACTCATGTTGTGTGCGTTATATTTTTCACACGAATGAAAGCGACAAACAGTTTAGTGCCGTATCCGAACGGCGATTTGAGAAGCTTTTCGTGACAACAATACTCTCGGATGTTTGTCAGACACTCGCGAGAGGTGAGACCGTGAAAAAACGTTGTAGTGTTTTCTGGGATTTCAACTTGTACTTGGAATCGTAGTGATCCGACACACTAACCACTTACGCCACGGCCGCGGTGCCCACAATTATTTGACTAATACTCCAAGAAAAAAATAAAAATATATATGTATGTATGTATATCATACATCACGCATCATACAATTTTCATATAAAAATATCGATATCCATTTGCATAATTTCACACTACCATATGCATGCTTCTGAGCAATCCTTAAAAAAAAGTCTGACCACACTGCTGTGAAAATTGACTGAATCGAACCCGCAATTACGGGTATTTGTCACCTCCTTTCCTATTTACTGGGAGTCCCCAGGCACAGCTCAGTCTATATCCAATAGATTCACACCTTATTCAGCGTTTTTGTAACCACAAACTACAACGGCTGGGAGTACACCATCTCCTTTAGAAATTCCAAATGAGCTGTTACCACATGTTCTGTACTTTTGAATCAGGGGTGGCGCCGCACCGGGACGTGGTAAAAAATGCACTCCAAAATTCATCATTCTTTCATATTGTCACGCATGACACTATCATTTTTTGTTTGTTTCTCCTGCTGTTTGTACCAGTGTCAATGATGTCTAAATAGCTGCCCATGCTCGTTCCAAAAACACCCTTACCGCAACCGAAGAAATTAATTATGTATGAATAAAAAAGAATTGGTATATGTTTAAGGGGTGCCTAAGCGGGCGTGTAATTTTCAATTTAGTTCTGGTTACCCACAACATTTCCGTCGTGGTGCACGGATTTTGTTTACTCATATACGTGTGTACATAGCATTTCGTTCAAGTATAGTTTTAAAACCACTCTTCGGCAGGTGGTACATTAGTTCGCAGCCTTACGGGATGCAATAAATTCATTGGATTTGCTGACCGTTAAAGCTCCAACTGCCGGATGCTACAATCGGGCAAAAGGTTATCTGTAAATAAGTTTGTTTCCTCGAATCGCTCTGCAGCACGTTCATTCTCCGTAGAAGGCACTGAATGAAGGATTGAATGGTTGCGGGGAAGTGAGCACATGGCCATCCCTAATCCGTGTACATCCTGCGTGCGCTCTGCGTATGATTGTATCAACGAGATATTGCTGCCCTGGGCGTCAGTGCAGATCTTATTGTGGTAAGTCAAACGCATACCATTTATTATGTTATGGATTCTGGTTTTGAGTTTGCCAGGATACGCAAATGGATTGCAATATTTTAGCTTCTACCAGTAATAATGAAATTACTAAATCCTATCTGCATGATGCATATACATACGAGTATGAAAGTTAAGCATATTATCTGTGCGTATATTTCGTTTGCTGCTTGTCGACATAAACATAATATATATAGATGTGTAGAGATGGCAATAGTTCAGAGATATTATACTCGTATTACTACCTTCGCATTGAATGAGTAAGTAGGAATAAGGGACTCTGTTGATCTGTGGGTTAGATTACCTGAGAAAAAAACTGTTCATATCTTTTCCAGGAGCCTTTACTTTTCTTTATTCTCCTTTATCTGACTTTATGTTCATACATTCAAAACCCTTATATATGTACATTTTCCAACTATTATGTACATACCTAGGTACGGGTATTAAAAGTATAGAATGTGTATTTCATATGTAAGAATATTTCACTCTTTACGAGTACATGCTGACATTTTCTTCATAAATACACATTTTAAGTTCTTTTTAAAGTTCACCTCACCTTTGCATATAGAAAAAATAGGAAACTTAAAAGTAAATTATATGATTACCTTGAATAACTTTACGTTTTAAAGATAGGGCCAAAATTGTGTATTCTACGCAATGATATCAAATACAGTCAAACCTCCGTAACTTGAATATCCCTAAGTCAAATTTTCTATAACTCGAACGAATGTTTCAGTACTTAGACCTTTAGTTTCCTCATATTTTATACTCCGTAAGTCAAAATTCTCCTTGAATCTAACCGGGCGACACGATTACCCACCCAATCGAAAATGCATAAAAGAACGAAAAAGGCACAAAAGAGAAAAAGGTGTGTCAACGCCAGTGAAATAAGCGGAACTTAGTGTGGGCAGTATTTCAACAAAGTCGAGGATTTATTGTCTTCTGTGACAGAAAAATGCCACCTAAGTTGAATGGAAGCCTCTACACCGTAGTTGTGCATCCAGCGCTCACATACGGTTCACAATGTTGGGCGATGTACAAGAGTAAATTAACGGCAGCTGAGATGAAGATGCTCGAGTCGAGGATTTATTGTCTTCTGTGACAGAAAAATGCCACCTAAGTTGAATTGAAGGCTCTACACCGCAGTTGTGCATCTAGCGCTCACATACGGTTCACAATGTTGGACGATGTACAAGAGTAAATTAATGGCAGCTGAGATGAAGATGCTCGAGTCGAGGATTTATTGTCTTCTGTGACAGAAAAATGCCACCTAAGTTGAATTGAAGGCTCTACACCGCAGTTGTGCATCTAGCGCTCACATACGGTTCACAATGTTGGACGATGTACAAGAGTAAATTAACGGCAGCTGAGATGAAGATGCTTCGCATGACAGCAGGAGTGACAAAGCTTAATCGACTAAGAAGTTCGAAGATCCGTGGAAGCTTCCACATTAAGGAAACCACCGTACAAAAAATAGAGCGCGACCGGCTCAGCTTGCCACGTTCAAAGAAGAGATCATTTGAACCCGGTTAAAAAGGCAATATCAATGCACGTTCCAAAGACATCGCGATGTAGGAAAGGATCACACAAATGCGACGACATCGGCATTTCATTGGCCTCAGTAACCGACTAATCCAAAATCGGCGGACCTGCCGATATTTTCTGAGGTCAAATAGGCGAACCCCACAGGCGGATCAGTAGAAATGCGATGAAGTGGGAGGGTTGTGATCCCTTGTTTTCGGAACATAACCTCGCTTATAAAAGGAAGAAGAAGATGACCTAACAAGTTTGCTGTATGATATAATCACAGCTAAGAACATGGGAAACATGCAGAAATGTTACAATCTGCCTGAAATTGATGGATGGATTGTCAAATGAAAACTCGGTATTTAAACGTAATACTCGTATACATATTCTCGGTTCGTTAATTATAAAGTTAAAAGTTGCGAGGATAGTTAGTGATATTTTGCATTTAATAAAAAAAGAAAAAAATAGAGACAACTATCACTTTATAATAACTATAATTTTCATTGTGGGGTGAACAAATTAAAGCAAGATTTCGATTTGGTTGTGGTCAAGGCTAGGAAGCCAATGTTTTACTTTCTTCATGAAGGTGAACATATTTCTAATGATTCGCATACCTATAGGAAGCATTTTAAACAATTTACAGCAAAAAATGAAGTATGAATTCTATAGCATGTCGTACGAAAATCAGGAATGGGAACTAGAGATTCTTGATTGATCCTCAAGCTATAAGCACCAGAAATTGGACTCTGCATGTAGCCACCTCTAATAAAGAATATCTTCAGAACCTTAAAATTGTACAGATGTCTAACTGGCAGGATTTTCATATGGCTAAACATGTCCATAGAGTGGGGTAAACGGAAAGAATTAAAAATCTTTCTAACAGCGAACTTCTGGAAAATAATCAACGGCTGAATTTTACTCAGGCAAACACCTCCCCTACAGCTTATTCCGCACTTCAATTTTGAATGATATATCCAATAATATATTGATTTCAAACTATTGTTAGGACAAATCTTTCTATGGTGGTAAAAACAACGAATGGTGGAGAGCAGATATTGCTTCAAGCCTAAAATTTGCAAAGACCAACTCAAATTCAGGTCAAACACCTAGGTATTTAAAATGGTTTACGCTTTCAATTTGAAAGCAATTGCAATCACAATGACAATTGTGGGCGGCGAGGCGCAGTGGTTAGTGTGTCGGGCCATTGCGCGTGAAGTTCCATGTTCGAATCCTAGAAAACACCAAAAAGTTTTTTCACGGTCCCACCTCTCACGAGCGTCTGACAAACATCCGAGAATATTGCTGTCTCGAAAAAGCTTCTCAAAACAAATTGCCCATCGAATACGGCACTAAACCGTAGGTCCCTTTCATTCGTGTGAAAAATATAGAGTACACAACATGAGTGGTTGCGAGAAGCTAGGCCCAAGCACTTAAAGGCCTTTTGCGCTCTTATTAACAAAATTTATACATAAGTACTGGTATCTTCTATCATTCGTCCATACATTGATAGTACTGAGCTATGGTCGTCCGTCCGTCCGTCTGTCTGTAAATCAATTTGCCAGCCAAAATGTGGCAACAGCAGACTGGGTTAAGGTAATTTTACCCAAACTGGATCCGTGGAAGGATGACAAACTTAAGGCGGCTGACGAGGGAGAAGTTCCTCGCTGTCAGCTTTTTGTTGGATATTTTCCCAGCAAGATCACACCCACCAAGGACTAGAGAGTGCTCAAAAGAGTCCAAAGAGCACGATTATGGAGCTCACAATAGTTCGTCAGCCTCAACTTCAAAAAGGCGTCAAAAGGCTATTGCTTCGGCTCAGTCCACATGCGACTAAGAAATAAGGAATGTGTAAAGCCCAAAGACACTGACAATAATACTGACCCCAACATACAACCCGTGCAACACGCAGATAAACAGTGCACAGGTGGGTTTCTCAAGTTAGAGGTCTGCGGTCGCTTCCAAAAGCCCTATGACCTCAGCAGGTTCAACACACAGCCATCTGAATACAGCTGCCCCTTCTACACCGACAAGGAATAAAACATCCAACAACGTAGATAGTGCCCATTGGAGATCTAAACCCTACTTCCACCCCGATTCCGGGATACTCAAAAAAATGGGATGAAGAATAAGAGGCGGGTACACCCTGTGTATAGTGACTTAAACTGAATTCAAAAACTTCAAAATACTCGTATTGATTCTCTATTACACAAATCTTAATTCAAAGCAAAACAAAGTAATATTTTTATACTATTTTTTATTTTTTTCATTTTCAATGCATTTTATTGTTTAATTCAGTATACCTTACATGCTAACAAAAACGCTTAAAACTAGCTTAATTAACTTAACTATCTTATTTTAACTTACTGGCCCCATGCGGGCGCTCTAAGCTAAACTTAACTCTTAACCTATGCCCTTCGACGTAACCTAACTAAATGTATTTACTATTTTACTATGACTTGCCTAATGACTATTGATAATACTAAGAAAAATTGTTTTTGTAAGAAAAAAACTTAGTAAATGCACTTTTTTCTTTAGCTATTGCTACGTGTATAAATAAAACTTATCAACTACCTTAAAATATAAAACAGAACTTAAGCTAACTTAACTACCTTGTGTAATTAAATACACACTTTTTTTGTAAGCGAAGTGCTGTGTCTTTTTTTTTGTTTTTATTTTTTTTTATTAGCCAAGTGCTGTGCTGTTTTTTTTCTTTTTTTTTTTAATTACTATACAAACTTAAGACTACCTTAAAACTATGAAAGCCGGCCATGGCTATTAAATGCAATAATAGACGACCCGCTCTGTCCCGTTACAGGCTAACCAGGATTAGGGGGAAACGACGACGGCGTTCCCTCTTCTTCGTTAAGCCACCAAAATTGGTCGTGCTGCCTACTACCTGCTGCTCTACACTACCCTGTGCGACGTCTTTGTTGTAGTTGAGTCGCCTATTCACAGCTTTTCTGGCGACGTGGAAGATAGGGCGCACACTCTCGTGATAGAGGTTGTTGGGGTAATAAGCCCCAAAGATCAGGCTATTCATCGAGGTCATGGCTCTTGCAATGTGCCTTCGAAACAACTTGATCAAGAAATTATCCACTCTGATCAGATTCGCCCTGTTGTACAGGACCTCATTACGATAGAATTTGATGTACTCAGACTCTGCTGTTCTATACAAACGAAGGCAAGCCCTAAGGCAAGCCCTCTTAAACACCCGCATCTTTTCCAACAAGCTTGGCCCCACGTTGAACCACACGGGACATCCATATGCGAGCATAGGCAGATTACCTTCACTCTCGCATCGAGTTGGCTGCTATAAAACAGTCTCTTTGTGAGAGCAAAAGCAACTTTGGCTCTGGCCAGAGCAGCATCTATATGTTTGTTAAAATATAGATATTGATCTAGCCAGATCCCAAGGTACCTGACTACACTTCGATTCGCAAGTGGCTGTCCGTGTTGTCCCACGATAGAGAACTTTCGCCAATTCTTTCTGGTGTCCCTAGAGGCCCCAGACAACGGCGTTCTGAACAGGATGGTCTCCGATTTCTGAAAGTTAATCTTCAGCTTCCAGTCGTCGCAGTATCTCTTGATTTGATCGAAGTCCCGCTGCAAGAGTGTTGCAATGACCTCGATCGTAGGCCCTGACCTGTACGTTACCAAATCGTCTGCGTACGCTATGGCATGGTGAAGTGAAACTATGAGATCGCTCGTGTAAATGTTGAATAGGATCGGCGAATTAACCGCACCCTGTTGCAGACCATTTTTTACTTCAAAAGTTCCAGCAGACGTCACATTGCCATTCTTCACAATGAACCTCTTCCTGGTGAGCATGTCATACGTATGTACAGCAGTGGTTTACTTATGCCTAGCCTGCTCAATTTGTAGAAGAGTCCTTCTAACCATACGGTATCGAAAGCCTTCTCCAAGTCAACCAGACAGGCACCCATGCATTGCTTCTTGCTTTTGTTGCATTGGATATCCGATACCAGTTTAGACGCAGCATGTATCGTATCATGACCTGCCTTGAAACCGAATTGGTTATCCGGAATTATATGCATGTCCTCAACCCACTTAGCCAGTGCTCTATGGATCACTTTTTCGAATACCTTGCTAATGTTCAGAAGGAGACTTATCGACCGTAGATTCCCCGAATTGGAGCTATCCAATGCTCTGGATAATGGGCATTATTCACTGCATTTTTGAACAGGAACGTGTCAATGTTCGCCGCTTCTGGAGGAAGATGTTTAAGTACAATGTTGGGTATATTGTCGATTCCCACGGATTTCTTTTTCCTCAGTGATTCGAAGATCGATTGGAGCTCTGCCTTCGAAATGAACGGGGGATGTACCCTTTCATCGGCGACGGCGTTGTTTGCCATATTTCTTTCATTGAACACGGTGAAACCAGTGTTCTCAGATCGCCAGTGCTCCATATCATTTCGAAGGTAGAAGTTGTGCACAAGGACCTGATTTTCCAGGTCATGGTTCGGGCAAACACTATCATTCACCTTATACACGTCCTGGAAAGTCGCTCCTATAGCCTCTACCTTCTCCTGCGGATCTTCGATCACAAAGAAATTGTCATCCTCAGCTGCGTTATCCGGATCTATACCTGCTGTTATTAGTATTTGTACATTGTTCGTAGTTCGGGGGATTTTAAGACGCGGAAGATCGTTTTGATTATTCCTCCGAAATATCTTATTTATTTGGGGGAACATACTCGGGTTGTTGGATTTTACAGCCCGAATTTTCCTGTCCCAGTGTAAATTAACAGAAAGTCTGTAATTTTCTTTAATTAACTTAGAGAGGTTTCTTATCAACGATTTCAGCGTCCTAACCTCCTCCGAGTTCTGTCTGTCAGTAAACTGTCTGTACAAGGTTTTTAAACTCGACAGTAGTCTACTTTTATGTTCGTGCAGTGCGTCAATCGTTGCATTGCGGTATATAGTATGTCCACGTTGCCAGTGTGTTGATACCGAGGTATCGTACTGTCCATCGTTCGTTTTATTGTCCCGTCCATTTGTATTAGATATCTATCAATCTCTTCGTTTGACAGATTCCTATTAGACGGTAGGTCGAGCAAGCTCGAGGAGAGTGCTCTCGTCAGCTGTCTGGAGAAGCGAGTCCAACGCGTTCTACTGTAATTGTAGGCGCGCAATTGGACGAACTCCTCCAATTCCGCAATTTCGTTGGGAATCGTTATTTCGGCACTGAGTCCGCAATGGTCACTGTCATACACGAAAGTGTGTAAGCAGTTTAAAGTTTGTCGATCCATGTCGGTCAATTGTAACCGTACGTCGAACAGCATTAGATCCAGATAAGATCCGCTTCTGGGATACGACGGACTATCCGTCGCTTTTAAATCAAGTCGATACTCAACACTGTGCAAACCCCACCAATTGAATAGTAGGTTCCCTCTAGAAATTGGTGTGCTATTTCCCCAATCTCTATGTTTGGCGTTTAAATCGCCGGCTATAATGAAAAAATTCTCCTCCGACTCCAACCTTAGTATTCGAAAAAGTGTCTCGAGCTCTGAAATAAAAGAAGTAGTTTGAGTAGCTTCAGGAGCGTAGACCGCGACTATATACATCCTCTTTCCACTACGGAGGGGGATATACACGATGCACGTTTCGAGCTCCTGGAACCTATGCACTTCACCTCTGTATACTGCTCTATGACGCAACTCTTTTCTAAAGAAGATCGCGACACCTCCTCCTTGTACAGAGTTGGGTCGGTCTCTTCTTATAATATTATACTTACTGTGCCTCAACTTGTGTTTCTCGGATAGCTTAGTTTCGCTAACCAAAAGCACATCGGGAGATTGGTCCTCAAGCAACTTGAAAAGTACGGCTCTACGTTCGATCCTAATCAGTGAATTCACATTCACCGCAAGGATCTTTAAGGGTTGCTCCGCCATGTTCGTACCCATTACAATTGGTGGTGCGTTAGGCCCGGCAGAAGCGCGTAGATCTGATCCACCCGCTTCGCCTGCTCCTGAATTTGTCGCTGAAGTTGGCCCATCTGCCCCTTGGTATTTTTATACTAGTAATAACTTTTTGTGTACAATATTATATTGAAACACTGATTTCGATGATAGAGTAATAGTACATACACACATATACATATAGTATGTATAGTATGTTTAATGTCTGCTAATTCTTTATGAGGATCACGGGGTAGGATTCTCAGGTGGACTCTCCATCCTTCTCGAACCTCCGCCATTGACTCCAATTCATCAGGAGGAATCCCTAGACGACTTCAGGAGAGATGTCGGACTTGATCCAACCATCTATTTTAGGTCTTCCGAGCAGTCGCTTACCTGATGGCACGGCAATCACGGCACGTCTTGGAATCCGGTCTGAGGGCATACTAAGCTTCATAATAATAGGTGAGAGCTGGAATATACACCGAGTTAAAAACCGATAATTTAGCTTGAACACTAAGTTCGGCCTTCCTTATAACAGGTTGACCAATCTCTCTCAAAATTTAACCAGCCTGCCCTATTCTACAGGATAACTCGGCATTGCTATTACCATCACTCGTGAATAAGATCCCGAAGTACTTAAATTTATCCACCTGCTTCAGTGGGACTCCACTAACATGCAGATTGTACTGAATGGGCGTTCGGGAAATAACCATTACTTCTGATTTGTTCACATTTACTTTCATTCCAGCATCATCACAAACGGCTACAAACCATTCGAGTGCGCGTTGAAGTTCGGTTTGAGAGGACCCAAGGATGACCAAATCATACGCAAGGAGCAGATGACTAATCCTTAAGTTTCTCACTTTGAAAAATAGTCCACCACGGTTGAGCTGCGGACAGTGTATATAAACAATGAAGAGAAGAGGTGACAAAACGCACCCTTGGCGGAGTCCAACGCCCACAGTGAAAGGTATTAATTTAACGCCGTTTATCCGAACATAGTTTCCCTAGTTTGTATATAAAGATTGAATCGCCCATCGTCCTTTATTCCTGCAAAGCACTCCAGAGTTTGCCTCGAGGAACCCTATCATATGCTTTCTCCAAATCCACAAAGCACGTGTAGACCGGTTTAGCATACTCCCAAGCATTCTCAACAGCCATTTTGAGAGGGAATAACTGGTTGGTTGGGCTTCTATCGGAACGAAAACTGCATTACTCATCCCCCAAACTGTCCTCAACCACAGCTCTGGAACGCGCTTAGCAAAGACTTTTCCAGGAAGACTTACAAAATTGACTGCCCTGAAATCGTCTTAATTATAGCGAGCTACATTAAAAAAAAACTCAGTAAATTGATGCTTTTTTCGTTTTTTTATTATTATGTGCTGATTACTGTTATATTTTATAGTAACCACCAATACTTGTGACAATACCTTTTATGATCTTTTAGTATTAGAAAACCACTAAAATAAAAGTACCTGCGAGGAACTCGTATCATACAATTCACTGCGTCAATGTAATATTGAATGCTATCATCTTCTTAGAAACTTGTAATGTAAGCAAGAAAATCAACAGATGTTACAGTCGCAACACTGAATCGATAGAGAATGCCTAATGTACACAAAAAGTAAGCCTGTGTGGCAAATTGACAGGTCAATTGAAGACCTGTCTGCAGCTTATCAATTGCGCATATATTGTGCGAAAGGATCATACGCCTGAATTGTCCTTTCGATATGGGAACATATGAGAATCTGAAGTACGTATGAAACCAAAAATCTACCATTTATTACCCAAACAGGATTATAGCCCTAATCTGGTTAACAAATTTATTGAGCAAGTGCTCTTTTCGACATTTTTATTATAATGTGGGATCAAACCTGTGTATGAGCGCAATATTAGGGGTGCATTTTTGTGTTCGCGCTGCTTAGCCCTCTGCCAGTTGTGAGAACTACGAGTAGATATCTGCAATCAACGATCATTTTACAGTTAGATGCATGCATACATTGCCCACAAAGAGAGGAACTGGAATTGTTTAGATGACTATAACTATCACTTATGTATGTAGATAATAATAAATACTTCTCAAAACCGAAGGTACAAATATTTTAAGAAGATTAATGCACATCCTATGCGAAGAAAATGATAGAAAAGTAAAGGGGATTGTAAAACATTTTAGATATTAGAAATTGAAATTTCAATTTAATCAAATGGTCTGTTTGTAGGATTAGTCGATACCGAAGCCAGACCAACCCCTAATGACCTTTTTCCTTTCGGTATTGGGTGGTTGCATTTTAGATGGCTGTGCCTTAAATACATACAGTTCACGGCTTACTTACTTTTCCTTTCTGCGATGATATACAAGAATGTTTACTTTGCACACGGATAATGCGCTGCAATGAAAACATTAGAGTGAAAGAGTTTCCAGCGTGACAGGCCTGACGCTGATGTTCTGTTCAAGATTAAAGAGGGGTTATAAGCACGAGTGTAGGTATAGAGTAGGGTGCTTCAAATTAATTGTAACTCATTGCATTGCATATAATTTTAACAAGAGTACTCATCGGAAGCTGATGTGTAAACATGGATTTATGAGAAGGATAGAAAACAAAAGCTGAATACATTTGATGTTTTTCCATTGTACGAGTATATGATTAGCTGGAATTGGCTTCTACTCCATATGAGCAAACATTATTTTTCTTCTTAGTGATTATGTACTCTTGGCAGTAGAGTTGTTAACATACAAGAATATACGAATACAGAGTTCTACACAAATTGGTTTGCGATAAGAACGATTTAAATTTGGAGGTAGAATTAGTGATTTTTGGGAGGAACTTTTTTTGGAATATACTCGCACTTAATTTATCATTCCCTACCGAAATGTTATATAATGAGTTTGTCTTACTTCTGAACAAATTTATAGCAGTTATGCCGTAAAAATATTGACGTATTAAAAACCTATGTTTTTCTTTGATATATCGAGCTGATAATTCAAATTCCGATGTATTGATATCAAGGATCGATACTCGGACCATCGTTGTTCAATATCTATCCTCACGATTTTCCTCTTTCCGACCCCATAACGGAAGAGCCTGGATCACTTGACTACGCTGATGATACCACCATATTGGCTAGTGATGTACGACCGAGTTTAGCTCTTAACAAAATTAAAGCAAAACTTCCACTGGTAGAAAACTATTTTAAAAAATGGAGACTAAAAATAAATACGAGCAAATGTGGTCTCACATGTTTCAGAAATGCCAGTGGGAAGGGTCATTACCGCGCGGTTAAAGAAAGCAAGGATTTAACACTAAAGATAAATAACTTTCCAATTCCATTACGTTCTGAAACAAAGTATCTGGGAATACATTTTCAGAACCGATTTCTCTTTAACAAGCATGGAAGGGGTGTTCTTAAGAAAGCGAAAATGGTTACAGGAATACTTAAACCATTACTTAACTCTAAACACATGCTAGGAAAAACTAAGATTCTGATGTACAAGACCCTTGTAAGACCAATACTGACCTATGGTTTTTCTACTTGGTTTACTATATCACCCACCGTAGCCAAAGAAATGGAGGTATTCGAAAGAAAGATATTGAGATTTTGCTGCGGACTGTATAGAAAACCAAATAAAAAATGGTTCTCTAACAAGACTTTGTATGAAGCAACTCAGGTTACACCTCCTATGAACTATCAAATAGAACTTCTTCTAAAAAAGATGGAACTTATACGTTCACACTCCAATCCACTGGTAAGATCTTTAATGGACGCTAATATCAACGACAGTTTGAATGACAAATACTATTTGTCACCCTTTAACCTCCTAAACGAGAATTTAATATCCCTACCAAGACAAGACACATATAGACGTCAGTTAGCGCCGTTCTATGAAAAAGTATCTCCTTGTAACTATAGGGGATGATGTTGATTAAAAATAACATTTAGAAAATGATTAAAATGATTCCCAACATAACCCTTTGTTTTAACGCAGAAAGCTTTGGATTTCTTTATGGTGGTATAGTAATTTATATAAACCATTAAGGATTTTTAAAGTTTCTGCAATCAATGTATGTATGTAGGCCCTACACACTATATATTCTTGATATCTTACAAGATAAATAATTACCTTTAGTTGTAGATAGTTTAGGTTAGGTTATAGTTTTAATTGTATATTTTAGTTTTAGTCATTAAGTTAAGATTGCCAACAATGAGCATAGTAGTGATTGTACGCCGGGAGCAAGCGTACTCAAATTATTGATGAGTATAAATAATATTGTAATGAATTGTTGTTTAATATCTTTCTTAAATATTCTTTTACTTTTGATCAAGTCAGACATATCATTAAGTCAGCCAAAATTTAGAATAAGAATGTATTGTTATAATATGCTGATTTATTTTGCCTCAATAAAGTTAACTTGTAACTTGTAACTTGAAAGCCGACTATCGAATACGTTACTTTTTGAAGAAGAAAATACAAAGTATTTACTAATTTTGAAATGTTATCATTGTTATAAGAATTCGTTTTATTATCTAATTTGTGCTCTTTGTCGGTGAAGTTCTAACATCGCGTAAGTTAAAATTGAGCTGTTTCGACATTTTGACGTCATTCGACGGAGAATGATGGCCAATCAGAACGCATATTTTGAGTCAATAACGGCGCGATATTTCCTAAACACTGATAGCGCTTTAGTCAAAGAACCGAGCCAACACTGCGTATCTCAGTCAGTGTTGCATAAGAGTCAAACATTTTGAAGGTTATAAAGGCGTGTTGTCCGTTTACTTAAAAAAATGTGCTTTTGGTTTGTTAATTACTTACTTAATATTATTTGTAAAGTATAATTTAATCCGAGCGAAATCTCACCATAGCAAGCACATGGTTTCCTCATCTCAATACATATAAGCAGATATGGCGGTCCAATGCTCATGTAACGATCAACCATGTTGATCATATTGGGATCGACGCAAGCATGCCTCCAGTATTCTGGATGTCAGGACCTCTCGAGCGGCCAACGCAGACTCGGATCATTACCTTGTTGTAGCCAAGGTACGAATGCGGATATCCCAAACTGAGCAACTAAGAAGAATTACTGTGAGAAAAGTTAACGTCGAAAAGCTACAATCGCAAGAGACCGCCAGATTCTTCGCTGTACGCGTATCCCGAAATCTCTTAATCACCCCTATGCCGCCAGCATCAAGTGCCGAAGACCAGCGGAAACGCTCCCAACAAGCCATCAGAAACGCCGCGAATGATGTGCTGGGTCTCGCTCGCCCACCACCGCGAAACCCCTAGTTTGACGAAGAATGCCGGCGAGTGCATGCAGCAAAACAAGAGGCATACAAAGCGGTGCTGCAGCGGAAGACGAGAGCTGCTCGTGAGCTCTACGAGCAAAAGAGACGGGAAGAACATCGAGCATGAGAAGCGCGCGTTTGAGAATATCGAGAGTCTATACTCCAGGAACAATGTACGGAAGTTTTACCAAAAGGTAAAAAGAACGTGTCAGAGAAGCAATACCCGTACAGAAACCTGTAGAGATGAAAATGGAAACCTCGTAGTAGAATCACAGTCGGTGCCGAGAATTAGGAAAAACTACTTCTGCAGACTGTATTACAGCGACGAAGACCAACATCCCGCTGTCAGGCAGAATGGACCATTCAGCATGGACAATGATATTCAAAATTTCCGTCCACCTGACCAAAACGAAGTGAGGATAGCAATATCCAAGCTAAAATCCAACAAGACTGCTGGACCTGACGGCTTACCGGCCGAACTTTTCAAGGCAGCTGGGGATGAATTGGTAGAGTGCATACACCAACTCATCTCCAAGATTTGGTCAGACGAGTGTATGTCTGATAAGTGGAACCTCTGCATCGTTTGCCCGATCCACAAGAAAGGAGACCCCCTCAACTGCGCCAATTATAGAGACATCAGTCTCCTCAACGACGCATACAAGATCTTTTCTGCGATATTGTGTGAACGCCTGAAACCTTTTATCAACAGTCTGATTGGACCCTATCAGTGCGGTTTCAGGCCAGGAAACTCCACCATCGATCAAATCTTCACACTTCGGTAGATCCTGGAGAAAACCCAAGAATTGCAAATCGATACTCCCCATCTCTTTATCGATATCAAGGCCGCCTATGACAGCATCTATAGAGAAGAGCTTTATAGAGCCATGTCTAGTTTTGACATCCCTGCCAAACTTGTCCGTCTGTGCAGGATGTCAATGGAGAACGCTCGCTGCTCCATCAAGGTCGGTTATGACCTCACCGAGACCTTTGATGTCAAAAAAGGCTCTAGAGAAGGTGACGCGCTGTCATGTGACTTCTTTAATATTGTACTTGAACGGATTGTGTGGAACTCACAAGCCAACACCGGATGCACAATCTATTACAAGTCTGTACAACTGCTTGCATACGCCGACGATATAGACATTATCGGAAGAACTCAGCGGGCTGTCACCAGTTCGTTTCCAAGCATTGAGGCAAAAGCGGCCAAAATGGGTTTATCGATAAACGAGAGCAAAACGAAGTATATACTGTCGACAGGAAGGGAAAGCCAACACCGACGAATTGAACAAAACGTCACCGTGGGCACCTATAACTTCGAGGTAGTAAGGGACTTTGTCTACCTTGGCTCTGCTATAAATTCTACAAACAAGGTCGGCGCCGAAATCAATCGAAGAATCACTCTTGCCAATCGCTGTTTTTTGGGCTTATAAGGCAATTCAACAGTAAAGCCCTATCTCGAACAACTAAAGAGACTCTATATAAGACCTTGATCATCCCAATCCTGCTTTACGGCGCTGCAACATGGACTTTATTAAAAGAGGATGAAGATATCCTTGGTCGCTTCGAGAGAAAAATTCTTCGTAAGATTTTCGGTCCCATTAGCGTTGACGGGTTTTGGAGGAGAAGATTCAATTACGAACTATACGAGCTGTACAGCGACATCGACCTAGTCAAAAAACTGCGTATTGGATGTCTGAGATGGCTAGGACATGTAGAGCGAATGGACACCGCTCCGGCCCGCAGAGTCTTCGAATTTAACCCCGAGGGACTACGCAGTAGAGGGAATTATCGTCGTAGGTGGCACGCACAAGTTCAAGAGGACCTCTACCAACTTGGAGTGCGCAACTGGAGGCAATTAGCTAAAGACCCAGCTAAATGGAGAGGCTTGTTGGTTGAGGCCCAGGTTCACCTCGAACTGTAGCGCCACCTACGTAAGTAAGTAAGTATCCTACTGGCTATTTCGTTTGAGCACATTTGGTGAAAATATCGATGAAACAGGGATAGGCAAGAGACATTAGGGCGGTGTTCCAGCGAAACAATACTGTTCGCAATATAAGCATATAAGCTTTATCGCGCGATTTTGTATCCTATCTAACAATTGTAATATGCAGGGTTAGGATTTTGTTGACATAAAAAGTAAAAAAAGGCAAAACAAAACACTTAAAAAGGCAAAAAAAAAGGCATTTATTAAAAAATAAGAAAAGGAAAGTAAATGCACATTTAGTTATAGTACATTGAACTACCAAGAGATTTTTGAAATTTCTGGTAATAATCTTCTCCGGTTCTCCGACGTTAGAAACGCCTTTAGACAGCGAAATGACCTTTCTACTTCAGCTGAAACAAGTGGAGCCCATTTAAAGCTTTCAACATTATTAACATCAATATTTTCTGGAAGTTTCAAATCGAAGTCGCCGTTCATTACAGAATTTATCTGCTCAATAGTTTTCAGTCCCGTATTTACATTGAAAACGGCAGTAAACTTCTTCAGGACTTCCTTTGCAATCGGCCCTTTTGCTTTTTTCAAGTTTTTCTGAATGTTCTTTAAAACCGGCAACGCTTCGCCAATTGATGTTCCTTGATGAAATTAATGCTAGTTAAAATTATAAGTACAGACTCTCAAAAATACCTGTTTTTTGTAAGTGTTCGAAAATTCGTTTTTTTTTGTCGACTAAAAACCTAAAATTGACTTTGATGTACGCCAGCTGCGCTTGTACTGCTTCATCTTCAATCAATTCCTTTGCAAACACAACACAGCTTGCATCGTCTTCAAGAACGCTGACGATATTTTTAATCCGAGCAAAATAATCCGAATATTATGTATTGCATACAAACAAGAAATATGTAATAGAGTTATACACAGTAACGTCTGCGGTCACATATAAGTGCAAACCGTCTGTGGTCATGTACATATTTCCATGTTGACTCTCCCCACGGACTAGACGTTTTAAATTTTAACGCGTCTAGGAATTTAGGTATGCGTATTACGTAGTGTGAGTAAGAAGCATGTTCGCACAGATATACATGCATGCAAACGCGCATTTTCTACAATTTTTTTAGCGAACAAACTTTGAGAAAAAAGCAAAATAGGCAAAAAGGCAGAAAACGGCAAGAACGGCAAAAAAGGCAAAAAAAGACAATAATGATATAAAAAGGCAAAAAAAGGCAAAATAAAATACATATATTTGGAATCAGGAGGACATGAAACGTGTTTGTGTAAAGTCGATACTATCTTCCGATTAAGCAAAAAAAGAGGCAAAGTTAGCAAAATCCTATCCCTGGTAATATGGTTTTTGTTACGGCTTACCAGATGTGAGCGTTATATTTTAATTTAGGGCGAATGTACGCCTTATAAATTTACACCAGATCAGAAGGGTAAAATATTGCTTACATAGCTTTGGGAAACTTCAACATTTCGCGGCATTCTTGGCGATTTCGAATATATGGCTATCCAACAGGGCTTGTTGTTAAAACACGTACTGAACATGGAAAGTATTTCTGTTTCAGCGATGCAAGTGCCATTCATGAATAATGCTGATGGTTAAGGTTTCGCTTTAATGACAGAAATATCATTGAGTTTGGAAGCATTCATTTCTCAGTTAAACCCCATTTAAATATGCTGTGTGGGCGCCGTGGCGTAAGTGGTTAGTGTGTCGGATCACTACGCATGAGGTTCCAAGTTCGAATCCCAGAAAATACCAAAAAGTTTTTTCACGGTCCCACCTCGCGA
Source organism: Brachypalpus laphriformis (assembly GCA_945910035.1). Classification (NCBI taxonomy): domain Eukaryota; kingdom Metazoa; phylum Arthropoda; class Insecta; order Diptera; family Syrphidae; genus Brachypalpus; species Brachypalpus laphriformis. The sequence goes on from OX246756.1 coordinate 133,076,286, forward strand.
GCGTCTGACAAACATCCGAGAGTATTGTTGTCACGAAAAAGCTTCTCAAATCGCCGTCCGGATTCGGCATTAAACTGTAGGTCCCTTCCATTCGTGTGAAAAATATAACGCGCACAACATGAGTGGTTGCGAGAAGCTAGTCCCTGGCACTTTAAAGAGCTGTTGCACCAAATATTTGTTTTTTTTTTGTAAATTTGCTGTCAAAGCTGGAATTTAATGTGTTCCACATACATTGCCGTTTTTCATCTACGACCGAAGAGCAGGGTCGTGAGTTTGGAAACGAATATGAAAAGCTGAGGGTGCTGTCATCAGCGAAGGAATGAATTGGATTAAGCCTTTCATTCCCGAATTAATTGGGGCGCGGCTAATATTTTTTTAAGGATAAGGAGTTTTAAGGAGTTGTTAGTCTAGATGTAAATATGAAGTGATATTAATTTCAAAGTCCTATGCATCCTGGTTTAGAAGTTATGAGACGTTGCCTAAAAAGTTTAAAAAAATTACTGTTTTTCCTGGTTTTATACACTTAAATTTCTTTATATATTTTTTTAAATAATATGTAAACTCATATTTTGCATAAAGAAAATTTTAAATTTTTTTTTTTTTTTTTTTTTTTCCCCGAGGCTAGGTGAAAATCTTTAAGAAGACACTATGAGGATCGACAGCGCGTGCTCATAGTAGTGTGGGATTCTTACCCACTAAAAAACCTCCCTTCAAAACAGACTTGTTTTCATTTTTACTACAACTAAGTATTCGACTTATCAAGTAGTTTTCATTTCACGTAATAAGGACGTTTTGCAGGGACCTTCCCATTAGAAGTTCCTGCCAGCTCCACAGTTTAGACGCGGTTACTTATCGCGCTAAGTCTAAAGGTTTGATTCTTTGTAGACGGCGCAGTAAATTTCTTTCTTCCAAAACTTGGAGGACTGTAATATTTACGTGACTTTCTAGTCGACTTCTATGCTTTCTCGCGTAGTTTTTGATTTCGTCTTCTATAGTTTTAATGCCAAAATCTCTGTGGATATCGCTGTTTCTGATATACCACGGCGCATTAATAATACCTCTTAGTACTTTGTTCTCAAAAGTTTGTAAAATTTTAATATTAGTTATTTTGGTACAACCCCAGAGTTGTATACCATATTTCCATACGGGCTTTAGCACTTGCTTATATAAAAGCAGTTTGTTCTCTATATTAAGCTTGGAATATTTTCCAAGTAACCAATACATTTCTCTATATTTATTATCTAGTTCTTTGCGTTTTTTCTTAACGTGCGTTTTCCATTTCAGCTTTGTATCAAGTGTCATTCCAAGATACTTACCCTCGTTTGCAAACGGGATTTGAACCGAGTTTGAAAAGATCGGCAAATTATTTATTTTCCTATAAGTAAAATTTACATGAACAGATTTGGTCTCATTAAGCGCGATACGCCAAACCTTTGTCCATTCATTTACTCTATCCAAAGCTTCTTGCAGTTTTTCTGTACTATTTTCGACCGTCTTACCTACTGCCAAGATGGCAGTGTCGTCGGCAAATGTAGCTAGCTCAGTGCCTTCTACTTGCGGTATATCACGGGTGTATAATAGCGAAGGACGCTTCCTTGCGGCACCCCAGCCATTATCTCCCTGAAATCCGAATATTCATTTCCACATTTGACGTGGAATAGTCTATTCGTAAGGTGCTCTGGCAGAACTTGTCGTAATTTAAACTTTAAGCCTTCATGCCAGACCTTGTCAAAGGCTTGAGAGACGTCAAGGAATACGCTTGAACAAATCCTTTTTTCTTCAAGAGATTTTTCGATTACATGAGTTATTCTATGCACTTGTTCAACTGTAGAATGCTTACTTCTGAATCCGAATTGATGATCCGGGATGAGATGCCTCTCTTCTATAACCGGCTGTATTCGCCTAATCAAAATTCTCTCAAACACTTTGGATATGATTGAAAGAAGCGAAATCGGTCTATAAGACGTTTTTTCATTCGGCGGTTTTCCGGGCTTAAGGACCATTATGACTTCGGCCACTTTCCATTGACTGGGAACATATTCTAGTCCAAGCGCGGCGTTTATAATGAACAGAAGCTTCATTAGACCTTTTCTCGGAAGTGCTTTAAGAACCTCTCCCGTGATTAGGTCGTATCCAGGAGCCTTCTTAGGTTTAAGTTTCTTTATTTCTTCCTAAAGTTCGGTCGAAAATTTTACATGTGCACTCAACGAAGATCAGCTACAAAGTGATCACTAGCAATACTTTTAATAAAATATTCGATAACAAACTTGCACAACGTATCAAGCTATTCTAAAAAAAAGTCGTTAAAGAGTAAATTAAAATTACGCGACTTAGAAGCTAAAACATACAATGTTGCCTATAGGCAACATCGGGCATGAATGGGTTAAAGGTTGCAGACAGAAGATCATTTATGAAAATGAGAAAGAGAGTCGTCCGGAAAATATTTTGCAATCAGTTTGGGCATCTTACTGAGAAATATATGCCATGACAAAAACGCAATTAAGGAAAATATTAATGTACTCGTATGTATGATTCTTGGTACTCTAGAACTTAGAATTAGTTTACTCTGAACTACTTAATTTTACCTTTATAACTGATAATACTAACCCAATGCCAATTCCATTTAAAGTTGTCAAAATAAACTAGTTCTGAACGTCGGCTATAATCTTTTAAGCCGCCTAATGTATTATTGTTTGTACGTATAATGTATTTGAGGTTTTACATGGTCTTGAGGTTGTTAGTAGTGCCTAAAAGCATATTTTTTTAACTACATATTTTATTACTAACATTCTCTACATGTTGATCCCTGTGTAGGTTGTCATTTCTTACGTACCAAGGCGCATTGACGATGCCTCTTAGTACTTTGTTTTGGAATGTTTGTATCATTCGTAGATTTGCCTTTTTGGTACAACCCCAAAATTATATCCCCTACGTCAATACAGGTCTCAGAACTTGATTGTATAATAGCAGTTTGTTGTAAATTGATAGCTGGGAATTCCTTTCCATCACCCAATGCATTTGTCTGAGTCCAATATTTAGCTCCTCTTTTTTTCTTTTTGACATGCTCCATCCATCTGAGCTTTGCGTCAAGTGTTATACCGAAGTATTTAGCAGTATTTTCATACGAAACTTCTTTTTAACTCTTACAGTGTATTTATTTTTCGGTTAGTAAAGTTAATATGGATAGATTTAGTTTCATGAAGTCTTATTCTCCACTTTTGTAATTTGTTCGCTGCTTCATGAGCATTGTTGCCAATAGTCATAAATGCGGTGTCGTTGGCGAAAGGCGGCAAGCTAGCTTTTTCCTGCTGATGTAGGTTTCTTGTATATAGGAGATAAAGGATTGGTCCCAAGACACTTCCTTGTGGAACTCCTGCAGTTGTTTTCTTTAAATTAGAGTATTCATCTTCATATCCTACTCGAAAGTAACGAGCTGCGATATAAGATTTTAGAATCAAGTAGAACTCTTCGGGGACATCCCTTTGCAGTTTAAACTCTAGTCCTCGATGTCAGACTTTATCAAACGCTTGTGCTACGTCTAGAAAGATGGCTGAACAGACTTTATTGTTCTCAAGTGCTTTTTATACTGTACTCGCAATACTATGCACTTGTTGTACAGTAGAGTGTTTTTCTCTAAACCCAAATTGGTGGGAAGATACAAGATTTCTTTCTTCTATTATTGGCTCGAGTCTTTTCAAATGCAGTTGTTAGAGCCGAATGTCATCATCATCATCATCATCATCAGTAGCATCAACCTAATGTCTTACGCAAATTTTCATATTTGAATTTGGCGCTTAATTTAGACCAGTCACCATATTTAATGAATTGTTCAATTCGCCACTTATTTAAACTTTTATAAAAATAGCGTAAATTCTCTCTCAAGCGAAAGAGTCTGTTATTTGTACTTTGTATAAAAACCCTCTTGAAAATAAAGCTTTTGTTAATTAATAGTTGAAACCCTTAGGGGAAACTTTACTCGTTTGTTTTCCTAAGCTCGCTTTGTACGCTACTTTCGTCGTCGCTATTGGGTTAAACTTACTTACTTACTGAGGTGGCACTACAGTTCGGGGTGAACCTGGGCCTCAACCAACAAGCCTCTCCATTTAGCTCGGTCTTTAGCTAATTGCCTCCAGTTGCGCATTCCAAGTTGGTCGAGGTCCCCTTGAACTTATGCGCACCACCTACGGCGATGATTCCCTCTACTGCGTCGTCCCTCGGGGTTAGATTCGAAGACTCTGCGGGCCGGAGCGTTGGTGTCCATTCGCTCTACATGTCCTAGCCATCTCAGACGTCCAATACGCAGTTTTTTGACTAGGTCGATGTCGCTGTACAGCTCGTATAGTTCGTAATTGAATCTTCTCCTCCAAAACCCGTCAACGCAAACGGGACCGAAAATCTTACGAAGAATTTTTCTCTCGAAGCGACCAAGGATATCTTCACCCTCTTTTAATAAAGTCCATGTTTCAGCGCCGTAAAGCAGGACTGGGATGATCAAGGTCTTATATAGAGTCTCCTTAGTTGTTCGAGATAGGGCTTTACTGTTGAATTGCCTTATAAGCCCAAAAAAACAGCGATTGGCAAGAGTTATTCTTCGATTGATTTCTGCGCTGATTTTGTTAGAAGAATTTATAGCAGAGCCAAGGTAGACAAAGTCCCTTACTACCTCGAAGTTATAGCTGCCCACGGTGACGTTTTGTCCAATTCGTCGGTGTTGGTTTTCCCTTCTAGTTGACAGCATATACTTGGTTTTGCCCTCGTTTATCGCCAAACCCATTTTGGCCGCTTCCGCCTCAATGCTTGCAAAAGCACTGGTGACAGCCCGCTGAGATCTTCCGATAATGTCTATATCGTCGGCGTATGCAAGCAGCTGTACACACTTGTAATAGATTGTGCCTCCGGTGTTGGCTTGTGAGTTCCGCACAATCCGTTCAAGTACAATATTGAAGAAGTCACATGACAGCGTGTCACCTTCTCTAAAGCCGTTTTTGGCATCAAAGGTCTCGGTGAGGTCATTACCGACCTTGATGGAGCAGCGAGCGTTCTCCATCGTCAGCCTGCACAGACGGACAAGTTTGGCAGGGATGTCAAAACTAGACATGGCTCTATAAAGCTCTTCTCTATAGATGCTGTCATAGGCGGCCTTGAAATCGATAAAGAGGTGGTGAGTATCGATTTGCAATTCTTGGGTTTTCTCCAGGATCTGCCGAAGTGTGAAGATTTGATCGATGGTGGACTTTCCTGGCCTGAAACCGCACTGATAGGGTCCAATCAGGCTGTTGATAAAAGGTTTCAGGCGTTCACACAATATCGCAGAAAAGATCTTGTATGCGATGTTGAGAAGACTGATGCCTCTATAATTGGCGCAGTTGAGGGGGTCTCCTTTCTTGTGGATCGGGCAAACGATGCTGAGATTCCATTCATCAGGCATACACTCGTCTGACCAAATATAAGAAATGAGTTGGTGTATGCACTCTACCAATTCATCCCCTGCTGCCTTGAAAAGTTCGGCCGGTAAGCCGTCAGGTCCAGCAGTCTTGTTCGATTTTAGCTTGGATATTGCTATCCTCACTTCGTTTTGGTCAGGTGGACGGAAATTTTGACTATCATCGTCTATGTTGAATGGTTCATTCTGCCTGACAGCGGGATGTTGGTATTCGTCGCCGTTATACAGTCTGCAGAAGTAGTTTTTCCTAATTCTCGGCACCGACTGTGATTCTACTACGAGGTTTCCATTCTCATCTCTACAGGTTTCTGTACGGGTATTGCTTCTCTGACACGTTCTTTTTACCTTTTGGTAAAACTTCCGTACATTGTTCCTGGAGTATAGACTCTCGATATTCTCAAACGCGCGCTTCTCATGCTCTTTCTTCTTCTTTTGGAGAAGCCGATGTTCTTCCCGTCTCTTTTGCTCGTAGAGCTCACGAGCAGCTCTCGTCTTCCTTTGCAGCACCGCTTTGTATGCCTCTGTTTTGCTGCATGCACTCGCCGGCATTCTTCGTCAAACCAGGGGTTTCGCGGTGGTGGGCGAGCGAGACCCAGCACATCAGTGGCGGCGTTTCTGATGGCATGTTGGCAGCGTTTCCACTGGTCTTCGGTACTTGATGCTGGCGGCAAAGGGGTGATTGAGAGATTTCGGGATACGCGTTCAGCGAAGAGTCTGGCGGTCTCTTGCGATTGTAGCTTTTCGACGTTAAATTTTCTCACAGTAATTCTTCTTTGTTGCTCAGATTGGGATATCCGCATTCGTACCTTGGCTACAACAAGGTAATGATCCGAGTCTATGTTGGCCGCTCGGAAGGTCCTGACATCCAGAATACTGGAGGCATGCCTTGCGTCGATCGCAATATGATCAATTTGGTTGATCGTGACATGATCATTGGACCGCCATGTCTGCTTATGAATGTCGAGATGAGGAAACCATGTGCTTGCTATGGTGACATTTCGCTCCACAGCGAAATCAATTAGCCTTAGTCCGTTATCAGACGTGGTGTCGTGTAGGCTATGCTTACCGACTGCCCTACCAAAGACGTCCTCCTTTCCTATTTTGGCGTTATGTTTTCTCGAGGAGCTCGTAGAAACACTCTTTGGTGGCAGGATCCTTTTCTTCTGTGGGGGCATGAACACAATACGCTCGCTCACGTGTCGGAAGCTTAAGACTTCTTGCCTAAGTCTGCCGCGTATGACAAATCCGCATCCGAATAAGCGTTGCCTCTTGCCTCTGTAGCAATCACCGTAGTAGATGTCACAGTTTTTCATCCTCTTTTTGCCCGGCCCATCCCATCGCACTTCCTGGATGGCGGTAATATCTGCTTTATAGCAGTCTAGGGCCTCTGCTAGTTGTTCGGCTGCACGTGGTCTGTAAAGGGACAGAACATTCCACGTACAGATCCGAAGGTCGTTGTCCTTATTTCGTTTGCTGGGGTCGTCATTAGTTGAGTCATCCTTATCCGAGGCTTTTGGTTGTTTCGGAACCATGCGCTTTTTACGTGGTAGGGAAGTTACCCCGACGGCACAACCCCCAACCTGGAGGGCCAGTTCCTTAATTATTCCCCTAGGACGAGGGTCCGGGTACACCGGTGCCAGTAGTCCACTACGGGAGTATGAGCGCTGCCGTTGGCCCATTAAGGGCTCCTCCGCCACCATCTCTATTCCAATGTCCTGACCAACATTGGAAATTCCTTACCGACCTGTGATCCGAATACGTCGAAGCAGCTCGCGCAAGGTATTCACTAAGTTCAACCTAAATGGAACTATAGACGCCACCGTTGACTCCGTCTAGGGAATTCGTCCGCTGCCGCCTGGAACAGGAAGAAGTGCTCAAGTGAAAAAAGCACTCTTCCCCCCCTCTCTCTCATCTGCTGCCACCAAGAATCCGCCAAACGGGGTTGGATACCCATCTCTTGGATTAAGGTACTAGGCACCCGGCTGTCACCGCGTGGAGGTTGAGAGTAGGAATTGGTAGGCCTCAGCTAAGTGATAACGCTTGTGTTTTCATATGATCGCATGCACTACCGTTTGACCAGCCAGGGTTAAACCCAAAGGTTTAATTTCTATCGTTCTTCGTAGAACTCATCGGAGTTCAAGTTTCGCATCCGTTTTGGGAATCGGTCAAACGCAACAACCAGGATCTACCTATTCCCAATAAAGGGTCAAATAGAGGTCCCGCGGTTGACGGTCGGAAAAGTATCCGCTTTTTCAGCAGTTTTTCAGATAGCTTTGATATTACAAGTAGGAGCGAAATCGGTCTTTTTTTCATTTTTCTTCTTTTCATTTCGCGATTTATTTGGTTTCAGAATCATGATTACTTCTGCCACCTTCCATTGCATCGGTACATACTTTAGCTTGAGTGCTGCTTTAATTAAATGTAATAGTTTACTTATAGCTTTATCCGGGAACTCCTTAAGTATTTGTGCTGTTATCAAATCATAGCCCGTTGTTTTTTTTTTTTTTTTTTTGCATTTATGTTACTTCCAAGACGCGCTATGGTTGCCGTGGCATCAGGTAGGCGACTTCGCGGAAGGCCTAGAAGTAGATGGTTGGATCAAGTCCGACATCTTTCCTGGAGCCGCTTAGGGATTCCCCCTGATGAATTGGAGTCAATGGCGGAGGATCGAGAAGGATGGAGAGTCCACCTGAGCATCCTACCCACGCGACCCTCATGAAGGATTAGCGGGCCATTGAAAATGAATGAATGAATGAATGTTACTTTTGATTTCAATTCAATTCAATTCAATTCAAGTTTTATTCATATTTAAAAATATTTACAATTATTACATAGTTTTCCCGCAAAGCTTAAGGCTTATCTGCAGGAGGTTATTCTGGTGGAACATTAAGAACAAAATTGAGCTTTATTTTTAAGCATTTAGTAAAGAAATATAGGGTTTTTTTTGTAAGTTATTTTTAAAGATTTTAAGCAATTGGTTATAATTAGAAACAGAAAATTAAAAACTTAATTTTAATTTAAGTTTTAGTTTAACGAAAGAAAATGTTTTTTTATTAAAAATTTCCTCCTTTGTTGACTGCTGATGTTGATACGACTTCTGGGTAGCTCGTTCAGAAGGATTGGTACTATATGCCTCAGTTGAAGTTTTCCATACACATTATAGATTTGAGGTATATGTAGCATACGCTGCGCTTGTCTTCTTGTGTTGACATCGTGTTGCAAAGGACTTTGGAAACGGTTGTCATCATAATATTCCAGAACTACTGCCATCTTGAAGATATTTGAAACGCAAAGAATTTTAAAATCGTTGCTACCTATTACTTTCAAGGCTCTGCTCTGCAGTTTCTACAACTTTTCTATATGTGTCTATGCTGCTCTACCCCATGCAAGAATGCCATAACGAAGCTGCGATTCCACCAGTGCATAGTACACTTGCTGCAATACCGGTTGTGGTGTGTACTTTTTTAAATAGAACAATGCAAATAAGGCGCTCTTCAACTTACAGCGCAGATTGTTTATGTGAATGTCCCATCTAAAATTGCAGTCTATTGTGACCCCTAAGTACTTATAGGCGCTAACTTTTTCGATACATAACGCGGCTTTTGCGGTTGGATAGTCGTTGTTTTGATAAATGATGCCTATATTTACTGGTTGACAATGAGGTCCGCGTATATGCATCAATTTAGTTTTCGACGCATTTATGACGAGTCCGTTGTCGTGACACCATCTTACAGCTTTGTCGAATTCTGCCTGCATTATTTGTCTCGCGGTATCTACGGATCGATGTTTCACAACAATCGCTGTATCATCGGCGTATGCGAAGGGAACGCTTTTGTGAAGACTCGCAGCAGTTCGTTCGTGTAAATTATAAACAGTAGTGGACCTAGTTTTGAACCCTGTGGTACACCGTATTCTATTTTATTCGATTCACCGTAACTTCCAGAAATTTTGACTTGAAATTGTCGATTGGTGAGGTATTCTAACAGCCAGTTTGCCAGGGTTCCTCTCACTCCTACTCTGTTAACAGCTTCCAATAGCTTACGATGGTCTAGTGTGTCCACTAGACATAACCAAGACATGATGATTTTTGTTGAGGCTCTCGTTGACCACGTTCGCGAATGCGCCCAAAAGTTTGCTGGTGCTTTTATTTTTTTGAAACCCACATTGACTTGTTCCAATTATAGAATGCCGATCCACAAAAGTCTTGAGCCGTTCCACAACAATCTCTTCCAAACACTTTTCGACGATAGGTAGAATCGAGATTGGCCTACTTTTTATTCCTCCTTTGTAAATCGGACGAACAATAGCCGTCTTTAGTGTCTGTGGATTAGCACACTGCTCTAAACTGGCATTTATTATTTCCGCCAATATTGGTCCATGTAATTTTACATGCTGTTTGTTCCTGTGGTCTTTTCTGGACTGCAGAAATAGGTTTTCGTCTGCAGTTTGTCTAGGAAATGGTAAGAAGGTTCCTGCAGGTGATCTGCAAAGAGGTTAGCGTTTTCTTTGGCATTTCTTGCCCATGACACGTTTTCTTGTTTAATGGGCGGTGCTTCTTTATTTGGTTTTTTTAAAGGATTTGACAGCTTTCCATAGTGAATATTCTCCATTCTTATATTATCTTATAATATAAGATAATATAATTATATTATCTTATTCAAGTATCTGCTAACTGATTCGTTCTTTACAATTTTTAGGAGCCTTTTGAGTTCATTGTACAATGCGTTAAGAATCGTTTTATTCTCAGGTGTTCGGATCTTTGCCAAGTTAAACGAGCTTCGCGTTTTTCCCTGATTGATTCTTTAACTGCATATGGGCAGTTTATGTCTGCGTTCCTCTTTTTTTTTGCAAATAGGGGTGCTTGTCCATGCTGCTTGTTGGATATCTTATATATTAATACGTGAACATGAAACTTATCGTACGTGATTTTTTTAGTAGTTGTTATAAAAGAAGGGGGATAAACCTTATATCATTCGAAAGGTACTGTGCATTTTACTCAGATCTACCGGCCAGTGTGTTGGCATAGCACTTGAATGGAAAACACAATTTAATGCTCAGCCTGCTGAATATCGCTCTCTACCTTTGGTGTTCGTTGGTCTTCAGCCCCAAAAGGTATTTTTGACATTAAAGTCACCTCCGACTATAAAGTAACTTCCCAAAGTTTGGAAAAATGCTATATAGTCGTCATTTTTGAGATTATGCTTTGGTGGGCAGTATATTGTAGATACTTTCATTTTAATTTTGTTAAATACGTGCACATTTATGGTTGTAGCTTGCATTTTTTCTTCCTTAATTTTCGAATCTTCGTAATGTTTGATTGAGTCTTTTACGAGTAACGCAGATACTCCTCTTGCGTTATCCGCTGAATGAATAGCAATGATAGCAGCAATATAAAGGTATGTTTAAGTTAGTTGATATGGTTAGCTGACTTTCTGCGAATAAGTAAATATCTATTTTTTCCGTATTTAGGAAAACTAATAACTCTTCAATGTGCTCTATTAGTTCATTTGCATTCCAAGTTACTATTTTTAGTGCATTATTCATACTGACTCTTTGGTCACTTTGTATTTGATAAACTTGTCTAATTGCTTGAATTTTTCAAATATTTTATTATTTGTGTCTTTTTGTTCTTCAAATCTTCTGTTTAGTTTATCTACCACATAAAGTATTTTCTCAAGCACTTGGCTATCGTTGTGTCTCCCAACTTTTTTGGGTTGTTGTAGTTTACTAATTACTTTAGTAGGTTGTTTCTTTTTACTTAACGTCTTAGTAGGCTCTTTTTGCTTAGTATTCTCTTTCGTATGTGGTTTATTACTAATAACTTCTCCAGTTGTCCTTCTTGCTTAATAATTTCTACGCCTGTTTAGGCTACTGCTTTACTATTTGTTATATTGTTTGACCTTGTTTGAAGGGGTAGCTCCTTTTTCACTATACTTTTCTTGTGTATTTGTGATTTTCGTTGCTGGTTTTTGATTTTTTCCAATTCTTGGGCTACCTCACGTCCTTATAACTTGCATGATGGTTCTTCTTGCAGTTGATGTAATTGGATGGTGTGGTTTTACTGGCAGTACAGTTTTGTGTTAAGTGTTTTCCGGCACACCTGACACATCTTGCTTCACGCGAGCAATATTTCTGCGTGTGGTTAAAGCCTTGACAGTTCTTGCACTGGGGTATTGCATCAGTTGCTTTCGTAGTGGTTAAATTTGAACCCTCATGTTAAGAATGGAGCATAGTTTTTATATATTTTCCGATTTCTCTTTGTTGTTAAATGTCAGCATAAAGAGTGGAAGTGCTCTATGGGATACAACTTGCTTTCCTTCTTCATCTATTTTTTTCTCTTTTTTTAATATGTTGACTGCATCGAGCAAGTGCATGTCTTTCTGCTGCAAATCTTCTACATTGCTTTGCCTATCACATGTTAGGTGAAGGCCACTAGCTATGACCTTGATGGGTCTGTTATTTTACAGGTAAACCATTGAATTTGAGATTCGCTAAGCTTCTTCGCAAGAGCTCTGTATGTATCTGAATCTGGAGTATACAATTTCCAAATATCATTGTTCCAAGCTACTATTTTATAGTTCTTGCTTGAAACTGAGTTCAGAAGTGACTTAACCTCAGCGAAACTAGCTGTTCCAATTATATTGATTGGTGAAGGTAGTCTTTCCTTCCTAGTAACTGCTTGGGTGGGTGTTACCTTATTTTTGTAACTTTTTCTTCGTCTTTTGTGAGGAATTTGCCTGAAGAGAACACTGCTTTACGCTTCTTGTTTGATCTATCTTTCTCTTTTATTATCCAGTCAGTTTCTCTAATGAGTTCCTCCTCGTCTGTGCGGCATTTTTATTGCGGTTTTGACTTAAGTTCCTTTTTAGGTCCTTATTTTCTTTAACTAGCTCTTTTACTTTATTTTGTTAATGCCTTGTGAGCAATTCTATATTACTAAGTTTTTCTCGGAGTTCTTCATTTTCAGCCTTCATATTTTTAATCTTCGCTAATAATGCTGCTGTGCAATTCTCTGCATTAATTGTTTTGATACCCTGAGGTGTTGTGGGTATTGTTTTGGAACTTCTACTAGATTCCCCTGGTGGTGATCTAAATACTCGTGCTCTCTTCGTGAATGAGTTGATTAGATGCAATAAATGGTCCTCCCCAGAATCCGTAGGACCGAATTCAATAGAGTGTGTATTTGCCAGTTAGCATGGTCTGCCACCTGGGGTATTGCTTACTGTTATTTTGTCCATTGCATGGTTTTTTTCGTTAACTTTCTTCCAAAAAGTTTAAAAGTTTGGACTTTAGTCGCCTCTTATGACAGGCATGCCTACCTCGGGTAAATTCTGTCCCCTATCCTGAAGGGGTAATGGTGCACATAAAGTAATAATCAATATTATAACTTATATGTAAAATACAATTCTAATAATATCAAAGAATTATTACAAACTACTCGTATAATAAATATAAAGTCTACCGACGCGACGTAAAATGAGTGGGTCAGAGCAAAAGACCTAATGTTAAAGTCAACAAGATTTGGGTTTAAACTATATACTCGTACGTAGCATATGCCATTAATTGGCTCATGCATTCCATAGTTCTATGATATGCAATATGTATGTAATCATTTTAAATTACGTTGGTTGTGAAACCGCTACAAAAATGAAACTCAACTAAAGAAAGCAAGTCAGGTGCATCTATTTGAACCGATACAAGCTGTTCTAAAAAAAAAAAATAATGACATTATTTACCATTCGTTAGGATAAATGTAAAATTTGTGACAGTTTTATGCGATGAGGGGTATGAGGGAAGTTTGAGTAGGTCTTCCTATGGGAGTCCTTTATATGCAAAACGAATAAATTTGGGCTGAATAATCTCGATCCTATCGATATGAATTTCACAAAATGAATTCCACACTTGAGAAGCATAGGGACATACAAAACAACTGTATAATGCAAGAGTAACGTAACTATCGTTAAACTCTAAAGACCATCGTTTTTGTAAAGCGCAGCATAGAATAACATAGACTTATTGATGATGAAGCTAATATTCTTCGGAAAATCAAGCTTGGGGTCGAAATATACCCCAGGATCCTTAAAAGTACTATATTATTATTGGAAATAGTGTGCTGGAATAGAGAATATTTAAGTTTAGTAGGCACACACCTTCTAGAGAATGTCAACTGGTGACAATTAGAGGGATTCTAGATTAAATCATTCTTAACACACTATGTGGTGAAGCTGTTAATTTATATTTGCAAAAGATTTCGGTTATTCTAGCTACTAATGCAGCGGTAAATTTTCATATCATCAGCATAAAATATATGCATGCCGCTATGATTTAAGCATGCTCATTTATAGCGAGTATAAAAAGGATGTGCCTAGATGACTTCCCTGAGGAACACCAGAGTGAGCTGTTTAATACCAAATTTGATCTGGTAAGACTTCATGCTAAGGTGAAGTAATAAATCTTTCTAGATACAGTCAACTTCCTGCCCACTTCCCAAAAGCATTAGCACACTTGTGTAAGAAACTTAGCAGATTTGTGACAGTCGACCTTTTATAGTTTTGAGATAAGTCTATAGTAAGTGTGTTATCGCACCTTTCTCTTTTTTTGAAAACATGTCTGATAAATGCTTTTTTAAAATTACTAGGAAACATCCATATGGCTAAAGGCAGCTGAAATAAACGCTTGAGAGGTAGACTTAAAGAAGCAATGCATCTTTCCAGGTCTATTGTAGCAAAGCCATCAGGTGCTGAAGAGTAATCATCACTCAGATGAGAAACGCATTTCGAAGTTTCTAAATCGAAAGAAATATTATTAAAAACAATTTGCAAACAATTTTGAAGATAATCTTAGTATTTGTAGCCAATGCTTAATGGGGTTTTGCAAACGAATTACTGATAGCAATCGTATTACTAATTATACAGTTTTTATAAGTGAAAGTAACTGGAAAGCCATCCGATTTTTTAGTGTAATTTTCGAAAGAGATTTCGATTCCATTTGAATAGTTAGTATACAAACTACTTGAAAGGATTTTGAATTAATTGAAGAATCGCATCGTCAATAGTAGTAAAAGCAGTTATCTTCTTATTTTGTCGGAAAATCTCAAAAAGAAGTCGTTGTACAGTTTCCTTCCTGAAGACCATCACCTTTGATTTCTCTAAGTTGACAATGAGACTGCATCTACTGCAATATTGGTGGAGACGATTAATTATGAGTTGTAGCGTTTCAGGTCTACTTGACTGATTGGCCTGCGAAGCTTATACCTCCAAGCAAAAAATCCGTCAGATCTTCAATAAATAGTGAACAAATGACATGAACTCAGAGAACATTCTTGCTCATTCGGTTTTCTTTTCCCCATTCCGCTTACTGTGTGTCTTCATGTAGGTGTTGCCTTTGTAGAACAAGGCATCGCGGTAAACCGCAGGTACGTACATATGTATGTAGTTTATGACCTATAATTGCGTAGTCTGATATGAATCCAGAAGCTACTTGCATCAATCATTGAGTCTTTTTGGCGAAATTGTCATTAAACAAGAGGTTTAGTCTGCTTTCAAGTTCGACAGTACCATATTCATCGCACTCAAGAGAAATTCCATCCGACCCAGGTGCTTTTCATCATTGCACTCAGCGCCTTAAAACCTTTTTTATGAGATGCAGGATGCAAGATTACTATATATCATCCTCAAATACAGGCGTCGCAAACTGGAATGTGCATTAAGCAGATCCTTGAAATGCGCGCATATAACGGGTGGGCCATCTAGTGATTTTTTTTTTAAAACATAGGTTATTTTGACACTGACAGCTGTTTCCCGCTCGAAGTCTTGACAGGAAGTCAGTATCATACCTTCGCAGAACGAAATGATTCGTTTTACGCTTGAACAACATTGGGAAATATTGAAAACTTATTTCCAAAGTGAGTGCTGTGTAGCTCAAACAGTGCGTGGCCGAAATGAAACACCCACCGCAGCTGCTGTACGCAAGTTTGTGCAAAAAGTTCGTGAGACTGGTATGCTAGTGGACAACACTCATGGTCTCCGTCGTCGTACGATGCGCACAGACGAGAATGTGGCTGCTGTAGCCGAGAGTATGAGACTCAATTCACGAACATCAACTCGTCATCGATCTCAACAGCTCAACATTTCACGCACTAGCCTGAGGAGAATTCTGCACAAAGATCTAGGATTATTCGCTTACAAGGTCCAATTGATTCAGCAATTGAAAGCGCACGACATTCCGCTTCGTTATCGCTTCGCAGTTTGGGCCTTAGAGCAGCTTGAATTGGACAACGATTTTGGGCGAAAAATCATCTTTTCTGACGAGGCACATTTTCATCTCGGCGGCTACGTTAACAAACAAAATTGCCGCATCTGGGGCTCGGAAAACCCGCACATTATTGTTGAGAAGCCAATGCATCCACAGAGAGTGACAGTTTGGTGCGGATTGTGGAGTGGTGGCATCATTGGACCATTTTTCTTCGAAAATGAGGCTGGGAACAACGTTTTTGGTCAACGGTGGGCATTACAGAACCATGTTAAGGACTTTTTTTTTACTGAAATTGAAGACATGGATTTGGACGACCTCTGGTTCATGCAGGATGGCGTGCCATGCCACACAGCCCAAGCCACAATCGGTCTTTTGCGCACCAAATTCCCAAATCGTGTTATTAGCCGTCTTGGCGATGTCAATTGGCCGCCTCGGAGCTGCGATTTGACCCCTTTGGACTTTTTTTTTGTGGGGAACCGTGAAGGACCGATGTTGTGCCAACAATCCGGAAACGATTCAAGCACTTAAGGCCAATATCATCCAAGCAATCCGTGAGCTACAGCCCGAAACCATCAACAAGGTCTTGGAAAATTGGAGTGATAGAATGCGCTACTGCGAGGCCAGGCGAGGCAGCCATTTGAACGTCGTTGTGCTCCTTTATTAATGCGAATGTTTGTTCTTACTAATAAAGCCATAATACATGGAAAAAATTTCATTTTGTTCATTTTATTCCATTTTTAAAAAGAAACTTGTAGTTGGCCCACCCTGTATACAGTAACTATGTACATAAACTTACTTTAACATTAAAAGAACAAATAATTTTACGTGTTACTTACATGAGTACAAGCAATAAGGAAAATAAAATTGTTAAGGCACATAATAACATTTATTAGACACTCTCTCATTAACTAAATTTAGGTAAGTACTTTCTACTGAATTTTAATCATCCACACCGTATCTAAATTAATATATTCGCAATGCATCAAGGAACACACTACTACTGCGACAATCCACGCACCTTCCAGCTGAGATGTGTTCATCTGTATCTACTGAATACCAAAGATCATACATGATTGCCCCGAAGCAGATAAGGAAGGAGGCATCAGCCGGTGCACGCTTCATCATACCTCCGAGATATTCGCTTATATGTATGTTGTTCACCAAGGCTTTGTTGTGAAACATTTTTCGAATTTTTCTGCTGGCGTTCGTCTTTATGCATACATCTTTGCAAGGAGCAAAGAGAATTTCCTCGCCGCAGCTTACCAACCCATTTCTGCGGTGTGCACTGCTTTTGCTAATGTTACGTGGCGAAATAAGGTATGAGTTGCTCGACACACAAATTCAAGCCAGCAAACAAAATAAAAAGCCTATAATTAAACAATTATAGCAACTCCCACTTTTTGACTCTGATCAGGACTGGGCGAAGCCTTACACTCATCTATACTGGGTTTGTGCTACTCCGCCTCTTTTGGATCCTAACATGCCACATATTATAAATGTGCCAAGGATTTGTGGCCACAGCTATTCTTCCAAGATCTACGGAGATGCGCACAGCCACTGTCGACTGTCGGAGCTTCTAAGGGCGATCATCGGCGCAGTCGAGCCGTGATTTTCTTCTTTGACCTAAACTTACCTGTGCCAGCCGTTGTTTTATTTTTTTTTTTTTTTCTACACATCGACGTTAGGGGTGTTTTTTGGTGATATTCCAGGCTTCTTTCACCGAAACACAGAATTCTTTTAGAATGTCTAATTATACACCTGCTTACATTTTGCTTAACGCAAACAGTAATTAAGAAAAATGTTAACGTGATGCCGAGTTCCATTAACAACTCGCACTAAACAGCACTGACCATTGGATGAATTAATGAGCTTTGGTCGAACCTCCCATATAGGCATCTACGGGGGAGACCTTGCTGTTGAATCCATACCGAAGGTGAACAAAGGAACAAAATGCAGCACTATCCCCAACTCAGTTTGGAAATTATAACTCTTGACTGTTTCTCGTATTTGATTTGGTCTGATCAATGATTAAAAATGAATTAGTGACGGTATTTGTCGGTGCCCTCACACAAAGGGCGTTGGTAGTGTGCATCAGTGTGCGCGTGCTACTGTTATGCGCTGTTATTTAATATATTTTACAATTTAAGAGATACAAAATTAATGGAAAATTGATTAATGTGAAAATTCACTCAACGGGGATGGGGAGGAGAAATACATATGTTGCTGCGTGTGGTTGAGCGATACATGAGCGATACTTGAAGGTAATCAGTGATTTTTAAATTTTACGTATTTTTAAAATACGTAAGGATAACGATATTTATTTAAATCCTTAAAAACTCCCATAATTAGTAACGTTGTTGTATGCAACATAGTGTATCCCACCTTGTTTTCTTAAACTTTACATAGGTTTTATTTTTATAAACATTTTTCGATGTTTTGAGAAAAGCAAAACAAACAATTTCTGAAAGCGCTGGTGAAACCTATATAATTTACAAAATTTCATAATAATGTGAATACATGCGAGGAAGTTCTTAACAGTTTTAAACAAAATAAATAGGCATCATTCTGTAGCACTGAAGTGACTAGAGGCAAATGAACTCAACGCTGTATATTTCATGGTGCAAAATTCAGCAAAAACGCAAAAATGAAATTTACAAATGACAAAACTAATAATGAAAAAGAACAAAGAGACTAAACACATAGTTTACACATAACAGTGCTGTGTTTAAAAATATGTTGACAACAGAGTTATCCATACTAAACATAATTTTTAGCGCCTTGGCGCAAGTGGTTAGTGTTTCGCACCACTACGCGTGAGGTTTATTTATTTTATTTATTTATTTATTTATTTTATTTACTTGAACAGCTTATACACATTAAGACATAGTATCTTATAACTAGTGATAAGCTATTAATTAACATTGTATGAAAGTTCAGATAGATCATTTATAATACCTTATTTTCATATTCATTTCATTTACATAGTTCATTGTTCGGAAAAAAAGAACAGAAAATGTATTAACTTAACTTAAAGAAGAGGGAATACAATCATAATTTTTAATTATTGTGTAAAATATATCTTTATTTTGCTTTTAAATGTTGTAGCATCATCTATTTCCCTTAAAGGGCGCGGTAGGGAATTCCACAAGCGCGTGGCATGAACAAAAAATTGACGTTCGGATGTAAGGGAAGCATAACGCGGGTGAATTAACATTCGAGACCTCTTTGAAGACGCCATTCTTAGTTCCTCATAGAGATAGGGAGGTTGGTGGTTAAGCAAAATGTTTGAGAGCAGAATTAGTGTACGATATTGAAGAAAATTGTCAAAGGTCATCCCTAGGTTTTTAGAGAGATTAGATACCCTATCATATCTTCGTAAGCCGAAAATGTATCGTATTAGGCTATTAAATGCAACATTGAGCCTACGTTTGCTTACGGAATCACAATTTGAATAGATTTCATATCCATAGATCAAGGTAGGTATGACTAGTGTTTTCGCCAACATCATGCGCGTTTTTATTGGTGTGTAAGATTGAGTTGCCCACATAGTCCGAAGGATGCCATATGTCTTTCCCACAACGATGTTTATGTGGTTGTTCCAAGTTAGTGTACGGTTAAAAACCATACCCAGATTTTTGGCTGTATCGACATATGTTATTGGAGCGTTATTTAAGATGACGGGGGGGAAAAACGAGAGGTCGACAACATTTTTTGAGACAACAAGAGACATAGACTTCTGAGGGTTCAATAAAAGAGCGTTTTGCTGAGACCAACGTGAGATGTTGTCCATATCCTCATTGACACAGTGAACGCAATGATCGATTAGACCAAGTCGGCAGCTCAAATACATTTGGACATCATCGGCGTACATATGTATTGAGCAGTGTTTTGCAACCGACGGCAGTTCATTCACGTACAGCGAGAATAAAAGAGGGCCCAAAATAGAGCCCTGGGGGACACCACGCGTTGTTGGTAAGAAATTAGATATTCTGTTGTTACATACAACTGCTTGCGTTCGAT
Source organism: Brachypalpus laphriformis (assembly GCA_945910035.1). NCBI lineage: Eukaryota > Metazoa > Arthropoda > Insecta > Diptera > Syrphidae > Brachypalpus > Brachypalpus laphriformis. The sequence goes on from OX246756.1 coordinate 133,096,003, forward strand.
CGGTAAGATAGGAGTGCAGAAGCTTAACAGCGCATGGTGAAAAATTAAACGAATGGTGAAGCTTCTCACATAAAATGGAGTGGTCCACCGTATCGAATGCTTTCGAAAAGTCGAGAAGGATTAAAAATGTTACTTTATCCCCGTCCATTGCTTGCCGTAGATCTTCGGTGACACTTACGAGGGCTGTAATACAACTATGATTTTTCCGAAAACCAGATTGATATGATGTGAGCAAGTTCGAACTACCAAGGTAAAAAGACATTTGTCGTTGCAAGATTCTTTCAAACACCTTAGATAAAAAAGGCAGAAGAGAAATAGGTCTAAATTCATCTCCCTTGGCATTTTTAGCAACAGGCAGTATTTTAGCCAACTTCCATTGTCCCGGAAATACACCTGTTGTTAGAATGGTGTTAAAAGTGAAAGTTAAGAAGGGAAGTAGGATAGGAAGAATCAATTTCAAAAACGATGGGTGCATCTCATCGAATCCAACCGCGTTTGACCTAATAGAGAGTAAACTGGCAACGACCTCTGTACTGTCTACCGCTCTGAAGCTGAAGCTAGTACTAGAGAGCAGTCTATGAGGATTGCTAGTAGAAGCTTCTGTCGAACTAGTGTTCGGTACAGGGGGTGCTGGCTGTGAAACAAATTTACGATTAAGGTAAACTGTCGATATCATCTACACAGTTGGTTTTGGTTTTGACAATTCCCATTTGGCGTAGGTTGTTCCACAGCTGCCGTCCGCTCAGGTTCCATGTTCGAATCTCAGAAAAACACCAACAAAGTTTTTTCACGGTACCACCTCTCACGAACGTCTGACAAATATCCGAGAGTATTGTTGTCACGAGAAAGCTTCTAAAAACAAATTGCCCTTCGGCTACGGTAATTAAGTGTAGATCCCTTCCATTCGTGTAAAAAAGTATAACATACACAACACGAGTGGTTGCGAAAAGCTAGGCCCTGACACTCAAATGTTTTATTATATTTATTTTCTTTTTTTTTAAGAATTTTCCTTGCTTCAATTAAAAGTAACTAATCATTATTATTAATCTTAATTATAATTAATCATAATTCGAATGACAACTTGGTGCTTACTTACTTACTTAGGTGGCGCTAGAGTTCGGGGTGAACCTGGACCTCAACCAACAAGCTTCTCCATTTAGCTAATTGCTTCCAGATGCACACTCTGAGTTGGTTGAGGTCCCCTTGAACTTGTGCGTCCCACCTACCGCGAGGGGCCCTCTACTGCATTGTCCTACTGGGTAAGATTCAAAAACTTTGCGTGTCGGAGTGTTGGTGTGCATTCGCTCTACACCTCCTAGCCATCTTAAACGTCATATATGTAGTTTTTTGACGAGGTCGATGTCACTGTATAGCTGGTATAGTTCGTCATTAAATCTTCTCTTCTAAAACCCGTCAACGCAAACGGGACCGAGTATCTTACAAAGAATTTTTCTCCTGAAGCGACCAAGGATATCCAAGTTCATGTTTCAGCATCGTAAAGCAGGACTGGGATGATCAGGGTCTTATACAGAGTCTCCTTAGCTTTTCGAGATAGGACTTTATTGTTGAATTGCCTTATTAGCCCTAAAAAAACTGCGATTGGCAAGAGTTATTCTTCGCTTGATTTCTGCGCTGGCATCATTGTCAGAGTTAATAGCAGAACCCAGACAAACAAAGTCCCTTATTACCTCGAAGTTAAAACTGCCCACTGTGACGTTCTGTCCAATTCGTCGGTGTTGATTGTCTCTTTTTGTTTACAGCATATACCTGGTTTTGCCCTCGTTTATCGCTAAGCCCATTTTGACCGCTTCTGCTGAGTTCTTCCAATTATGTCAATATCGTCGGACTTCTTGGGTTTTCTCCAGGAAGGTGTAAAGTTGCTTTATTGGTAGTATACGTAGGCTAAGAAATAGTGGCCAACTGTTGGCTAATATATGGACTTTATGAATAATTCTAACAAGATGTCTTGCCCAATACTCTTTGTTCAATGGTGCTATGGTAAGTTCTACATTGACTTACATACAATACCGTATTGGAATTTAGAGTGTGCAAGTCCATTACATATCATTAATAAAATTTCCTTTCAACGATGTTACATTTTACGGGCAATAAATAACATAAATTTTTTTTAAATATATATATGTAATAAACTAACATGTTTAGGTGTGTTTTCCAAGTTCAATTTTTATCTATCAACACTTAGTGAAAACCTTGTGCGAGCTGCTTTGACATGTTCGGATTACAGCTCGATAAGGAATTTCCAGGATTAGTCAGGACCTTGGAATATATGGTGGTGGAGGAGGGCCCTTTAGTGGGCCAATGGCAGCGGTCACACTCCTATTTTTTATTTATTTTTTGTTAGGATAAGAAACGCTCGACTGCAGCACTGTATCACTCAGACGCACCTGGTCCATTGTACTACCAGAGAGCAAACCCTGATTTACCCATTTTATTGGAATTTCCTTATCTTTCTAAGAAAACCAAGCAAGCACTTCAGTGATGAGGAGCTTACAGTACCAGCACTCACCACATCCGCACCGAGGATCTGTCACCTGATACGAGCAAACTCCGGACACTCGTAGAGATAATGTTCCGCGGTGTCGTCGCTCTCTCCACAAGCATCGCAGATTGCAGTGTCACTCAAGCCCAGTACGTTAAGGTGCTTGGCGAAAGCAAAGTGGACCGTCAAGATTTCTTACAGACGTCCGGAAGCATACGCTTAGTCAACCTGCATCCTGAAGAGTCATGCCACACACAATTGTGCTCGTGAGAGTCCAAATCGTCAATGGAAGCTCTAACCGAGGACGCAGGGAGACCCAACGCGGGTTGGACCTGGGAAAACCGCCTCTGAGCCTTGTCTAGCAATCTCATTGAAGATCTCGTTCCCTAAGATCCCAGTGTGACCTGGGAGACAGATAAGAGACAGAGAATTCAGCCTTGCGACCGAGTTCAAAGAGTTTTTTGGTTCCACGAACTATTTTAGAAGTGGTTAAAGGGTTAAGCAAGGCCTTAAGCGCAGCCTGACTGTCACTACAGACACAAATGCTACGACCCTTCCACCTGCTCTTCACAACATAGTTCATGGCCATTAGGATTGCATAAGTTTCCGCTTGGAAAACTGATGCATATTTGCCTAACGAGACCAGAAGTCTAATGTTGTCGACTTCCACGAGACACCAGCACCAGACCCTTGACTGGTTTTGGAACCGTCCGTGAAAATACGACTGCATTCCATTCCTGGTTCAGACTCTGGCCGAAGCCAGTCCTGAACACAAGAAAAGTCGACTCTGAATTTGCGCTTTAGCTGAAGTTCTGGTGGCATTGCGTCAGACGGCATGTCCATCAGACCGGAGTCTGAGTCGCGCAAGTTCATCAAAATTCCAGTGTGTAGTATACCAAAAACCGGCCGCCTAAGACGATGGATGGATTTGATAGTGCAACGCATGATATAAGTATCGAGGGGAGGTAAGTTAAGCAAAGCATCTAGAGCAGAGCCAGGCGTACTCGGAAAAGCTCCCGTGCAGCCGAGGCACTCCCATAGTGGACTGCTTGCACAGGTGTAACCGGCCCCGCATCCTTGGACTATAACAAAAGGAATCCTCCTTCTACGTAAAACCACCTTGGTTTCAAAACAACCAAATGCCTCGGATAAAAATGATTCAACTGATGACGACAGCAGTAAGCGAAATAAGGATAATGATCTTCGGATCTGTACCTGCAATGTCTGTATTCTTAACAGACCACGTGCAGCCGAACAATTAGCAGAGGCCCTAGACTGCTATAAAGCAGTAATAACCGCCATCCAAGAAGTGCGATGAAGAGCGATGAAATCGCATTCGGCGCCAAAATAGGAAAGGTTAATGTATTTTTTAAGGCAACCGGTAAACATAGCCTACACGCGACCACGTCTGACAACGGACTAAGGTTAATTGATTTCGCTGTGGAGCGAAGCGTTATCATAGAGAGCACATAGTTTCCTCATCTCAATATTTACAAACGGACATGGCGGTCCAATGACCAATGATGTAAGGCTCAACAAATTGATCATATTTCGATCAACGCAAGACATGCCTCCAGTATTCTAGATGACCCGACTTTCCGAGCGAATGCGGATATCCCAAAGCAGCAAAGAAAACTTACTGCGAGAAAATTTAACGTCGAAAAGCTACAATACCAACTTTCCACCAGTCTTCGCTAAACGCGTATCCCGAAGTCTGTCAATTAACCCTATGCCGCCAGCATCAAGTACCGAAGACTAGTGGCAACGCTGCCACCATGCCATGAGAAATGCCGCAACTGATGTGCTGGGTTTCGCTGGGAAGAACATCGGCTTCTCCAAAGAATAAGAAAAACCACGAGAAGCGCGAGTTAAGTATTGGCCCACCTGATCAAGGTGAAGTGAAGATAGCAATATCAAAGCTACAATCCAACAAGGCTGCTGGACTTGACGGCTTACCGGCCGAACTTTCAAGGTAGTTAGTGAAGAGAGCATACACCAACTCATCTCTGAGATTTGGTCTGAAGAGTACGTGCATGATTAAAGTGACCATACGTCCCGCTTTCGGCGTGACAGTCCCGCTTTCGAGCTTTGTGTTCCGCTGTCCCCAAAGAACGCAAAATGTCCCGCTTTGAAAAAAGGCCACCCCATATTAAACTTGTTTCGTTCATTAAACTCATTCTCAGTAAATATATTTACTAAAAATAATATTGCTCACAGACAGACTTCCAGAGACAGCACAAAAAAAGAAAAACTAGAAACAAAAACAGCAAAAAACAGACTTGAAATTGAAATACATACATAACTGGTAGGTAATAGGTACTTTGTGCTCTGTCGCTCTGTGTACCGTGTCTGCATCTACTATGTACTCGTATCTATAATGTATCGTTTATTTGAGAATGAGAAAAATGATGAACGAACGAAGCATACTTTGATCGTTTTTAAACTGAAACCGTTGGATTCGGTTTTAGAGAGTTCATAGGGCGTTTTAAGTGATACGCTTGGCTTAATAGTTGCCTCATTATGTTTTTTTAAAGACATCTAAATTAATTTTCGCGTTGGTTAATCTAGCCGGCCCTACTTTTTTAATCAAGCTTCACTTACGCAGGTTGATTGCAGAATGATCAGAGGAGAGATCGAAACTTTCTTCAACTTTTACACAGTTGCCAGATATCCTCTAACAACAAAGAAGTCGGTCAGATCTGGTATCTGCCAATATGTTGGTTTACCCGTCGAGTGAAAATCACAACTGAATTGCATACCCGCATTATAAAGCTTTCTACCTTTCTGAGAGGCGTACCTTGAACCCCAGAAGGGGTGTTTCGCGTTGAAGTCCCCACCAATAATAAAATTTGGTTTAAGGAAGTTGAAAATGTTTGTGAAATCACTTGCTTCAAGTTTACATCGCAGTGGACAAAATATAGACGCAATGGTGACGGCAAAATGTCTATTTCTAACGCGTATCGTGCTTATTTGCATTGCTTCTAATTCAATCTTTACTTCCGCTGAGTGTTCAATACATTCTTTTATAAACAAGGATGATCCGCCTCTGGCTCTTTCCAATGGGTGGAAGGCGTGATACAAGCTATATCCCCTTATCTTAACATTCGATTGTTTTGCCAGATGAGTTTCACAGACCAAGCATACTATATATCAATATCTTTTTCTCGTATAAATATTTCCAACTCGTCGAGCCCGTAGATCTTCCGTGTAAGAATTTTAAGCGTTTCTTTCATATTTTGGTTGAAGTGGATGTGTTATGAATGTTGTTTTCTAGTGCAACTAGTCTCTCAAAAATAAGTTTGTTTGTTTTTGCATTGCTCTTCAAGTTTTGCAAGAATTAAGGAGAAACCATGGGATACAGGATCTTGTGAGCTATCTCTATCACCGTTTTCCAATGCCACAAGTTGAGCAGGAGTCTTTACCTTAAAGTTTGGATGGTTTCTTGCCTTGATCTCCCGTGAGTTGTCGGTCATGTACTTGCCATTAGCAATCATCGCCGCTTGAGCATAAGACTGCACGCGAATATTCGAAGATTTTGTTTCTGTCACCTTTTCTCTACTACGCTTGGATTTTTCTTCATTATCCGACTTTAAATCAATATTGACGGATTTTCTATCTTTCGCTGCTTTTTCGCAGCTATTTTGGGTCTGTTCTTGATTGGTATCGTATTCGAGCGCATGAATTTTTAAGCGTATCGCGCCGTTCTTGAAGCTCTTTCGCCACTTCGCAACGTCGATAGTTCGCAGGATGTTTTCCTTTGGAGTTTATTCAAGTGACTGGGGTTTACTTATTTAGGTGACACTCTTCCGAGAGATGTTTACCTGCGCATTTAACGCATCGCCATTCTTTCTAGCTGTAAGTCTGCGTATGATGTAAGCCTTGACAGCGCTTACACTGCGAGATCGATCTGGAGCTCTTATGCATAGGTTCGTTTTTGACCACGATGTTTAGAATAGTCTTAATACCATATATAACATCTTTATTTTCGTCTTTATCAAAACTTAGCATGAATAGTAGAAGTCCACGCTTTACCAATTTTTCCTGATCTCCCTCCGACTGTTGCTTCTTCTTCTTGATAATATTGACGGCATCAAGAACTTTAAAGCCTTTGTCTTGAAGGTCGTTTATAACATCTTCTTTGGTGCAAGAGGGGTGGAGTCCACTTGCTACAACACGCAGTGGTCTTTCTAACTTATTTCCTCGGCATTCAATTTTTGAGACACTGCTCGGTAACCGTCAGCATCATCGATATTGATTTCCCACGTATTGTTTCGGAGAGATGTCACCTTAAACTTCGATGCCAGTGTTCCTTTAAAGAGGCAATGCAACTTATTATAGCCGTAATTCCAGCGACGTTTATCGGTGGCGGAGGATGTAATTTTATTTGTTGCGTCTTTTCTTGAAACTCCTTGCGCTTTCCATCTTTTTGTAGCTCGACTTCCGGTGGGCTAACAGTGCCGTAAAAAAGATGGTCCCGAGTATCGACACGTGGAATAAAATAACTTTAACGGTACTCAGATCGAAGTAGAGAAAGGAGGAAGTAAATATACCCTCAGTAAGTTTACCAAATCGACGAAAGCCTTACCGGTAAGATATTATAAGCCCGCACCAGGTGAAAAATGTGAAAAAGCCGGTCCCCAAAGGATAAAGAAAACGACACCACTCTGAAGTAATGCATCCGGCTCGTGAGTTAATGGTGTCTTGTTCAAAAGGGGTAAAAGTTGTTTTTTTTTAGAGAGTAGAAGTCTCACACTTCTCGTGCGCAGTAACGTTTTTCCACTACCCCTTAGGCAAAAGAAAAAATTTATGTTTTGCCGAAAGAAATGTACAGGTGTCCCGCTTTGAGAGGAAAAAATTATGGTCACCTTATGCATGATGAATAGAATCCCAGCATCGTTTGCCCGATTCACAAGAAAGGAGACCCCATCAACTGGCCCAAGTATAGAGGCATCAGTCTCCTCAACATCGCATACAAGAGCTTTTCTGCGATATTGTGTGAACGCCTGAAACCTTTTATCAACAGCCTGATTGGACCCTATCAGTGCGGTTTCAGGCCAGGAAAGTCCACCATCGATCAAATCTTCACACTTCGTCAGATCCTGGAGAAAACCCAAGAATTCCAAATCGATACTCACTACCTCTTTATCGATTTTAAGGCCGCCTATGACAGAATCTATAGAGAAGAGCTTTATAGGACCATGTCTAGTTTTGACATCCCTGCCAAACTTGTCCGTCTGTGCAGGTTGACGATGGAGAACGCTCGCTGCTCCATCAAGGTCGGTAATGACCTCACCGAGACCTTTGATGTCAAAAAAGGCTTTAGACAAGGTGACGCGCTGTCATGTGACTTCTTCAATATTGTACTTGAACGGATTGTGCGGAACTCACAAGCCAACACCGGAGGCACAATCTATCAAAAATCCGTACAACTGCTTATATACGCCATACATATTGAAATAACTTAGCGGACTGTCGCCGGTGCGTTTGCATATATTGAGGCAGAATCGGCCAAAATGGGTTTAGCGACAAACGAGATCAAAACTGAGGATATGCCGTCAACAAGACGGGACAATCAACCACGATGAATTGGACAGAACGTCACAATGGACAGCTACATCTTCGAGGTTTGTTTTCCGACACTAGAGCGGAAAACAAGCGAAGAATTACTTGCCAAATGCTTTTTTTAGGGCTAATAAGGCAATTCAACAGTAAAACCCTATCACGAAAACTAAGGAGACTCGATATAAAACCCTGATCATCCCAGTCCTGCTATACGGCACTGAAACGTGGACTTTATTGAAAGCGGATGAAGATATCTTTGGTCGCTTTCGGGAGAAAAATTCTTTCTAAGACATTCGTTTGCGCTAACGGTTTTTGGATTTAATGACGAACTATATAAGCTGAACAGCGACATCGACCTTATCAAAAAAACTGCGCATTGGACGTTTAACATGGCTAGGAGGTGTAGAGCGAATGGACACCAACGTTCCGGCCCGCAAAGTCTTCGAATCTAAGCCGGAGGGACGAAGCAGGGGCCTTATTTTGTACTGCTTTCGGATTCGGATTGCCATTCGGAAATGTAATCCAATTCTAAAATGAATTGGTATTTTGTATGGTTCTCGGATGGGGTGTAAGTGCTTCCAACTCAAAATCAAACATTTACGAAAGTTAGATTGTCAAAACATCTATCTAACTTCACTTAAATTACTTGAAAATTGAGTTTGTATACATTTGCTATAGAAACGCAATACAAAATAAGGCCCCAGTAGAGGGTTTTCTCGCCGTAGGTGGCACACACAAGTCAAAAGCAACTTCAACTAACTTGGAGTGCGCACATGGACGCAATTAGCTAAAGACCGAGCTTTACCCTGAGCGAGCTGTAGCGCCACTTTAGTAAGTTAATATCAAAATGCTATATCCTTTCTTAAATAGGAATTCTTTATGATATACAAAGTCATGTTTCATGCAATTTTACTATTATCTTACTGTGTCCAGTGGGCCTTTCTTATGAAGACTACCATATTAAAAAAAGTACAAATACAACAAAATAATCTTTAACAAGCATGCAAGAAAGACGCTTTCTAAAGCAAAAGCTGTCACTGCTACACTTAAACCAGTACTGCACTCTAGAGCAATGTTCAAAATACAAAAGTACTTTTATATAAAACTTTAATCTGCCCAATTCTGACATATGGGTTCTGTTCATGGGTTTCTATCTCTCCCACGACAGCGCGAGAGCTAGAAAAATTTCAAAAACAAATTTTAAGATTCTGCTGCGGCAAATTTAGAAGATCAAATAAAAAGTATTTCGCGAATAAAATACTTTATGAATCTTGTTAAGTAACTCCGCTTCTTACATATCTAAACAACCTTTCAAAAAACAAACTTCGACGTATCGAACATAATCCGAATGCATTGATTAGATCCTTGTTTGACTCGAACCTAACAGATTGCTTGGAGAGCAATTACTATATTATTAGATTAAGCCAAACAGATAGCTGGAGACCAAATGCATTGGGTCACACCACGATCCTGCAGAGATATCGAGGCAGTGTATCTAATACAGCCTACTTAACGCCTTACCTTGACTTCACAAGACCATTTTCTAGCACCTATCTGAGCAGGGAAGACTGCAAAAATGACAGAACGCCTAACGAGCGATCCTTAGCTGTATACACCGATGGATCCAAAATGGAAATAGGTGTAGGCGCAGCCATCTTCTCTGAAATGCTTGGTCTCTCGATGTCAGCTTGGCTTCCCAACTACAGTAGCGTTTTCCAGGCGGAGGTCCTAGCAGTTACAATAGCAGCTCGTAAGAATGCGATGCGGGCAATACCACGAGAGGATATCACCTTTTCCATCGACAGCCAGGCGGCGATAAAAGCAATATCTGCTATAGAAATAAAATCGAAGCTTGTGAAGTATTGTAGAGAAGAGCTCAAGGTTCTTGGAACACAGCACGAGGTAAAGCTCTGCTGGGTCCCTGGTCATAAAGGCATACCAGGGAATGAGAAAGCCGATAAACTGGCTAGAGGAGGCTCAGCGCTAAACTGGGACCAATCCTCGGTGTACATACTCGGTGTACATACCGCCTTGCGCCCTCAAGCTCGAAGCAGGAAACAAAGCGCTAACGGAGGCTAATAACAGGTGGACCTCTTTAGATACTTGTGTCACCACGAGAAAGCTGTGGCCTGCATTTGACAGAGTAAGAACCAATAGACTCATACAGAGGCATAGAAAATCCCTCTCTACTCTAATAGGAGTCATTACGGGGCATAATACCATGCGGTACCACATGAAAAAACTAGGTGTGACTAACGAAGACCTTTGTAGAGGCTGCGGCGACGAGGAGGCTCAGGAGGACACCGCCCACTTTCTCTGTCATTGCCCATGCCTCTATCTCTATTTGAGAAATAAGCTCCTTGGACAACACTTCTTTGAGGATCTAGAACAGTTGTCCAACAGGCCAATAAATGACATCGCAAATTTCATCAAATCCTCTGGATGGTTTGTATCTCGGGCACAGTAAGTACTAAATGCTTTCTTTAGGATATGTACAAAGACGATATTTTTCCACGAGGAAGGGATTCTCTATTCTATCCCCTTTCCCCCCATGGGTATCACAATGGGTATATATTGACCTGAGTGTGGTGTGGAGGTTTTCTATCCCCCTACACCAGCCCACTTACCTAACCTAACCTAACTACTATATTTCTCCATTTATTATGCTAAACGACAGCTCTCAGCCGATTCTCACAACTGACGCAAATAGATGTTCAAAGATCCCCTTCTATGAGAAAGCTTCGGACCTAAATCTGAGAGGATAACGAAAGTCCATTGCACTCCTTGAAAAATGTCATATTATACCAATAATTTTAATTGTTAATTTTGTTTCTGTTTTTGAAAATAAGTTTAATATAGTTTGAACTAAAAATATATAGTTTGGCATGTTCGTCATCTTTTTCATATCTAGTCTTAGCTTTAAGTTTATACCATATATAAAAATTAAAATTAAACATAGAAAGTATGCCGGGAGCAAGCATACAAATTAACTAGCAATACAATTAATTTAATGTTTTTTTTTTTATAATTTGCGCGTGCCGAAGGGATTATTTTCAGGACATGGGCATAATTTATAAGTCGGCTACATATTATTTTACTGAACAAAAATTGTTAAAAATTATGTGTTTCAAAAAGCCTCAACAAAGAAGAAACAGAGCCACTGTTTAAGTGATCTCCGATAGAATCCGAAAACTTATCGAAACGTTTTTGAACAGTTGGTAAACTATTTATTTGTTAGCTGATTCATTTATCTGTTATTTTATATATCCACTTTTTAATTTATTTATTGTTATTTGTAAAACGATTGCCCTGTAACTATTTGTTAATTTATTACATTAATTATATTTTGGATTAATTATTTATTTTTTTGTTTAATTAAATATTTAATTATTTCTTTACTAAGTTATTTATTTATTAATTTATTTTTATACATACATATATACATTCATTTTCTGTTAGTTTATCTAATATGCCATTAATATATATTGTTTTAATAGTTAAAGTCGAGGTGTACCAGTGAAGCGTCTTAAGTTGTTTGCTCTTTATTGCAGTGCTTGATTATCTGCTTAGGTAAAGTGCGGACCCGAAGGTACATCAATTATTCCTTTGCTGATGATGGAGCCATCATAAGTGAGGATCCCACTTCCCTGCAATGAGCACTTGGTGTGTGGGTGGACGTTTAGGAGGGAAATGGGTAGCGCATTAGTTCAAAAAGATGGAATACTTGTGCTGCTCATTCTCTGGTCCACTCAGGCCTTTTCCAGATATTTATTTGAATGGAATAGTACTTCCCAAGTGTGAAAAGCTCAAATATCTGGGATCTGTGATCAATAGCAAAGTAACCTGTGATGACGACATCAATCATCGCGTAAGTGTAGGGTGGATGAAGTGGCGAGAAAACTCTGCTATATTCTGTGACCGAAAAATGTCCTCCTAAGCTAAAAGGAAGGCTCTACGCCGCAGTTATTCATTCAGCGCTCACATACCGTTCACAATGTTGGCCAATGTAGAAAAAGTATGAGAGTAAATTAACGGCAGCTGAGATGAAGATGCTTCGCATGACAGCAGGAGTGACAAAGCTTAATCAAATAAGTAGTTCGAAGATCCATGGAAGTCTGCACGTCAAAGAAACTGTTGTGTATGTGGGAAACAAAAAGTACACCGAAATTATAAACAATTTTTATTTAATCCAAATTTAACTCTCCACATTAGGAACTTAACTTAAGTAAAGTAAAAAAGATTGGGGAATGGAAGCAAGAGCTCTGACAACCGGAAAAAGAGAGAGACAAAAGGTTTCACTCAAGAAAACTACATATTAATGCTGCTTTGTCGCACTTTCAAAGTGATGCCAAATAAATGTAAATATATATGTAACAGAAACCATCTCATGGAAATTTCCACGTGCAAAGAAGAGATCATTTGAATTCTGTTAAAAAGGCAATATCAATGAACGTTTTAAAGACATCGCAAAAGAAAGACAGGCCTATAAACGCCTGGATCAGACAAATGCAACGACACCAGCATTTGATTTGCCTCAGTTACGAAGGGATCCAAAATCGGGAGACCTGCTGATATTTTCTGAGGTCAAACAGGTGAACCCCACGGTGGATCAGTAGAAATACACTGAAGTGGGGCGGCTATAATCGCTTATTTTCAGTTTATAATCATGCATATTATTTATTGTTGCGCAAAATGTTGCAACTAATCCATCTCACTTCATTATACCTTTTTTTCTTTTCTTAAATGAGGGGCTTTCTCGTTGTTTCCCTTAGGAAAAAAGAGTGAAAACTAGATGTTTAATTTACTTAAGAAAATGTTCAGTTGAACGATATACACAATTTCCCATATATGTATCATATATCTGTGCTGTAAATTGTGTGGTGACATGCCTTTTTTATTAACGAAATAAAGAAAATGAATAATATCTTTGGATGTGCCAAATTCCTAGTTTTTCTTTGGATGAATCAAACAAATGACACTGATATCAACTGAAATAATAATAATAGTAACCAATCAGTAGGCATTTGTTCCACTTTTCATCAATAGAACCTTGTTTCACTTTACGAAATGAAAATAGCTATAAAACTACAAAATAAATTTACTTTAAATATAAAATGGAAATAAAATTAATACAATAATAAAAATGAATCAAAACCAATTGTGGGAAAACAAACTTTTGACCCTTGACATTAAAATTCCCATTCATAAACAGATGCCATTACAAAAACAATATAAATGATAATTTTAAAACAAACCATTGTGTTCCATTTACGAATCAAAAGTACAAAAAATTCGGAATAGAATTAAATCTGTTGCAGCCCGAGGCTCAACGTTTCACATTTCTACTACCCAAGTGGAGTAGTCGTGGTAGACCCATACCTAGCTAGAATTATTTATACAATCCTCCTTCCATCGGCAAATCCCATTTTCACAAATCAAAATTCTTCTACATTTATGCAAGGTTATGTTGTTCTAAAAATCCAGCAGCTGGGGATTTCTTATGAAAAAAGAAAAATACAATTTAAATACATAAAATCAGAGCAGAATTTCTCATTCATTGGGAAGAAGTAGGTAGGTAGTTGGTGGGGGTTATTTTCACAAGAAAGGAGATATAGACAATAAATTGGCGGTAGTAATCAACATATCTAAAATGGAGAAGTATTTCTTATATATGTATATATTTACATGAATGTGTATATTGATCTACAGACTAGAAATAATTTTTAATTGATTGTTACAATGGACGTACAATGTGCTCTTATAATGTTTTGTGCATCTATGGTACATACTCAGAAGGCCAATTGTATTTTATTTTTGGAGGTTATTCCCGCCCAAGGCTATAGCAAGGCAATCGTTTCCGGTTTGCCCGCAATATGCAAGAGAACATTGCCCCTGTTTTGTCAAAAATATTTTCATTCGCAAACTTTCTACATACGCATAAAGGGGAACACATCTTACCCTAAAACAAAAATAAGGATCATTGATTGCGTTTCTGTGTTCAGCACGCTCACCCATCCTCGCCGTAAAAAGGACGATGAAACTATACATATAGAGACAGCAAAAGAAATTCTAGCAATTTTATAGCACACGGCTCACAAATGAAGTAGTGTTTGTCAGTCGATTCCTGTATTCACCCTCATGGCGAAATTGATCCCGCCTTCGGGCTATTTACTTTCATAAGATTTTCTACCCTATTCTGTGGATAGGCGAATTCAATGCGTATGTTTGGAGTGTGTATAGCTGAAAACTGTGGTGTACATAGGTAATACATATGCTAGGTACTGCTGCACGAAAATAAAATATTTTTTTCCTTATCCTTATCCAGAAAAAAATTCTTTTGGTTAATTAAAAATACATATGTATAGCTTATTGCATTATTTGTATATTTTGATATGAGTGCATACTAGATACGTACATACATATGTACATATTTACTTATACTTACTACAGTAAATAGTTTACGGATAAAAAAAACTTCAAGATTCAAATAAATGTTCTATATAAGAAGAACGAATATTAGAAACAAATTTCTTAAGTAGAACCGACATAATTCAGAAAAGTAAAATAACTTTTTTATATCAATTTTATTAATCATTAATAAAAAAAAAGTATATAATGAACACGAAAAGCTTATAAAATAAAATAAAAAGCAGAACAATTCACATACCACCTTGATCAAAAAGTTCCCGGAATTTATTCAGAAAATTAAAAATACAAGTTTATTCATCTAAATCTATATTGTCCCCTTCAAAGTAATCCCCATCGACTGCAACACACTTATGCCAGCGCTTGATCCAATCTTCGAAACATTTTTTATATTCGGTTTTCGGTATGTCCATCAGTGCTTCCTGCGATTTTTCCATTACTTCCTCTCGGCTGCTGAAACGCGTTCCCCGTAATGTTTTTTTTAACTCGATTGAACAGAAAGAAGTCACAGGGAGCCAAATCAGGTGAATTCGGTGGCTGTTGGATGGTATTTGTTGCATTTCTCGTCAAAAAATTACGAATAATGATGGCACTGTGCGACGGTGCGTTATCATGGTGCAAAATCCACGAGTTTTCTGCCCACAATTCTGGTCTGGTAAAAAATCGCCAACACACACAGAGATAGATGTACTCTTGGCTACGTAACTTTTGCAAATGTCAAGCTATGACGCTAAGATGTACCAACTTAATAAAGAAAACAGAACTCAAATCGGAACGATGGGAGCGCCACACGGTCTTTTTCGCAATTTTATACTTTAAGAAAAACAATTCCTAATTTTCTTCTGGGCTAAAGAGTCGTTGCCTTTACTGAAAAGAGTCTCCTCGATATTATGCAAGCAATCTTCAGCACTATCCAGATATTCCCGCAGAATAAAAAAAACATGGATTGCTTCGTCCCTACTAGGCATTGGCAATGACGACGTACGTACCAGCATTCAATTCACACTCCACTCCAGGTCCTATATCTTCTCGCAGTTCATCTAATAATTCTGGTTCGCCTATTTCTCCAAGACATTCTTGATTTTTGTTCACATCGCATTCTGAATTACCTTCATATAGCCAGAGTCGCAATCGTTTATATCTAAATAATTAGGTCTGTGTTTTGAAAATTCAGGTCGCTCGGGTTTCGCTCTAAAATAGCTCTTAAATCCCCCCTGAAGTCAACCCATGTTTTTCTTGGGTGAGGAATGTGGAATTGTCTAAACCATGGTGGCATTTATATTGCAGTTATCATCTATTTTGCGTGTGGGGGTTTCATGCTGGAGGGGTCACTTGCCCATGCTTCTTCAATGATGCTGGCAATGCAGCCACAGACAATGGAGATCGCTACCGGACCATGTTGACTGACTATTTTTTGAAAGAATAGGAAGAGGATGACTTGGAACATATATGGTTTAAACAGAACGACGCCACATGTCACACAGCTGGTCAAACAATTGAGTTGTTGAATTCCAAGTTCGGTGACCAATTTACAATTTTTACAATTTATTTATTTATTATATGCTGACACATTAAGATACAATATCTTATAAATTTGTGGAGCTTGGCAAAAAAGAAAGCAAAAAAAAAACACAGTATTTCAATTATCAAAGTTAAATGCATTAAACGTAAGGAAGAATTAAATTAAGGAAAAAAGAAAGAAGAAGAAAAACAAAAAAGCTATGAACAGAGAACATAAAAATTATCTTGGTTCAGAAAGACCGGAAAGCTAATCGGATGTAGAGAGGAATAATTGCAGTCGTGTCCTAAATTCGGTGAGATTACTTGTTCTTCTTACAGTGGGTGGTAGAGAATTCCATAAGCGGGTGGCATTGACGAGAAATTGCCTTTCGGATGTCAAACACGAAAACCGGGGAAGAATGAGCTGTGAGAGTCTGTTTGATGCTGAGAACTGAAGTCTATTGTAAAGATAGGAAGGGTGATGGCTCTGAAGTATATTAAATAGTAGCAAAAGTGTTCGAAAATTTAAGAGGTTATCGAACGACATACCATAGATACTTTTAGAAAATCTCGAGACATGATCGTATCTCCTTAAACCGTAAATATATCGCGCGATATTGTTATATGCCACATTAAGTTTTCTCTTGCTCACAGCGTCGCTTTTGCAAAAGATTTCACATCCATAAGTAAGGATAGGTATAACTAATGTCTTAGCGAGCATTTTGCGTGTTTTTAGAGGAGTGAAATCTTTTGTGACCCAAAGCGATCGAAGAGCACCATATACTTTACCGACAATGGAATTAACGTAGTCTTTCCAGGTTAAATTTCTATTAAATATAATTCCCAAGTTTTTTGCATTGTCAACAAATTTTATAGGAGCCTTATTTAGGTAGATTCGAGGGAAGTACGATAGGTCTACAGATTTCTTAGAGATCACAATGACTTTAGATTTTTCGGGATTTAGTACTAAGTTATTGACTCGCGACCAGTTATAAATATTTTGAAGGTCCTCGTTTATGGTCTGAGCATAATGTTCTATGAGTCCCAGAGGACAACTTTTATATAACTGGACATCATCGGCGTACATATGTATAACAGATTGCACAGCAATTTAAGGAATTTCATTAATGTACAAAGAGAAAAGAAGTGGCCCCAATATTGAGCCCTGCGGGACGCCTTGTTTTAAACTTAATAATACTGATGTCTTATCTCCCATTACTACAGCTTGCTTTCTACCTGATAGATATGAGAAAATTAATTTCACTGCTTCAGGTGCGAAATCGTACAGATTTGATAGTTTGCTGCATAATACGGGATGACTTATCGAATCGAATGCCTTCGAGAAATCAAGAAGCACCAAGAAGGTTATCTGATCGCTGTCTATCGCGCTTCTAATATCATCAACAACGTTCAGAACTGCTGTTGTGCAGCTTCGATTGGGACGAAAACCTGATTGAAATTTGGAAAGCAAACCCTTATCGTTCAGATACGTATTAATTTGTTTTTGAATGATCCTCTCGAACACTTTAGAGAGGAATGGGAGTATTGATATGGGTCTGTACTCATTCTTGTTTCTTCCTTTAGGGATGGGAATGACCTTTGCAAGCTTCCACTGTGTAGGAAATACAGACGTTGTTAGGACCGTGTTTAGCAAATGTGTTAAAAAAGGTAAAAGCTTGGGAAGGAGAGCTTTTACGAAAACCGGGTGAACGTCGTCCAGACTTACTGCATTCGATTTGATCGATATCACACTTTCAACCACATCAGCAGGCTCGACCCTGGAGAAGCTAAATCCTGTAGATGATTGATTTTCATACGTGAGGGTTGGAGGATCAGACAAGGGCTGTGGGACTTGGGAGATGAACTTAAAATTGAGTTCATCGCAGTCAGCATTTATTGGCGGGTCTGGTTTTTGCCTCCCAACTCCCATACTACGCAAGTTGTTCCACAGTTTTCGCCCGTTACCTGATGTGGCGATCCGGTTTGTAAGCACTCTTGCCTTTTCTGTGCGGATAGCAGTGACTACCTGGTTACGAAGCAAGCGATACCGACGACGATCCTCATCAATTTTGTATTGCTTCCACCGATTGTAAACTTCGTTTCTCTCATTCAAAAGCCGACGAATGTCATTTGTGAACCAAGGCTGTGAGTTAGATCTTAACACCTTTGCTTTAATAGGGACATGTTCGTTAAAGAGATTAATAACATTAGTGTTCAGAAACTCAACCTGTTCATCTGAAGATGGCATGTGAAAAATA
Organism: Brachypalpus laphriformis; assembly: GCA_945910035.1. Lineage (NCBI taxonomy): Eukaryota > Metazoa > Arthropoda > Insecta > Diptera > Syrphidae > Brachypalpus > Brachypalpus laphriformis. Next base: position 133,114,249 of record OX246756.1, read on the forward strand.
TTTTCCCATGGAATACTATTAACACTATTTTCGAGTGCCAGTCTATCAATGCTTTTAAAATCACGAAATTTACATGATCGAGCTGATGGTGTAGGTATGTTGAAATCATACGTTAGATGAATAAGGTCATGACGTGGAAAAGCAGGTGCAGACAACTGGTCGTAGAATAGCGCTTTATTAGTGTCGGTTACAAAAAATACATCCAGAAGGGTGCTCTCAAATTGGGAGAAATGAGTTGGGGTCCGAACATTGACAGGGTACATGTTAAAGGAGCTCATATCATTCATTAACCCACCATTAGTTAACAAATCGCTATTAAGATCACCACAGACAATGATATTAGGACAGCTCGCGGCGATGTCTTCAAGCAAAACCATCAAAGGAGATAGGCTAATCGACCGTCTTGGCCTGTATACAGTTCCAAGTAAAAGTTTGTCATTGTTGCTGAGTAATTCAACGAACAAATACTCCAATTCGCAGTCAACCGGTGATACGCAACGAGGGTTACACTTCATTCCTTCTCTCACATATATAGCAGTACCGCCACCAATACGATTGCGTCTATCAGCTCGAAAGAGCCTATAGCCATTTAATCCGAATAATTTACTATTGTCATTATCATTAGTATCAGTCCAGAACCAAGTCTCGGAGACGCAAATTACATCGACCTTTGACCCCTCGAACAAAAAACGGAACTCCTCAATCTTAGGAAACAAACTCTGTGCATTTATATGACATATTTGAATGCCTTCTCTTTGACAACAAAAGACTCCAATCATGCTGCGGAGCACATTTCTGCCTGACTCGCTTACGGAAATGGAACTCTCTTCAACCAACTCCATTCGCGTCCAAGTTATCTCCAGAAGCGGACCAATCAATTAGCGACCTCATTTGTAATATTTGAAACCACCGGACTTCTTTCTTTGGAGCTATGTCAAGTCCATGGTCTATGCAATATTGTGTTCAGCGCATTCACTCGTGCAGACGTTTCCGTGCACAACATTTGAATGATGTTGTGTTCCATAATTAATGGCATCGATGGCACCTTAGCCCGAAATACATTTTTTTTATATCTCAAACATAAGCTGTTTTATTTGAAAAAGAGAATGGGGCACTCTTGATGAAATACCCTAGGTATATTTTTAGTAAATTTTTATTATATATTCTTCTTTGTATAAACGATTACGCTTTCAATTATTTAGACACATTTACGCCTTCTATGACAAATTAAATTATTTTTATTGGAAATATTGATCATACTTTACATATTAGCCTGTTAAAATAGCGCATAAAGCCTACAATACATAACATGCAAACACGATTATACACCCCTTCTCCAGATTTCACGTATGCATATACAAATATATGTACATCACCAATGAATATTAAGTGTTATGTTAGATATTACTCTCCCGCACAAACTTATAATTTACTTTTTGCTGGTGGCAACAAATTGTATGCATTTAATATTTAGTTACCAAAGCGCAACTAACTATATTTGATTGACTGCTGCTACTGTTTCGATTTTTTGCACTGATAAATTATCTCGTCCATAAGTTTGCTAAAGGGCATATTAACTTATGATTTTTAGAACGTTTCGGTCAAAAAAATAAACACTTTTTTAAACTAACATGATTAAAAATGATTCTTGGTTGTTGCCCTCTCACGATATGACAGAGGCGAAAAAATGTGTTCTGGTTTTTGCAATTCTAATTTGTTTATGGTTTCATCACTAAGAATTTCTTAATTTAAAATAAATTCACACACAAATCGAACGTCTGTTCCCACCATGCAGAAAAATGTTCAGAGAAAAATTAATTCGAACGCCACCACCAAGGTTTTGGATCACGCAATGGTTGAAGGAAAAACGCACACGATTCGCTATCTGCTAAGCCAATTATCCTTTTCATCATGGGAAACTTGACCTTTTGGTATTCATATACGAATTTCTCTTGTACGATGGTATCGTAAACAAATTGTATGCAAATTATGAACGGCAGATAATCCGTTTATCTGGACCACTGAACGTTTGCTTTTTGTAGATTGCGCACTAATGATGGGTAGTCATTTAGTTTCGCATTGTTAAATCGCATTTAGGAGATATTATAATTCTGATATCATTACGATGTCAGTACATTATGTGGGGTCTAGTTTCTTAGGCATTTATTGGTTTTAATAAGAAATTTTCGTAGGTTTTGTATTCGAGACGTGAATGGAATAATATATTGTACATTAAGATATCAATTCGATAGGGGAGAATAGTCTTAACATCGCAAAAGTCGTTGGGCGCTTCTAGTAAACGGACGTCGATACAAACAGAAAGATGATGGAATAAGTGCTTTTAATGAAGAAGGCAAGGACTTCGTAATGGGACTATTATCTAAGGCTTACTCTAGTTACGCCAACGTCCGTGTTCCAATAATGCTACTACTTCGCTTCATCACAACCAAATAAATACCTGTCAGGTCTTGACGTATAATAAAGCTATTCTTGCGAATAGATCTATGTCATGTAAACTTTTTAAATACTATATTTGTAAATTTCATCTTTTTTTCATTTGAAACTTTTATAATGTCTGAAAACACTAGATTAGGTTAGGTTAGGTTATGTTGGCTGTCCACACGAGAGTGCAGACACACTAAGGCCAGTGAAGGTACTTTGTGATACCATGGATCGACCATTAGGCCACTCAGAAAACCAACTGGAGCTTTTGATAAAGCGATGGATGCTCATGACGTCTAAGGACGCCAGATCGCCGAGGTCTTCAAGGAAGGGGGACCTTAGATGGAGTATTATTTAATGCGACAGGGCTGCGCAAGTGCATAGGAGGTGAAGGATGGTTTCCTCCTCCTCCTCGTCCCTACAGCTTCTGCAGAAGTCGTTTGAGAAGAGGCCAAGTCTTTTGGAGTGTTGGCCTATAAGACAGTGTCCAGTGAGAATACCGACAACGCAGCTGATTTGTGTTAACTTTAACTTGACCAGCTCGGCACTACGTTTTTGATCCAGCTTAGGCCAGATCTGTCTCGAAATGTGGCACGTTGAGCCATTTTCCCATCTGAAGTTGGTCGTGCTAATAGCGTTCATTTTTAGTAGATATTTACAAGTAACGAGGGGCATACCCAGACGCCGTACAGGGACGGGTTAAGAATATCACTGCAGCGCCCCCCCAACAACTAGCGCTTTTCGTAAAAGGCGACTAAGGGGACAAATCAGATCTAGGCAATATAACACCCAAGTGAGCCTAGCGACACATATACTACCATAAAAACCCTCCCACAAGTGTGCATGCGAGTCCGTGGGTTGACACGACTGGAGATCACCGGTGTCATAAAAGAAAGATCAAACAATACTAAAACAGGAGCATGCACGTGTCAAACAACAAACACCATCGCAATATGGTGCAAAAATTGTATTGCAAAACTGTATCATTATGATAATACTTGCAAAAAGGAAAGGCACTACCCCGCCAGGCACTACCACTGCTGTGCATGGTACTGATCCTGGACCGAGCAGAAATGTTCGGGTCAGAGCTATACGGATTCCGGGGGCTAGCAACATAATGAAACAGTTTGGACGCAATTTAAGGGTCGCGAGTTGGAACGTTGGAAGCATGACAGGTCGAAGTTACGAGCTGGAAGAGATGATGAATAGAAGGCGGGTGGACATCTTGTGTGTCCAAGAGACGAAATGGAAAAACACCGGGAATCGGGCGCGTTTCTTGGACGTTAGGACAAAAGATTACAAGATGTTCTACTACGGAACGGAAAAGTCTAAGAACGGAATCGGTATCATCCTTGCGGCAGAGCTACTTGGAAACGTCTTGAGCATTTCGAAGTCCAGCGACCGTTTGATGTCTCTCAAACTAGTAATACAAGGAGAGGTGTGGAATATTGTCAGTGCATATGCTCCCCACGATGGGTACAATCAGAGAGATAAAGATGCATTTTGGCTAGATTTCCACAATCTCCTTAAGAACATCCCAAAGGAAGAATTTCTATTTGTTGGAGGAGATTTGAATGGACATGTCGGGAAATCAAACGAAGACTATGAAGACTGCCATGGAGGACTAGGATATGGCACCAGGAACCTTCCTGGTGAAGACATCCTAAGCATGTGCAAATCACACGGTCTTATCGTGTTAAATACCATGTTCATGAAACAAAGCCGACACCTGATCACTTACAGCAGTGGTGGAGATGAAACTCAGATTGACTACCATTTGGTAGGCAGTATCATGAAGCCTCGGGTAAAAGATTGCAAAGTGATCCTGGGAGAGGCAATCGCTCGTCAACCCCGTCTCCTGCTAACAGAAATTTTTATGAAAACACCAAAGAAAAGCAAACAAACAAGGGTCTCTGAGAAAATCAAGTGGTACAATCTGGACAAAGAAAAAGGCGAAGCTTTTGTTTTCGTAATGAAAAATTACCTCTCTCACACCATCAACGGAGCTGAGGATGAAGAGTGCAGAGCACAAAATATGTGGGATTCCCTACAGCGAACTTGCTTAAAGAAGGCCAAATCACAAAGCGGCTTTCAAAGCTTGGTCAAAGTGCCCCTCTAATAATAGTGACGAAAAAGCTCGCCTCGAAATGGAATACAGATGCTGCAAGAAAAAAGCGAAGAAGAAGTGCGCTCAGCTTCAAGCAGAGAGTACGGAGGGCCTGTATCGGGAGCTGGAGAAAATATTTTCCCCGGTTGCTGATGCAAACCAGGCTATCCAGGAGCTGCGAAGACACAATATGAACAAGAGTGCCACTATCTTCAAAATAGCCGCCCAAAGAAGGAAGAATGCTCAGGAGATTCGTTCGCCAAAGTTCATTAGCAATGCTCATGGCCAGCTTCTTGTGGATGACGACAAAATTCTGCAGAGGTGGCGGCAGTATTGTGAAGAGCTTTTGAATGAACAGTTTCCCCGGCTATACTTTCCAAGAGCCACCCCTAACTGTGAACAAATACCCGACATTACAGTCGAAGAAGTTAGTGAGGCGGTCAAATACTCCAAAAAACGAAAAGCGGTTGGGCCAGACGAGATACCCTCTGAGTTCTGGAAAAAGATGGGAGACATCGGGTTCAAATGGCTCATAATTCTCATCTCCAAATTCGTGAGAGGTGATCCAATGCCGAATGAATGGAGGGAAAGTTACCTTCTCCCTGTATACAAAGGGAAGGGTGATACGCGAAACTGTGATAACTACCGTTCGATCAAGCTGATGTCACACACCATGAAGATCGTTGAGCGGGTATTAGGTGGCCGACTGCGAAAAATAATACGGCTATCTGATGATCAGTGCGGGTTTGTTTCGGGTAAATCAACCACAGATGCAATCCAAAGTATAAGGATCATAATGGAAAAACATCGTGATTCCTTAACGGATTTGCATATTGTATTGGTTGACTTTGAAAAGGCATTCGACAGACAACCACGAGATCTAATATGGGTGGCGCTAAGACATCGAGGGGTTCCAGAAACCTATGTACAGATGATTATGGAAATGTACGAAGGAGCAAAGACAAAAGTAAGATGCCCCGCTGGAGTAACCGAAGAGTTCCCAATCAAAGTCGGGGTACACCAGGGAAGCGTTTTAAGTCCTTTGCTCTTTATTACAGTCCTTGATTATCTGCTTGAAGGTAAAGTGATGGACCCCAAGGTACATCAGTTATTCTTTGCTGACGATGGAGCCATCATAAGTGAGGATCCTACATCCCTACAAAGAGCATTTGATGTGTGGGTGGACGTTTTGGAGGGAAATGGGTATCGCATTAGTTCAAAAAAGACAGAGTACTTGTGCTGCCCGTTCTCTGATCCACTCAGGCCTATTCCAGACATTTATTTGAATGGAATAGTGCTTCCCAAGTGCGAAAAGTTCAAATATCTGGGATCGATGATCAATAGCAAAGCAACTGTGATGACGACATCAATCATCGTGTAAGCGTAGGGTGGATGAAGTGGCGAGAAAATTCCGCTATCTTCTGTGACAGAAAAATGCCCCATAAGTTGAAAGGGAGGCTCTACACCGCAGTTGTACGTCCAGCGCTCACATACGGTTCACAATGTTGGACGATGTACAAAAAGTATGAGAGTAAATTAACGGCAGCTGAGATGAAGATGCTTCGCATGACAGCAGGAGTGACAAAGCTTGATCGAATAAGAAGTTCAAAGATCCGTGGAAGCTTTCACATCAAGGAAACCATCGTACAAAAAATAGAGCGTGACCGGCTCAGTTGGTATTGCCACGTTCAAAGAAGAGATCATTTGAACCCTGTTAAAAAGGCAATATCAATGCACGTTCCAAAGACATCGCGATGTAGGAAAGGCAGGCCTATAAACGCCTTGGTCAGACAAATGCGACGACATCGGTATTTCATTGGCCTCAGTAACCGAGTGATCCAAAATCGGCAGGCCTGCCGATATTTTCTGAGGTCAAATAGGCGAACCCCACAGGCGGATCAGTAGAAATGCGGTGAAGTGGGAGGGTTGTGATCCCTTGTTTTTTGATCATAGCCTCGCTGATAAAAAGGAAGAAGAAGAGGGGCATACCCAGGGCTTGCCTGTCAGCCAGAATCCTTAGAGTGGTACCCTGTCTGTTGAGCTCGTCAGCCCAATTTTCTCAAATGTCCCTGTTACCCGGCACCCAGCATAGGTGAATTTTAAACTGCTCTGTCATCTCCATAAGAGATAAACGACAGTTTAAGGCGGCCTTTGAAATGAAGGAGAATGATTCCAGGGACTTGATTGCCGCTTGGCTGTCAGTGAAAATGCTAATATCCGTGACAGATAGTACATTACTTTTCAGCCAGGACAGGGCTTCCTTAATCGCCATGATTCCCGCCTTGAAAACGCTACAATGATCAGGGAGGCGGAAAGATATGCTCAGATTGAGCTTTTTGGAGAAAACACGACAACCCGCCCCACCCTCCGTCTGAGAGCCATCTGTAAAGAAATGAACCGAACTACTATCGACCGGGGGGAAGTGTCCCATTCATCCCGATTAGGGATACTCGTACGGAAGTTGTGGTCAAATCTCAGTAACGGTGAGGTGTAGTCCGTGTTTTCGTGTTTGAAGTTGAGAAGATCAAGGATCGAGGAGTGGTCAAAACGATAGCTAGACCACTGAAAGAGGCTTTCAAGCGGATGGCCGCACAGTGCCGCGGAGGGAGTAGTTCTCAGTGCACCACTGATGCAAACACATGCAGATCTTTGCACCTTAGCTAGTTGAGTGAGGTGGACAGCTCTGTCAAGAGCAGGCCACCATACGATCACGCCATAGAGTAGTATGGGCCTGATAACGGACACGTACAGCCAATGAGTGATTTGAGGTTTCACCCTCATAGGAGGGTCTATGAGGGAACTTTATATCTCCTCGTGAAGAGAACGGGTTCCATTTTATGGGGATTAATCCCCTGTCCACATTTGGAGACCCATCTGGTGAGCCAAAGGAGAGCATATTGGAGGATTTCTCTGAGGGTGTCTGGGTGTTTACCGGAAGCAGCAATAGCAATGGCATCAGCATAGGCGATCACTCTACAACCTGACGTATCCAGGTCCACCATTAGCTTCCACAGAAGAGGTGACAAGACTCCACCTTGGGCTGTACCGCAGGGAGCAATTCTTCTGGTCGATGCTCCGCCCAACAGTGTGTTAATAATCCTGCATGTAAGCAATTGATTGATCAACACTCCGAGCGAAGTATCCACTTTCAGATTTGCAAGTGCGTCGGTAATCGCTTTTGATTTGACGTTGTTAAATGCTGCCTCAATGTCAAGGAAAGCTACCATGGTGTATTCTTTGATGCTCAATGATTTTTAAATGATGCGCACAAGCGAATGAAAACACTAAGAAATACAACTTTTTTTTTCATGGATACAAGCTACTCTGGATTGCGGTGACGAAGATTCATAATTGGCAGGGCTAGTTGGGGCTGTCTAATTGGGTACAGAAAATGTATCGTATTCGTGTAGTATTTACCATATTCAGTACAGCAAATACAATAGGTCAATCGTTCTGCAAGTCAACTTTTCTGGTTCTGTTGTCAACTTCATACCAATCTACTTGAACTTCAATCACTGGAGGGGACATTTCAACAATCTCAGAGACTTTTTTAATGAAGCTAACTTTCGATATTTTGTTATGATCGAAGACTTTAACAGAAGAACAGGAAAAGAGGGATCTATTGATGCTCACCTGCAATCGCACCCCTCTATAACTGACTTGGGAAGTAAAAAAAGACCGCACCAGAGATCATAACTGCAACATGCTCCTGGAATTTATTGAGGATATTAGCGCCTTCGTCCTAAATGGTAGAGACTTTGGAAATAAAAATGAAGAACTTACTTTTGAAGGTGGAAATGGTTCCTCCGTCATCGATTACTGTTGCACTTTATACAATGTGGTTGACATGCCTGAGGATTTCTTCGTAGACTATGAAACATTATCTGACAACATGCCATTTGTATTGAGAAACAAAGCCGCGGTTGTTGTTGTTGTTGATAAACGCATTATATATGCACACAAATTTGAATCCGTGGTTCCACATGAGCCTTATTGTTCTTCTTATTTTCGATCGACCTGCACCCTTACCTTCCGGGCAGTGTCAACGTGGTACAATTAAAAATTAATATACTGCTGCATGCAGACGATGTGGTGCTCCTGTCCTACCACCCTCCAGCTGATGATCAACAAGTTCCACAACTATTGCTGTGAGTGGAACCTCACAGTAAACCTCAATAAATCAGAAATTGTTATCTTTCGAAATGGTGGTCGTAGGGCTGCAAGTGAAAAATGGTTCTTTGATGATACCGAAATAAACGTTACCAACCAATATAAATATCTCAGTGTAATCCTAAATTACAATGTGATGAATTGAGCAACTAACCAACAGACTGGCAACATCTAAGAACACAATAAATTCCAATTTCATGAGAAATAGACTTATCCCTCATTCCACATAATTTAACATACACCTACGTATGAAGCTGCTTCAAGATCCGTCATGTTCTATAGAGTACAAGTGTGTGGATATCGGGAGTATATACAAAGTTAAAAAACTATAACGTTTCTTTTTAAAAAGTTTATATCACTTTCCGGACACCACACCCTAACTATGTTGTACACATAGAATCTGGACTTCCTAAAGCTTTTCTAGCCACTCTAAAACTGCACCTTGCACACATACATAGAGTAGTCGCACTTCCGCATAATGAGCTTCTACGCATCCTATCCGAGGCCATCATACAAAGGAACATTTATTGGACCAAGAAGTGATTGATGTTTCGTGATGTTGAGACTTGAATTCAGCAAAGTCTGAGTGGTATGCCTCTCACAATACACTACTAAGTAAGCTAAAGGAGATTTTAAAAATTTTACAAGCTGTGCACTTCAATCTCAATTTCATGATGGGTACTGCAACCTAAGCTACGTTAATGTTCCCAGCTATTTCATGAGAAAAGTCCCCGCGACATGATCAACTTAATATTGAAAGCGCGTTGTGAACTGCTTAATTTAAATGCCAGAGCATTTAGGAGTGACACCGTTGGCCTATGTGCATCGATGCCACTTACCTTACCACTTTGTTGGAATCTGCCCTCTTTTCAGCAAATATGGGAGAGATTTCTTCGGAAGTAACGTGCTTACCTGCTCGCAATTTTTTAGTATCCTGATTGGCTACAACTATACATATCTATTTATACAACTTTTTGAAGTATGCGTTAACATATTAAATGAATTTTCGTAAACTTAACCTAAACACTAAGCTAAAAAATTATTGTTTAACCTAGTAACCTGACAGGCATCTTTTATAAGTTATTGTCATTGTAATGAATTAATTCTAAATACCAACAAACTCTATTTTTGTAAGACTTTAATGCGAAAAAAATTATTTTATCTAAATATATATCTATTTATCTATCTATCGATGGGGGAGAACTCCGTAGGTCAAGACAAGAAATTGTGATAGTAAAAGTATCCTAATAATTAAGATTTCAATGCAAGAACAGGCTCCTTTGGAACCCATACTACTATTAACAAATCTGCACCAAAATTTAGACGAAATTAGAGCGACAAAGGATAACGTAATAAACGTATAATGTAGACGTCTAATTGAAATGTTTGATAGTCACGGTATTTTTCTGCCTTCAATAGTGCATCAAAAACAGGACAAGAAAAACTACTCATAGATTACTGCAATATGAAACATACTTACTTATATGGGACTACAGTACGGGGTGAACCTAGGCCTCAACCAACAAACCGCGCTATGAAAAGTAAATGGTTTTGAAATGTGCGGAATTTCAAAGTACAAAGTGAACAAAGTCGTCTTCCAATTGTTACTTATTGTGAAGTAGTTATAGAAAATTCATGTAATGTGAGCCGAAGCTCAAGTGGAATTGGTTTAGTAGACAGTTCGAACTGTCGGTCGGTCGAGTATCTCGCACCTAGCGGGTTGCCCACCACCCTCAATTGTGCGATCGTCTGTAAGTGCCTTGAAGGGAGGCGCTTACATCTTTACGTCTCCATAAATAAATTGATTAAATCAATCTCTGCCACTGATACTAACAGATGATCAATTTTTCATTGGTGGACATTAGTGAAACGTCTCAACACATCCTGTTGTAATTGCCATAGACCTATCCAAAGCATTTGACACGGTGGACACAGCCGTCGACATACTAGATTCCTTGCTCCCCAACTCGCCAAAAAACGATGGTTGGTTAACTATTTATGCGAGAGGTAAACTTTTGTGGAATTTCGGAATGCAAGTTCAAAGTACACGAAAGTGAAACAAGGGGTCCCAGAAGGGGTTGTCTTCTGTTGATTGACAGATACTCGTATGTATTGTCAAACATCCGCAATAAGAAATCGATCATTTTATAGTTAAACAGCGCGGCGAAATATTGAAAAATTATTTTCAGAACGAGTGCTGTGTTGCAATAACTGCGAAACTTGAAAATAATTGCTGGTTGAAATAATGCCCCTTCAGTGGCTCTTGTAAGCACAGGGAACGCATAGGGAACGTTTGTGAAACATTCATGGTTATGGATAGCAAAAGCTATTCGCGTCCTTTTCTGGTACGCACAGCCATAAAAATTGCTGCTGTTGCCCAAAGTCTGTGTGAAAACCCAAGAACATTAATTTATCACAAAACTCAACAACTGACCACTAGTCGTACTTCTCTGAGCAGAATATTGCATAAACACCTCGTATAACTTGGTTATAAGCTCCAACTCGCTCAAGAGGTGAAACAAAATGATTATCCTTTTCGCAGTCGCTTCTCTGTATGGGCTTTAAATAAGTTGGAAAATGACGTTGATTTCGTGGTAAAATTATATTTTCGGACGAAGCTCACTTTCGTCTCGGAGGCTATGTCAAAATGTAAAATTATAGGATTTGAGGGTCCGAAAATTCACAATTAGTCGTTAGAGAAATGCATCCTTAAAGAATGACTGTTTGGTTTGGGTTTTGGATTGGTAATATCATTGGTTCCTCATTTCTTGAAACAGAAATAAATGAAATATTGTAAATAAATATAAAAAAAATTTAGTGAATGCGCTACAGAGACATGATAATTGATTTTTAAGCCCGCAATTCACGATTTGGATTTGAATGGGTTTTAGTTCCAGCAAGATGGAACAATTTGCCAAACCAGCCGTCAAACAATCGATCGTTTGCGCATTAAGTTCACGAACCATGTAAGCAGCCGTTTTGGATGCGTGCCATTGTGCAGCTGCAATTTTATGCCATTACACTTTTTTAAAGGGAAAACTGTTAAGGAGCATTGTTACTCCAACGATCCACAAATCATTGACATAATTAAGGAAAACATGCATCGAGCTATTCGTGAAATAAAGCTTCAGATAATCTGCAATATACTGTAACAATGGGTTGAAGGGATACGTTGCTGCCAAGCAGCCGCCGCAACCAGTTGAATGAAATTATTTTCCAGAAAGCAACAATTATTGAAAAATATTGATTGGTGTAGTTTTAATAGCAATTTGAAAAATAAACCCGCAAATGACCCACCTCTTATATGGTTCAAACGTTGTCGAAAACTTGTAGCTATTCAGGAGAAGTTATTTATATTTCAATGGCATTCATCAAAACATTTCACTAGCTATGACAGAGAGCGGATGCTTTTCAATTGTAAAATTGTATGCCAAACTGTCATTCTACTGATTTATGGTCCAACATTTTGAAACCATGAAATTTCTTTAGCTTAGACTGCCTCTGCTTCTCTTTTTTTCTAAGACCAATTTGTATCCAATGCCATTTTTGGCCTTGCCTATATTTTGTATATGCACTCAAAATTGATGTTCTACTATCTCAAACCAATTTTGAAGGCAAATGAGAATTCGAGTTAGACCTGTTCGACCGTATTTGAATACCAAGATTTACAAATATCGGTCAACTTTTGGATCCGAGAATACCAATGTGTTTTTTCACACATTCTTGTGCGCCGAATTGATATCCGTCGGTCGTTGGGAGCACTACGACTGACAACTTGTCGCGTCAATACTGTATTCATTTCAATTATATTCAAAACGTATTTTTGCGGTTTAACATCGAAAAGTAATCCTTAGAAATGCGAAGGAAGTCGTGCAAAGTCAGATGGACCGGGTTTCCAGTATCGGATCAAGCTGTTTTCAAAAATTTCCTACGCTAAAATCAAAGAGGGAATTTTCGTCGGGCCAAGAAGGCGATTGAGTAGCAAAGCTCTATTTCGAACTACCAAAGTAACTCTGTTTAAGACATTAATCATCTCAGTCCTGCTGTATGGCGCAAAGGCATGGACTTTGTCAAAATCGGATGAGGATGTCCTTGGTTATTTTGAAAGAAATTTTCTTCGAGTGATCCTTGGTCCCGTCTGCTTGGACGGCGAGTGGAGGAGAATGTACAATGCCGAACTATATGGCTTATACAAGGACAGAAGAGTTCAAATATAGCGAATAAGATGGCTGGTTCATGTAGAGCGGATGGAGTCGAACGTTCCAGCTTGAAAAATCTTTGAATCCATCTCGGATGGACGGCGCAGTAGAAGGAGACCTCGCGGCAGGTGGCACAAACTAGTGGAGGGGGATCTCAACCAACTTGGCGTGCGCAACTGGAGGCAGATGGCTCGTAACCATGCTGGTTGGAGATGTAGGCAAATTAAAGCCGATCGTTTGTAATATGGGCATTTGAAAACCAATTTTCTACATTCTCATCTGGATTTCTTCCCTGAAAACTTAGGCAATACGAGCGACGAGCAAAGAGAGCGACTACACCAGAATTTACAGAGAATTGGAAGAAAATAGGTTTTTGGGATGAAGAAAGGCTTAGTGATTATTGTTGGACTTTAGCACGTGAAACGGACTCAAAAAATACAAACGGGTCAGTTCCACTGTACTCCAATTGGCAATCATTTAAATATGATGTCTCGGAAACCTGACCTGATGGCAGAAAACCAACTGCAGGGTCATGATCACCATCGACAATTATCTTAAAAACATCTTTGGCTACTCGGGTTCAAAACCGTGTAAACCTGTGATATTAGATGGTATAGCGATTATCACTTATTATTATTTCGTTTTATTTCCCAAAAGTCCAAAGTTAAGCCGATAAAATTCGATGATGAAGATTTATTTATTTATTTATTTATTTATTTATTTATATGCTGACACATTAAGATACAATGTCTTATAAATTTGTAGAGCTTGGCAAAAAGGAAAGCAAAAAGAACACGTCATTTCAATCATCAAAGTTCAATGCATTAAATGTAGTAAATTAAGGAAAAAAGAAAAAGAAAAAGAAAGAAGAAGAAAAAAAAAAGCTATATACAGAGAACATGCATAATAATCGGATGCAGAGGGGAATAATTGCAATCGCGTCCTAAATTCGGTGAGATTACTTGTTCTTCTTACAGTGGCTGGTAGAGAATTCCATAAGCGCTCGGCATTGACGAGAAATTGCCTTTCGGATGTCAAACACGAAAACCGGGGAAGAATGAGCTGTGCGAGTCTGTTTGATGCGGAGAACTGAAGTCTATTGTAAAGATAGGAAGGGTGATGGCTCTGAATTATATTAAATAGTTGCAAAAGTGTTCGAAAATTTAAGAGGTTATCGAACGACATACCATAGATACTTTTAGAAAATCTCGAGACATGATCGTATCTCCTTAAACCGTATACATATCGCGCGATATTGTTATATGTCACATTAAGTTTTCTCTGGCTCACAGCATCGCTTTTGCAAAAGATTTTACATTCATAAGTAAGGATAGGTATAACTAATGTCTTAGCGAGCATTTTGCGTGTTTTTAGAGGAGTGAAATCTTTTGTGACCCAAAGCGATCGAAGAGCACCATATACTTTACCGACAATGGAATTAACGTGGTCCTTCCAGGTTAAATTTCTATTAAATATAATTCCCAAGTTTTTTGCATTGTCAACAAATTCTATAGGAGCATTATTTAGGTAGATTCGAGGGAAGTACGATAAGTCTACAGATTTCTTAGAGATCACAATGACTTTAGATTTTTCGGGATTTAGTACTAAGCTATTGACTCGCGACCAGTTATAAATATTTTGAAGGTTGTTCTATGAGTCCCAGAGGACAACTTTTATGTAACTGGACATCATCGGCGTACATATGTATAAGAGATTGGACACCAATTTCAGGAATTTCATTAGATAATGTACAAAGAGAAAAGAAGTGGCCCCAATATTGAGCCCCGTGGGACACCTTGCTTTAAACTTAATAATACTGATGTCTTATCTCCAATTACTACAGCTTGCTTTCTACCTGATAGATATGAGAAAATTAATTTCACTGCTTCAGGTGCGAAATCGTACAGATTTGATAGTTTGCTGCATAATACGGGATGACTTATCGAATCGAATGCCTTCGAGAAATCAAGAAGCACCAAGAAGGTTATCTGATCGCTGTCTATTGCGCTTCTAATATCATCAACAACGTTCAGAACTGCTGTTGTGCAGCTTCGATTGGGACGAAAACCTGATTGAAATTTGGAAAGCAAACCTTTATCGTTCAGATACGTATTAATCTGTTTTTGAATGATCCTCTCGAACACTTTAAAGAGGAATGGGAGTATTGATATAGGTCTGTACTCATTCTTGTTTCTTCCTTTAGGGATGGGAATGACCTTTGCAAGCTTCCACTGTGTAGGAAATACAGACGTTGTTAGGACCGTGTTAAGTAAGTGTGTTAAAAAAGGTAAAAGCTTGGGAAGGAAAGCTTTTACGAAAACCGGGTGAACGTCGTCCAGACTTACTACATTCGGTTTGATCGATACCACACTTTCAACCACATCAGCAGGCTCGACCCTGGAGAAGTTAAACCCTGTAGACGCTTAATTTTCATACGTGAGGGTTGAAGGATCAGACAAGGGCTGTGGGACTTGGGAGATGAACTTAAAATTGAGTTCATCACAGTCAGCATTTATTGGCGGGTCTGGTTTTTGCCTTCCAATTCCCATACTACGCAAGTTGTTCCAGAGTTTTCGCCCGTTACCTGATGTGGCGATCCGGTTTGTAAGCACTCTTGCCTTTTCTGTGCGGATAGCAGTAACTACCTGGTTACGAAGCAAGCGATACCGACGACGATCCTCATCAATTTTGTATTGCTTCCACCGATTGTAAACTTCGTTTCTCTTATTCAAAAGCCGACGAATGTCATTTGTGAACCAAGGCTGTGGGGTAGATCTTAATACCTTTGTTTTAATAGGGACATGTTCGTTAAAGAGATTAACAACATTAGTGTTCAGAAACTCAACCTGTTCATCTGAAGATGGCATGTGAAAACTATTTTCCCATGGAATACTATTAACACTATTTTTGAGTGCCAGTCTGTCAATGCTTTTAAAATCACAAAATTTACATGATCGAACTGATGGTGAAAGTATGTTGAAATCATACGTTAGATGAATAAGGTCATGACGCGAAAAAGCAGGTGCAGACAACTGGTCGTAGAATAGCACTTTACTAGTGTCGGTTACAAAAAATACAGCCAGAAGGGTGCTCTCAAATTGGGAGAAATGAGTTGGGGTCCGAACATTGACAGGGTACATGTTAAAGGAGCTCATTTTATTCATTAACCCACCATTAGTTAACAAATCACTATTAGGATCACCACATACAATGATATTAGGACAGCTCGCGGCGATGTCTTCAAGCAAAACCATTAAAGGAGATAAGCTAATCGACCGTCTTGGCCTGTACATAGTTCCAAGTAAAAGTTTGTCATTGTTGCTCAGTAATTCAACGAATACATACTCCAATTCGCAATCAACCGGTGATACGGTTAATTTGAATGAAAATATTTCTCTGATAGTCACAACAGTTCGTGATATAAACAGCTCACATAAAATTAATTTCCGCTCTACAAAGTCAAGTAGCACAGTCAACTAGTTACACATAGTTTAGATCACAGTTGTGAAAGAATGCATTCTTTGCTTTTGGGAATGCATTCACGAAGTTTAAAAAAAAGAATCGAATTTTTTATTGATGCAATCGAATTCAAAAGAGACTGCGATTGAAAAAAAACTTAAATTACCATTATTTTGAGATTTGTGTTTAATACATTTACATTTTTTAAATTACTATACTATGCGGTCTTTTCTTCAAAATGCCGTCTACTGACGACTACATCCGAGCGAAACGCATTTTGGAGTACAGGCCACAAATTCTATAGTAATTTTGTATATTCGGCCCTCCACTAAACAATTTACATATTCAACTAGCAATAGTTGATGTGCAAACAAATTTTCATTCAAATTTTTAGCAATCACTGAATTGAAATCATTTTGGAAGCGGTGAATTAACATATTTCGCTGAAGTCAGTAGCGAATTTTCTTGAAATCAGTCGAAGTTAATGAATTCCACCGAAATCATTTGAATTTATTTGACATTAGTAACTTCACTTGAACATTATTTACTTTTGCAAGAAGTTGAAGTCCATAAGACTTAAAAAAATCGTAAGCGTGATTACTCATATTGTACTAACATTTTTTGGACGAAAAAGTAATATATAATTTTCCCAAAAAAGTATAAAAAAAGATATCTGCGTTGAAAACGAAGGATAAAAAAGTATATGTATTTCAGCGGAAATTTGTGTTTAACATCAGAGTTTAAGTTCAAAAATGAATTGAAAATAAAAATCGAAAGAATTTTTTGACATTGACATTTGACAACTGACATTGTTAACATTGCGCCCGGACTTGTATTGGCTTGACTTTCTTTTGGTTTGAAATTGTACTTCTCCTGGCTCGCAATTTTTCATAGCAGCTCCGGTTTAGTTTTGATAAAATTATAAGAACCAACCCACGTGTAAATTCCAAATTGATTTTCACAGTTAAAACAGATTTCGACGTCGATACTGAATTGCAGAGCTCTCCTTTCTCCAAACTTTCTTCGCTTACGAGAACATACGTTCAACCGGAGCTGAAGAACCAGGAAGGCAAATGACAAACTCAATAATTTAAGAAAATTCGACGAAAGGCACGTGTTGAGCGTTCATATGTTGAAAGGCTGCCACCCAACATTCAACAGTAGACAAATTTTTGGAATTCCACTCGGTGTATTTTTCTTCAGCGCAGTCATTTTTAATGTAGTTGTACTAATCAAGTACATTAAACAAATGTTCTAGGAAAATGCAGTGACACCCAAGAAAAGTCTTCAAACTGCGAATATTCTTCTTCCAACTTAAAAGGTATGGTTGGAGTTGTGTTTTTTAAATACTTTTTTTTCGTTGATTTCGGGCAGAAAAAAGGACCGAAAAAGTACAAAATAGAGGAGTGAAATCAAAAAGATCTCGATCCGAAAAAAATGAGTATCCTTTATAATAAAGTATAGTTGGCAGAACTACTCATGAACCATGAACAGATAAAGAAATAGACAACAACTACTTTAACATGATTTAAATCGATTTGTCTCAGTACATACTTATACATTTTTAAATAAGAAAGTTAGGTTCTATTTTTATTTTGTATTGAGAAGTAAAACAGAAGCAAATGGACTATGAATGAAATAAAAGATAACTCAACTCGATCAAATAAATAAAATTGAATGTTGAGAACAAAAAATATTCAAATTTGTTCCATTTTGTTCACCTTCATTTTGCCCTCTTCTGTAGTGATAAGACGTCAGAGTCTTTTTCAGCGAACAATGTACACGTTTCGAACGCTGCGGTATTTTTTTCTACTTTGGTATCTCGTCAAAAATTGTCTGATGAGAATTCACTTTCAGTGTCCATTTCTTTTAACTTATAGCAGAACACGTTAATCACTGACATCAGCATTAAGTAAGCAACTGATAAGAGCACTTTCAACAAACACGTGGCCTTTTTCATTACGATTTCCGTGTAAGGAATTGCAAATCTGCAAATTATAGAAAACGGTGAAGATGAAAACTTTACTAACTTCATCGCCAAAAAAGAAGAAGTCAACATGACCCAGCCCCTGAATCAAGTGTATTCAAATTATTTCTTTTGAATTCACTGACTTCAACTGATTGTGTATGTGAATTCACTGTTGGCTTCAACTCACATCAATATTTGACTTTAATTCAATGATGGCTAAAAATTGAATGCATTAAACACTGCTCCGAAAGAATGGTGATTTAACTTTTTTTTTAAATCGCTGTCTTATTTCTAGAAAAAATACCTACTTCAAATTATTGCTAGATGAATTCAATAGAATTACCTTCTCAAAGGATTTAATTGTTTCACAACTCTGTTTTAGACCTTAACCGGTTGCATTACGTTTATTTTAATCTAAACTCATTTGTCGTGTTTATGCAACCAAATTATGAAAAGTATTTCAGAGTAGATAATAAAGCAATTTCCTCGGATAAGTATACCTATGCACACATGAATATATCCACATGAAATTCTATTAGATTTAATCCTTTCACCCACAAAGAAAAAATTGTCACTTTTTACACTTTGAGTAACATCAACTGGTTGTCTACTTTTATTAGGTCACAAAACTTTTCTTTTTCTTTTCGGGGAAATTGCAAGCACTCGTAATTCATGGATGTGAACTCTGATCTTTATTATATTGCTACTAATAGCAAATAAAATTCACAAACAAAATTTAAGCACTGTTCTAGCATCTTACGCACATTTACAAAGTTTCTTTTCTCTACCGTAAACCGATTAACGATTCCCCAGATGGTAATTTTATGGTAATGAAAATGAAAATGTGAACCAAGCAGAAATATCATCACCATAAATTTCCGTGAAAAAGTCCTAAACTCCTGGAAGTATGTAGGTAGTATGTGTATGTATGTCCTTTGCGGCGTTTATGCAGTACCGTAGCCGCAACTATCATGGCGCGCTCTCTCTCTGTGGTAAACGATTATTATCCAAAAATTATGATGTTTCTGCCATGAGCCACAACTACCACAATTGCTGCCGAAAATGATTGTTCAAGAAGTCGCATATCCTTTATTTTCCTACGAAATTTGCCTTCAATTTCTCCTCCTTACAGCTGTAACGTTTCCAATCCTGCTAGTTGGATGTGTGTGTTTATTTTTTATTTTGTACTGAAATAATGGCTTTTGTGTATTATTATTATGAGTTTTTATGGGAAAAATACGTTTACACAATTATTAATTGTTATAAGAGGCGATAAAAAAGCGCAATGAAGATGCCTCGTGGAAAGTTTTCTCGCACATACATACCTACGCATACAGAAGAGAGCCCGGTTTGGAGTGCATTGGTGTTTGTTGATGCCCCACGCATCCTCAGTACGAGTGAAAGTCCCCAGAAGAGGAGAGTGCCAAAGCCAACCAAACCTCCTCCCATTGATAGAGAGCGGCGCACCAAAAGGAGCAATGCTATGTCTTCTGTTTGTATTTCGTCCTTGCTTGGGGCGGATACAACCGCCACAGCCACAGCCGTCGCCGCCGAAATGGAGTTGACGGCAATTTCCAAATATCCCATAAGGGATATAACGAATACAGTATGGCGCAGTTTGCTTGTGTATTGCGTAAATGGTCCAACGTTCTGTACGTCCACCCCCACATCGCGGTGCGTTGGGTATTTTCTTGCTTCTAAGCTGGCGAAATGGTCTGAGTCGGTTTTTGAGAATGTATGCGTTGGATGTATTCTCGACCGAGGGTGCTTCGTTACAGCCCCACGAGCGTATACCAACCTGATGTGTTGGTGGCGATAGGGGGTTCGTTAAATGTTGTCTAGGGTGAGTTGTTGTTGCTGAAGAATGAAGAAGGAAGCACCACCGGAAGACCAAGGGTGATGCAAAACAACATACTGTGCCTTCTCGTTCATGCAGCTCCATTAGTTCGTCTCTGTCTGGCAACCTCAGAGCTTACCGGAGCAGAATACACTTGTGCATTGCTCCCGCACCAGCAGGCAGCGCTTTATTAATGTAATTCCTTTCCATATATGGGTCTTATTTCGCCCCGTAGCCATGTACCTACTGCCACCCTGTGTGTGCCACGTTCGATATACCATGAGCATTACTATATAGAGATCTCGTCTTTAACAGTAGTTCTAGAAATTAGGAACACGTAAAGTTCTGTTCACATGGCACAATTGCTATGGATACATAGATACCTACGTGCTGCTGCCACAGCTGCTGTTCTACTAAGATGTAGAAACCCACGAAAACAGCCAACTGAATGTGATGATGGTTGTTGGATTGTGAAACTGGGAGCGGAGGAGGAATATGGGGACGACAGAGCGGGGAGAAAATCTCCTGCCCAAATTGTACATACAGACGACGATGGAAACTGCTTGGCGAGAATCTCCCAATGGTTCGTATTATGTACGCATGAAGATAGTAACAGGAGCTGTGGAGTATACACCCCCAGGTATTCGATAGCCGAGGGCTGAAAAATCGTTGCAGTCGCATTGAAACGCTTAGCGCGTAAGTTTGAAAAATTCTTAACTTACCACATTGGTGGAAAAAGGCTACAATTGGCTTTTGTTTGAGGGATATACAGAGAACAACAACAACAAAAAGTGCGCTACAATTATCCAAAGGACAGTTTATTACTTTAATTCCTTATTTCCGTGGGGAGCTCTTTGAGATTATTATTTTTTTTTGTTCGAATAAACCAACCCTCGTCGCCTTGTGTACGGTTTTGCCCTGCGGGAAGTTTGCGCTATCGGAGTCGTTTTGCTTCTGCAAAAAGTGTTATTCCCGTCGGTGGATTGAATTTGTGGTTCTAGTGTGAATAAAGTGCAAGACCATGGGTGCAATATAAAGTTATTAATTAAAAAGTAAATTTATATGATAAAAGTGAGTATTTCTTGGGATCACATAGGCTTTAAACAACTGGACAAACAAGCTGTCACTCTGGACTTCGTTGCAAATTTCAGAAATCGGAAGGTATGATCTGTTACCCCGGTTTTACTTTTAGAGTTAATGTATGTACCTATTTTTCCCGAGTTTTGTTTTGCTGTGAATGGGTTGTTTTAAAGGAAATTAAAATGGAATAGTGCTCCACGTATGTAGTTTTTCCTGGTTACATACAAATTCTTAATAATTTCAATCATATGACTATTGTATCGTAGTTCTTTGTGCAATATAATCCCAGATTTTACTGTTTCTGGAAGACTGGGCTGGTCTGGAAGATTTAATATGGAACACAAGCAGTCATATTATTTTTGATACAGCCCTTCGCTTTCGAAGAGATTTAACATGATTTTCGACTTTGTTCTTTCTTATGTTGCCCAGGAACCATACAATTTTACTTACATTTTTATATTACTCCATTTTGGACAAATCAGGTTACACAGAGAAAAAAATGTGGCTAAATTTGATTGCAATACAATGAAGCTTCAAAGCCATTACACCTGTAATTATTTTGCATTGTGTGGCAAAATTCATACCAAAATATTGCCAAATTACTTACGGATTAAAATATATTAAAATGTATTGAGAATTTATTAGATTTAAAATAAAATCACTACACGCGTAATTAAATTGACCTGCAAGTCTACTTTGCATCGAGTACACTACACAAAATTTTGTAATAAAGCTGATACCAAAATAAAGAAATCCGTTGTTAGAATGGCTTCACGCAAAATTAGTTTTTGTTTGAAAGTAGAACGTTTCATCATCATTGTTTTCAATGACCCAATTATCCTTCATAAAATCTCCATCCTTCTTGATCCTCCGCCATCGAATCCAAATCATCAGGAGGAATTCCCATATGGATCTAGGCGGGATGACGGATGTAATCCAATCATCTATTCCTAGGCCTTCCACGGGGTCGCTTACCTGATATCATGGCGCGATATTTCGAAAAAATATTATTATTATAAATTATTCTGGTCGAATATTTTTAATATTTTATCACAATGAATGTGTAATTGGGAAACGAAAATTGCGCACTCAAATGTACTTTCCTTTTTATTTACTTAGGTTCGGGGTGAACCTGGGTGTCAACCAGCAAGCGTCTCTATTTAGCTCGGTCTTTAGCTAATTGCATTTAGCTGGACACTCCAAGTTGGTCGAGGTCCTCTTGAATTGGTGGTCGCCACCTATGGTGAGAAAGCGCTCTACTGCATCGTCCCTTCGGGTTAGGTCCAAAGGCTCTGCGGGCCAGAGCGTTGGTTTGCATCCGCTCTACATGTCCTAGCCCTCTCAAACGTCCAATACGCAGCTTTTTGCCATGTCGCTGTACAGCTCGAATAGTTCGTCGTTAAATCTTCTTCTCCAAAACCTGCTAACGCAAACGGGACCGAATATCTTGCGAAGCATTCTTCTCTCGAAGCGACCAATGATATCTTCATCCGCTTTCAATAGAGCCGTAAGGCAGGACTGCAATAATTAGGGTCTTATATACTGTCTCTTTAGTTGTTCGAGATAGGGCTTAACCGTTGAATTCACTTATTACCCCAAAATAGCAGCATTTGGCAATAGTTATTCTTGTCTTGATTTCTGTGCTGGTATCATTGTTAGAATGCACCAGTCAGCAACTTGATTCAATTTTCCTCTGATTAATATCGCAATATCATCTGCGTAGCCTTCGACATAAAGGCCTCCGTTGCTAAGTATTTTCAGCAGTTAACTTACTTCGATAGACCACAATAAGGGGGAGAGACTCCTCCTTGTGAGCATCCTTTCGCAGCAGTGATCCTGAGTTTATTGCTGCCTAGTGAGATGTTAAGTTTTCTGTCTTCTAGCATGCATTTTATCCAGTTACATGTTGTAAGAGCATGTTATTATCTACTCCTGTGTACTGGATGTCTCTGTATATTTGGGCGTATTCGGTGGGCGCCGTCGCGTAAGTGGTTAGTGTGTCGGATCACTACGCATGAGGATCCTAATTCGAATCCCGGAAAACACAAAAAAAGTTTTTTTCACGGTCCCACCTCTCGCGAGCGACTGACAAACATCCGAGAGTATTGTTGTCACGAAAAAGCTTCTCAAATCGCCGTTCGGATACGGCACTAAACTGTAGGTCCCTTCCATTCGTGTGAAAAATTTAACGCACACAACATGAGCGGTTGCGAGAAGCTAGGTCTTGGCACTTAAAGAGCTGTTGCGCCAAATATTTATTTAATTTTTTTTTTTGTGTTATCAAAAGCTCCTTCGATGTCTAGGAAGCACCCCACGCAAACTGTTTTTCTTTAAAGGATTTTTCAATTCTAGTTGTGAATTCCTGAAGAGCATGGAGTTGGGGATTTTCATGGTTGATTGGTTTTTCAACTAAACCAATTGGATTTCCCTATGAATCTGTATAAGTTTATAATGTCTATGTTAGACAGGTCATTAAGTCTTCAAAGAAGTATTCCCCTAATATTTCCTTTCTCAGGGTAGCTAGCGCTGGGCATGTGCCGAGGAGGTGGAGGTTGTTCTCCTCTTCCTCTTCATCTCTGCAGCTTCTACAGTAACCATTTGCTGGGACTCCCATTCAAGTGGCGTGTGTACCTAACAAACAGTGTCCTGTGATTATTCCTACTGTGAGGCTTATGTGCCTTCTATTTAATGAAAGGAATTTTTTGGTTTTCTTTGCGTCTAAGAGAGGCCAGATCTTTCTGGTCGATACGCACGTAGACAGATTACTCCATCTGTCGTTTACAGAAGCTTGCGCTTCGTTAAACATATGAAGTTTCATCGTTTGTATTGGGGGTGCCAGTACCTCTCTGTTGACAGCTAGAGGTAGTACGGTGCCATATTTAGCTAGTTCATCTGCTTTACAATTGCCTGGATTGTCTCTGTGTCCCGGGACCCAGCACAGAGTGATATTGCATCTGTCCGCAATCTCGTTAAGAGATTCGCGGCAATGTTTGACCAACTTAGACCTTATTGTTGGCGTTTCCAGAGCTTTGATCGCTGACTGACTGCCTATGTAAAGGACGATAGACCTACCATCTGTCGGGTACAAAGAGAGTCTGCGCGTTGCTTCACGAATAGCCAATATTTCCGCTTGAAAAAATGCTGCAGTGGTCCGGAAGTCGGAGAGCTAAGTTTATCAGAGGTACTTCCGAAAAATACCCAAGCCTGTGCCCTCCGATGTTTTGGTACCATCTGTATAGATTTCGATTGCGGCGTCGTTTAGAATGGTACCGTCATCCCATGCGGATCTGTCAGGGATCGTGGTGTTATATTTGATGTTGAAATCAATAAATGGGGATATATAATCTGTTTCTCTGAGATTGGAGTTTCGTAGAATTTTCATGTGGCCGATTCGTGAACTTGACCACTGGAGAGATTCTCTAAGTCTTAGGGCTGCTTTAGATGCTACCAATTTCCCAAAAATATCATTGGGAAAAATATTGAGTAGGGTTTCTAAGGCGGCTGTGGGAGTGGACCTGAGAGCCCCTGTGATGCATCTACATGCTAATCGCTGTACTCTTTCTATAGATTTTGTGGTGCACCTTGTTTCGAGTGCAGGCCACCAGACGAGAACACCATAAATCAGAATTGGTCTGACCACCGCCAGGTACAACCAGTGGACTATATTAGGTCGAAGACCCCATTTAGCACCTATAGCCTTTTTACTAGTGTAGATGGCAATTTCTGCTTTGTTGAACGGTCTAGAATGTTCTGTTTCCAGTTAAGTTTACTATCAAGGGTTAACCCTAAGTATTTTGCTGTGTTTGTAAAGCTGAGTTCCGTGTTTCTAAGGTTAAGGGGAGCTATGATCGGGATTTTATATTTCCTAGTAAAAAGTACTAGTTCAGTTTTGGACGGATTTACGTTAAGCCCAACACTGTTCGTCCATTTTGAATTTACCTGAAATGGCTATAGCGATATCGTCAGCATATTCTACGACCTTGTATCCTTTATTTTCTAGTGAAGTGAGTAGCTTATTCACTACTATTATCCAAAGTAGCGGAGAGAGAACACCACCCTGGGGAGTGCCTCTGTGCGCTAACCTTTTGGTCGAGCAGTACCCAAGCTCGAATAGAATTTGTCTGCTGTTCAGCATTCGCTCTATCCAACTGCGTAAGCAGAAATCAGCCTCTAGGTTAGCGAGCGCTCCTTTGATGGATTCTGTATTGACGTTATTAAAGGCGCCTGGAGGTGCAGAAATCTTCAAAAGGTACCAATGGTACGTACCATTGGTTATGCCCGATTCATATATCTGACAATGCCACCAGTGCTAGTCAGTATATGCCTACGGGTTAAACCACACCCCTCAGAGAGGCACTATGAGAACCGGCTGCGCGTACTCATAGTAGTAGGAAATTCGTCCCTCTCATTTTTTCATTTTTGTGATAACTATGACAATGACTTCCCAAGTTTGGTCTGTAAATTTATCAATTCGCACAATATTCCTCTGCGCTTATCAAAATAGTAGGTTTTAGATAAACGTTTTCTTTTTCCAAAAAAAGCTCGCGAGCAACAGCATTTTTTTTGGAGCTGGCTTTCTTCTTACCAGTTAAATTTTCTTGTTCCTCTAGAAACATGCAACATTTTGACTTGATAGATTATGCGAGGCATCTGAAAGGTGCAGGAAATTACGCAAAGTAGTTGAAAAACAGAATTCAAGGAATTTACAAGTGGTGCATCCTCTATTTTCAAAGTGAAAAGTGCGGGGACTGTAAGCTCTACCTTCTGGTAGTTTGTACTATTGTGTAGGGCTTTATTTTCATACGCCTTGTGCTGGCTTACTAACAGTGTTGAAAGGCGGGCAAAATGATGAAGTTCATAATGTTACTTGTATAAAAACAACAACTTAATTGTGAGTCTTGTACACGAATAATTTATTTATAATTACTGTTGTTATTCACATTAGTTTAGTCACATATATGAGCTTATGTTTACTTTACTATTAATTTATTTAATTACTTATTTACTTACTTATATATTAATATATTTATTTACAAAACAAATATTTGGCGCAACAGCTCTTTAAAGTGCCAGGGCCTAGCTTCTCGCAACCACTCATGTTGTGTGCGTTATATTTTTCACACGAATGGAAGGGACCTACAGTTTAATGCCGAATCCGAACGGCGATTTGAGAAGCTTTTTCGTGACAGCAATACTCTCGGATGTTTGTCAGACGCTCGCGAGAGGTGGGACCGTGAAAAAACTTTTTTGGTATTTTCTGGGATTCGAACTTGGAACCACATGCGTAGTGATCCCACACACTAACCACTTACGCCACGGCGTAAATATATGTATTTATTTACTTATTTATTTGTTAATTTATATATTAATTATTCTATGTTTTTTGTTCACTTTTGCATTATTCATATACTTATTTGTATTTATTAAAACTTAATTAATATCTCTTGTTTGTTCAGCATGCAACACTCAACCACTGTGATATTTTTTGTATGAAGGTTTTAAGTAGCTTCTCCCTTCAACTATTTATTTCGCTTGCATTCATCTTACATGTTTTTCATAAGGAAGGTAAATATCTACCACATCTATGTACATTTATTTTAAAAATATACGTATGTATATACTCCTATCTCTGTTAACATTTCTGCTAAAAAAAAAGAGAAAAGTTCAGGCCATTTTGTGCCACCATGGTTTGACAAACCAACATGACGGAGAACCGAACATGACTTCCATGCTCTGGGGTGAATGCAATCTGTAAAAATTAATATACTGTAGGTACATTATGAGAGATATTTCCACAAAAATCCGATGAGATATCACTCAAATCTGTGTAGTTTTTCGCGAAGGTTATTGAGACAATTTGTGTAAGATTAACGGCTTTTTAATCGCTTATCGGATTGAAGTCCAAATCTCTCATTCCCGATTCGAAGTAAATGTGAATAATCAAAATCTTTCATACAA
This sequence comes from Brachypalpus laphriformis, assembly GCA_945910035.1. Taxonomy (NCBI): domain Eukaryota; kingdom Metazoa; phylum Arthropoda; class Insecta; order Diptera; family Syrphidae; genus Brachypalpus; species Brachypalpus laphriformis. The sequence continues at coordinate 133,141,470 of OX246756.1, forward strand.
GTTATAGTAAACGAAAGCCGTTTAAATTTGATGAGATTAATGGTGTTTTTGGAACTGCTAATCGGTTTAAGCTCAGTATTTATCATTTCTGATTGCGAAAGAAGACAAATATTCTAAAAATTGTGTACAAGGAATCATCCAAATCGATGCAATTTCACACGAACGATATTTTTAAAACCAAAATGATAAGAATTTAGTGGCCTACACTTGAAAATTCGTTTCGAACCGATTTGGTGGAAGGGCTCATCAATAGACTGCCACCAAATCTTGTCGAGACGCATTGCTTTTGATCGATGAATACCGAGTATAAAATGATTTCAGCTACTAAAAGCAGTTGGGAATTATAAACTTCCACGCACCTTTGTTTAAAGAATGCAGTAAAAGAATGGCTTCAAAACCGCTTATTCGATCTATTTGTAGTCATTCATTCCCGATGTCAAAGGAAGGTAAAGATTTTCCAAAGGGAACCATTCAGATTGGTGCAGTCATACATAAGTTATTGTAAACGAAAGAGGAAGAATTCTAACAATTTATACAAAATAATGATATTTTGGAAATGGTTGACTCGATTTAAGCCCGAAAACTTATTCCCGATTCCAATGGAATCGAATGCCGTGGAGCGACAAATTCTTTATCGGTACTAGCGGAAGGGCAAAAATGTAACCGCTACAATAAATATTATGTATGCAAGTAAATAATGAGTACCGAGTGTAGAAACAGTTGTATATTCAAACAATTATATTGGCTGTTAAATACAAATTTTGAATGAAAAATTATTTCAAAATATCTGTGTTCACATCCTCTTTAAGCTGGTTGGAGTTGATATTAGAATTCGATTCGATTTGGTTACCTCAAGTATAAAACGAGAGAGCACTAATTTGCATTTTTTATATTTTGATATTTATTTATTTAATTTATATTTCTTACATTGGATTGTAAAATCTTTGAAAAAAATTCTTGAAATGTAAAATTTATACCAACTACCTTGCCAAAACATAATTAACAGTGTTTTGATAAGCACAGAAACATATTGTGTGAGTTGATAAATTTACAAAGCAAACTTGGCAAATTTCCAAGGGTCTCAATATTGCTCAGTTCTTTAATGACTTCCCAAGTTTGGGCTGTAAATTTATCAATTCGCACAATATTTCTCTGTGCTTATCAAAATCGTAAGTTTTAGATAAACGTTTTCTTTTTCCAGAAAAAGCTCGCGAGCAACAGCATAAAGGAGCAGTTTTATGTAGGTAGTTAATATGCGTCTTGGTTTGGCGCTGTGACTTCGAAAAATTTCACATCCGTCAGGCACAATAGGAATGACAATTGACTTTGCTAGCAGCAGCTTTCTTCTTATTGGAGCAAAGTGTTTGGACATTGATAGGTTTCTAAGAACTCCATATATTCTGTCAATGTCTTGTCGGATATGGTCATCCCAGGAAATCGTTTTTATGGAAATTATAACCAAGTTCTTGCATTTATTAATATAATTAATTGGGGAGTTTCCAAGAAGCATAGGTGGGAAATAGTTTCGATCTAATAAAATGTTATATATAATCTAGCAGTTCGATTTAGTTGGTTTTATTTTTAATTGGTTTTCTTCTGACCAACGAATATGTTTTGAAACTTGAAAACTCCATCTTCGATCAACCCTAACTTACAGCTTACATAAAGCTGATAATAATCATCAGCGTACATACCTATGTTTTGCTGAATTTCTTGTGCAGAGTGGTTTCGTTAATGAAGAGTAAAAATAATACTATCTCTGTATTTGCAAATATTTTGTTGTCCTTTTATTTACAAAAACTTCATGTTTCCTTTCAGAAAGGTATGACAAAATCAATCGACAAGCAAACGAGGAGAAATTAAATATATTTTGCAACTTTTTTATCAACAGCTCGTGATTAATAAACTAAATCTTCATCGATTGCTTTTCTAAGATTCTCTGTTGCCTTTAGAAGTGACGTTATGCAACTATGCTTCGATCGAAAACCGGATTGAATGCAGCTTATCATATTATGGCTGTCGAGGAACGTTGACATTTGGTGATGCAAAAGCTTCAATATTACTTTGGATACGAAGGGCAATATTAAAATAGTTCTATTCTATATAAATAGGTTCTTTTTACAAGTGGGGTGACTTTAGCTTCCTTCCAAAGTGCAGGGAAAGATGAAGTTAACATGCACTGTATGGTACTGTATACATATGTACTGTACTAAATACATGTGTAGAAAGAAAAGTAAGATATTTTTTATAAAAGTGGGGTGTATTTCATTAAAGCTGGTTGACCTTAACCTTATTTTTAAAATACCTCTTAAAACGTCACTTTCATCTATTTTTGAAAATTTTAAATATAGGCATTCATTCGAGAGCTATCTTATATGAATTATTATAAGATAATATTTTGCAGCATTTGGTTGTCTATCCTCAAGATAACTTTTAAACCAATTAACCAGGCTTTTATGGAATCTGAACTTACGTACTTTCACTAGTATAGTTTTATTGTTTATTTTGTCAAAAGCCATCGAAAAGTTGGTATATGGTACACTTCGTCAACTTGCGTCCTTTTTTCTATTGAGTCAGCTACAAAATGCGTAAGGTGACTACATTTGATACCGTCAATCTTCCGCCAAAAAATGAATTCTACCCCTCACTTAAATGTGGTACAAACCGAACAAACCGAAAAATTACGGACAACCATTTTTTCTTAAATTAAAGATAGCACATTGATAATGGATACTAAATGATACTTTTTTATATGAAAAGCACACCCATCCTTAAAAATCCGATTTTCAAAACCTGGTTCTAAAGTGGTTCAGCAATAGACACTGCGCATTTTTTATAAAACCAATTAGTAATATTATCAGAAGCTGCATTTTTGGTAAGATCTGTTTAAGCTCCTTAAGAAATTAGAGACATACTCGTATCTAGTGGCAATGACAGGAGTATGAAAATCAATTAGATAGATGTTCATACACGTCATTACTTAAATGGTGCACAGGAACTTGTGTCAAGAAATCTCTTTGATTATAATTGCTTTGAAAAGACAATGCAAAAGCTTCACAACACTAGTACCAATTTTGCTTTACCCTGGGAACCTGCAAAGAAAAAAACACTGATTCTGAATCGTCGAGATAAGGATATATGTACATCTCAGAAGATTATTCGGCTCAATACTACATACGTCTTCCAACTCCGCGAAGAAGTTGCTACCAAGGGTCCTCATTCATCAGTCAGAAGAAGAGGACATATGCGTCATCTTCTTTATCACTGCAGTGACACAGTGTCCAGTTATTAAGCCAGAGATGACCCGCGCGTTACTGTGACTAAGCCAAACCAGAGAAGGCGATCTTTTCTTGTCACAGTTCGGCCATAAGGCTCTAGTTGTTGCGCATGAATATAAGTTATTTCAGCGCCTGTTGCCTTTACTAATGGCTCAGAAGGGGAAGGGCTTGCGAGTATAGCTATTTTCGAAAACGTTATCTGCATCAAATTGCTTTTACAACGTGCTTGAAAACGCAGGTTACACGTACAATTTGGTTCCATGACGATCATTTTGACGATCAAATGAAGATCATTTGACGATCTTGAAAATGTTCTATGCAAAATCGTCTGCTCTCTCATTACCTGGGATATCCATATCCTGATACTCAGCCCTGATATACAGCAGTACCCAGAACCCTAATGGCAGCCTGACTGTCTATGTATTTCGTAACAACTTTTACGAAGATATTGTCTTCGATGGTGGTATTTGCAGCTTGGATACTGGCTATGATTTCGGCTTGAAAGACGCATAGATAGTGTTGATGCTAGGGTTTCACAGTAAACCCTTACTACTGTACCGACATCCATTTTAGAACCGTCTCTATAAAAAGCCAACTCCACTGTGTTTGTGACGTGTCGACTCTTCCAGTCATTTTTCATAGGAATTCTGATAAAGAATAAAGATAAAACCTCAGCACTGGCGTCATGTAGTCAGTCTATGGCTGCCTGCTTGCCGTTTCGCACTGAAATAGGACGGAGCCATGGGCGTATATTGTTGATGTAGTCCTGCTACAGTAAAGATCCAGCAGAATGAGACTTAGCATGGATTCCGTTGCTGCTTTGAGTGCTGTTCTCATGGAGGGCATGATTTCGATGGAAGTCGTCCTGCTGCAGAAAAGATCCAGCAGAATGAGACTTAACATGGATTCCGTTGGTGCTTTGAGTGCTGTTCTTATGGAGGGTATGATTTCCAAGGAAGGTGAACCGCTAGCTAGGGTCAACTACGGTTTGGAAAAGTCCATTAATCTTAGAAAAATAATCCACTTTCCTTCAAATCTTATTTGGTGCAAAACTTCACCGACTTGGAAGATTCCTTTCGGAAAATATTTGCATTCATCAAGGACGAGTCATTTTTGCGGACATATCTGTCTTAATCTATGTACAGCTATACCTACACACTTTTGCTTATACATAATTCTACCACATTACATTTGTTCCGGCAAGTTCAAAAACACCATCTGTACATTAATTAGGAAAGGGTGTAAGAAACCATAATTACTCTTGAATGCCAATATCGTAGTAATAGTCTCTCGAAAGATTGTGTAAGTCGCCTCGTTTGACGATGTCATTGTAGCCTCTTTAAAGAATTCATTCTCTCCAATCATTGTTTTCTTGTGTAGCAAATCCATCGGTCCCATACAACATACAGATTTGACTTCATTGCTGGTAAGAGCGTAAAAAATGAATAGAAAGTAATGCTTCAGACCAGAGAGTCTTCCGGTCCACCCAGGTGGGCAATGTGGCAACTGTTTCTCGTTCTGTACCATCAAAATCATCTTCTTCTTCTTCTTCTTCCTTTTATCAGCGAGGCTATGATCCGAAAACAAGGGATCACAGCCCTCCCACTTCACCGCATTTCTACTGATCCGCCTGTGGGGTTCGCCTATTTGACCTCAGAAAATATTGGCAGGCCTGCCGATTTTGGATCACTCGGTTACTGAGGCCAATGAAATGCCGATGTCGTCGCATTTGTCTGATCCAGGCGTTTATAGGCCTGCCTTTCCTACATCGCGATGTCTGTGGAACGTGCATAGATATTGCCTTTTTTACAGGGTTCAAATGATCTCTTCTTTGAACGTGGCAATACCAGCTGAGCCGGTCGCGCTCTAATTTGTGTACGATGGTTTCCTTGATGTGAAAGCTTCCACGGATCTTTGAACTTCTTATTCGATCAAGCTTGGTCACTCCTGCTGTCATGCGAAGCATCTTCATCTCAGCTGCCGTTAATTTACTCTCATACTTTTTGTACATCGTCCAACATTGTGAACCGTATGTGAGCGCTGGACGTACAACTGCGGTGTAGAGCCTTCCTTTTAACTTAGGGGGCATTTTTCTGTCACAGAATATAGCGGAATTTTCTCGCCACTTCATCCACCCTACGCTTACACGATGATTGATGTCGTCATCACAAGTTGCTTTGCTATTGATCATAGATCCCAGATATTTGAACTTTTCGCACTTGGGAAGCACTGTTCCATTCAAATAAATGTCTGGAATAGGGGTGAGTGGATCAGAGAACGGGCAGCACAAGTACTCGTCTTTTTTGAACTAATGCGATACCCATTTCCCTCCAGAGCGTCCACCCACACATCAAATGCTCGTTGCAGGGATGTAGGATCCTCACTTATGATGGCTCCATCGTCAGCAAAGAATAACTGATGTACCTTGGGGTCCATCACTTTACCTTCAAGCAGATAATCAAGGACTGTAATAAAGAGCAAAGGACTTAAAACGCTTCCCTGGTGCACCCCGACTTTGATTGGGAACTCTTCGGTTACTCCAGCGGAGCATCTTACTCTTGTCTTTGCTCCTTCGTACATGTCCATGATCATCTGTACATAGGTTTCTGGAACCCCTCGATGTCTTAGCGCCACCCATATCAGATCTCGTGGTTGTCTGTCGAATGCCTTTTCAAAGTCAACCAATACAATACAAAGTCAACCATCAAAATCATCATGTTGTTAATAAGAAATTAACCTTTGAGCACTCAGATGAAACTTGTCCATTGTGCTACCAGGAAGCAAAAGCTCTGGTTTTTCCATTTTAATGAAATTTTCCTGTCTTTCGAGAAAGCCAGGCAAGTGCTTCAGTGCTGAGGAGCATCAACATCAGCACCGAAAATCTGCCACCTGATACGAGCAAAGGCAGGACAATAGCAGAGAAAATGTTTCGTAGCCGCCCTCTTTAAGCGGCATATACACAGGTTAAAAACTCATCAAGCATGTGAGAGTATGTTAGTAAATTATTTTTGACGTTGCATATACATTCACCAAGCATGAGTCTTCAATCATCCATTTTTACGTAAATGTTGAGATGAAAGCACGTGCGGTTTTTGGTGAGATTTAGGCGATAAACACTTGAAATCAGTTTTTAAAAAATAGAAAAAAGAAATTTGAGTGACACGGACGATTGCTGCATCGCTGTGGGATTGGTTTCGTACTGCTCATTTTTAAAAATACGGTTGCTATGCTCTTTAGCTTTTACGTTCCACAACGCTGGTAGAGAACATTTTTCTCCTCGATCTTGCAAAAAATAAAAACTTTTTTCCGCTATCTGCTTTCTGCTATGTTGCCTCGTTGCTGTACACGCGAAAATGAGAATATGCATGATTAATCAGTCAATCACCCATATACACAACGTCAATGCTGGATACATGATTGAGCAAAAATCTAAAAATTTGGATTTTGCTTCAAGCATACACACAACCCATACGTGTGTCATGTTCACTAAAACACTCTCACACGCTTGATGAGATTTTGACCTGTGTATATGACGCTTGAGCATCGCAAACTATAGTGTGACTTAAGCCTGGCGCATTAATATGCTTAACAAAAGCATAGTGCGCAGTTAGGATGCCAATAAGTTGTTGAAAAGCCGGCCAAAGTCAATTTTCAGAAAAGCAAAAATAGCAAGAAAAGTATAGGATAACGGATCTTAAATGTACATGGTACAATGTGATACAGCTTTTTTTTTGTCGGATATTGTGTTTCGCGATAAAATCAGTCGAAAGTTAACAGTTGTACACACAGCATTTTTTCGTTAGCGGATTCTTATAGTTGTAATAAACGGTGATCAGTTTCATAAAATGGAAAGTTCTACTTCAGGTACATATATATTGTAGCATCCACAGAAAGTAATTTTGGTACTGCATTACCAACGAGCACGGCGTGGCAACACTTGCGCCATATATCAAAACTACCATCATACACAGCAGTTTGTTGAACATTTCACATTCCATAATTCATTCCCCTAGTGACATCTAGCATATTCGAAAATATCCTGAAGGTTCTTGTATTTGGTATAAATACACCAACAGATAAGACACAGTCCACTATTGCTGAGCCAACATTTAATTATTAGTTATAAGTTATAAGTCTATTTCAATGACGTATTGCCAAATGAAAAGAAAAATATTATTTTATTATACAATTACCATTTTCACATTAAAATAATGTCATAAGAAATGAAAAATAATTTTGACCGGGTTTTCGATGCAAATATTCCACCGTGAGACGTCCGAGAGTATCCGTTTGCTCAACTTACACTCTGGAAAGTCATGCCTCACATTATTGTGTTCACAAGAAACCCAATCGTCCATGGAAGGTCTAGCCGTGAACACAGGAAGACCCAACGCAGGTTCAGGTCATGAGAAGTATTCTTCTAAGCCTTGCTTAGCAATCGGACTAGAAATCTCACTTCTTATGATCCCAGCGTTGAGTGATTCAGTGAATTCAACCCTGTGACCGAAATTAGAGAGTTATTACTATCAATATTATTTCAATTTAGCAGTACTGCAGTCATACTGCATTTATGAACTCGGGGGTATTCTTATCTTTCTTTCTTTCTTTATTTCATCTAACAGAGTATAATAATCTCTTCCAGACTAAACAACAAAATTAAGAAGTATTTTGGATACAAAACAAACATTCATAAAATAAACTCATACATTTTTTTTAAATTAAATAAATAAGAAAGGAAACTTAACAATCAAACATTATCAGATAAGATTAATAGTAGATTATTTTTAAATTTAAGTCTGGAACAATTTAGGAAAATATCTATTGATGCTAATATAGAGTTAACTTCAGTGATGCAACGAGCAATTGGCTCATTTTGACCGTAATTAGTCCGGTGTATACTTTCACGGAAGCGGAACTGAGCGCGTAGCATTCGAGAAGGAGAATAAAAATCAAGCATAGATAGCAAGGTAGGACACTGAATTGGATAATGAATTAAGTCTCTGACCAACATAACGCAAAAATATTTACGACGACATTCTAAAGTATTTAAGTTAAATAATAATAATCTGGTTTTATAGGAAGGCGTTTCGATTCGCCAATTTAGTTTGTAAAATAAAAATCTGGTAAAACTTTTCTGTACTCTTTCAATTCTATAGGAGTGAAAATTGTAAGAAGGATTCCAAATAATGCTGCAATACTCCAAGTGGGGTCTAACTAAAGAAATGAAAAGAGTTTTCAGTGTGTAGGGATCAGTAAAATCTCTTCAGTTACGTTTAAGGAAACCTAGCCGAGAATTAGCCTTACAGACAATATAGTCAATGTGTTCATTGAAAGTTAGGCGAGGATCAAGCAAAATACCTAAGTCCTTTTTTGAGGTCACTCTATCAAGTGGACTGTTTTTAATGTAAGTAAAAACCCTAGAAAATGTGAAGCATTGACACTTCGAAGTATTCAGGGGCAAATTGTTAACAAAACACCATTCGTCCACTGCATTAATGTCTTCCTGCAAAAGATTACAATCGTTATTAGTTTTAATTGCACGAAATATCTTTAGATCATCAGCAAACAAAAGACATTCAGAATGCTTGATGACGTCAGGAAGATCATTAATAAAAAGTAGGAATAACAACGGGCCAAGGTGGCTACCTTGTGGCACGCCCGAAGTTACATTAATAGGCTTAGACAGAGTATCATTAATTTTCACAAATTGGATCCGATTACTCAAATAAGACTCAATCCAATCAAGTAAATTTGAGTGGAAACCCAAGCAGGAAAGTTTCCTTATTAATGTTTTGTGGCTAACCCTATCAAATGCTTTTGCAAAATCAGTGAAAACCACATCAGTTTGCAGGCCGATCTCGAAGTTTTTTATAACATTATTGCAGAAAATCGACAAGTTTGTACATGTAGATCTGCCCTGAATAAACCCATGCTGTTGAACAGAAATAAAATTCTTTACTAAGGAAGAAATCTTGTTTGTAATTAACTTTTCAAACAGTTTCGGAATGGAAGGGATCTTGCAAATAGGACGGTAATTGCTAACGTTTTGTTTAGGAGCGGATTTATAGATCGGCCCAATGTGAGATATTTTCCAAATATCTGAGAAACTTCCAGACGCGATTGATTCGGATAGGATAAGATGAAGTGGGAAAGATAAAGAAGTTGCACAGTTCTTAAGTAAGATAGGAGAAATACCATCAGGACCTTCACTTTTTACACCCTTAAGGTCAACAAGAGCCTTTTCAATGTCTAGTCTATCAAAATGCAAATCACCAAGGTTTATCATAGATTCCAAATTCGAAAAAGAATCAACTCCATCATAATTGCTATAAACTGAACTGAAATAGTCAGCAAAGTAATCACAAATCGCCTTAGTATCATTAGTTGAAGAGCCATTAAAATACATAAGATTTGGTAACCCATTAGTATTTCTTTTGGAATTTATGAAGTTCCAGAAAAATCTGCTATTCGATTTTAATTTATTTTCACACGATAATATGTAACCTCTGTACAAAAATTTGTTTAGAACATCAAATTCCTTTTGGCAGAGTAGGTACCAAGATTTTAGTTCTATACTAGATCTGTCATTCCTTAAACCCTTGTAGGCCTTATTCTTTTTATTTTTAAGATTCAAAAGCCTCCTATTAAACCAGACCGGGTGTCCATGCAAAATGCTTTTTTTGACTGGAACAAAGCGACTAATAATAGAATGTAAAATGGAAAAGAAAGTGTCATACAGAGATTCCAAAATCAAGTGATGATAATATATAATTCCATGAAACCGAATCCAAGTAATTGTTCATTGCATCAAAGTCAGCTTTATTATAGTCTTTTTGCTTTATTATAATCTTTGACCATTTGAAATTTTCTGATAATGAAAGATTGAGAAATCAACTATAAAGGCATTATGGAAAACAGAGTTATTGAGAATGGGAGAATCAGCTAATTCAATATTAACAACAAATTCTTTATCAGCAAACATAAGATCAAGAACATGATTATAACAATTTTTATTTGGATTTACCTGAATTAGGTCATACTGACAAAAAAAGTCTATAAGTTCAATCTCTTATTCTTATTAAACTCCCATACAATATCTTCTATAATCCGTCCATTTATGGAGCACGCCCACTTTTTTGGGCGAATTTTAATCTCTGAAAAGTGAAAGAAATTATATCTGAGTAGAAAGTTTTCATGTCTATTTCTAGAGCGGGGAATGGGCGGTGACGACCCCTCTCCCATACAATTTTTACTCGTACCAATAACGACAAGTATTGGTTTCGTAAATATGTTCGAACTAGAGATTTTGATCAACCTTGGTATTATTGCTATTAAATTGAAAAAATTTATCAATTCAAAACATTTTGGGAAGCAGAGTTGCAATAGAAGCTCTTAAGTGTAAGAAATGCCAGGCATATGGCCATACGCAAAAATATTGCAATAGACAGGCAAGATGCGTGAAATGCGCTGGAAAACACCACACTACACAATGTACAAAGCCCCGAAATGTGCAGCCCAAGTGCGTGTACTGCGAAGAATCCCACCCCGCAAGCTACCGAGGGTGTATTGTTGCCATTGAACTGCAGAACATCATAAATAAAAAACTAAGTACTAAAAATACTAAAAACCAAGCTCTAGATAAAAAACAAAAACCACCAGAAAATATTAAAGGAGATGTGGATCAAACAAAATTAGATATTAAAAAATCCACTCCGAAAGAGAACAAAAAACCGAACGCTAAAGAAACCAGCGCGGGTATAGTCTCATATGCTCAAGTACTAGCATATAAAAAATAGCATCCTATACAGAAAAAGGACCAACCTGACGGAACGCAACATAAGACTCAACCAAGCAGTGATATAAATCAAACACTACAACTGATCCTAAACAAACTTAATACTGTAGAAATGCGACTTAAAAGGTTAGAAAACATAAACGACAAAGTATTTAATCATGGATCCAAACTTTTAAAATAAGGACGCAGCGGAGTAAAAGTTGTTGCCTATGCAGACGACATCGTCCTACTTGTGTCCGGCAAATTTCTTGACACATCACCGAACTTCTGCAATCGGCCCTGAATACCCTCCATAGCTGAACGAGTAGTTGTGGACTGAACGTTAATCCAGCGAAAACAGAAGTGGTCTTCTTCACCAAGAAAATAATAATCCCAGCTTTCGGACCCCTACGACTTGGTGACACTCCACTCCAAGTCTCGGATAAAGCACGGTATCTTAGGTGTATACTTGACCGCCAACTGAGCTGGAGAGATAACACAAATGAAAGAATCAAGAAAGCGTACATTGCGTTCTATGCTTGCAGCAGAATCTTTGGTAAAAAATGGGGACCCAAACCTGCCATCATCCATTGGATGTACACAGCCATAGTCAGACCCATTCATGGGTGCATTGTCTGGTGGCCAATAGCAGAGAAAAACACGCATCTCAAGGAGTTGACTAAAATCCAGAGACTTACCTGCATAGCAACCACAGGCGCCATTAGAACTACCCCGACCGCAGCACTTGAAACAATTCTCGCACTGATGCCACTAGACTTATTTGTTAAGAAATTAGCCGCGATGAGTGCCCTACGCCTAAAAGAATCTAACCTATAGAGAAAGGGCCACACGGGCCACCGTAGCATCTCAAGATGGGCTCACCTAGACACCACCACAGACTATCTGCCGCCATCCCCCGACTTCAGCCTAAACGTCAAAACGGTCATCCCATAAAGGCAATACTGGGAACACGGTGGGGCCATTAACCCGCATAGTATTTCTGTCTTAACTGACGGGCCCAAAACAAACGAAGGAGTGGGTTCCGGTATCTACTCATTGGAACCGGATATTGCTATATCACTAAGACTTCCGAACCGTAGTAGTGTGTTCCAGACAGAAGTTCTAGCGATAGCAGAGGCGGCACGAATACTATCCACAAAGCTTATTACTAGGAAAGTGATTGATATTTACAAAGATAGTCAAGCTGCTATAAAGGCCATCTCATCCGCGGTTATAAAATCAAGGCTAATAAAACGCAGCCGCGAGGAACTTAACATGCTTCTCCAGTGCCACCAGGTAACACTCTGGTGGGTCCCAGGACACAAAGGAATTCCAGCGAACGAGATGGCGGACGAACTGGCAAGAAAGGAATCAGAACAAGACCTGTCAATGGTCCAAAGCTCAGTCCTACCTCCCCTAATACTTGTTAAATCAAATATAGCACTTGACTTCAAACGACAAGCAGAAGAAAGAGCGCTCCCATCATGCCGTGTCTCCAGAAGCATCTGGACAAAACATGACAAGATGAAAACCAAGTTCATCCTCACTCAAAATAGACAAAACTTGTCGCTTCTCCTAGGTAACATTACCGGCCACAACCTATTGGCGGCCCACCGGAAGAGAATGCGGCTAAGTACAGGTGAACTCTGTAGAGGATGCGGCAATAGAGACGTAGAGGAGGACTCGGAACACTTCCTCTGCAAATGCCCTAGTCTCTGCAATACAAGGAAGACGGCCCTTGGAGAGTACTTCTTCAACCATCTGGGCGACCTGTCTGAAAAGCCACCAACCACCATCATGAAATTCATAACTTCTTCAGGGTGGTTCAGAGGAGGCCGTTCCACTAACATAGAACTCTAGCCATTTTGTTTCTATCCTCTCTTTGCAGTTCTTCAACCCGGAAACTCTACGTCAGGGGAGCACAATGGATCCGTTTGTGATCCGAGTGCAGGCTGCGCTCATTCGTTGCAGCTAATCCCTTTTAACCTAACCTAACCTTGTGTTTTCCAAATGAAATTGATGGTCAGGTATAGTTTTAGATACTTAACGTCTTGTTTATTCTCGGTGCAGTCTTTCTGCATTATTTAGCTTTACAATACATACTTGTATATTTTGTTTTGTATTGGTGTGCTAGTTTGCCTCGAATTGTGACATCCACCTACGCTAGATATGAAGCAAATCCATCTAGCCGCTCAGGCTACAGGTCGGTAGGTAAAAGTTGCGCTAGTGATAAGATGCGCCATTTCAAAACTATAACTCATGTTGGTTGATAAAACCGAATTCGAGGAATTGAAGAAAGTTATTAGTTTTCCAATCATTTTGTCACATATCTTTTTGAGTTCGTCGAAGCTTGGGTTGGGAGCTGAAAACAATTTTCACGCAATTCAACTTGCGACTCAGTCGAAGATGCAACCAACGGCTTAGCGTAACTGCACTCAGATTCCCTGAACTGAACTGTATAAGGATTGTATCTTTGATGAGTAAATCGAGAGTGATCAGGTGTAAGATCATAGTTAGAGCACCAGATGACTGCGCCATAAATAAGAATTGGACACAATCGGTACTTCCAGACGGGGAGAAAGGTAGACAATACCGAGCGAACCATTTTCCTAGTTTCTCTACAATAGCTTCTCATACCAATACCTATCAAGTTTGGTCAATATCTGTGGATTTTAAGGAATACACCTGTGCACCTAAATATATGCAGCTTATTGACACATTACTACAAGATAATTGCAATGGCATGAATGGACATTTTCAGTTTATTTATTTTTAACAATTTAACTAATTTGCATTTCCCCATTGGAAGACTAATGTATTCTTTCCGGTTAATATTTTACAGGAATTGGACATGTCATTCCTGGCCACATTGGATGCGAATGCTTGGCAGGTAAGTGAACATCATAATGGCCCTTTGCTTAACGTACACATTTATGCATAATACATTGATTGACCCCTGCTTGCTACTACACATCAGTAGTAGAAGCCCACCTCGTATTTCGTGAGTGAATTATATGCGGCAATTGCGGCTCCGTACTCCATCTGCATAATTTACCACTGCTTCGATGAACAGCAGTGTGTTGCATATCCTTGTGGCTTAAACAGTTTCCACGCACAAATTGAATTTCCCGTCGAATAAACATAATTACGCAGGTAGGGTAGGCAGCCAATGAAATCTGATATCCTGGATGAAAATCAGGAAGTGCACTTAATTGCCACGATGGGCCGGTGGGCGAGAGTGGTCGTTTGCGAATGGAGGGCGTATCGACTGCGTACCGGATCATAAGGAGCACGAAAACTTGTATCAGCTCTTACACAATGCTAAAGAGGTGAATGTATGTAAATTTACGTGCAACGTGTTAAATTACCCCTCCTTGGACAATTTAAATGAAAATGGAAATTTACCTCTGCCTCGAGTGAACCTTATTCTGGTCCAAATGCACAAAATAAGGCCACGCATCCGTGCTCCTCTTGAAGGCTATTTAATTTGCATGGTGACTGGAAAATAACTTCCGTCAGCTCGGGTGGGTAAATAATTTTCAGTTTTCGGAGAAAATTGAAAAACTTTTGCTTCGTTGGATTCTACATCGAATAGAGAGCAGAAGCTGGTACGAAATTCAATTTCCTTGACCAAAAGTGACAGGACTAAGAGGTGGCAGCAGTAAAAGTGAAAGTGCCAGTGGTCACAGCAAACAGGAAGTTCATCTTTATTGTGCGGAATATTTTTGCCCGATGTTATGTTGGCTTAAGTAAGGGACGTGGGAAGCGGTAAACTGGGTTTCCTACTTTCTCATAAGCACTTGAGGACTTTATTTTCAAATTAGGTTACTCTCAAGTTATTTTCCTTTGATCTTGACTTAGGCTTGTTGAATTCTGTTGTCGAGTGGAGGACACGTGACACAACTGATGTCCTCATGCGATGGTTCTCGCTTGTGTAAATAAGGACACACGATTTGCGCACTGTCACCGTCAGATGAGTATTTCATTTTAAGGTTCATGTTTTAAAAATTAAAGTGATGTTGTGTTATCTTAAGGAAATGTTGCATTAAACTTGCCATGATAGGTAAACTCATCACTGCTCACTTGGTAGGTAACCGTCAACATTTAAATAATGCGAGGGTACATTTCCATCGATTCTTTGATTGTATTGTACGAGTATGTAGTATGTACACACCCCTGTTTGTTGACGTTTGGACAATGCCTCGCTGCGAATAGAGTGCAACAGGAAAAGTAAACTTTAACGTATCCTTTGTTTAATTCTATCCCACAGCACGGTTGTATTGTAACATACGCGCATCTAATGGTCCAGACAGAGACTTATACGGTTTGTATTTAATCTTTCCGCAGTATCCCGACCAACATTCATTCATTCCTGCACTCGAACGTCCTTTATTTATCTAGACCTGTCGACCAAATGAACCGAATAATACATCAAACACCCCTAAATGGGGGTGACAAATCCACAACAGTTGATTACTGAAAAGAATGCTGCTTCCACGGTGTCCTTTGGTTTTGATTTTCCTTGCGAATGAACGGAGGAATGGGAAGCGAACCGCAAAGCGCAATTCCCTTATGGTGTATGGTGTGGTGATGATGATGATGATGATGATGGTGACGTTGTGTTCGGTAAAAATATTATATGGGGGGTGAACAACCCAAAAACAAACCCCTAAGCAGTGTGGCGATAATTGCTACCGCGGGTGGCTTTCACAAACATATATGGCACGAGTTTTTCTCTCATACAAATAATATAATTTGAGTATGATTTGCTTTTAAATAAAAGCGAAAAAGTTTTCAAAATAATGTCATAGTGTGAATATGTTCGTGGACGTGATTATAGCCTAATGAATTCCTGTGGTTTTATACGTGTTAATATCTGCGTTCATTTATGACGAGGTTCTTCTATTAATTGAATGCACCGGATTGCATCGGAAGGTTAGTCCTTTGCGCTATTCATCACAAAATGCTTGTTGGCTTGGCATTATAGGGTTTCATAAACACGTTTATCTTAATTGAGCTCTAAAAAGATCTAGTAATGCACTTGAACTCTTCTCGAACACTGGTATAATTGCAATCATTCTTCCTTAGTTGTTTTCCCTGTTCAACCATATTTTTTCAAGATACAGTGGGCACATATTTACTATCTGGGGCAGATGCTCAGCTATTCTTCTTTCGACGAATAAATTGGTTATGAAAAGTTTTTACCAGTTAGCTCAGGCCTTGGCTATACGCCTACAGTTTCGTGAACTACATTGGCTCAAATCGTTAGCCAACTGTGAGTGTCATCTTTGGTCTTTAAATTGTCTGCTTCCAGATACACAAACAGGGAATGGAATTTTTCTTTAGAAAAATTTACGACTTCTCTTATGCGTCCTTATTAATTTTCGTGTTTTTGTATCTTTCCGATCTTTTGTGAAGCGTTCTTGGTTCTAAAAAAGGTTTTACTACTCAACATCCTTCTTAGCCCAAAGAAAGCGTGGTCAATACCTTAACATTGGCGCTAAATGATGCTATGTCGGTGGCTTGTCCTCTCCGTTCGAGGCAAGAGAAACCACATTGGTAGAATGCGAATCTCGGTACTCTAAGAAAAGAAAGAAGACTCCTTGTTAATCTAGTTAAGAGCACTCATGAGACAGCTGATTTGGATGCCTATAAATTGTTTCTCAGAAAATACAAAACCTCACTTAGGAAAGAGCAAGCGCGTTCCTGAAGACTGTTCTGCGGTAGTATTGAAGAGTCATTGGAAGCTTCAAGGTTACGAAAAATACTCTATACTATACTATACTATATGTGCTAGGTGTCATGTCAAAAAATTACAAATACAACAAAATAAACTTTTAAAAATGATGCTGAATCTTTCTTGGCATCACTCCACTTCCGATCTGCATAGCGTATCTAATGTTGAACTGATCGCCAATAGAATACAAAAGCTTATCAACACATTTCTGATCAGATGTGACCTACCTGCTAGCCCTCTAGTAAACGAATTAAATGTCAGTTACCACAGGTTGGAATAACTTTGTAAAAATTCAACATGTTTTTGCATACCAATAGGCATAGTTTTAAGTTCTTTATTTGATGTATGTGTATGTTAATTTATTAATTCTGTTTATTTATATATTTGTTAATTTATTTATACTATTTATTAATCTGCTTGTTAATTTATTTATCTATTAATTCATTTTGCTTCTAATTTAATTAACTTTTTAATTTATTTTATTGTCAATATGTTTATTGTGTTAAATTTTTTTTTTTTTTTTACGCTGGTAGGTGGTAATCTTCAAAGGCCGAAACTGAGCCCGTACTCAGTAACAGTGTGGGATTTTGACCCACTAACCCCTTTTCCCTTCTTCCCGTTTCCCATGCGGTAACACCATCTTGGCTTTTCATCGCAGAGCGGGGAGGAACCAGCCTAATTGCGATCTAGTCACTTGGACTAATAAGCAATTTTTTCCTGACATCTACGTCTTTGAATGAGATGCACCATCTGATGTATCTTGTTTTCTTCGGATGTGCTATGTTATGCATCTATATATACTTTTTTTTGTTATACTTCGAAGTTAAGTTAAATCGAGAGGTTTTATTCTTTTGAGCCTTCGTAATTGATTTTCATTTTTCAAAAGTTTTCTCGCGTCTAAATTTATATGCTCTTCTAGCTTTTTCTTGTGTTTTTTTGCGTGTTTAAGAATTTCCGAACTTACACTTTCTATCTTCAAATCACGATGAAGATCAGTGTTCCTCATGAACCAAGGTGCATTTACTATATTTCTAAGCACCTTATTCTGGAATCGTTGTATTATGTCTACGTTTATCTTTTTGGCACAACCCCATAGTTGGATTCCATATGTCCATGTTGGTTTCAGAATTTGATTGTATATAAGCACTTTATTTCCAATTGATACAGTCGAGTTTCTTCCTATCAGCCAGTGCAATTTTCTATATTTCATCTCTAACTCTTCTTTTTTTTTTTTTATGTGCTCTTTCCATCGCAGCTTAGCATCTAGTGTCATACCTAAATATTTCGCTGTATTAGCGTATGGAACTATTTTTTCGTTTATAATGATTGGTATATGTCGAACCTTTTAATTAGTAAAATCAATATGGATTGACTTGGACTCATTCAATTTGATTTTGAGTGTTATATGTTAATATATTTATCTGGTTGTTCATTTCATATTTATACATTTATTTATTTAGTTGTAAGACTATTTATTTATTAATTTATTTTTTGTTTGTTTTCTTACTTTTTCATATATTTATTTGTTAATTTGTTCATCTGTTAATTTATTTATTTGTTAATTTATTTATTCATTCAATTATTTATTCGTTAATTTATTTACTTGTTAATTACTTATTTGTTTATTTATTTATTTGTTATTCTAATTCATTCATTTACTTTATACGTATATATTCTATAATTTATTAACTTAATTTAGCAAAAAACTTTAATATAT
Source organism: Brachypalpus laphriformis (assembly GCA_945910035.1). Taxonomy (NCBI): domain Eukaryota; kingdom Metazoa; phylum Arthropoda; class Insecta; order Diptera; family Syrphidae; genus Brachypalpus; species Brachypalpus laphriformis. The sequence continues at coordinate 133,159,976 of OX246756.1, forward strand.
TAAATCTGCGTTAAGTAGTTATTGTTTAGTAGACTTTTGAGTGAGTTTCAGGCTGGCTTTAGAGCGAACTACTCAACGTTCGACAACATATTTGTATTAACCAACTTAGCAAAATTGTATCTCAGCAAGGGGAAAAAACTGTATGCATTTTTTGTGGATTTTCGTGCTGCCTTTGATACGGTACGGAGGCAATCTAAATGAGAAGCTGAAAGAGTCGAAAAGAGTCATAAGCAGCACCTGGAAAAGGGTTTTCGGAAGAAACGATGTATCAACGAAAGCAAAGTATAAACTCTTTGAAGCCACAGCTAAATCTATTATGTGTTACGCAAGCCAAGTATGGGGTTATGAGGACTATGATGAAGTCGAGGCGCTGCAAAGATATTTTTTAAAGCACATCTTCAAACTTCCGCTAAATACCCCAAATTATATGCTATGTTGAGCCTATGAGCCTATATGCCTTGGGATTTGCACTTCAAATATATACTAAAAGTAGTATATATGCCAGACCATCGACTGCCAAAAATAATGCTTCGCTATCTTCTCAACAGAAAAGCTCTACTGTTCCGTAAGTGGGAATATTGCAGTGTGGATATGTCATTAAGATGGGAAGACAAAAGTAGCTGAAGTGCAGCTATGAATGATATATTAAGGACCCTTGATGAAAAGAAACATGCAGCTTTTATGGAAAGGGCTTCTCAATCCGGGAGTCGCAGTATATATAGAGTTCTAAATCATAGCCTGAAGGAGAGCTACTATTTCAACGAAAAAAATACGGTACAGCAGATGAGCGTAGCCTTTAAAGCGAGAGGAGAGTTGTTACCACTGAATTTCAGACCTCACCGGAATGATTTGCCAATCTTTTGCTCACTGTGCAATTTAAAGGAGAGAGAAGATGTATACCACTTTCTGGGAAGATGCCCTATTCTGCAGGAACTGAGGAGACTCTATTGGAATCAGTCCGTGCTATCGAGAGAGGAGGTAATTCAAATCTTGAATGGTAGTAACTGGAAAGTACTATTCTACTACGTCTCGGCTGCATTGGAGTACAGAAAGCAATATTTAGAAATATAGTTCTACACAGTTAACTTTATTTTTATGTTATTTTTATTATTATTTTTTTTTTTTTTAACCGATTTATTATCCGAATTATAACTGTCATTCTGGCTGACGGCTTTTGCCATTGCTTTAAAAGAATTTGTAAACCGATGTACATTAACATAATTCAGTGAAAATAAATTCAATATTAATTAATTAATTAATTAAGTAGTTATCTGCTACAATTTTATTGTTGCCTTATTGATGCAACTAATTCATTCTTTTTTCAATCAAATGAGGGTTTTTCTCGTTGTTTCCCCTCCAATAAAGAATCCTAAAAAAATTGTAAATAATTTAAAATTTTTTCAGTTGAAAGATATACATACTTATATATCATATCTCTGTATGTAAACTGTGTGGTGGCAAACCTTTGTAACTTCGAAACGAAATAAATATCTATCTATCTATCTTAAACGTAATTTCAGGCAAGTCGTGGATGTAAAGGTTAAATAAAAGCGGAGCGAGTACTGAGCCCTGCGGTAGACCATTGCTCAGTTTCTTCATCTTGCTTTCATCGTCGTTAATGAATACCTGGAACAGCCGGTTTGATAGCTGGTCGTTAACTAAGTGGTATGTTTTGAGGCATACTTTAACTCTCAGAAGTTTACATAAAACCCGTCTTTCCAGAAACTTACTTACTTAGATGGCGCTACAGTTCGGGGTGAACCTGGGCCTCAACCAACAAGCCTCTCCATTTAGCTCGGTCTTTAGCTAATTGCCTCCAGTTGCGCACTCCAAGTTGGTCGAGGTCCCCTTGAACTTGTGCGCGCCACCTACGGCGGTAATTCCCTCTACTGCGTCGTCCCTCGGGGTTAGATTCGAAGACTCTGTGGGCCGGAGCGTTGGTGTCCATTCGCTCTACATGTCCTAGCCATCTCAGATGTCCAATACGCAGTTTTTTGACTAGGTCGATGTCGCTGTACAGCTCGTATAGTTCGTGATTGAATCTTCTCCTCCAAAACCCGTCAACGCAAACGGGACCGAAAATCTTACGAAGAATTTTTCTCTCGAAGCGACCAAGGATATCTTCATCCTCTTTTAATAAAGTCCATGTTTCAGCGCCGTAAAGCAGGACTGGGATGATCAAGGTCTTATATAGAGTCTCCTTAGTAGTTCGAGATAGGGCTTTACTGTTGAATTGCCTTATAAGCCCAAAAAAACAGCGATTGGCAAGAGTTATTCTTCGATTGATTTCTGCACTGATTTTGTTTGCTGAATTTATAGCAGAGCCAAGGTAGACAAAGTCCCTTACTACCTCGAAGTTATAGCTGCCCACGGTGACGTTTTGTCCAATTCGTCGATGTTGGTTTTCCCTTCTAGTTGACAGCATATACTTGGTTTTGCCCTCGTTTATCGCTAAACCCATTTTGGCCGCTTCCGCCTCAATGCTTGCAAAAGCACCGGTGACAGCCCGCTGAGATCTTCCGATAATGTCTATATCGTCGGCGTATGCAAGCAGTTGTACAGACTTGTAATAGATTGTGCCTCCGGTGTTGGCTTGTGAGTTCCGCACAATCCGTTCAAGTACAATATTGAAGAAGTCACATGACAGCGCGTCACCTTGTCTAAAGCCTTTTTTGACATCAAAGGTCTCGGTGAGGTCATTACCGACCTTGATGGAGCAGCGAGCGTTCTCCATCGTCAGCCTGCACAGGCGGACAAGTTTGGCAGGGATGTCAAAACTAGACATGGTTCTATAAAGCTCTTCTCTATAGATGCTGTCATAGGCGGCCTTGAAATCGATAAAGAGGTGGTGAGTATCGATTTGGAATTCTTGGGTTTTCTCCAGGATCTGCCGAAGTGTGAAGATTTGATCGATGGTGGACTTTCCTGGCCTGAAACCGCACTGATAGGGTCCAATCAGGCTGTTGATAAAAGGTTTCAGGCGTTCACACAATATCGCAGAAAAGATCTTGTATGCGATGTTGAGAAGACTGATGCCTCTATAATTGGCGCAGTTGAGGGGGTCTCCTTTCTTGTGGATCGGGCAAACGATGCTGAGATTCCATTCATCAGGCATACACTCCTCTGACCAAATATTAGAAATGAGTTGGTGTATGCACTCTACCAATTCATCCCCTGCTGCCTTGAAAAGTTCGGCCGGTAAGCCGTCAGGTCCAGCAGTCTTGTTCGATTTTAGCTTGGATATTGCTATCCTCACTTCGTTTTGGTCAGGTGGACGGAAATTTTGACTATCATCGTCTATGTTGAATGGTTCATTCTGCCTGACAGCGGGATGTTGGTATTCGTCGCCGTTATACAGTCTGCAGAAGTAGTTTTTCCATATTCTCAGCACCGACTGTGATTCTACTACGAGGTTTCCATTCTCATCTCTACAGGTTTCTGTACGGGTATTACTTCTCCGACACGTTCTTTTTACCTTTTGGTAAGACTTCCGTACATTGTTCCTGGAGTATAGACTCTCGATATTCTCAAACGCGCGCTTCTCATGCTCTTTCTTCTTCTTTTGGAGAAGCCGATGTTCTTCCCGTCTCTTTTGCTCGTAGAGCTCACGAGCAGCTCTCGTCTTCCTTTGCAGCGCCGCCTTGTATGCCTCTTGTTTTGCTGCATGCACTCGCCGGCATTCTTCGTCAAACCAGGGGTTTCGCGGTGGTGGTCGAGCGAGACCCAGCACATCAGTCGCGGCGTTACTGATGGCATGTTGGCAGCGTTGCCACTGGTCTTCGGTACTTGATGCTGGCGGCAAAGGGGTGATTGAGAGATTTCGGGTGATTGAGAGATTCGGGATAAATTTTCTCACAGTAATTCTTCTTTGTTGCTCAGATTGGGATATCCGCATTCGTACCTTGGCTACAACAAGGTAATGATCCGAGTCTATATTGGCCGCTCGGAAGGTCCGGACATCCAGAATACTGGAGGCATGCCTTGCGTCGATCGCAATATGATCAATTTGGTTGATCGTTACATGATCATTGGACCGCCATGTCTGCTTATGAATATCGAGATGAGGAAACCATGTGCTTGCTATGGTGACATTTCGCTCCACAGAGAAATCAATTAGCCTTAGTCCGTTATCAGACGTGGTGTCGTGTAGGCTATGCTTACCGACTGCTCTACCGAAGACGTCCTCCTTTCCTATTTTGGCGTTAAAATCGCCCAATACGATCTTAACGTCGTATTTAGGACATTGCTCGTATGTTTTGTCGAGGAGCTCGTAGAAACACTCTTTGGAGGCAGGGTCCTTTTCTTCTGTGGGGGCATGAACACATGTTAGCGGATTTAGCCTTGATCCGGATAGTCATAATACGCTCGCTAACGTGTCGGAAGCTTAAGACTTCTTGCCTAAGTCTGCCGTGTATGACAAATCCGCATCCGAATAAGCGTTGCCTGTTGCCTCTGTAGCAATCACTGTAGTAGATGTCACAGTTTTTCATCCTCTTTTTGCCTGGCCCATCCCATCGCACTTCCTGGATGGCGGTAATATCTGCTTTATAGCAGTCTAGGGCCTCTGCTAGTTGTTCGGCTGCACGTGGTCTGTAAAGGGACAGAACATTCCACGTACAGATCCGAAGGTCTTTGTCCTTATTTCGTTTGCTGGGGTCGTCATTAGTTGGGTCATCCTTATCCGAGGCTTTTGGTTGTTTCGGAACCATGCGTTTTTTACGTGGTAGGGAAGTTACCCCGACGGCACAACCCCCAACCTGGAGGGCCAGTTCCTTAATTATTCCCCTAGGACGAGGGGCCGGGTACACCGGTGCCAGTAGTCCACTACGGGAGTACGAGCGCTGCCTTTGGCCCATTAAGGGCTCCTCCGCCACCATCTCTATTCCAATGTTCTGACCAACATTGGAAATTCCTTACCGACCTGTGATCCGAATACGTCGAAGCAGCTCGCGCAAGGTATTCACTAAGTTCAACCTAACTGGAACTATAGACGCCACCGTTGACTCCGTCTAGGGAATTCGTCCGCTGCCGCCTGGAACAGGAAGAAGTGCTCTAGTGAGAAAAGCACTCTTCCCCCCCTCTCTCATCTGCTGTCACCAAGAATCCGCCAAACGGGGTTGGTTACCCATTTCTTGGATTAAGGTACTAGGCACCCGGCTGTCACCGCGTGGAGGTTGAGAGTAGGAGTTGGTAGGCCTCAGCTGAGTGAAAAACGCTTGTGTTTTCATATGATCGCATGCACTACCGTTTGACTAAACTCTTTCCAGAAAGTTTAGCCAATTTTTGATCATATTAATGAAAGTAAATGCTAAAATTGTTACTTTTTCTAAAAATCAGTTTTTATTTATTTTATAATTTGCACGCGCCCCAAAGGGACTATTAATGCCCGTATATTGATGCTCATGGCACAGGTGGAAGGGAAAGGGGGAGAGGAACGGATTAGATACCGGTTTGCGATGGCCTTAAATGTTTGTAGGTTGTAATGATTAGGAATTACAGAAGCCGATATATTGTTCCACAAACGTATTGTTCGGCTTATAAACGAATTCCTATATTTGGCAGTAGGTCCGAAGTTGGGCTTGAGGGTCAACTGATGTGCATTCGAAGCATGACGCGTATTGCGGATGAAGTCTTGAAGGGTAGGAATGCAACTGGCTATTTCGCTGGAACATTTTTTATAAGAAAAAGCACTCAAATAGGGAAAGACACGAGACATTTTACGACATTCGAGTAAGACTATGAAGATTGTATGCCTCTATCACCTATAAGTAAAAATGCGCGATTCTGTACCCTATCTATTATATAATGTGCAGAACGGTCTTGGGTGCACCAGAGCGGATATGGGTGTTATACCACCTTGATCAAAAAGTTCCCGGAATAAAAACCGTGTGGCGCTCCTATCGTTTCGATTTTTCTGTTCTGTTTTCTTTATTAAGTTGGTACATCTGTTGTTGCTCTAAATCTTAGCGTCATAGCTTGACATTTGCAAAAGTTACGTAGCCAAGAGTACATCTATCTCTGTGTGTGTTGGCGATTTTTTACAATTTTAGAAATGGATTTAAATTTGCAACAACGAACTTGTATTAAATTTTGCGTAAAAAACGGATTTAATGGTGCGCGAACGTTGGAAATGTTGGAAAAGTGTTTCGGCAACGATTCTCGAAAGAAAACGGTCGTTTACCAGTGGCACGAGCGGTTCAAAAGTGATCGAGAGTCAATCGAAGATGATGAACGCAGTGGCAGACCATCGCCATCGAAAACCGACGAAAACATTGATGAAGTAAAAGAAATGTTGGTCAATAACCGCAAATTAACCATCAGAGAGATAGCGGAGGACTTGAACATTGCCTATGGATCCGTCCAAGACATTTTGGTTAATGATTTGGGTTTCCGTCGTGTAGCACGTCGCCGAAAGAGACCAGAATTGTGGGCAGAAAACTCGTGGATTTTGCACCATGATAACGCACCGTCTCACAGTACCATCATTATTCGTAATTTTTGGACGAGAAATGCAACAAATACCATCCAACAGCCACCGAATTCACCTGATTTGGATCCCTGTGACTTCTTTCTGTTCAATCGAGCTAAAAAACCATTACGGGGAACGCGTTTCAGCAGCCGAGATGAAGCAATGGAAAAATCGCAGGAAGCACTGATGGACATACCGAAAACTGAATATAAAAAATGTTTCGAAGATTGGATCAAGCGCTGGCATAAGTGTGTTGCAGTCGATGGGGATTACTTTGAAGGGGACAATATAGATTTAGATGAATAAACTTGTATTTTTAATTTTCTGAATAAATTCCGGGAACTTTTTGATCAAGGTGGTATTCCAACATTGGACGGATGAATGCCTTATAGATTGAGGGCAGATAAAATGGGGTAAAATATTTCTTGGACCACTTAAGGAATCCTAGACATTTTGCAGCATTTTTGACGACTTCGTATATGTGGGCGCCGTGGCGTTTCAAGTTCGAATCCCAGAAAACACCAAAATGTTTTTTTACGGTCCCACTTCTCGGGAGCGGCTGACAAACATCCGAGAGTATTGTTGTCACGAAAAAGCTTCTCAAATCGCCGTTCGGATACGGCATTAAACTGTAGGTCCCTTCCATTCGTGTGAAAATATAACGCACACAACATGAGTGGTTGCGAGAAGCTAGGCTCTGGCACTTAAAGAGCTGTTGCGCCAAATATTTATTCATTTTTTGTATATGTGATCGTTTCATCGAAGACGGTTATTGATGCGCATACAGAGAATGGCAAGTCTTTCGGATTCAGCGATACAAATACCATTCATGGATAATGGTTGAGGGACAGAAGGCAGCATTGTGGTCGTGGTCGGAATTTAATGTGTTTAACAGACGTTGTCGTTCCTCTTCTACGGCCAAAGTTCAGAGACGTGAGTATGGAAACGCATGTGAAAAACTGAGGATACTGTCATCAGTGAAGGAATGGATGGAAGTAGCAGACAAGAGGTCATTTATAAAAATGAGGAAGAGAGTCGGAGACAAAACGGGACCTTGGGGAACACCAGCATTTATATGGTGAATTGCAGACTTCAAATCACCAAGATGTGATGTGATGAATTATCCTTTTCACTCAGGCCACATGCTGGCCCATTTTGCGAAGAAGGTATGTACGTTCAATACAAGACAACTTATATTGAACGATCCGAAAGGTAACTTCTAATCCATTGAAGTAGAGACTCATCGATGCCATATGCATGCATTTTCGACAAAAGAGCCTGATGCCAAACTCTGTCAAAAGCCTTAGAAATATCGAGCGCAACCATCTTTGTTTCACCGAAGTTATGGAGAGATTGATTTCACTTCTCGGTGAGATATGCCATCAAACCACCAGTGCACCTGTTGCTACGAAAACCATACTGCCGATCATTGAGGAGTTCCCGTGAATCAAGATATTTCATAAGCTGACGATTTGTCAGTGTTTCCATGACCTTGGAAAGAAGGGACGCAAGTGCAATGGGCAGTAGCAGTTGCAGAATTTTTAATATTTTTGCTTCATGTTTTAGCAAAGACGTTTTTTATTAATACATACCACCCAATATCTACTATAAATGTTGCTAAATGAAATAGATAAATACTGAATTCTAAACATCGTAGTGGTATATTTTTTATAAATATATTTTTTTTGTTTTCACCAAGTCGTCATTATAGTTTTATTAATTCGGTTAAGAATGTTACTCATATAATTTTTAAATTCATTACTTATTATTCTCTCCAAATCATTCTTTCTAACGCAACCACCTCTTTGTATCCATTCGCATCTTAAATACTATACATCAGCGTCAATACTTTTATGCATGTTAATCGCTTTAAGATCATCTGAAAATATTCTACTGAAGCTGAAACGAGAACTTTATCTTGATGGATTGTCGAAAATAGGACAAGAAAATCTGCTTGGAATTCCAACAGCTCATAAATGCACACGGTCCATACCTGCCACCATACAATTTTGTTCCTCCTTGTGGAAAAAAAAATGAATGATGCATATTGAGAAATTGGTGCACATCAAGATGATCGACGGTCATCTCGCAGATGCTGTTCGCGAAAGACCCTGTGTGGAGCAGTTCTACCTATACTTAATATGCAAAACCACTACGTGCCTTACATTCTAAAATGTGTCCGCTCAACCGACCCAAATGAGTTGAATCTCTTAATGTAAAATATCTTTAATATATCACCCGGCAGACGACTACGGTCGAGTAAACGATGAAGCCAACTCGACGGTTATTATCATGGGCGGCCAGTGCGGCGATTACTCAAAGTTGAGCTAAAGTGCATGCGATCGGTTGTATATTTATATACCTTCAAGTTCAACAATTCAAAAATACATAGTGAAAAATGGAAAAGCAAAGAAATTAAAAAAACAAAATCGGAGACGAAGACGATGACGACGACGAATATCATAACGACGCACGAGGGTTTTATATACGTACGTGATTACTATAATTATCATGACAAATTTGATAGGCTGTACTTTAAACCCTGTCTGCACTCCGTTTTCTGTTACTCTGTTTATTCCACACAAAATGTTCCTTGTTTTGACCACCACACGGGACAGGTCGACTTTCGCCGACACCCGAAAACGAAATCCAGAAGTACCTACACAGCACACTCAAAGCTCTGCTCTCCGATTGCACTACGGTAGAGGGAGTTCCTACAATATGCTCCTACATGCAGTTTAAGTTTGTTTCTTTTGCCTCGGGTGGATGTTAAATCCACAAGCGGAGGAAGACAGAGAGAATATATAAAATGTTTATCCTCACGATATGCCCCGAGATGCGATGCGTTTGCTTCCTTCGAAGGAATAAAAGGGTTCATGTGTGTGTCCGTTCGCCGCCGACCATGCCCGTGTGCATTTCGGAGGTGATGCGACGAACTAAATACTAGAAACGGAAACTCAGGTTATGCACCTATGCGATAAAATTGCGTAAAGACGGTGATGGGTTATGCAAGCACTGCCGCTGGTCAAATTTGTCCAAGGAGCGAAACAACTTTTGACATGTGCAACTACGATGGTGCGTAGGCGTACCGCAAGATGTTTTATCTACAATGCGCATTTCTCCATAATGAGTTCTGGCAGTTTGTCAATGTTTTCGCTTGCCAACCCGTGGGGGGTAATTAGCGAAGAGTTTTCACAACTTTTGGGGGCGTTACCGAGGTTGCTAGTGCATGCCTTCTGAAAGTGCGTTTTAAGGTTAATTTATTGCGTGAAAATTGCGTTAAATTTAGTCGGTTTCAGTGAGTTGTAATTAGTTGAGGTAGGCAAGCATGTTTTTCTTTAACCATTTGGCTTTTTCATTGTCTTTCCGTTCATCCTTAATTCAAATTCAATTCCCCTCACTCTATTGTAGGCCATCCCTACATAGTATAAAATTCGTATCGCTCATTGGAATATTCCTTAAAGGAGATCTAGAGATACTTTATGTTACAAACGTGGACTTAGTCGACGAAAATGTGCAACAATTTGTGAAAACCTAGCTATTTGTGCATTTTCAATTCCACACTATCGAACGTCGCGACTTTCACGAATATTGTGTTTCAATCCGTTAAGCATGCTAAAACACTTCTACTTTCAAATAGATGCGGACAAATTCCTTAGCTAGAACAAATCAACTCTAAATGCAGGCGCCCAAATCCCTGAACTGGGCTAATGATATCTGTTTGTTTCTAATTATAACTCTTCGAAGGCGTCATGAATATGGACTTAATTGTTGAAGTTTTCGCCTGCAAGAAGTGGTCGAGATGCTTGAGGAACTATTAATCGATTGGGAAAAGATCCGGTGAGTGTGGTGGGTTTGTAAACCAGTTGGTTTAACTTTTGCAGCGTTGTCGAGGAACGTTGCGCAACGTGTCGAGCATTGTCATGTAGAAGGATTGGACTTTTCCTGTTGACAAATCTCATACGGAGACGAGACAGTTCCTGGTGCATTGTGTTAATTTTTGACAGTACTTCTCTGCCGTGGTAGTTTCGCCTAGATTCAGAAAACTAAAATGGATTATTCCAGTTTTTGACTGCCAAACAGGCGTCATTCATGGAGCTTTGATTTAGGGTGATGCTTTGGCATTTCATCTCGATCAAACCACTGCGCCGCACGCCGTCAGTTGTCATTCAGAATCTATTTTTCATCGCACGTCACAATTTGATTGAGAAATGGTTGGTTTCTGTTACGCAAAAGTTGCACAGGAGCCGTCTCGTGTCGACAATTTTCTGAAACGTCAAACGTGTATTAAAGAAAAACAACAATAATGATGTAATTCGCGTACACTTCTCTTGCTTAGAGGTAAAAGAAAAAATAATGAAAGCCAAGAAAACTGCAATGAAGAAATTAAATTCTTCATTATTTGTCGCGGGCACAAAGGACAATATTTTTATAAATGATTGTTTAACAAACTATACCAGAGCTTTATTTATGGAAGCAAACAAATTAAAAGCGGAAAAAAACTATAAGTATTTATGGTTTAAAAATTCGCGTATCTTAATAAGAAAAGTGGAGAAGGGTAGGGTTGTTGCTATTAGATCGTTTCTTGATCTTTCATCGCTGAAAGATTAATTGTCTTTCACTTTAGTTAATACATTCTTGAGCGCGGATGTGATTGAATTGTCTTGCAATATATGTAATGATATTTTTAAATTTGTGTGTGTATAAAGGTTACACTCGTATGATACTCAAGTGTTTTTGAATGAATTTTCAATGTTCTTAACAAGCGAAAAAGCGGCTAATCTCGTATTTTTGGGTAATTTTAATATTGACATTTTAACTCCCAGTACTTTATCTGATCTTTATCTTACTATAATGGCTGAGCATGGTTTTTCTTTTTTTCATAAATGAAATTACTAGACCAATTCCAAATACTTGCCTTGACCATGTATTTGGTCGTTTTGTAAAAGTAGCCATGAATCAATGTGCTGGTGTTAACTTTGATCTCCACATTACTGATCACTGCATCACAGGTATTTTGTTTAATGCTTTAACAGTAAGGAGACCTGTAAAATATATTTCTCTGCCTAAGGTTATGAAGATTAATTTCGACCTTTTAAATATTAAACTGCGTTCTGAAACCTGGGAGGAAATTTGTGTGGAAAGTAACGCTTCTAAGGCCTATGATTTATTTTCAACTTTTCTTCAAAATTATATTAGTAGTCTTACCTACACCGTTGTCCGTGAAAAATCAGAGGAGAGGTTAAAACCATGGATTAACTATTCTGTATTGAAGAAAATTAAGCTTAGAAATAAATTACGGATAAAGTGCTTTAAACATACCCTCAATACAGCACTGAAAACCCGTTTCAAAGTGTTGAATAAGAAAGTTAATAATGATATTAGGAAAGGTCGGGATAGATATTTTTACACTAAGTTAAGAAGTGCAAAAGGTAACCCTAGAAAAGAGTGGAAGGCTGTAAATAGTATCATTGATAGTAAATCCCCAAATATACCTAAACCTATAGTACTGTGTAATGATGATATTACTATTGATGATCCTATAACAATATCAAACATATTTAATGATTTCTTTTCTTCGGTTGGTCTTATGTCTTCTTCTAGTGAGTTGCCTACATATTGTACGGATTGCGCTAGGTCTCATCTTGTCGACGACAATGTTAGAAATAATAGCTTTTTTTATGTTTAAATAACAGGTCTGGAACTTTACAAAATTATCTGTTCACTTAGCAATTCGAGCTCTTGTGGGAGTGATGGTATATCCAATTCTACCCTTAAAAAAATAGCACTAAATATAGTAGACGTTCTAGCCTATATTTTTAACTTAAGCATTTTATCCGGTATTTTTCCCGATAAATTAAAGTGTGCAAATGTGATCCCTCTTTTCAAAAAGGGTAATAAAAACGACAAAATTGTCGTCCGTTTCAAAAGTTTTTGAAAAGGCCGTTAAGAGTAGAGTGCTGAGTTACCTAGCAAAATCAAATTTTTTTAGTCCTGCTCAATTTGGGTTTAGGGAAGGCCTTGCCACGGAAGATGCCCTCCTAGAGTTTTGCTCTTTTATTTACAAAGCACTAGATGATAAAAAATGTTGCGCCGGACTCTTCATGGACATCACCAAAGCTTTTGATATGGTCAACCATAAAATTCTGTTGATATAATATAATATAATGCAGGATTTCGAGGTTTTGTACATAATTGGTTTAAGTCTTACTTGAAGGATAGAACTCAAAGAGTCAAAATAGGATCAAAAACTATGAAATTATGTGTGCCCCACGGATCAGTTCTTGGTCCCATAGTGTTCTTAACTTACATCAACTTTCTATTCAGTCAACCATTTATAGGGAAAGTTACAGCGCTCGCGGATGATCTTGGTATTGCATACCGCTTAGATAACAAAAATTGCGTTAGATCTAGTATGTTTAATTGTGTTTGTACCTTAGGAGCTACAAGCACAATGTTTAATGAACAAGGATCTTGTGACATACATTGTTTTAAAATTGAAATTGTGAATCAGTTTAAATATTTAGGTATTACTTTTGATCAAAATATGAGTTGGTCCGAACATATTTCAATAATGAAAAAATATTTACTTTCTACAGTCCGAAGCTTTTATCGTCTCAGAAAATTCTGTGACAACAAAACTTTAAAAACAGTATATTTTGGAATTCTTGAATCAAAATTACAGTACAGAATAAGTTTCTGGGGTGGAGCTTACCAAACAAAGCTTGAGCCGTTGATTGTGCTGCAAAAGTGTGCTATCAGACAAATATGTGGGGTCAATCGTTTAGCTCGCTCTATGGCTTTGTTCAGATCATTGAAAATTTGACCACTTAAACATTTATACTAATTTAAAGTTTCTAAAGTCGTTTTTATGAGAGGTGGTTATTTACAGAGTCCAATTTCTAACACCCGTAAGTAATGTTGTCGTTATTCCTTGTTTTCGCACCACTTTATTTAAAAACTTTTACTCCATTGTGTCCTGCAAATTATTTAATAAACTTCCTTTAAATATCCGAGGCATAAGATCTTTGCACAACTTCTTAAAACAAGTCAAAATATGGTGTCTGAATTTCGATTCAAATATATCATATATTGCCTAATTGTTCTACATACTTTGTATATGCTTTCTCTTCATGTTTTTCTCCTCTTTTATTGTAAATATACTTCTTTTTGGATATGTATAAATGAATTAAATACTGTTCACCCCACATTACAAATATATTTTCTTTTATAAAGTGGCATTATCACTATTTTTTATTTATAAATACAAATGTCACTACATATTCTTAATTACAATATTGTTATGGTAGATTAAGTAAATGGAATTTGTTAAATTAAGTATAAATTAAGAATAATGAATGGATAAATGAAATGAAATGAAATGAAATGAAAAAACCATTCAACTCAAGTGGCACCCATTCGTCGAGCTTCATGTTTTTCAAACTCGTTCCAGGTGATCAGAAACAGCTGATTTGCTTACATCAAGATCTCTTGCCAGCTCTCGAACCGTTGTGCGCGGATCTGCTTCAACTAACAACTCCAAGTAATACTTCAGTCTTTACTGATGGGTCCATAAGAAACGCAGGAGTGGGTTCGGGTATCTGGTGAGCCGAACTCGAAATTGCAATATCATTAAGACTTCCAACCCACGAGAGTGTGTTCCAAGCGGAAAATTTAGCGATAGCAGAGGTGGCACGAGAACTATCCACGAAACTTGTTACTAGAAAAGAGATTGACATTTACATACCATTTAAATATAGGTAGATACAAAAAAAAATACAAATATTTGGCGCAACAGCTGTTTAAAGTGACAGGGCCCAGCTTCTCTCAACCACTCATGTTGTGTGCGTTATATTTTTCACACGAATGGAAGGGACCTACAGTTTAATGCCGACTCCGAACGCTGATTTGAGAAGCTTTTTCGTGACAACAATACTCTCGGATGTTTGTCGGACGCTCGCGAGAGGTGGGACCGTGAAAAAACTTTTTGGTATTTTCTGGGATTCGAACTTGGAACCTCATGCGTAGTGATCCGACACACTAGCCACTTACGCCAAGGCGCCCACATATAAGTAGACAGTCGATCTGCATCTCATCCGCGGTAATAAAATCGAAGCGAGTAAAACGCTCACCGATAGCTACCATCTAACACTCTGGTGAGTCCCAGGACACAAAGGAATTTCAGGGAATGAAATGGCAGACGAACTGGCAAGAAAGGGATCAGAAAAAGACCTGTCAATGATCCAAAACGCAATCCTTCCTCCCCTAAAATTTTCTAAATCAAACGTATCACTTGACTTCAAACGACAAGCAGGCGAAAGATGGAGAGCGCTTCCATCGTGCCGTGTCTCCAGAAATATCTGGACAAAATACAACAAGGTGAAAATCAAGCTCATCCTCACTCAAAACAGACAAAACTTTGTGCTTTTCATAGGAATCATTATTGCCCACAACCTATTGGCGGGCACCGAAAAAGAATGCGGGTAATTACAGATGAACTTGGCAGAGGCTATAGAAGATACGGACCACTGCAGAAGAAGATACGGGCCACTTCCTACGCAAATGCCCTAGTCTCTGCATTACCAAATAGACGGCCTTCGGAGAGTACTTCTTTAATCATCTTGGCGACATGTCTGAAAAGCCACCAGCTACTATCCTGAAGTTTATAGCTTCTTCAGGATGGCATCAGTCTCCTCAACATCGCATATAAGGTCTTTTCTGCGATATTGTGTGGACGCCTGAAACCTTTTATCAACAGCCTGATCGGCCCCTATCAGAGCGGTTTCAGGTCAGGAAAGTCCACCATTGATCAAATCTTCACACTACAGCAGATCCAGGAGAATACCCAAGATGTCCAAATCGATATTCAACATCTTTGTCGATTTCAAGGCCCCCTATGACAGCGCCTATATAAATAAAGAGCTATATAGAGCCATGTCTTGTTTTGACATCCCTGCCAAACTTGTACGTCTGTGCAGGATGACGATGGGCAGCGGTCGCTGCTTCATCAAGGTCGGTTATGACTTCACCGAGACATTTGATGTTTAAAAAGGTTTTAGACAAGGTGACGCGTTGTCATGTGAGGTGAACGGATTGTGCGGAACTCACAAGCCAACACCAGCAGCACAATCTATCAAAAGTCCATACAACTGCTTGCATACGCCGACGACATTGACATTATTGGAAGAACTCAGCAGGCTGTCACCGTTGCAAGCATTGAGGCAGAAGCGGCCAAAGTGGGTTTAGCGATAAACGAGGGCAAAACCAAGTATATGCTCTCAACAAGAACAATCAACACCGACGAATTGTACAGAACGCTACAGTGGACAGCTACAGCTTCGAGGGGAATTAACGGGCCGATGAATTGACGAGATCCGATGGGAACTATCAAGAGCGAAATCTTTTCACACTTTCTATCAGTGGCAAACAAAATGTGAAACAGTCTACAGAGTCATTTCTAGGCAGATCTGGCAGAACTATAACTGGGTTAAGACACAATAACTTGAGGAAAGGACTTGGGCAGACGCTGCAACTGGACCAGTAGGGACACATGCGTCTAGACTGAGTATCCCTTTTAGCACACACTGCCGCAGTTGTAAAAATGTAAATGAAAAGGAAACTATATCCCACCTCCTCCGTGGGAGTCTGGTTTAAAGTAGAGACCGACGTCGAACTCTAGGTAAACACTCTTTCGACAAGCTTAAGGAAATTTTAGAGAAACGTATCACAGAGTTTATTAGTTTCTTCAATGACACAGGATGGGTTTGAAACGTTTCTTTTCAACATCTTATCTAACAAACAAGGCCACATGATCTGAGGTCAAATAGGCGAACCCTACATGCGGATCAGTAGAAATGCGGTGAAGTGGGAGGGTTGTGATCCCTTGTTTTCGGATCATAGCCTCGCTGATAAAAGGAAGAAGAAGAAGAAACAAGGCCACATGAGTTGTCGTATTCAAAATGACGCTTAGGTGCTGATTGGGCCGCAGTGCAGAGAGTAGCAGCAAACAATTATACCTGTCTGTCTACCATGGTAGGCAACGAATGTTTCCATCCACACACGCATAAGAATTTTATATATTTCGAGCTATGTACTCATAGAACAAGCGCGATCCGTGCGAACAATGTAATGCGAGCAACACGAAAATGGTGATGAGAACCTAGCCTTTGGCCTTGTATGGACTGTTTGCGCAATGTGATAATGTGGATTTCTCATTCGGCTGTCATTTTTTTAGAACAACATTTATTGAACTGTAGGTCTTTCAATAGCCCACCTTACGTTCGAGGAAGCCGGTTCAGTTGCTAATCTCTCAGTTTTTCATCGTTCACAACGGCGAAAGGTAAAGTTTTCATGTCGCTTTATTTCGAAATGAGGTGATGCCAACTGGCTGCCAGAATAGCACGATTTAACGCCTTCGTACTTCTTATATTTGTGGCTACGATAATTTTCTAGCACATGTTAAAAAGCCAGCAACAATTCACGACCTGAAGAATAAAGTCATTGGTAAAATCTATCCCGATTTATCCAAAATAAAGACGTAGACGCCATTGCAATAACGTTATTTTGTAAAGGTACTGACATTAGTTGGTTAGCTAGAAATGGCCCTCGATGAAGACGCACTTAGACCAGAGGACGTTTGTTATTTAGCAGATGTTTCCTCTGTTGAGCTTCAGGAGTACGATAGACCTGGTTTTCCTCAGTGTTGGCCAAAGTAGCCTAGCGGTGTTACCCTGACCAATGCAGCTATCGGAGATGAGCCTTTAGGTCCTGTCCAAAAAAACAACACTTCATCTTCTTGAAAAGTATTTACAAGTATTTCAGGTGGTAAATTGATTCATCTTACCATGGACCCATTGGTCATAGAACTAATGTATGTATGTATGTATGTACATATGTTTGCGAAAAAATCGCGTTTTTCTAAAAGCGAGTCATGGCGCATAAAATTGCATTTTTTAAATTCCAGACAATAATTGCAGACTTTAGGAGAAGTGATAAAATTATTGCGAAATATTCAATTCGCAATGAAAACAACATCACAACAAAGTGAGCCAGAGAATCGAATGCAAGTGCATCGCCGCGCGACGGTTCCTGTACATCAGCAATTCCATTGACTGCGATTGAAGTGGAATGAAGCAGAATTATTTTCTCGCCAGAAACCAGCACGAGCTTGCGTGCGCAAAACGATATTCAAGGCATGCACCATCCTCGATCCTCGTAGTGATGAACTGACATTAAGAGCTGGTTACTACAGTGGAGTGTCTTCGTTGTCTGCGACGGTAATGGCTTAATGGTATGGCATGCATCTACAATTAGAGGAAGCAACTGAGTTGTCCGCCCCCTCCGCCTTTAACCTGTGTTATTCTGAGCAATGCGAAAACGTGAGTCAAAGGATGTCTGCGGTATTTCGCACTGCGTCACCCACAATTGCGTTCGAAATGAGGTAAGTATACATGGAAGTCAGAGAGCTATATTGATTTCTATTCTTTTTGTTCTTTTTTGATTCAATTTAATTGGCTCCGAATATCATGAGAATTTGTGTACATTTGCATAACCAGTAACTCAATACGAAGCCGAAATAATAAACTGAATGCCCTAAGCAAAGTCTTATTTCACGAAAAGATTGCGTTTTTATCAGGAGAAATGTGCTTTTAAAAAACTCTCTGCATAAGTAGTGAACCTTCTGTTTTAGATTGACTTATGATAATTCTTCATAGATATTCCAAAACAACCTCTTTTTTTCAGTATAGATACAAACTGCGACCGATCACTCTTCCAGACGTGTCGACATACTCGTACTTCAGAACCTTCATTAAACTTGAACCAAAACAGTGAAGCCAGTCGGGCAAGAAAAATTATTGCTTATCCTTCCTGGAAGAATAAACTTTTTTTTTTTTTTATAAATCCTTTAATTCATGCTACATCGGCAAAATCCAATTAAGGTCTCATTATTCTGTCATGTGCTCGACCATGCATCTATCAAAGTGAATCTCGCATCTCGACGGAATATGTTTCTAACATGTTATACATGCATCCTATCAGTGATCCCGGTTTGATTTTCTGTGGGTAATGTTGTGGAGGATATCCATGCATCGGTATCATCGACAGATAGGCGTGTGTTAGATAGAAGCCTAAACCGTGATGTACACCATTGTGTTTGCCATCTATTATACGCCAATGTAATTACAGGGTGTATCATCGATGTGATATATTGACTTGATGTTTATGTAATTTAAATTTTCTGATTGATTACCTTTTGGTGCAGGTCAATGAATTTGATTTGGAGCAGCCGGTGTGAGGCACATTCCTTTGTTCCAGGTTGTGCAAGTTGCTAATCGATTTAAAATGAATTAATAAATATTTTAGGATGCTTCGCATGAACCATTTATGATGGAATACAGTGGTGATGCGGGTGTGTTCTTAGTCATTGTGAAAAGGTTACATTTTTACATTCTGGCAGAACATATCTGCACATACATAGCGTACCATGTTTTAATAGTAAAAAGAAGGAAGTCTAATGAACGAATGGGTTAGGATCGTAATTTCTCGCTTTGAAATATGGTTTGTACTAGATAGAATTAAAAACAGTAGGTTGAAGGCAGTCTTCGTGTGATCTCCCTCAAAACTGTTATGCGTGAAGTTGCTTTAATATGCGGCTTCAGAGCTAAGGGACATCGCTGCGTTTTTGGCGGATTGAGCTCAACTCGGTTTCCAGCATACCATTTGATGATAGAGATTACTTCCACACCTTGCGAAAAGTGCTCCCTTAATTGTTAGCGCACTGTGGAATCACTAAGTCTATCGATGTTGAACCTGGGCATTCTTGTTCTTGTAGTACGTATCGTACCCTAGTCCGGAATCTGGCCGTCATAATTCTATCACCATAAGGCTGCCAGCAAATTAGGCCCATGCATGCTGTTGTTGTTAGCAGCAGACCGACTACATATTCCCGCGGAGTTCCGGATGGGCTTCCGGAATAGAGTAGTACAGTGTCACGCGTTGGGCTCTGGTACTCGCCCGTTTCTAACCATCTGATTTCACTTACCCCCAAAATTCCCAACCTATGGTATATCGCATGCATTTTTCCCCAATTCAAGAATCTGGCATTGTAAGGTCTTTCGCTTCCTGAGTCGAGGAGCGTCACATTCCAGAAACCTGTCTTTGTCCGGGTACAATAGCCAAAGTCGTCAACATGTGATCATTCCTTATCTGAGGCATATTGTCGGTTTCTATAGCGGGTTAGTTCCAGTAACGCAGGTTGCTCGCCCACGTTACCTAGTCTAGAATCAAGGCATAGACAACCCGCACTTGCAATTTTAACCTACACGTATAAGGGTTTATGCATACATTATACATACATATGCACTTAAGTGTTTAATAATGAGTCATAACAGAAGAAATATATTTAATTAATTTAAAGGGATTGCCATGTATTGCAGTTTTGGTCAGTATAAACATACAGATTGTATGTTCAATAACAGATTTGGTGGTAAAATATAAGCAGTAAAAAATGGAACGAAACATGCATGTTACCGAAAGGTACCACAAAACTCTTATCGGGAATGGAACAATCCCGGAAGGGAAGATTTGTGATATAGTCATCTCTTACGGAAAACTAGAACTAGCCTGTCATATTCATTTGGGGAAATGTACCTCAGTTTATCAAGCCGATATGATTGCCTTGTTGCATGCGTTAGATCACTTGAAAGGTGGTCAGGTTGTTGGTAAAAATATTACATTAGCACTGGACAATCAATCAGTGACTAACTCAATGAGTGCTCACTACGAAAGGAAATGATGCTGCAGTATTTGAAAGGACACGTAGGGACTGAGGATAACGAAAAGGCGCACTCTCTAGCATAGCAAGGGTCGACCTCTGATTTCTCTGGTCCGGAACCATTTGCTGCAATTGGCAAGGGAATGGTAGAGCACCTGATCAACAACTAGGCCGCGGTGGAACACAAGAAAAGGTGGTCAACCGTGGAAAGTTGCAGGCAAGCAAAATTGGTTAAAAAGCCGACTTGCACCACTCGTATAAAAGTTTTAAACCTTGAGCGAAGAACACTGAAATGGGTGGTAGCATTGCCTACGAGTACATAGGTCATACACTGCAAATTCCGTGCCAAGTATCTAGTTCTCATCATTCTCATCAGGATCTACCAATTAATCTAAGTATTCTCAGCTTAGCTAAAAAGTGATGCCAGATAGACGGATAGACAGACGAAATAGCGAATCAGAGCAATATGACTTGTCTAGCATATTTACGAAACCCCTAAAAAAAGATGCATATTCTCCATTGCGAATTTTCAGCTGCGCACAAATGCTCAAAAATGGTATGAAAAAACTTCAATGTACGAGTATACCCACTCGTATGAGCATATAACAAACGTTTCTGACTACCTTCCTGCTGGTATTATACTTCACGAAACTTGGATTTTATATTCGCCGAAGAATTTGATTAGTTATTTCATATTCTCGATTTTCCCGTTTCATCCCTTACATTCAAATGCTCTAGTTTTAATATTGTGTGTCGTAAACGAAACTTCGAAAATAATCCGCCGTAAATAATTGCACAATTAGCTGATACCATTATCTGCACCAACGCCCGCTTATTAGTAAAAAACTGACATCCTCAAATGATATGAATACGTCTTCGGCAAAAAGTTCTGCATATCATATTTTTACCCATTATCCCATTACAACCCGTGAAGGAGTACGGCGGCGATACCATCATTGATGAACTTCCAGTTCTCTAGGAAGAGGGTGCTACGTGTCAATAATTCAAAAAAAAAAAAAAAAAACTGCCACGTGACCATGTTTATCCCATTTGAAGCATAGTCAAGAATGGTTAAATTCTGGATGATAATAAGTTCAAAAGACACCAGAACAACAAATTCATACCTCAGCCAGTTGAAGAGTGCGTTATTAAATCGACACATGTACGAAGGGAGAACGATAGCGTACGTTCTGCAGTTCACCTGAAAGTGGCATGGCTCTCAAACCGGATTCCATTCCAATCCTCTTGCTCTCAACGTCTATGTACCAGTTATTGGTTTAAAGCTGAAGGTTGCCCACAATGCAAAACGGATACATTACGTTGGTCACGTGTCTCGTGTTTGGCCAACGTACTTTATTAATTTCATAAAAAATGAAGTACCTTTTGACATGTTGAAGGTGGATGGTCCTAAGAGTGTTTACCTTTTTGTTCGTTGAATCAACGCCGTTGCTCTCGTTATTGGATTGAGAGATATCCTTAATTATTGGAGCCAGCCTTATTGATTTTGGAATTCGCACGAGAATCATGAAATGATTTACACTCTCGCACTCCAATGTTGTGTGCACGGGCATTAATTCTCTCGTATAACTTTATTTAATGTGCAAAAAACAAATTTGTCAATGGGGGTTGGCACGCGCATGTTCCTCCGCCAGGCATCCAGCTGTTAGAGGCGACGCCGACCGATTCCTTGTGGTCGGTAAGAGTTAAGCGGCAAAAAATATTCAACCTGACGATATTGGGACAAGAGAGGAGACCCTGCTTTATTGGCTAAGTGAAAAGGATGATTACTGTGGGGGGCCAGCAGCAATAGGATCGGAACCCCTGTCGTTAAACGGGCACCCCTCGGGGATTTTATACACGCGGTCGTTCTAGGTGTTTCGACAGGCATAATATCCACCGATGACTAGGGTTAACATGGTGTACCTTAACACGATTAGCGAATTTCATTGCGTTCCGTAATAATTTAATTCACGCGTCTTGACTTGACGTTGCAAACTCGTGGCGGCGTTGGCCGCAGTGCGTGTTGCTTTCTTGTGTTTACTTATGAGCACAGTGTAGTCAATGAATGTGGGATATGTGAATAATTTTGCTTGCGGAAGATCAATACCTTTGCTGCCACGTCATGTTGTAACGCTAATATTCAAAAACAATTTATATAAGATTTGATAATTAAAGACTGACCCCAGCTTCACCTAAGTGAGTGTAAATTTGTTTATTAAGATTCATGTGATCCATGATTTGATTTCTCATTGGAATTTCCAAGACTTTTGACAGACGTGACAATATGCTTAGTAGGATGAATACTTTTACCCTGGTGGTGGTTTTGGGTACGTGGACAACTTAATCATTCAAATATCTGGGATCCATGATCAATAACGAAACAACCTGTGATGACGACATCAATCATCGCGTAAGCGTTGGGTAGATGAAGTGGGAGGAGAAATCTGCTGTCTTCTGTGAGCGAAAGAAAAACTCTAAGCTGAAAGAGAGGCTCTACACCACAGTTGTCAGTTATGCCACCAGCACTCATATACGGTTCACAATGTTGGCAATGTACAAAACGTATGCGGCTAAATTAACGGCAGCTAAGATTGAGATGCTTCGCATGACAACAGGAGTGACAAAGTTTGATCGAATAAGATGTTTGAAGATCCGTGGAAGCCTTCCCGTCAAAGACACCATCTCACGAAAAATAGATCACTGGTATTGTCATGTGAAGAAGAAGTCATTTGAACCTCGTTAAAAAGGCAATATCAATGAACGTCCCAAAGATATCGTGAAAGAAAGGCAGGGCTAGAAACTTCTGGATCACACAAATGCAACAACACCAGCATTGGGTTTGCCTCAGTAACGAAATGATACAAAATCGGGAGGCCTGTCGATATTTCCTAAAGTCAAAAAGGCGAAACCCACAGGTGGATCAGTAGAAATGCAATGAAGTGAAGGGTTATGATCGCTTGTTTTCAGATCATAACCTCGCCGAAATGGAAAGAAGGTATTCGAGAAATAATGCTGCTGTGTATTTCCGTCTTTATTATGGGAGAAACCATTGTTAAAGGAATGATTGCTCAAAAGATTCGGCCCTATAGCACATTCCAGTGCTGATCTATCAAGGACTCTCAAATTTCTAATATTATTCCAAAGAACATAGGAGGATTGCTTTACATCGAACTTTAAATAGTAATAAGCTGCTTTGGAATTTCTAACTCCAGCTGTCACTCTGTTCCTTAGAGATGTATACTTTTGCCAGACATATCCACTACGAGTATAACGCCAACAAACAATGAAGAATACACTTTTCGATGTTCTCAGTAAACAACAGGCCCCTAGCATCTTTACTTACTTACTTACTTATGTCCTGTATCCCCTTGTGGGTCCTAGGGCCTCTACTACGCCTACGCGCCATCGTGTACGGTTTCTGGCAATGTGTCTGAGTTCTCCCCAACTTTTCCCTAACTGCCGTGCCTCCTTCTCGACTGTTCTGCGCCATGTTCTCCTCGGACCGCCAGGTCTTCTGCCATCCTGAGTTAGAGGGTTCCATTGCATAGCATGGTTCGCTATGGAGCTGTCACCCTTACGGAACGTGTGAGCAATCCACTGCCACTTCCGCCGATGGATAGTTGTGCCTATTGGTTCCTGACCCGTTCTCTCGTAAAGGTGTTCGTTAGAGATACGATTGGGCCAGAAAATCCTTAAGATATTGCGCAGACACCTATTAACGAACCTTTGCAGCTTTCTGGTGATAGTAGTGGTCACTCTCCACGTGCTGCAACCATATAGCAGCACGGATTCAACGTTGGAGCGGAACAGTCTTATTTTGGTGCTCAAACTGATTGCATTGCTTCGCCATATTTTGGACAACATCCCGAACGCGGACTTTGCTTTGGCGATCCTGTTGGCTATATCCAGTTCGGTTCCACCATCGGTCGAGACAATACTCCCAAGATACTGGAAATCCTCTACTCTCTCTACCGGTTGTCCAGCAATGCATATTTGAGCCGATGAGTTTCTTCCAAGGCTGATAATTTTAGTTTTGCCGTATTAATTTTCAACCCGACGACATCTGCCTCCCTCTCCACATCTGCTGTCATTTGATGGAGGTCCATAATTCTGTGGGAGAGTAAGCATACATCGTCTGTGTAGTCAAGATGTTTCAGTTGAGATGTAAGAGTCCATCGAATTCCTCCGTTTCCCGTGGAAAAAGCTGCATGAAGCACATCGCTAATCACCAATAGGAATAATATTGGTGAAAGGATACAGCCTTGTCTTACCCCACTTTGGATCTCAAATTCCTTAGACAACCTCCCCCTGTGCAGAACATGGCATTTGGAGCCTTCATATGTAGCTTTGATAATAGCAATTAGTTTATCGGGAATGTCTCTCCTGCGTAAGGCACGCCAAATAAACAGCAGGTGCAGTGGCGATCGATATTCAACACACTGTTCGATGATAATCCGCAGGATGTTGATGTGGTCGGCACAGGAGGATCCAGAGCGGAAACCTGCTTGTTCGGCATCGAGTGTGTTTTCGAGATGTTGTTTGATTCGCTCAAGGATGATTTTAGCTATTATCTTAGCTACAGCAGGCAGCACGCAGATACCCCTCCAGTTTCCGCACTCCATTAAATTTCTTTTCTTAGGAAGCTTGACGATCATTCCCTTTTTCCACTCGTTAGGAAAGCTCTCAGCTTCCCAAGCTCTATCTATAAGTGATAGAGCCAGCCGATGTTGTTGGCGCTGCTCGTAAGAGCTCTGCTGGAATACCGTCAAGTCCTACCGCCTTGTTGGTTTTGAGTGCTTTGATCGCGGTAATGATCTTATCTTTACTGGGAGTCGTGAATCCGGGGGTGGATTCGAAGATTTTCTTAGCGGGAACGTTGGGCTCCATCAGCTCTACATGACCCAGCCATCTTAGTCGCTGTATATGAACTCTTCTGACTAGGTCGATGTCTTTATATACGCCGTATAGTTTGGCATTGTATCTTCTCCTACACTCACCGTCAATGCACACGGGACCAAAGATCGCTCCTCATCCGGTTTTGTCGAAGCCCATGCCTCTACGCCATACAGCAGGACTGGGATGATTAGTACCTTATAAAGAGTTACCTTAGTAGTTCGAGATAGGGCTTTACTACTCAAGTGGCGTTTTAGCACATAGAAACAACGATTGGCAAGAGTAATTCCTCGTGTGATCTCCCTGCTGATGTCGGAGTTCACCATAGAGGCTAGGTAGACAAAATCCTTTACTACCTCAAAATTATATCTGTCTATTGTGGTGTTCTGTCCAAGACACCGATATTGGGTGTCCTTTTTTGTAGACAACATATATTTTGTTTAGCTTTCATCGACCACTAGACCCATCGTTGCTGCCTCGATCTCAATACTCGTCAATGCCCTGTTGACGGTCCGCTGAGTTCTTCCGATTATGTCAATATCATCGGCATAAGCGAGTATTTGTCCAGATTGATTGTACCTCCGGTTTTGGCTTGTGAGCTTCGTAAAATTCTCTCAAGTACTATGTAAAAGAGATCGCATGATAGCGCGTCACCTTGCCTAAGACCTTTCCTGACATCGAACGGTTAGGTGATGTTCTTACCGACTTTGATGAAGCAGCGAGAGTTCTCTATCGTCATTCTGCACAAACGGACGAGCTTGGCAGGGATGCCAAGACTAGACATGGCTCTGTATAACTCGGCTCTATACACGCTATCATAGGCAACTTTGAAATCGATGAAGAGGTGGTGCGTATCGATTTTATATTCATGGGTTTTTTTCCAAGATCTGCCGTAGTGTGAATATTTGGTCAATGGTGGAGTTTCCCAACCTGAAACCGCACTGATAAGGACCTATCAGGTTGTTGACGATCGGTTTTAGGCGTTCACATAATACGGCAGACAGGATCTTATATGCGATGTTGAGGAGACTTCTACCTCTGTAGTTGGCGCAGTTTAGAGGGTGTCCTTTCTTCATGATCGCACAAACCATGCTGAAGTTCCATTCATCGGGCATACTTTCGTCCGACCAGAGTTCACAGATGAGCTGACGCATGCTCCTTACCAACTCATCTCCTTCTGCCTTGAAAAGTTCAGCGGCAAGGCCGTCGGCTCCAGCAGCTTTGTTGGATTTGAGTTTAGATATCGCTATTCTCACTTCATTCTGATCGGGTTGACGGGAATATTGACTGTCATCGTCACTGTTGAATGGCTCATTCTGCCTGACAGCGGAAAATTGGTCATCATCGCTGTTTAACAATCTGCAGAAGTGTTCCTTCCATATTCTCAGCACCGACTACGATTCTACCACTACATTGCCATTTTCCTCCCTGCAGGCTTCTGTTCTAGCTGTGAAACCCTGGTATGTTCTTTTTACTTTGGTCAAATTTTCGAACATTATTCCTGCAATAAAGTCTCTCAATCTCCTCGATCGAGCGCTTCTCATGCTATTTTTTCTTCTTTCTGAGAAGTCGATGTTCCTCTTTTCTCCTGCGCACGTAGAGCTCGTAAGCAGCTCTAGTCCATCTATGCAGCGCCGCTTTGTACGCCTCTTGTTTTGCTGCATGCGCTTGCCGGCATTCCTCATCAAACCAGGGGTTTCGTTGTGATGGCCGAGAGAAACCCAGTACATCAGAGACGGCATCTCTGATGGCTTGTTCACAACGCTGCCACTGATCTTCCGCATTTGCTGCTGGTAGCATAGGACTTAGATTAAGATTAGAAGAAACTCGATCGGCAAAGGTTCTGATGGTCTCTTGCGATTGCAGCTGCCCGACGTCAAATTTCCTCACAGTATTTCGTTGATTTCGCTCCGTTCTGGATATCCGCATCCATACCTTGGCTACAACTAGGGGCGAACCCCGCAGGTGGATCAGTGGAAATGCGGTGAAGTGGGAGGGTTGTGATCCCTTGTTTTCGGGTCATAACCTCGCTGATAAAAAGGAAGAAGAAGAAGAAGACCTTGGCTATAACTAGGTAGTGATCCGAGTCAATGTTGGCTCCTCGGAAAGTCCGGACACACAGAATACTGGAAGAGTGTCTTGGGTCGATCGCAATGTGATCGATTTGGTTGACAGTTTTTCGATCAAAGGAGAGCCATGTTTCCTTGTGAATATCAAGACGTCGGAACCGCGTACTAGCTATGACAAAGTTTCGTTCCGCCGCAAAGTCGATTAGCCTGAGTCCGTTGTCGGATGTGATGTCGTGCATCCTGTGCTTTCCGACCATGCTACTAAAGACGTCCTCTCTTCCTAGCTTTGCGTTAAAATCACCTAGGATAATCATAACGTCGTGGCTAGGGCATTACTCATACGTCTTGTCCTAGAGCTGGTAGAAGTCATCCTTCGTCGCGTCGTCCATCTTCTCGTGCGGGGCGTGAGCGCATATTAGGCTAATGCTGACAAATTTAGCCTTGATACGGATAGTCATGAGACGGTCGTTCACATGCCGGAAACTCAAGACTTCTTGCCTAAGTCTGTCTCCAATGGCAAACCCGCATCCGAATAGGCGCTGTCCTTGTTGTCTGTAGCAATCGCCGAAGTAGATGTCGTAGTTTTTCATCCTCCATTTGCCCGGCCCATCCCATCGCACTTCTTGGATGGCGGTGATGTCTGCTTTGACACATTCTAGGCCCTCCGCAAGTTGTTCGACTGCACGTGGTTTGTAGAGGGACCTGACATTTCACGTGCAGACATGAAGTTCGTTGTCGTTTTTACATTCGCTTGGGTCGTCAACAGTAAAATCATCCGTATCCGAGGCTGTTGGTTGCATCGTAACCGAAGGTTTTTTACGTGGTAGGGAAGTTAACCCGACGGCACAACCCCCAACCTGGAGGACCAGATGCTTTTTTTGTTACCCCTAGGGCAAGTGGCCGGATACACCGATGCCAGTAACCCTCTTCGGGGATATAAGCGCTGCCGTTGGCCCATTAAGGTTTCATCCGCCACCACCTCTTTTTCAGTACCCTGACGCAGTATTGAAAATCCTTACAGACCTCAGCTCCAAATATGTCGAAGTAGCTCAAGTAAGGTATCCGCTGGCCTGTAGACGTCACCGTTGATTCCATCGAGAGAATTCATCCGCCGCACGTCCTTCTTCTGAGGAGCTCTTGCTAGACTTCTGAGACGCATATTTCAGCCAATCAGGTCAACAAGAGATGCCTCGTCCAGTTAAACATATGCGCGATGAAGTTCACCCAGATGTGCTTACGAAGGTCTGAGTGTTCAGCTACACATATATCATCAGACTCAGCATACGCTCATCGTTAGTTCGCTATCAGATAGCTATCCAGCGGGTACCGCGAGGAGATGACGATGCGATTTTGCCTCGCCGTTCGCATTCTATAAGGTGTAGTGATATTATTACGAAGTCCCTGCAGAATCTGCAATGTCCTTTCCCTTATGTTCCTAGTTTCCTAACGTGCTCCTGAATTTACAGTAACCCGTTAGCAAGCCTGTCAATATGCGAAGTCAATTCTTGCTAACTCTCAGCAGGTTCTGCTTCTTTTTTGGTTGCAATCTAGAATTTCTTTCGCTTGTGTCAATTAGAGGCTATCATAACAATGCTCCAATGCTAGAGGCTATCATACAAATGCTATCATACCTATGCTTTCTTCTTCTTTTCTCAGTTCTTCCCGTATTCTGTGTGGCCCTATCCCAGAAAAAGATTCAGGTCCAAGGAACGAGGTATCTTGGCCATTTCTTGCTAATACATCAACTGATTCGTTCCGCTCCACTTCGACATGTCCTGGTACCCAGTAGAGAGTTACTACTTTATTAGCCTGTCCCAGTCTGTTGATCTTAATGAGGCACTGCCATACCAGTCTGTACTTCATCTCGTGTAAGCTCAGTGCCTTGATTGCGACTTGGGTATCTGACAGTATTGCGATGACCTGCTCGCGATATTTCCTGTCGAGGTTGAATTGCGCACATCTTTCAATCGCTTGGGAAAATCCCTTGATATTCGTATTATCTGGTCCCGGGCTCCTGTACGATCCACCCGTGTACTATTTAATTGCATGTTGTTTAAATTGGTACTTATAGGACTCACTGCTCCATTTCTTTTCATTGCTCAGCTCTTAGTCAAATTTTATTTTCAAACAGTATTTCTCGTCTCTGAGCCAGTTCAGAAGCGGCACTGATTTGGATATAGTTTCTCGATTTTTCACGACGCGCACGTTGATTATTTCCAATATGATCTTCTCTGCAATACTTTCGAGCACTATATGTAGCGGAGGTAGCCATACGATCACTTTCAGAGCTGCTGTGGGAAAGTTTCTCATGGCCCCTGTTACACAGATGCGGACTAGTCTTTGCATTTTGCGATACTCTGAGCCATGCCACGGCACCGTATGTTATAATGTGTCTAACTATTGCGCGCTGTGGTTAATGTGTCGGACTATTGCGCGTGAGATTCAATGTTCGAATCCCAGAAAACACGAAAAGTTTTTTCACGGTCCCACCTCTCTCGAACGTCTGACAAACATCCGAGAGTATTGTTGTCACGAGAAAGCTTCTTAAAAACAAAATAAAAACAGATTGTTCTTTGGATACGGCACACTGTAGGTAACTTTCTTTCGTGCGAAAAATATAATGCACCCAACACAAGTGGTTGTGAGCTAGGCCTAGGCCATGCATGGGGTGTTGCGCCAAATATGAACGTATGTAAATGTCATCATGTACAGCTACCGCAGTGAGGTTGTGCAGCACCCCCCGATTTTAACTTAGATCTTCTTGAGCATCATAAGTGCTCTAGCTACTTCTATAGTGTTATGCCTAGATACTTAACTTGTCTCTATGATTCGACTCTAATCCCTTTTAGTAGGATATGTTGCATACGCTTCAGCTGCCTTTTCTTGATGAACGATATCACAGTGGTATAAAGGGATACCGAAAAGTCCAAATTGTTTGTAAAATCAAACTTGATCCAAGTTTGATATAAGAAATAGACAAGAAGACTTTGTGGCTTAAAACGAGTTGCAGTATAAACATTAACAACATCAACACCCATTCCGAAATTTACAAAACGAATTATTATTTTTCAGAAGATTCACAAACTTTTACCGGTTGTCAGTGGTGTCATCAACCTAAGGATATCAATCGTTTCCGAAACTAACAAAACCTGTATTAACTCACAAAAACAAAGAAACAGTGGCGTAAGACTACCATTGCTATGGGCAAAAATCGCAAAGCCACTTAACGCCTACCTTTAAAAAAAAATCAACTCTTAACCAGCCTGTTCCCTTCACGTAAGTTTTAGGTGAAACTCAAACTTAATAGCTACCCTGCCAATTAGTTGCAAATTAATCGTATTCAATCATTTGATTGCTATTCCTTAGTCTACAATTAATGACTTTTTGATAGCTACCAAATTTTTCTCGACCTCAAGTCAGCACCAATTCTGTACATTTTGAAAAGCCCTCTAGCATCACACATCATCTGACTCTTACCTGAATATTTTTTCTATACAATTTGAAGATTGCCTCTAGTTATGAATTTATTTTTTTTTTTTTTTGTAAATCTAGGTCTGAGTTGTGCTTTCTTTGAACAACTGCAGTAGGATTCTTGTTTACCCAGCCGCCACCTGTCTTTTCAAGACGAAAAAATTAAGAAAAATATTTTTTTTTTGTTTTTATTTTATCAGTGATTTATAACATCCCGACAAAAGAAACGGAATTAATTTGTTTCAGTGGCCACACGTTGAAGTGTGCCCAACATAGCCAGTAGCTAGCCTTCTGATGTTGTCTACCTTGTTCGCGACTTTGGTTGTCCAAATTCAGTTGTACATGTTGGAGTCTATTTCTTGGTTGGAATTCCCCAAAATATGTATTTCACCCGGAGCCATTTGGCAGAAATAAACAAACAAAAACACAACAGCACGCGCGGCATTAAAGTTCATTTGATTTTCCGAAATAGTATGGTCCAAAGTGTGCTGTGGGTTTGATATTAAATTCATTTAAACGCACGACATATAGGACGACTATAATACTCGTAATCACGGCGGTGTTTCAACTGCTGCTATGGATTTATGTATTTGCATCCGCGTAACTTTTTTCGAACGCGATAAGATTCCGGCGAGTGGTAGTAGCAAAAAAGTGGGAACTTGCCTTCGAGTGATTTCGATTCGGTAGGTTTCGTTTTGGATAACTCGTGAAACACATCGAAACTGAAATATCATTTCAACTTCAAGTGTATTCTGGCGCACAGCGCAGCGCTCCAATCGCCTGTGTAGCTTAAGGTGTTGAATTGATGGATTCAAGTAGTTCATTTTGTGGTGCGCAGTCGGTATCATTTCACATTAGCATATTAAGTTGATAGATGAAAATTTATCTTACGAGACGCCCCTAACGATTAGGATATCTGCATGCACAAATGGAATGATGTTAGATTCCTTGGGGCAGTTAAATTTATAGGTAATTAATTTGCTGCTACGCACGTCGCGTCGGCCGCCGACTGTGGAGATTAGTTACTGGTTTCAGGAGTAGAAATATGACGGGTGAAACTTTTTTTTTTTCATTGAATGATATATGCGGATATATGATTTTTGTTTAATTATTCGTATGTGGTTACTAATATACTCGTACACATGTGACAAAGCTCTAGCACCACTCGCGGATTTTGTTGTAATAATTTTAGGAACTATTGGCTTAACTCTTATAATAAATAATAATAAATACCTATTTGATCACAAAGTGACTGCTTTTTTTAGTATATGGTAGAGCCGCCCATATGTTAAGCACAAGGTTCTGCAACTTGGTGTGGTGTGATGAACTCCAAGGGAGAAGTGGAAGCATCCATGGAAGCAATTGTACTTACCACAACAATATACCCAAATGCAATGTTGTTACCCACATTAGTCCAACCACCCAAAACAACAAAAAGACACTTACGCAAGAGGAAACACAAAGTGATAACGACGCAAGAATACAAGTATAAACAAATTACACTGTACACCGGCCGAATTCTATGGGGAGTGTGTCATCAAATGTTATGCTTGCATTCTACACTGCTTTTCCTAAGCAATACTATGAATGTGTCACAAGCTATATCGGGTATCCAAAATGAATGGCCCAATTAAAGTTCGGATTTTCATTGTTAGATATTCCTATTCGTATACGTATCGATATACAAAGAAAATTCTGGTAGGGATTTAGTATTTAAGGAGAACGTTTTGCATATAAAAAATCAGATACATTTTGATACTCGAGATGTTATCTCTTTCGACTCTTTAGCCCTGCTTTTCCAAGCAGACATTAGAAGGCCAACTATGGCTATAAGCCCTGCCTAGGTACAAATCTCAGAAACTCTATCCTTTACACAGTCATTTGGAACTTTTTTTTTACATTAGAATGTCCGCAGATGGAATCGATCCACTCATAATCAAATGCTTCTCTTTCGTCTATTTAAAAAAAAATCGGGATGAATTATTAGAATGCATACAGAGGATTCAATCCAACTGTCCAACCGTTTAGACGCGTTTTCATTTTCTCCTGCTTCGCGAGTCAATATTTCCGCCAAATCAGTCTAAACCGCTTTTTCGCCAACTTAATATTCAGTGCATTACCCCAAGTGTCGCCCGGTTTTGCAATCAATTTCAATTAAGTGACCTACTAACTGTATTCAAGTGCGTTACCTCAAGTACTGACATTCGCCCCACTTTCATCTGACTTTGATAAAAGTGTTCCCATTAAATTTTTGCATAGATCTGCAGTAATTATCGTGCTCTGTGTCACTGTGCCACCAATTCCATTCACCCCATTTTTGCTGACGCGCTTGTTCACCCTATATTTCGCCATGTCTTGCGGTATTATCAACTGCCCAATCACCGACAATAATGCTGATTGGGTTTCTTGTAAAGGAATCTGCGGAAAATCTTTCCATGCCATATGTGTCGGTCTTAACAAAAGAAATACGGTATATGTAAAAGCACTTTCGGACAACCTCCTTTTCTTTTGTGATGAGTGCAAGAATATCTCACTCTCGCACGTTCTCCTCGCGATAAAGTGCCTTAGTGAATCAAATGACTCCCACCAAAAAAATTTCTCTAAAAAGATTATGGGTAAACTCTCCAACTTAGATAGCAGTGTTAGATGTGTTGACGATTTAGGCAACTCGGTTCAGAACTCAACCGAGGATATCAAATCCAAACTATGTAACATTGAAAAAAAAATTGCTGGTCTGACGGAGTTATTTCTTGCCAGTCCCACGAAGGAAGAATCCACCTTGCACCATCTCAACAAAGTGTTTTGTGATCTCAAAGCTAATTATACCTCGCAGATCAGTTCTTTCGATAAATTGCGCGAATGTGTAAACTCCCTACGGGAAGACTTTGACATCCTCTTCCAATCGTCAAGCAAGCATTCATCTCCTAGGCAACCTGATCCAATGCTCGACGTAATTTACGATCGAATCAATGGTGTCGGCGACGAAGTCACTGCAACGCGCTCAATCATTGTTAATGGAATTGAATCGGTATGGGAACAAAATCGACGACCTACCTATCCATACCCAACATAACCCAAACATCCATTACAACACATCAATTTTGGATGAGTTACTGGATGCAGATGTCGACTCACGCTCAACTCCACCTTCCCTTTTACTGCCGACGGACGAATCATCAAAATCTCTCGCTGCTCCTACTGTCCAAGAGTCCGAAACTCCACCCGTCGCTGCCCCCCGGAAACTCATCAAGCATTTTGGAACAACCTGGACACCTTCTGAGTGGCAGCGTAGGCTGAATAAATTAAGTCCTGACAACCTCCAGGTTACCACCTTCCTCATCAAAGGTAGCCCTCGTAATGCTGATGTCTCGTGGATTACGAATTTGTTTTTAAAGAAATACGGCATCACCATCTCCCGATGCGAACTGATCCTACCTTCTCACCACAGAAGTCTTCGCAACTTTAAATTCGACCTCCCGGCTAGATACGAATGGCTATTCCAAAACCCTGCTAGTTTAAATTTCAACCTCGGAAAGATGCGTATCTGCAAATGGACGGACAAGTCTACTAACATAGATAAGTTAATTAATAATAGACTTAGTAACAACCTCACCCATAGAGATAAGTTAATTAATAATAAGTCGAACCCACTCTCTGTCCACTCTTCGCATAACAAATCCACCATTTCAAACAATGGACCTACCACCCACCAAAAATCCAGCAGTACTCATCTCCCGTCCTTTAACAAGTCTAAACCCGACACAAATTGGTCTTTCAAAATGGGCATCTTCCCTAACTTCAACTTTAAAACGGCAGCCGTACTGTCTAAGTCTGCTACCAAATCGCCGAATATCAAGCGAGTTTCTTTCGATGTCCCGCCGGTCCCCTCTCCCTCTCCAAACACCAAGGCCACTCCCTCAGTCAACTACCCCAATAGAATTTCAAGTAATCGCGTCTCTTTCAATCTGTCACCTGATTCCTGTCTTCCTCCAAGCCATAGCACTTCTTCTAATAACACTCCCCCCACCGTTAATTATCCGAATTTCACCCACTCCCACACTCTCAATCCTTCCTCGTTAACCACCCCCAGTTGCACCTCTGCCCATACTTCGTCCTCGGTCTCTCTTAACAGTTCCATCTCGGCCAATTTGCCATCTACTGCATCTCCCCCCACTTTCGATCCAATGCTTCCTCCCACCGTCAAACTCACGTCTAAATTAATAGACCCAACGTCAACAATCAATGACCTCGATTGCCGCTACATTATGTCAAGATTGCGCGATAACCGGCTTTTTGAAAATGTGCGCCTTTACCTAGCCTATTTACATGACAAGCCTGACTCCGTCTGCATCGACGGAAAAACAAAGACTAATGTCATGGTCTTGATCCAAAAAGAAGGCCTCCCAACTAACCCTATAGCCCTTAAGAATATCTACACGCGTTTTCATGAGAGTTTTAATATCTCCTCTTCCACTGTGGCTAAAGACCTATCAACCTATGGCTCTCATATTGGTTCCAAACGTCTCTCGTATCTCCAAAAAACTCGCAGCAATCATAATAAATATTTTCGTCCCTAACTCCATCACAGTCGATCCATCTCACTCCATTGAAATTGCACCAAAGCTCCTTTCCCTCTACTATCAGAATGTCAGAGGACTTCGCACCAAAACCCCGATGGTGCACCTGAAATCACAATCACTTCCCTACGACATTTTTGCCCTAACTGAAACCAACCTTTGTCCCAACGTTCTTAACTGTGAATTATTCACTTCTGACTTCGTAGTCTTTCGCGCTGACGGCCAGAAACATGAAGACCTCTCCTTCGGCCGCGGTGTTCTTTTAGCCATACATAATCGTCTTGATGCAACCCTCTTCAAATTCTCAAATTCCACTTCTTTTGAATTCGTATCAGCTAAATTATCTGTATCCAAACGGAGCGTATATATTGTTTGCTGTTATATTCGCCCTTCTCAACCCGTCCAAGCATACCAGCTGGCCGTTGATACAGTTGACTCTCTGTTAGATATCGCTAATCCTGATGACGATTTTATAATTGTTGGCGACTTCAACCTTCCCCTTTTACAATGGTCTCCATCTGAGGACGAATCATCATTTGTTCCTACTAACTCCTCCTCAGGAAAGGAAACCCTCCTTACTGATCGTCTTTTTGACTCCGGCCTTTTTCAGATCAGTGGCATTACCAACAACTTAGGTAGGCAGCTAGATCTGATTTTCTCATCCGACCCCCATAACTCCTTGGTTACCGCGAGTAACCATCTTCTCTGCACCCTAGACCAATATCACCCTCCTCTAGCTCTTGCCTTTTCGTATGAAAACGTCAACATTACCGTTGATTCTGAGAACTCTCTCTCTTTCAACTTCCGCAAAGCTGACTTCGTTAAACTTAACAACCTACTCAATAGCATAAATTTCAGCCTCTTCCTAAACATTAACACACCCATTGATATCGCTCTCGTATTCTTCTACACAGCAATCTTTGACTGTCTTCTCCAATCTGTCCCTTATCTGCCTCGAAAAAACTGCTCATCATCACCTCCTTGGTATAATAAGGAATTGCGTACTCTTCGCAACGTCAGAAACAAATTATGGAAAACTTACCTGGTATCCAAATCTGCCTCAGATTACGCATATTACCAGCAAGCTTACTCCCGCTTTTCCATCCTCTGCGAATCCCTCTATCTCGAATACCTCGATAGAATGCAATTTAGTATAATCACTGACCCTAGGCGCTTTTACCAATTTATCAACGTCAAAAGAAAGTCCGACGGCTTTCCTTCCACTCTAAAATTACTTAATATTTCATCTGCTGACCCTAAAGTAATCTCCAACCTCTTTGCAACCTTTTTCAGCCAATCGTATAGTGACCATGTACACGAACCGGACCTAGATTTTTTCTCCTACCTGAATAACTGTCCTCAAACCTCTCTAGCTTCAGTCGACATTAGGTCTGATATTGTGCGAGAAAAAATTAATAGGCTCAAAGATGACTTCTCCCCTGGTCCCGATGGTCTGCCCGCCATCTTACTAAAGCAATGTGTAGATGTCCTGTGTCAGCCCCTTACAACTCTATTTCGTCTCTCACTCTCTCAAGCCGTTTTCCCAAAATTATGGAAGGACTCTTTTATTTTCCCTATCCATAAAAAAGGCAGCAAAAACGACATTTCTAACTATAGACCCATAGCCAAACTTTCCTCTATCCCTAAGCTCTTCGAAAGCATTGTCTACGACTCACTGTATTTCCACTGCAAATCCATTTTTTCCCCACAACAGCATGGTTTCTTAAAAAGTAGGTCCACTACGACTAACCTGACCGAATTCGTTTCCAAAACACTACAAGCATTAGAGAAAGGTAATGAAGTGGATGTCATTACCACCGACTTCAGCAAGGCCTTTGACAAAATCTGTCACCGAACTATTTACCTTAAACTTAAAGCCCTCGGTTTCCCACCCTCTTTCATTTCATGGCTGAGATCGTACCTAGAAAAACGCCAGTACAGGGTTTTCTTCAGATTTTCAGTCTCTGACCCCATTAACGCCACTTCAGGGGTTCCTCAAGGCAGTCATCTTGGTCCGCTGATCTTTGTCTTAACTATAAACGATGTTGGTCACGTCATAAAAGACTCTGATCTGTCTATTTACGCGGATGATATGAAAATCACTAAGGTAATATCTACCCCCACCGATTCTCTCTTACTTCAAATCGATCTAAATTCATTCCACACATGGTGCGACAAAAACTTTCTAGAACTTAACGTCGCCAAATGTCAATCCATAACATTCTCCCGTAAACGCCTCCCCCCATCCCTCAGAACCTATTACTTTCTTAGCGAGCCCGTTCCCTCAGTCTCCTCTATATGCGATTTGGGTATTATTTGTGACAGGGAGCTAAACTTCCGTTCCCACATTGATCATATTGTACACAAGGCCAATTCTTCTCTCGGTTTCATAAAACGCTGGTCTAAAGAATTTTCAAACCCTTACGTTTCTAAATCCCTTTATATCACCTTTGTCCGACCACTCCTGGAATACGCCAGCCAAGTTTGGTCACCTTATCACAACATACACTCCCTTAGAATCGAAGCTGTGCAGCGTAGGTTTATCCGGTTTGCCTTACGCGGTCTCCCATGGGCCGACAACTATATCTTACCTCCCTATGAAGACCGGCTAAAATTGATTAACCTGCAAACCCTTACAAAACGTCGCGAAGTCGCTGACATACTTTTCGTGCACCAATTATTAACCGGTATGATCGATTCCACCGCACTACTGGAAATGATTTCCCTTCGCACTAACCCTCGAAACCTCAGGTCCGTACCGCTCTTTCTTCTCCCTCACCACCGCACCAACTACGGAAATTTCGAACCAATTTCCAGAATGTTACGCCTGGCAAATAACTCACAGAACACCCTAGACTTTCATTCGAGTCTATCCGCCCTTAGAAAGTCCCTGTACACCTCTTCATGAACTAACCAGTCCCAGTTCCCTCTCTAGTTTTTAAGATAGATTTTAAGACCTAGTTTAATAAAAAATGTGTGGGCCCCTTGGGCCCAACAAAAAAAAAAAAAAAAAAAAAAAAAAAAAAAAAAAAAAAAAATTGTTAAGCTTAGAGTTAAGGTCCCTCGTTGTTAGTTCTTAAGTTTAAATTTAAGCTTGCTTGTATTAAGCTAAATAAATAAAGCCATAAAGGACATGTATCTAGAATTTCTGAAGAAAAGTTCCAAAATGCATATAGAAAATGTATCCGGTATGTATTTAAACGACGACTCCGGAATATACCTGGAGGATATTTCTATGTAGAACGTTTCCAAGATGTATGTTGCATATTTCAAATGAAGAAAATAAAAACTCATCAATATTCTTTTTTTAATAATACATTAATAATATATGTTAATTACAAAAAATAGAATAAATAATAAGAGAGGCGAATCTCACAGAAGTATCAGTAGAAATGCAGTGAAGTGGGAGGGTTTTGATCTCTTGTTTTCGGATCATAACCTTGCACGAAGAAGAAAAATAAATAAAAAGAGATGAAAAAAAATATTATAAATTATTAAAAAAAACAGATAAATGTTTTTTTTTTTTTAGAAACAAGCTGAAAGATAACGCAAACATACATACATAATCCGGTGATCTTATACCATACGGTGTCGATTTTCTCCATTTCTTCTTGTCTCTTGCTTCCTTTGGCGAGTTCCAGCTTTCTCTTGTATCTTTTAGTACTTTCTCTAGCGCGCTGTTCCATGTTGTCCTGGGCCTTCCTCTTCTGTACTTCCACTCAGTTATAGCTTCCCAGATTTTCTTCACTTGTCTGTTCTCTTCCATCCTGACTAGATGACCAAACAATCTAAGTTTTTTATCTTCTATAACCTTTTTCACTGATTCCACATTTAGCTCCTTTCAGATAGATGTCCTCATTTCTTTTTCTGCCGATTCTCTTTACTCCTATCACTCTTCGAAGGTATTTCATTTCCATGGTCTGTATTTGCTTTTCTTGTCTTTTAGTAAGTATCCAGTTTTCTCCTCCATGCAGCAGTACTGGTAGATAAATAGACTTGAAAATCGATATTTTTGTGGTTCGAGTTATTTCTTATAATCTAGAAATTTTTTCTGCAACACCGCGTACAGTCTATTTGAAGATTGCATCCTTGCCTTCAATCCCTTCTCTAAGATACCCATGCTGTTAATGGCGCTTCCTAGATACTTATAATTGTCTACTGGCTCAAAAGTCACTCCGGCCACACTCACTCTTATCATCCCTGTTCTATTACTTACAACCATCACTTGAGTTTATTCGATTTAAGATTCCAGGACCTCCTTCCATACTTTAAAGTTGTTCTCTAATTTCTTTTCACAGTTTGCAAAAGCACATGCCCATAAAGAGATGGGTTCTAAGCGCCTATATCCCACTTTAAAAGTTTCCATCCTTTCCC
This sequence comes from Brachypalpus laphriformis, assembly GCA_945910035.1. Lineage (NCBI taxonomy): Eukaryota > Metazoa > Arthropoda > Insecta > Diptera > Syrphidae > Brachypalpus > Brachypalpus laphriformis. The sequence continues at coordinate 133,199,603 of OX246756.1, forward strand.
TGACACTGTCTGATTGCGTCGTCCCTGGCGCAGATGAACAAAAGTGGGCTTAGTGTACTACCTTCCGATATTTTAAATTTCGACATTCCGATGCTAGTTCTAACTACATTATATATCTCTTCATATATACCTTTTATTGGATGTACAAGCCCTTCTTCCACTTCTTTATTCCTTAGATTCATCCAGATTTTCGCATTTTTCATGTCTAAAAAACAGATGCAAAATTCTTTATCTTTGGCTAGTTCTTTCTCTAGAACTTGCCGCACTGTAAAGGTATGGTTTTGGATCCTATGTGCTGGTCGAAATCCGATTTGTACATCCGAAAGTTGTCTTTCCACAGTCCTTCTTAATCTCTTTTCGAGTATTGTTTCGTGCACTTTGAGAGCAGTGGTAAGCAGTGTAATGTCGGTATAGTTTCAGCAATCGTTTGCATCTCGTTTCTTATATATAGGTAGAATCACTCCATATTTCCATTCCTGTGGAATTTGCTGGTTTATCCATATCATGTTCAGTATTTTTCTCAGTTCATTCTCTCCTTATCTCCGAGGCATTAATATACGCTGGTGCCTTTGCGAGTTTAATTCTTTTGAGTGCTGCGGTTGGCTCATCTTTAGATATGGGGCTTTCTTGGTTTGACGCTTCCCCGTGTGTTTCATCTGTCCCCAAAATTTCTTCTGAATCCGTACTTTCGTCCATGTCCTCTGTATTTAGTTCCTTAAAATGTTCCTTCCATCTGCTCACGAGTTCCTGCTCTTCTGCCAGCATCCTTCCATCTTTTACTTTAATTGTCTGTAACCTAAAGTATTTTCCATTTTTTAGCGACTTGATCATTCTGAAGAACATCTCTGAATTTTCTTTGTTGTTTTCTTCTACGCGTTTTCCAAAGTTTTCTATGCTTTTTCTTTGGCTTGTAGCACTGTTTTGTTGGCCTCGTTTCTCTGTCTTTTGTAGACGTTATACCTATTGATGCTTTTATTCTGTAGGTAGGCTTTCCGTAGTTTTTTCTTTAACTTTATTTCTCTCTTCACATTTTCAGTCTACCATGCAGTTCTCTTTTAATTGATGTTTATTTTGTTTTTCCCGCATACTTTTTCTGCCGCTTTGAACATTGTTTTCTTTAATCTCATGTCGATATATATTTTTATTCCCGTATATCTGGATACCTCCTTCATTACCTCATTCTGATATATATATATCTTATTTCTTCAGTTCTCAATTTGTATACTTTAATTCGTTCTTGAGACTTTCTTTCGTTTTTATTCTCATATCCTGAGACTTGTATAGTACTTTTTTCTCTAGCACTACTGAAAGATAAAATCACAAATTGACAAACAACATTTTCAGAATTCAGAACAAATCCCGAAAATTAACTTCGGGTAAAAAAAAAGTATTTATTGTCAGGGCCTTTTGGTACCAAGACCTTGTTGTTGGCTCTTGCCTGACAAAATGATCTGTTTCATTTCGTTAACCAGTTTTGTCAAACTGAATTGGTAATGTACTGTGATACAAGGGCTTCAGTTTAGTGTTATATTCTCGTACTTCGACCATCTTCTAATTATTTATAATTTTGGTTCAAAAGCATCTGATAATTCTGATACCCAGGTGATGAATGTTATGCTCATACTCCTTTGGAATGAATCCAAAGCTAATTTGTAAAGACAGCTTTTGAATGAGCAATTAGCAGCGAAACCGCATACGTCCCTTACCTACGGGGAGCAGATATTAAAACGCACATACCAAGGTATTGACCAACCGACCAATAAGAAGAAATCTCATAACGAGGCCTGGTATGACAAAGACTTGTAGCGCCATCTAAGTAAATAACCAGTACATTTCTCTATATTTGATTTCGAGTTCTTTACGCTTCATTTTCAGCCTTGCGTCGAGTGTCATTGCCATGTATTTGGCCTCGTTTGCAAAAGGTATTCGGGTCGAGTTTAGAAAAATTCCCAAGTCATTAGTTTTCCTTTAAGTGAAATTCACGTGTACAGATTTAGATTCGTTGAGAGCGATCCGCCAGTCCCTCGTCAATTCATTTAGATTATTCAGTACGTTTTGCAGTTTTGCAATCGTTTCTCAGATTGTTTTACCTACTGCTAGGATAGCGGTGTCATAGGCAAACAAAGCAAGGACAGTGCCATCTTCTTTCGGTATATTACGAGTATATAACAAATAGAGAAGCGGCCTAAGAACGCTGGCTTGTGGTACGCCGGCGGAAATTTCCTTGTGCACGGAGTATTCGATTCCATGTCTAACACGAAAGATTCTATTCCCGAGATATGATTCTAGAATATCGTATAGACATACAGGGAGAACCTGTCGTAGTTTGTATGTCAAGCCATCATGCCACACCTTATCAAAGGTTTGCGAGACGTCAAGAAATACGCTTGAGCATATCTCTTTTTCTTCAAGGGCTTTCTCGTTTACTTCGGTAATTTTATGCACCTAGTCAATCGTCGAATGCTTAACCAAACTGGTGGTCAGGGATAAAATTATTTTCTTCTATAACCGGTTGAGACGCCTTAATAATATCCTCTCGAAAATTTTCCATATGACTGGAAGAAGCGAAATTGGTCTACCATATACGATTTTACCTCATTTAGCGGTTTTCCTGGTTTTGAAACCATAATAACTTACGCAATTTTCCATTGGCTCGGCAAGTGTTTTAATCTGAGCGCAGCATTTGCAATATGGAGAAGCTTAATCAATGCTTTTCCTTATAAAAATTTTAAAATTTCTTCGGTAATCAAATCATAACCGGAAGATTTCTTAGGTTTTAGATTCTCGATCTCTTGTTTGAGTTCCATTAGCGTTGCACTTGTGAGTGTTAAATCGTCAGATGGTAGATCCAGCCTATTGATGTTACCGTTAACCACTTGACCGTCGTACGGTTTAAAGGTTTCTTCCAGGTGGGCCGCAAAGACATCCGCTTTTTCTTTATCTTCCCTTGCCGATTACTTTTAATCTAATTGGCGGCGCGGGGACTTTGGGCCTTTTACAGCTTTCCAAAGTGAATAATTGGAATCTTTTTTCGCTGTTAAACTTTCAAGAGCCTACTGCACGATTCTTAAAATCCTTAGTAGTCTTCTTTAACAAATTGCACAGACGATTCAAGTGTGCTTTATGCTGCGGAGCACGACTTTATTTCCGGAGGATATGGTAATCCGTATCTGTCTGGCGTTTTCCTTGGAATGGGAGTATTATTCCAAGAGGCGAGCTGTACGATCTCAACGAAGCGATTAACTTCAACTTCAAGTTCATAGGGTGGCGTAAGTGGAACGCTCAGTTCAACATTATCTTCAATCTTCTCAGAATCTGAAGGAGACGAGGAAGTTTCTTAACCGTATTCTGAATCTGGGCTTAATCTTCGGTCGCTTAAAGTGTATATATGATTCCCTTGCGCTTATCTGATGTTGAAGCAAACCTACTTACTTTCAAATCGAAGGAATTTGGCATCAGTCCATATTCGAAGCGTCGTAACTATTTCAATGACAAGATACTTTCGATCTTTTCCTATTACACTACGCAGACTCGATTTGAGGCCCTAGACCGCCCGCACATACAAGTTTACTCTGCAGGGTTTATATTTATCCTGGAGGGTTTATACAAGAAGTTGCACCGAGACCACCACGAGGAAGTAAAGCAATCACTTTATCATGAAATGATGACTGCTTTCGTAGTCTATATTTTGAATAGTGAGTAATTTTCAGAACAATCTCAATCTAGGTCGCAATTGCGTGGCTTTGGTTCATTTGATATAAACAGGTTCTAGTGAAAGCATTTGAAAGACAAATTTCGCTTATTCAAGAGAATATTGCTTAGGCGAATAAAGCTAGTTATAGAAGAATAACATCTCATACCAGATCACCAATTCAGAAGTAATCATTCTATAATTGAACAAGTGCATAAAATAACAGATGTAATCGAAAAACCCCCTGAAAGAAGAAAAAGATTTGTTCAAAGGTATTCATTGACGTCTTTTAATCCTTTGACAAGGTCTTACATGAAGGCTTAATGTTAAAATTATGACAAGTTCTCGCAAGGAGCTAGAAAATAAATACAAAGGTATGTATTGGTTACTTGAAAAATATTCCAAACTTAATATAGAGAACAAATTGCTTTTATACAAGCAAGTTCTAAAGCCGGTGTGGGCCTATGGTATACAACTCTGGAGTTGTACCAATAAGTAATATGTACTAATATTCTACAAACATTTGAAAACAAAACGCTAAGAGAAATTGTTAATGCATCGTGGTATTTCAGAAACAACAATATCCACACAAATATCGTCTTTAAGATAATCGAAAATGAAATCAAAAACTACGCGAGAAAACATAAAAGTGGACTAGAAAACCACGTAAATAATACAGTCCTTTTGGACGACAGAATTTTACTGCGCCGTCTACAAAGAACCAAACCTTCAGACTTACCGCCATAGCGAGTAAGCGCGTCTAAGCCGCGGAGCTAGCAGGAACATCTAATGGGAAGATACTTGCCAAACGTCCTTATTTCATGAAAGAAAAGCTACTTGCTAAGAAGAAAACTTGGTTTTAGTAAAATAAACAAGATTATTTTGAAACAAGGTTTTTATTAGTGGGTAGAAATCTGACACTAATACGAGCACGCGATGTCGGTCCTCATAGTGTCTTCTTGAAGATTTTCACCTCGAAAAAAAAAAATTATATGAACAGCAACAGCGAATTTATAACTTAGGCTCAACGTTGCAGTTGCCGTTGTTGTTGCGGTGATCAATGTGTTTTGCCAAAGTCGCTGTGCTAATGTGTTTCTGCTAATGTGAATGGTTGCGAAATCTAAACTCTGGTTGGATGTTACTTTACTGGCTTTACTGGATTGTAAAAAAAAACAATCAGTATTTTAACTCCAAATTAATAAAGCATTATCACATCACAAGTGGACACCAATTACGGTTCAGATATCAAAACTAAAAGTTATCACAAACAAATATTTAAATAGTATATTACATGCTCTATACACCAACTCTGTATACCTTTACTACTCCGCATAACCCCGCCGATGATTAAGATCTCCTTAGAAGTCTAAAACCCTCTCAATTGAGTTATTCCTGAAATTGCATACATCTTAAGCCACTTACCACAGCACATTAAATAAAATTACGTTCAATTTACTCCATACTTGTGCTAATGCTCGTCGGCAGCATAATAAACAATGTAATTGTGTTCAAAACGGAAATATATCCTCTTTTTACAATTTTTCCAAATATCCACTCGAAGTCGGATTCTTCATATCCAGCGAGATTTAGTATGAGAACACAATTACGACTCAAAGAAAAAGAACAACACGGCGCGGCGGCACCGGCCGCCGCCAACGCCGACCGTGGCAGATCGGTCAAACTGCACATCAGCACAACATCGCCACCGCCAACGATTATCCTTTTATTGTTGAAAATTATCCTTTATATCATCATAATAGGTAATTATCAGCAAACTAATACCGCACGAGTACGAGCACGATAACTCGTTTACTCCTTGGATTCCCACTGAAAATGTATATGCGCCAGTCAGCATATCCTTCCATCGGGGTCCAGCGAGCGTAAATGAAGGCTGCGCGCAGTAGACCTGTGATTATTTCCCCCATAGAACTGGGCTGTGCGCATGGGGGCAATAAAATGCCGCATTGCGTGAGGCGCCCTTTTTTCTGTCCAGTTTCAGCAACAACGTCATTTGATGAGAATCCCGATCTTGACTTGGTCGTCGAATTATTTGGTCGTCATCAGGAAGATTTTGTTACCGAAAACCAAAAAGTGGTTCATGTGATCGTTAGCAAGAAAATAAATTGGACAATCAAATCATTATATTCGAAGGCGAAAACGAAGGTACGGGCCAAATTAAAGGCGGCATTTTAGTCATTTCGCATGATTTTTATATCCTTGCAGCGGGTGTGTTGTGAAATGTCGATGCTGGATGAATGAAGCCACTGTTTTTCCACGCACTTTGTAAAATGAGAACGCATGACATGTAGTGGGATGGGAAATCATTAGCTTTGTTTGGACAGCGAGAACAACAGGACTGATAAGCTATTCCGTCTGAAGGATCTCTTTTGGTCTTGAAAGCAATGTATTCATTCATCTCTAACATAAGAAACGAAATACGTATTTTCCTGAGGTATTTCATTTTCAATGCATGCCATTCGTACTGCGAGAAATGAAAATTTAAAAGGACCATCAAGGCTCGTTAGATTTAATGAAGGGAAAACAGTATTGATTTTAGCAACCCCTTTTCAGTTCTTTTATTATTACTGGAGATATGGAACAGCCCTCCAGGATAATGCTCTGCGCACTCTTTTCGTGACACTGTGTGGGTGTTTTTTTTTTTTTTTTTTTGGGAGTGTGGCAAACAACTTTAATCCATATTCAAGTGTCTGTTCAGAATACGGATACAAATCATAGGGTTGCAGCGACCGAATATGAAATTCGCAGCGCAGTTTTTGCGAATTTATACGCATGAGCGATGAATGAAATTGGTTTTGAAATTAAGAGGTTGCAACGTACTGTAAGTAACTCAGTTATGTTGAAGCTTTAATAGGTTTATACATATTTTAAACTTGAAGCCGAGGCGATCAATACATGTATGTGTTGGCTTAAGACAAGACTGAAATACACTTTTATATACCATATTATATCAGTGTTGGCATAGGTCACATGTCAGTGGGTCTGACGAAGTTTGCTTTCAAAATGCATTCCTAATATTTTTTTTAAAACTTATTTTATATAGCGTATGATACATGTAACATAAAAATGTTAAACTTCTAATTCTTTAGTTACTAGAAATAGGAAAAGAAATGTTAAAACTCGACCTATACTAAGAAGTAAGAGAAGTTCTAAGCTTGCTTCTCTAGAATGACTAGGTTGCATTTTTGTTTTTTTTTTTATGTCCTGTATCCCTTGTGGGTCCTAGGGCCTCTACTACGCCTACGCGCCATCGTGTACGGTTTCTGGCAATGTGTCTGAGTTCTCCCCAACTTTTCCCTAACTGCCGTGCCTCCTTCTCGACTGTTCTGCGCCATGTTCTCCTCGGACCGCCTGGTCTTCTGCCATCCTGAGTTAGAGGGTTCCATTGCATAGCATGGTTCGCTATGGACCTGTCACCCTTACGGAACGTGTGGCCAATCCACTGCCACTTCCGCCGTTGGATAGTTGTGCCTATTGGTTCCTGACCCGTTCTCTCGTAAAGGTGTTCGTAAGAGATACGATTGGGCCAGAAAATCCGTAAGATATTGCGGAGACACCCATTAACGAACGTTTGCAGCTTTCTGGTGATAGTAGTGGTCACTCTCCACGTGCTGCAACCATATAGCAGCACGGATTCAACGTTGGAGCGGAACAGTCTTATTTTGGTGCTCAAACTGATTGCATTGCTTCGCCATATTTTGGACAACATCCCGAACGCGGACTTTGCTTTGGCGATCCTGTTGGCTGTATCCAGTTCGGTTCCACCATCGGTCGAGACAATACTCCCAAGATACTGGAAATCTTCTACTCTCTCTACCGGTTGTCCAGCAATGCATATTTGAGCCGATGAGTTTGTTCCAAGGCTGATAATTTTAGTTTTTGCCGTATTAATTTTCAGCCCGACGACGCCTGCCTCCCTCTCCACATCTGCTGTCATTTGGTGGAGGTCCATAATTCTGTGGGAGAGTAAGCATACATCGTCAGCGTAGTCAAGATGTTTCAGTTGAGATGTAAGAGTCTATCGAATTCCTCCGTTTCCCGTCGACAAAGCTGCATGAAGCACATCGCTAATCACCAATAGGAATAGTATTGGTGAAAGAATACAGCCTTGTCTTACCCCACTTTGGATCTCAAATTCCTCAGACAACCTTCCCCTGTGCAGAACGTGACATTTGGAGCCTTCATATGTAGCTTTGATAATAGCAATTAGTTTATCGGGAATACCTCTCCTGCGTAAGGCACGCCAAATAAACTCCCTGTTGACACTATCGAACGCCTTCTCAAAATCGATGAACAGCAGGTGCAGTGGCGTTCGTTATTCAACACACTGTTCGATGTTAATCCGCAGGGTGTTGGTGTGGTCGGCACAGGAGGATCCAGAGCGAAAACCTGCTTGTTCGGCATCGAGCGTGTCTTCGAGATGTTGTTTGATTCGCTCAAGGATGATATTAGCTATTATCTTAGCTACAGCAGGCAGCACGCAGATACCCCTCCAGTTTCCGCACTCCATTAAATTTCCTTTCTTAGGAAGCTTGACGATCATTCCCTTTTTCCACTCGTTAGGAAAGCTCTCAGCTTCCCAAGCTCTATCTATAAGTGGAAGCAGAAGCTCAGCCGATATTGGTGGCGCTGCTCGTAAGAGCTCTTCTGGAATACCGTCAAGTCCTACCGCCTTGTTGGTTTTGAGTGCCTTGATCGCGGTAATGATCTCATCTTTACTGGGAGTCGTGGTGCGTATTCGGGTACTTCTCACCTCGGGCATCTCAGTCTGGTTTGGGGGCATATCGCTAGCGAATACACGGTTCAAAACCGTAGCAAAATGCTCTTTCCATCTCTTGAGCTGGTCCTCATCCGAAATGAGCAAGGAGCCGTCTAGGCTTTTCACTGGGTGTTGGCTGGAGCTGCGACCACCTGTCAGCTCTTTCGTGATTCTGTAGGCGGTCCTGCTGTCGCACCTCCGTGCAGCTTCTTCTGCTTCTGTAGCCAGCGCGTTGATGTAGTTGCGCTTGTCACGCCGTTCGTTACGCTGAACTTCTCTCATCTTCATGCGATATAGGGACTCTAGCTCGCTTCTCCCTGCTGCTGGGGTAGCTGCAACGCGAGCTTTCAGCTTTCGTTCGTCAATCCGTCTCCACGTATCCTCGGAAAGCCACGCCCTATGTCTTCCCTGCGATCGACCGACAATTCTTTCAGCACAAGATGTAAAAACATTTTTCACAGCACACCGATGGTCTTCGATGGTTGCGGGCATTGAGCTGCTGATTGCTTCCACACCTTGCGAAAAGTGCACCCTTAATTGTTGGCGCACTGAGGGATCACTAAGTCTATCGATGTTGAACCTGGGCATTCTTGTGTTGTCGTGGGATCTTCGACTGATGGCAAAATGGTAAATTTGGTTGGAGGTTGCTTGCCTGTCATTGGAAACCCAGCTGACTTTATGGCAGGTCTTGTGCTCAAATATGGTGCCACCTATCGCAAGGCGGTTGGCATTGCAGAAATCCACAAACCTTTCGCCGTTGTCATTGCGGTTGCCTAGTCCATGCTTCCCGATTACATGTTTGAGCCCTTCGTTGTCTCTGCCTACCTTGGCATTCAAATCCCCCATCACTATGACAATGCCTCCATTTGGTGTTGTGTTGAAGACGGCACTTAAGAGGCTGTAGAAGCTCTCCTTTTCGTCCTCAGACGAACTATTCGTTGGGGCGTAACACTGTATGATGGTGACGCGTCGTACTCTAGTCCGGAATCTGGCCGTCAAAATCCTATCACCATGAGGCTGCCAGGAAATTTCGAAAATAGATTGATTAGATAGGCTAAATTTTGTTCTTCTATTTTTTTCTTGCTTAGTATAAAGTTATAACACAAAAGTTAAATATTAGCTGACATGGCTTGATGTCTTTCTTTTTATAACTTCTTATTTGTATTAAAAAAATTGAAATAGGTTGAACTACTTGCGAGCTTATACTCGTAGCTTATCTGTAGGTGGTTGAATATTTCTCAATAATTCGTTATTTTTATTTTTTTTTGTGCATTTGTAGTGGAATGCGCACGGAAAACAGTCACGCTTTGTTTCTAGTAGTGTGAGATTCACTACTCACTAAAAAACACCAAATGACTCAATTACATGCAATTCAAATTCAGTTTCGTGCACTTAGTTTTAAATTTGGGTAAAGTTACGTTACATTTATATGTAAGATTATTATTTGTTTTCATCTTTTTCATTTTTGTAGTTTACTATATTTTTCAGGTTCGTTGACAGCGGATTCATCACTGTTGGTATGACATAACTCAGCTGTCTTCTTCCGTACATATTGTAAGTTTCTGCGATCTCGAAAAGTTCCTGGGCTCGTCTTCTTGTATTCTGATTCTGATATTAGTAGTGTTTTTTTGAAACCTACCCAGCCAGTCGTTCATTTAAACGATTTGCGAGCCAGCCAAAGCCGGCCAATTTTATACGAGCATAACTCTAGGAACCAAACAACTTCGCAATGGCAGCAACAACAAATAACTAAAAAGCATTTGTTTTTGCGCCGCCTGAAATTAGGCATCACAAAATTCCCAACCAGTCACTTTTGGCTGGGGATTAAAGCAAGAGTAGGCCAGCCGGTGTTTGTATTTGTTTTATGTGTAAAATTTGACTTTACTACCAACTACTGGCTGGCTAGGTTTAAAAAAAAACACGGCTATTGTTGTCAGCTTAGCGTTTATATCTAGAACCTTGAAATTTTATATTATATGTATTAATAATTTTAACCATACGCTGTTGAAAAGCTTTTATTTTATCTAGATATGTTTTCGACGCATTTCCCCAAGCTGATATTCCGTATCCGTATCTTATGCAAGATCCAACTAGTGAGTGGTACTCCTGTTTCTGCACCTCGATAGTCGTGCATCTTTTCAGGTACACTATCGCAAAAATAGCGCTCTTTAGTTGTAGTTGTAGCTTATTTTCGAGTTCATGCCATATGAAATGATCATCTATTATGACTCCTAAATACTTTATCGTATTGAGCAGTTCTATTTGAAAAACTCATTGTTGTGGTTCAACGACTTTACCTCTTCTAGATTATCAAAGAACTATCTTCCAAGGTACGTTAGCCTTATCCTGACAATGCCATGGCATTCATAGAGTATACATATGTGTTATGTCCACTGAGACATGTAGGTCATCGCAGTACCTACGAACATCCGTGTCAGATAACCCTAGTCTCATGGCATGCCTCCTTAGGAGACAGTGACCAGAGAGCATTCCTATCGCTGTTCTTAGCCGTGATCTTGCCAATTTTATGATCTCCCCAGATTTTCTGTGGTCTATTACAGGCCACAATTCCTTACACACCCTGTGACCATCTATGTTAAGTTGGTCCATCTTAGATTACCCATGTTGATGATTATATCACGAATAATTCGCTTAGCCACGCACCTTAGTGGTTAAATTCCAGCAATTATATCACTATGTGAGAGCTCCGCTCCTCTTTTGACCAGCGCGTAGGCTTTTTCATTGCCTTCTATATCGCAGTGTCTACGTACCCAACATAACCTGGATCAGTTCTGCGCACATAATGCCTTAAGCATTGTGTGGCAATTGCTGGCGATCTCAGGTGACGTAAGACCCTAGCGCATTTAGCGTAGCCTGACATTGCCTGACGTAGCCGGATATTGAGCCCATCTCAAGTAATTCCGCAGCTTTAAGTACAGCTAGAACCCCTGCTTGGAATACACTGCATGTGTCCGGAAGTCTCAGGGTCACCTGTAGGTTAATATCTCTCGAGTATATACATGACCCCGTGGCCTCTCTGGTCTTAGAACCATCTGAGTATATTGCAATCTCTTTGTTCACAGGGACTATAACCCTTTGCCAATCCTCTCTGACAGGATATATTACTTCGTATGGAATGACGAAGTGTAAGATTCCAAGGATGTTGTCCGATTCGCCAGGAATATCGGAAAAAGATTCCTTGAGAATGAAGCTTTAAGTCTTTTCGTCGTTATAAGTCTTGAAGACCAATGTTAGTGAAATGAAGCGCACTGTTGACCGCTTGAAATTTGATTTTTAGGTCTAGTCGTAAAAGATACGGAAAGATCTCGAGTACAGCCGTAGACGTTTTGCGTAGGGCACTCGACAATGCCAGCTATTCTTTGTACTAACATATCCCATACGTTTTTCGTATTCGTTGCCTTCCACCACACAAGAGTCCAATACGTAAGAATAGATCTGGCTATCATGATGTACAGCCAGTGCATCATTGCAGGCTCCAGGCCTCATTTTTTACCCGCAGTCCTCTTATAGATGAAGAGAACATTATAAGCCTTGCGGACTCTTTCCCGTATGTCAAGTTTCCAATTTAATTTCCTGTCTAGCGTTATATCAAGATATCTAGCGCGAGCCGAAAGGGAAAGCTTCACCCCTGCTAGCTTAGTTTAAAGGGTGGTACCTTATTTTTTCTGCTAAAGAGTATCAATTCTGTTTTAGCCGGGTTGACGTTCAGTGCACACCCTCTAGTCTATTTTCCGATATAATGAGAGCTGATTCCATCATTTCACTTAATGTGTCTAAGAATTTGCCTGGACTAAAATCACCACGTTGTCCGCGTAAGCTGTGACGCTTATGCCTGTGTTGCTTAGTTCTTTAAGTATCCCATCGATGACTAGAGCCCAGATTCTCTTATTGATCTATTTCCGATAGTGGAGCTACTCGTAATGTTTCTAGTGCCGAGCATATTGCGGAGCCAATTAGTTTATAGGGCCTGTTTGATAGCCCTCCGTTCTACATTATTGAAAGCACCTTCTATGTCTAGGAAGGCTGCTAGTGCAAATTCTTTCTGAAGGCTAGTTTCTATTTTCCGTACTACATCGTGTAAAGCTGTTTCCAGCGATTTCTCCTTTAAATAAATATGCATGTTCAGATTTGCATAAAGTACCGTTGCAACACTTACTTCTGATGTGAACATCGAGAAGTGTCTTGAGGAGGAATGACGAGAGGCTAATGGGTCTATAGTCTTTCGCTGAAGTGTGGTCTAGTTTTCCTGCTTTAGATATAAATATAACCCGCACTTCCCTCTATGCCACTGGTACGTAACATGATCTTAAACACTGTTTAAAAATTTCCTTCAACCTTGGCTGGAACTTTTTGCAACATAGTTGGCAAAATTCCAGCAAGGCCTGGTGCGCAGTGCGAATGACATAATAGCCCATCGTAGATTCATCCATGTAATGGGATTTTCTACCTCGTCCCCTATTTTTATAAATAGGGAAGATAACAGCTTGCTTGAAGCTTTCGGAATGCAACCAGATTCCAAAATTGAGTTAAATAAGACGTTAAAGTAGCCTGGAACTTATTCGTACTATGTGGTATTTGTAAAATTCAGCGGGGATTCTATCGGCCCCAAGAGTTTTGAAATCTTTTGCTCGAAAATAAATGTGGAACTGTGTAGTAAATCAGCACCCTAAATTCAGATATAATGTGAGAAAGGGCATACGGAAAACCTCATCTATTTACGTGCGTCCAGAAGAGAATCATCGGCTCTAATTAAATCGACAGAATTGATTTTAATTATATGAAGTATGTTGCTAGATACGCAAAACTTGCAAACTTAAAATAAAAAGTGTTTCATGGCATATAAAGTGCCAAGAATTACCCACTTTGTCTTTACAGAATTTATGTGTAACTTCGGCTTTAATGCTGTCTACTTGTAAAGCGCTGAAAACATTATTAAATTAATGATCACGAAGATATTTATCCAAAAAAAGTGTACAATATATCACAACATCTCATGGAAGATGTATTATATTTGATAAATATGTTATGATATCATAATTTATGACTCAGGGCTCTAAAGTAAATTTTAATTACTACCCTCTAACATAAAAAGAAAACAAAAAAAAATGAAATACCAAAACAGAAACCTGCCGTCGGACACATGCCGCTGTCAAGTGTTTCTTTCCGCCAGCAGAAATGGTAGTGCTCCTCTTGCGTAGACACTTTGCATATAGGATCCTGCCCGCAATTTCCCTTCTCTAATTTGCAACGAAGACCATCGGTAAGGATATACACACTAGCCTCGGGGAGAGTTTCGTCCGCGAACTTATGGAGCACATATGAATATTATGATGCGTGGTGCGCTGCATAGCGATATGCATAATGGCCTTTAGATCTGGTATACGAGTTTATCTTTCTGGCAGATCACTGATTCTTCTTCAGTAGGGGCCGTGCATGGGTTCGTTTAAACGATATGCGCATTTTTCACTTCGGTTTAAACTGAAAAATAAGAGTTTCTCTACACGTTGCAAAGACCATATCTGGCGAAACAGGCAGATGATCCAATTTATAGGTTGCAAGCTATTATCGCAGGGATTAATCTTGTATCCAAGAAACTTTTTCTTTCAATTGCACATCTAAGTGTATGAAACTACATAAATGTGTACATGTGTAGTCGCTGATACAACTTCTTTAGTTTTAGCTTTTAGAATGTAACACTCGGCATCTATCAAATGGTTGATTAATTACACCATCAGTGGCGACAATTTGTTGTCAATGCCCGCCGGTAGACTTGCATTCGCTCGGGCACGCTGAAGTGCCTCGGAATTACTTATTTAAATTCTCAGCCAACCAATCAACTTTTGCAATATGATCTATGGAAGGAAATTAAAACACTGACATTTTATTTAACCATTACAAATTGTGGCTTCTCTGTTGCTGCCATTGCATTTTACGCTGTGTTATTTCTTCATTCAGTAGGCAATTTAAGTAGTCTTTTGAAATGAATCCCTTTAGATATAGTTTCGACCGGATATGGTTATATGGATACGTAAGGGTATTGATTAGTCCTGAAGCCATCAGACAAATTCGGCACAGGGACAAAGATTCAATTACTTGGCGAAGCAATTCATCCAAGTAGATAAGGTTTGTTTTTTTAAGCCCGGTACGTTCAATTAAAAAATAAATAATAATAACACAAGAAATCAACTTTTAATCAAAAATCTTTTTACTCCAAAGATTAATTCATGGCACTACTTGAAAATTATATCGGGTATACGGTCGCGTCTGTTCTTGTCAAAGTGGACGAACGGAAGTCCAATTTTGGGTCACTTTCTCGAGCAATAGTGGCCATATGTCACGAATATGCACTTCACTGCATTTCTACTGATCCGCCTGTTGGGTTCGGCTATTTGATCTCAGAAAATATAGGCGGGCCACCCGATTTTGGATCACTTTATTACTAAGGCAAATACAATGCTGGTGTCATTGCGTTTAGGTGATCTAGGCGTTTACAGGCCTCCCTTTCTTTCACGCAGTCTTTGGAACGTTCATTGATCTTGCCTTTTTAACCCTCTACTGCATACTAAGCCATATATGGTTTTTCATGTTTTGTGAATATTTTCTCTACCTTATATCATTCACACTGATACAAATAAAATATATTCCTTTAGAATGTATCCTTAGACAAAGAAAAGGATATTTTTTGTGTCCGTCATAAAATGACTGTCAGGGATATTTACGTTTGCAGTCAAGTCCATCACGCGAGTGCATTAAAAAAACAGTAAAAAAAAGCGACAGCCGATTTCAAATGTCAATTACTACAATTAATGGTTAAGTACAGTGAATAAAGAAAATACATTTGAATTGTGTATTTACGGGTGTTTGTTATACAAGTATTTTGAATAAAAGATATGTATTAGTTTACCTGTGCGAGCAATTTTATTACTGAATTTCTTGGTCCTTTAGTTCTTTAAGAAATATTTTTTTTTACTTTTTTTTTATATAAAAGTTGCTTAAGAATAACGAAAAGAATCTATTTTAAGTGTTTTCTGTTTTTTTTGTCTGCAACCGCAATAATTCATGCAGTAGAGGGTTAACAGGGTTCAAATGATCTCTGGTTGGGAACTCTTCGATTTTTCCAGTGGGGCATCTTACTCTTGTCTTTGCTCCTTCGTCCATTTCCATGATCATTTGCACCCCTCGATGTCTTAGCGCCACCCAAATCAGATCTCGTGGTTGTCTGTCGAATGCCTTTTCAAAGTCAACCAATACAATGTGCAAATCCTTTAAGGAATCACGATGTTTTTCCATTGTGATCCTTATATTATACTTTGGATTGCTCTGTGGTTAATTAACCCGAGACAAACCCGCACTGAACATTAGATAGCCGTATTATTTTTCGCAGTCGGTCCCGCACCAGGTAGGTCTTTCTTGGGTGTAAGCCAAAATCTCTGCACAACATTTTCAGTATAGTGTACGGACACAAACCAAATTGCTGCGACCGACGACGAATCCGGCTGGTCAAACGGTAGTGCATGCGATCATATGAAAACACAAGCATTTTCACTCAGCTGATGCCTACCAACTCCTACTCTCAACCCCCACGCGGTGACAGCCGGGTGCCTAGTACCTTAATCCAAGAAATGGGTAACGAACCCCGTTGGAGGATTCTTAGCGGCAGCAGATGAGAGAGGGGGGGAAGAGTGTTTTCTCAATAGAGCACTTCTTCCTGTTCCAGGCAGCAGCGGACGAATTCCCTAGACGGAGTCAACGGTGGCGTCTATAGTTCCAGTTAGGTTGAACTTAGTGAATACCTTGCGCGAGCTGCTTCGACGTATTTGGATCACAGGTCGGTAAGGAATTTCCAATGTTGGTCAGGACATTGGAATAGAGATGGTGGCGGAGGAGCCCTTAATGGGCCAACGGCAGCGCTCATACTCCCTTAGTAGACTACTGGCACCGGTGTACCCGGCCCCTCGTCCTAGGTGAATAATTAAGGAACTGGCCCTCTAGGTTCGGGGTTTTGCCGTCGGGGTAATTTCCCTACCACGTAAAAAATCTATGATTCCGAAACAACCAAAAGCCTCGGATAAGGATGACTTAACTAATGACGACCCCAGCAAACGAAATAAGGACAACGACCTTCGGATCTGTACGTGGAATGTTCTGTCCCTTTACAGACCACGTGCAGCCGAACAACTAGCAGAGGCCCTAGACTGCTATAAAGCAGATATTACCGCCATCCAGGAAGTGCGATGGGATGGGCCGGGCAAAAAGAGGATGAAAAACTGTGACATCTACTACGGTAACTGCTACAGAGGCAACAGGCAACGCTTATTCGGATGCGGATTTGTCATACGCGGCAGACTTAGGCAAGAAGTCTTAAGCTTCCGACACGTGAGCGAGCGTATTATGACTATCCGGATCAAGGCTAAGTTCGCTAACATAAGCCTAATATGTGTTCATGCCCCCACGGAAGAAAAGGACTCTGCCACCAAAGAGTGTTTCTACGAGCTCCTCGACAAAACATATGAGCAATGTCCTAAATACGACGTTAAAATCGTATTGAGCGATTTTAACGCCAAAATAGGAAAGGAGGACGTCTTTGGTAGAGCAGTCGGTAAGCATAGCCTACACAACACCACGTCTGATAACGGACTAAGGCTAATTGATTTCGCTGTGGAGCAAAATGTCACCATAGCAAGCACATGGTTTCCTCATCTCGATATTCATAAGCAGACATGGCGGTCCAATGATCATGTAACGATCAACCAAATTGATCATATTGCGATCAACGCAAGGCATGCCTCCAGTAGTCTGGATGTCCGGACCTTCCGAGCGGCCAACATAGACTCGGATCATTACCTTGTTGTAGCCATGGTACGAATGCGGATATCCCAATCTGAGCAACAAAGAAGAATCACTGTGAGAAAATTTAACGTCGGAAAGCTACAATCGCAAGAGACCGCCAGACTCTTCGCTGAACGCGTATCCCGAAATCTCTCAATCACCCCTATGCCGCCAGCATCAAGTGCCGAATACCAGTGGCAACGCTGCCAACATACCATCAGAAACGCCGCGACTGATATGCTGGGTCTCGCTCGCCCACCACCGCGAAACCCCTGGTTTGACGAAGAATACCAACGAGTGCATGCAGCAAACAAGAAGCATACAAAGCGGCGCTGCAAAGAAAAACGAGATTTGCTCACGAGCTCTACAAGCAAAAGAGACGGGAAGAAAATCGGCTTCTCCAAAAGAAGAAGAAAGAGCATGAGAAGCGCGCGTTTGAGAATATCGAGAGTTTATACTCCATGAACAATGTACGGAAGTTTTACCAAAAGGTAAAAAGAACGTGTCAGAGAAGTAATACCCGTACAGAAACCTGTAGAGATGAAAATGGGAACCTCGTAGTAGAATCACAGTCGGTGCTGAGAATATGGAAAAACTACTTCTGCAGACTGTATAACGGCGACGAAGACCAACATCCCGCTGTCAGGCAGAATGAACCATTCAACATAGACGATTATAGTCAAAAATTCCGTCCACCTGACCAAAACGAAGTGAGGATAGCAATATCCAAGCTAAAATCCAACAAGGCTGGTGGACCTGACGGCTTACCAGCCGAACTTTTCAAGGCAGCAGGGATGAATTCGTAGAGTGCATACACCAACTCATCTCTAAGATTTGGTCAGACGACTGTATGCCTGATGAATGGAACCTCAGCATCATTTGCCCGATCCACAAGAAAGGAGACCCCCTCAACTGCGCCAATTATAGAGGCATCAGTTCCTCAACATCCCATACAAGATCTTTTCTGCGATATTGTGTGAACGCCTGAAACGTTTTAGGAACAGCCTGATTGGACCCTATCAGTGTAGTTTCAGGCCAGAAAAGTCCACCATCGATCAAATCTTCACACTTCGGCAGATCTTGGAGAAAACCCAAGAATTCCAAATCGATACTCACCACCTCTTTATCAATTTCAAGGCCGCCTATGACAGCATCTATAGAGAAGAGCTTTATAGAGCCATGTCTAGTTTTGACATCCCTGCCAAACTTGTCCATCTGTGCAGGCTGACGATGGAGAACGCTCGCTGCTCCATCAAGGTCGGTAATGACCTCACCGAGACCTTTGATGTCAAAAAAGGTTTTAGACAAAGTGGCGCGATGTCATGTGACTTCTTTAACATTGTACTTGAACGGATTGTGCGGAACTCTTAAGCCAACACCGGAGGCACAATCTATTACAAGTCTGTACAACTGCTTGCATACGCCGACGATATTGACATTATCGGAAGAACTCAGCGGGCTGTCACCGGTGCGTTTGCAAGCATTGAGGCGGAAAATGAGGGCAAGACTAAGTATATGCTGTCAACAAGAAGGGACAGCCAAAACCGATGAATTGGACAGAACGTCACAGTGGGCAGCTATAACTTCGAGGCAGTAAGGGACTTTGTCTACCTTGGTTCTGCTATCAACTATGAGAACAACATCAGCGCAGAAATCAAGCGAAGAATAACTCTTGCCAATCGCTGTTTTTTTGGGCTTATAAGACAATTCAACAGTAAAGCCCTCGAACAACTAAGGAGACTCTGTATAGGACCCTGATCATCCCAGTCCTGCTTTACGGCGCTGAAACATGGACTTTATTAAAAGAGGATGAAGATATCCTTGGTCGTTTCGAGAGAAAAACTCTTCGTAAGATTTTCGGTCCCGTTTGCGTTGACGGGTTTTGAAGGAGAAGATTCAATCACGAACTATACGAGCTGTACAGCGATATCGACCTAGTCAAAAAACTGCGTATTGGACGTCTGAGATGGATAGGACATTTAGAGCGAATGGACACCAACGCTCCGGCCCGCAGAGTCTTCGAATCTAATCCCGAGGGACGACGCAGTAGAGGGAATCATCGCCGTAGGTGGCGCGCACAAGTTCAAGGGAAGCTCGAGCAACTTGGAGTGCGCAACTGGAGGCAATTAGCTAAAGACCGAGCTAAATGGAGAGGCTTGTTGGTTGAGGCCCAGGTTCACCCCGAACTGTAGCGCCACCTAAGTAAGTAAGTAAGACGACGAATCGATTACTTTGAATTTTGCAGCCAATTTTTTTTTTTTTTTCTCCCTCGATATTCCTTTCAATACGCGCAAAATTCCTTTCGTGTTGGTGTTATTATATCATTTAGAAAGAATGTGGAATGAATTCTATACACAGTTCGACAAATAACTAACGATCATTTGAGCCGCAAGAATCATCAAGTCGTCTATAAGCTTCGCAAATTGACGACCGATTTTCAAAGTAAATGTGGATAATTTAATCGCGTTGTTCAAGCGTTAGCGTATTCATGATAATTTGCCAGACTAAACTGAACAGAAATGTCAAAAATATTGTGTAAAATAAGAACTTGGTTTGGCTGTTATCCCTATCGCTAGTTCTATCTAAGCAGAAAACAACATTTGTAACATATTCTCTGAAGACTATTTTGAACTCTTCACAACTCTACCCAACACAAGCATTATTCACATACGAGTAGTTTGAATCAAGTCAATATAAAACCTGAAAGCGAAAGGCCAGACCAAAACCGTTTTGCGAAACATTTTCCAGAACAGAATCGTACAATAAGTCTGCATTATATGTCCTTGCATCTTTCTAATGTACTCCTTCGTTAGTCACGCATTAAAGCCTCTATATCTAAATAAGCCTGTAACTGATAATTAAAGATTTAATTCAAATGAAACCTTTTTTTATACCGAAAAGCTGGTATTCATTCACAAATACCCAGAAGCTGTAAAGAAGATTTTCAGCGAGCATCTCCAGTGGATGAAGAAAATCCTCAAATCAGATACGGAGAACAAATTAATCCATCAGCATCCTGCATTATTTCTTTATTCCGGTATTTGGCTGTTGAAAAGGAGTCTTAGGACAAATGGTGCAAGTAACTCTAACTACTTTATTTTTATTTTTTATTTTTTGCATATTCCCTTGTGAATGACCACTTGCGGAGGGCACATTTTCTTTTGACGTATGGAAATCATATAAGCGAGCTATAATACTTCAAAAACTATTCAGTATGGAGTGTCAGATCTCACTCCGAAACTAACTCCGCACTTTCAATAAAAACTACAAGTATTTGCGATGAAGCGCAAGTTCTTGCATCAGAAGAGATACCAGCAGGAACGGTCTCGTCAGAGACTGCTCTTTCAAATGCACAAAGGCTAGCTGCAAGACACCCTACTTCAACAACTTGATACGAGATACGAGTATGTTTTTTTTATATACACCTCATGATTCAATTCGCATTGCTACGACCCAAAATAGGAATTGAACGCTAGAAGAAATTGAAAAGTTGGTCAATGCATGCGAATCAACAGACTGCATCCGAACACCTATCGCCGATATCAACCAGCGGAGCCATATGGGTTAATAGAAACGTATGTCTGGTGTCAAGTAGACACTGTCAACTTCTTTAGTCCGTGTAAGTCACCCCTGGGTTCTCTATTCACTATGTCCGAACCCAATAGGAGCACATCCACTCCGTGTGCAACAACTGTCCTCACAGTACCCCCATAAGCAGTCTGTGCAAGTCCCTGCGGCGACCGATAACAAAAGATCAGTCAAGCCGTTTAACTAGACGAGATTTGAAACCAAATGCAAGGTCGCAACATAGGCATTGCGACTCAACTTATTCTCGGGTTAAATAAATAAAAGTGGCATCAGAAGAGGTCTTTGTGTTTCGCATCTCGAGAATGTCAACAATACCTGCGCACCATTTTGTTCGAAGTCCTGCAATGAGTTTGAGCTCACTCCAGCTTATACCTAAAGACCTCGGTTCCTCCTCAACTGTTCTACGTCACGTTTCCTTCGGACGACTCGCTTTTCTTCCTGATTAGGTAAGTGAATTCCACTGTACTTCTAAGGGAATCGCAATGGAATTGCGTTCGCGCCGTAAGGTGTAATTGATCCACTGCCACTCTCTCCGAATGGCGATGCCCAATCTCTGATAAACCTGTACACTAGAGATACGGTTAGGCCGAAAAATTCTTAAGATGATGCGTATGCACCTGCTTACGAAAGCTTGCGGCTTGCGACTTGTGAGTGAGAGTGGTAGTCACCTTCCACGCACTACACCTATAAAGCAGTATCGGATCGACGTTGGAGCGAAACTGTCGCAGCTTCGCTCTTGTGCTGAAAATATTGTTATTACAAGCCGAATACACAAATAGTAGGCCAAGTACACACATCCTAAGTATAGAATAACGTCAATTTTCTCGACAGGCTAGCTCTCCGGAAATGTTGAGTTGAGCGTGGGACTTCGAAGTGCTGAGGGACTTTGCTTTAGCTGTTTATATCCGTAGCCCCACATTATGTGCGTCCGCCTTCAGATTTTTGACCATTAAATACAAGTCCATTATCCTACGTGAAAGTAGACAAACATTGTGTGCGTAGTCAAAATATTTTCGATAAGATGTCATAGTCCACTTAATTCTGTGATTTTCAGTAAGTGCTGCCCGACGTACAAGCTGATGACAACCAAGAAGAATAGCAGTGAAAGTAAGCACCCCGCTTTGAACTTTAAAGTCTTTGAAAACCTAACCATTGTCTCCCTGTATTCTCATGCTGCAATCGGCTCATTTACAAGCTGAGTCAAATTGTTTACTTCAGCGAAAAGTTCAACATACCTTCCTTCGGGTGTTGTCTGCGGAATGTTGAAGCCAATCCGAATTGTGTATATTGAAATCAGCTAAATTCTCGTACCCTGACCACACAGTTAAAAAAAAAAAAAACATTAATAAAAAGTATGGCGTTACGAGTACGACCTTAATGCCTCAAACACAATATCGTCTCGACCTCGGTTTTGCTCCCGTTACGTCCCATCCACCTCGATTGTTTGTTTAAAATGTTTTCCTTTGTTCCTCAGCTATTAGCTGTCAAAGCAAGCAAAAGTTCAGCTCACCTCAACTTCTGCCTCGGGTTAGAGTGTCGTTACGTAGCATTACGTTTTTCTTTACGAATGGAAAACATGGGGTTGAGGTGGAAGCGGCATTGTAGTAGGATGCATTGATTTCCTGTGGTTTAACTCATAGCCGTCAGGCGAAGCCGAGGTCGCGGCGATATTGTGTTTTAAGGCATAATAGTTTCTTTAGGAGATTTAACTTGTCGCTATGCTTCCTCGATAGCGATGTGGATGCCGCCGCTGATACTCGTATGATTACTGACACCATCCACTTAGGTATGAATGACTATGTTCCTAACAGAATAAATAGCATTCAACCTAAGGCAAACTCATGGTTTGATCAGAGCTGCAAAGAGGCTATCAGGTTGAAAGAAGTAAGTTTTCGGTCTTATAAAGCCATTCATTCGTCAAAAATATTAAAAATTCAGCTTCGTCTGTTGTTCCAACTCTCATTTACAATGACATTCCAGCTGTCAGCTCCTTAAAGAAGACAAATTTGCTTGCTGCTCATTTTGCAGCGAACTACACCTTACCAGATAGTGCTTTGTCTCTGCCTGTACTTGTAAGCGTCGAATTTTCCATGGGACATGTCAGCTTTCCCACTTGTACAGTTGCAGGAGTACTCAAATGTCTTAACATACACAAATCTGCTGGTCCAGACGGTATCTCCCCCATAGTTCTGAAGGAGTATTCTTCAACCTCTGCGTAAGCTTTTCTGTCCTATTATTCGGGTCTCTTTCCGAAAAGATGGAAAACAGCATTTGTCCCGTCCCTAAAAAAGGCGAATCATCCTCGCCGTCCAATTACCGATACATTGTACTTACGTCCCTTCTTTCCAAGGTCATGGAAACACTGATAAATCGTCAGCTTATGAAATATCTTGATTCACGAAAACACCTTAATGACACCCTTTTCGTAGCAACACGTCTCACTTCGACGAAACAAAGATGGCTGCGATCGATATTTGTAAGGCTTTTGACAGAGTTTGGCATCCGGCTCTGTTGTCGAAAATGCGGGCATATGGCATTGATGAGTCTCTTCTTCAATCGATTTGAAATTACCTTTCCACCCGTTCAATACAAGTTGTCTCAGACGGCTCAACTCTGCGATTCACCATATAAATGCTCCGACTCTCTTTTTCATTTTTGTAAATGACCTCTTGTCCGCTACTTCTAATCCAATCCATTCCAACGCTGATAACAGTACCCTCAGCTTTTCATATTCGTTCCCTAACTCACGTCCCTGCTCATTGGTCGTAAAAGAGGAATGTCAACGTATGTTAAGCACAAGAAATTCCGACCTAGACAGCGTAACAAAATGGGGTTCAACCAATGGAGTGGAATTTAATGCATCCAAAACACACTGCTGTCTTCAGCCTCTCAAGCGAAATCAAGACCCTCGACCATTATCCATGAATGCTACTTGCATCGCTGAATCTGAAAGACTTTCCATTCTCGGTATGTGTACTATTAATAACCATCTCGATGGAACAACCACATATTCGAAGTCGCCAAAAATGCTGCAAAATATCTAAGATTCCTTAAGCGGTGCAAGAAATATTTCACCCCGTTTGATCTGGCCTCAATCTACATATAAGGCATTCACCCGCCCAAAGCTGGAATATAACGCCCACATCTGGTCTGGTACACCCAAGACCATTCTGCACATTATAGATAGGGTACAGAATCGCGTGTTAGAACTTTTAGGTTATAGAGCCATTGTAAACTCCATAGTTTCGCTTGAACATCGTAGAAATGTATCGTTCATATCCATATTTTACCGCTATTTTTATAAAAAATGCTCCAGCGTGCATGCTTCCCCTTCCAAATTTCACCCGCAATACGCGTCATGCTTCGAATGCACATCAGTTCACCTTTAAGCCCAACTTCGGATGTACTGTCAAATACAGCGATTTGTTTATAAACGGAACAACGCATATGTGGAATGATCTACCCGCTTCAGTATTTCCTTATCATTACAACCTTCAAATATTTAAAGCCAACGCAAGCCGGCATTTCCTCTGTTCCTCTCCCCATTTTCGCCCATCCTCCCGAGCCCTGAGAACCTGTATAAGGATATTAACAATACCTTCGGCGCGTGTAAATTATAAAAAAAAAACATGATGCTACTCCTGCGCAAGGTAGATATAGTGAGGATCTATTCTGTGATGGTCCGCAAGGTGTTTATATTCACTATGCAGGATCATAGACGATATAGGCAGCCATGAATACCGTAAATACCTACCGCTTTATTTTTCTTGAGGAATTTAATACCAGAAATCGTCACCGCGGTGCTAAGGGGTAGCACCGTATTCGGAAATTTGTTGAGCCAGAAGCCTCATTTTAATTTGAGATCAAAACACTATCGTGTTATTGGTTTAGCACTGTTGCGAAATGTGTTCTCTATCCATTAAGCAGATCCCCATTCAACATTAGCAGGTTACCGTCTTTACTATTCACTGGGTGTTTCTAAGAGCTCTGGCCACCTATAAACTCCTTGGCGATGCTGTAGATAATCCTGCTTTCGCAGGAGTATTGCTTGTTTCGCGATCTGATGACTTTTCTGTTGTCTTTTTTTTGCCGACGCACATGCGCGCCGTATTTACAAAGTTTTTCACAACGTTCTAGTTATCATCCAAGTTCTTCTGCACTGTGCTTGATTGCTTCTACTTCTAAATCATGGTGCTCCATAGTTTGTTAACGCACCTAGTGACCCGGAAGCCTGCTGATGTTATAGATTCAGCAGGTTCGAGCGGTTGCTGTTGATGGATCACAAAGTACCTTGAAAGAGAGTTGTAAGAGAATTGAATCTTTTCAATTTTCAATTCAATTAGTTCAGCTTAAGGAAAATACTTAATCATTCCATTTTAAAGTCATGACTGGAGGCAATAAAATTCAATCTTTCGGCATCGTTGTCCTCATTTAAGCACAAGATGAATGAAAACACAATTGTCTTGAAAAGCATATATCGCAGCTAAGATTTGATTGGTTACAAAAATAATTGAAATACAATTATCTTGAAAACCGAACACCACAGCTAAAATTTGATTGCTGATCTTAAAACTCTAACGCTATGCGCATACAGTTACACAATAAACAGGAATTAAGTCACATTCAGGTCAGTGAAGACAGTTTATGCATCCAATCCATTGAAGTCATCGAAGTCTTTAAAAATATTGAAGTGACTGAAACTATTTAAGTCTTTGAATTGATTGAAGTAATTGAGGTCATTGTAGTCTTAAAATGTAATAAATTCATTTAAGTCATTGAAGTGCTTGAAGTAAATTCGCCTTAACATCGTGATTTCTTAACGGTTTTGCAATATACAAAAAGTATGAGAGTGAATTGACGGCAGTTGAGATGAAGATACTTTGTATGACAGGAGGAACCAATGTTTGCCTCAGTGTCGAAGTGATCCAAAATCGGAACGTCTGCCGGTATTTCCTGAGGTCAAACATGCGATCACTTCAATTCTGACCATATCTTCGCCGAAAAAGGAAAAAGATGAATTTGATTCGTCTATAATGTACTCCACTACATCGATAAAAAACCTAATCAACATCCTTTCCAAAAACTAGCAATGTTAACGAAATATCGCACAATGCATTCGTCAATGATTGCATTCATACATACAAACGAAAAAATTAAAAAAAAGTTCTCGAAGCTAATTAGATTGAAACCAAAATAACTCATTCCCAATTCTAACTCAACGCAGCTATTTTACAAAAGGATTCATTGAAATTGGCGCGGCGCAGTTTTCGGCAATTTCTATTCATATTTTAAGCATGGAGCAGCTATAACTTGTCCTCGTCGCAAATACTTTTTGATGCTAAAACAAAATCATCTCTAGATCTCTTACTTTACTCCGAGGATTCCCAAAGAATACTAAATCCTTACTTGCATTCCACTCCTTTGTCATACTTCACTTTTCTACACGCAAGCTAGTAATTAAAAGGAACAAAACTGTTATTAGGGAAGCCAAGGATGACAAAAGAGTTCATGCGAATTTCTTAGAATGCATCCGGGCCTATATTTAACGCTATGTGGGTGTGATTTAAAGAAATGGCTACATACTGCCTTGGAATAAATCCGCGCATCGTCAAGGGGTCAAATCATGCCATAAATACATTTATAATTGCCATTTAGGGCTTGATAGCTGAGATAGTGCCGTAGATGCAGGTAACGTTACTGAGCGTGTGTGCACCTTTTTGGCTCTCGACCTTTTCGGAGATCACTTATTTAATTAGAGACTACGGTCAAAGTTTCTGTAGTCCTAAACTTTTTTTTTTTCTTTTGCTCTTCTCTTTTGAAGTTCGTTTTGCTTTAATAAAATGATTATAAGGTTCATTCGGAGACTGAACTTGAAGGCGTACGATTCCCTGTAAAATAAATGATCTGTTCGCATTAGGAAGGACTATTGTTGTGTATCTCAAAACTATATATGTTTGCATTCATACATCGACATGGTTTCATGCTTCTTAACATCGCCACTAATTAAATGTTTACTGAGGAGAAAATTGTGCACGAATTGTGTTAAGTACCGTCAAGGTCTGAGCAAAGTATGCTTGACAAATTCATCCGCAATTCGCTGATTGCTGCTGTGTTATTCCACCTCGTCCTCTTATTCTTGGCCCCCTTGCGGGCATCCTTTATGGAGTGCTAATTGTAAAACTGGAATTAATAAGACTACGTTTTATAATTTTAATTAGAAGGCGCATAAACATTGTCAAGTGGATAAATGCAAAATAAATATTACCATCTGGTGCTGGGTTTCTTTAAAACACTTTAAGTGAAACTAAACTTAGGCACGCATTGGAGCTGCAGCTGACTAGGTATTTGTAGTTGCCACCGAACAAAATTGTGATAATAAAGTAGGTAGGTACTCTTCTAATTATATACATAAGCTCTAGTAGTTGGCAAGAAATTAATTGCGGGTGATGTTTCATTCATTTTGTTCCCCTCATAGATTGTTTAAATAATTGGCATTTCTGTCGAGGTGTTGAAGAATTCTTGGAAATGACTAAAATAATAAAGCGAATCAATTAATTAATTAATATGCTGCTCTACGGACGAAAACTTACAACTACATATGTAAAGCTCCTAAGATGAGAAAATAATAGCCAGATTTGCACTGAAAGTTGTAGAGTAAATCGTTGTTATGAAGTTCGTTAACTCCTCTGGGGTATAGGTTAGCAAGAGCATACAATAAGAAAAGTTCCATACCTTCCACGTAAAAGTTCGGTGCATTCTATGAGAATATGCAAAGAAGTATCAGTACTTTTTAAGCCTAGTCTACAGGTAAGGCCCTCTAGCCAATTGATTACCTGGAGAAATATCTTTCATAGAAGGTGCCTGCTGACGACTGTGGTGAGTTTTCAACTTTGAGTGAACGACCAGGGAAAGGGTCTAGTACCTAGGTATACCATATATCTATCATCCTTCCACCGCTTTCTAATGATTTATTAATGGTGCGTACAAAGCCCCACATAATATCTATACATTGACCGTATGGGCGGAACAAGCGCATCTGTGATTGCGGAGCCATTCGTGCTGTCACGGTACTCTGTGACGATCAATCTGAACAACCTGGATCTTGTCCAATTGCACCGAATCTCCTCTCAGTGACTAAGCTTGGTCAATTTTGTGGCCAGCTATTAGCTACGAAACAAACGGATGTTGGAAAACTTTCGTTCTTGTCTCAGCATACTTGTACCACCGAAGGTATTTGCCCAACTCATAAAGTACTATGTCACGCGAGAAATGGGACTAATCATATGCTGTGATGCGAACGCTCAGAATAGAGTCTGGGGCAGCAGCAAATGCAACATACGAAGAAACTGTGACTTTAAACTATGGTCTGGCATTACATTAATAATGTTCCCTTTCAACCAACTTTTGTTACGACAAGAAGGAAGGAAAAATGAACTCTATCAAGTAGGCACTCAAAGTCGATTACCAACTGCAGGGTTCTACCGGAGGTGTCCTTATTAGATTGAAAATACATGGCATTCCAAGTCGAATACGAAGTCATGACCTTGCAGTAGGGAAGGAATCTGGGGAAAACCAACTGATGAAACTGGTTCGGGCAAGCCGACTAAACCGGAGTCAAGTGAAAATTTGATGGCAAGTTTACTGAGACGAAATCGAAAACTTTTGGTATTCTGATAGAGACTCACTCTCCAGGCAATCAGATTACCATTAGCTCAGAGCTTGGCCCGCTAGCCGAAGCTGAGCTTGATATAACTCAGAAAACTCATATGGCTTGGCTCTGGCATATATTCATACACCTTGGCGGACAGCCTCGGCTTCGATACCAAAAATTGGTATGAAGGACTACTCGCTCGCCAAGGGCTTCAAACCTATGAGTGAAGGAGGTACACTATCGCAGATGTAGCATAATCAGAAGTCCTGCGAGACTGCGCATCAAAATTTAGTGCGATCTTCATCGACATTGAAGGTACTTTCTACAAAGCGACGTTTCACTTCATGCGTGACTCTGTCAGACAGCACGAGTTAGACGAAACATAAAAACTTTAGTTGTTCTTTTTACGAGAAGGATGGTCTTACCGGACTAACTCAGCCAGCTGTAAGCGCGTCACTGTCTGGAAGTCCAATAAATCCAAATATCTAGGAGTGATTCCGGGTAAAAAACAATCTTCCATCTGTACATGTCGAGTCTAGACATCCAAGGCACTTTCAGTTTTCTGGCAGTGTAAAGGTGTGCGTGATAAGACATGGGCTTATCGCCGAGTAAGGTCCTCTGGATCTATACGGCTATGACAAAACAATTCCTCGCATATATGCCGACTGTTTAGCGGGATGGGTTTTTGTATAAATATGTGAATGCCTTTTGCACCAAGTTACAAGGAGCGGCCTATGTCGACTGCACGGAATCTTTCACGGGTGCGCTTGACCCTGCTCTATACGCACTGTTGAACGTACCTATCATGGGCTGTACTATTAAAGTCATTTATCGTATCAGGCAAGGTGGTTTTTCATATAATCCGCACATGACTCTGCCCAACACTTATCCTACAACTCCAGTCTTATGGAAATGGAGTCTGACGCAATGGCAACAGATCTTCGACTGCTGTGGAGATTCAAGGTCGACTTTCCTTATGTTTAGAACTTGCTCAGGTCAAAGTGCCAATCAGGAATGGAATGCAGTTGCATTTTCATGGACAGTTCTAAAACCAGTTAAGAGACCGTGTCCCCGTTGAAGATGCCAACATTATTTTTCATATCTCGCTAGGCAAATATTTATTTTTTTTTTTGCCGAGAGCGGGTGAAAAATCTTCTAAAGACACCATAGGGCCGACCGCGCGTGCTTATGGTAGTGTGAGATTTTTACTCACTAAAAAAAACACCTCTCTTCAAAAGATTAATAGTACAACTAAGTCGACACTTATCCAGCAGTTTTATTTTCGCTTACGAGTTAAAAAGATATGTAGCAGTTTAGACAGGTTAAATTCTATATATACTATGACGCGAGGTTCTTTGCAGACGACGAATTGAATTGCTCGCGTCAAGTAGTTGAATGACGGTATGGTTACAATGGCCGTGAACACGATCTTTGTGTTTACGCGAAAGTTTTGTTGTCTCTTCAATGACGCTCTTCGTCACGTACATACCACGGTGCGTTAACAATCGTTCTAAGAACTTTATTTTCAAAAGTTTGTATGATGTTTCTTTTGCTTTTCTTGGTACAACCCCATAGCTCTATACCATATGTCCACATTGGCTTTGTTATATAGGCTCAACTTCGAATGTTTTCCGAGTAGCCAGTACATTTGTCGGTATTTGTTTTGGAGCTCGTCGTGTTTTTTTTTTTACGTGCGATTTCCATTTAAGCTTAAAATCTAGAGTAATTCCTATATAATTTGCTTCGTTCGCGAACGGCATTTGAGCCGAGTTTAGATATACAGGCAATCCATCCACTTTTTTGTGGGTAAAGTTGACGTGAGTAGATTTGCTTTCGTTCAGCACAATACGCCAAGAATTCGTCCAAGCGTGGACTTTGTTAATAGCATGTTGCAGCTTTCCAGTTGCTGCTTCAATAGTATCGCCGTATTGTCCGCAAACGTGGCGACGACTTAGTTTCTTTCCTGCTTGATGTCACACGTGTAGAGTACATACGGACGGACTAACAAAAGTTCGCTTAGTTGGTGTCAATTTAGTAGTTTTGAAAAAACAGAGATGCATTTCTGTAGCTTATATCCTGACAATGTTTATTTCCAAATTTCAGAACAATAGGTAAAAATGGAGACGAGAGAGACAAAAAATAGTGACGTAAGCTCGGATTTCGGCGTCAACTCACGCCAGTGAAATTCCGCACGAATGCCAAAATGCATACGGAATAAATGCACAATCTCTTGTTATTATTCCAAAGTGGTTTCGAAGATCCCAGACTGGCTATTTTTCTGTGGAGGACGAATCTCGTGAAGGTCGGCCCAAATCCTCAACCGACGATACAAATGTGGCCCTGCTGAAGGCTAAAATTGACGAAGATGCCAGGATGACACAGGAGATGACAGCGGATGAACTGGGCTTGAATGCCATGGCTGTGTCACGAATTGTAAATTATCACCTGAAATATTCGAAGAAGTCAGCTCGATGGGTTCCAAAAATGTTGAATGATGTTGCTCAATATTTCCTGGATAAGATCGTTACAGGTGATGATTCTTGGTTTTACAAGTACGACCCGGACACCAAACAGCAGTCCATGGTATGGAGCCCAGAAGGTGCAAATTCTCCAGTAAAGGCCAAACAACAAAAGTCAGCGACAAAAGCTATGATGTCGATGTACTTCACCAGGGCGGAAATGGTCGCCGTCATCCCGCTTAAAATTGGTGAGACAGTCACTGCCAATTGGTATACTGAGACTTACTTGTGTTACTACAAGTTTTCCAAAATTTACTAGGACAACGACAAAAAGAGGCGCTGCGCCGCTACTTTATGCACTACGACAATGCGCCTGCGCACACTGCTGAAAAAACCAACAACTTTCTTGCGCTCTTGGGCATCAATGAAATTCGCCCAGCACCTTATTCTCCGGATCTAACGCCGTGTGACTTTTGGCTGTTTCCGAAAATAAAAAAGGATTTGAGGGGAAAAATCTTCACATCTAATGAGGAGATGTCGAAATCGAAAAGCTCCAAAAAGAGGATTTTGAAAGCTGTTTTGAAAGATGGATCTATCGACTGAAGAAATGTATTCAAATAAATGGGAATCATGTGGAGAAATTTAAAAAAGATGAAGATTAAATATCTAAAGTTAAAATTATTTTTGTGTTTTATTATTCAATCAACCAAGCGAGCTTTCTTAGTCCCTACGTATAGAAGTGGGCCAAGGACACTTCCTTGTGGAACTCGGCCGCAATCTCCTTGAAGTCAGAGTAATCATTTCCGTGCTTAACACGAAAGAGTCTCCCGGTGAAGTACGATAGTGCGATTAGAAAGAGTTGCCGTAGCAGCAGTAGTTGCAATTTATACTCCAAGCCTTCGTGCCAAACCTTATCGAAAGCTAGTGAGACGTCAAGAAAAACACCACAACAAATATTTTTTTCTTCGAGAGCTTTCTCAATCATGTCAGTTATTTTGTGGACTTGGTCGATTGTAGAATGTTTGATTCTAAATCCAAACTGATTGTCAGGAGTGCGACGTCTTTCGTCGATTACGGGTTGTAGACATTTGGAGTAGTAGTTTTCAAATATTTCTAAGATAACCGGCAATAGAGACATCGGCCGATATGATTTCTTCTCATTCGGCCGTTTGCCTGGTTTCGGGACCATTATAATCTCGGCGACTTTCCATTGTCTCGGAACGTAGAGCAATCTGAATGAAATGTTGATCAAATAGAGCAGTTTGATAAGAGCTTTATTCGGCAATTCCTTGACTACCTGCGCCATTATCCAGTCGTAATCCGGAGCTTTTTTCGTCATTAGATTTTTAATCACTTCCCTCAGTACAATCAATGCAACTTTTTTACCTTAAAGTTGTAAGATGTCGGGACTGGGGAGGCAAATATATGCATGTTTTCTAAGCGGAAACTTATACGATCTTAATGGCCATGAATTATTTTGTAAGGAACAGGTGGCAGGTGGGTCAGAGTATTTGCGTCTGTAGTGAGAGTCAGTCTTGTGCTTAAGGCCTTGCGCAATACCTCAACCACTTCTAAAATAGTTCGAGAATGTAATAACTCTTTGAACTCGTTCGCAAAGCTCAGGTCTTTAACTCTTGCCTACATCCCAGGTTACAGTACGATCTTGGGGAACGAAATCTCCCATAAGATTGATAGACATGGCTCAGAGAAAAATTTCTCAGGACACGAACCCGCTTTGGGTCTTCCTGCGTCCTCCGTTAGGGGTTCCATTGACGATTGGGTTTCTCACGAACATAATTGTATGCGACACACAAGGATGCATAATGGCGGATGGTCCCAAACGTCTGCAAGAAAATCAGCGGCCCTCTTACTGTCTCTCAAGAGAAAGCATTGTAGACAACTTATTTGCTGCTAAACATTTGAATGTGCTAGGTTTAGTGCCTTTGGTCTTATTAGGTGGCAGATCTTTGGTGCTGATATGGTAAATGCTGGTACTGTCAGGTCCTCATAACCCAAGCGCTTGCTTGGCTGCCTGCGAAATTTCATTAAAATGTGAAAATCGGGATTTTTGCTTAAATCCATATCAAACAACATTGGTTCGTTAAAATTAACGACTTTTTTAAACTGTAACATACAAGCCTTTATTTCCATCGTGGAACATTTTTTAAATTCATGAACTTAAAAAGCATTGGGTAAAATTTCATGAAAAATTCAATAAAATGCTATTTGAATAAGATAGACGACATTTTTTGGTTCAAATAGAAGACATCTCCCCTATGAAGACGACGTCTGGTTAGCCTAACCAAAGAAACCCAGCAATATATTATACCTACCTACTGTAAACTATACAAGAAGTATTAAGTGTTTTTTGTTTCTCGTTGAAAAATATCTAGATACATCCTATAGTTAAATAAAAAAAAAATAGTTAAATAGATTCAAAAAAGAAATTAAGTGAAGTTTAAAAACTCAAGAAGTGAATATTATTAAGTGATGGGATAGCAGTCAAATGAGTTCATTGCTACGAAGTTCATAAACAGCTGGATCATGGTTAAGGGAATATGCGCTTCTTAAGAAAAAAAAATTCTAAGAACTTTAATGAAGTAAAGATGTTTTAAATGAACTACAAGGTGGCCCAAAAATTGTGTCATAAAGTGAATTGGCTGCTTTTTTGTTAGAAATGAAAAAAATTGGATTTACCCGAGAAGTGTATTTGAAGCTGTGAAATTGATGACATTAAGTTGGAAAAATGATATCGGTCAAATGACCACCCCTTAAGGTGATGCACATTTGTGCTCTTTTTACGGCATTTTGAATTGTTGCTCGCAAAACATCTGGCTCCAAATTGGTGATTTCTTCTTCAACGCTGGCTTTCAGAGTTCCAAGGTTTGTGGTTTGTTGTGATAAACGCGAGATTTCAAAAAGCCCCAAAGGAAGAAGTCTGGCGCCGTCAGATCTGGCGATTTGACCGGTTCAAATCGCCAAACTGGGAGATCACAGGGCCCGGAAATTGGTTATTCAAAATCTCCATCGTTTCCTGAGCTCTGTGAGCGGTTGCTCCGTCCTGCTGGAACCAACAATGCTCGAGACCCAATTCAGCAACTTGCGACAAAAAAAAAACTGTAGCGCTCTCCAGTTTGTCTCGTCGATGTTTGTGGACTCTTTTGGACATCCTCGGCAACAGCAGTGACATTCGCGGCCGATCGAACAATACGGGACCGGCCACTTCCTGCGACATCTCTAGTGCACCCAGCTCACACGAAACGCTCAGCCAAACGCTTAATTGTTGGTGCACATGGTGCAGGACGACGAAATTCACGCTGCATTAAAACAACAGACCGGAAATTGGTCAAATAAGCAGTAATAATAGGTAGGGATTAACAAAAGTTCGCTTAGTTGATTGAATAATAAAACACAAAAATAATTTTAACTTTAGATATTTAATCTTCATCTTTTTTAAATTTCTCCACATGATTCCCATTTATTTGAATACATTTCTTCAGCCGATGGATCCATCTTTCAAAACAGCTCTTTCAAAATCCTCTTTTTGGAGTTTTTCGATTTCGAGATCTCCTCATTAGATGTGAAGATTTTTTCCCTCAAATCTTTTTTTATTTTCGGAAACAGCCAAAAGTCACACGGTGTTAGATCCGGAGAATAAGGTGCTGGGCGAATTTCATGAATGCCCGAGAGCGCAAGAAAGTTGTTGGTTTTTTCAGCAGTGTGCGCAGGCGCATTGTCGTGGTGCAAAAAGTAGCGGCGCATCTCCTCTTTTTGTCGTTGTCCTAGTAAATTTTGGAAAACTTGTAGTAACACAAGTAAGTTTCAGTATACCAATTGGCAGTGACTGTTTGACCAGTTTTAAGCAGGATGACAGCCACCGTTTTCGCCCTGGTGAAGTACATCGTCATCATAACTTTTGTTGTTTGGCCTTTACTGGAGAATTTGCACCTTCTGGGCTCCATACCATGGACTGCTGTTTGGTGTCCGGGTCGTACTTGTGAAACCAAGATTCATCACCTGTAACGATCTTATTGAAACTGTTTAACTCTCTATTTTCAAACTTATCCAGGAAATATTGAGCAAACACGAACCTCTTTATGCTCTCCATTCAAAATTTTTGGAACCCATCGAGCTGACTTCTTCGAATATTTCAGGTGATAATTTACAATTCGTGACACAGCCATGGCATTTAAGCCCAGTTCATCCTCTATCATCTCCTGTATCATCCTGGCATCTTCGACAATTTTAGCCCTCAGCAGGGCCACATTTGTATCGTCGGTCGAGAATTTCGACCTTCACGAGATTCGTCCACAGAAAAGTAGCCAGTCTGGAATCTCCGAAACCACTTTGAAATAAAAACAAGAGATTGTGCATTTATTCCGTATGCATTTTGGTATTCATGCAGAATTTGTACTAGCGTGAGTTGATGTCGAAATCCGAAGAGAATGGCAAAACGAATTTCTTCCTGTGATAGATAGATAGATAGATTTTTATTTATGTACTTCACTATTATTACAAAGTTTTAACAAAAAATCAATAAACATGGCTTTGTCGTCTGCCTGATTGACAACATTAAATAAATTCAAAACTAAAAATTGACTAAAATATGTATGTATATTTGTTTATTTCTTTTATTTTAAGCGATTTTAGAAATCTTCATTAATGATCCTTTTACGATAATTTAAAGCAATTTTGCAGTACTGGGATAGCTTAAATACTTGATCCACCGACAGAACATTACTTCCAAAGATATGTCTCCTAATTTCGCTTAAAACTGGACACTTCCCAACAAAATGTATGACATCTTCTCTTTCTGCCAAGTTGCACAGGTTGCATAGCACTGATAGGTCTGCTCTGTGTGGAA
Organism: Brachypalpus laphriformis; assembly: GCA_945910035.1. Classification (NCBI taxonomy): domain Eukaryota; kingdom Metazoa; phylum Arthropoda; class Insecta; order Diptera; family Syrphidae; genus Brachypalpus; species Brachypalpus laphriformis. The sequence goes on from OX246756.1 coordinate 133,235,483, forward strand.
TATAATTAAGCTTTAGAAGCTCTCCCCGTAATTTAAACACAGTCGCTATTTCCGATATACTGTAGTTATTTTCCTGCAGGTTATGACTTAAGCGGCTGTAGATCATTCTATGCAGTGATCCCGAAGCTTTCTCTAAATGCCTGAACCAAGCCTTTTCGTCCGTACTTGCGATGAGTTGATAAAGTTGGGGTTTCCAGTCTCCGCTATTACCCAGATTCAAATGTATTCCACAGTCCTCAGCAAGTTCCAACCACTCCCTGTACCATCCTGTCCTGGATTGTATTGCTTGCAGAACACCTTTTTCGGCAGTCTGGTATCTGGAATATTTAAACCCTTTAGAATGTAGTCCACATGCAATTTAAAAGTTTTAATGTACAATGGGGGCAAGTCTGTTTCCAGCATTAGCATATAATTGGGAGTGTTGGGTGGAAGGTGAAATGCTCTCTTAACGTAGTACCGCAGTAATTTCTCAACAGCCTCATACTTCCTTACTCCCCATACTTGCGCAGCATAGAACATGATGGACTCTGACACCGCTACAAAAACCTTATATTTACTGCTGTGGGCAATGAATTTATTACTGAGACATTTCTTCCATACAACATTGATGGCCATTTTAGACTTTGCTAGTTTTTTCAGTTAGGTATCTCTCCATATCTAAATTTTTTGTAAAGTAGACCCCAAGATACTTATATTCCTTAACGACTTCAATACTTTCTCCGTTGTAGTACCATTTCTCGTTTCTGCAGTTCTTTCCGCCCCCTCTAATGAATTTCATAACCTTTGACTTGCTAAGATTTACGATTAAGTTCCATAGCTTACAGTAGTCATACAGCCTGTTGATCATTAGTTGTAAGGATATTCAGGTGATTGCGCCGTTAGTACTATATCGTCAGCGAACAGAAGTGCTTTGATCAATAGTCCTGCGTACTCAACACCTCCAGGCAGAATATCTACGATGTCCTCGATGTATAGCGCAAATAAGCTTGGACTCAGCGAACAATCTTGTCTTACTCCGGACAATGACTGGAACCATCCTCACAACTCCTCACCACTCCACACTGCTGATTTGGTATCTGCATACAAATTTTGGATGACGCGTCCGAACTTCCTCGATATGCCCATGCAGTAAAGCTTATAAAATAGAGCATTGCGGTCTACCGTGTCAAATGCCGACTTAAAGTCTACAAAAAACGCATACAGTTTTTTACCCCTTCCAATGTAAGACTCCACAATGCTCCTCAAAACAAACACGTGGTCGATAGTAGAGTATCCTGGCCTGAAACCCGCTTGATGTTCTTTAAGCATAGTTGAAGACTAATTCACTAGGGGGCGGGTTCAGTAGTGCATTAAAATGTACTAGGAGGACACTGGGGCTTACATTCGTATTTATGACGAAGTTACCACCATTAAGTTTTCTAGCCGCTTTCCAAAAATCCACCGAATTTTTACCACATGCCAAGCTTCGAGCAAGGGATTCATAGTAACTTCTTCGCTTTTCCCTTAATAGGGCCTTGAACTCTCTATTTGATTTTAGGTACATCCACTTCATCGCACCTTCGTTGTGTTGCCGAAACATCCTGAGCCAGGCAAACGATAATTGCCTTGCTTTATAGCACTCTTTGTCAACCCACGGTTCTTTATACTCCTTCTTTCTGATAGTGCTTGGGGTTATACACAGATATACATCTTTTATAATTGTTTCGATCTTTCTAAGGTCTGTATTCTGTTGCATTTGTAGTTGCTCCACCAGTAGGCTCCTATACAAATGTGCTTTATGTTTATTCCAAATCAGCTTGGGCAGAATATTCATATCCCTTCTATCGTTTTCCGTTATTTGATGACCAAAGCTAGCTACAATCGGTAAGTGGTCAGAATATGGTAGTTGCTTAACCACCATATTTGTCATGTAAGCATTCCAATCCCCTCCTATTAAGCAGTAGTCAATAACGGACACTCCTTGTTCTCCAACAAATGTGAACTCACCATTTCTGTCACTGTCGCTCGTTCCATTCAGTATTCTCAGCCCAAAAGAATCGCAAAATTCCAAAAATTGTTTACCTCTTGCATTAAATGTACTATCCTTTGACTGCCTCCTTATTCCAGCTTCTCTATTTACTGTCCCCTCTTCTTTCCCTGTCCTCGCATTAACGTCGCCGATAACCATCATATTCGGGTTATCACAGCTTAGTATTACCTCCTGAAGTTTTTCAAAATCTCTTTCAAAATTTCTTCCTGTGTTGGCGGTGGAATTTCAACCGAGCTTACGTCACTAATTTTTCTCTTTCTCGTCTCCATTTCTACTTATTGTTCTGAAATTTGGAAATGAACATTGTTGGATTATAAGCTACAGAAATGCATCTCTGTTTTTCCAAAAACTACTAAATTGACACCATCTAAGCGAACTTTTGTTAGCCCCAATAGGTTAGGTTAGGTATATGGGTGCCTTGTGACATAAGTCACTGTTCATTCAGACCAGCAAGGGTCAATCGTGCCCATTTTGTTTTTACCCTGGGAACCTGTAAAGGAAAAAAAAAGTATACCCATTTAGAGAGGATATGAATCTCAGGGGGTTAGTCAGCTCCGGAAGGGATACCGTTGGACTAGAACCACCTAGTTAGAATAAATCTCGGGAGGACGCTCATCTCAATATGACGTAGATCCTTTAATTCAGTGAAGAAGTAACTACCGGGGGTTCTCATTCTTCTGTCAGTAAGGGCAGGGCATTCGCATAGAAGGTGACGGACAGATTCAGTTTCTTCCTCGTCTCAGCCCAGGTCCTATGTGCGGTACGCCAATAAGCTCCCCATGAACTCCGCATGAAATCTAAGTGCATTAGTGATATCAATAAAAGTCCGGCAGTCAATTTTTTTTGCGGCTATCATAAATCTGAAAAACTTTAAAAGAGCATACTCATGTGATATGCCAGCTCTGAATCCATATTGATTGTAACTAAAAAAAAAAAGAATATTTTTCCAAAGAATCAATGGGTTAAGTTTTAACCACTTTTTCAAAAAAGATTGGAAACATGGAAGCAGAGAGATGGTCTATAATTGCTTGCGTTTTTCTATTGACTTTTTTGAAAGCAGGAATGACTTCAAAAATGTTTAAACAATCCGGAAATATACCACAACAAATGCTTGTGTAAAAAATCTGAACCAACACATCAACAACATTAACATTTGTTATATCCGATCACTATTGCAAAAGCTTTTAATTTTTACTACATACGAGTAATGCAAGTATAAATTACGAGTGCTTCGAACCCAGTCAAAAGAAATAAAATGATTCTTTTTAATTTCATTTATATCGTCTCAGATTGTTTGTTAATAAAGTGTTTATGAAGTTTACAATGAAATCACATATTTAATTGGTTCCCAAGGCACACGTACATTGGCCAACGGCTATCATCCAATTAGTGCGAACGACATCTTAAAGGAAAAATCTTCCGCAATACATCATAGCAATTCGGTGCAATGTTGCGTTCATACTGACAGCACGCAACATCAATGGATTCCTCGAGGCTGACAACGCCAGCAAAGTGCAAGTGCAATGCCCAAATCCTTACTGTAGTATATGCAATTTCCGTCTGCACTTCTTCATCGGACTATCTTTTTGTTGCTTTAACTTTTTCGTCTTCATGTTACACAAAACGAATAAAAAACACAAGAACATCCTGACCAATGGTAAGGTTTGATGAAAACCCACCATCCACCATACGAGCAGATCAAGAGTTAACCAACCCGACTGCCGTCTGCTGCCAGTGGTATCGTTCAATTTCAATTGCAGCCGCATCCGTTCGCAACAACTATTAACTGCAACCAGTAAAGTTTAGTACGTCGAGTGAAGTATAGTGCAGAGTAACTGAGAAATAGCAGCAGCTATCTCGCTTTCGCATCGATGGATAGGTGCCAGTGCCGGCGCAACTGGTTTCACCACGAAGAAGAATTCCAGAGCGGATCCTTACGTCGATCGCCTTGGGCGCACTGAAGACATTATTTTAGCCAGTAAGCGCTTCTTTTTTTTCTCCTCCTGAATAGGCTTTAGATTTGGATTAAGCGTCTCACTCGATGAGCTAAAAGGAATTGAATTCAAATTAAAAGATGGAGGAGGAAAATATGTCCATGGCAAAATAGTAAATGGTAGGGAACCACCGCAGCATCGGCACAGCCACCAGGCGACTGCGGTTGCATCCAAACGCAAGCATGTCAAAATCGAACGCGTGCTCTACAGTGTGCTTGAATGCAATGCGGTGTAGCTGTATATAGGAACGCTATATGGGCACTTTACTAGCTTGCACAGAACATGGAGAGCGTACATAAGCCCTGTGGAAATCTACATCTGTGTACTTTAATGTTGGAGTGGCACGACGGCCGGCCGACGATGTTAAGTTTCGCCGGCCATTCTGCTTTACAGTAAACGTAGAGGACATAAAAATAGCCACCCTCAGGAGATTCTCTACCGTGAATACTCTCAAACCATTCGTAAGGCAATGAGGCTTCAGACTGTAGGTCTCGGTGGTAGAATAAACTTGTAAGTTGCACCTTTTGACGAGAGCATGACTGGTCTGATCGAATAACTGAGTATATTTAGCATAAGATCATGTGACACTATCCAATCACACAACAACAAGAAACCTGATTATGATATCATATCGTCTACGCTTTCAGGATCCTGAAAGGCAGTTCGCATTAGTCATTACATAAATATGGCCATTTTATCCCCAGACAAATTGTGTAAGTGCATGTTAGACAACAATTAACTTGGGGCTAAAAACCATTACATTTAGGCCAATAAAGTTGTCAATTTGAAATTTAGTATCTTGATGAATCACTCTACGTCGAAGAGAGAGCTTATTGGTGACAGTCTTTTTACTGCCAACACATTTTCTTTATTTTATTCCCAAGTATTCCGCGCATAAATATTACTTAAATTGCGACTTTCACTTCTCGGCGAAGTGGATATATGCGTATAAATTTCCTAGGGATATACATACATACATCCTCAAAATAACTTACCTCATCTATCCTTGTGTGTAGATTTCTAGACATATGAGATTCTAGTGCTTTTCATGGATAGATAGATTATATAAGATTTAACACAAATTAATTTATAATGTGGATTACATGAGTAATAAAATACAAATCTTTTAAATAGCATTATCTAAAGCCATCTGCCAGAATGACGATTTGTTAATAAGTGACATTATAACGGGTGCGCCATCTTCTATGTCGGTAGGTAAACATTGAATAACTTTGACATTTATCAACCGATTGACATGAGTAGATATGTTTTTGACACGGTAATTCGGTACAATTTTAACCATGAATCGCTTTATATCGAAACAACGCGCCGAAATAGTGATGCTGTGCATTGAAAATAGTCGTTCAGTTGTGTTAACTCAACGTACATATCGTCGAAAATATCGTTGCGAACAAGCACCGTCTGACAACGCTATTCGTCGTTTGGTGTCGAATTTTATTGAGCACGTGACGGTGGGACATCGTCGACATGCCGTTCACCAACACTCAAGACGTTCCAATGAACTGGTTGAAGCGGTAAGAGAGAGTGTTCCCGAGAACCCAGATGTGTCGTATCGTCACCGCGCTAAACATTTTGGCGTCAGTGAAACCACCTTGCGGCGCATTTTGAAGGAAGATTAGTATTTGTTTCTATATAAAGTATAATTGACTCAATATTGCCGACAGACCGTCCACTTCGTTTGGAATACTGCCAAACAGTCGCTCGAATGGTTGACACTGGACCTGATTTTTTGGAAGCAAATTTTGATGACCGACGAGGGCCATTTCACACTCTCTGACGCCGTTAAGAACCAAAATTGCCGTATTTTTCTTCAGAGAATACGAAACAGTCAGTGGGAATCGATATCGGTGGATGTTGGCTCATTATGTCTGCCCACAAATGTATAAAAAAGGTCTGGACGGTTACTGGTTTCAATAAGTGCGCCATGCCACACTGCAAATCAAACAATGCAGTTTCTGTAACGAAAATTCCCTGGACGAGTGCTGTCAAAAAATGGCGACATTGACTGGCCACCCAGATCTCCAGATTTGACCCTTCCGGACTTCTTTTTGTGGGGTTATTTGAAAAGCAAAGTGTACACCAGCAAGCCTCGGACCATTGACGAGCTCAAGGCAAACATTCGTGCCGAAATCATCGCCATACCGCCTGAGATCCTCGAAAAAGTGATGGAAAACGCAGCAAAGGGGGCATATTTTGCTTTGATCAATAGAGGCGGCCACTTGATAGATGTTGTATTCAAAAACTAATCCAAATAAATTGTAAAGGACTACTATAAATTGTATAAAACAATTTTTGTACCTATAATAGTTTAGAAGTTATAGCGTTTAAAGTGGTTACACCTCCAAATAAGATGTCACCCACTTTGATGGGCTATAACTTGAAATGTGGTGACGTCGACGCACGGCCGTCCAGCGCGGGGCTCGTCCTTCACACTCTCTCGGCCATCTTAGAAGAGCGTGTGCCACTTAAAAACTGCAGTTTGTGACATGCTTTCATCGTTGAACGCTTGGCAAATCACGCCCAACGTCTCCATACCCGATTACCCTAGTCCAACACAAAATTTGATGGCGTACCGCTTTTAAATCGTTCGCTGCATTTTGAGCTTGCACCGAGCCACTCGATAGGGGTCCAATAAAAATTCAATGTATCCTGAACAAACGCTCATAGGCGACTGACGCTTGTCGCGTTTTGAAGGTTAGACCCCCCACCACCGAGACCCCTTGGTGCGACGTACAGTCACGTCAGGAAAAAATTGTTCCCGATACTTTTTATACAAATTCTGTAAATTTTTTTATTTTCTTACTAAATTTACTTTAAGGTTGTTACAACACAATTAACATACAGAGATTCGATAACTAATTTTGTATCTTTCAGCTGAAATGAATTTTCATTTTCGTTGTTTCTATAGTTTTTTTCTTGATTTAATTTTTTCTAGTTTGATAATTTCATTTAAATTTGTACTCTCCTTCAATCTGTCCTGCTTTAATATAAATTTAATTTTTTTAACTGCATTTTCTTTTCTTCGTTAGTGTTAGCTACACTTAAGGGTTACCCCACCCTTCTTCTTCTTCTTCTTCCTTTTATCAGCGAGGCTATGATCCGAAAACAAGGGATCACAACCCTCCCACTTCACCGCATTTCTACTGATCCGCATGTGGGGTTCGGGGGTTACCCCACCCATTATTATAATATATATTTGTTAAGCCTTTTAAAGTGGCATTTAATTCTATTTTTTCTTTTTAAATATAAAATGTCATTATTATTTCTCTACTCATTCTAATTTTAGTAATTACAATGTAAACATTTTATGTATTAAATTAATTAATTGAGAAATAAAAATATCTAATATCTACCTAATATCTAATATATCTATCTATCTAACATTATCTTTTAGTACTTTAAGATAAAGAAAAAAAGAAGAAATAAACTACTTTGAAGGAAACTACGAAGAACCTATAATATGAAAAAAAGGGTTTTTATATTGTAGTAACGTGTAACTTAATAAATAAACAATATAAACAAATAAATAGTAGTGAATAAATGTTAAAATGTATATAATAATACAAAAGCACAATGTAACAGAATCATAACCTCCGGGTTAGATTCGAAGACCCTGCGGACCGGAGCGTTGGTGTCCATTGGCTCTACATGTCCTAGCCATCTCAGATGTCCAATACGCAGTTTTTTGAGTAGGTCGATGTCGCTTTACAACTCGTATAGTTCGTGATCGAACCTTCTTCTTCAAAACCCGTCAACGGGTTCATCCTCTTTTAATAAAGTCCATGTTTCAGCGCCGTAAAGCAGGACTGGGATGATCAAGGTCTTATATAGGGTCACCTTAGTTGTTCGAGATAGGGCTTTACAAGGCAATTCACCTTATAAGCCCAAAAAACAGCGATTGGCAAGAGTTATTCTTCGATTGATTTCGGCGCTGATCTTGTTTGTTTGTAGCAGAGCCAAGGTAGATAAAGTCCCTTACTACCTCGAAGTTATAGCTGCCCACTGTGACGTTCTGTCCAATTCGTCGGTGTTGGCTGTCCCTTCTTGTTGACAGCATATACTTGGTTTTGCCCTCGTTTATCGCTAAACCCATTTTGGCCGCTTCCACTTCAATGATTGCCAACGCACCTTAGTTGTTCGAGATAGGGCTTTACAAGGCAATTCACCTTATAAGCCCAAAAAACAACGATTGGCAAGAGTTATTCTTCGATTGATTTCGGCGCTGATCTTGTTTGTTTGTAGCAGAGCCAAGGTAGATAAAGTCCCTTACTACCTCGAAGTTATAGCTACCCACTGTGACGTTCTGTCCAATTCGTCGGTGTTGGCTGTCCCTTCTTGTTGACAGCATATACTTGGTTTTGCCCTCGTTTATCGCTAAACCCATTTTGGCCGCTTCCACTTCAATGATTGCAAACGCACCGGTGACAGCCCGCTGAGTTCTTCCGATAATGTCAATATCGTCGGCGTATGCAAGCAGTTGTACAGACTTGTAATAGATTGTGCCTCCGGTGTTGGCTTGTGAGTTCCGCACAATCCGTTAAAATGTTAAAGAAGTCACATGACAGCGCGTCACCTTGTCTAAAGCCTTTTTTGACATCAAAGGTCTCGGTGAGGTCATTACCGACCTTGATGGAGCAGCGAGCGTTCTCCATCGTCAGCCTGCACAGACGGACAAGTTTGGCACGGGTGTCGAAACTAGACATGGCTCTATAAAGCTCTTCTCTATAGATGCTGTCATAGGCGGCCTTGAAATCGATAAAGAGGTGGTGCGTATCGATTTGGAATTCTTGGGTTTTCTCCAGGATCTGCCGAAGTGTGCAGATTTGATCGATGGTGAACTTTCCTGGCCTGAAACCGCACTGATAGGGTCCAATCAGGCTATTGATAAAAGGTTTCAGGCGTTCACACAATATCGCAGAAAAGATCTTATATGCGATGTTGAGGAGACGCTCATTGTAGCGTGCGATTTTCACCGACTAAAGAACCCCATTCTAATTTACTACAACTAAGTTTTAGACTTAACGATCAGTTTTTTTTTTTTTTTTTATGAAATAATGACGATTGGCAGCTACCTTCCCATGGGAAGTTCCTTGTAGCTCCACAGGTTAAACGTGGTTATTCGCTATTGCGGCAAGTCTGTTGGTTTGGTTCTTTATAGACACTGCAGTAAATTTCTATCGTCCAAAATATTAAGGACTGTATTATAAACGTGACTTTCCAATCCTTTCTCGCGTAGTTTTTGGTTTCGACATTCTTTAATGTATTTTACACAAACATTTCGATTATGCTGGTTTTTACAAGCCGCTTTGTGTACACACAACAAATTGTCTCAAATATATTATTTTCAGCGACTGACTTTTCTTCATAGCATACGTGACATTTTGCACTGCCTTTAATTTGTAGCGGAACGTTTTGGTGGATTTGATGAAGATGGTGCAGAAACATTCTCTAAAGATTTTGCTCGTGAACTTTCTCCTTAAACACTTGTCAGCAAAGATGCTGGTGATGCCAATCTTGGTTTACCCTTTCTACCTGCCATATACGAGTATGGTTTTGCAAATGAAAATCCAAATTCACGTAGAAAATTGCTTCGTTAAAGAAATATCAATCAATTGACATTTTTAAATACAGCGATTGGCTATCAATTTGTTTTCTTTTCCATCTGTAGCAAGGAAGGATTTTATCAACTGCATCCACATCACCTACCAAGCCTAGGTGAGGTTAGGTTGAGTGGGGTTATGAGGCTATCAGAAAAACACTAGGCACTAAGGTGGACCTATCGCGATCCCTAGGACCCGCCCTTCATGGCAAAGAGACCTACACCAATTCTCCCATATAGAATATGCCATTGTTGTGGTTCAAGGACCTTACCTCTTCTAGGTTGTCGAAGAAGTATCTTCCAATGTACTTGGCCTTGTCCTGACAATGCCTTGACATTCACAGAATTATTTCCTCTGAGACATGCAGATAATTGCAGTACCTACAAACATCCGTATTGTGGGCGCCGTGGCGTAAGTGGTTAGTTTGTCGGATCACTACGCATGAGGTTCCAAGTTCGAATCCCAGAAAACACCAAAAAGTTTTTTCACGGTCCCACCTCTCGCGAGCGTCTGACAAACATCCGAGAGTATTGTTGTCACGAAAAAACTTCTCAAATCGCCGTTGGAGTCGGCATTAAACTGTAGGTCCCTTCCATTCGTGTGAAAAATATAACACACACAACATGAGTGGTTGCGAGAAGCTAGGCTCTGGCACTTTAAAGAGCTGTTGCGCCAAATATTTGTATTTGTAAACATCCGTATTTAATAAACCTAGTCTCATAGAGTACTTCCTTAGAACACAATGACTAGAGAGTATTCCTATCGCTGGAATACCTACTAATGCATACCATATATCAACTTCTTCACATTCATATTGAATTTAAAAGAATTAGAGAGCGAGCAATAGGTTTGTTAAGTCCATAATTGGTTCTATGAGTTGCAATATAAAAAATATCGTTTCTATTTCGCAAAATTTTTTCTGGCACAGAAAAGGTATTAAAGAAAGCAAATCAATGGAATTGATATGAAAAGATACTACAGTGAACTCTCGATAATTCGAACCTCCATAATTCGAGAACCTCTATAAATAGAAGTACTGCGTCAGTCCAATGATAAAACCTCTATTAATCGAAGAAAACCTATGCAATTTGTCTCCTTCGTTCGTTCGAATCTACTCTTGTCCAAACTTAACCTAAAACCTCTCTAATTCGAACTTGATGGCGTTGGTAAGACTATTTTGAAATGCATATATGATGAAAGGCTGTGCCCTGTGTATTCATGAGCGAAATTGTGTGCAGATGGTTGACAGTAGAGTTAACATTTTTCCATTCTAAACGATACAATCAAATTGGACTATCAATTTTTAAGGAGGACATACATACATAACGTATGTCGACGATGACGTGTTTTCAACTTTAACCACTATCTAAAACACCCTGGACCGAGTTCATTTGTAATTTCTTTACGTTGGGGAGTATTAAATAAATGTAAACATGTACGGTTCATACTCATGTACGTGAAATAAAAATTTCGTTTTGCAAAAATCTTCTGTTTCTCTGAAACCTCCATAATTCGAAAACCTCTGCAATTTGAAGTTTCTCCCTGGTCCGATGAAATTTGAATTATCGAGAGTTCACTGTATGTCTTTAATAAACTAAACGCATAGAGCATCTCTGCTGCATTCTAAGCTATTCATAGCAATCAGAGCACACCCTGATGAGTAATTTGGCAAATCAGTAGACCAATTTAACATCCTTAGGGCATAACGCTTTAATTTCTTTTGTATTCTCTCAATAGGCAAGTTATTTTTTTTATAGAAGGGTGAACAGATTACACAACAGCATTCCAGAATAGCAAGCACTAACGAACAAAACATAGCCTTTAAAGTATATGCATCGTTAAATGCAACAAAATTCCGTTTTAGAAAACCTAACATTGAATTTCCTTTCCAGACAATATAGTCAATATGGGCAATCAAATCGAGCTTATGGTCAAAAATTACACCAGGATCTTTGACTTGATTTGCCCTGAGCAACCATGTATTAAAAAAGTGTAGTTACAACTGATGACTTTACGTAATCTGGTTGCACTAACGATCTTACATTTAGAGGAGTTCAATTCACGATGTAAGAAAACAATCAATATCGGCAGTCATGCGCTGAAGCAACTGAATGGAAAATCTTTACATCATCAGCATACATAAAACATCGGGAAAACTTAAATACTGAAGGTAAATCGTTTACAAAATTAGTAAAAAAAAAGTGGACCCAAATGGCGGACGAATGACCATCAATCCACACCGCCTGTCTTCTATTAGATAAATAGGATCGTAACGATTTTAAAAACGTGTCACTGATCCATAGTTTCAACATTTTTTGGAGCAGAAAACCGTGGTGCACTCGATCAAAAGCTTTGACAAAGTCTGTGTATAACACATAACACTCGACTTGTTTACCTTTTTCCATTTCATCAAGGTACCAAATTTGTACAAGTTGAGCGACCTTAGACAAAATGATGCTCAGCAGGTGACAATATCTCTTTAAGTGAGAAATACAATCTATCGGCCACGAGTTTCTCAGACACCTCAACTTAGAGATAGGCATATAGTTTGACACTATATGTTTAGGACCGCTTTTGTAGATAAGAGTAATCCCTTCATTGATGAATTCACCCCACGAAAGAGACTTATTAAACAGCAACGCCAAGGCAGAGCAAAGAGGGACAGCACATCGTGACAGAAGCAAATAGAGACACTAGGTCAAGACCAGCTTGCTTTTCATAGTCAATCTCACTTAAGCAGTGTAAAATGTCTTGATCGGAAAAATGCAGTGGAGCAACGTCCAACCTAGAATAGATTTGTATGTCGCCACCAATCTTCATATGATTTACTACTCTTCTTTTGTTGCCTGCTTAATGTTTTGTTTTTATTGAAGGGTGATTCGAATCACTCTCTTTTTTTTATCTATGGTTAACTCTAATTCAAAACAAATATTTCTCTTCATTTTTTTTATCTAACCTAGGTTTATTGAATCTCTTTAAAATATTGAATTTTGAATGAGAAATGAAATTATATCTATCTATTGTATAACAAAACAAACAAATTATCATATAAGTATTTAAACGGGTATTAATTAGTGTAATACTCCAATCGTCATTTGATTTAAATTAATACTAGCCCCGTAATTCTAAGCTTAAAAAAAAGAACAACAATCCAAAGCAAAAACTTGCGTAGTAATTCCTTAAATAAACAGACACATTCCTCCACTAAGACAGTCTTAATATTAAGTTGCGAAAAACTCTAGCAATTCCCCACTACTCAAACGCAGTAAATAGGTAACAACAAAAAATAATTCCTTGATGAAGGATCAAACACCCCGGCAAAGAAAGAAGAAAACAAGCCAAAGTTTTCTACGAACCGTATGATGACCAGTGAATTAAAATGAGGACAAAAAGGACTACGTTGCTATTTGAACACAGGGAGGGGGGGTTAAACAAAGGAAAAATCTAATTAGAGTTAGGCAAATTGTTTTATTTTCTTTGATTCTTATCCCTACAACTTTGGAGGGTTCATGATTACATTGCCCAACCGTGTCGTCTAGAGAGGAATTAGAATATTTTAATTGCCAGAGGAAAGCTTGCTCAGGGGATGTTTATTGTTTTGCTGCCGATGATGTTTTTGTTATTATTATTCGCTATTGTTGTTGGTTTTTTTATTCAAACTAAATAATGGGCGAATTAAATTAAAAAAGAGAAAAATTCCAGGTGCAATCGATGATGGCATTTACACGATCTCGAATCGATTTTAACGAATTCTGTCCGAATGGTATTATTACTGAAATGAGTACTGAATTCAGACAAAATAACACGCGCAGTCGCCCAACTACTACCACAGAGACTGTAATTTGTGAACTACTCCCCGACGACGCACAGGAGTTTGCACGGGCGGCGTCACGAATCGACGTAAACCATTGCGTCGCTTCAATAAGGTATGATAAAAGTTTTAACGCGATGCCCTAGAGTGGAACTCGTGAATGTCCTTAGGACATTCTAGTCGTTTGTTAGTTGGTTAAGGAACCAACTTTCTGTCTTCCACTCAAGTAAATTTTGGTTCCGTGCTGCCATAATGAACAGCTAAAATTTGATAGTGGGTCATTTCGTATTTTCATCACGTTTTCTGGAAGATATTAATTAACCAAGTCCGAATGAAAGTTCATTAGTGTGTGGAAAGAAAAATAAAGTATTTCTTTGGAAAATGTATTTTGATGAGCCATGAGCAGCACGCATTACTGATGCACTCAATACATTTACAAACTGAAAGTTTAGCAATTGTATAGCTATGTAAGTCTCGACCACGGTTATTGTGATCAAATGCCTACATAACTGTTACAAATCCCTTTCATTAGGAAATTTCTCAAGTTATGGCTGTAATTTCAAAAGTCGCTCTCGTATTTTACCTACTTTGAATATTGTTTGAGTGAATATTCATATTTAAATACAGTAATACCTTGTTTAGCGCTTAGGATGCGTTCCTAGACAGAGCTTAAGATAAATAGCGTTAAACGAAACAATTCATCTGGACACATGCGCAATGGGCAAGGTGCTATGGCCAGCCTTTAGCAAGAAGAAATCAACCTTTCTAATGAATCCGTCATAGCTCACGGGTCATTTTCGGCATACTTATTGGTCACTGTGCGATTGGCATTCATGTGGAACGACTCGGTGTACTACACAACGATTATTATAGAAGATACAGGGACGAAGAAGAAATTGAATCTGTTCGTCGCCTACTGAGTGATTGTCCTGCCCTATCCGTCAGAAGAATGAGGACTCTTGGTAGTAACTTCTTCTCGGATCTGGAGAACTTAGGTAATGTTGAGCTGGTGGACCTCCTGAGATTCATATCACTATCTGGGTGGTTCTAACAGCGGACCATTTCTACAGTGTTTCCAGGGTAAAAATAATTGGGCGCAATGGGCCAGAACTCTTGGTCTAAGTGAGCAAATACTCTTTCGTCACAAGGCACCCATCTACCTAACCTAACCTTAAGTCATCTGAAGTCATTTGCCGCTTTCTTTTGCTCTCGTTAAACAAATGTCGGCAGCATGAGATCGCATTCAAAACGCCTTGCTTTTGCACTCCTTTCAAAACCTGGATCATTTGCTACAATTTAATCGACGATTTCGGTTATCGTTACCAAATTTTATTAAAAAAACCTGTTGCAAGTTCTATGGGATCTTCGTTTTCAAAATCACCTTCTTCAAGTTCTACATGAATTCCTTTTTCTGCTATGTCTTGAAGGTCGTCGTTGGTACGGCTCTCACGAGAAACCTGCAGTACATTTAAGCAAAATTATTTGATATTTATTGGGAAAATGTGTCAATGTGCCAATAAAGAAAGGACAAACGAGGACAATTAAAAAAAAAACTTTAGAGGACGCCTCGCGTCAGGGTATAAAAGAGATTATGTCCTCGAGGACCAGGAAATCTGGCAACCGTAGGTTAGGTTAGGTTAGGTAGGGTTATGAGGTTATCATAAAACAGTATCATAATCGCAGTGTCCAGGTACCCAACATAATCTGACTCGGTTATGCGTACATAATGCCCTAAGCATTGTGCGGCAATTCCAGATTATCTCAGATTTGGTGACATAAGACTCTAACGCCTTTAGCGCAGCCTGACTGCCAATGTAGATGGCGATATTCTTATCGGATATTGACCCCATCTCAAGTAATTCCGCAGCTTTAAGTATAGCTACAGCCTCTGCTTGGAACACACTGTATATGTCCGGAAGTCTCAGGGCCACCTGTAGGTTCGCAACTCTCGAGTAAATACCTGACCCCGTGCCCTCATTGGTCTTAGAACCATCTGTGTATATTGCAATCTCGTTATGGACAGAGACTGTCTTCCTTCGCCAGTCCTCTCTAATTGGATACAGTACTTCGTATGGTGTGTCGAAGTCTAAGGTGGGAAAAGATTCCTTGAGAATAGAGCTGTGTCCTATGTTATTAGTCCTGAAGAAACCAACGTTAGTGAGCGAGTGCAGCCGTAGGTGTTGTGCGTAGAGCACCTGTGATGGCAATGCAAGCTGTTCTTTGTACCATGGCCAACATATCCCGTGTGTTTTTCGTATCCGTTGCCTTCCACCACACAAGAGCCCCATACGTAAGGATGGGTCTGACTATCATGATGTATAGCCAGTGCATCATTGCGGGCTTCAGGCCCCATTTTTTCCCCGCGGTTCGCTTACAGATGAAAAGCGCATTATAAGCTTTGCGGACTCTTTCCTGTATGTTAAGTTAACAATTAAGTTTCAGTATTATCCCAAGATATCTAGCGCGGTCCGAAAGGGAAAGCTCCACCCCTGCTAGCCTAGGCAGTTTGAAGGGTGGTATCTTGTATTTTTTACTGAAGAGTACCAATTCGGTTTTATCCGGGTTGACGTGTAGTCCACACCCTCTAGCCCGTTTTTCTAGACTATTAAGAGCTGATTCCATAATTTCACTTAATGTTTCAAGGAACTTGCCCTGAACTAAAATCACCACGTCGTCCGCGTAAGCAGTGACGCTTATGCCTGTGTTGCTTAGTTCTTTAAGTATCCCATCGATGACTAGAACCCAGAGGAGGGGTGAGATAACGCCGCCCTGGGGAGTCGCCCTGGTAACGGATTTTCTTATTGAACTGTTTCCGATAGTGGAGTTAATGTTTCTAGTACCGAGCATATTGCAAAGCCAATTGGTAATGCTATGCTCGACATTCATAGTGTCCAGGGCCTGTTTGATGGCCCTTCCTTCTACGTTATTGAACACACCTTCTATATCTAGGAAGGCTGCTAGTGCAAATTCCTTATGGTGAAAGCTAGTTTCTATCTTCCCTACTACGTCGTGTAAAGCTGTTTCCACCGATTTCCCCTTCAAATATGCCTGCTGAGCTTTGCATAGAATCCCGTTGCAACACTTACTTCTGGTGCGAATATCAAGAAGTCTTTCAAGTGTCTTGAGGAGGAATGATGAGAGTCTTATGGGTCTGTAGTCTTTCGCTGAAGTGTGGCTTGGTTTACCTGCTTTAGGTATGAATATAACCCGCACTTCCCTCCATGTCACTGGTACGTAACATGACCTTAAACAATGTTTAAAAATGTCCCTAAGCCTGCTTCTGACCTTGGCCGGAGCTTTTTGCAGCATATCTGGCAAAATTCCATCAGAGCCTGTTGCTTTAAATGGTGCGAATGACATAATAGCCCATCGCAGATGCTTCCATGTAATGAGATTTTCTACGTCGTCCCCTATTGACCTACCATTATACGAGTAGCTATTAGTAGTAGAATCCATTGGCGATCTACTTCCTTGGAAGTGAGCTTCAATTAACGTTTCTAAAACTTCTTCGCTACTTTCTGCCCACGAGCTGTCAGATTTTTTGATGAAGCTTGGGACAGAAGTGTCTTTAGCTGGCATCTTGCGAAGTCTGGAAGCTTCACTTGTATCCGCAATGGACTGACAAAATTCCTTCCACGACTTTCTTTTTGATTGCCTGATTAAGTACTTAAACTCCCGCTTGTGGTCCATATATTCATCCCATGTGGTACCGTCCCCTATCTCTTTGGCCCTGTTGTAGAAATTCCTAAACTGTTTTTTCTTGGAGTTAATTTCCGTGCTCCACCAAGGAGGTTGGGACCTCTTGGACTTCTTTCTTAGGGAGTGAAGTTTGCGATGTCGTTAATCGGTCTGTTGGATAATTCTTCTAAATCATTTAAGAGCCAAGGAACTTGTTTCTTAGGTGGTAAAGGCCTGGACAGTGGCAAAGAAAGTGAGTAGTGTCCTCCTGAACCTCCCCGTCACCAGAGGCCCTACAAAGGTCTTCGTTCGTCACACACAACTTTTTGATGTGGTATCACATAGCGTTATGCCCCGTAATGACTCCTATGAGCATAGAGACGGATTTTCTACCTTTCTGCATAGATCTATCGGTTACTGTTCTATTGAATATGGACCATAGCTCCCTCGTGGTGTTCTCTGCTTCGAGTTTGAGTGTGTAAGGAGGATGTACACTGAGGAGGAGTCGGATTGGCCTCGAGTCCGGCTGTAGGTGTCGTTCTCATAGCATTGGTGGTACTAGTGCACGCTAGTCTTTGTACTTTTGTGATGGCAGTTAGGTTGTTAATTTCCTGGCGGCTTGCCACCATACAAGGCTGCCATAAGTTAGCATCAGCATTACTATAGCTTTTTTTTTCTCACTAGGAGATGGTAATCTTCAAAAGACGAAACTGAGCCTGTACCCAGTAACAGTGCGGGATTCTTACCCACTAACCCATTCTCCCTTCTTACCCTTACCCCTACGGTACCGTCTTCTTGGCATTTCATCGTAGGGGGGTTTTCTGATTTAGTTGTCTTCTGGATTCGTGTTTGTCCTTTTGGACTTTTTTCTCTCACGTTCCAGTACTTTTAGTTTGCTCATGATGATGGTTACGTGATTGCGTGCCATTGTGGCCTCATGTATGTGCGTATGTCCGCCAGTCTTTGCGTCTGCGTAGGTACATTTTAATGCATGTATAGCTGCGCGCCGCTCGCTTCCACTATGTTGCTTCTTGCATTTACGTTGCTCTCTTTTCTTTCTCGCTCAAGTCTCTTTAACTCTTAGCATTGGCATACATCTTTGGCATAAGAGCTCACTGCGTTCCACCTGTTTTCCTATTCTAGCATGTGATTTACTGAATTCTTCGGAGTTGGTATTTCTCCCAGTACTATTTGTAGTGCTTTTCTTTGTAGCTGGAAACATGGGCAGTGTAAGAATACATGCTCCACGTTTTCAGGGGTGTCACTGCACGATGGACAAGCGATGGAGTCATCGTTATATACTGGCACAGACCGGAAACAATCATGTCCCGTAAGAAGTGTGAAATAGAAGTAGAAGTTAACTTCACCATGCCTGCGGTTGATCCAATCCTTACTACAGCTACATATGTACAACCATAGGATGATTTTGGGGTTCGGTCCCCAAGTTTTCCCGAATATTCTGTTACACGAGTAGAAACTGTTATGGCTTTTTTGACTCTATCATTAATGTTCAGTCTTCAGTTCAGTTTCTTATCGAGCACCAGGCCGAGGTATCTCGCACTGCTTGATATACTTAGAGGGGTACCCCTTACAGAAGGTTCTACGAATTGTGGAATTATCCTTTTGTTAGTGAGTAGTACTAACTCCGTTCTCTGGGGATTGACCAATAATCCGCATCTCTTCGTCCAGGAGTCAATGGTTTTTGTATCTTCGCAACGAATCGTTTTAACAGCGGCCAGAAAATTTCTATTGGGTTTCCGGCCGCTGTTAAAACGATTCGTTGCTAAGGGACAAAAATCATTGACCCCTGAACGAAGAGATGCGGATTATTGGCCAATCCCGAGATCAAGGCTGCTTGCAGGTCATGCCGAGGTTTTTATACCAGCGTTATGCAAGTATTGCTTAACCTCTGGATTAAAAAGTGTAGATACTTCTTATTAAGGTTAATAGATAAGTGAGCGAATACCGTTCTGTTAAGGAAGTGGTGCACAAACCCTTTTGGTTCTGTGGCACACTGAAAACTTGAGTCTATACTTATTGCAATGCATACATCAGCATTTAATGCTCCGTGAACAAAGGCTTATTTACCGCATCCATCAAAACGAATGCCTGCCCAGACCTAAAACTAAGAGGAAACTGGTTCCGAGAAATAGCAGTGTCTATTTCAAGTCTTCATTAATTCTTCGACGTACGTAAGAGATACCATCTGGCTGATGTTGATTTAATTTGGACTCATAATTTCTTTTCCATTCATCCTTAGTCCAATTTTCACGCTCTTTAGCAAAACTGAAAGAAGAAGAGGAAAAAGTGGCATGAGGTGCGCTCGATTAAGGAGATTGAGAGACTCTATTGCAGGAATGATGTTCGAAGGTATCACCAGAAGGTAAAAAGAGCATGCCAGGGTTGAGGATATAGAAGGAACACTTATGTAGACTGCTAAACGGCGACGATGGCCAATATTCCGCTGTTAGGCAGAATGAACCATTCAAAAGTTACGATGATAATCAAGATTCCCCTCAACCCGATCAGAATGAAGTGGGGATAGCGATATCCAAACTTAAATCCAACAAAGCTGCTTGAGCCGATAGCTTTGCTGCCGGACTTTTCAAGGTAGGAGACGATGAGTTGGTAAGGAGCATGCACCAGATCATCTGTAAAATCTGGTCGGACGAAAGTATGCCCGACGAATTGAACTTCAGCATTGTTTGCCCGATTCTGAAGAAAGGAGACCCTCTGAACTGCGCTAACTGCAGAGGTATAAGTCTTCTCAACAGCGCATATAAAATCCTCTCTGCCATATTATGTGAACGCATAAAAACCTGATGGGTCCTTATCAGTGCGGCTTCAGGCTATTAATATTCTATTATTATTCACACCACGGCAGATCTTGGAAATAACCCATGAATATAAACTTGATGCACATAATCTTTTCATCGATCTTAAAGTTGCCTAGATAGAAGAGACGAGTTATACAAAGCCATGTCCAGTCTCGGCGTCCCTGCCAAAGCTTGTCCGTTTATGCTGGATGACGATGGAAAACTCTCACTGCTCCATCACTCCATCGAGCTTGGAAAAAACAC
Source organism: Brachypalpus laphriformis (assembly GCA_945910035.1). NCBI lineage: Eukaryota > Metazoa > Arthropoda > Insecta > Diptera > Syrphidae > Brachypalpus > Brachypalpus laphriformis. The sequence continues at coordinate 133,255,696 of OX246756.1, forward strand.
CACCGAACCGTTCGATGTCAGAAAAGGTCTTAGACAAGGTGACGCACTTACATTCGATCTTACTTAGGTGGCGCTACAGTTCGGGGTGCACCTGGGCCTCAACCAACAAGCCTCTCCATTTAGCTCGGTCTTTAGCTAATTGCCTCCAGTTGCGCACTCCAAGTTGGTCGAGGTCCGCTTGAACTTGTGCGCGCCACCTACGGCGATGATTCCCTCTACTGCGTCGTCCCTGCGGGTTAGATTCGAAGACTCTGCGGGCCGGGGCGTTGGTGTCCATTCGCTCTACATGTCCCAGCCATCTCAGACGTTCAATACGCAATTTTTTGACTAGGTCAATGTCGCTGTACAGCTCATATAGTTCGTGATTGAATCTTCTCCTCCAAAACCCGTCAACGCAAACGGGACCGAAAATCTTACGAAGAATTTTTCTCTCGAAGCGACCAAGGATATCTTCATCCTCTTTTAATAAAGTCCACGTTTCAGCGCCGTAAAGCAGGACTGGGATGATCAAGGTCTTATATAGAGTCTCCTTAGTTGTTCGAGATAGGGCTTTACTGTTGAATTGCCTTATAAGCCCAAAAAAACAGCGATTGGCAAGAGTTATTCTTCGCTTGATTTCTCCGCTGATGTTATTTTTAGAGCTTATAGCAGAGCCAAGGTAGAAAAAGTCCCTTACTACCTCGAAGTTATAGCTGCCCACTGTGACGTTTTGTCCAATTCATCGGTATTGGCTTTCCCTTCTTGTTGACAGCATATACTTAGTCTTGCCCTCGTTTATCGCTAAACACATTTTGGCCGCTTCCGCCTCAATGCTTGCAAACGCACCGGTGACAGCCCGCTGAGTTCTTCCGGTAATGTCAATATCGTCGGCGTATGCAAGCAGCTGTACAGACTTGTAATAGATTGTGGCACCGGTGTTGGCTTGGGAGTTCCGCACAATCCGTTCAAGTACAATATTAAAGAAGTCACGTGACAGCGCGTCACCTTGTCTAAAACCCTTTTCGACATCAAATGTCTCGGTGAGGTCATTACCGACCTTAATGGAGCAGCGAGCGTTCTCCATCGTCAGCCTACACAGACGGACAAGTTTGGCAGGGATGTCAAAACTAGACATGGCTCTATAAAGCTCTTCTCTATAGATGCTGTCATAGGCGGCCTTGAAATCAATAAAGAGGTGGTGAGTATCGATTTGAAATTCTTGGGTTTTCTCCAGGATCTGCCGAAGTGTGAAGATTTGATCGATGGTGGACTTTCCTGGCCTGAAACCGCACTGATAGGGTCCAATCAGACTGTTCATAAAAGGTTTCAGGCGTTCACACAATATCGCAGAAAAGATCTTGTATGCGATGTTGAGAAGACTGATGCCTCTATAATTGGCGCAGTTGAGGGGGTCTCCTTTCTTGTGGATCGGGCAAATGATGCTGAGGTTCCGTTCATCAGGCATACACTCGTCTGACCAAATCTTAGAGATGAGTTGGTGTATGCACTCTACCAATTCATCCCCAGCTGCCTTGAAAAGTTCGGCCGGTAAGCCGTCAGGTCCAGCAGCCTTGTTGGATTTTAGCCTGGATATTGCTATCCTCACTTCGTTTTGGTCAGGTGGACGGAAATTTTGACTATCATCGTCTATGTTGAATGGTTCATTCTGCTTTACAGCGGGATGTTGGTCTTCGTCGCCGTTATACAGTCTGCAGAAGTAGTTTTTCCATATTCTCAGCACCGACTGTGATTCCACTACGAGGTTTCCATTTTCATCTCTACAGGTTTCTGTACGGGCATTACTTCTCTGACACGTTCTTTTTACCTTTTGATAAAACTTCCGTACATTGTTCCTGGAGTATAAAATCTCGATATTCTCAAACGCGCGCTTCTCATGCTCTTTCTTCTTCTTTTGGAGAAGCCGATGTTCTTCCCGTCTCTTTTGCTCGTAGAGCTCACGAGCAGCTCTCGTTTTCCTTTGCAGCGCCACTTTGTATGCTTCTTGTTTTGCTGCATGCACTCGCCGGCATTTTTCGTCAAACCAGGGGTTTCGCGGTGGTGGGCGAGCGAGACCCAGCACATCAGTCGCGGCGTTTCTGATGGCATGTTGGCAGCGTTGCCACTGGTCTTCGGCACTTGATGCTGGCGGCATAGGGGTGATTGAGAAATTTCGGGATACGCATTCAGCGAAGAGTCTGGCGGTCTCTTGCGATTGTAGCTTTTCGACGTTAAATTTTCTCACAGTGATTCTTCTTTGTTGCTCAACTTGGGATATCCGCATTCGTACCTTGGCTACAACAAGGTAATGATCCGAGTCTATGTTGGCCGCTCGGAAGGTCCGGACATCCAGAATACTGAAGGCATGTCTTGCGTCGATCGCAATATTATCAATATGGTTGATCGTTACATGATCATTGGACCGCCATGTCTGCTTATGAATATCGAGATGAGGAAACCATGTGCTTGCTATGGTGACATTTCGCTCCACAATGTCCGTTATCAGACGTGGTGTCGTGTAGGCTATGCTTACCGACTGCCCTACCGAAGGCGTCCTCCTTTCCTATTTTGGCGTTAAAATCGCCCAATACGATTTTAACGTTGTATTTAGGACATTGCTCATATGTTTTGTCGAGGAGCTCGTAGAAACACTCTTTGGTGGCAGGGTCCTTTTCTTCCGTGGGGGCATGGACACATATTAGGCTTATGTTAGCGAATTTAGCCTTGATCAGGATAGTCATAATACGCTCGCTAGCGTGTCGGAAGCTTAAGACTTCTTGCCTAAGTCTGCCGCGTATGACAAATCCGCATCCGAATAAGCGTTGCCTGTTGCCTCTGTAGCAATCACCTTAGTAGATGTCACAGTTTTTCATCCTCTTTTTGCCCGGCCCATCCCATCGCACTTCCTGGATGGCGGTAATATATGCTTTATAGCAGTCTAGGGCCTCTGCTAGTTGTTCGGCTGCACGTGGTCTGTAAAGGGACAGAACATTCCACGTACAGATCCGAAGGTCGTTGTCCTTATTTTGTTTGCTGGGGTCGTCATTAGTTGAGTCATCCTTATCCGAGGCTTTTGGTTGTTTCGGAACCATCGATTTTTTAGGTGGTAGGGAAGTTACCGCGACGGCACAACCTCCAACCTGGAGGGCCAGTTCCTTAATTATTCCCCTAGTACGAGGGGCCGGGTACACCGGTGCCAGTAGTCCACTACGGGAGTATGAGCGCTGCTGTTGGCCCATTAAGGGCTCCTCCGCCACCATCTCTATTCTAATGTCCTGACCAACATTGGAAATTCCTTGCCGACCTGTGATCCGAATACGTTGAAGCAGCTAGCGCAAGGTATTCACTAAGTTCAACCTATCTGGAACTATAGACGCCACCGTTGACTCCGTCTAGGGAATTCGTCCGCTGCCGCCTGGAACAGGAAGAAGTGCTCTAGTGAGAAAACACTCTTCCCCCCTCTCTCATCTGCTGCCGCCAAGAATCTTTCAAACGGGGTTGGCTACCCATTTCTTGGATTAAGGTACTAGGTACCCGGCTGTCACCGCGTGGAGGTTGAGAGTAGGAGTTGGTAGGCCTCAGCTGTGTGAAAACGCTTGTGTTTTCATATGATCGCATGCACTACCGTTTGACCAGAGATCATTCGATCTCTTTAACATAATACTTAAAAGAAAGAAACTCACAAGCCAACACTGGAGGTACAATCTTTTAAGAGTCTGTACAACTACTCCCTTACGCCGATGACACTGACATAGTCAGAAGAACTCAGCGGAGCATTTGCGAGTCAGAGATCTGCAGCGATATACCGCAACTATTCGTTCAATACATATACATATATTAGTTTTTTCTACGACTCTAACTCATTGATCCTTTATAAAATATTTATCCATTCGATTGTCTTCAAGCACGTATAATGTTGCATTGATGTAGTCATACTACATAGCGGATAATGTATATATGGTATAAAAAAGGATTTGGCCCAACGTAAAGTGCAGCACAAATTTATAAGGAAAAGCGGAGTAGATTTGATCAAAATAATTTTAAATACGTTTAAATTTACATTGATACAACTATACCTTACAGGGATTAATTAGGAAGCTGAGTTCGATATAGTGCGAAAATCCTAATACATATATAAAAATCACGTGTCACTATGTTCGTACACGCTAATCTCCGAAACCACTCAACCGATTTCAATGAGATTTTGTTAATGTATATCGTTGGTTTCAGCTTGAAAGATAGGATAGCTTTGGACCCGATAGGTGGCGCTGTTGCGGAGGTCTAAAATTTGTCGTTTTATTTTTTTCAGATTTCACATCCAAAAATACATACAACCAGATAGTTTAACTTCCCTTAACCCCCACCCTTCAATATTTTTGAATACGATTTTAGGGATTTTTTGTAGGAAAAAAGGGTTACGATTCATTTTGTTTAAGTTGCATAATTCAAATTGTGTAAGCTTTCAACAAATGGCGGTGTAAACAAATCTATTGACATCTGTATTACGCGTCTATTGAAATGCCACACTTGAACATTGTTTCATTTTCTGTGCTGATTTAAACGTTCACCTGATTCTACAATTCGATTGAAGATTGGTTCGCCGATAATTCTGCTTGGTAATTCATACCCAACAAGATTATGCAACGGCGCACGTTTGGTCATCAAACGGATCACAGGAAATGTTATTGAAGCAACCATTTTGAACAGAAAGTTTAAGGGAGAAATCGTTCCGTTGCCACGTATTCCAACGATACCGTCGGAGACTACAATCCCAAACGGCTTCACTTTCCGATTTGTTTGGCATTTCCAATGACCATCAACAAATCACAAGGACAGACAATGTCCATTTGTGGCCTGAACTTAGAAAATCCATGTTTCACCCATGGCCAATTATAGTTGCATGCTCACGTGTGGGTAAACCATCTAATCTATTCATATTGGCAAAAGACGGATTGACAAAAAATATTGTTCACCAAATCACACTACTTTAAATTTAAATTCATACTTTAATTTAAAACAATAACATTATTTAAACTTAAGAATCGACCTTTATTTACCTCATTTATAATATTTAATTTTTATCCATTATCAATTAAGAATTTTCAATTGAATAATTACACTTGAATATGAGATGAATAAAAAATTAAATGAAAAATGTATAGAACAGTGCCGGTCTGATTTTTATTTATTTTCTATCGTACAAATGCATAGCATATCCGACAAGAGCGCCCAAAGATAAAAGTCGGTCTGTGGCAGGACAACGTCTGTCCGGGACGGCTAGTATTTTATAGAAAACAAAGTACTTAAATCCGGTGGTTATTGGTGATATTAATGCTAAAATAGATGAACTACAACAGACTTTTGGAAGACATATGTAGGGAAGAGTTTGCTGCGAGCACTGATGCAAGGCGCTCTAGAGATGCAGTAGTAAATGCAAAGGGCCGTCAATATTTAGAATTTTGCAACAATAACGGGCCTATAGTTCTTAATGATTTTATAAATGGTGATAAAGAAACCTTCATTAATAATATTGGAGGATCGGTAAACGACATATGTTCTATATGGTATCTCAAGATATGCTAGAATATATCCAGGACTTTCTTGTAGACAACAAAACATGGTCTGACCATCTACCCATCCAATTAATTCTGAAGCTTGGAACATATAACACCAGTCGAAAACCAAACTTACTATCGAAACTAGTTTGGATATAGAATAACTTCTAAATACCTAGGACTGGACGATAGGGAGCGTGGTTGATCATTCAGTCGAGGAAGTGGGAAATCTGTTTGTTTTTTTTTGCTTTGGTGGTGAAGACCACGCCTTCAATTCAATTCAATTTCGCTTATCACCGAAGGAAACATGACTGATACTAGCATCACCATGTCATCCGCACACCCGACTACCTTGATTCTTTCTCTATCTACTCGTAATTTTAATCAAGATGTTTCTACTTTGTTGAAGTAGACAAACTTTTCGCCTAATGCTTCAATATGAGATACAATTCTTATTATACAGCGGTGTGTTGATGGTGCATGGCATTATTAGCCGACTTACTTTCTGCTATTTGCTTAGATTCATAGTCATCCCCTCCTTCAATTTCTCACAGGGATACTAAAGCGAAAAATAAACAAAATCAATAATCCTGAGCCAATAGCTCTGGAAAAGAGCACTGTCCACTGCACCATGTATCTGTTACTCTAATTGATTGTACAATACCGGAAAATGTAATCCAATTTTAAAGAGATTTACGTAATACTCATCCAACAAGGTACGTAAGTCGCCAATTGATTTCCTTTCATCAGTATTCATAACAGGTAGACCACTTGAGGGTACGGAAGCAATTCAACAAGGATTAACCAGAGCAATGTTTTCCGAATTTCCCATGGTTTCTATTGGCTCACCTTTTGAACGTTGCTCAATTAATGTTCCATTCTCAAATGATTCACCGATTAATATAGCACAATATGGCTACATTGTCTGCATACTTGTCCATAGTAGTGAAAACAATCTCTTCTGGCTTAGCTCACGAATAAATTTAACAACCTTTTCCTAAGCATACGGAAGATACAAGTTCCATTTAACAATTAAGTCCCAATTTGGTAACATCATTTTCATAAACATTTACCGTAATACTAGTATACAACCCAACCAATTCGGCTGCGATTGCAGTGAAATTTTAAATGAAATGCATGGCAGCCTCTAGCCGATGCAATTTGGATATTGCCGCTCACCGGGGCTGGATGCAGCAGTTTCTTTGTGCAAATGCGAACGGGGCAAATCATATCGAAAGGCAATAATCTCTATCTTCTCCCCTGTACCTATATATCGATTGATTTAGGCATCGAAATGCCTCTTCATATTCCATCGGTGTATTGTTATTGAATGCACTACCGCGCGTTTCGCAAAATAAAACAAGAAAAAGAAGAACAATCCATTGGTCCCCTTACATGAAACAGGGAGTTGTTGAAATGTTTACGAAAAGTCCTGATAACCGGAGGGTGCGTTCACAATCACGAATCGCCCGCCAGTTGCAGTTCCAATTGCTGGGCTGGGTAATTTAGCTGGGCCGCATTTATTTTTCGCTCTCTTGCCCCTTTTTTTGGTGTCGAGTCGACCGGCTTTTAGGTGGCTCGTTGGATTGCAGTGGTTCACTTCAGTGCTGTTCTTCGGTTGCAGACGAATGTTGCATATTGCGCACCAGCAGCATGTTTTTTGAGTGGCGCGTCTGTTTTAGCTGGAAGGCGTTAAATGAGGTCCTGGGTGCTTCTTTGAGTGCCATTGATCCATGAAAATATTTTGTTTTGGAATTTCTTATTGATGTTGTGTCGGTGTGCATGTATCTTCCAAGAAATGGAAATGAACAATATGTCGAAGAGATATGAGGGGGTGCTTATTCTTCATTCACATTTAATTTGAGTATTACAACGTTTCTATATTACAAAATTCAGAAATATTTGCCCGCCTTATTTGTGTTAATTATGTAAATGTAAAGGACAATTTCTGCTTCAGCATGAATATACAGTGGACTCTCCCTAAGTCGAACTCTCCCTAAGTCGAATTTCTCTCTAACTCGAATTTTTTCGCCATATTTTAGCATTCCCCTCAATTTTCCATACAAAAGCACCCTCTAAGTCAAACTCCCTCTAAGTCGAAACTCCCTCTAACTCGAACAAATCATGGTATCCCGTGAAAATTCGACTTAGGGGGAGTCCACTGTAGTTGCCATTTATGGACAAAAGTTGAATATTTTAAATTCGTTTTAAGATTAACATGATAGATAGTTAAAGGCAATGTGAATGTGAGTGCTAGAACTTTATAACATGAATTTTGGATCAGATTTTCTTTTATTGAGCAGGCATATATGCATAATACATACGGACATTTGCATATGTACGAAGGTATGATGATTATGCCTTCTCCTCCACCAGTAACTCCACACATTAGGAGGAATTCTCAGTGACCCGGAGAGATATAGGACTTGATCCAACTACATATCTCATCCTGGACAACCGCGTTCGGGATGTTGTGTCCAAAATATGGTGAAGCAGTGCAATCAGTTTAAATAATAAGCTAAGACTGTTTCACTCCAACGTCAAATTCGTGATGTTGTATGAATGCAGCACGTGGAGAGTGACCCTTACTACCATGAGAAAACTGCAACGCTCATTAAAATGTGCCTGCGCAATATATTAAGTATTTTCTGGTCCAACCGCATCTCTAACGAACACCTCTACCAGAGAATGGGTCAAAAACCAATAGGCACAACCATTCAAAGACGAAAGTGGCAGTGCATTGGTTATACTCCTACGTTCCGAAAAGGTGACGACAGTTCCATAGCTGAACATGCTATGCAATAAAACGCTTTAATCCTGTATGGCAGGATACCTGGCGGTCCGAAGAGAACATGGCGCGAGACGGTGGAGAAGGAGTCACGACAGTTGGTGAGAGCTAAGGCACATTGTCAGAAAGCGTATACGATGGCGTGTAGGTGTAGTAGAGGCACTAGGATTCACAAGGGGATACAGGATATAAGTAAAAAGTGAAGTATACACCATTCCATCCAGAAGAAGAAAATGCATTTGGGGTGGTTCCATGCTGGTGGCATCATCAGACCTTATTTCTTCAAACACGAGTTCGGAGGTTCCGCTACGGTGAATGGAGATTGTTACCGGCCTTAACAGGATGGCGCTATATGCCATAGGTCGACGAAAACCATCGACTTACTGAAATCACAATTTGGCGATAAACTAATTTCGAAAAATAGACCTGAAAACTTGCTTCTAGGGTCGTGTGATTTGACACCTCTTGACTATTTCCTGTGGGGCTACGTGAAGTTTCTGCAAAAATTAATCCAGCAAACAATTGAAGCATTGAAAGCCAATATTGTTCATGTTATTTGGTAGATACGGCCACCATTGCTCGAAAAGTGACCCAAAATTGGACGGATACAAGGGGTTTCATTAAAAACAGTCGCAGTGGCCATATGCACGAACTCATTTTCAAATATCAATGCATTGGTCATTTGTATAAATGCTTATTATTCGTGTAATGTTTTTAAATTTTAAATTCCATCGGGCTTAATAAAAAAACACCCTATACATAACGTGTCCAAAAATGAGTATATTTTCAAATATATCATCAAGACGTTTACAATTTTTATGTTAGCACATTCTTCGTTCATAGAAAGAATGGTAGACTCTTAGAATATCCTAAGAATGATGCATTTTATGTTGTATTTCCTTTTTATAAAGGGTTAGTGATAATAGTGTAAAAGTTATCATTGAAACAAAATGACACTGACCTGCGCGTATCGCCTCTTATAAAATATGAATGCATTTAGCGCTTAATATAGCTGGGTATGTAAAATCGACGGAATGCTGCAATCATATCGCTTTGGAGCTTAACAATTCAAAACTTAAAATTTTTTTCAGCATACCGTATTGCAATGCTGCTTTTTTATGATTATTTTATAAATGGTCCTAGACATCACAGTTTTGATTACGTGAAAGATCTGGGGGTCATATACCATATGAGAATTAACTGATTTACTCACTGTATTATGATTACGCCATTTCCAAGTCTAACCAAACAGCTGGAGAGAGGTCAGGATAGTCTTTATACCAAAGCCGGCGAAACAAGCGGAACAATGGCCCAAATCGTACTGTCGCATCAGCCTTAGCTCCTTTCTCCTAAAAGCTATGGAGAAAATCGTTGATCACTACAAAAAAGAATACGTTGCTTATTCTTAATCCATTACATGCACACCAATTTGCATACCAACCCAACAAATCCACAGAGACCGCCATTCACAACCAGGTTTCACAAATTAAAAAAAACCCTAGCTGCAAAAGAAACCGCTCTTTGTGCCTTTATTGACATACAGGGAGCCTTTGACAACCCTTCTTATGAAGCAATAAACAAGGCTATGACTAGGAAAGGTATCGCACCCCTAATCATAAGCTGGATTCTATCCATGCTATCATACAAAGCAAAAAAATAAAGCTAGAGTTCGGAGGATCGCTGAAAACTATTATAGCCACCAGATGTTGTCCGCAGAGGGGAATACTGTCGCCTCTGCTCTGGACCTTAGTTATAGACGAACTCCTAGAGCTACTTACCAAATCTGGTTACAGAGTATAGGGATACGCAGATGACGTCGTCATCAGCGTTGTGGGCGAATTCGAAAACATTATGTCGGAAATGATGCAAGGTGCCCTCAACCTGATCTCAAAATGGTGTAGAACCAAGGGCCTAACCATCAACCCTGGAAAAAATATCCTTGTACCCTTTTCTATGAAGAGGAAGCTCAAACTGAAGCAAATCTGACTGAAAAACACCCTATCAGTCCTACAGGGGAAGCAAAATATCTTAGGATAATCCTGGACAAAAAGCTTAACTGGAACTCTCACCTTAACAGTGTTATCAACAAGGCGACCAGGGCAATGTTCATGTGCCAACTCTTCTATGTTTAAAAAAAATGGGGTCTGAAACCCAAGATGATCTACTGGATGTACAGCACAATCGTCAGACCAATGATCACCTACACCTATCTAATATGGTTGCCTAAAACACAACAGATCAAAGCTTTGGAACCGCTAAATCGATTGCACTGATTAGCCTGTATCGGCATTGCTTTGGCAATTAAAATCTGCCCGAGGGCAGCATTAGGTACAATACTTAATCTCACAATGCAGAAAGAAGCTCCTAGGCTACCTCAGATACAAAAACTGAAACCCGGTGATTTCACAGGCCATCTGAGCATTTTTGAAAACGTCAAAAACAACCCAATCTTCAAGATTCCAGATACAATGCTCAAGAGATTTCGGTTCTCCAGGGAATTCGAAGTGATTGAATACAGTTATTTTACTGTATTGAGCTGAAAAGATTATGGTTCTTGTACCGTATCTAAGATTGGTATTGCCAGTACATAAACTGGAACACCAGAACAGCTTCCAAGCAGACTCACTTGGAAAAGTAAAATAAAAAGTCTTGATTGACTGTTCAGAAACAAGTGACAAAAGAGATTTATTTGACAGTATTTATACATAAAAATTGCTAACTTAGCACTAATTACAATATTAAAAAGAATAACAAAGGTAAAAAATATACAAATATTTCAAAGTGCAAAGAATAACAAAAAGAATGAAAATATTGATGACAGTGCAAAAAGTATCAGCACAAGAATATAACAAAAAAATACAAAGTGGCGATTCAATTATTCATGCTAAGTTCAAGGTGAATAGATGGTTTCTGGTTTCCGTTGTGGACCGTAATGAATGAGGTGAATGAATGGTTTCTGGTTTCCGTTGTGTTGGGCCGTTGGCTTGTCGTCACTCGATGCAGTTGGAATGAACTGACCTAACTCAACAGTGGTCATTAGTGACCGTCATGAATGGAGAAACAAAGGTCTCAAGACACCACACAACGCACAAATCTGGTACACAGATAGCTCCAAATTGGAAAATGGCAGTACCGGAGCTGGGGCCTATGGTCCCAACTTTCAGCGTGCGACAGCGCTTGGTAAACCACGCAAAAGAACTATGCATTTGGGAATGCCTGCGGAGAAACACAACCGGAACCCGCATCTTTATCTATTCAGACAGCCAGGCAGCGCTAAGGGCCCTTAATTCCTATAGGGTAGGGTCAAAGCTCGTGTGGGACAGTCTCAACTTCCTTGATAAACTCGCTTCCACGAATAAGGTTACCGTAGCATGGATTCCTGGACACGAAGATCGTGAGGGGAACGAAAGAGCAGACAGACCGGCGAGGAGAGGCGCTGGGCGGCCACTCATCGGACTTGAACCCTACTTCGGGGTACCACTCAGTGATATCCACTCCATAGTAACAAAATGGGAAGCTAAAGGACTCGCCGAACACTGGGCCTAAGATAAGCGAAGAAGTTCATAAGCCCCAACAGAGATAGATAGATAGCAAGCCACTTGAACTAAGCAAAAATAATTTGCGAACTCTAACGGGCTACCTAACCGGACATTGTCCACTCAGGTACCATCTAAATAAAATGAGGCTTTTAGATACGGCTATGTGCAGACTCGGCGCGGAATAAAGAGAAACAGCAGAATACATTCTTTGTGAATGCCCATGGGCTGCAAAGAAACTATTTCTCCATCTAACGCGGATCTCAATGGGCCCAGTGGATAGCTGGAACATGGATCCCAAGTCATTATTGAGGTTTACCAACATTTTCAATTTTTAATTCTGATTAAACATCGGGCCAGAATAATAGATCTTGTAGGTCTCAGTGCACTTGGGCCCCAATTATCGTATCGTATCGTATCGTTAGTCCAGCGTTTACTTTTCTAATTAATAAAGGAACTTAAATTAACCCTTAAATGTCCAAGGAAACCGATTTTGATGAAAAAAATATATTGTATTTTTTTTTTTCCGAGGGTAGGTGAAAATCTTCAACAAGACACTATGAGGATCGACAGCGCGTGCTCATAGTAGTGTGGGATTCTTACCCACTAAAAAACCTCCCTTCAAAACAGACTTGTTTTCATTTTTACTACAACTAAGTATTCGACTTATCAAGTAGTTTTCATTTCACGTAATAAGGACGTTTTGCAGGGACCTTCCCATTAGAAGTTCCTGCCAGCTCCGCAGTCTAAACGAGGTTACTTATCGCACTAAGTCTAAAGGTTTGGTTCTTTGTAGACGGCGCAGTAAATTTCTTTCTTCCAAGTCGACTTCTATGCTTTCTCGCGTAGGTTTGAATTTCGTCTTCGATTGTTTTAATGCCAAGATCTCTGTGGATATCGCTATTTCTGATATACCATGGAGCATTTACAATACCTCTTAGCACTTTGCTTTCAAAATTTTGAAAAATTTTAATATTACTTCTTTTGGTACAACCCCAGAGTTGTATACCATATGTCCATACAGGCTTTAGCACTTGCTTATATAAAAGCAGTTTGTTCTCTATATTAAGCTTGGAATATTTGTTATCTAGTTCTTTGCGTTTTTTCTTAACGTGCGTTTTCCATTTCAGCTTTGCATCAAGTGTCATTCCAAGATACTTAGCCTCGTTTGCAAACGGAATTTGAACCGAGTTTGAAAAGATCGGCAAATTATTTACTCTCTTATAAGTAAAATTTACATGAACAGATTTGGTCTCGTTAAGTGCGATTCGCCGAACCTTTGTCCATTCATTTACTCTATCCAAAGCTTCTTGCAGTTTTTCTGTAGTATCTTTGACCGTTTTGCCTACTGTCAAGATAGCAGTGTCGTCGGCAAATGTAGCTAGCTCAGTGCCTTCTACTTGCGGTATATCACGGGTGTATAATAGATACAAGACTGGACCAAGAACGCTTCCTTGCGGCACCCCAGCCATTATTTCCTTGAAATCTGAATATTAATTTCCACATTTGACGCGGAATAGTCTATTCGTAAGGTAGTTCTTCAAAATATTATATAGGTGCTCTGGCAGAACTTGTCGTAATTTAAACTTTAAGCCTTCGTGCCAGACCTTTTCAAAGGCTTGAGAGACGTCAAGGAATACGCTTGAACAAATCTTTTTTTCTTCAAGTGACTTTTCGATTACATTTGTTATTCGATGTACTTGTTCAACTGTAGAATGCTTACTTCTGAATCCGAATTGATGGTCCGGAATGAGATGTCTTTCTTCTATTACCGGCTGTATTCGCCTAATCAATATTCTCTCGAACACCTTGGATATAATTGGAAGAAGCGAAATCGGTCTATAAGACGTTTTTTCATTCGGCGGTTTTCCGGGCTTAAGGACCATTATGATTTCGGCGACTTTCCATTGACTGGCAACATATTCTAGTCTAAGTGCGGCGTTTATAATGAACAGAAGATTAATTAGACCTTTTCTTGGTAGTGCTTTAAGAACCTCTCCCGTAATTAGATCGTATCCAGGAGCCGTCTTAGGTCTAAGTTTCTTTATTTCTTCCTTAAGTTCGGTAAGTATTGCATTTCTTATTACGCTATTGGCTATATAAGACGTATTTATATTTTCAATAAGAGCTTGTCCATCAAACGGTTTGAAAATTTCTTCCAGGTGGGTGGCAAAAAATTGCGCTTTCTCTTTATCATGCCTGGCCCATTCGCCTTGATTTTTCCTAATTGGGGCGGCTTGAATTTGAGGTTTTTTAATACCTTTTATAGCCTTCCAAAGCGAGTAATTAGAATCTTTTTCTGCCGTTAAGCTTTCTAGGTAAGTTTGCATTTCATTATTCTTAAGGTTTTTAATAGACCTTTTTAGTGAGTTGCACAAACGGTTAAGATGTGCTTTATGTTGCGGAGCCCGAGTTTGTTGCCATTTTTTGCGTGCTTTTCTCTTCTCCTTAATCATCTCTTTTATTTCCTGCGGATACGTTTGAATGTAGCTTGCCGGCGTTTTCTTTGGTTTTGGAGTATTCTTCCACGCGGCATTCTGTAGAATTTCGACGAAGCGATCAACTTCTACTTCAAGTTCATATGGCGTTTTAAGTGATACGCTCAGCTCAGTATTTGCTTCAATATCTTTTTTAAAGCCATCCCAATTAGTTTTCGCGCTGGTTAATCTGACCGGTCCTACTTTTTTAATCAGAGCATCGCTTATCGTCATATTGATTGGAGAATGATCAGAGGAGAGATCAAAGCGTTCTTCAACTTGTATACAGTTGCCAGATATTCCTTTAACAGCAAAGAAATCGATCAGATCTATTATCTTATTTCTATCAGTCGGCCAATATGTTGGTTTACCCGTCGAGTGAAAATTACAACTGTATTGCATACCCGCATTATAAAGCTTTCTACCTTTCTGAGAGGCGTACCTTGAACCCCAGAATGGGTGTTTCGCGTTGAAGTCGCCACCAATAATAAAATTTGGTTTAAGGAAGTTGAAGATGTTTGTGAAATCACTTTCTTCAAGTTTACATCGCAGTGGACAATATATAGACGAAATGTTGAAGGCAAAATGTCTATTTCTAACACGTACCGTGCTTACTTGCTTGCTTTACTTCCGCTGAGTGTTCGATACACTCTTTTATAAACAAGGATGATCCGCCTCTTGCTCTTTCCGATGGGTGGAAGGCGTGATACACGCTATATCCTCTTATCTTAACATTCGTTTGTTTTGTCAGATTAGTTTCGCAGACCAAGCATATATCAATATCTTTTTCTCGTATAAATATTTCTAACTCGTCGAGTCTTCGTATGAGGCCGTTAGCGTTCCATGTAAGAATTTTAAGCGTTTCTTTCATATTCGGGTTGAAGTGCGCCTGTTATGAATATTGCTTTCTAGTGCAACTAGTCTCTCGAAAATAAGTTTGTTTGTTTTGCATTGATCTTCAAGTTTCGCAAGTATTAAGGAGAAAACATTGGATACTGGATTTTGTGAGCTACCTCTATCACCGTTTTCCAATGTCGCAACTTGAGCAGGAGTCTTTACGTTAGAGTTTGGACGGTTTTTTGC
The DNA here is from genome assembly GCA_945910035.1 of Brachypalpus laphriformis. Classification (NCBI taxonomy): domain Eukaryota; kingdom Metazoa; phylum Arthropoda; class Insecta; order Diptera; family Syrphidae; genus Brachypalpus; species Brachypalpus laphriformis. Next base: position 133,271,111 of record OX246756.1, read on the forward strand.
CTTGATCTCCCGTGGGTTGACGGTCATATACTTGCCATTAGCTGCCATCGCCGCTTGAGCATAAGACTGTGCGTCAGTATTCGAAGACTTTGCTTCTGTCACATTTTCTCTACTGCGTTTGGGGTTTTCTTCGTTACCCGATCTTAAATCAATATTGACGGATTTCCTATCTTTCGCTGCTTTTTTCGTAGCTATTTTGGGTCTGTTCTTAACTGGTTTCGGATTAGGGCGCATGGAATTTTTAAGCGTATCGCGCCGTTCTTGAAGCTCTTTCGCCACTTCGCAACCTCGATAGTTCGCAGGATGTTTTCCTTTACAGTTTATACAAGTGGCTGGGGTTTGCTTGTTTAGGTGACACTCTTCCGAGAGATGTTTACCTGCGCATTTGGCGCATCGCGGCTCTTTCTGGCAGTAAGTCTGCGTATGATTGAAGCCTTGACAGCGCTTACACTGCGGGATCGATCTGGAGATCTTACGCATGGGTTCGATTTTGACCACGATGTTTAGAATAGTCTTAATACCACATATAGCATCTTTGTTTTCGGCTTTATCGAAACTAAGCATGAATAGTGGAAGTCCACGCCTTACCAATTTTTCATGATCTCCCTCCGACTGTTGCTTCTCCTTCTTGATAATATTGACGGCATCAAGAATTTTAAAGCCTTTATCTTGAAGGTCGTGCATTACATCTTCTTTAGTACACGAGGGGTGGAGTCCCCTTGCTACAACACGCAGTGGTCTTTCTAACTTATTTTGGTTAGTATACCACTGAATCTTTTCGGCATTCAATTTTTGGGATAATGATCGGTAACCGTCGGCATCATCGACATTGATTTTCCACGTATTGTTTCGCAGAGATGTCACCTTAAACTTCGATGGCAGGGTTCCTTTAATGAGGCAATGCAACTTATTATAGTCCGTTATTCCAACGACGTTTATCGGTGGCGGAGGACGTAATTTTTGTTGTTGTTGCTTTTCTTGCAACTCCTTGCGCTTTTCATGTTTTTGTGGCTCGACTTCCGGTGACGAACCAGCTTAGCGTTTTTTGCTAGGTCGCCAAATATATTGTATGTAAACGGAAACAAAAACAACAAATCCGCTGTTAAAAAAAATAAAAATTTTTTTTTTACCAAGTTATTAACAAAAAAGTGGTTGTATCTTTAAAGATTGTGGTGCCGCTTCGGTGCAGTTGCGGTGCAAGTTAAGTGCAGTAGCGAAGTAGTTGCGGTGCCGTTGTTGTGCCTTTGCGGTGCAGTTGTGGTGCCGTTGCGGTACTAAATGAGAGATGAACGACTGAGTGTATGTGTGTGCAAATTTTTGCTTTTAATTACCCTATTCGAGTGGGTAAAGTGTTTGATGGAATGTGGCTCATATGATACATTTTTAGGTATTTGTCTGGAGCAAAGTAATCGATATACTTTATCTACGCATTCAAGTGGCAATTGAAATTCTGAAATGTACTCGTATATATCTATAGATACCTAGGTACATGTTGTAACATACAACCGCATTGAAATCCAATTTACGAAACAGCAACGTTGACCGTTGATATTTCTACATCCATAAGACTCCCAAATTGATGCAGTTTTTTCCAAGTGATTTTAGTCGAGAGTATTCGACATATCACAGAAAGATATATCCATTTACGTTGATAGCCATGCAGCCATTAAGGCCCTAGAAACCATTAAAAGTTTAAAGCTCATCCAAATTGGTCGGTCTCTGTCGCTCAGAAGGGCAGCAGTCAGAATAACGTCTAAATTTTGGTATAAGGCCACAATGGCATTAGCGGGAATTAAGAAGCAGATGAGCTGGTCCGAAAAAGAACTGGGCAAAGGCGTTCATACGCAACATCTTAATAAACTAATATAATCTATACACTGGTAAATAAATTCCGACCTTGACAGCATAATGAACAAATAAAGTAGAGTAGAATGCTTCCAAGGAACCCTGCTGTATACAACCATTAAAGGGGAAATTCGAACCTTCAGCCACTATCTATAAGTGGCGCTTGCATTGTTGGAACCGAAAAGGTGCAACCTCTGTTGGAATAACCACATATTCAGGGATTGAGGAAACCAATCGATATTACTTCTGTTTGACATTATGCGGGCAGGAAAAATTTCTCGGGAAATATTCATCGTATTATTAACTGTGTTCTGTTGGAACCTCGTGTGTTATATCCCCAATCAAATGGAGCACCATACAGTAACTTTGCAAGAGGGTAAAGATCGTTAGTGCATCAATTGAGAATTTTCAGTGCCGCAATAGCGGATATTTTGTTTATTCACAAAGCCAGATAACTTGAAACGAGCTTCGTCATTCATGATTTTTTTTTTTTTTTCAAAAATTTGGGTTGCCTATGTGGAGCTGAAAAACATTTACACTATACTCTCGCCGCCCCATATGTACAAATGCAAATCTTTTTTGATTATTTTAAACAAACTTACCGGAGACATTATAAATCCATGTGCACGGCATCTAACAGATATAACCGAACTTTTATGAATATTGTCTCTCACTGCACCAATATTTTGTGCCGTACGAACACTATGAACTTGGCCGGATGGTCGCATTGCTAAGCGCTTTGAATCAAAAAAAAAATACACAAATTTCATCGTGTTTTCACATTTGAAAGATTTATTTAAATTATATGTTTTAATAAGCAGAAGTTTGCCTACATATCAACTATTGCCAGTAGGACATATTTATTTATTTTTTTTTTGGATGGGAAACGCTCGACTGAGCACTCAGATGTAACTGGTCCATTGTTCTACCAGAGAGCAAACCCTGGTTTACCAATTTTATTTTTCTAAGAAAGCCAAGCAAGTACTTCAGCGATGAGGAACTTACAGTACCAGCACTCACTACATCAGCACCAAGGTTCTGCCACCTGATACGAATAAAGGCCGGATACTCGCAGAGATAATGTTCCGCAGTGACCTCGCTCTCTCTACAAGCGTTACAGATTGTACTGCCACTTAAGCTCAGCACGTTGAGGTGCTTGGTGAAAGCGAAGTGGCCTGTCAGGACGCCGATAAGTTCTCTGCAGCCTTTTTACTGAGAGACAGCAAGAATACCGCTGATTTCTTACAAACATTCGGGAGCATTCGTTTAGTCAACCTACATTCTGGAGAGTCATGCCACACAACATTGTGTTCGTGAGAGACCCAATCGTCAATGGATCCCTAACCGCGGACCCAGGGAGACCCAACGCGTGTTCGGGACCTGAGAAAGCCTCCTCTGAGCCTTGTCTAGTAATCTCATCGGAGATCTCCTTTCCCAGGATTCCAGTGTGACTTGGGACCCAGATAAGAGACAGAGAATTCAGCCTTGCGACCGATTTCAAAGAGTTTTTGGTTTCATGAACTATTTTGGAAGTGGATAAAGGGTTAAGCAAAGCCTTAAGCGCTACCTGACTGTCACTACAGACATTAGAAGAACATGTAAACTGTAAAGTGAAATGCGAAATTTACACATTACTGAAAGAATTTTTGGCCTATACTAAAAAAAAAATATGAGTTTTATCTGGATGTGGTGGTTGGGTTCGTCAGTAGACGCCCATGGAGTTCTGCATGCAGCGATTAGTTAAATGAAGAATGCCACATGACTTGCTGAATGCAACGAAAATCTGCATGGTGTCTCTATTTATAATTTCGCTACATGAGTCAGTGCTACCAAATCGGAAAAAATGGAATGGAAATTTGTAAAAGGGGAACAGACAAAAAAAACGAAACAAAAACACGAATACACACTGCCGAAGGGAGGTTCCTTCGCGGTGTTGCTGGAATTACTCATAGGGATAGAGTGCGCAACACTAGATTACGCAAGGCGTTCAATGTTGAGCAGTTGCTTTTCCGAACGGAACGATCTATGCTTCGATGGTTTGGTCACGTAATTCGTATGCCCCCAGACCGGCTTCCAAGACGTGCCATGATTGCCCTGCCATCAGGTAGACGATCCTAGAAATAGATGGTTGGATCGAGTCCAACATCTCTCCTGGAGCCGTCTAATGATTCCTCCTGATGAGTTGAAGTCAATGGCGGAGGATCGAGAAGGATGGAGAGTCCACCTGAGCATCCTACCCCCACGACCTTCATAAAAGATTAGCAGACCACTGGAATGGTGTGTATGTATGTAAAACAAAAATACTTTGGGCCTCGTCAGCGTGAAGCGAATAACAGTAGCCGATGCAATGCATGTCAAGAAATATCTGCACACGTGACTCACTTACGTTCCATGCAAAACATCTGCACAAGTGTTTTCGGCGATACGAGCAGATACGAATCATTCGTCTGCAGTTCAGCGCGAAAGTCGTAATATCTATCTATTAGACTAGTTCAAGTTAAAGTGAGTAGCGAAGATGTGCATCATTTAACAGAAATAGGTCCTTTAGATACAACACGTTACCGAGATTGTCAAAAAAAAAAAAATGAAAATGCTTCCAGATTCAGGAGTCAAACACAATCTAAGCTAAGGTATGGCTTTAAAATAATTTAGCAAACTTAAAAATAGCCATTGCATAAACAAAAGTCAGGAAAGGAATAAAAAATCGAAATGCTTAAGTGCTTTCAAATCCAAGCGGGAGTAACTAATGCGCTGTGGTAACATTAATTGACTGCATCCGTATCCAAAGCCGAGTCTTAATATCTTCTAGTAAAAATGGAACAGAGTAGGTTTCCCTGCTTGAATTTTTATTTGGTTATAATTTGACCTTGGTGATTGAGTTGGCAAGCGTGCTACTTAACTAATACAGGGAACATGAATTCGACTCGCACTCTGCCATACGTAGGTACGTGGATAAGAGCTTCTGCTCATCGAACTATCGGTAGCAAATCTGTTTTGGACCTCCGCAGATTCACTCGATTTCCAATCACCCATTAATTAGCATCCCTAATTGGATAGGACTCTATGGGCTAACCACCACTTGATTAATGAAACGATGTAATATAATTTGTAATTGCCTCGGCTTTACAATGAAATAAATAAAAAAGGAGAAAGAAATGCAAGGAGCAAATGAATTACAGTAGTGTCATTAAAAAGGTAGAAAACGTCTGAAAAAAAATTTATGTTCATTCCGGTGATCTGCAAGACAGTCAGTCATATTCTTCCTCTGCTATGGTGGATAAATTTGTGTTCTAAAATTTTATTGTTTGCTGGCGATGCTTTAATTTAATTGTCCTGAATACTTTATTTTATTACAATGAGATATTAGTACAAGGAAGGAAGGAAAGGTGGCCAAGCGCGTTTTCGATCTTTGTTAAAAGTTTCTGGAAATACTTGCGAAGGCAAGTCATACATACACACTCGAGTTGAGTCGTGAAGAACAGTCATTTGTATTTGCCCTGAGTGTCTGAAGACAGAATTCAAAACGTAAGCATGTGGGGAAGGCGCAGCACCTGTATTACGATTGAATCGACAGACTGTCTGGGCGTAATTATAGAAATAGAATAATTATAGAGAAAAGTTTAGGCTGTGTTTTGACGAATGAATTTGGCTTCCATAATTGTAACTGGATACAATTTCGTAAACTCCAGCGTACTACAAGAGCTCCCACCCAAAAAGTCGCATTTTATTCAAGTTTCGAAGAAATGTAAGCTGCACGGGTCAGAACCAAGTCTGTAGTAGTGAAACGAAATCTCGCATCTTTTGAAGTATTGTAATATGGCATAGCAGCATATGTAACTTTGATTTCCGCAAAGTCAAGAGTAATTTTGTTCGCAAAGGGAATTGATTGGATTGCGGCGAGAGTGAGAGGAAAATATGAAAAAAACAATTGGCAAGTATTAAACAAAAAGTCGGGGGAAGGAGGTTTGGGCCCTACGCTACACAAGCATTACCTGCGACGGCAGTAAAAGTGCGTCCATCTTATACAGGTTGTGCTGACCGATACTTAAAAAGAAAAATGTCATCAAACTTATGAGCTTCAAACTTCTTTATACCAGGGCTCATACTGCTAAATTGGGTCATCTGTAGCGGTTTTTGTTTTTCGAACTAACCCTTCAGGTTAGATAAATAAATACTCAATTGTAGGGAGGTGCAAGTGCGCTGCAACCTTTAACAGATCTATTGTGCCCCCATACTGGGGCTCTAGTCGATGATATAATCGGTCTAGAGCACTTCCTCCAGTTCAGCTGCTACTATGACCCGGAGTATTTTAGTGCATCCAGCGAAGTTAGATCCATTTCTGATAGGAAATATGCAGCTAGGTGATTTCTTCTTTAGTGGATGAGTGCTTCGCATTCCATAAGAGGCGCGCTAGTGTCTCTGCGAGTCCCGGCAGAATCGACAGTGTTCGTCTCCCTTTATTCCCAGTATCTTAAGGTGCTTCTTGAATCTGCAGTGACCCGTTAGCATGTCCGTCAGGATGCGAAGTCGGTTCTTGCTAACTTTTAGGCAGATTCTGCTTCTTTTCTGGTTGTATTTCCAAAGAAGTTCTTTTGCCTGTCTTAGTTGGGAGATATCGTCCCAATGCTTGACCCTATTGTTCTCTTCCTCTATCTTACCCTTAAGGTAAGCTTTCAGGGTGTGCGGCATAAACTAATAGTTATGAAAAAGATTCCCACCTCGGATATAAATGGATCCCCTCGAATGACAACTCCCAACTCATCAGCTTCAAAGCAGCTCGTACCACGGTGCTTAAAGCAGTCTGATCATCTCTAAATCGTATTATAACCCCCAATCAAATCCACCACGATGCGAAGCACGCAGCTAACATCAACAGGGCTACAATAATTTCAGAGCCCAACAATCCAACGAGATGGAGCTGCAAATAGCCCAGAAAATATCTGACGCCTTAGCACAGGAGTACCCAACCTTTCTGAATTTAAGAACACGTTCTAGAATGTGAAGCCGAAATATACAGAGGCGGCCTGGGTAAGAAACCATCTGCACTACATCCACCACCCACAAAAAAGGAACCCCCGCAAAACAAACTGGTACACACTTGAATGGAACATAATTAACATGAAAGAGAAGAAGACAGCTAACCACTTCGTGGAGCTGGTAAACAATGTGGAAGTAGTTAACAGGGCTATCATTCAAGCCTATGAAAGCAGTTGTCCTATTAGCTCTAAGAAAGATTCAAAAGACGCCCCATGGTAGAACAAAACGCTTGTCGGATTAAGATCGAAAGTGCGCAAGCTCTTTAACAAAGCAAAACGGAATGGAGACTGTCAAATTTATACCGTGCAACTAACGATACAACGTGGAAAACAGAAAAGTTAAAAGGAATAGCTTCAGAGCCACCCCTGCAAGCGGCCAAACTTCATAAGACTGTGGCTAAAGAAAAAGGTGTGCCAAGCTCACTGAAAAAGCAAGACGTCAGGTACACCGAAGGTGAAGTGCGGAGGGCTCTTTTATTACTTGAAACAGGCTTTCCATGTAACTCAATTTACAGTAGTGCAGATGTATCGGAAAGGCACAAAAGGCCCAGCACGGAACATCGGCTAACTTGGGCCATCAACACCTTTCAGCCATTCAAAGCAGCGGAAGCAAACTGAATATTCCCTGCCGTATTGTAAAAACATTATGCCGCACCTCTTAAGATTGATGAGAAGCAGTTTAGCGTTTGGGTATGTAACCTGTTGAAGGACAAAAGTACTATTTATCCCGAAAGCGGGAAAAGAGACGCCACTTAAACAAAATCCTTTAGACCCATTAGCCTGACCGTTCTCATACTAAAGACGTTAGAAAAGATTATAGACAGATGAGCTACTATAAAAATTGGCAGATGCCGGCATAAACTGCCAAGGCTACGCCGATGACATAGTCATTATTACAAGAGAGAAATTTGAAGAAACGCTAATTGCGAAATTATTCAAAGGGTTTAAGAATCACATAGAAGTGGTGTGAAACAGTAGGGCTTAGAGCAAACCCTACCAAAACTACTGTGGTGCCCTTCACAAAGAAAAAATAGCTAAAGCGTATGCACCCTATCCTACTGGAAGGAATCAAAGTCGACCGACAGGCATTACACTAGATAGCAAACTTCTCTGAAAGGAACAAGTAGAAGCTGTGGTAATCAAAGCCACTAAAGTACTTATGGTACGCAGAAACATCTCAGGTAAAACCTGGGGATGCAGCCCAGCCTCACCGAAGTGGATGTACATGATGATAGTCAGACCCATCATCACGTACGGTGCAGTGGCATAGCTCAAAAGAACAAGGCTAAGCACGACGAGGACATCTCTAAGCAAAATGCAGAGATGAGCCTAAATCTGTATAACAGGATCCATTAGAACCGGTCACGTAGCAGCTCTAGAGGTGATCGTAAGACTACCTCCGCTACACATAGTGCAAGAAAGAATCGCAAAGGAGACCAAATTAAGAATAATCAAAGAAGACGTCGGGAAAGTCAAATGTATCGCAAGCAAAGAGCGAGAAACCATATCCAAATCGGTGCCGCTTCGGGACTGGTCCAGAGACGATATGGTTAAGAAATACTGCTTTGAAATGAAATTTGAATTAATGCTGAGCAATAAAAGGGATTCGAGCAGTGAGTCCGATAAATACCAATTAAAACAACAAACTATTAAATGGTACACGGATGGATCGAAAGCATTTTCAGGCACCAGATACTCAGAATCTCGTGGAATTTTCCCCAGCATATTCCAATCAGAGGTTCACGTAATCGAAAGATGCCCCCAATTTAACCCCGACAAGAAATATCGCGAACAAGGCATCACAATATTAACAGATAGCCAACCCACAATCAAGGTACTTAACTCACATAAGATCAGATCCAGACATGTATGGGTCTATTTCACCGAGATCAACAGGCTGGGCCAGACTAATAAAGTAATTCCCTACTGGGTTACAGGAGATGTAGGAGTGGAGGGAAGCGAAGCAGCTGATGAACTAGCAATAAATGGCTTAGACACCCCTTTCCTTGGAATGGAACCTTTTTATGGGAAAGTTTCAAGCAGAAACATTATGTACAAGTATACTCAAAGCTATTTGCGAACTCCTAGGTCTTAACTACTGGTCACATCAGTAAAATGCGAGTTACACACTATGCATCATAAGTTATTCAACCTCTGTTGCCAACAAGATGAGTTCACTGGGAAAACAACACTATAACTACCGGTTACCAGCTGCCAGCTGCCCTTCATTGCGCACGCCAAATTAGTTGAGGTCCCCCTCCACTTGTTTGCGCCACCTACCGCGAGGTCGTGCTCTACTGTGCCGTTCATCCGGGCTGGTTTCGAAGCATTTCCATGTTGGAATGTTGGGCTCCATCCGCTCTACATGACCTAGCCATCTTAGTCGCTTTATGTGAACTCTTCTGGTTTAGTCGATGTCATTGTATAGGCCGTATAATTCGGCATTGTACCTTCTTCTTCACTCTCCATCTACGCAGACGGTACCAAAAATCACACGAAGAACTTTTCTCCCAAAGTAACCAAGGGCATCCTCATCCGATTTTTGCAGAGTCCATACCTCTGCGCCTTACAGCAGGACTGGGGCAGTTAGTATCTTATACAGAATTACCTTAGTGGTTCCAGATAGGGCTTTGTTACTCAATTACCTTCTTAACCCATAGAAACAGCGATTGACAAGAGTAGATCCTCGTTTGGTCTTCCCACTGGTGTCATTTACGGAGGTTATTATTATTATAGGGCCTAGGAAGACAACGTCTACCTCAAAATTATATCTGTCTATTGTGGCGTTCTGGCCAAGAGGCCGCCGATGTTGTGTGTTCTTTTTTGCAGGCAGGGTATATTTTTTTTGCTTTCATTCACCGCTAAACCCATCTTCACTGCCTCGATCTCAATGCCGCCTGAGTTCTTCCGACTTTGTCAATGCCATCGGTGTCTTCTTCTTCTCCCTATTTCGGCAAGGTTATCCGGAACAAAGGAACCCTCCCACTTCACCGCATTTCCACTGATCCGCCTGTGGGGTAAGCGAGTTATTGTACAGACTTGTAAAAGATAGTACGTCCGATGTTGGCTTGTGAGTTCCGGACAATTCTTTCAAGCATTATGTTATTATGTTGAAGAGATCGCATGATAGAGCGTCACCTTGTCTTAGGCCTTTCCTGAGTTCAAACGGTTTGGTGGTGTTTTTTCCAACTTTGATGGAGCAGCAAGAGTTCTTTCTAGAAAATACCAAAAAGTTTTTTCACGGTCCCACATCTCGCGAGCGTCTGACAAACATCCGAGAGTATTGTTGTCACGAAAAAGTTCTCAAATCGCCGTTCGGATTCGGCATTAAACTGTAGGTCCCTTCCATTCGTGTGAAAAATATAACGCACACAACATGAGTAGTTGCGAGAAGCTAGGCCCTGGCACTTTAAAGAGCTGTTGCGCCAAATATTTGTATTTGTAAGAGTTCTTTCTTAGCTCTCTTAAAGACTTATTCCTCCGTAGTTGGCACAGTTCAGAGGGTCTCCTTTCCTCAGGATCGGCCAAAGGATACTGAGGTTCCATTCATCGTTCAACCAGATTTTACAGATGAGCTGGTGCATGCTTCTTACCAACTCATCTACACCTACCTTGGGAAGTTCGACGGCAAGGCCGTCGGCTCCTGCAGCTTTGTTGGATTCAAGTTTGGATATCGGTATCACCACTTCATTCTCATCGATTTGACGGGAATCCTGACTATCATCTTCACTGTTGAATGGTTCAGCGGAATATTGTTCATCTTCGCCATTTAACAGTCTGCGGAAGTGTTCCTTCCATATCCTCAGCACCGACTGCGATTCTACTACTATACCTATTGGGATTTTCATCCCTGCAGGCTTCTGCTCTGGTTTTTGCAAGGATATGGCATACCAACATTTAAAGAATTGTCAAAATAACATTACTTAAGATTTTAGTTAAACTTTATATTTGGGTATTGAGTCCAATGATGCTGTTTATCTCCACGAATCACTCACTAAACACATGCTAATGCAACATGCATTGGTGCTAAAGAAGAAGAAGAGAATTGCATCAGCGTTTACATATCGTGGGATTGTATATGTAAGGCGAGAGCCAAAATCTGAAGCATTAACAGTCAACTCTCTCGATTGCCTTGCTTCATTTGCTGACGATGTTGAAAACAGTAACTCTACGGCCGAGCTGCACAATGCATCTGCTGACAACAATATCTAAAGCTTTTCCGAGATTGCCAAAGCTAATTATGAAAGTTACTTGCAGTATTTAATCCAGTATTATTATTTTATTATTATTATTTATGTTTAGTTTTTGAATTCTGAGTTATTTATTTATTAATTTTTACTTCCTTACTGTTTACTTGCATATCTTACCTACATCTTTATTTATTGTATCTTTTTCTTTTTGCTGTTACTCAATACTAAATATTTACATTTAGTGCTTAGGGGAATGATTCTTTTGGTGTGTATGTACATGTTCTCCCTTCCTATTGATAATGGGTGAAAATTCTTTAGAGCTAAGAACACATAGCCGTGGTGTGAATGATGACTCTACTCGGGTTATGTTAAATGTTCTATATAAATATGAAGAAGACTTTCAAGTTTGCTATCTTAATGCTAGAAGTCTTAATCCAACTAAGATGGATTATTTGCGTTATTTGTTTGATAGTTCGTGTGTTGATATTATATGCATAACTGAGACGTGATTTGACCTTGGCACTGAAGATAGTTTCTTGAGTTTACCTGGCTACAATTTAATTAAAAATGACAGAGCTACTGCTACTATTGGCAGTGGTGTTGCCATTCACTGCAGATCCACTCTAAACTGTAAGGTCATTGATAAGTCTGACAGATCTGGTGTCGAATATTTGATTATTGAAGTTTTCGACAATATAACCAAATGCATAGTTTCCTGTGTATATTGTCCTAATCGACGCTGTTCCCCTGAACCATTTTTTTCTGCTCTTTCAAATATTTCACCTCTTTATGAACATATCATAATTTGTGGTGATTTTAACGCCTTCTTCTTCCTTTTTTCAGCGAGGTTATGATCCGAAAACAAGGGATCACAACCCTCCCACTTCACCGCATTTCTACTGATACGCCTGTGGGGTTCGCCTATTTGACCTCAGAAAATATCGGCAGGCCCGCCGGTTTTGGATCACTCGGTTACTGAGGCCAATGAAATGCCGATGTCGTCGCATTTGTGTACTTACTACTTATGTCCTGTATCCCCTTGTGGGTCCTAGGGCCTCTACTACGCCTACGCGCCATCGTGTACGGTTTCTGGCAATGTGTCTGAGTTCTCCCCAACTTTTCCCTAACTGCCGTGCCTCCTTCTCGACTGTTCTGCGCCATGTTTTCCGCGGACCGCCAGGTCTTCTGCCATCCTGAGTTAGAGGGTTCCATTGCATAGCATGGTTCGCTATGGAGCTGTCACCCTTTCGGAACGTGTGACCAATCCACTGCCACTTCCGCCGTTGGATAGTTGTGCCTATTGGTTCCTGACCCGTTCTCTCGTAAAGGTGTTCGTTAGAGATACGATTGGGCCAGAAAATCCGTAAGATATTGCGCAGACACCTATTAACGAACGTTTGCAGCTTTCTGGTGATAGTAGTGGTCACTCTCCACGTGCTGCAACCATATAGCAGCACGGATTCAACGTTGGAGCGGAACAGTCTTATTTTGGTGCTCAAACTGATTGCATTGCTTCGCCATATTTTGGACAACATCCCGAACGCGGACTTTGCTTTGGCGATCCTGTTGGTTATATCCAGTTCGGTTCCACCATCGGTCGAGACAATACTCCCAAGATACTGAAAATCCTCTACTCTCTCTACCGGTTGTCCAGCAATGCATATTTGAGCCGATGAGTTAGTTCCAAGGCTGATGATTTTAGTTTTTGTCGTATTGATTTTCAGCCCGACGACACTTGCCTCCCTCTCCACATCTGCTGTCATTTGGTGGAGGTCCATAATTCTGTGGGAGAGTAAGCATACATCGTCTGCGTAGTCAAGATGTTTCAGTTGAGATGTAAGAGTCCATCGAATTCCTCCGTTTCCCGTCGACAAAGCTGCATGAAGCACATCGCTAATCACCGATAAGAATAATATTGGTGAAAGGATACAGCCTCATTCCCTTTTTCCACTCGTTAGGAAAGCTCTCAGCTTCCCAAGCTCTATCTATAAGTGGAAGCAGAAGCTCAGCCGATGTTGTTGGCGCTGCTCGTAAGAGCTCTGCTGGAATACCGTCAAGTCCTACCGCCTTGTTGGTTTTGAGTGCCTCGATCGCGGTAATGATCTCATCTTTACTGGGAGTCGTGGTGCGTATTCGGGAACTTCTCACCTCGGGCATCTCAGTCTGATTTGGGAGCATATCGCTAGCGAATACACGGTTCAAAACCGTAGCAAAATGCTCTTTCCATCTCTTGAGCTGGTCCTCATCCGAAATGAGCAAGGAGCCGTCTAGGCTTTTCACTGGGTATTGGCTGGAGCTGCGACCACCTGTCAGCTCTTTCGTGATTCTGTAGACAATCCTGCTGTCGCACCTCCGTGCAGCTTCTTCTGCTTCTGTAGCCAGCGCGTTGATGTAGTTGCGCTTGTCACGTCGTACGCTACGCTGAACTTCTCTCATCTTCATGCGATATAGGGACTCTAGCTCGCTTCTCCCTGCTGCTGGGGTAGCTGCAACGCGAGCTTTTAGCTGTTTTCGTTCGTCAATCCTTCTCCAGGTATCCTCGGAAAGCCACGCCCTATGTCTTCCCTGCGATCGACCGACAATTCTTTCAGCACCAGATGTAAAAACATTTTTCACAGCACACCAATGGTCTTGGATGGTTGCGGGCATTGAGCTGCTGATTGCTTCAACACCTTGCGAAAAGTGCCCCCTAATTGTTGGCGCACTGAGGGATCACTAAGTCTTTCGATGTTGAACCTGGGCATTCTTGTGTTGTCGTGGGATCTTCGAACTGCAGCAGTGCGTAGTTGGAGAGTAGCTATCATAAGATGGTGATCACGTACTATCCCCACATCTGCTCCTCGTCTGTTTCGGACGTCCAGGAGACTGCTTCTAAAGCGGCGGCTGATAGCAAAATGGTCAATTTGGTTGGAGGTTGCTTGCCTGTCGTTGGAAACCCAGCTGACTTTGTGGCAGGTCTTGTGCTCAAACATGGTGCCACCTATCACAAGGCGGTTGGTATTGCAGAAATCCACAAACCTTTCGCCGTTGTCATTGCGGTTGCCTAGACCATGTTTCCCGATTACATGCTTGAGCCCTTCGTTGTCGCTGCCTACCTTGGCATTCAAATCCCCCATCACTATGACAATGTCTCCATTTGGTGTTGTGTTGAAGACGGCGCTTAAGAGATTGTAGAAGCTCTCCTTTTCGTCCTCAGACGAACTATTCGTTGGTGCGTAACACTGTATGATGGTAACACGTCGTACTCTAGTCCGGAATCTGGCCGTCAAAATCCTATCACCATGAGGCTGCCAGGAAATCAGGCCCTTGCGTGCTGTTGTTGTTAGCAGTAGTCCGACTCCATATTCTCGCGGACTTCCGGATGGTCTTCCAGAATAGAGTAGTACAGTGTTACGCGTTGGAGACTGGTACTCGCCCGCTTCTAACCATCTTACTTCACTTACCCCCAAAATGTCCAGTTTATATCGCATGAATTCCTTTTCCAGTTGGATGAATCTGGCATTGTAAGGACCTTCTCTTCCCGAGTCGAGGAGCGTCTTTACATTCCAGAAACCTATCTTTGTCCGGGTACAATAGCCAAAAGTCGTCAACATGTGATCAGTCCTTATCCGAGGCATAGTGTCGGTTTCAGTAGCGAGCTGGTTTCAGTAACGCAGGTTGCTGGCCCACGTTACCTAGCCTAGAATCAAGGCCCTAGACAACCCTCGCATTTGTGTGATCCAGGCGTTTATAGGCCTGCCTTTCCTACATCGCGATGTCTTTGGAACGTGCATTGATATTGCCTTTTTAACAGGGTTCAAATGATCTCTTCTTTGAACGTGGCAATACCAACTGAGCCGGTCGCGCTCTATTTTTTGTACGATGGTTTCCTTGATGTGAAAGCTTCCACGGATCTTCGAACTTCTTATTCGATCAAGCTTTGTCACTTCTGCTGTCATGCGAAGCATCTTCATCTCAGCTGCCGTTAATTTACTCCCATACGTTTTGTACATCGTCCAACATTGTGAACCGTATGTGAGCGCTGGACGCACAACTGCGGTGTAGAGCCTTCCTTTCAACTTAGGGGGCATTTTTCTGTCACACAAGATAGCGGAATTTTCTCGCCACTTTATCCACCCTACGCTTCCGCGATGATTGATGTCGTCATCACAAGTTGCTTTGCTATTGATCATAGATCCCAGATATTTGAACTTTTTTCCCATTTCCGTCCAGAACGTCCACACACACATCAAGTGCTCGTTGCAGGGATGTAGGATCCTCACTTATGATGGCTCCATCGTCAGCAAAGAATAGCTGATGTACCTTGGGGTCCATCACTTTGCCTTCTTGTATATTACTATTTAATATTAGCTAAGATAATCTACTGCACATTTCAAAACAACTTCAAAACTACTTAATCTATATATGTATGTATATATATAAAAATGAATTGGTGTCGGTTAGTACGCGCATAACTCGGCTGAACATCATCCGATTTGCATGGAATTTTTTTTGCTGGATTCGTATTGAACCATTGAAAATCGCATGAGGTTCCAAGTTCAAATCCCAGAAAACACCAAAAGGTTTTGTCACGGTCCAACATCTCGCGAGCGTCTAACAAACATCCGAGAGTATTTTTGTAACGAAAAAGCTTATCAAATCGCCGTTCGGATACGGAATTAAACTGTAGGCCCCTTCCATTTGTGTGAAAAAATATAACAACATGAGTGGTTGCGAGAAGCTAGGCCCTGGCACTTAAAGAGCTGTTGCGCCAAATATTAATTTTTTTTATTGAAAATCGCAATTGAAAATTTTGCCCGGAAAAGTCGGGAAATCGGGAAAACCCGAAATTGCATACTTTCAGGGGTGGATGGTGGCGATATCTGAAAATTCCATTTTGTATGGGAAGGGGAAAATATTGATGCTAAGGAATTGACAATCGTCTGATTTTGTCCCTCACGAAAATGGGATCGCTAACAGATGGCGTTAAGCTCTCAGACTCACGTTTGACCATTGAATCGAAACGGCTGCGGTGGCGGTGCCAAAACGGGTAATTTGACTTTTCCTCCTGTACAGCACAATCCAGGCATTTCCGTTGAGAACTTCAATGCATTGCAATGCTGACAGACGGCATTCAATGGCCAATATTAACGCACGGAAGATTATTGTATGCGAGTGTGGAATCAAAGCGAAATGCAAATCGATTTAAATTGAAAGGTGGCGCTCGTGTCCTTCGCTCTTCACGTCGATTGAGGTTATGTTTATCTTGGTCATCATTTGCACGACGGATGGCGCTTACTACACGATCTGCCTCCATACGATTGGCTCTTTCTTCTTGCGAAAACGCGCCACATATGTTAGCCATTTGTAAACGGGATTGTGTGAAGTCGTAACTACGCAGATGATTCATGAGCCCTGCGGAAATCATAATCCAGATTCGCCATGCATGGTCGGAACTAAGTGTTCTAAGCGATATCAAAATTCACTCCTAGCAGAGACAATCACTGGCAACGACGGATACCCATTGTATCGGCGGCGATAACCAGATGACAATGGCAGAACAATCGCAATGAAAGTGAAAGGGAAAGATGTCTTAGCGGACAACACTTAGATTGTTTCATATTATGTTCTTCTCTCCAAAGTGTTTAAAACGCACATCAATGTTGAATACTGCAATTCGGTGAAGTCCATCAAATACGTTTGCAAGTACGTCAACAAAGGTAGCTATATGGCGGTTTTTGCCATTGAGCGTCCAGATAATAATGATGAAGTATCGTGCTATCAATTGGGCCGTTATGTGAGTTGCAATGAGGCGATTTGGAGAATCTCTTCCTTTCCGATACACAAACGTCATCTGACTGTTCTACATTTGGCGGTTCACTTGTAGAATGGTCAACGCGTATATTTCACGAAAGAGA
Source organism: Brachypalpus laphriformis (assembly GCA_945910035.1). Lineage (NCBI taxonomy): Eukaryota > Metazoa > Arthropoda > Insecta > Diptera > Syrphidae > Brachypalpus > Brachypalpus laphriformis. Next base: position 133,288,079 of record OX246756.1, read on the forward strand.
ATGCAGCTCAGCGAACCGAACGGCCACCAGCAACAACGTTAACGAGTTTCTTCTCCACCTGCGTAAGCGACCCGTTATTATACTCGTTATTATACTTGGAATGCGTCGTCCAAAAAATGCCAGCACCGAAAACAAGGGCAAGCTGTTGCCAGATACGCGGATGTGTTTTCAACTAATGCGCTTGGTCTTTTTCATCCGAAAAATGGCTTATATCTGCGATTACTTTTGGTCAATATACGTGGTTCAACTTCGTTCGATAACCTGCGGACTGTTGATGGTGTGGAGAAGCCTGTCAGCGGATGAATTTGTTTGCCAACGACAATCATTGGGACGCAACACTCGCCGATGCTACAGTGTTTGCGCCTGCGACTCAAATTCGTACATTGTTCGCCATCATCATCTCGACATGTTTTCCATCGAACGCACACAATTTGTGGGACAAATACAAGGACTACATGGCTGACGATATTTTGCATCCAGTTCGAAGAACGACATCGAATCCCGAACTTCAAATGAACGATGAGATCCGCACGAGGCATGATATTGATCGAAAGCATGTGTCTGCTCATGTGCGGCTATCTGATCAATAAAATGGGAATGCCAGCCCCCAATCGCTCGATGCACGATGCATTTAATCGAGAATTGCAGCGCCAGCAAGATTTCGATCGAGACGCTTTGACAGAAACAGTTCGCACAAATGTCCCACTGCTGAATCCCCAGCAAAATAACGTGTACGACACATTGATGAAGGCGGTTGACGACGAAAACGGCATATTCTTCCTCGATGCGCCTGGTGGCGAAGCAGACTTAGGCAAGAAGTCTTGAGCTTCCAGCATGTGAACGAGCACTTCATGAATATCCGTATCAAGGGTAAATTCGCTAAGATCGGCTTAATATGCGCCCCTCACGAGAAGATGGACGACGCGACGAAGGATGACGTCCACCAGCTCTTGGACAACACGTATGCAGGTTGAGCAATGCCCTAGCCACGGCGTTAAAATTGTCTGGGTTATCTTAATGCAAAGCTAGGAAAAGAGGACGTTTTTAGTAGCGTGGTCGAAAAGCACAGCTTACACGACACCACATCCGACAACGTATCCAGGCTAGTCGAGTTTGGGGCGGGACGAAACGTTGTCGTAGCTAGTACGTACGATTCCATCTTAATATGCACATGGCTCTCTTTTGATCAAAAAAACGGTCAACCAAATCGATCACATTGCGATCTCTCTTCCAGTAACCCTAACTTTCCGAGGAGTCAACGTGGACTCGGATCACTACCCAGTTGTAGCAAAGGTAAGGATTTTGATATACAGAACGGAGCGAAATCAACGAAGTGCTGTGGGTAAGTTTGACGTCGGACGGACGAAGAAGAAAAAGGAGCATGAGAAGCGCTCGATCGAGGAGATTGAGAGACTTTATTGCAGGAATGATGTTGGAAATTTTTACCAAAAGGTAAAGAACACTGTTTTCAAGCCAGAACAGAGACCAGCAGGGACGAAAATAGTAATATAGTAGTAGAATCGCAGTCGGTGCTGAGGATATGGAAGGAGCACTTCTACAGACTGTTAAACGGCGACATTGATCAATATTCCGCTGTCAGGCAGATTGAGCCATTTAACAGTGGCAAGTCTGTACAAGTACTCACGGGAAGTCAGTGGGGCATTTGAGAATATTGCAATCGAGGCAGCGAAGATGGGTTTAGCGATCAATGAAAGCAAAACAAAATGTCAAGTTTCACTTGACACCCCGCGATATTTTTGGCAGTGTTGCCGTTCGCCTTAAAGCAATCTCACAGTGGCCACGCTCCATTCTGAATAATTTCCAAATCTGTTCCAAAAATATAGTCTTCGCCAAGCCCAGGCTAAATTTTGACAAAAACTTTTAAGCTACTATCCCTTCCAGGTCATTCCGGGAGGAAGATGTATTTCTAGAAGACATGTCGATATACTTCTACACCATACCGACGGATCAAAAATTAACGACGGAACGCAGTAGGTGAAGGTGTTTTCTCTGATAGGCTTAGTCTCAGCCTCTCTTTCCGTCTTTCAAATCCAAATTGCAGCATGTTCTTTGGCTAATCAGAAACGTGATATTAGATATAGTTTTCCGCTTATTTTCATATTGCCAAGTAGCAAATTAAGTCGTTGGTATAATTTCTGTAAGCTCAATAGCAGGTCTATAATGCTGGTCATCCCCCCTAGAGATGGCAGAGCAGTTTAATAGTTACCTTGTTGGTGCCGAGGCGTAGGAACTTTATCAGGGAAGTATTTTTTTTTTTTTTTTGGTTGCGCCTGGAGTTGCAGGAATCTTCAAAAGATACCAATGGTCCGTACCATTGGTTATGCCCGATTCATATATCTGACAATGCCATCAGTGCTAGTCAGTATATGCCTACGGGCTAAACCTCACCCCCTCAGAGAGGCACTATGAGAACCGGCTGCGCGTACTCATAGTAGTAGGAAATTCGTTCCTCTCATTTTTTCATTTTTTGTGATGACTACGACTAAGTTGCCTTAACGAGTAGTTTACGCTTCTGTAGTGTTAATCGCGTTAGGTAGGTAGCTTTCCAGTGAAGGCACCTACTAATACCGTCATTACATGCGGTTTTCCTTACGGCGCTAGGTCGAAAGGTCTTGTTCTTTGTAGTCGGCGCTCAAGGCTTGTCACGTCCATAGTACGGATTATTTCATTATTGCAATGAACACGAAGACGGGTACGAAGTTTGCGAGCAAAGTTTGTTACTTCGTCCCTCACGGTAGCAATTCCTAGATCTCTGTGAATATCACTATTCCTTATATACCAAGGAGCATTCACGATTGCTCTTAGCATTTTATTTTGAAATGCTTGCAGTAGAGCCATATTGCTTGGTTTGGTACAACCCCAAAGTTGTATACCATATGTCCAAGACGGTTTTAGCACTTGCTTATACAGAAGCAGTTTGTTGTATACGCTTAACTTCGAGTATCTTCCGAGTAGCCAATACATTTCTCTAAATCTGATTTCGAGCTCTTCGCGCTTCTTTTTAACGTGTGGTTTCCACTTAAGTTTTGCGTCTAGGGTCATTCCTAAATATTTTGCCTCGTTTGCGTAAGGTATTTGTACCGAGTTAATGGATATAGGTAAGTTGTTTATCTTTCTCAACGTAAAATTGACATGCATTGATTTTGTCTCATTGAGGACTATTCGCCAGGTTTTTGTCCATTCGCATACATTGTTCAAAGCTCGTTGGAGTTTTCCCGTTGATGATTCGACTGACTCATTCGTTACGAGGATAGCCGTGTCGTCTGCGAACGTTGCTACAACGGTCCCTTCATCTTGTGGTATATCTCTTGTGTAGAGCAAGAACAGGATTGGACCGAGAACACTTCCTTGTGGAACACCGGCGTAGATATCTTTGAAATCCGAATATTCACTCCCGTGTCTAACACGAAAAAGTCTGTTTTCAAGATAAGATTCCAATATTCTGTACAACTTTTCCGGTAAGATTACCCTTAGTTTATACCTTAGGCCTTCGTGCCATACCTTGTCGAAGGCTTGCGATACGTCGAGAAAAGCGCTAGAGCATATTTTTTTCCCTTCTAGAGCTTTTTCAATCTCGTTCGTTATTCGATACACCTGATCGATTGTGGAATGTTTGACCCGAAACCCGAATTGATGATCCGGGATCAAGTGTCTTTCTTCAATTACTGGTTGCAATCGTTTCAGCAGAAGTTTCTCGAAGACCTTAGATATTATTGGCAGAAGTGAAATGGGTCTATATGATTTCTTGTCATTTGCACATTTCCCCGGTTTCGGAACCATAATAACTTCGGCGACTTTCCATTGCCTTGGGACATATAATAGTCTTAAGGAATCATTTATAATGTAGAGCAACTTAACCAGCACTTTTTTCGGTAGCTCTTTCAAAATTTCGCCAGTGATTAAATCATATCCCGGAGCCTTGTTATTTTTCAATTTTTGTATTGTCATTCGAAGTTCGGACAGAGATACGGTTTTTACTCTAAAGTTGTCGGGTGCCATATTATCATTCGGATCTTCGATCAACGGTTGTCCATCGAACGGCTTGAACGTTTCCTCTAAGTGATCGGCAAATAATTCTGCTTTCTCTTTATCTTCTTTTGCCCATTCCCCGTTAGCTTTCCTAATTGGCGGCGAGTGCATTACAGGTTTCCTTATGGACTTCAAGGCTTTCCATAGAGAGTAGTTTGAATACTTATCAGCGGTCAAACCCTCGAGGTAAGTAGAAGTCTCGTGATTTTTTAGGTCCTGCAGCACTTTTTTAAGCTTGTTACAAAGATGGTTCAGATAAGTTTTGTCCGGTGGCGCGCGGGATTGTTGCCATCTCTTGCCCGCTCTCCTCTTTTCTCGTATGAGGTCTTCGATTTCAGGCTGGTATTTGACTTTATTGTTCCGCGCTTCTGTCTTTCGCAAAGGAGTGTTTTTCCACACTGAGCTCTGAACGGCTTCGACGAGTTTGTCGATTTCTTCCTCTATTTCGAACGGTGTCTTTAGCGGTACATTTAAAGCAACATTTTCCTTGCAGTCTCTTCTGAAAGCGTCCCAGTTAGTTTTGTTACTAGTTAACCTAGGCGGTCCTTCTTTTTTTACTAGACTTCCACCTATTTTCAGAGTGACTGCCGAGTGATCTGAGCATAGATCATAGCATTCTTCGATTTCTGTCAAATTTTTAGTTAACCCTTTTACGATAAAGAAGTCGACGAGGTCAGGGATTTTATTTTTGTCAGTTGGCTTTCCTGTCGAAAAAAAGTTCACCCCACGTTTCATGCTGGCTTTGTACAATAATCTGCCTTTTGTCGAATTGCATCTGGATCCCCAGAAAGTGTGTTTCGCGTTAAAGTCACCACCTAAGACAAAATTAGGTCCGAGTGAGTCAAAGAGACGAACGAGGTCGTCTTCTACTAGCTTATATCCCGGAGGGAAGTAACTAGATCCGATGTTGTAGTCTAAGTGGTTTATTTTTACGGAGACTGAGCTTATTTGCATAGAATCAAATTCTATTTCTATGTTTTCGGAGTGCTTAATACAGTCTTTGATGTAAAGAGAGGACCCGCCTCTCGCATTTTCCGAAGGATGATTCGCATGGTAATCGCTGTAGCCTTTTATTTTGGGTCTAAGTCCCTTTTTTAAGTGCGTTTCCGATACCAAACATATGTCAATGTTATTTTTCCGTAGAAACACTTCTAACTCGTCGATTTTTTTCAGAAGGCCGTTTGCGTTCCACGTTAGTATCTTAAGTAGCTGTTTCATATTCATGTTTTTTTGATTGTCTTGCGAGGTTTGAACTCGAGCTTGCTCAATTTGTCAAGTATAATTTTATTAACTTTGGTTTGCTCCTCAAATTTTTCCAATATAATGGTAAATATTTGGCTAACCGGATCTGTTGTAGCTGATCTTAATTTGTTTTCGTTTGACGCGACTTGCGCGTACGATCTCGCGTCAACCTGTGGCGGTTTTTCCGCTGCACTTGGACCAGCGACGTTCTCTTGCGCAATTTTTTTATTTCCCTTTATCGGTCGCTTCGTTTTGACTGGCTTAGCGGTCTTGGGCTTATCGGTTTTACGATCTCTTAAGCTTGGGTTCGGGTGTATCGGTTTCTTGAGAGTATCGCGCCTTTTTTGAAGCTCCTTTGCTACTTCACAACCTCGATAGTTTGCTGGGTGCTTGCCTTTACAGTTTATGCAGGTCGCCGGAGCCTGCTTATTTAAGTCACACCTTTCTGATAAGTGGTTCCCGGCACATTTTACACATTTCGGTTCTTTTTGGCAATACGACTGGGTGTGATTGAAACCTTGACAGCGTTTGCACTGAGGTATCGATCGTGTATTCGTACGCATAGGCTCGATTTTAACTACGATATTCAAAATACTTTTTACGTTATAAATATCGTCTATATTTTCGCTTCTATCGAAGGTTAGCATAAAGAGCGGAAGTCCATGCTTGACCAAGATTTCATTGCCTTGTTCCGTTTTCTGCTTTATCTTCTTTAAGATATTAATTGCGTCGATAATTTTCAAGCCTTTTCCTTTAAGGTCATTTATAATGTCATCTTTAGTGCACGAGGGGTGGAGACCCCTTGCTATAACACGGAGTGGTCTTTCTGATTTATTTTCGTAGGTGAACCACTGGATCTTTTCCGCGTTTAGTTTTTTCGATATTGCTCGGTAGCCGTCAGAGTCAACTACATTAATTTTCCAATCATTGTTTCGGAATGACGTTACTTTAAATTCCGATGTCACAGTTCCCTTAAGAAGGCAATGCAATTTATTGTAGTCCGTAAAGCCGACGACGTTTATTGCAGGCGGGGGACGTAATTTGTCGTGAGTTTGTTTCTGTTTCAAGTCTTTTTCTTTGTCTTGTTTTCGTGGCTCGACTTCAGGTGAAGAACCGGCTCTTCGTTTTTTGCTGGGTCTTTTCTTTGAGACCCCATTTGTTTCGCGTGCTAGCTCTTCTTCATCCGTGTGATATTTGGGACTAGCTTCACGGGGTGGGGTAATTTCCCGTTCTCTTTGCAAAAGTGAATTCTTTAACGCCTTGTTTTCCTCTTTTAGTGATTCTACCTCTCTCTTAAGCTCTTGGTAGAGTAGATCCATTTTATTTAGCTTAATACGGAGTTCATTGTTTTCTTCCTCAAAGCTATTACATTTCACTGAGTCCCGTTTCTCTTGCGCTTGCGCTTCCGGCGGACTTCTTTTTCCGGAGACATTCGGTCTTGATGGTGGAGACCGAGTTACCCTTGAATTTCTCAAAAAGGGGTTTATTAAATGCAACAATTGGCTCTCCCCAGAATCCGTAGAGCCTACCTCCGAAGAGGGTGGATTTTCCAGAGAACCTGGACTGCCACCTGGGGTACTATATCTATTTGTTTTACTCATTGCATATTATGTATACATTTTATCCCCGGTATACGAAGGGTGGATTTTAGTCGCCTCTTACGACAGGCATGCCTACCTCGGGTATATTCTGTCCCCTACCCGAAGGGGTAATCAGGGAAGTATAAAACTATTGATCTCGCGAGATATGGAACAACTTTACCCATCCTACCAGGAAAAGGTACTTTAGGTACACCGATCGCTGCATGAAAACTTAAATTATAACTGGATACTATCGAAAGATCAAATCTTAAGTGGACAAGTAATGCAGCGTGACTGGCTACAGAACAGATTTGATCAAAGCATTTCGTTCATTTTAGGGCCACAGTAGGTGTCATCACTGCACATTCTCTAATAAGTAAGCATACAACAAAACTTGCGCGTGTACCTAAATGATTTCTGTAGAAGTAATTTGCACTGTTTGGATTCTATGTACCTTTTATGTGCCTGTCCAGTTCCCACAAAAGGAAACTTCAATAAGAAGCTTACTAAAAGGTTATTCGTTTCGAAGTTGGGGTCTCACTTCCCTGCCATATGGCATGTATTAAATCCATCTGTCATCCATTGTCGCATTTTACAATATGCATAGTTTAACCACCTTTTCAAAGCACTAAAATTGTTGCATCTTACTACAGATATAATAGTTCTGTAGTATCTACGTATCGCGATTTAAGGGTAAATTATGGGGATTATGACAATCACCCTACTAAGCAAACAACTCGAAAAACAATCATCAAATCCTAACAAATCGCTAATGATTGTGATGTCGTACTCGTAAGGCTTGTACTTCATCGTCATGTTGGATTAACTGAAAACAGAGTCAAGTGGCCCAAGTCCCGGAATTGTATATTCCACACCGTGCTCAGCAGTTGCGTATTTCCACTGTTATGATGAATTCTTTGCCCTATGGTCAAATGATAACCAAATTTGTGGCATGTGGTTCCAACAGGACGAGGCTAGGTACCACACAACACAGGCAAATTTGGCACGAAAGTTTGGATACATTTTTCGACCGTATAATTTCGAGATTTGGCGACATAAATTGGCCACCAAGATCGTGTGATCTGACCCCGTTAGACTTCTATTTGTTGAGCTATGCTAAAGACCATGTCCACGCAGACAATCCTCAAACCTTGGTGTGCTTGACAACCAACTTCACTTAAGTAAAATTATGTCCCAATACAGGCAGAGATGTACTGAAAAAGAGATCGATAATTTAAAACAGTACAAAAATCCATTGAAATCTTTAATACTAAGTACAAAATGATTAATCCTGTACTATAACGAACCAGGCGATCTGATAAATACAGATACGTATTTCATCAGAAGCTCCAATTGGTTCAACGAATAGGTAGGGAAATTTTTCAAAAATTCTCGTGGTATCACAATGCGCCGACGACATGCTGTCAAAAGAGGCGAGGTTTGCAGCCGCTGCTGAGGTAATTTTCCATGTAAACCGAAGAGTGTCAACTTTATCAATATGCAGCGTATCAACATCCACCGATTTTCCGACCTCTGGTTCCGAATTAATTACTGAAGAGTTAATAAGGAACGAGCCGATACCACCCTCAAGTGATACGAACCAACTTTCTGCACCTAAGAGAAAGCGTTCCCAATCCTCTAGTCCGAGCAAGATTTTACCTAAAAAGCGTTTGGCTAAGAAAAAGGCGACGGAGAAAATCGATTGTAGAATAACAGGACCAAGTATTTCATCCAATACTGAATTATCTACCGATCTTTCTACCACCAGCGCGAATTTGGGAACAAATATACCCATTGTTGACATTCCAACCTCTAGCATAAGAAATACTCATGTAGCCCCAATCAAAAATCGTCTATCAGCGTTGCCTAAGCCGAAGGAAATCTTCGTTTCTAGACTACTTCCTGGCACGTCCTGTGACGACATAATTAACAATTTAAAAGACTATTCTGTTGACGTATCTAAAATTAAATGTCAAAAAATGAATAAAAAGACTAGTTCTTTCGCTTCATTTAAACTACCGACGGAGTTATGTCTTCTTTGAAAAGCTATTGAACAAAGAGATGTGGCCACAGGACGCATTCATTAGAGAGTTTGTTGGTAAGCCACAGAATAACAACACTCGCCATGTTCTCAATTCTCCAAAAAACTAAAGCGCTTATACCTTTACTACCAACATGTAAGGGGACTCCGCACGAAAACGAAAAATTTATTATTGGCATCTCATGCATCGATCCATGATGTGATTGCACTGACGGAAACTTGGCTCAATTTTACCTTTTTAAACACGGAATTATTCTCCACAGACTTTGAGGTATATCGTAAAGATAGATACTTAGATATTGAGCATCTAAGTGGTGCTATTCGAAATTCTTTGCAAAGTTGTGTCTCTCCAATTCCTAATGCAGACTCGCTAGACGTTATCTGTGTGAAATTAAATCTAGGATATAAGTTCGTTATAATTATTAACATTTATATTCCTCCTGAAAGCTCGATCGAGGTATATAAGCATGCTACTGATGCCATAAATTATGTATCGCAAAATTGTAATCCTCTCGACGACATTTTATTGGTGGGTGATTTTAATCTACCCAACTTAAAGTGGACCCTTTCTGACGACGAACTTAGTTTTGTGGTAGCTCATGCGTCTTTACCTCAAGAAACAATTTTGGTGGACAATGTGATGTCTTGTGGATTACTGCAACTAAGCAGTATAAAAAATTTTCTTGATAGACAACTTGACCTGGTTTTTTATACAAATTCGAGCAGTTGTATTGTGGAACCTAGTTCCACCACGATGAGTACTATTGACGCGTATCATCCTCCACTTCACGTTATTCTTTCACATGACGACGTGGTTCATGATACTTTTGAAAATCTTACTCTTGAATTTGATTTTAAGAAATCAGACTTTAATTTACTGAACGAACTAATATCTAGCATTGATTTTGTAGGAATCTTCAACAGCAATAGTAATATTGAACAAATGACTGAAAATTTTTACATACGTATATTTGACTGTTTTATCTCGTCCGTACCTGTAAGAAACACACGTAAGGATATGTCTATAACTGCACCTTGGTACAATAGCCAATTACGGAGTCTGGGTAATAAAAGAAATAAAGCGTGGAAAAATTATTCAACGACAAACAGAACAAGCGTGCAGGGACTGCAGCTCCCCCAACAACTAGCGCTTGTCGTAAAAGGCGACTAAGGGGACAAATCAGATCTAGGCAATATAACACCCAAGTGAGCCTGGCGACACATATACTACCATAAAAACCCTCCCACAAGTGTGCATGCGAGTCCGTGGGTTGACACGACTGGAGATCACCGGTGTCATAAAAGAAAGATCAAACAATACTAAAACAGTAGCATGCACGTGTCAAACAACAAACACCTCGCAATATGGTGTAAAAAATTGTATTGCAAAACTGTATCATTATGGTAATACTTGCAAAAAGGAAAGGCACTACCACTGCTGTGCATGGTACTGATCCTGGACCGAGCAGAAATGTTCGGGTCAGATCTATACGGATTCCGGGGGCTAGCAACATAATGAAACAGTTTGGATGCAATTTGAGGGTCGCGAGTTGGAACGTTGGAAGCATGACCGGTCGAAGTTACGAGCTGGAAGAGATGATGAATAGAAGGCGGGTGGACATCTTGTGTGTCCAAGAGATGAAATGGAAAAACACCGGGAATCGGGCGCGTTTCTTGGACGTTAGGACAAAAGATAACAAGATGTTCTACTACGGAACGGAAAATGCTAAGAACGGAATCGGTATTATCCTTGCGGCAGAGCTACTTGGGAACATCTTTAGCATTTCGAAGTCCAGCGACCGTTTGATGTCTCTCAAACTAGTAATACAAGGAGAGGTGTGGAATATTGTCAGTGCATATGCTCCCCACAATGGGTGCAATTAGAGAGATAAAGATGCATTTTGGCTAGATTTCCACAATCTCCTTAAGAACATCCCAAAGGAAGAATTTCTGTTTGTTGGAGGAGATTTGAATGGACATGTCGGGAAATTAAACGAAGACTATGAAGACTGCCATAGAGGACTAGGATATGGCACCAGGAACCTTCCTGGTGAAGACATCCTAAGTATGTGCAAATCACACGGTCTTATCGTGTTAAATACCATGTTCATCAAACAAAGCCGACACCTGATCACTTACAGCAGTGGTGGAGATGAAACTCAGATTGACTACCATTTGGTAGCCAGTTTCATGAAGCCTCGGGTAAAAGATTGCAAAGTGATCCTGGGAGAGGCAATCGCTCGGCAACACCGTCTCCTGCTAACAGAAATTTTTTATGAAAACACCAAAGAAAAGCAAACAAGGGTCTCTGAGAAAATCAAGTGGTACAATCTGGACAAAGAAAAAGGCGAGGCTTTTGTTTTCGTAATGAAAAATTAACTCTCTCACACCATCAACGGAGCTGAGAATGAAGAGTGCAGAACACAAAATATGTGGGATTCCCTACAGCGAGCTTGCTTAAAGAAGGCCAAATCACTGCTAGGAGCTCCAAAAGGCCACCATCAACACGCCAAAGAAACATGGTGGTGGAGTGACGACGCTAAGAAGGTGATAAATGAGAAGAACGCGGCTTTCAAAGCTTGGTCAAAGTGCCCCTCTAATAATAGAGACGAAAAAGCTCGCCTCGAAATGGAATACAGATGTTGCAAGAATAAAGCGAAGAAGAAGTGCGCCCAGCTTCAAGCAGAGAGTACGGAGGGCCTATATCGGGAGCTGGAGAAAATATTTTCCCCGGTTGCTGATGCAAACCAGGCTATCCAGGAGCTGCGAAGACACAATATGAACAAGAGCGCCACTATCTTCAAAATAGCCGTCCAAAGAAGGAAGAATGCTCAGGAGATTCGTTCGCCAAAGTTCATTAGCAATGCTCATGGCCAGCTTCTTGTGAATGACGACAAAATTCTGCAGAGGTGGCGGCAGTATTGTGAAGAGCTTTTGAATGAACAGTTTCCCCGGCTATACTTTCCAATAGCCACCCGTAACTGTGAAGAAATACCCGACATTACAGTCGAAGAAGTTAGTGAGGCGGTCAAATACTCCAAAAAACGAAAAGCGGTTGGGCCAGACGAGATGCCCTCTGAGTTCTGGAAAAAGATGGGAGACATCGGGTTCAGATGGCTCAGAATTCTCATCTCCAAATTCGTGAGAGGTGACCCAATGCCGAATCAATGGAGGGAAAGTTACCTTCTCCCTGTATACAAAGGGAAGGGTGATACGCGAAACTGTGATAACTACCGTTCGATCAAGCTGAGGTCACACATCATGAAGATCGTTGAGCGGGTATAAGGTGGCAGAAAAGTAATACGGCTATCTGATGATCAGTGCGGGTTTGTCTCGGGTAAATCAACCATAGATGCAATCCAAAGTATAAGGATCATGATGGAAAAACATCGTGATTCCTTAAGGGATTTGCATATTGTATTGGTTGACTTTGAAAAGGCATTCGACAGACAACCACGAGATCTGATATGGGTTTGGCTAAGAAAGCGTTTTAAGTCCTTTGCTCTTTATTACAGTCCTTGATTATCTGCTTGAAGGTAAAGGTACATCAGTTATTCTTTGCTGACGATGGAGCCATCATAAGTGGGGAACCTACATCTCTGCAACGAGCACTTGATGTGTGGGTGGACGTTTTGGAGGGAAATGGGAAATCTTCTGTGACAGAAAAATGTCCCCTAAGTTGAAAGGAAGGCTCTACACCGCAGTTGTACGTCCAGCGCTCACATACGGTTCACAATGTTGGACGATGTACAAAAAGTATGAGAGTAAATTAACGGCAGCTGAAATGAAGATGCTTCGCATGACAGCAGGAGTGACAAAGCTTGATCGAATAAGAAGTTCGAAGATCCGTGGAAGCTTTCACATCAAGGAAACCATCGTACAAAAAATAGAGCGCGACCGGCTCAGTTGGTATTGCCACGTTCAAAGAAGAGATCATTTGAACCCTGTTAAAAAGGCAATATCAATGCACGTTCCAAAGACATCGCGATGTAGGAAAGGCAGGCCTATAAATGCCTGGATCAGACAAATGCGACGACATCGGCATTTCATTGACCTCAGTAACCGAGTGATCCAAAATCGGCAATCCTGCTGATATTTTCTGAGGTCAAATAGGCGAACCCCACAGGCGGATCAGTAGAAATGCGGTGAAGTGGGAGGGTTGTGATCCCTTGTTTTCGGATCATAGCCTCGCTGATAAAAAAGGGAGAAGAAGAAACAGAACAAGCGATTATAACCAGTTCGCTATCCTCTATAGAGACTTTCAAATCTTATCGAAAAATCTATATGATAGTTACATTAATAAAATGCGTGGCTCACTTCTTTACGATCCCAAAGTTTTCTGGAAATTTGTAAACAGTAAGAAAAAAACGGATGGTTATCCTGCCAATATGTCTTACTTAAGCGAATCAAGCAGCAGCCCTCTTGTAATCTGCAATATGTTCTCTTCATTCTGTGGTCTATCTTTCTGTTCCGACAACTATTCACCTACCCAAAGTAATTTTGCCCACCTTGAAGGTTTCTCTAGCAGCTCAATGGGCCAGATTTCAATAATTGATGAAGATGTGAGAGCATTTAGCTTTACTTAGCAGCGATACTACCTATGGCCCTGATGGAATTCCTCCGATTGTGCTAAAATATTGTTGCAATACTTTGGCAACACCCTTAGCCGTGCTATTTCGGGCATCATTAGAGCAGAGCATTTTTCCTAAAATTTGGAAAAACTCTTTTATTATTCCAATACACAAAAAGGGAAATCGAGGTGAAATTTCTAATTATAGACCTATTGCCAAGCTATCGTGTGTGCCAAAACTGTTCGAGGCTATAGTTTGTAAGGGTTTTTATTTTGCTTGTAAACCATTTCTTTCAACCAAGCAGCATGGGTTCATGAATAGAAGATCCACTGTTACCAACCTGTTGGAATTTACTTCTTTTACAAACAAAGTTGTCGAAAAGGGTGGTCAGGTCGACTGTATTTATACAGATTTAAGCAACGCCTTTGAAAAACGTTCTCACAGCTTAATTCTGTTTAAAATGACCTCTTTGGGCTTTCCAAATCATTTCGTTCGATGGATATGTTCTCACCTTGAAGAACGAACTTATCAAGTTCTTCTTCTTCTTCCTTTTATCAGCGAGGCTATGATCCGAAAACAAGGGATCACAGCCCTCCCACTTCACTGCATTTCTACTGATCCGCCTGTGGGGTTCGCCTATTTGACCTCAGAAAATATCGGCAGGCCTGCCGATTTTGGATCACTCGGTTACTGAGGCCAATGAAATGCCGATGTCGTCGCATTTGTCTGATCCAGGCGTTTATAGGCCTGCCTTTCCTACATCGCGATGTCTTTGGAACGTGCATAGATATTGCCTTTTTAACAGGGTTCAAATGATCTCTTCTTTGAACGTGGCAATACCAGCTGAGTCGGTCGCGCTCTAATTTGTGTACGATGGTTTCCTTGATGTGAAAGCTTCCACGGATCCTCGAACTTCTTATTCGATCAAGCTTGGTCACTCCTGCTGTCATGCGAAGCATCTTCATCTCAGCTGCCGTTAATTTACTCTCATACTTTTTGTACATCGTCCAACATTGTGAACCGTATGTGAGCGCTGGACGTACAACTGCGGTGTAGAGCCTTCCTTTCAACTTAGGGGGCATTTTTCTGTCACAGAAGATAGCGGAATTTTCTCGCCACTTCATCCACCCTACGCTTACACGATGATTGATGTCGTCATCACAAGTTGCTTTGCTATTGATCATAGATCCCAGATATTTGAACTTTTCGCACTTGGGAAGCACTGTTCCATTCAAATAAATGTCTGGAATAGGCCTGAGTGGATCAGAGAACGGTCAACACAAGTACTCTGTCTTTTTTGAACTAATGCGATACCCATTTCCCTCCAAAACGTCCACCCACACATCAAGTGCTCGTTGCAGGGATGTAGGATCCTCACTTATGATGGCTCCATCGTCAGCAAAGAATAACTGATGTACCTTGGGGTCCATCACTTTACCTTCAAGCAGATAATCAAGGACTGTAATAAAGAGCAAAGGACTTAAAACGCTTCCCTGGTGCACCCCGACTTTTATTGGGAACTCTTCGGTTACTCCAGCGGGACATTTTACTCTTGTCTTTGCTCTTTCGTACATGTCCATGATCATCTGTACATAGGTTTCTGGAACCCCTCGATGTCTTAGCGCCACCCATATCAGATCTCGTAGTTGTCTGTCGAATGCCTTTTCAAAGTCAACCAATACAATATGCAAATCCCTTAAGGAATCACGATGTTTTTCCATTATGATCCTTATACTTTGGATTGCATCTGTGGTTGATTTACCCGAGACAAACCCGCACTGATCATCAGATAGCCGTATTATTTTTCGCAGTCTGCCACCTAATACCCGCTCAACGATCTTCATGGTGTGTGACATCAGCTTGATCGAACGATAGTTATCACAGTTTCGCGTATCACCCTTCCCTTTGTATACAGGGAGAAGGTAACTTTCCCTCCATTGATTCGGCATTGGATCACCTCTCACGAATTTGGAGATAAGAATTCTGAGCCATCTGAACCCGATGTCTCCCATCTTTTTCGTCCTCAGAGGGTATTTCGTCTGGCCCAACCGCTTTTCGTTTTTTGGAGTATTTGACCGCCTCACTAACTTCTTCGACTGTAATGTCGGCTATTTCTTCACAGTTAGGGGTGGCTCTTGGAAAGTATAGCCGGGGAAACTGTTCATTTAAAAGCTCTTCACAATACTGTCGCCACCTCTGCAGAATTTTGTCGTCATTCACAAGAAGCTGGCCATGAGCATTGCTAATGAACTTTGGCGAACGAATCTCCTGAGCATTCTTCCTTCTTTGGACGGCTATTTTGAAGATAGTGGCGCTCTTGTTCATATTGTGTCTTCGCAGCTCCTGGATAGCCTGGTTTGCATCAGCAACCGGGGAAAATATTTTCTCCAGCTCCCGATATAGGCCCTCCGTACTCTCTGCTTGAAGCTGGGCGCACTTCTTCTTCGCTTTATTCTTGCAACATCTGTATTCCATTTCGAGGCGAGCTTTTTCGTCTCTATTATTAGAGGGGCACTTTGACCAAGCTTTGAAAGCCGCGTTCTTCTCATTTATCACCTTCTTAGCGTCGTCACTCCACCACCATGTTTCTTTGGCGTGTTGATGGTGGCCTTTTGGAGCTCCTAGCAGTGATTTGGCCTTCTTTAAGCAAGCTCGCTGTAGGGAATCCCACATATTTTGTGTTCTGCACTCTTCATTCTCAGCTCCGTTGATGGTGTGAGAGAGTTAATTTTTCATTACGAAAACAAAAGCCTCGCCTTTTTCTTTGTCCAGATTGTACCACTTGATTTTCTCAGAGACCCTTGTTTGCTTTTCTTTGGTGTTTTCATAAAAAATTTCTGTTAGCAGGAGACGGTGTTGCCGAGCGATTGCCTCTCCCAGGATCACTTTGCAATCTTTTACCCGAGGCTTCATGAAACTGGCTACCAAATGGTAGTCAATCTGAGTTTCATCTCCACCACTGCTGTAAGTGATCAGGTGTCGGCTTTGTTTGATGAACATGGTATTTAACACGATAAGACCGTGTGATTTGCACATGCTTAGGATGTCTTCACCAGGAAGGTTCCTGGTGCCATATCCTAGTCCTCCATGGCAGTCTTCATAGTCTTCGTTTGATTTCCCGACATGTCCATTCAAATCTCCTCCAACAAACAGAAACTCATCCTTCGGGATGTTCTTAAGGAGATTGTGGAAATCTAGCCAAAATGCATCTTTATCTCTCTGATTGCACCCATTGTGGGGAGCATATGCACTGACAATATTCCACACCTCTCCTTGTATTACTAGTTTGAGAGACATCAAACGGTCGCTGGACTTCGAAATGCTAAAGATGTTCCCAAGTAGCTCTGCCGCAAGGATGATACCGATTCCGTTCTTAGCCTTTTCCGTTCCGTAGTAGAACATCTTGTTATCTTTTGTCCTAACGTCCAAGAAACGCGCCCGATTCCCGGTGTTTTTCCATTTCATCTCTTGGACACACAAGATGTCCACCCGCCTTCTATTCATCATCTCTTCCAGCTCGTAACTTCGACCGGTCATGCTTCCAACGTTCCAACTCGCGACCCTCGAATTGCGTCCAAACTGTTTCATTATGTTGCTAGCCCCCGGAATCCGTATAGATCTGACCCGAACATTTCTGCTCGGTCCAGGATCAGTACCATGCACAGCAGTGGTAGTGCCTTTCCTTTTTGCAAGTATTACCATAATGATACAGTTTTGCAATACAATTTTTTACACCATATTGCGAGGTGTTTGTTGTTTGACACGTGCATGCTACTGTTTTAGTATTGTTTGATCTTTCTTTTATGACACCGGTGATCTCCAGTCGTGTCAACCCACGGACTCGCATGCACACTTGTGGGAGGGTTTTTAAGGTAGTATATGTGTCGCTAGGCTCACTTGGGTGTTATATTGCCTAGATCTGATTTGTCCCCTTATCGAACGAACTTATCAAGTTCTATTTCGGGGAATAACATCCGATGCAATCTTCGCTAGATCCGGTGTACCCCAAGGAAGTCACTTAGGTCCTCTTTTATTTATCATTGCGATCAATGACGTGGTGGCAATACTTGAGAGTACTCGAATTTTAATCTATGCTGACGACATGAAATTCTTTAGACTTGTACGCAGTCAATCTGATTGCATTGCTATGCAGAATGATTTAGATACGTTCGCTAAGTGGTGCTGTAATAACAATTTATTTTTGAACGTATCTAAATGCCAGTCGATGATCTTTTCAAGAAAACGTAATTTAATAAGTTATGATTACAATCTCAATGAATGTGTACTTAACAAAGTGACATCAATATGTGATTTAGGAGTGCATTTTTCTCAAAATATCGACTTCGATTTTCACATTGAACAGATTGTCAATAAAGCGAATTCAATGCTTGGCTTTATAAAACGTTGGAGTAAAGAAAGAATTCAAGTGTCCTCTTATAACATCCGCGCTTTATAATACCTTTGTTCGTCCGCAGTTAGAGTATGCGTCTAATATTTGGTCTCCAATGTATGCAGTACACATTAACCGTATTGAATCGGTACAGCGTAAGTTTGTCCGATTTGCACTTCGCCATTTAAACTGGAATGACCCTACACGTCTTCCACCATATTGCGACCGCCTTCTTCTCCTAAATCGTCATTCTTTGGAGAAACGTAGGGGAGTATGTGATGTAGTATTCTTACACCAGCTGGTAAATGGTTTTATTGACTCGCCGGATCTTTTAAACCGACTTAAACGACTTAAACGTAAGATGCTACAACTCCAGGAATCCCGAAATTTTCCGCGTAAATTTCCACAGAACGAACTGCGGTTCTAACGAACCTCTTACGCGTATGGCGAAGGAAGTAAATAGTAACCGCGACTAATTTGATTACAACCATAGTAAATTATATTTAAAACATAAATTATACGAACGATACTAGTTCCTTTGTTGAAAGTGTTTAGTGTAATTTTGACTTATGCGTAGCATATTAATTTTTAGTTCATACTTTTGTTTAGTATGCAATTTACTTTTTGTTTACTTGTCCAGTCTTTTTGTGTAAGGTGTTAGGCTTTTTAAATATTCACAATACTAACAACTAACATCACGCTAAATGATGACTGTGACAAGCTGGATATTACTTAGTAGCTGATTTGAGTTTTTCTCTTTCAGTTCAAAGTAATATTCGTCACAAAATGCTTGCCCTTAAGCAGTACTGATAGCGTTTTTAATACTCAAGAAAAATCAAATCATAAAATCAGTTGCAAAGTTTATTAATTTCAAAATTCAATCCTGCGTTGAATTTGGCACATCCTTAAATGCCTACAATCTGAATCCGAATAGTAATTCTATTCAAGAGGATCCATGTTAGACGAATTTCTTCTAAACTTCATGCTTATCCATCATCAATCTACGTAATGCAATGTCAATCTCCAAGCATTTCCGCATCCCTGTCATCACTTAGGTTTAGTCATCAAATTTTAACAAATCCACTCGCGACACAAAGACAGAATTGCATCAATTAAAGTGACAGAACATCCGATATGTACTCCCTAAGGACAATACAATTTTTTAAAGCAAAAACAAAAAAAAAAAAAATACTAATCGCTACACTTTGTAATCCTCACAAGTAGAACAACAAAAAATGTATCTCACATCCAATGCGGAAGAATGAAAATCGATGGCAAACGGATTCCGCACAACAACTAACAAATCAGTCAAAATCAGTGCATCCGTAGGCAATTTGGCGTCCAATGACTGCGCCGCAGAACTTAAAATCCCTAAACGCATTAAAACGCTCATGGACGAGTGGAGGCAAAATGCAACTACTCGCATGCCACATGGAGGTTCACATTCACATTTCATACTGATGTGCGGCATGTGCGCTATGTTCCAACAAAATCACTTTTTTTTTTGTGGTCCTTCGGGCCAATTTAAGACGAATATTCTATCCGACGTAAGAAAATGGGGAGAAAAAAGTCCTGCGTTGCGCTCGGAAGAAGTTCACGTTCATGTGTGCCCTGGAACGCTCATCACACCTCGCATCGAACGTCAGCCAGCTGTCCGAGAGTGTAATTTGTCTATCCGTCGTATCTGCGCCCGAGAGGTTTCCGAAAAAGATGATTATTTGTTGAACTGTCAAGGATTTCTTCCTTCTAAGCCATTGTACAAGAGCAGCAACAAGCAATTCATTTTGTTTCTTTGTCAATCACTCAGCAGCAAGAAGCAGGCAGGAGTAAGAGCAAACGGCTCAGGTGCACATCGCGCTCTGCCACATCCAGTAAGTCACCACCCTTTGGCCTCTGAGGTAATCTTCGGCCAACAGAGAAAGAAAATTACCATTTAATTTGCCCATTGCACCCACTAGCGTTGCACACCAACGAAGACACTCGGAATTTCCTTAACATACACACACACATCCAGACATAATCCCTTACACACTGAAGACAGTAGTAAATCAGCGCTAAAGTCCTGGCCGGTAGCCACATCCCTACGGCTAATACCCGTCGCTATATACTTCCCTTGCCGCACACCAACAAACGCGTGCACACACCGAAAGGAACTGGCATTTCCAAATGTCCCTGAGCGTAATCGTGCGTCAGGGTATCTTCTGATAGGCAGATGCATACGGCCAACTTGGCTGTGCCACCGTGCGAGGGGCGGGCTTTGGGCATATTGTACATGTGGTGGGGCGTGGCCTGTGGAACTCGTAAATGGCTGCGGAAAACCAGATCTCACACCACCACCGTCACACATAGATACACAGCGGCGGAGAGAAAGAAGTATCTTCGCTGCACCAGCAGCAGATGCTGTATTTTCGGCGAGGAAAACATTTCGCTGGTGGGCTCGTTGCCTCATCGTACCTCTGCCTGTGTACGAGTATCTCATAGATACAATGGCATTGCAAATCGAATTCGGCAACCAGCGAATGCGGAATGGTGTGCCCACAGTGGAGGCAATATTGACGATGGCTATGCTATTGAGATAGCGGTGTGGTGGTGTTAAACTCGCCCGCGTGCGATGGTGTGGTGGTTGAAATGGTGCGGTGTTGGTGGTGGCGGAGATCTTTTCTGCCCACTTATCCAATGGTAGCTGGTTTTCTTCCACCTCCGATTTGTACCCGCGCGTATTTTTTTTTCTTTTTTTCTGATTTCTTTCCACGTACGTACGGCGTGAGGCGTCGAATACCCTGGAGGTTTTTTGGTGGTCGAACATTCAGTTAGTTGAAAACCGTCTAGTGCGCAAGAGTGGTCGTGTGCGCGTCGTGTCCAGCAATACTATTTCCGTGTATTGGATGCTTTTTCTACCGATTCGCGTCGTTTGTTCTTCTTCTGTTGCTTGTTTCGACATATTCCAGTGATACCAAAACAATGAATCAGTTAACGGCATAACCAAACAGCATGTGACATACGTCAATCGATTTCAGGATAACAAAAAAAACAAAAAAAACAAAAAGACAAGCCAATTGCCACAAGCATCTATTGACATTTCGATGATATTTTAGTTCGACACTCGCAATATAGTTGACACCGCTGTCAAAGCTCACATGTTCAGTAATTAAGCGCGCGCTCTTATATGTATATGTATATGTATTCATAGCACACATTTGTATGTGCATTTTCATTGATCTATAGTTGGGATTGCATGTGTAGGCGCGCACCTATAGGGAAACACCTGTTCTATCTAATCTTGGCGTAACTCGAACGCAATAGAAAAGCTTTTGAGTAGAAAGCAACTTAAAAAAAAAAAAAAAAAAATAAAAAACAAACAACAGTAACAAGATACAGTTTATCTCAAAGATACATTCGTGAAATTGCCAGTCAACACGTATCACTGTTGGCGGTAATATAGTTTCGTTTATGCTACGCTACGGTCGTGTTACATGTGTTTAGGGGGCGCACACGTGATGCGAAGCGAATATAGTTTTGGCGCACTTCCAACTGAACGGTTTTTGTTTTGTTTTGTTTTTTTTTTTAACTACACCGCTATTTACATTGTTGTCCCTTAATTTAATTATTCACGTTTCCTAGGAAACAAATTATATTTCACAATTTTGCCTTAAAAAAGTGCCGTATAAGTACAAAAAAAAATATTAAAATATTTATATGTACATACCTATTAACTATCTGTGCCTAAACAATTTCGGTCAATTACCGTTAGTTTTGTTATAAATAAATATCCTCTTTTATTTAATTCTCAACGAAGAAAAATAAAAAAGTGTAAATCTAGCATGAGGACTAACTAAAAGTATCTAGTAAATAGTTTCTAAAATATAATCTGTGCCGGTATTTACCTACCAACTAGTTGTTTTTCTGTATCAAAATTTTGTGAAGAATTTTATCCATCATTGTGAAAATTAAACACACTACACAAATGCATATCCTACATAGGACCAATGATCATCAATTTGAGGATCAGAAGTTTATGATGGTAAGTCGCCATATGCTGGAATGATTTTCAAATAAGTGTACGTATACCAAGCCCAAGGGGCTTATGATAAGTGTTTTTTTGTACCCTATTGACAGTTAAAAAAAGCCGACATCACCGCTAAAGAATGTCATTATAAAACTTTCTGCTTAGCCAGTGACACCAAAGAAAATAACAATGAAGTGCAAAATTAAGGAAGCGAAGGTCTACAATTGAAGTATAAATGAAGGGTTTAAATATTTGAATTGAAATACTTCCTTCGTGTTCAACCATTTGATATCCTGCGTAGAATAATTCGATAGCATAAGCAGCCATATTACCCCGGATAGTCTTAACCCAAATCAGCTTAAACTATTCTGAAATGTATAAGATTGTTTGCATCAAATTCGTATTAATATGTTGATAGTGAAACGAGCTTTTTAAGTAATGATCAGTACAAGTTGTGTTAGATGGATATACTTCTAATCCCTTCCCAACTAATACTGGTGTTCCACAGGGTTCCGCCGTATTTTCGACCCTTTTTCTTATATTCATCAACGACCTTCTCTTTCTTATTTGCATTCTAATTCACTCCTTTGTGGATCACATCGCTCTTGACTTCACTTATTCCTTAACGAGTCCATGACATGGGCCCCAAGTTGTAGATTCCCAGCGAAAGCGAATGTCAGCTGAACTTAACTCTGATATTGATGCAATTAAAATGCTATCAGTACTGCTTAAGGGCAAGCATTTTGTGACGAATACTACTTTGAACTGAAAGAGAAAAACTCAAATCAGCTACTAAGTAATATCCAGCTTGTCACAGTCATCATTTAGCGTGATGTTAGTTGTTAGTATTGTGAATATTTATAAAGCCTAACACCTTACACAAAAAGACTGGACAAGTAAACAAAAAGTAAATTGCATACTAAACAAAAGTATGAACTAAAAATTAATATGCTACGCATAAGTCAAAATTACACTAAACACTTTCAACAAAGGAACTAGTATCGTTCGTATAATTTATGTTTTAAATATAATTTACTATGGTTGTAATCAAATTAGTCGCGGTTACTATTTAGTTCCTTCGCCATACGCGTAAGAGGTTCGTTAGAGCGGTAGTTCGTTCTGTGGAAATTTACGCGGAAAATTTCGGTATTTCTGGAGTTGTAGCATTTTACGTTTAAACCGACTTCATTTAGAAGATCCGGCGAGTCAATAAAACCATTTACCAGCTGGTGTAAAAATACTACATCACATACTTCCCTACGTTTCTCCAAAGAATGACGATTTAGGAGAAGAAGGCGGTCGCAATATGGTGGAAGACGTGTAGGGTCATTCCAGTTTAAATGGCGAAGTGCAAATCGGACAAACTTACGCTGTACCGATTCAATACGGTTAATGTGTACTGCATACATTGGAGACCAAATATTAGACGCATACTCTAACTGCGGACGAACAAAGGTATTATAAAGCGCGGATGTTATAAGAGGACACTTGAATTCTTTCTTTACTCCAACGTTTTATAAAGCCAAGCATTGAATTCGCTTTATTGACAATCTGTTCAATGTGAAAATCGAAGTCGATATTTTGAGAAAAATGCACTCCTAAATCACATATTGTGATGTGACTTTGTTAAGTATAGATTCATTGAGATTATAATCGTAACTTATTAAATTAAGTTTTCTTGAAAAGATCATCGACTGGCATTTAGATACGTTCAAAAATAAATTGTTATTACAGCACCACTCAGCGAACGTATCTAAATCATTCTGCATAGCAATGCAATCAGATTGACTGCGTACAAGTCTAAAGACTTTTAGGCCGTCAGCATAGATTAAAATTCGAGTACTCTTAAGTGTTGCCACCACGTCATTGATCGCAATGATAAATAAGAGAGGACCTAAGTGACTTCCTTGGGGTACACCGGATGTAGCGAGCAATCGTTAATTGGGGTGTTAAAAAACGAGTTAAGTCCAACTCGTCAAAAACTCAGTGTTGTAATCTGTCTTTCAAGCGTGACACCAACGTGGCCAAACCAAAAATTAATGGAGTTGATCTAGAGGAATCTAATGGCTTGTCAATGCTCAGGACGCAATGGACTTACAATGGAACCACCAGATTACTGATGTTGCTAGATGCCTTGGTTTCCTCAAAAGATGTAAACGTTTTTTTCACTCCAACTGATTTGACCACGATCTATAAAGCATACCTTCGTCCGAAACTTCAATATAACTCACATGTTTAGGCTGAAACTTCCGCCATGTGCTTGAGTTTGGTCAATCGTGTTCATCGAAAAACTTGTAGATCCATCGGTGATCATCTGCAATGAAATTCCTTCGCTAGAACACCGCCGGAATGTAGGATGCTTAGCGCTCATATATCGGTACTTTCATCACAAGTGTTCGGATGGAATTCCCGCCTGCCCGTCTGTTCGTGCGGCCTCTTCCGCACATCCGCATATACTTAAACCTGCTTTCGAGCGCACTGTGAAATATAGGAGTTCGTTTTTTAACCATATCATGCGAGTATGGAATAACTTGCATTCCTCAGTGTTTCCTGATACCTATAATCTACAGAGATTTAAAGCTAACGTGTATCGTCACCTCACTCTTTTTCCTTCCATACCCAATCCCTAAATCTCCCCTATGCCCTTTCCTTTCACTCCTTCACTGGGTTAATAACTTTAAAATACATAGTCTTAAGTGATACAGAATATTAAAAAAAAAAAATAATGAAACAATTTCTCTACATTTGGACAAGATCCATATACATACGTACCTATATATAAATATTCAAAATGGTGATCCTTCTGTGCATAGGACGTTAGGCGTGTATAGTATCATGACATCAGTTTGTAACATACTCGTAAGTATTGCGCGGTTTTTGAAGTTCTGTTTAGTGTTAAATAACTCGCACCAAATGCAAAGTTTTAGTCGTCAATGTGATTTCCTTTATTAGACAAAACTTCTGCCATGCCCACCTCTTAGGCAACTTCTTAATGCTGTCACTAAATAAATTGTTTGGCTTTGACGAAAGAAATACCACGATATACTCTTGAATATTCATCCGAGATCTAAAATTGTTTCCATTAAGAAAGTTTTGCAGACTTCGAAACAGGAGGAAATCTGAAGGTACTTAATTTGGAGGATAAGGCAGATACGCAGATAAGCGAACTCCTGTAACTATGTACAGGTGGTCCTAGCTGTATAAGGATGAACGTTATTCCAATGGAATAGAACACGCTTTCGAATAATCAGACCTGGCCGTTTACGAGTATGCTCTAGTACCGACTTTATTCTGCACAGCTGTTGGCAGTAGACTTCTGCGATCATAGTCTGGTTATGAAGCAACTGCTCAAAGTGGACTATTCCCTCAGTATCCCACCAGATAGATAGATAGATTTATTTCAGAAGCAACTGGTTACAATTTATGTTTACTTAAATCTAGTTAGGCATGGCCAGAAGGGCCGTCAGACAGATGACAGGTTTATAAAATTCACTTTATTACTTTAGCTTTATCAGTTTAATAATTATTTAAAACCCCTCTAATAAAATGTTCTTTCTATAATTTGGAGCAATTCTTATAAAACGAAATATTTTTTGTCAGTTCTCTCCATTTAAGATTGCAATAAACCCCGCTCGATCAATATATGTAGCTCTGCCCCCATATGCGTCTCTTTATTTCCACCACAATGGGACATTTAGCGATGAAATATATTATATTTTCTCTTTGACCGGTATTGCTAAGCTGCAGATGTTGTTTAAATCGGCTCTGTGTTGCACATAGTTCAAAGGCAGTATTTCACCTCTTCCTCGGAATATCATTGATATTGTTTCTGTGCTTAAGCCGTCACAGAAATAATTGTTTTGATTTAGGTTGTACTAAAGAATCGAGTATATTTCTCTGTGTTGTGAATTCCTTGCTTTTTCAATATATTCTTCCCTAAATTTAATATGCATTTTTTTCAACAAGTTGTATGGTATACGGTTTCCACTCTACTAGGTTTTCCACTCTTCAAACCATGCACTTTGAGAATTTATGACGGCTATTGCAATCTTTTTAACAACCTTCTCGCTGTGGCTATACAGTAATTTTACTATGTAATCAAAATGAAGGTTTAACGAGACGAGGAAAAGCGGCGACAATCCGGTTTCTATTTGCAACATGTAGTTTGGTGTGGCATTTGAAAGTCTGAATTACCGTTTTATGTAGAAACGCAGGAATTTCTCCGTAGGTCCATTCAGCCGCCACCCACGCGAATGCGCAGAATAAAGCATAACTGCTTCTGATGTCGCTTGAAATACTTTATATTTCGAGCTAAACGTTAAGTCCTTAAAAAATAAATAAATATTTGGCGCAACAGCTCTTTAAGTGCCAAGGCCTAGCTTCTCGCAAGCACTCATGTTGCGTGCGTTATATTTTTCACACGAATGGAAGGGACCTACAGTTTAGTGCCGAATCCGAACGGCGATTTGAGAAGCTTTTTCGAGACAACAATACTCTCGGATGTTTGTCAGACGCTCGCGATAGGTGGGACCGTGAAACAACTTTTTGGTGTTCTCTGGGATTCGAACTCGGATCCTCATGCGTAGTGATCCGACACACTAACCACTTACGCCACGGCGCCCACGTTAAGTCCTTACTTCCATATATTTTTCGTTAAACTGTTCCGATAGCATTTTTCAAGGCAGCTAGTTTTTTGAGATGTGTTTTACCAAGCAAAGGGCGCTCGTTATAGTTACTTCGAGGTATTGGTACTCCTTAACTATTTCTACTTGCTCTGATCCATACAACCGCCTTTCATTTGCAGCCATGCATCCTGTTCCTTTGCGACAAACCATTGTCTTTGATTTAGTCACAGTTAGGTTCCAGTTTAGGCAGTAGTCACGTAGTCTATTTATCAATAGCTGGAGTGATTCGGGCGATACTGCTAAGAGTACGAGATCGTCGGCGTATATTAAAACCTTTATGTTGAATCCGTCTATTGATATTCCGCAGGGCAATGTTTTAACTAAATCATCACTATATAAGGAGAAGGCTGGTGGGCTGAAATTGCATCCCTGCTTTAAACCCACTAAGGACAATAATCAGTCGGAAAGGTGTTTACCATCCCATACCGCGTTAGTTGTTTGAATATATACCTATATGTCTTCTAATATTTTTCCAAATTTCAGAGACAACATATCTCTGTAGAGTTTGTAGAAAAGACCTTTTCTGTCTATAGAGTCAAAAGCGACCCGAAAATCAGTATCCCACCATACACACAGTATATAGTATGTTCCACACCAGGCATATCTGGGCTAACTTATATACGATATGTTATCACAAATTTTAATTTGTTAAGCATATAAATAATAGGTGTTTGCTTTTGTTTAAGTCCAATAGAACTTTAAATTTCGAAAAATAAAAAATTAAATTTTTTTGTCCGAAAGTTCAATTCATTGCAATAATCTTTGAAAATGGTTTCGGGCATATGCACACCACGAATGATCTTGACGTAGACCATCTTGTCGAAACCGCATTTCGTCCGGATCAATTTCATTCATGTTTTCAAGGCAATATTCATTGATCATGGTCCGGTAATGAGCATAACGCGACCTCAGATCTGATTTTTGAGGAAGTAATGTCCAGTCATGCCACAAGCATGTCAACCGCCCTAAACGACCGAGATTTTTACATTGCATCATTAAGAGAGTATGTTGTATGAAATCTATACACAGTTCGACGGATGGCTTATTCAGATGGACGATTATGTACGTCATACGCATCACGAAGCCGTCTATAAGTTTCGCGAACTGACAACCGATTTTCAAAGTAAATTTGGGTAGTTCTATAGCTTTGTTCAAACGTGAGCCAATTACGAGGATTTGCAAGACTATACTGAACAGAAATGTCAAAAATTGCGACCGGAATGAGCGCTATACCTATCGTAAGTTTTACCTAAGCAACAAAAAACAAACAAATGACAAATCTGCGATGAAATATGTATTATACTTAAACAGAGTTAAACGCTCTTTGCTATTTTGCATTTTAATAACCTATACATGTCCATTAATGTATACATGAACTGGATGGACGGCTGCAACCTGAACTTCTTTTCGGTCCATCGAACTCTTTGTCAACTTTACAGCACTCCCCCAATATTTGAGCCATAAAACTGCAAACTCATATAAAATCCTGCTTCAGACAAAATACCTATGTATCTGCAATCATGTGCCAAAAGCTCTGAATGAAAGCTTTTCTCTAATTTATTCAGATATCTTGTGCTCGTTGAATAGTTTTTTTTTTTTGTGAAGTAAATTTTGTATTCACATTTGGTTTTCAAAACATACATATACGAGTACATACATATGTAGTTATGAATAAAAAATGAATAAATTATCAAACGTAATGAGTTGCAAGGATTTAGTGATGTACCAGCTCAACAGAGTGTACTATGCAGATTTTTTATTTGTTATTTTTTTTTCAGTTTTAGTAACTCTTGTTCAATGGTTATATTGTATAGCAAACTACTGAACCGATTTAATTCAAACTTTGACTGTTTGGTATGAATTCATGGAATCAAATAGCAAATGTTTATTTAATCACTATCGCCCTTGGGGTTTTCGCTTTTAAGGAATTCGTGAAAGCGAATCTCACAGCAGTGCATTGATTTATAAAACTAACACCAGAGAAATAATATCTTTATACAATAGTAAGCAAGGAATTGGATTAAAGTTTTCTTTAAAAAAAAAAAACAGAACATTCTAAACTTTTAGAAACTGACATTCTGTAGATTTTATTAGATTAGAGTTAGTTTTATTCATTTCATCCTTGGCACCTTATTATTGGGTCATCCCATAAGTAATGTCGTTGTTTTAAATTGTATAAAATAAAACAGTCACAAAGTGGGAACATAGTGTATGCATTCATTCCTTATGACGGCAGGTATTAATTCATATATTAAGCGCCTACGACAGGGGGTAGCAAAAGGAGAAAGCCAATACTTCAACCTAAAGATGGTCTCCATCCGCGTAAGGTGTTGCTATCTGTTTGGTGTTGGGATGTGAGAGGTTTAATCCACTCTGAACTATTGAATTTAAACGAATCGATAGTAAAAGAGTTCTGCTGCGAGTAGCTCGATCGGATTAAATCAACACTGGAAGAAAATTGTTCATCCTTGATGTGAAGACGTAAGATGTTCTTCGATTAGGACAATACTCGACCACATACAACAAGAAGGACGCTGTAAAAACTAGAGGAGTTCGAAAGGCACGCAATGCCCCGTCCACCTTTGCACCGGACAAGGCCCAGTTGGACTCTGCATCCTTCTTAATCATCCGCCATTGACTCCAACTCATCATTGGGAATCCCTAGATGGCTGGAGGGTAGATGTCGGACTTGATCCAACCAGCTACTTCTAGGCCTACCGAGGGGTGGACTACCTGATGGCACGGCAACCATGGTACATCTTGGAAGCCGGTCGGGGGGTATACGCACTACCTGACCAAACCATCGAAACAGAGAAAGCACAATTTTACACTAACTGATCAATTTTACGACGTTCAATTCATTAAGTAGAGCAAGTCAAGGGTGGCCCAAAATCTATTGCCAATTTAAATTTAATCCATGCTATTATACGTGGAATACAATATCAGGCAAGGGTCTGCCGCAGGTTAGTTTACAGGCGTGTATTCTTTTCGTCCAATTTTCAATGGCGTTACTGCATAATCCGGTCTCTATTTCACCAATAACGCGAAGAATGTTCTTCAGCTCTGGAATGGTTTAAGGATTATGACTTCACAAATCCCCAAAGAAAAAAGTCTAACAGCGGGCGTCAAATCACAAAAACGACCCGGCCAATTGATGTCCGTTCCTTGCGAGATGAGACGTCCGCGAAACTTTGTCCGCAATAATTCCAATGTTTCATCTGATTTGTGGCAAGACGCACTATCTAGACCTTCCAATTCGGTCCACAAAAAGTCAGTTATCATCTCGCAGTGGCGCTCGCCTTTGACTGTAAGAACTGGGCTTCGCTGATTATTATACGGCCCAAAATTCGCACCAAACTGAAACGCTTTGTAGATGCAGGCTTCTCTTGGATCACACACAGATTTTCCGTGTGCCATATTCGGCAGTTTTTTTTTTGTTGACGCAGCCATCAAGGTGGAAATGCGCTTCGTCGCTGAAGATGAATTTCATCGGTAATTCAGCATCTGATTTCCAACACCCAATTGGCGAACTCATGTCGCGTCGCGCAGAATGGTCGATTGGCAAAAATTGTTGAGTTAGTTGGACCTTATAAGTATGACAATGCAGATATTTCGTCTAATTGTTGTGCGCAATGTCGAATCGAAGTGCGTGGATTCTTTGTTAAACTTTCAGTCTCTGCGACCACATTTTCCCTTGATCGGCCAACAAGTGTGATTTACGATCCCAATGGAATTAGTCGACTCGAATGTATGGATTAAAACTTCAGTTGCGAACCGATTTGGTTGACCATGCCGACCGAATTATTCACGAATCTTGCAAAATGTTCGCTTCAGATTTTTTCCATTTTTATAATAAGTTTTCACAATGACTATGCGTTGTTCGACCTTAAAACATTTCATTATAAAAATGACAAGCCTTCACGATGAAAGCTGTGATATTTTGTTCGCCATATGATTGACAGTTTGGAAATGCCGCGAAATTCAAATTGGCACTAGCCGTTGGGACACCATTTATATGTACCTCGGTTAGAAAATCATTCCCAAGGATGTCTCTTTGAGTCTCTCTGAGGGTTGTGCATTTATCAACAAAATGCCCCTTTTCCAACGGTACCGCGCCGTATTGGTATTTTTCGTTGGGAGGTGAGCACCGCTAAAGCTTTCATTCCGTCGCCTTTCTTGTTTCAAATGCTCACAACATCTCATTGCTCCTTCTAACATATTAGATCAATTTAAATTACAGACATATTTCACTTCTTCGTCGGTTTGTTCGCAGTATGGGCAGTAGATTAAGTTGTCGTACTTAAATCTATGGAGAAACGCGCGAAAACATATATTTTCACTTAACGATTGTTTTATGTATGATGGAAATTCACTTCACCTGTCTCCATGAATAGGAAAAGACGATAGGCCCACCTGCTCTTAGTTGACACGTTCCATCGCTGCTGCCATTTCACCATACTGTGCTCTCTGATGAATCCGTTTCGTTGCGAATTAAAGCAGCTCTTTGGTCGCTCATAGTTGCTCATAAGTTGCTACTCCTCGGTGAATGTGTCAATTGAGAGTAATCATGCAAAAGTATATCCGATATTGTACGAAAAGTATTTCTTAGTTAAACGATGCAAAATCGCTACATCGGCTAAAATTGCATTGCTCCAGTCCATATTCGTGACCCGCAGTACACTACTACTATTGAAGCTTTGCAACTAACATATGGTACTCCAGATGCTCATTAAACGATACCCTTGTGCCATTCATATGTTAGATTAGGTTAGTTGGCTATCCTCCGTAATCGTTAGGATTCACTTAGACCAAATGAGGTCCATTCTGTTACCACCTGAACCTGTTATTTCCGTTACTCTTGGAACTATTTTGATTTTTGGATTAATTTTCAGATGCTTCCTCAAAAGAAGTTCCTCAAAGAAGTATTCCCCAAGAGTTTTTTCTCTAGCTGAGGTTAGTGCTGAGCAGCCACAGAGCAAGTGACATGTGGATTCAAAGTCATTGGCCGGAATTCCAAGTCTCGTGGCATGCCTGCCTTGTACGCAATGACCAGTAAACAATGCAACTAAAATACCTATGCGTGGTCTGCTGATCAGTAGCAGGTTGTTTTTTATTTTTATTTAATTGTGGCCATGTGTGTCTCGCATGGTTACATATAGAGACATATAGGCTATAGAGATCTGTGTCTTGCCATTTCTATAGGTAGATGCAGCCCCATTCCGCAGTAGAGAGCTCCTATTTTGTGCCATTTTTGGCTGATTCGTCTCCTCAGCAGTTACCTGTAATGTTTGAATAACCAAGAACCCAGCACAGAGTGAGAACTTTCAGGATAATATTCTCCGCCCAATTCTATCGACTGGGAATGTTTGTGTTGTATTTAATATTGAAGTCTAGGCATGTTGTTAAGTAGTCCGTAACTTCAACTCCATTGCTGCATAAGCTTAGGATTTTGGCATGCCTTGTATCATTATTGATGCACTGTGATGATTCTTTCAGTCGGAAAGCCGATTTTATTGCTACCTCCTTCCCACAAATATCTAGCGAAATGATATGTAACACTGTTTCCCGCGCCGCCGCAGAAGTCGTGCGGAAAGCACCGATAACGCAGACACATGCCTACCTCTGAATCGTACTTATGGCAGTAAGGTAGCTGAGCTTTTCCAGTGCAGTCCACCAGACTAAGATTCCATACATGAGTATTGGTCTTACTACCACTGTATACAGCCAGTGTATTATTTGCGGACGGACACCCCACTTATAGCCCAAGGCTCTTTTACAATCATAGTACCCCGGTAGTTGATAGCGAGTTTCGATGTAGCACATTATGCACCAACAATTTCTCATACCGGGTTGTTTTTGTGTTGATTGTCTTAAGATCAGCTATCCTAGGAATACGAGAGTTATTTAGGACCTTTAGACCTACTCAGAACCTTCTTTTTGCTTAAGCGATCTTATAAAAAGAGGAGACCAGCCCATTTCAACCATAAAGACGTAGCTTGGTGTGTTAAGTGGTACATGTTTCTTAATTTTTTATTTCTACATATTTATTTATTTATTTTATCATAATGCTAGCATACATACAAAACTAAGTAGATTCAGACACTGCCTCAAAATCAAATAAGCATGAGCATAGGCTGAGGGCACATCCTTACTCACTACTGATTTTGCTTAAAACTACTCGAATTTTTTCTGGAATAGTTCCATACCACTGTCTGTCTATCCTTGTAAAGTTATTGCCAAACCCTTTCACATTTTGGCCAGTTTATCATTTCATTATGCTTGAATAAGAATTTTACAAGATCGGTCGGTGGCTGGCTTGAAGTCTACAAAAGAATGTATAAAGTTATTTGCTTTGCATGATAAATGACTCCGTAACACTTCTTAAAAAGAATATATGGTCAATGGTTGAAAACCCTGACCAGAACTACACATGATAAAAAGGTTAAGGGCGATAATCCATGGAATAAAGTTGTAGGTCCCTACTATTCAATAGCCAAGAAAAGAGTCTGTAAGTTAAAATATATTCCGATTTATTCTTTTTACTACAATTTAGAAAGTAACGGTATATAATTAATCAACTTCAATACTTCCCGGGTGCGTTTATGAAAGTTCGAAACCACTTTTCAGGGATGATGTAAATGCTGATGGAATATATGTATTTGGATAATTTGTTTGAATTTTTAGGAGCCCCGCTCAAAAGTCTGCCAAACTTACAAACTTGATTATTAAATATTCTACACACTGTAACAAATATTTCGATCAATGTGCCTTAATCCACATGTCCCGACGGCAATTCATAATATTTAAGTAACGACATTTTAGTAACGAATGAAGAAAGAAGAAATTGCACCATGTAATGTATATATTTACTTTATACCTATATATGATATATGCAAATTACACTATAAATACAAATACATTATTATATACGAAATATATACTTACTAACTTATATCCTGTATCCCCTTGGTGCTCAAACTGATTGCATTGCTTCGCCATATTTTGGACAACATCCCGAACGCGGACTTTGCTTTGGCGATCCTGTTGGCTATATCCAGTTCGGTTCCACCATCGGTCGAGACAATACTCCCAAGATACTGGAAATCCTCTACTCTCTCTACCGGTTGTCCAGCAAAACATTTGAGCCGATGAGTTTGTTCCAAGGCTGATAATTTTAGTTTTTTGGAGTATTAATTTTCAGCCCGACGACGCCTGCCTCCCTTTCCACATCTACTGTCATTTGGTGGAGGTCCATAATTCTGTGGGAGAGTAAGCATACATCGTCGGCGTAGTCAAGATGTTTCAGTTGAGATGTAAGAGTCCATCGAATTCCTCCGTTTCCCGTCGACAAAGCTGCATGAAGCACATCGCTAATCACCAATAGGAATAATATTGGTGAAAGGATACAGCCTTGTCTTACCCCACTTTGGATCTCAAATTCCTTAGACAACCTCCCCCTGTGCAGAACATGGCATTTGGAGCCTTCATATGTAGCTTTGATAATAGCAATTAGTTTATCGGGAATGTCTCGCCTGCGTAAGGCACGCCAAATAAACTACCTGTTGACACTATCGAACGCCTTCTCAAAATCGATGAACAGCAGGTGCAGTGGCGATCGATATTCAACACACTGTTCGATGATAATCCGCAGGGTGTTGATGTGGTCGGCACAGGAGGATCCAGAGCGGAAACCTGCTTGTTCGGCATCGAGTGTGTCTTCGAGATGTTGTTTGATTCGCTCAAGGATGATTTTAGCTATTATCTTAGCTACAGCAGGCAGCACGCAGATACCCCTCCAGTTTCCGCACTCCATTAAATTTTCTTTCTTAGGAATCTTGACGATCATTCCTTTTTTCCACTCGTTAGGAAAGCTCTCAGCTTCCCAAGCTCTATCTATAAGTGGAAGCAGAAGCTCAGCCGATGTTGTTGGCGCTGCTCGTAAGAGCTCTGCTGGAATACCGTCAAGTCCTACCGCCTTGTTGGTTTTTACGAAATATATGTTATATATTTATTGTTCAAAAGTTTCTTTTAAAGTAGCAAAGTCTATTCACAAGATGCAGCTTGTGTTTCTTTTCTTGAGCTATTTGCCACCAGAAGAATCTACCAAAAGTATCTACATATGTACATACCAATGTACAATATATTTTTTTAACTGCGAATTAGCTAATAGGACTTACGCTCAAGATTTGTGACTTGATCATAAGCATTCTGCGTGACCTATTTTAATATTTTTTGAATATACGTAGGTAGGTGGAAAATAGAAAGATAGATAGATCGAGTATTTTCAATAGGCATTGTTACCCCACCTTTTACAGTATAGATATGTGATATTATACAGGACAGATATGTGATGTTATACATATAACAAAATTCTCCCCAGTTATCTGGACGCCACCCCCGGAGAATCTCTGAAGCATAAACAACTGAGCTTCAAGAACTACTACACCAAAATCTTTCTCTCTCTCTCTATCTATCCTTCCAACGCCCGCACTGTGTGTAGACATGTTAAAGGTATTCATAACCCTTTGAGTGCGCTCAATTCATAACTTTGGGCATCCTCGGTGTCCCGTGCAGTGATAACTGCAGCAATATCATCTGCGTAGCGAACCAAGAAGGTGTCTTCCGACATCTACATGCGTAGAATCCCGTCGTTGGCATGGAGATGCATAGTTAGCATATCCCAAAGTAATCAGATTATCATAGCTAAATAATAACTAAATAATCAAAAAGTAGAATGTACATAAATAACAATAATAACACAGTAATACAAAAGCATGTATAAAGGACTAATTTAGTAAGTAAATAGCTCTAAGATAAATGAACTTTTTTTTTTTTTAAACAGGTGTGTGGCCACGCCCAAATGGCGTGTCGGCACAGCGACCAAGGAGATCTATTGTGCCATAGGCCACTTTTAGGGCAGCAGTACTTCTACTCTCCTTATGAAAGCTATAATTACGGCTGCGGAGGAGTTCCTAAGATCTTTTGGAGATATGATCTCTTTAAGGAAAAAGCTTCTCCTAGTTCTACACAGAGCTGCACACTCACATAGTATGTGTTCTGCGGTTTCGTCCTCTTCTAGGCAGAGGCGGCAGGTGATATCCTCCGAAATTCTCATTTTGTTAAGGTGGTAGAGAAGTTGGCAGTGACCGGTAAGGAAGCTCACAAGCCTTCTTATGTCATTTCTGCCGTATTTTAGAATATCAACTGCCTGTCCTTGGAAGGGTTGGACAGCTCTTTTAGCCTGCCTGAGACCTTGGGAGTTATTCCAGTAGGAGATGCACATGTTGGGCTCCCAGATGTTTAGGGTAAGTTTGAAGGCAGAATCGGGTATCCCGCAGAAGGGTTCAGGTCCAGTGAACAACTCAGAGGAGCCCTTCCTAGCTAGCAGGTCTGCATTTCATTGCCGTCAACGCCTACATGACCCAGTACCCACCACAATTTTTCTTTATTGTGTCGGCACAGATTTTGTAAGCTGTCGAAGCAGCTTAAAACTGATTTTGAACTGATCACATGTGAGATCAGTGCTTTGAGCGCCGCTTGGCTATCGGTGAGTACATATATGGATAGAGGCACATTTGATGCCTGAGCGCGGGTTAATGTTAGCACAAGTTTCAATGGCGTAAAGCTCGGCCTGGAAAACACTAGGACTCTTTCCGAGTGATTTCGAAATTGTATGGTTGGATCCATACACACTGGTAACAACTTCTGAATCCATTTTTTATCCGTCAGTGTACCACACTATACCTTTTGGATCAAGCGACGGTCCACCATTATTCCATATATCACGGCTTGGGATCACAATCTCAAACCTTCTACCAAAGTAGAGGGATTTAGGCGTAAAGTCGGGGACCGTGCTGAGCATGTCTAGCTCGGGGAAGTCGGACAATAGCTCCATGAGATCCACGTGATCCCGTGTACTATAAGCATCTGATTTTCTAAGACTAACTGCACTGCGGATTGCCACTTTTTTTTATAAATATATGTAATGGAGTAAGTCCGATTATGGCTTCAATGGCTGTTGTGAGACAAGTGTGCATAGTACCTGCGATACCGAGGCAAGCTAGTCTGTGAAGTTTTGTGAGTTTATTAATGGTTGTGACCTCTTTGGTTTTCGTCCACCAGACTACGGACGCGTATGTCAGAATGGGTCTTACAACCGTCGTGCATAATCAGAAAATTACCTTTGGAGACAGGCCCCAGGTCTTGCCGTACATACGGCGACAGGCCCACAAGGCTGTAGTCGCCTTGGCAATTTTATGCTTAATATGGGCGTTCCAGTTAAGCTTCTTATCCAGGACAATTCCTTGATATTTGACCTCATCGGAGAAATTGATGGTTGTGCCCTTTAGAGTCACTGAGCCAATATTCAGCGTTCTTCTTCTTGTAAACGTTACAACGACTGCCTTGCTGGGGTTAATCGATAGGCCCTCCCCAGCACACCAGTCCGAGACTACAAGGAGTGCATTATGCATGAGTTGACACACATTGTCTTCATGTTTGCCTTTAATGATGATCACTAGGTCATCTGCATAGCCTATGGTTGTGAAACCTGAACTATTAAGTGTGTTCCACCACGAGTGACAATAAGAGAGGCGAGAGGACGCCGCCTTGAAAGCAGCCTTTGGCCGCGGAGACCGTCACAGAGACCTCTCCAGACGAAGATGTTATTATGCGGCTATCGAGCATGTTCCTAACCCATCTGGTAGTAGGTTCGTCTTTTCCCCTGCGTCTCATAGCACTAGTGATGGATTCATAACCAGTGTTATCAAAAGCACCTTCCATGTCAAGGAATGCAGAAAGGGCGATTTCTTTGGAGCGGTAGGCAGCTTTAATCTCTGTGACGAGATAGTGAAGGGCGCCTTCCGTAGATCGACCTTTCCTGTATGCAAATTGACTAGAGTGCAGAGGTATAGTCTTTTCAAGAATGCCTCTAATGTGTAAGTCTAGCAGTCTTTCCATGGTTTTCAAGAAAAACGATGTCAAGCTGATTGGACGGTAGGATTTGGGTAGATCGCTGTGTTTCTTACCTAGCTTAGGGATAAACACCACATTTACCTCCCGCCAAGTTAGTGGAATGTATCCCAGGTTGAAGCTTGTTCTAAATAGAGCTACCCAGGCAAGCAAGATAAATAAACTTAGAATCATACATCGATAAATAAATAAATAATAAGTTAAATAAGTAGACAGATAAATAAATAGATAAAAGAGAAAAAATAATAATAAATAAAGAAGTAAATCTTAATTTGGTAATTATATATATATATAAAAGAATTATGTACTCGTACATAAATTTGTTAATAAATTATTGTCAGCAAATGCACATTTGTTTATAAATTTGTTCATTCGTTTTTGAATTCTCTCATGTACCATTTCAATATTCGCCTTTTATGGAGGCTTAATGTTGAGTAGTGCCAAGACAGATCGAGCATCATTTTAAGCAATTTATTTTGCGAGACTTTCAGTTTTTTAATGTGACATTGTGCACAATTTCTCCATACCTGACATCTATACAAGAGTATTACTTGAAATATTACTTCAGGTATGATTAACTTATTGTCATTTGAAAGTTTAGACTTTCTATTAATATATAACATTTTTATTGCTATACTGACTTCTTTTATTATTATTTATTTATTTATTATTTGGTTTTATTAGTTTTTGAAAAACTTTTAATACTAAATACAATAATGATTTCTTATAAACTTGTAAATTAGTGTTTTTTAATAGGAAGTTTATTCCTGATTTAAATATATTAAGATTTGTTAAGAAGTTTAGAATTTTTAACATTTCTCAGAAGTCGGTTAAATAGCTTAAGGGCCTTATAGAGCAGCTTGTTCTGTGTATGTGCTCTTCTGTATAATGGTAACCGGAAGTCACTAGCATTTCTTAGTTCATACCTCTCGTTTGATATTCTGCAAATATTGGAGGTATAAGTTATTTTTTATTTTAAAAATCATTACTAATGCATTGAATTTTAATCGCTGGGTAACACTCAACCAACCAAGTGAACGTAACATGTCAGAAATTCCAGAGTACCTGTCGCATTTTAGGATAATCCTCACTGCTCCATTTTTAAGAATTTGGAGCTTACTCTGGTTTTCATCACAAAGCATGTACATAATAAACATGTTCCCCATAATTAGTGGGGAAAAATAATTGTATCATAAATAGTCTGTGTACAACTTTGTGAAATACATTTTCGAATTCTTCTAAGAACATCTAAGATCATCCGCAAAAAGACACATTTTGCTACCCGTTAAGACTGCACCACAATCTTTGATATACAGCAAAAAAAGTAAAACTCCCAACATTGAACCTTGGGGGACACCAATAAATATTTCCTGCGGACTTGAGAACGTTTCATTTATTTCAACCCGTTGAGTTATGTTCGGCATGTAGCTTATAAATCAAGGTTTAAAGGTTTTAGTTTTAATTTAGTATCCAAGTGTATACCTAGATACTTCACGCGGTTATTCCACTTTATTTCAGATCCATAGACTTGCAGTTGGCTGTTCGGAATATAGTAAGGTGTTCATTTCCGAGTGAAAAAGATGGCTTGCATTTCGTCACCGTTTAGCTTAATTTTCCACCTACTATAGTATTGTTCCACTATATATGCATCCATCGCATTTATAAGATTCCATTCTATGGTATGTCAAAAGCAAAGTTCATGAGATGGGAGTATTGCAGTATTACCTGCAAAAAAGCATGTTACCTTTGTTACCTACAGTTTAATTGATTTAGAAAGTCTGAAGTAAACAATACATAAAGGATCCCAGGACTGGACACTAATTCGAAGAAACGGTACTATTGACAATAACAATCGGACAAAGAAATGGAAAATAGTTATAATAAATCATTTTGTATGAAATCCCATCATGCCAAACAGAATCAAATGCTTTTTCAGTGTCTAGGTAGAACGATTTGGTTTTTACAAAATTGCAAATTCCAAGCACTTACTTACTGACTTTACTTATGTCCTGTATCCCCTTGTGGGTCCTAGGGCCTCTACTACGCCTACGCGCCATCGTGTACGGTTACGGTACTGGCAATGTGTCTGAGTTCTCCCCAACTTTTCCCTAACTGCCGTGCCTCCTTCTCGACTGTTCTGCGCCATGTTCTCCTCGGACCGCCAGGTCTTCTGCCATCCTGAGTTAGAGGGTTCCATTGCATAGCATGGTTCGCAATGGAGCTGTCACCCTTTCGGAACGTGTGACCAATCCACTGCCACTTCCGCCGTTGGATAGTTGTGCCTATTGGTTCCTGACCCGTTCTCTCGTAAAGGTGTTCGTTAGAGATACGATTGGGCCAGAAAATCCTTAAGATATTGCGCAGACACCTATTAACGAACGTTTGCAGCTTTCTGGTGATAGTAGTGGTCACTCTCCATGTGCTGCAATCATAAAGCAGCACGGATTCAACGTTGAAGCGGGACAGTCTTATTTTGGTGCTCAAACTGATTGCATTGCTTCGCCATATTTTGGACAGCATCCCGAACGCGGACTTTGCTTTGGCGAACCTGTTGGCTATATCCAGTTCGGTTCCACCATCGGTCGAGACAATACTCCCAAGATACTGGAAATCCTCTACTCTCTCTACCGGTTGTCCAGCAATACATATTTGAGCCGATGAGTTAGTTCCAAGGCTGATAATTTTAGTTTTTTGGAGTATTAATTTTCAGCCCGACGACGCCTGCCTCCCTTTTCACATCTGCTGTCATTTGGTGGAGGTCCATAATTCTGTGGGAGAGTAAGCATCGAATTCCTCCGTTTCCCGTCGACAAAGCTGCATGAAGCACATCGCTAATCACCAATAGGAATAATATTGGTGAAAGGATACAGCCTTGTCTTACCCCACTTTGGATCTCAAATTCCTTAGACAACCTCCCCCTGTGCAGAACATGGCATTTGGAGCCATGGAATAATATTGGTGAAAGGATACAGCCTTGTCTTACCCCACTTTGGATCTCAAATTCCTTAGACAACCTCCCCCTGTGCAGAACATGGCATTTGGAGCCTTCATATGTAGCTTTGATAATAGCAATTAGTTTATCGGGAATGTCTCGCCTGCGTAAGGCACGCCAAATAAACTACCTGTTGACACTATCGAACGCCTTCTCAAAATCGATGAACAGCAGGTGCAGTGGCGATCGATATTCAACACACTGTTCGATGATAATCCGCAGGGTGTTGATGTGGTCGGCACAGGAGGATCCAGAGCGGAAACCTGCTTGTTCGGCATCGAGTGTGTCTTCGAGATGTTGTTTGATTCGCTCAAGTATGATTTTAGCTATTATCTTAGCTACAGCAGGCAGCACGCAGATACCCCTCCAGTTTCCGCACTCCATTAAATTTCCTTTCTTAGGAATCTTGACGATCATTCCTTTTTTCCACTCGTTAGGAAAGCTCTCAGCTTCCCAAGCTCTATCTATAAGTGGAAGCAGAAGCTCAGCCGATATTGGTGGCGCTGCTCGTAAGAGCTCTGCTGGAATACCGTCAAGTCCTACCGCCTTGTTGGTTTTGAGTGCCTTGATCGCGGTAATGATCTCATCTTTACTGGGAGTCGTGGTGCGTATTCGGGAACTTCTCACCTCGGGCATCTCAGTCTGATTTGGGAGCATATCGCTAGCAAATACACGGTTCAAAACCGTAGCAAAATGCTCTTTCCATCTCTTGAGCTGGTCCTCACCCGAAATTAGCAAGGAGCCGTCTAGGCTTTTCACTGGGTGTTGGCTGGAGCTGCGACCACCTGTCAGCTCTTTCGTGATTCTGTAGACGGTCCTGCTGTCACACCTCCGTGCAGCTTCTTCTGCTTCTGTAGCCAGCGCGTTGATGTAGTTGCGCTTGTCACGTCGTACGCTACGCTGAACTTCTCTCATCTTCATGCGATATAGGGACTCGAGCTCGCTTCTTCCTACTGCTGGGGTAGCTGTAACGCGAGCTTTCAGCTGTTTTCGTTCGTCAATCCGTCTCCAGGTATCCTCGTGAAGCCACGCCCTATGTCTTCCCTGCGATCGACCGACAATTCTTTCAGCACCAGATGTAAAAGCATTTTTCACAGCACACCAACGGTCTTGGATGGTTGCGGGCATTGAGCTGCTGATTGCTTCCACACCTTGCGAAAGGTGCTCCCTTAATTGTTGGCGCACTGAGGGATCACTAAGTCTTTCGATGTTGAACCTGGGCATTCTTGTGTTGTCGTGGGATCTTCGAACTGCAGCAGTGCGTAGTTGGAGAGTAGCTATCATAAGATGGTGATCACGTACTATCCCCACATCTGCCCCTTGCCTGTTTCGGACGTCCAGGAGACTACTTCTAAAGCGGCGGCTGATGGCAAAATGGTCAATTTGGTTGGAGGTTGCTTGTCTGTCATTGGAAACCCAGCTGACTTTGTGGCAGGTCTTGTGCTCAAACATGGTGCCACCTATCACAAGGCGGTTGGCATTGCAGAAATCCACAAACCTTTCGCCGTTGTCATTGCGGTTGCCTAGTCCATGCTTCCCGATTACATGTTTGAGCCCTTCGTTGTCGCTGCCTACCTTGGCATTCAAATCCCCCATCACTATGACAATGTCTCTATTTGGTGTTGTGTTGAAGACGGGGCTTAAGAGATTGTAGAAGCTCTCCTTTTCGTCCTCAGACGAACTATTGGGGCGTAACACTGTCCGCATTCCAAGCACTTGATAAATAAATACATAAAGTAAAGTAGAAGTATATGCTGCTGTCGCTAATAACTTTTGAAATTTTCTCCTTAAGAATTTGTTCATATAATTTACTCCCACTACTCAGCAATCTTATTGGTCTGTAGCTTTCTGGCCTATCAGCGGGCTTTACAGGGAAAACGTGGCGCTTCCACACATTATCTTGATATACAAGCTGTTCATATCTTTGCCAATATCGTTTTTGGGTATCACTTCATTTGATTAGTTCCAAGATATAAGAAAGCTTCTTTTTGAAACATTAGTCTAGCAATATCTATAACAAAAAAAAATGGTGACTTAGAAATGGTAAGGTTAGGATAGGTTAGGTTAGGATAGGTTAGAGGGGCTGATTGTAGCAAAAAAAAAATAAACACGCTTAGACCAGAAGAGGTCCATTGAGATACCACTAAATTTAGGACAAAGTCGCATATGAACTAACTAAGAGAACCAGCCGGAACTTTTTATAAAGTGAAGGATGCTTTTGCATTCTACTTTGGAAGGAGAATGTCGTCGAACGGGGCAGGAAATCGCTGGCCGCTCTATACATCTGCAAGAAAGCAGTAGGCTCCACCTGGGGCCTTAAACCAAGCATCATGCACTGGCTATACACGTCGGTCATTAAACCGATTCTCATGTATGGAGTATTGGTATGGTGGCCCGCCTTGGAGAAGAAATCCAACCTATCCATAATGGAAAAAACTCAGCGAGTTGCATGTCTCAGTATTACCGGTGCACTAAGAACTTCTCCCACAGCGGCGCTCCAAACCATGATCCACCTGCTTCCGATTGACATCGTCAGTAAACAATTGGCTGTCAGCTCGGCAATAAGACTGAGAGGCTCCAGGCAGTGGAAGGAGCAACACACGGGACATGCCAATATACTTTCGATGCACCGTCATCTTCCCAATTCCACTGACCATCTGCCCACTGAATATGATTTTGACAAGGGCTACACGCACTCGATACCGGACAGAAGTGAGTGGATGCAACGCAATGTCCTTTACAACGAATCGCTGTCAATTTTCACGGATGGGTCCAAAACCAAGGACGGAGTCGGTGCCGGAATTTTCTCGGAAGATCTGGACATACACCTCCCCTTTAACCTTCCAGACTACTGCAGCGTTTTTCAAGCCGAAATCACTGCAGTTCGCAAAGCTGCTGACTGGCTGGCGGCTAGCACACTATCAACACCTGATATTGTTATTTATGTCGACAGTCAGGCAGCCATCAAATCCCTCGCATCCAGCACTACGAGATCTAAGGCAGTGAAAGACTGTCGCATATCTCTTAACGAGATAGCTGGTCAGTATAACCTCACCCTTTGCTAGGTACCAGGTCATTGTGACATACCGGGGAATTGTGCAGCCGACGAACTAGCACGACAAGGCTCCTCTGGTACAGATAGCATAAGCATCACCGACATCGAAGCGCCAGCGTCTTATGTTAAGTACCTCATTCAAATTGATGCCGAGAAAGTAGCCAATCATCGATGGCAACATCTAGACCAATGTCATACCGCCTGACAGCTCTGGCCGATACTCAATAAATCCAGGTCCATCGGACTCTTGAAGCACAAGAGAGGAGCCCTCTCAAAAATAACAAATGTCCTCACTGGACACTGCGTCATAGGAAGACATGCCCAGAGATTAGGTATCCCTCATAACGACTTCTGCAGAAGCTGCAGAGATGAAGAGGAAGAAGAGACCATAAGTCATCTCCTGTGCGCCTGTCCTGCGCTCGCCAACATCAGGAAGGCCACTCTGGGTGAATACTTCTACAATGATCTTAATGATCTCGGCAACGCCTGCACGGCTAAAATTCTAGACTTCATTCAACGAAGCAGATGGTTCCAAGAGTAAGAGGGTAACCCACCCGCCCTACACATCGGCAGTACAATGGACGTAGTTTCTGGTCTAAGTACATCCTCATCGAGGGCCGATTCTAACCTAACCTAACCTAACGAAGGATGCTTTTGATGTCTGTGTTCGCCAGGTTGCCAAGATTATCAAAGAGAAGGGCTCCGAGATGGAGTAGTCTTTTTCTGGATAGGACTGGACATGTTTAAAGGAAATGGAGGATTTTTCCTTCCTCCTCTTCATCACTGCATCTCCTGCAGAAATCACTTGACAGAACACCTAATCTTTTGGTGTGAAGGCCTGCTGGACAGTGCCCTGTCCCATCTGACCGCTTCTGATCCATTCTAGGTCAGATCTGTCTGGATATTTAGCACGTCGTGCCATCCTCCTATCTGCTATTTGTCTTGCTGACAGCGTATAGCAAGAAGTATATTCGCAGCCTGCCTGTTCGGTAAGATAAGTAGGATTGCGTCAAATCTGGC
The DNA here is from genome assembly GCA_945910035.1 of Brachypalpus laphriformis. NCBI lineage: Eukaryota > Metazoa > Arthropoda > Insecta > Diptera > Syrphidae > Brachypalpus > Brachypalpus laphriformis. The sequence continues at coordinate 133,332,682 of OX246756.1, forward strand.
GAGCTCGTCAGCCTTATAGTGTCCTGGAATGTGTCTGTGGTCTGGCACCCAGCATAGGTGAATATTGAACTGCACCGCCATCTTCATGAGAGATGAACGGCAGTCTAGAGCGACCTTTGAACTTAAAGAGAACGACTCCAGGGGCTTAAAAGGCGCTTGGCTGTCCATTAAGATGCTAATACCCCTCCCTAATCGCCAGAATTTCCACCTGATAAACATTGCAACGATCTAGGAGGCAGAAGGAGATGCCCAGGTTGAGGTTTTCGAAGGAGATACCACCGCTCACCCCGCCTTTCGGTTCTGGATTCATCTGTATAAAAGAGGATGGATTCTTTCTATCCTGGAAACGTTTTCCCTCTCATTTCGGACAGGAATAGTCGCACGGAAATTCTTATCAAATCTGAGTTTCAGTGGGGTGTAGTCGATGCTTGCGAGTATTGAGATCGAGGCAGCAAAGATAGGTTTAGCGGTCAATGATGTCTGAATATCAAAAGATGCTAATGAAAGAGGAAGATTAAAAAGTTAGACCGATTGGTTTGACTTCAGTTTTAATAGAAAAAAAAGTTGTAATAGATTACAATAGTAGTAGTGAAAAATGTAGTAGTAAAATTTAACATATAGTTTTAAGCATTCACCACAATGATGATTATGGTAAGTACAAATGTTGTTAATTTCAACACTCCTCGTCAACATTTGTATTCGAAATCCATTCCAAATTTCTGGAAACAGAATAAATGCTTATCTCTCGGGACTGCTTTTGTCAGCCCATCTGCTGCCATAAGTTCAGTTTGAAGATAATCGATGTTAACTGCCCCCTTCTTGATCGCCTCTCTGATAAAATGGTACTTATAGTCCATATGCTTGGTTCGTGACTGCTTGCCCCCATATTTTGCAATTTGTTGTGCACTCTGGTTGTCGCAATAGATTAGCGTAGGAGCAACCTTTAGTTCTTCCGTCAAGAAACGTAATGAGTAGGCTTCTTTTGCAGCTTCGGATAGTGCAATGTATTTGGCTTCTGCACTAGACGTTGCAACTGTTCGCTGTTTTTTAGATTCCCAGCTGAGAGCAGCACCTGCAAGTATAAAACAGAACCCAGTTTGAGACAAAGGCAAACCAGTTTTTTGGTAGACTAATTTTGCATGCTTTGTGAAATTAAGATACCGCACCAATCGTAGAGCAGCATTCCAATGCTGTTTTTTAGGGTTTTGGGCAAATTGTGCTAAGCTGCTTACGCTATATGTAACGTCAGATCGGCTGAACACTGCAAGGTGCATTAAAGATCCAATTAACGTCTGATACTTCTGTGTTTCAACAGCTTCGCGTTCTCCAGTGATGGTTGGTTCCTTTTCAAGCTTAAGTTTCACCTGCATGGAAATAAAATTCGGTTTAGCGTTTTGTAAATTGTACTTGATACCTACAAAGATTATTAATTTATCGCGTTTGAGAGATTGATAAAGTTTGATTTTTTCTTTTTATCTCAAGTCCTATGCAAAGAGAAGGATGTCTAAGATCTCTTATATCAAAACTCTCAGAAATTTTTTGCTTTATCAGCTTAATCCTTGATTTGAAATTGGAAGCCATTATAATGTCATCCACATATATTCCTAGAATAGTTGTTTCTTCCTCATTCATTTTAAAATAAACACAGTGATCGTATTTGGATTGTGATAAATTCAAATCCTAGAGCTTTTCGTTTAAAGTTGCGTGCCACTGTCTACTCGCCTGCTTAAGCCCGTAAAGCGCATTACTTAAACGACATACCTTTTGCGGGTGGTCACGGTCAACAAAACCCTCAGGTTGATTCATAAAAATCTCCTCGTTAAGCTTTCCATTTAAAAAGGCAGTTGACACATCCAAGTGATGGAGTTCCAAGTCATACTCCACGGACAGAGCATAAATAAGTCGAAGTGAACTTTGTCGTATAACCGGCGAATAAGTTTCAACATAGTCGATGCCAAACTTCTGACTATAACCTTTAGCAACGAGTCTCGCTTTTCGTCTGTCAATTGTTTCATCTGGCTTGTATTTTGACTTGAAGACCCATCGCGAGCCAATAGCTTTTCGATTTACTGGAAGTTCGCACAAAATCCAAGTTTTGTTTTCCATAAGACAGCGATACTCTTCTTTCATAGCAACAATCCATTCATTAGCATCAGGTGAGTTCATAGCTTCTTTAAAATTGTTTGGGTCTTCGAGAAAACTTGTAGTCAGGGCTAATTCAACTACATTTTTCGATATATTACATGGCCTTAACTTCCTGCTTATGTCATTCTCCTCGGTTTGATTTCTTTCTAGGGTTTTTCTCCACACCTTCTTTTCCAAAGAGTTGGTTTCTGCCAGCATTGTCATCTACATCATCTGCATCTTCATATTTATCTTCATCCTCCTCATCTTTTTCGATTTTCTTTAAGATTTCCGGAACATTTCTTCTCCATCACGTTTTCTTTGCTAAATTCAAACTCATATAAATCATTATTTTCATTACCAGTTTGTTTGGCATCAATACGTTCAATAAACCGAGCGTCTGTACTTTTAATGATATCTCTTGATCCTCTTTTCCACAAACGATATGCTTTGGACTCTGCAGAATACCCAATAAGAACAAATTCATCGCTTTTTGGATCCAGTTTGGTTCTACTTAAGGCTTTGTTAAGGGCAAAAGCACGACACCCACTTTGACGAAAGTGACTAACGATGGGTACCCTACCTGTCCTACTTTGTTGAAGTGTTTTTTTTCTGTTTAGCATTGTATGAAAATGATTCCGTATATAGGCCGCAGTGTGAATCAATTCAGCCCACAAAAATGTTGGAAGGTTCGCTTCGATCATGAAGCAACGAGCCATCTCAACCAACGTGCGGTTCATGCGCTCAGCGACACCGTTTTGTTGGGGAGTGTACTCAACAGTCAATTGACGCTTAATACCATTTGCACTCAAAAAGTTAGAAAACTCTTCACTCAATAGCTCACGTGCATTATCACTCCGAAGCGCCTTAATTTTGAAGTTTGTCTCATTCTCAACTAGCTGTTTAAATTCCTTAAAAACACTCAAGTACTGACTCTTCTGTCGCAAAAAGTAAACAAATACCTTACGAGAATAATCGTCAATAAATGTAGCGAAATAAAGGCTCTTGCTTATTGATTCGACGTTCATGGGACCGCATAGGTCCGTGTGTATAATTTCTAAAATCCGCTTTGACGACTTTTCTGTTTTTGTGGGGAATGGAAGCCTCGATTGTTTTCCTTTAATGCATGCAACGCATTCTATTTTACTATTCCCGAACCTTGGCAACCCTTTTACCATTGAGTGATCTCTTAATTTCCGTAGTGATGCACAGTTCAAATGGCCATATCTCTTATGCCAGCATTCTAAAATATTATTTTCCTGCTCAACTTTGTTACATTGATTTTGTTCCGATGCTAAGGCAACTGAGTACAGCCCGTTACTTTTCACAGCTTCTACCAACAGCCTATCACCTCGCAAAATATGTGCACGTCCTCCCTCTATCAATACTCTGCATCCATTGTCAGTTGCCTTGCTTGTCGATATGAGATTACTCCTCAAAGTTGGAACTTAGAGAGTGCGATAAAAACACATTGTTCTCAGTTCTCTATTTACCATTATCTCTAACTGAACCGTTCCTATGCCCTCAACACTTGCTGATTTTTTATTTGCAACCTGCACCTGTCCGGAGTAATCGGTGTCTAAGTGTATGAAGAATTTTTTATCACAACACATGTGCGAGGTGGCTCCACTATCTATAAACCAAACTGTTCTGTCTAAGCTATTGTCTATTGAGTCAACCTTCTGCGAAATTTCCTTTAATCGTGCACTTTGTTCAAATTCTGTTGCAATGAAACCTTCCTCGTGTGAAATATTTTCAACAAACCGTACCTGAAACCACCCTGAGGTGTGTCGCAATTGACAAATCTTCGAGCCGATGCTCCGCCCTCACTGAGTCAACAATCCTAACAACCCTAACAACTGATAGATTACCAGTCTAAGCAAATTATAGACTCTTAAATTTTAAAGTGCGTTAAAAATTGCTTCTGGATTGAATTGTTCGAGGTTCCCTCAATGTGCAAAAAAACTACCATGATATACTCCTTAATGCTCAGAATTTTTTTAATGGTGCGCACGAGCGAGTGTAAGGCGATCTCAGATGCAGGCACTAATTGCGTTAGTTTTGCGTTTTGCGAAATTATTCAAAGGGGTTTAAGAATCACATAGACGTAGTGCGAAACTGTAGAGCTTAAAGTGAACCCTACCAAAACCACTTCGCCAAGAAACAGCAGCTGAAACTTATGCAACCTATCCTACTGGAAGATATTAGAGTCGACCCACAAAAACAAGTCAAGTCTTCTTCTTCCTTTTTTCAGCGAGGTTATGATCCGAAAATAAGGGATCATAACCCTCCCACTTCACCTCTTTTCTACTCATCCGCCTGTAGGGTTCGCCTATTTGACCTCAGAAAATATCGGCAGGCCTGCCGATTTTGGATCACTCGGTTACTGAGGCCGATGAAATGCCGACGTCGTCGCATTTGTGTGATCTAGGCTTTTATAGGCCTGCCTTTCCTACATCACGATTTCTTTGGAACGTGCATTGACATTGCCTTTTTAAGAGGGTTCAAATGATCTCTTCTTTCAACATGACAATACCAGGAATACCAAACAAGTCCAGTATCTAGACATAACACTAGATAGCAAACTTCTCTGGAAGCAACATGTAGAGGCTTTGGTAATAAAGGCCACAAGAGCACTTGTGGAACATTTCCAGTAAAGCATGGTCTGATGATAGTCAGATAGTCATCATTACATACGATGCAGTGGCATGTGTCATCAGGACGCGGCTAAGCACGACGAGGACATCTCTAAGCAAAGTGTAGAGATTAGCCTGGACGTGTATAACAGGAGTTATGAGAATCTGTCACATAGCAACCCTAGACGTGATCGTAGGACTACCTCCACAACACATGTGCTAGAAAGAATGTCAAAAAAGACCACATTAAGAATGGTCAAAGAATGCGGCGGGAAAGCAAATTGCATCGCAAACAAAGAGCGCGAACCCGAGCCAAATTGGTGCCGCTCCTGTACTGGCCCAGAGGCGATATGAGCAAGAAATGCTGCCTTGAAAGAGAATTTGAATCAGCGCTGAGCAATAAAAAGGACTGGAGTAGTAAGTCTGACAAGTACCAATTCAAACAATATTCAATTTAATGGTACACGAATAGATCGAAAACATTTGCAGGCACTGGGGCAGGCGTGTACGGACCTTGGACCAGAAAATCAGAATCAGTGGGAACTTTCCCCATTATATTCCAAGCAGAGATTCACGCGATCGAAAGATGAGCGCACTTCAATCTCGAGAGGAAATATCGCGGGCAGTACATGGCAATACTGTCAGATAGCCAAGCCACAATCAAGGCACTGAGCTCACACGATATCAAATCCAGGCTAGTGTGGCAGTGCCTCACCAAGATCGACAGACTGGGACAGAATAATTGGGTATCTCTTTACTGAGTATCAGGACATTTAGGAATGGAGGGGAACGAAGTAGCTAGCAGAAACAGCTCCGAAACCCCGTTAGTTGGACCGGAACATTTTTGTGGGATAGGACCACACAGAATACAGGAAGAACTGGGAAAAAAAGAAAAGAGCAAATGGGTCATGCATTGGGATAATATCATTCAATTGCGACAGGCAAAAGAACGTCTGGGAAACTGCAACCAGAAAAGAAGCAGAATATGTCTAAGATTTAGCAAGAATTGACTTTGCAACTTGACAGGCATGCAAACGGGTCACTGCACACTGAAGGAGCACCTAAGGAATTTGAGAATAGAAGGGGACCGACACAACAGATTCTGCAGGGAGCTCGCAGATACACCAGCACACCTTCTTATGGTGGATCAAGATGATAAAGGCGGAGGAGAAGGTAACATCACTAGCTATGTGGCAAGTCAGGTGGGATAACAGTACAAAAGGTAGATGAACCTACAAGCTGATCCCCACCATTGGGGTCTGGACGAAGCGAGTGTTTGGGGACTGCAACTATCACCTTACGCAGTTCCTATCGGGTCACGGTGGCTATCGCAAATATTTACACAGATTTGGACATGATAACTCACCTCTCTGTCCACATTGTCCAGGCCAGGAGAAAGATACAGAGCATGCAATATTCCATTGCAATCGCTTTACGAAATGGAGAAATAACCTGCCAAGTCCACCATTACTTATAGACCAAATGCTGCGGTCAGAGGAAAATTGGCTGGAAATTTGTACCCTTATAACGAATGTCCAAAAAGAGCTCCGAATATGAGAGAGCAAGGAGAGCTGAAGCAGCAATACAAGAAGCATAGCATTAATTGCTAACCAGCCCCGCGAAGTAATACCTTACGGCAGTCCCGCGGGAAGAGCGGTAGATGTGTGCAGGGTGTGGATCAGTACGTAGGCGCATTCCTGGCATCGATTATTCGGGCTTGCGAATCGTGCATGCTAGTTGCCCGGGCTGCTGGTATCTTTCGAAGATTACCACATCCCTTGGCGCAACCAAAAAAAAAAAAAAAACTTCTTATGGAATACGAAGCACTAATCCATAAAACAAGACATCACCTAGGTGCCTATCTTTTATCAGAGACGGATTTATCCTCACTGGTTCGTCAGAGCAGCTGGATTAGAGAAGTGCTCTAAATCGAGCATGTCATCATTTGGGGGACACAATAGATCTTCTATAGTTCGCAGTACATTATATCAACCATACATCTACACCTATGTACATATCTTACAGAATAAAATTGTATTTAAGTAAATAAATTTTGCATTTTAATTTCGCATTCAGATTCGTAAGAACTTTTCGCTCAACAAAATGTAATCGGAAACATGCTCTATTTATTAAGATGCAGAATCTGCATCCAGTTGTAGTTTTCTCACTATCACTACATTTTTCCTTGAATAACAATTCCGGAAAAAAAAAAAGTTCCAAACAATTACTTTCACGCAGAGGCAGAGGCAGAAGCAGAGGCTCCGACATGACTAAATCGTGTAACGGTTTCATCATTCAATCTGTGGAATAAAGTATGACCAATTGAGATACTGCACCTAAGCTGTTCACCACGTTACTCAAACGTCTTCAACAGAATAATTTAATTAAAAGTTAGTTAATTATCTACGCCGAGGATTGATAAAAAAAATGTTTAGCAATTGTCTTGATGAAGACAAAAGAAAGGTATCCTCCTGAATTGGATTTCAAAATGAATATGAGTGAATTTTATTGGTGTCCCTTTACGTTGGTCATAAAACTGAGGCACATTCTATGAACTACAACTCAGAGTCGTTACAGAGTCTGCTTGTAGGGCGAATATTAAAATGCCTCTACACGTGAGCTTAATGATTTCCAAAGTAATTTAAACGTACAATGGTCAATGTGATGCCTCTACGTAATCCCTCAATGCCCAGTCGTGTGGGCCAAAAGAGAAGATGCACGTTTGTGGGAGCCAACTCAACCGAATTTCAAATAAAATCCTTCTTCCGACCATTCGCAGATACCTTTAAACGATCATATGATTTATGGGCATTTAACACATCACATTTTAATGATATACATGCGATGTTGTTGTCCTTGTTTTTCTTTATTGCGAATAGGCCAGGGCATGAGAGATTTCCATCCTTTGAGACAGCATCAGTCCGGTTAAAGCTGCGGACACACTGTCAAGGAATGTGCTTTGAACTCGCTTGGTGAAGTGAAATCACATTCCAAGCCATTGCGTGTCGACTGAAAAAATCCATCCAATCTACCACTCGATAAGTTGTCAATCAAACATACGCACTTATCTGCTCGATCAGATTGCCCGGACTATGGTCCCGTCTATCAGCGTGTGTTGTCTATCCAGCCGTCTCGCTGCAACCTGGTCATCAATTGTTCGCGGCGTTCTCCCTTCTTTCACGTGTACTCCAGAGTAACATAAAAATTGCTCATTATTTTAATGGTAATAATTTTACATGTGCGATGCACTCCGACTCGTTCATGTTTGGTATTCCTTGTTAATGCTTTGTCTGTGCTTGTGAAATTAGTGTGTTGTATGTTTGAAACCTGATTCCTGTAGACGTCAGTCAGCAAATCACTGGCAGTGCTCCCCTGTCTGGTGGTAATTTGCATTTAATTTTGCGTGGCATATCTCATCGACAAGGTCTCGTCGGTAATATACCGGATTATTTCAATTATGCATGAATAAATTAAATGAAAGAGCTTTAAGTATTATATTCAATAAGACTTGTTTAATGTGGGGCATAGCTGACCACCAGTGCCAATTAAATGCTCATAGACAAGATGGTAGGCCATTACGATACCTCCGCTCTCAGTCATACGCCACCTCCACATCAATAAATATGGCTTCTCAAGTTAAATAGATGTGATGGCTCAATGCTTAATGGCGAATATATCTTAAAAGTGGCGCCATTAAGTGTCCCCGAATGTGAATTATGATCATTGTTCTATTGAGTCGTAAATAAAAATAAAAACTGTAAATTGCACGCTCAGTGACGCTCATAAAGTTAAGAAATGTGTGCATTGGTGTACTGTAGCGGTGTGAGTTGGATAATTTTATATACAAATAATTTGCTTTATGTAAATATGCATACCAGTCCACGTTGAGTAGAACAACTCCGGAGTGCATAATCAACTGATTTTGCAACTTTATAAAAATCTCACTTGAAAACCGGATATTCCCAAAGCGTGGAAACGCTATTAGAGCAAACATTTTAAGGTATTAAGATTTCTACGAGATTCTCACCAAATTTACAAACAATCTGAATGTTTTGGGTTGTTAGGGCCTTCTGTCACGCCTCTAGTAGTTGATATCAGTATGATTTTAAGAAAAAATAAAGCTTAGTATGCAGTATGACGACGAAATATTCATCCTGCGGCAGGTGATAAAAAAAAAACAGGAATTTTGGATCGATACTATCTTTTTTCAATTTAATTTATTTAATTTATTTCATCAATCAGAGTATACAAAGAATATATAAAATCTTTTAGACTAAGAATTATTATGTTACAAATATAAAGAAAAATAAGCTAAGCAAAGCTTATGCATGTTCATCCGCCAGGGTAAACTAACACATTTAATCAAATTTTCTTAAACGAATCGCTATTGCTATTAAATTCAACAAAGTTACAAATTGCATCGGCTTCTCTAATACAACGCTTTAAAGGCTCATTGAGTCCATAATTTACCATATGAAATGTTCCAGAGAAAACATTCGGTACTCGCAGGACTCTCTTAGGGGTGTATACGAGTATCTGTATCTGCGAAAGTAAAAAGGGACAATTGACGTGTGAATTTAAAATGTCTCGTACATCAGTGATTAGGTTAGGTTAGGTTAGATTGGCTGTCTGCACCACGATGCAGACACACTTAGACCAGTAAAGGTCCATTGTGATGCCAAGGATCTACCATTAGACCACTCAGGGACTAATAAAACCAACCGGAGCTTTTGGTGAAGCGATGGATGTACATGACGTCTAAGGACGCCAAATCGCTGAGGTCGTCAAGGAAGGGAGCTCCTAGATGGAGCATTCTTTTGCGTGATAAAGCAGGACATGTGCATAGGAAGTGAAGAATGGTTTCCTCCTCCTCCTCCTCGTCCCTACAGCTCCTGCAAAAGTCATTGGAAAAGAGGCCAAGTCTTTTGGCATGTTGGCCGATTAGACAGTGTCCGGTGATGACATCGATAACGCAGCTGATCTGTAATCGCTTTAGTTTAACCAACTCGGCACTACGTTTCTGCTCCAGCTTAGGCCAGATCTGCCTCGAAATGTGACACGTACAGCCACTATCCCACCTAAGGTTGGTCTTGCTATTAGCGTTCAGCTTCAGTAGATGCTTACATGTAGCGAGGGGCATACCAAGGGCTTGCCTATCTGGCGGAATCCTTAGAGTAGTACCCTGTCTAGCGAGTTCATCCGCCCTACAGTTTCCTGGAATGTCTCTGTGACCTGGCACCCAGCATAGGTGAATGTTGAACTGCTCTGTCATCTCTGTAAGAGACAAACGGCAGTCTAAGACGGTCTTTGAAGTAAAGGAGCACGATTCCAGGGACTTGATAGCCGCTTGACCGTCAGTGAAAATGTTAATATCGCTGACAGATAATACATTACATTTCAGCCAAGACAGGGCTTCCTTAAGCGCCATGATTTCCGCCTAAAAAACTCTACAATGATCAGGGAGGCGGAACGAGATGCTCAGGTTGAGCTTATCGGAGAAAACATCACAGCCCACCCCACCGTCGATCTTAGCGCCATCTGTGTAGAAGTGCACCGAATTTCCATCATCAGGGGGAGAGCCATCCCACGCATCCCGTTCAGGGATACTCGTACGGAAGTGTCGGTCAAATCTCAGTTTCGGTGGGATGTAGTTCGTGTTTTCATGTGTGAAGTTGAGAAGATCAAGGATCGAGGAGTGGCCAATGTGATAACTAGACCACTGAGAGGAGGCTTTAAGACGAATAGCCGCACTGGCAGCAGTCTGTCTGCCGAAGATATCCAGGGGTAACAGGTTGAACATAATGTTCAGTGCCGCAGAGGGTGTAGTTCTTAGTGCACCACTGATGCACATGCAAGCGGATCGTTGCACTTTAGCTACCTGAGCGAGGTGAACAGCCCTGTCAAGAGCAGACCACCAAACGATCACGCCATAGAGTAGTATGGGCCTGACAACATACACGTAAAGCCAGCGAGTGATTTCAGGCTCCTACCTATAGCCTTTTTATAGTAATAGAGAGCTACATTGGCTTTCCTTACGCGTTCTAGTAGATTGGCTTTCCAGTTCAGTTTTCTGTCTAGAATAAGACCCAGGTATTTTGGATTAACAGTGAAGGTGAGACTGGTGCCATTAATCATAGGAGGGTCTACGTGGGGAACTTTATATTTCCTTGTGAAGAGAACAAGTTCTGTTTTATGAGGGTTAACCCCTAATCCACAATTGGAGGCCCACCTAGTGAGCCGAGAGAGAGCATATTGGAGGATTTCCTTGAGAGTGTCTGGGTGCTTGCCAGACGCAGCAATCGCAATGTCATCAGCACAGGCAATCACTCTACAGCCTGACCTGTCCAGGTCCACTAGTAGTTCATTCACTACGAGATTCCACAGGTGGGGGGACAAAACACCACCTTGGCAAAAGCAAAACTTTAGCACACTCCTTTTCTACATATCTGCATACATTTTCAATGGCCCGCTAATCCTTTATGAGGGCCGCGGTGTAGGATGCTCAGATGGACTATCCGTCCTTCTCGATCCTCCGCCATTGACTCCAACTCACCAGGAGGAATCTCTAGAAGGCTCCAGGAGAGATGTCGAACTTGATTCAACCATCTATTTCTAGGCCTACCAAAGTGGTAGCCTACCTGGTGGCACGACGATCATGGCACGTCTTGGAAGTCGTTAATTTTTTAGTTTACTTAATAATTTTCAATTATCGTGAAGGTCTTCTTGCGTTGAATGGTTGTGTAGAGCCCTGACTTTTGGAATTCTAACCAAACGTTCATTGTTAAAATCGACAACTGCACTTGCATTGCACGCATTCACATAACAGATATGTACTTATATCGTTTGCGCATTCTGGATTTCAATTTAACTTTATAAAGTTGCTTGATTTAAGGGATATATAAAAGTTCGCTTCTCTTCCTAAAACCTTCATTTGTCATTATTTTATCGACGTTTGTCAGTCAGAGTTCACCGATCCGTTTATTTACTTGCTTACTAATGTAGCGCTATAGCCCGGGGTGAACCTGCAAACTTTTCCAGCCCGCCCGACTACGAACCAGCTGCCTCCAGTTGCACAAGCCAAGTTAGTTGCGATCACCCGCTGTTTGTTCGCCCCACCTTCCGCGAGGCCGTCTTCTACTGCGCCGTCCCCATCCACTTGGGATGGATTCGAAGACTTTCTGGGCTGAAAAGTTGGGCTCCATCCGCTCTACATGACCCAGCCATCCTAGTGAACTCTTCTGGCTAAGTCGATGTTCTTGTATAGGACGTAGAGTTCGGCATTGTACCTTCTCCACCACTCTCGTCCCGTCACAGACGGGACCAAATATCACTCGAAGAAATTTTCTCTTTTGACAAAGTCCATGTTTCTGCGCCATATAGCAGACTATGATGATTAGCGATTGGCAATAGTAATTCTTCCAATTGGATCGCGAATTCGCACGGTATAAAACCGACATCTTAGGGTTGAGCGAGATAAGATGGTACGATGCTGGGGAATACATCTCCCCAACAAAAAGCACTGTCATGCTCTACTCTGGTAAACCAGCTGGAAGTGCACGGAGTTCCGGCGTAGGACTCATGCAAACTCCAGCAGCACGTAGTAGCCTCATATCTTGGAAACCCCATAGTGACCGGATATTGACAGCTAGGTTCCAGAGTAGAGTTAGAAAAATTACCATCGTACAGTGTTATGCTCCGACTCTAGACGCGACTGAGGATGAAAGGGATCATTTTTATAGCCACTTAGGCGCCGCCTACAACCAAATGCGTAATGGGGACATCGTAATGGTAATGGGAGATCTCAATGCCAAGGTGGGTAGCGACAACACCATGCTTAAGCACGTGATGGGAGTTCACGGCGTGGGAGACCGTAATGACAATGGTGAGCGGTTTGTGAACTTCTGCAATACCAACCGCCTAGTCATCGGAGGTAGGCTGTTTAAGCATAACACCTGCCACAGGATCAGTTGGATCTCCACTGATAGGCAACGAACATCCAACCAGATCGACCACATTGCGATCAGTCGCCGCTTTAGAAATTGTCTCCTGTACGTCCGGAACAGACGTGGAGCTGACGTCGGACTTGAACGAGATCACCATCTTATGGTAGCAGAAGCATGTTGCAGCATGCAGCATGTTGCAAGAGAACATGGATGACCACTGGAGTGCTGTGAAAAATGCTTTTGCGACTGGGGCACGCACGTATGTCGGTAGAAAGCAGAAACACCACCGCACATGGCTTTCTACAGACACCTGAAGACGGATCGATGAGCGTACAGCAATCAAGGCTCGGATTGCAGCGGCCTCAGCAGTAGAGAGAACCGAGCTTGAAGCCCAATACCGTGCGAAGAAGAAAGAAGTGCAGCGTAGTGTGAGACGTGACAAACGTCAATACGTCAACTCACTGGCCTCAAGGGCTGAAGAAGCCGCGAGTAGGTGCGACAGTAGGACTGTTTACAACATCACTAAGGAGCTCATTGGTGGTCCAAACTCCAAACAACACCCACTAAAGAGTCTAGACGGTAACCTTCTGATTTCGGATGAGGATCAGCTCACTAGATGGAGAGAACATTTTGCTACAGTGCTAAATCACTTAAACGACGGCGGTACGATCTTGAATTCGAATGAGCAGTTCGAAGCAACAAATTCCCGAATTCTCACCGCACCTCCCAGTAAAACCGAAATAATAACAACAATCAAGTCCCTCAAGAAGAACAAGCGGTGGGTATTGATGACATCCCTGCCGAGCTATTTCAAGCGGCGCCAAATACATCGGCAGATTTGCTGCATCCGCTAATACGGAGAGCTTGGGATAGTGAACAATTTCCACAGGAGTGGAAAAGGGGGATGATCATTAAGCTTCCAAAGAAGGGTAACTTGATGGAGTGCGGTAACTGGAGAGGTATATGCGTTCTTGCAGCTGTAGCCAAAATAATAGCTAGAATAATTCTAGAACGAATTAAAGAACATTTAGATTCAACTCTCGATGTCGAACAGGCAGGCTTTCGCGCTGGATCCTCCTGCATCTACCACATAAACACCTTACGGATCATAATCGAACAGTGCGTTGAGTATAGGTCTCCGCTACATTTACTGTTTATCGACTTCGAGAAAGCTTTCGACAGCTTGAATCGAGATACTATCTAGATGGCCTTGCGCAGGAGAGGCATCCCAGAAAAACGTATAGCTATTATCAAGGCTACATACGAGGGCGGTAAGTGTCACGTCGTGCACAATGGTAAGGTGTCGGAGGATTTTGAAGTCCAAAGTGGAGTACGTCAAGGGTGCATACTGTCACCACTATTGTTTTTGGTGGTTATCAGCGATGTACTCCGTGTAGCATTGACGGAAGCTAATTATGGAATTCGTTGGACGATGACATCTTACCTTAAACACCTAGATTACGCTGACGATGTTTGTCTACTTTCACATCGGATAATGGATCTTCATTTAATGGCCCAAAATCTAGGAGCTGAGGCAAACAAAGTGGGGCTAAAAATAAACACAGCCAAAACAAAAGCCCTGAGCACTTCTAATACCCGCGCTCAACTTAACATTGCCGGAAAGCAAGTCGAGAAAGTTGATAACTTTCTATATTTAGGAAGTGTCGTCTCGGCTAATCGCGGTGGCACCGAACTGGATGTGTGCAGCAGAATCGGGAAGGCTAAAGCTGCGTTTGGAATGCTGTCCAAAATCTGGAGAAGCAATGTTATCAGCTTAAGAACCAAGCTACGACTGTTCCGCTCCAACGTAGAATCAGTATTGCTTTATGGGTGCAGTACCTGGAAGGTGGACACTATTAACACACGCAAGCTGCAAGTCTTCGTAAACAAATGCTTAAGAATCATCTTGAGGATTTTTTGGCCGAACCGCATCTCCAACGAACAACTTTATCTGAGAACGGGCCAAGAACCTATAAGCAATACTATACGAAGAAGAAGTGGCAATGGATTGGACATGCCCTACGGCGAGAAGACAACTCCATTGCGAAATACGCCATGCAGTGGAATCTGTTCACCCAGGCAGGCAGAATAGCGGGACGCCCTAGGCAAACGTGGCGCACAACAGTTGGAGGAATCGAGCTCATTAGGAATGAGTTAGAGGCAGCTCAAACGCGTTGCAGAACTCCGAACAAGAGGGCGCGCAGGCGTGGTTGACGCCCTATGCCCCCCGAGGGATTAAAGGATATAAGTAAGTAAGTAAGTAAGTGTAATTCTTCGTTTTATCTCCGTATTGGTCTCATTTGCGTAGCTCACGATAGAGCTTACTCGTAGGTAGACAAAGTCCTTTAAAAAAAATAATAATAATATTTGGCGCAACAGCTCTTTAAGTGCCAGGGCTCCCAACCACTCATGTTGTGTGCGTTATATTTTTCACACGGATGGAAGGGACCTACAGTTTAGTGCCGTATCCGAAGGGCAATTTGTTTTGAGAAGCTTTTTCGAGACAACAATACTCTCGGATGTTTGTCAGACGCTCGCGAGAGGTCGGACCGTGGAAAAACTTTTCAATGTTTTCTGGCATTTGAACTTGGAACCTCACATGCAGTTATCCGACACACTAACCACTTACGCCACGGCGCCCACAAAGTCAAATGACAAAGACCTTTACTACCTCAAAGTTATATCTGTCTATTGTGGCGTTCTGTCTAAGACGCCGATGTTGAGTTTACATTTTTGTAGACAGCATATATTTTATTTTGCTTTCATTGACCGCTGAATACATCTTTACTGCCTCGGTCTCAATACTCGCAAACGCCCCACTATCGACCCGCTGAGTTCTTCCGAGTATGTCCGTATAACCGGCGTAAGCGAGTAGTTGTACAGACTTGTAAAAGTTTGTACCTTCAGTGTTGGCTTTTGAATTTCTTACAATTCTTTCGTATTATGTGAGAAATCGCATGATAGCGCGTCACCTTGTCTAAGACCTTTCCTGACATCGACCAAATCGGTGGTGCTCTTTTTGACTTTGATGGAGCAGCCAGTGTTCTCAATTGTCATCCTGTACAGACGGACGAGCTTGGCAGGGTACCGAGACTAGACGTGGATCTGCGTAACTCGTCTCTATACACCCTATTTTAGGCAACTTTTAAATCGATGAAAAGATGATGCGTATCGAATTTATATTCATGGGTTTTTGGCAAGATCTGACGTAGTGTGAATATTTGGTCAATAGTGAACTCTCTCGACCTGAAAACGCACTGATAAGGACCTATCAGATTGTTGGAAAGCAATTTTAGGCGATCACATAATACGGCAGCCAGGATCTTATATGTGATGTTGAGAAGACATATACCTCCGTAGATCAGCGCAGTTGAGAGGGTCTCCCTTCTTCAGGACCGCGCAAACGACAAAAGGTCAGATTATAATACTATCAACAAAGTTTGATCATGGTAAGGTTGGTTTTGCGAATTCTTTTGCTTTCGCTCTAAGATTCGGCTTTTTTTCATGGAACCAAATCTATTGTCAGAGTATCGCAGAGAAGAAGTGCACGCAGAGCATTCATGCACTCTTTCACCCGCTTACCAATAGACAGTCCATACAACGAAGACTTAGCTTTATTTAACAAAATTATGAAAATAACTTTCAATAAAAGAATTATAATTTCACAAATTCAAGTTTTGTTAGATACATGGAACCACGAAATCAAATTACACATCTGAACTTGCCTATCATTCCAAGATTGACAGCTTAATACGATATTAAAACAAATATACACACAGATAAACTAGTTTTTGATTGCATTTAATCTTTCAAATTATTGTATCTTTTTTTAATTTCGGGGTCATAGATTATATCTTAAAGATCATCGTTTATTTTGGTCCACAGCAGACACCATCACGATTCGATTCAATCAAACATCGTAATTCGTCCTAAACACGACAAACAAACGTTAGCAGAAAGTCAAAACGAAAAAATAGAAAAGATTTATGATACGAGTGTGTAAAAGTATGTTCATCTGTCAAAGACTGCTTCTCCCAAAAGAATGATAACTCGGCCATAATTTATGATTTTGTGCTTAATTAAATAGCCATTAGCTGAATCACTCCACTGCACCACCGGGTAAATTTATTCAAATAAAATCAAACAAAATCACCTCGAACAGACGAAACATCATGTACGACATGACGACGAGAAGAGAGGCCAGAGTACCCCAACCCCAGTCTCAGGTCTCAGCACTAACGTGCCAAAAACAATGAAAATAAATTTTCCAATCCTTCATGCATGCCGCCGTCGACATAAGACCCTAAGGACCCCGCACTGAGCGGTGGTGTGCGCATCCAAACCCTATGATTACCCTTTATAGTGTATAAGACGTCTTTAATCCGGCACGGATGATCTCTTATCCCGTTGATTTCGCAGTGGTTTCGTGCAATTTTTGTCTGACTTTTTCCTCGCTCGGCAGAGGTGAGGTTTTTTTTTTTCTTTTTTAGGCAGAATCACAGGATTCCATAAAAACATTCCTGAATATTGTGGCAGAGTGCGCTCTTTATGGGCGATAAGAGGTCGCGCACGCTGGACTAATTTTCGATCGAGCGTAAACATTTCATAAATCAATAATTTCGCAACAAATTACTGGCAATGTAAGTACCTGCAGCACACGTGATGGTATTCAAGGAATTCCGAGTATTTACGCCATGAAGTGTGTTCCATACTTTTGGGGATATTGCACGAACGAATTGGCTAAGCGTAATGAAGTTGGCAAATCATTTGGTTTTTGAGTGAATCCTCATATAAATGATTGCTTCTGACCGACAAGGAGCATAGAAACACAGACATGGAGATTGTTGTGCAAAATTGTGGGAAGATTCTTAGATTTTTTTTTCCATAGCATCGGGAGTTTGTTCCTCTTCTGTGCACGCGAACTCTTGGCGGGCGTATAATTGCAAATTATTCGGCAACGCATCACGCGAATGTTTTATTCATATGGAAACCTCGACAAGGACTTTACTTTTGAAGCGAAATGCGATGATTTTTGGGGGCGAACTTAGAACTTATTTTTTTGGCCTTGTTGAGTGTTTCTTTTATTTTTTGTTTGGATTGGTGAATTGTATGGGAATTTTTCGAGAATTTTTCGAGAATTCTTTGTTCCCAGAACACTCTGTGGAAGGACTATAATTTGTGTGATAGGCAGAAGAAGCAAACTATTTTGGTTGCCTACCGTGAAAACTTTCTTTGTTGCGGTCACCATATCTTTACAAGTATAAGCTTAAAGTGTTTTTATTTGCATTTTAAAATTTGTTTTTCCACGTAGTACAGAGCAAGTGAATGCTCAAAGCTATAAATAGTAGCTCCACTGCTATGCCTGCGCGCCTTCTTGTATGAGTGATAGTGATATGCTGCAGTTATCTCCAACTCTTGCCATGCCTTTTCCATAACTATTAGTCTCTGGCGACCCGATCTTCATCCATCTTAAGTTAATGAATCCCAATGCAACGCAAAGTTATCAACAGAAAACTAAACAGATTCACTGCCACTTCGATTTACCGCATAATTGTGTCGATTGATGTCTGGCCCAAATATAAAGGTGTTCATTTGAAGCGGTTATTTACCAAGTACTGCACTCACAGCGCAGACCATTCATTGGTGATCAGGGAGGCATGATCCAAAATATTTGACAGATTTCACTCCATCAACCCTGTCCAGAGTATTTGGTTGAGTGAGTTGCATTTTTTTTCCTCCCTCTTCACAACTGCATTTAGTAGAGATCCATGATTCTATGAGACAGTAGGGATATATTTTCAGCATAGTCCATGAGCTTTACACAGGATTTGAGGATTAGACCTTTCGTAAATTTTCTTTACAGAAAGTGATCCTAGAGCGACAGCAAGGATGCAAGTAATTCTCCCCATCACATCCAATGAAGTACTACACATTCTTCTTCTTTCTTTTATCAGCGAGGTTATGATCCGAAAATAAGGGATCACAACCCTCCCATTTCACCGCATTTCCACTGATCCGCCTGTGGGGTTTGCCTACACATTAACAAGAGAAACGAAATCCAGAACGCGGCTGACATCGATGGCATCTCCAATGTCGCACTTAAGGCAGCAAGTCCATTTAAGTCACCAGGTATAGATGGCATATTTCCCTGCCTACTACAATAAGGAGCAAACCTGTTAATTCCTACCCTTATAAGAATTTTCAGATCCAGCCTTACACTAGGCTACATACCAAAAAGTTGGAAGGAGGTTAAGGTGGTCTTCATTCCGAAGGCGGCAAAGCAGGCGGAGCAATCGCCTAAATCCTTTCGACCCATTAGTCTCAGTTTCTTTGTCCTAAAAACGATGGAGAAAATTGTCTAACATCATCTTCTTCTTCCTTTTATCAGCGAGGCTATGATCCGAAAACAAGGGATCACAGCCCTCCCACTTCACTGCATTTCTACTGATCCGCCTGTGGGGTTCGCCTATTTGACCTCAGAAAATATCGGCAGGCCTGCCGATTTTGGATCACTCGGTTACTGAGGTCAATGAAATGCCGATGTCGTCGCATTTGTCTGATCCAGGCGTTTATAGGCCTGCCTTTCCTACATCGCGATGTCTTTGGAACGTGCGTTGATATTGCCTTTTTAACACGGTTCAAATGATCTCTTCTCTGAACGTGGCAATACCAACTGAGCCGGTCACGCTCTATTTTTTGTACGATGGTTTCCTTGATGTGAAAGCTTCCACGGATCTTTGAACTTCTTATTCGATCAAGCTTTGTCACTCCTGCTGTCATGCGAAGCATCTTCATCTCAGCTGCCGTTAATTTACTCTCATACTTTTTGTACATCGTCCAACATTGTGAACCGTATGTGAGCGCTGGACGTACAACTGCGGTGTAGAGCCTTCCTTTCAAATTAGGGGACATTTTTCGGTCACAGAAGATAGCGGAATTTTCTCGCCACTTCATCCACCCTACGCTTACACGATGATTGATGTCGTCATCACAAGTTGCCTTGCTATTGATCATAGATCCCAGATATTTGAACTTTTCGCACTTGGGAAGCACTGTTCCATTCAAATAAATGTCTGGAATAGGCCTGAGTGGATCAGAGAATGGGCAGCACAAGTACTCTGTCTTTTTTGAGCTAATGCGATACCCATTTCCCTCCAAAATTGTCGATCATCATATAAGGGAAAAGTTCCTTATACATGATCCTCTGCATGCACACCAATTTGCTTATCAACCTGGGAAATCTACGGAAACAGCCATTCATAGCTTAACATTATTGATTGAAAAATCATTAGCTGCCAAACAAACAGCCCTATGTGCATTCATAGATATACAGGAAGCATTCGACAACACTTCCTATGAGGCTATCAAAAAGGCTATGATCAGGAAAAATATCGCTCCTCTGATCATAAACTGGATCCTAACCATGCTATGCAGCAGGAAGATAAGAATCGAGTGCGGAGGCTTGCATAAAACTATAACAGGTACCAGAGGTTGCCCGCAGGGAGGAGTCCTCTCTCCCCTGCTCTGGACCTTAGTTATTGACGAACTCCTAGAGCTACTTGAAAAATCGGGTTACAAAGTACAAGGATACGCAGACGACATTGTCATCAGCGTCAGAGGCAAATTTGAGGACATAATTTCTCAACTAATGCAAGGTGCCCTCAATTTAACTTCCGATTGGTGCAGGACAAGGCGACTTACCATCAACCCCGGAAAAACTATACTTGTACCCTTTTCCAGGAAAAGAAACCACACTCTCAAAGAAATTAGACTGGAAAACATCCCAATCGACATATCCAAGGAAGCGAAATACCTAGGTGTTATACTTGACAAGACGCTCACCTGGAATTCACACCTGAACAAGGTTACCGAGAAAGCGACAAGAGCAATGTTTATGTGCCAGCGCCTACATGGTAAAACTTGGGGGCTAAAACCCAAGATAATATATTGGACGTACAGCGACATTATCAAACCCATGGTCACCTATGCATCGTTGGCTTGGTGGCCAAAAAAATTACAGGCCAAGACTCAGGAACAGTTGAATAAAATACATCGTCTAGTCTGTCTGAGTATCACAGGAGCAATGAGAACGTGCCCTACGGCAGCAATGGGAGCAATGCTTAGCCTCACGCCGTTGCACCTTACAGCACAAAAAGAAGTTATGCTGAGTGCACTTAGGCTACCCAAGATCTCGGACCTTAAAATCGTCAACTTTACAGGCCATTTGAAGATTCTAAGTTATATTCAAAATGACCCTATTCTCAAAATCCCACATACTATGATCAAGAAATACCGGTTCTCCAGGAAATTCAATGTGGTCATAGGTGACCGCCACACATGGCGGAATGAAGGACTTAGTAGTCCTTACCAAACTCTCAAACTTGGTACACAGATGGTTCCAAATTGGAAAATGGTAGCACTGGCGCAGGGGTTTATGGACCCAGGTTCCAACGTGCGGCTGCGCTTTGGAAATCACCAACAATATTTCAGGCGGAAGTTCATGCGATCGAGCTCTGTGTACGAGAATGTCTGCGTAGAAGAGTCGAGGGTACTCGTATCTATATCCTCTCAGACAGCCAGGCAGCACTTATGGCTCTGAAATCGTACACGGTAGGATCAAAACTTGTATGGGACTGTATAAACCTACTCGAAGATCTCGCATCGAAAAACACAGTCACTGTGGCCTGGATACCAAGACACGAAGGCTTCGAGGGCAATGAACGGGCGGACTGCTTAGCGAGAAGAGGCGCTAGTCGCCCACTAGTCATAAAACATAGTCGCCCACATAACATAAAAATAAAGAAATGGGAAGATGATCATCATGCAGAGTACTGGGTCAAACTCAAGGGCTTAAGACAGGCAAAGAAGTTCATTAATCTCAACCGCTGCAAGGCTAAAAAGCTACTCGAGCTTAGGAAAGCAGACCTAAGAACCTTAACAGGCTACTTGACTGGTCATTGCCCACTCATGTACCATCTGCACAAGATAGGCGTAGCAGATACAGACGAATGCCGGCTATGTGGAGAGCAAAAAGAGACGGCAGAACATATTCTTTGTGAATGCCCCATGGCCGCAAGAAAAAGACTTCTCCATATCGGAAGGGCTTTATTGAGTCCCTCTGACTTCTGGAATATTGAGCCTGGAACTTTGTTGAGGTTTATCAAGAGCCTTAACCAAGTTCTCAGCTAAACACCGGGCTGGCACAATAGATCTTACAGGTCGCAGTGCGTGCAAGGCCCTAGTAAAGTAAAGTAAGGCAGCAATCACAGATCGGTCGGAAATATTCATGTGTAGGTTCAAAGACTGGTCCTGCTCCCCAAAGGAAACAAGATACCCCAAAACTCTTCTCCATATAGACCGCTGTGCATGCTGGACACGATGGGAAAAATGTCGGAGTGTGTTATGAGTGACAGACTCGTAGCAGCAAAAGAGAAAGCAGATGGTTTCCGCAAAGTTCACTCAACGATCGACGCTATTGGAAAAGTTTTAAGTATTGCGAGGAAAGCTATAGAGGAACTGTCGTGGAGTAAAAAGTACTGTGCTATTATTAAGCTAGACATCTAAATCGTCTTTAACACAGCGAACTTGACTTTTATCCTACGAGCAATCAGGGCCAAAAAAATGCCAAAATATATCCAGAAATTATTGGTAGACTACTTCAAAAATATGTTGCTGCTCTACGACACAGAGGATGAGACAATGCAATACAACATAGCAGGTAGCGTCCACCAAGACTCTGTGATGGACCAATTGCTATAGCATATAAGAATAATGTTCTTAAATTAAGAACCCCAGGGGCCGCCAAAATAGTTGGCTTCGTTTGTGCCATTGCTATCGTCGTAATAGCTATACACCTAAATGAGATAGACCACGACAACAATGAGTGTATTGGAACGTTACGCGGAAGGCCAACCCATATGGGGCTACAGCTAGCTGAACAGAAAACGGAAGTGGTACTCGTCAGTGAATGAAAGGCCGTGAACACCATAACAATATAAATGCAATGTTAACTATTCTACAACATCTGCTCGTACAATATACCGCCGCTAAAGCGGCATTAGTGCGTATAATGCCAAATATTGTGGACCAAAATATGGTAGAGGATTGCCCCAAACAAGACCGGCTACATCAACCATCCTCTATGGATCCTAAATATGGCCGGAGGCTATGAAAATTAAAACCTACAGACGGAAGACCGAGCTGGTATAGAAGACCAACACACTGAGAGCAATCAGGGTTACCATTTTAATCGAATAACAAAAAAGATAGGACTGCTCTGAAAAATGCAAATGGACATATAAAATCATACCTAACATCGAGTAGTGAATAATCAAGCAACAATGAGAGCTAAATGTTTACATAACCCAGATGATAACAGGCCATAGATACTTCAGGGCATATTTACACAAGTTCGTGCACGACAGTAATCTACATTACCCGAGCTGAACAGAAATCGATGAAGACATGGAATATGTCATGTTCTATTGCCCACGCTACAGTTCCGAAGGCATCAACTGGAAGAGAAATTTGGCGAGACCTTCACCCCGGAGATTGTTAAGCGTCAGGAAAGCTGGGGTGCAATCAACGAGAATGTTGCTAAAATAATGATGAAGAAGACTACTTGAAGACCACAATAGCAGAATGCAAATATAAACGACCCAACGCTACGACCCTCAACTGCGCCAATTATAGAGGCATCAGTCTCCTCAACATCGCATACAAGATCTTTTCTGCGATATTGTGTGAACGCCTGAAACCTTTTGTCAACAGCCTGATTGGACCCTATCAGTGCGGTTTCAGGCCAGGAAAGTCCACCATCGATCAAATCTTCACACTTTGGCAGATCCTGGAGAAAACCCAAAAATTCCAAATCGATACTCACCACCTCTTTATCGATTTCAAGGCCGCCTATGACAGCATCTATAGAGAAGAGCTTTATAGAGCCATGTCTAGTTTTGACATCCCTGCCAAACTTGTCCGTCTGTGCAGGCTGACGATGGAGAACGCTCGCTGCTCCATCAAGGTCGGTAATGACCTCACCGAGACCTTTAATGTCAAAAAAGGCTTTAGACAAGGTGACGCGCTGTCATGTGACTTCTTCAATATTATACTTGAACGGACTGTGCGGAACTCACAAGCCAACACCGGAGGCACAATCTATTACAAGTCTGTACAACTGCTTGCATACGCCGACGATATAGACATTATCGGAAGAACTCAGCGGGCTGTCACCGGTGCGTTTGCAAGCATTGAGGCGGAAGCGGCCGAAATGGCCTTAGCGATAAACGAGGGCAAAACCAAGTATATGCTGTCAATAAGAAGGGAAACCCAACACCGACGAATTGGACAAAACGTCACCGTGGGCAGCTATAACTTCGAGGTAGTAAGGGACTTTGTCTACCTTGGCGCTGCTATAAATTCAACAAACAAGATCAGTGCAGAAATCAATCGAAGAATAAGTCTTGCCAATCGCTGGTTTTTTGGGCTTATAAGGCAATTCAACAGTAAAGCCCTATCTCGAACTACTAAGGAGAGTCTTTATAAGACCTCGATCATCCCAGTCCTGCTTTACGGCGCTGAAACATGGACTTTATTAAAAGAGGATGAAGATATCCTTGGTCGCTTCGAGAGGAAAATCCTTCGTAAGATTTTCGGTCCCGTTTGCGTTGACGGGTTTTGGAGCGACATCGACCTAGTCAAAAAACTGCGTATTGGACGTCTGAGATGGCTAGGACATGTAGAGCGAATGGACACCAACGCTCCGGCCCGCAGAGTCTTTGAATCTAACCCCGAGGGACGACGCAGTAGAGGAAATCATCGCCGTAGGTGGCGCGCACAAGTTCAAGGGGAGCTCGACCAACTTGGAGTGCGCAACTGGAGGCAATTAGCTAAAGACCGAGCTAAATGGAGAGGCTTGTTGGTTGAGGCCCAGGTTCACCCTGAACTGTAGCGCCACCTAAGTAAGTAAGTAACGCTATAATGTTGGAGCCCCCTCGCTATGAAATGTTTGATGGCAGTGCCGCAAGAACTAGGGCAGAAGAAGGGTTGAGATTAATGGGTAAAAATCCGACACTACTACTGAATACGAACTCAGCTTCATCTTTAAAGGATTCTCACCTAAGATTCTCAAAACATTGCCTTGACAATAACTATACGCTTCTCATTCGTTCAAATGGTAGGTATGTGCATTATATGAAGATGCAAGCATTGACCATTAACCACTCTCTCCTACCTTAAGATGATAAATTAGTACTTGACTGGAGAATTTTGGAAGAGTCTCTCCTCACCAACGCACTTCTTATTCCACATTACAACAAATGATTTTCCTAAATCGAGTTAAGGATATCCACTAGAATTGTACAATATTGCCTGGCGTATATAGATCTTAAACTGGCGGAATAAAAATACAGAAGCAGTGCTTATCAATAGTAGGATACACCTATTTTTAGGACAACTTCACCGATTTATTTATCTGTACCAACACATTTCAGGTAATTTAAAGCTCTTTTCACCAACTGTAAAGTTCCATATGATATTATTAGCTATCTTGTGCCTTACCCGGCGGTGGTTGAATTACAGATTTCTTTCAAACGGGGATCCCTAGTTTGGAAATAGGTTATCTGAACGTTTTCAAGCATGCACCGGATTTCGAAAAGGAAATGCGCTGTCTGGCGATTACTTTAATCTTATACTGGATGAGATAGGACCTACATTGGAAATAATTAATAATTTTTCTTATGACTTCGAAACAGTTAAGAAGTTCACCTATCGCCTACCAAGACAATCGCTTGCTGCTATTCACTTTAGTTCACCAACTGAGTTCAAAACTTCTTATTCGATGGACAAAATTGGTGATCTCTCCTGTCTGAACTAAGACTGGGATGCGGTAGCCTTAACTTACACTAAAAACCCAATTTTCCAAATATGTTCGACCAATACAAATATTAGATTACTCGTAGAAGCAACCGAATCATTTTGAAAGTTCGGTTCAGTCACCACGTCCACTGTACCTATACGCATACTATCGTGGGGACCTTACACCAGTGAAAGACTTCAGTGTCTTTGTGCCTAGTTAGTTAAAGATTTATCTTTCTTCGAGCTCCTTCCTCAGGCTGAAGCACTGCCGCCCTTAGTGTTCAGCTCAAAGGAAATTAGAAATAGAACTCATAACTACTCAGTTTCAGATACTACAAGCAAAAAGAAACTAATTAATTTCAATTCAACATAACATGCTGTACAAATGTCAAAACATCATAAAAGGAAGGACAAGGAAATGAAATCCATAGGCTGACGAAAGTGTGTTGAGCTCGTGCTCGTCATCATCCAGTTCTCGCGGATATGTCTGGCACCACGGTCGATGGTGGCTTAAGAGAAACATTCGCAAATCCTCCCAACTATGGACATCCACAACCCCTTCTTCCCAGCTGCAATTTTATGAATGAGTTTTTACTACTTCATTAAAAATATGCGTTTCTTGTCCGCTGGATATGATGCACCATCATAATAAACAGAAATCGATTATCATACAGCTCCGTCCAGCAAAGCAAACCATCCGACTATATCCAGTCGCCATTGCATATGATTTATGACCTCAAATTCGTATTTTCGATTGCGACGGTAGTGGTAGTGGGGCAATCCTCCGTTTAGATCGAATATTCACATTTATGAAGATGCCTAAGATGCAGATATTCCATTTAGGCATAGGCTCTTGATCTGCATATTTAAATCGTAAAACCCTGGCCGAGTGAGTGTCAGAAGAATCCGGTTGTGTGCTGCTGTTCAGAACCTTTCCACCTTTCTGCCTGCTCAACGTTATGGTGAAGGTGACCGGTTAGCTGTGGTGATGAGCTTTAACATTCAGCTGCGCTGCGCCGAAGAGTGGGTGCTGAAATTAATTCCATCGGAAGTAATTTTTTTTCTTCCCGAAATGTGATTAGTTTCGTTCGTTGGCCTCCTTCATTCGTCGTCGTACCGTATTGTATCCCCGCCCGGAGGTAAACACCACGCGAAAGGGCTTCCTTTTATTTTATTTATTTATTAAGTTTTTTTGTTTTTATTAAACGACAACTTGCTTCCAGTCGCATATCCAAAAGAGCACAGACCGCGCATTGCAATACATGCGTGCAAAATAATAAAGCCCTTCGCGCGATTGTATTTGGTCCATATGACGATTGGAATATACAATTCCAGCAATTTGTGTTGCTTGGCAGGCGGAATGAATTTCGCAATCTTTTTTAATGGGTAAAGTTTTGACAAGGACAATCAGAGGAAATTGGCTTTTAGTTTTCGTGGAGGGCTTCCGTCGACCCTGTTGACGTTGGCCTAAAGATAGCAGCGCGATTGTAATGGAGAAACCGAAGAGCACCAGGCGACGAGGATGATGAGAAATGGAATAAATTATTAAAGCAGATTAATTTGAATCTTTTTTTTTTTTTCTTGTTTTTATTTTGCAATCAACTGAAGAGCGTATTTCCTTGCACTGACTTTCGATTAAGAGAAAATGAAAAGGATATTCCAGGCGGCGTGGTATGCAGCACGTGCATCATGCACTAGCACTAGGGATTCCATTGAGGAAGCATCAATTTAATTGAAATAATGGCACAATCTACAAACTGTTAGTAAATATACAACTTTAATGAAGCAAGCGAGAAGACCACATAGTCTCTCCCAATCCAACCGGTAATCTTCTTTCTGACACCCCAATAATTATATTCTCTTCTTGTCTTGTATTTGAATTGAGGAGAAATAACATCGCCGCACCCGTCACGTATGGAGGGCGCAGAAACAAATCGCGATACAGGAATGCGTAACTGGTATTTTCTCGACGATTAATTGCGATTGAGGAGCTCCCAAAGTGTGGTAGCCGCGCAGACTGCGGCCCCACTTATGGCGCGACTGCGCTGTGTAGCAGCAATCTCCAACGAATCGACTGACTATGGGTAATAACAACAACAAGTGGGGTTAGAAGGACCCAAAAACGTACTACAGGTAGCATCCTTTAACACAAAAAAGATTGCTACTGTATAATTACTCACATGTGAATCAAAAAAATCTCACTCAGACTATGAAAGAATGTAGTCCTTATTTTATAAAAAAAAAAAAAAATTCCTACAAAGGAAAATTAGGCCAATCTGACATTTACTGATTAAGGGAAAATGACAAATTGGGTGACATTAGTTGAGGATTTAATGATGGGGTTTGTGCTTAATTGTAGCCTTCGAATGTGCGAGACAGTTGGAAAAAGTTTGACAACATATTGGGTGTATTATCTTTGTCTTATCTTCGCGTGTTTGTCTGTTTGTAAGTCTTTTACTCAAAACTACTTATCCGATTGCTATGAATATCAGGCATTTTACAAAAATTTGTATCAAAAAGTTTTATCAAAACTTAGCTGAACAATGACGATTTTTTTAAATTAGATTGATTTTATTTCAGTAAACATTAACAAATTTCACTGTTCATTTAAAACAAAATCATAACGGGTGGGCCATCTAGTGATTTCTTTTTCAATTAAAGGTTATTTTGACACTGACAGCTGTTTCCCGCTCGAAATCCTGACAGGAAGTCAGTATCATACCTCCGCCGGACAAAATGAGTCGCTTTACGCTAGAACAACATTGGGAAATATTGAAAACTTATTTCCAAAGTGAGTGCTGTGCAGCCCAAACAGTGTGTTTTTTGAAAAGAAGTTTTGGCCAAAATGAAGCACCCACCGCGCCTGCTGTACGCAAATTTGTGCAAAAAGTTCGTGAGACTGGTATGCTTGTGGACAACACTCATGGTCCCCGTCGTCGTACGGTGCGCACAGACGAGAATCTGGCTGCTGTAGCCGAGAGTGTGAGACTCAATTCATGAACATCAACTCGTCATCGATCTCAACAGCTCAACATTTCACGCACTAGCCTGAGGAGAACTCTGCACAAAAATCTGGGATTATTCGCTTACAAGATCCAATTGATTCAGCAATTGAAAGCGCACGACCATCCGCTTCGTTATCGCTTCGCAGTTTGGGCCTTAGAACAGCTTGAATTGGACAACGATTTTGGGCGAAAAATCATCTTTTCTGACGAGGCACATTTTCATCTCGGCGGCTACGTTAACAAACAAAATTGCCGCATGTGGGGCTCGAAAACCCGCATGTTATTGTCGAGAAGCCAATGCATCCACAGAGAGTGACAGTTTGGTGCGGATTGTGGAGAGGTGGCATCATTGGACCATTTTTCTTCGAAAATGAGGCTGGGAACAACGTCTCGGTCAACGGTGGGCGTTACAGAGACATGTAAAGGACTTTTTTTTTTTATTGAAATTGAAGCCATGGATTTGGACGATCTCTGGTTCATGCAGGATGGCGCGTCATGCCACACAGCCCATGCCAGAATCGGTCTTTTGCGCACCAAATTCCCAAATCGTGTTATCAGCCGTCTTGGCGATGTCAATTGGCCGCCTCAGAGCTGCGATTTGACCCCTTTGGACTTATTTTTGTGGGGAACCGTGAAGGACCGATGTTATGCAAACAATCTGGAAACGATTCAAGTACTTAAGGCCAATATCATCCAAGCAATCCGTGAGCTACAGCCCGAAACCATCAACAAGGTCTTGAAAAATTGGAGTGATAGAATGCGCTACTGCGGACCAGCTGAGGCAGCCACTTGAACAACGTTGTATTTCATAATTAATTGGAATGTTTGCTCTTACTAATAAAGCCATAATACATGGAAAAAATTTCACTTTGTTCATTTTATTGCATTTTTAAAAAGAAACTTGTAGTTGGCCCACCCTGTATAGCATGGCATTGCCGTCTGCCAATGATGATAAAAGTGAAATAACACAGAGAACTTCGAAGGTTTCCAAGAAAATAGCTGAAGTTATACTAGACCGAACCAACAACATATTGATTCCACTCTCGATGCCGAACAAGCAGGTTTCCGCTCGGGATCCTCCTGCATCCACCATATAAACAGCTTGCGAATCATTATAGAGTAGTACGCCGAGTACAGGTCTCCGCTTCATGTGCTATTTCTAGACTTCGAGAAAACTTTCGATAGTCTAAATCTAGAATTCATGTTCGGTCTCCGATGAAGATGCACTAAGAACAGAAATAGGTACATTGCACTGCTGATGCGTAAGGTGGGTGGGTCACCCTCTTACTCTAGGAACCATTTGCTTCGTTGTAGGAATGCGTTCGTTTTAGCCGTGGAGGCGTCGCTGAGATCATTTAGAACGTTGAAATAGTATGCATCCAGAGTGGCCTTCCTGATGTTTGCGAGCGCGGGACAAGCGCATAGGAAGTGACCAATGGTCTCGCCCTTCTC
Organism: Brachypalpus laphriformis; assembly: GCA_945910035.1. Taxonomy (NCBI): domain Eukaryota; kingdom Metazoa; phylum Arthropoda; class Insecta; order Diptera; family Syrphidae; genus Brachypalpus; species Brachypalpus laphriformis. Next base: position 133,362,697 of record OX246756.1, read on the forward strand.
CTCATCCCTACAGCTTCTGCAGAAATTGTTGTAGGGGATGCGAAGTCTTTGGGCATGTCTTCCTATGACGCAGTGTCCGGTGCGAACGGTTGCTATTTTGGAGAGGGTTCCTCTCTTGTGTTTCAAGAGCCCGATGGACCTAGATTTGTTAAGTGTTGACCCAAGTTGTCTGGCGGTGTTGTATTGGCCTAGATGTTGCCATCGGTGATTGGCCACTTTCTCGGCATCGGTTTGAATAAGGTACTTAACATAAGACGTTACATTGGCGCTTCGATGTCGATAATGCTTATGCTGTTTGCACTAGAGGATCTTTGTCGAGCCAGTTCAGTCAGTTGCACAATTTCCCGGTATGTCACAGTGACCTGGTATCCAACAAAAGGTCAGGTTGTACTGACCAGCCATCTCGTTAAGAGATACGCGGCAGTCTTTCACTGTATTAGAATTTTTGGTTCTAATTAGTGATGCTTTTCGTGCAGCCCTGACAGTAAACAACAACGGTATAGGTGAACAATGACATTGACATTTTGAACGATTCCGAGAAAGACGCTGAAAATTATTTGCTCCTTATGGCATCATATGGTTTAAAGAGTACTATTAATGTTCCAACCCGTGTGACAGATTCTTCTGCAAGTTGCATTGATCACATTTTCACTAGAGTGCAAAAAAATAATAGAATTATATTTAGTGGTGCAGTCTTCGATTACAAGCTCTCAGATCATCATATGGTTGCCCTCAGTTCATTGACGAATACTGACCCAAAAAGTAATTTTAATCCTCCAAGAAAAAAAAACACAATATAGATTATAGCAGGTTAAAGGAGTGTTTGAAAAATGAATTTTGGGAATCGGTTTATTCGGAGAGTAATCCTCCTGTTGCTTTTGACTTGTTTTCTTCGATTTTACAAAATCATATTAAGTCTTGTACTATTGTCTCCCTGCATAATTCAAACAATAAAAGGCATTTAAAGCCATGGATGACAAATATACTTTTAAAACAAGTAAAAAGAAAAAATAGCTTCGCAGTTAAATGCACCAAGCACCCACGAAATAGAAGACTAAGAAAGTACTATGTCAAATTATGTAAAAACATTCATAAAAAGGTTGAAGAAACGCGTAATAATTATTATTTTGATCTGCTTCAAAAGGCTAAGGGTAACAGTAAGGAGCAGTGGAGAGTTGTTGACAGCATTTGAGGGAAGCATAAGCAACCTTTAGAAATTAATGATCTAGAAGTTAACGGAATACATTTATCTGACGCCACCTGCATCTCTAATAAATTTAATGAATATTTTACTGAAATCTCAGAAAAATTAAAGCCGTCGGTTGGACCTTGTAATTCTTGCAATTGTATGTTATCCTCAGATGTAATTCCTGATAACGTGCAAGCTAATAGTTTTGTGCTTAATGCAATTACAGCGGTTGAGCTCTACAAACTTATGATGTCTTTGAAAAACAAATATTCCTGCACGATGGCATAACAAGCATTTTACTGAAAAAAATTGCTTTGTATGTGGTTGACGTCAAGAGTTACTTGTTTGACCTAAGTGTGAATAATGGTTGTTTTCCACAATCCCTTAAATGTGCTGAAATAATTCCTCTTTTTTAAAAAGGAAATAGGAAAAATGTATCTAATTATAGACCTATATCTCTGCTTAGGACTTTTGCTAAACTTTTTGAGAAACTTATTAAAATCCGCATCCTATCATTTTTGGATTATAATCGCTTTTTCTCCGATAATCAATTTGGTTTTAGGTCTGGTATGTCAACAGAAGATGCTATTCTTAGATTGTGCAGTCAGTTATATGAAGGTATAAACAATAAAAAATCAACTATGGCTCTGCTTATTGACATGACAAAAGCATTTGACATGGTCGACCATGAATTGTTACTAGACAAGTTATATAATGCTGGATTTAGAGGAGTAATATTTGATTGGTTCAAAACGTAATTAAAAGGTAGGAAACAAAAAGTTAATATCAACGGAACCTTCAGTAACTTTCGTGTACTAAGAAATGGCGTCCCACAGGGTTCTGTGCTTGGACCTCTTCTATTTCTAATCTACATAAATTCTCTATTCACACAGGAATTTAATGGTATATCTACTGCATTTGCTGATGATATAGCTTTTACAGTATCAAACCCTCTTTGATTGCGTAGTAAAGATTGGAGCAGATTTAGAGAGATTAAGACTATGGTTTGCTGCTCATAAGTTGGTTATCAGTGAGAAAACGAAGCTGATGTCTATAAAAATATCGGGAAATGCCTTAAATGATTTTAATCTATGTTTTCATGCATATGACTGTGAAAGGTTTAGCTTGCCCATACACACATGTGGTATTAACAATTTTTCCGATTACAACCAATGCTCTACTAATTGCTTTAAAATCGAGTCAGTGAATAGTTTTAAATATCTTGGAGTTTTAATCGATCATAATTTGAGCTGGAAGGACCATATCCGAGAAGTAAAATCCCATTTGATGCTGGTGACTCGTAAACTTTACCTCATCAAACCATATTGCTCTGAGAAAGTTTTAGCTCAAATCTACTACGGTCTTGCACACTCAAAATTGCAATATGGTATGTCCAGCTGGGGAGGATCATACTCTACTACGTTGAGACCTTTATTGATGCCACAAAAACACTTAATTCGGATCATTTCTAATTGTAATCGTTTCACTCATAGCTGGCCCTTGTTCAAAAAACTAGGAATTTTACCACTAAGGCATCTGTACGTATTTAAAGTACTCAGGGAGTTTTTCAAGCGGAGTGGTAACATTCCTAGTAGAAACTCACAAATTTATAGCTTACGCATAAATAACTTGGCTCTCGTCAACATACCAATTGCACATAGGACTCAATTTTCTCATTTTTACACCGTTACAGCCCCAACCTATTTCAATAAACTACCATATTTTGTCAGAATTACTTACAACGTTCACTTATTCCTAATAAAAGTAAAAAACTGGCTATTTACCATTGACCATGCAAGCATTGAATCTTTGTCAAGCATCATATCTTAATCTTCAGCATACGTAATACCGCTTAAATCACATAAATATCTGTAAGATTTATATTTTTGAATTGTTTTTTTTTCCGGAAAAATTCTCGCTTTCATCTGTGAATTCATCCTTTATAAATTCTATTATTGTATTTTGGATTATATCTATTGAATTGCTTTGTTTATTTTTTACACTTTTCTTTAAATAGTACTGATTGTCACCCCACAACAGAACCCTATTATATTATTTAAATAAAATTGAAGTATCATTCAACACTAACTCAGGACATAATGTTCTAATAGTTATAGAATGATCACTATTTATTCTCTTTCAGTATTTATCTAACTACTATTGTTGTTATTTTAGTTTTAAGTTGGAAATGAATAAAATTGTATCTATCTATCTATCTATATCTACCTTAAACATCTGGACTACGCTGATGACATTTACTTGCTTTTGCATAGAACTATCTGCAATGGTCCATGGTCTGGAAGACAAAGCAAAGATGGCAGGGTTGAGTTAAAGGCTCTCACTCAGCCTTATAACTTTCACCGCTCAAGAGAGCATTGCTGGGCAGCAGGTCGAGAAAGCTAATAAATGTCTATGTTTAGGAAGTACAGTCTCGGCCAATGCTGGAACTAAACTCGATTTAGACAATAGAAGCGGAAGAGTCAAAGCTGCGTTCATCATGCTATCGAGAATCTGCAAGTGTAATGTTTACAGCACCAAGACCAAGCTGCGACTATTCCGCTACAATGGACCTATTGAAGGAAATGGCAATGGATTGGTCATTTGGTTGCCAAATACGCCATATAATGGAATCCCCTTATTCATTCTGGCAGAACTGGGGGTCGTCCTGGGCTAGGCATACGTGACACAAAACGGTTAAAAATAAGTCCAGAGCTTTGGGAATGAGTTGAAGAAAGTTTAAGCGCGTCGCGGTATTCCGAACACGATGGCGTGCAGACGTTGTTGACGCTGTATACCCTGCGAGGGGACAAAGTCAGAGAAAGAGCTCAGATGAACTTTTATTATTATTATTATTATTTTTTTTTTCAAATAGAAGCTATCCTATAATGCTAGTACCATCAGTTAGTCAAATCATAAAAAGTTAGATCATTGACACCGCTGGAAGTGATGATGGTGTCACGAAATGAAATCAACGTCGCTGTGAATTTTTACACATTTTACACATTTTCATGTAGATTGTGAGCTGCCTTATTTGGCGCGCCTTAGCTATCTTCTGCAGAATTGAACTGACATTTGCAAAGGGTAAGGTTAAGCTACACCGGTTCCTTACCATACCGAAAACACTCGATCAAGATGAGTTAACTATGCCGCCTAATGTTTTTATGATGGCATTGCCTTATATTCTTATTTCACCTTACTGTACCTAATCTACCGAGTTCAAGAGATCTTCAGACTCAGACACATTGCCAGAAACAGTACACGATGGCGCGTAGGCGTAGTAGAGGCCCTAGGACCCACAAGGGGATACAGGACATAAGTAAGTAAGAAGTAAGAGATCTTCAGATGCTGGATGGCTGGATGCCTGTATGGCTGGGTGATTCATTGGTGTTGCTTAAATCTATGCGATGCGGGGTAGAATATTGTCAGTAAATCTTGGGCGCATGGTATCATTCGATTGAACATGTCAATCTTATCCATTTTCCACGTTCTAGCTTTCAGAGGTGGTAATCTTTAAAAGATGAAACTGAACCTGTACTCAGTAACAGTGGGTGCAGGCTTAGCCACTTAATTTATTATTAGCTTAATACAAGCTCAAAAAAAAAAAAACTTAAACAATCTAAACTTACAACTAGCGACGAAAAAACTTAGAAACTAAAACTTAAACCAACAACATTTTGGAGAGAAGGGGGGAGGTAGAGGGCGTGAAAAGGGGTAGATAAAGTTGGTGGAGGGGAGGCAGAATCAAAACATGGCTATGAGGAGTCGAAGCAACTTAAGTTAGACTTAAAAACTAACAAGGAAGGGAAATAACGCAAATTATTATTTTTTATTTTTTTTTAAATTAATCTCTTGAATGCTAGGGAGGAAGAGGTCATGAGGTCATGAGGTGTGGAGGGATTTTCTAAGGGAGGATAGACTGCAATGAAAGTCTAGGGTGTTTTGTGCGTTGTTGGCAAGACGTAACATTCTGGTGATTGGTTCGAAGTGGCCGTAGTTGGTGCGGTGGTATGGAAGACGAAAGAGGGGTACAGTCCTAAGGTTACGAGGGTTTGTGCGAAAGGAAATCATTTCTAGTAGAGCGGGGGAATCAATCGATCCGGTTAATAATTGGTGCACGAAGAGTATGTCAGCAACCTCACGACGTTTTGTGAGGGTTTGCAGGTTAATCAATTTTAGCCGATTTTCGTAGGGGGGGTAAGATATAGTTTTCGGCCCATGGGAGACCGCGTAAGGCAAAGCGGATAAACCTACGCTGCACAGCTTCGATTCTAAGGGAGTGGGTGTCGTGATAAGGTGACCAAACTTGGCTGGCATATTCAAGGTGGGGTCTGACAAAGGTGATATAAAGGGATTTAGTTACGTAAGGGTTCGAGAATTCTTTAGACCAGCGTTTTATGAAACCGAGAGAAGAATTGGCCTTGTGTATAATTTGATCAAAGTGGGAACGGAAGTTTAGTTCCTTATCACAAATAATACCCAAATCGCGTATACAGGAGACTGAGGGAACGGGCTTATTATTAAAGTTATAGCTTCTAAGGGGAGGGGGGAGGCGTTTACGGGAGAATGGCGACATTAAGTTCTAAGAATTTTTTTACGCACCATGTGTGGAATGAATTTAGATCGTTTTGAAGTAACAGTGAGTCGTTGGGGGTAGATATAACCTTGATGATTTTCATGTCATCCGCGTAAATAGACAGATCTGAGTTTTTTAATATGTGACCAACATCGTTTATAGTTAAGACAAAGATCAGCGGACCAAGATGACTGCCTTGAGGAACCCCGGAAGTGGCGTCAATGGGATCGGAGATTGAAAAACGGAAGAGAACCCTGTATTGGCGATTCTCGAGGTACGATCTCAGCCATGAAATGAAAGAGGGTGGGAAACAGAGGGCATTAAGTTTAAGGTAAATATTTCGGTGACAGATTTTATCAAACGCTTTGCGGAAGTCGGTGGTAATAACATCCACTTCATTGCCTTCATATTATGCTTGCAGTGTTTTGGAAGCAAATTCGGTTAGGTTAGTCGTAGTGGACCTACCCTTTAAAAAACCGTGCTGTTGTGGGGTAAAAATGGATTTGCAGTGGAAATATAGTGAGTCGTATACAATGCTTTCGAAGAGCTTGGGGATAGAGGAGAGTTTGGCTATGGGTCGATAGTTCGATATGTCACTTTTACAGCCTTTTTTATGGATGGGGAAAATGAAGGAGTCCTTCCATAATTTAGGGAAAACGGCTTGAGAGAGTGAGAGTCGAAATAGAGTTGTAAGGGGCTGGCACAGGACGTTACACATTTTTTTATGAAAATGGCAGGTAGACCATCGGGACCGGGGGAAAAGTCATCCTTGAGTCTATTAATATTTTCTCGCACCATATCAGACCTAATGTCAATTGAGACTAGGGAGGTTTGTGGGCAGTTATTCAGGTAGGAGAAATAGTCAAGGTCCGAAGTCCCAAGTCACTTCCCCTCACATGATTCCAGTCAGCGATACCAGCACTTCAGTATTGTACTGTCCATTTTGATCCCATCCCTTAGTTTTTCTAATGCACGAAGTTAACATCCTATGTCTATTAACACTTAATATATATAGTGAAGTGTAGTGAAGTAAACTACATGATCAAAAAACGATCCGCAGCTGCCAGATTTCCTATATTTTAAAACGTCCTATTTCCCAAAAAAAAAAAACACCAGACCTACCGATATTTCGGTCTTTCAATTAAAAAATAGGCGTATGTACGTAAATAAAAGAATACAAAATGTTTATCTTTGCCAACTTGGATGAACGAAATAATTGAACTCGCAATCGAGTTTCGGAAAATTATCTATACTTAAATCCGGCTGCGAAACTTATTGGTAGCCATTGGCAGTGAGATATTGTAGTAGATTTAGATGAAAAATCCTACTTTACTTCACTTCAATGTGCCAAAAAAAATAGGGGTAATGCCTTCTCTTCAGAACTTCCTTTGTGTCAGCGTATGCCGAGCATATGAAAAACGGAGTGTTCTGTGCAGTCAGAAACTATGTTAAGTAAAAGTTGAGTTCCCCATTATGTCTGGGTTTTCGGTATGAGCCAGTGTGTCCACCCTACTTTTCTTAACATTTCAAGGTTCTTATTCCTTCCGAATTTCAATTTTCGTCAGATACATTTCTATAGTCTTCGCTACTCTTTGAGCAGTACGGATTATGCTGTTCAACTGACAGGATGTCTATTGGAGTATTTCTTATCACCATCTATTGGAATGATTTATAAGCACCCTTAGTCGTAGTGCGGAATATATATGCACTGCCGAGCCACCTCAGTTGCTGTATGCATATCGTTCCAGCTAGGTTAGTACCGCTGTATAGGCCAATCAACTCTTTATTGTATCTTCTCTACACAAAAATCACACGAAAGACTTTTCTTTCAAAGAAGACAGAAGAATCCTTATTCGCTTTGAGTAAGGTGAATGCCTCCCCGCTATACAACAAGACTGAGATGATTAGAGTCTTGTACTCACACAAGCTTACACTAGTTGTCCAATTTCCATCTCCATTCCATTTCGTTTAATTTCCGAACCGGTGTCACTGCTCGAGTTTAAAGGTAGACAAAGCCCCTAACCACCCTCTAAGTTTCAGCTAAATATCGTAGCATATACTTTGTTTTCCCTCGTTCGCCATTGGATACATTATTACCGCTCCTGCTTCAACACTCACCAAAGCCATGTTTTGTGGATGTAGCGACACATAATTTGACAGCTCGAGCTATGACCATACCAGCAAGCTACTTTGCAACTAGGCTTTAAAATGTATACACCAGGAAACCTTTTTTCTGCATTTGAATGCTTGCTTATCTTCTATTATATTTCACTAGTCAACACGATTTTTGTTAGAAGAAAGCGAGTGTGTGATATAATGTTAAGCTTACTTTCCTTGTTATTAAAACGCAAGTAGTCGCATCGCGCAGTCAACTGCGGTTGATCATCTATTGCAACACATTTGGCGAATCAGCGATTAGGACTGTATTGTTAGTTTATATTTGGGTATGATACCACCATGTATTAAACTTGGAAGATCACTGATAAACTAAATAAATTTGAGAGCGCTTAGAGTACACCCTTGCTCTACACCCATCGTCGTTTCAAACCATTCTCGTTCCGCACAACAGAATTAATAATTTGGTAGAGATTGTAAGATAGTGTACATTTATGTAGATACACCCAACGTAGACGAAAGTTTTGATGCTTGGTTAAGGTAGCTTTGGGCTATGCTAAAGAGTGTAAAAATGTGGTCAGCTATACAGTATTTCCTGCGTAATCGGGCGTGACATTCAATCAGGACATTGAATTCTTCTTCTCCTTTTGAGGAGACTTGTAGAACTATTTTTCGGTTTGTTAAGAAATTTAAAAACAAGTTGTCGCATTAGCCAAACAACTCACGAAGAAACACTACACAGGTATAAGTAAATACTTACGCCTCAGTCGTGCAATTCATTTATTTTAAATGTGTACTGCTACGAATCAGAAGGTATTTGAAAATTTCTTTCATATCCATTAATGAAATGAAAATGTCAACAGCCCAAGTATGATACTACTTCATGAGGTAACAGGTAGTCCACAGACAAATCTCCTCCCCCAGTTTCCCTCTTACGTTTTTCTAGCCAATCGCTGTTTCGAAATAAAAAAAAATACGTAAGCATAGGGAGGCATTCTGAATTCGTAATAGTTAACAAAACATATTCTATTAACAAGAAATTACTCATGAATTAATTCATATTTCTTCTTTTTTATTTTCAGGTAAGTTACTGAGATGCGACGACCTACGCAGTCAGAATGGCAAATCGTTTATTATAATAAGAGAAAATCCTTGTAACGTAAGCAGCGCCAAATAATAACCGTAGCATCCATTGTGCTTAATTTAGGTATTACTATGTACCTTGGTTTGTGTTTCTGATAAGTCATCGATTAACGCCCTCTACAAGAAAAATTTCACAATACAATTGGTTTGCGGGGTGGTTTGATGTTCGTTGGAGATTAACGATTTTGGAAGATGGTCACATACACACAACCACTTAATCAAAAAATATCTTTCGCATATAAGCGAAAGAACTGGTACTAGGAATGCACTGAAATTATTTTAAGTAACATGAATGACCGTTCGCCCAAATGATACCGACAAATATTAGTATCGGACTGCATCCAAGTGTCGTGTGTCATGTGCCTGTGACCAATTCCGTCTACGAATACATCACAAAGAGGAATACGAGTATTTCTGCTGCAACAAAATACATACGGGTAGATACGCAGTCGAAGCTGATGCTGTGCGCACACTCTTCAACGTAGAGTGGAATGGATGTCAGTAAATTTGGTGTATAAGCAAGTGAGTCGACTGTTGATGGTGAATGTTGGTCTCGTTTTGTAAATTTGTAGGCGAATTCCATAGCTCACTCGCCATAAAGAGAAGATTAGAGTGTAATTCCCGGAAACGACTAAATATTGTACATCGATGTAAGTAAGACAAAAGAGTTGACGTACGAACTGGAATTTTCTTAGTTTTGCTTGGTTTTTTTATTTCTTATTTTGAATAAATGTCAGGGGAATCCATGAAACTTTGTGATTTCCAAATGTATTATTGGTCAATGAGCACTAATTGCTAAAATATTTAAACTAATTATTTCTGACAGAGATAAGTGCTCTTGTATGACGACTACTGACTTTTAATAGAGATCTATGGTGACTAGTTTTCATATTACAAATATTTTCTTCCACTATTAACTGTGCTGACATTTTGGTTCGTATATTGGCGTCAACTATGCCTGCGGCCTTGTCACTTTTGAGTGTCATTTTGCCTATGGCAAGTAAATATTCCGATGGTTTCATATTCTGTTTTTACAGTTTTAATAACATTTTTATTTTTGTTTTATTTAGGAAAAAAGTTATTAATACAGATTTTGATTGCCAGATACATACACGTGTGTCTGTGTGGGACCAAGATATGATATAAACGAATATCACTTTTCTTTTGCTGAAAATCTATGATTGCGATTCCAAAGCGCGATGCTTGGAAAAATTCACAACTCTTCGAAACTTATATTTTCAAAACAAAGCCAAGCTCTGGTGTTTACCGAGGTATATACGTAGCTATTGGAAAAAATCAGAATGCTGATCATATGGTATAATAAGAATAGGCTTTTCAGTAATGTACATAAATACATGACACATAATTTTCCAGTTTATTACACTCACTTGTGTAAATTCGAATCTGTTGTATATTTTAATGTTATCCCAGAACTTATAGTCATCCACTTGGATTAGTAATACGTTTCCAAACGCACAATATGTATATCCCTCTACTGGCCTTTGAGACAAATCATCTTTTCAGAAGATCTTTTCTCAGCGCGGAGGACTAACACCAAAAATATTTGAGAGTCTTATTAATTTCAGGTTTCAATTCAATCTCGAGAGTGCATCGTCGCTTGGATGTGCAGATCCAGAAAAGTCTAGGACTTTAAAAAAAAACGTCTATAGACCTATTGATCTGCTGCATTTTTCGGTTCTGTGACTCAGTTGTCCTACATTTGAATTGAAAACCGCTCTTACATATTTTCATTGTTTAAGTATGCCAAGCGGTGTGCAAAAATGTTGTTAGATAGGCAATAGAATCGCATTACGTTCCACATAGTTATGGCAATGACAGAACGCACCTTGCGGCTACTTATATGCAATCCAGAGGTACGTGGATGTTTCACTATGAGCAGAGCCTTTGGTCCTACATTACTACTGACTATAACCGGACTTAAATATATTATTCTAGAGACTCCAAAGTCTTAAACAGACTTCTTACTGGTCATTGCTTTCTCAAATACCACCTTAAGAAAATTGGCATTAGTCAATTTGTCACTTGCAGACTATGTCTTAAGGACACTGAAACTGCTGAGTACATCATGTGTGAATGTCCCGCCATCGCTCGAAGCAGACAACAAATTGTCCATAAAGAGTTTATCACCCCATCTGATATAACCTCTTCCTCAGCTCAAACCATCCTAAGCTTCCTTCGAGAACTTGATGTCAGCCCGGACACCATCGCAAGCTTTCCTTCAGGCGTTAGTACAAAAGATCACTTTGTAATTCGAAGTACATCGCTTGGGTCCTATAATACTCCCCCATCACCCCACTTAAAAAACAAGTGGCGGCCGGACCACCATGACCATAGGTGTAATCACCACTGAGTTTGTTGATCTTCCTAAGAACCGCTGAAGAGGTTATATCTATTGAGACTAGAGAGATTTGTTCGCTGTTGCTCATGTGGCAGAATTTGTCAAAATCTGGTAAGTAAATAGGTAGGTATGAGTAGATGTGGCGGCTGAAAGGAGAACCCAATTAGCGCTAGTTTGCATTTTAAGACCATAACTCATGTAAATCATGGTTGTATGATGAAGGTTTCGGTTGAAAATGAGAGATATGGTATACTGAAGCCAACCTGTTGAGTGCAGGTAAATGATGAGCGCTCCAATCCTTTTGTCAGATATCTCTCTCAGGTCGTCGTCGAAGAAGGGTTTACCTAGAGTCCATAGTGTAGTTCTCGCTACTAGGGCCGGGCATCGTCAAAGGAAGTGAAAAAGAGATTCTTCCTCGTTAGTATCTGTGCAGTTACGGCAGAAGGGGCTATGGGGGATGTTAAGCTTGGCTGCATGGTCTCCTATTGGCCAATCACCTGTGCTTATATGTACCAACGCTGCAATTCTGGCGAACCGGACTGTACAGTATTGTATTTGTATTTAGTGGTGTATTTCTTATGTGTAATTCGAGAAGAATCAAATGAAGGACCACAGTTAGAGCATCCGTTCGACAGGATCACAAGGCTAGATCTGATAACGGTGTAATTTTGTTTAGCTACTATTTCTGGGAACTGTTTTTTTTACTGGTTTCTTAAACCAGAATTGGTTGTCAGAATAAGGTCGACTTCTTTTTTTTCTCATCTCGTCATGAAACGTTGGAGTATTTCCTTCAGTAAAAAGGCTAAGGCTGAGTTCATTCAATTTCATGTATTTAATGCATTAAATCGTTGCCTGCACACAACTTTTAATCTCTGAACAATCGTAGCCGTACCCTACATTTTCAAATCAAATAGATTAAGATACGAACAAGCACAGTGGCTGTCCGCTCTCCCACAGAGTTAATTATCAAAAATTTTCTTCGTCAAAAAATTAAATTGTATCCGATGCTTTATTTTTTTCTCGAAATTAGTTCCCAAAATAAATTTGCCAAAATAACGAATTAACTATTACAAAAAAGATGTTAATCGACTAGAACCGGCCAACTCTCTTTGGCTAGTAGGAACTTTTCTTTTTCAATCGCTCAATTTCATTTTCAGCAAACGAATATAATGAATAACGGCTGCGTGATTATAGCTGTCCAACTGGTTACCTTTATGTATCTATCTTTTGGCCACTACCGCCTGGACAACTGGAGTTGGATCAAGCACTCGGTTTCGGCAGTAGATACAGCGAATGGCCACAAAATGTTTTTTTTTTTTCATGAACAAATAAATGAAGAAACTGTGTGTCTTCAATTAGTTTGGCATACCGAAGTCATTTGTTCTGGTTTTGGATTTCCTTCATTTTTTTTTTTCGATTATCTTAGTGAGGAGGAGTAGCAATAGAGGTTTCTATTTGGGGTTCATGCGGAGGTCATCGGGGGATATTGATGTGAAGATTTCATAAGCGCACAGCGGGAAAAGTTTGTTAAAGCATTTTCTTTTCTTGAGGTTGGTCCAAAAGAGGAAGTAAGATTATAAACTAGTAATTTCTTGATACAATGAAACTAAGTCTTTTTTTTTTTTTTGATAAATGAGTTGGGATAATAAGTTGTAAATACAAAGACGCAGTATTTATGTACATGTGTAGAGTTCTGATAAAAATCAAACGATTTTGGTTAAACATTTTTAAGTGGATTTTTTACAACTCATATGTATAAGGAAATATTGCATAATAGATGGATAAGCATGACTTAGTATTAGATATGCTATAAATATGAACAAACGCTCAATGTAACTGCCTATGGTATGGGAACTGTACCTTACAGGACTGCTTACACGGGGCCTTTTGACTCTTTCTGATTTCCTATAATTTCTGTGGATTTGAATATTGGGGCAATCTACAGCAATTGTTTGATAGTTTCAATTTTTTCTGCATCATGACAGCTCCTGCAGTAATCGATTGAGTTGATGCCTAGTCCGGCGGGCATTTATGAGCAATGCCTAGTTAGTACACATACCTCGATATTGGTTTTTTCTTATTCAGTGACAAAACACTTTTAGTCCTTTTTTTATTCACAGTTGGCCATAATATGACACAGCCCCCCCTCACTGCCCAAGAGGTGTTGATCTTTTCTCTTACCTTAAGGCATATTTTCATTTTCACTACACCAATAGGAATAACTACCGATACATTGGTGAATTCCTCATTTAATACTGACTCTTTCCGTGTTGCTTCGTCTGCTGCTTCATTCGCTTCTAAATTACTTTGTCCGGGAATCCAGCCTAAAGTAAACTCATATATAATATACTAGCAACCCGGCCTGACTTCGTCCGTGTGCAATTCAATTTTTACAGCGATACACTAATAAAGAAATTGGGAAAAGAAATACTCGTAATAATATATGTTACTAAATTAGTGCATACCTTTTTCATTCTTTTATGAATTGACCCTTTTATTGTAAAGCATCATGTGCAGATTATCATCACGACTGCGTATTACAATATCCCGTCTGTCAAATTGTTGGCTGGCTATGGTAACTGCTACCTCAGTCATAGAAGGAGCGTTATAGCTACCACGATGTTCGCCAACAGGTACCTTATCGGCGTGGATTACAACATTGAAGTCCAACACGTTTTGTGAAACACTATCAATTGCTGTTTTAAAAGACTGAATATAATTATTATGGGAGTGTAACATATCTTGCAATTGTGTGATCAATGCATTGCTTAACGCTTGTCGAGCGATAGAACATCGAGTAGAAGCTTGTGTTTTAGGATCTCCGATAAAATATATCCGCAGGAATTTATGGTCATCAGGCCGAAGGAGAAAAAGGCCACCAAATGATATACCTGCTCGAATATTTGAGTACTCGTGAATGAGGTCATCTGAAATATGTTGTTATATATATTATAGAGACGGATGTGCCTCAAGAATTGTTTACTTTTGGGATGGTTACCTGTTAGAAGGGAATATAAAGGATCCGGAGGTTCAGAAATTTCATCTGTTTCAATTTTTCTCTGTAAGCACATGCCTTGTTTTCCATTCGTCTTCCCATTTTAGGGCAGTGCAATATGGACAGACAACGGTCATACTACCCAAAATAACTGCAGACTCATTTTTATAGTTTAATGAAGAATTCATTCCAGAACACTTCTTAGTTGTCCAGAAACCTTATAGTTTGACATCTCATAACTCGTTCCTTGTTTCTGAGATTAACGCGTATTGTCCTATCTTCGAGTGGACGATTGCTTCGTTCTACAGGCAACACAATTTGCTTCTGTAAATCATGCCTACTTCGATCTAAAGAAAGGCGCGTATTACGTTCAGCAGAAGTCCCCCGCAAAATATTCCTCTCTCGGTTATTAGTCAACTTAGATTCTCTTTCTTGTTCACTTTCATTAGCCCGTGATAAACGCTTTCTTTTAACGTTTGTTGTAGAACGATCTTTATTTGATCTACGCCTTGGCATTATAGCCTCCTAGCAAAAAATAAATAAATAAATATTTGGCGCAACAGCTCTTTAAGGGCCAAAGCCTAGAATCTCGCAACCACTCATGTTGAGTGGGTTATATTTTTCACACGAATGGAAGGGACCTACAGTTTAGACCGGTATCCGAAAGGCAATTTGTTTTAAGAAGCTTTATCGAGACAACAATACTCTCGGATGTTTGTCAGACGTTCGCGAGAGGTGGGACCGTGGAAAAATTGTTCGTTTTTTTCTGGGATTCGAACTTGGAACCTCACCCGCAGTGGTCCGACACACTAACCACTTACGCCGCAGCGGCTCCTAACAAAGGCAACACATACTTACAATTACAGCAACTGACAGATGACAACTGTCAAGTGTCAATCGACAAGCAGAGCAGTAGCAGGGTGTCCCAATCTGTCAAGCCCAGCGTTCAGGCAACTAGTGCCCAATCAACTAATTTTTAATTGTAATGCCGTCAGCCCTAGACTAAGTATTTTATCGTTAGATGTTATTGCTTATAACGTAGCAGGCTTAGGAAACAAGTTTATTTTCAATAATTTTTTCCGAATATATTAGTCAGTATGATATTTTCTTCTTATTTGAAGCCTTTGTAGAAAAAAATATGGATAGGTTTGAATGTCACCTAAGTAATTTCGCACTACACTGGATACCAGCAACAAGAATATTTTCTTACGGAAGAGCGAGTGGACGGTGCCTATATGGCATTAAAAAGCACACATATAATAATTTAAGATGTCGTCTTATTAATGAGTTCAACAGAACTTTTGTTGAAATAACTTCGGATGCTATGAAACTGTTTATAATCCCAGTCTATATAAATTGCAACAAATGGTTGGAAGATTTTCAGAGCTTATACGACTTTTTATTAGAATTCGGAGAAGACAACGTAATGATTATGGGAGATTGTTACCCGAGCTGTTACCACAATCCGTAAACGCAACCAGGTGTGCCACAAATAACACAATTGATAGAAATTTTTTTTTTTTTTTTTTTTTTTTTTTTTTTCCGAGGGTAGGTGAAAATCTTCAACAAGACACTATGAGGATCGACAGCGCGTGCTCATAGTAGTGTGGGATTCTTACCCACTAAAAAACCTCCCTTCAAAACAGACTTGTTTTTATTTTTACTACAACTAAGTATTCGACTTATCAAGTAGTTTTCGTTTCGCGAAATAATGACGTTTTGCAGGTACCTTCCCATTGGAAGTTCCTGCCAGCTCCGCAGTTTAGACGCGGTTACTTATCGCGCTAGGTCTAAAGGTTTGGTCCTTTGTAGACGGCGCAGTAAATTTCTTTCTTCCAAAAGTTGGAGGACTGTAATATTTACGTGACTTTCTAGTCGACTTCTATGCTTTCTCGCGTAGGTTTGAATTTCGTCTTCGATTGTTTTAATGCCAAGGTCTCTGTGGATATCGCTATTTCTGATATACCATGGCGCATTTACAATACCTCTTAGCACTTTGTTTTCAAAAGTTTGTAAAATTTTAATATTACTTATTTTGGTACAACCCCAGAGTTGTATACCATATGTCCATACAGGCTTTAGCACTTGCTTATATAAAAGCAGTTTGTTATATATATTAAGCTTGGAATATTTTCCAAGTAACCAATACATTTCTCGATATTTGTTATCTAGTTCTTTGCGTTTTTTCTTAACGTGCGTTTTCCATTTCAGCTTTGTATCAAGTGTCATTCCAAGATACTTAGCCTCGTTTGCAAACGGGATTTGAACCGAGTTTGAAAAGATCGGCAAATTATTTATTTTTTTATAAGTAAAATTTACATGAACAGATTTGGTCTCGTTGAGTGCGATTCGCCAAATCTTTGTCCATTCATTTACTCTATTCAAAGCTTCTTGCAGTTTTTCTGTAGTATCTTCGACCGTTGTACCTACTGTCAAGATAGCAGTGTCGTCGGCAAATGTAGCTAGCTCAGTGCCTTCTACTTGCGGTATATCACGAGTGTATAATAGATATAAGACTGGACCAAGAACGCTTCCTTGCGGCACCCCAGCCATTATTTCCTTAAAATCTGAATATTCGTTTCCACATTTGACGCGGAATAGCCTATTCGTAAGGTAGTTCTTCAAAATATTATATAGGTGCTCTGGCAGAACTTGTCGTAATTTAAACTTTAAGCCTTCGTGCCAGACCTTGTCAAAGGCTTGAGAAACGTCAAGGAATACGCTTGAACAAATCTTTTTTTCTTCAAGTGATTTTTCGATTACATGTGTTATTCGATGTACTTGTTCAACTGTAGAATGCTTACTTCTAAATCCGAATTGATGATCAGGGATGAGATGCCCTTCTTCTATAACTGGCTGTATTCGCCTAACCAATATTCTCTCGAACACTTTGGATATAATTGGAAGAAGCGAAATCGGTCTATAAGAGGTTTTTTCATTCGGCGGTTTTCCAGGCTTAAGGACCATTATAACTTCGGCGACTTTCCATTGACTGGGAACATATTCTAGTCTAATCGCGGCGTTTATAATGAACAGAAGCTTAGTTAGAGCTTTTCTTGGTAGTGCTTTAAGAACCTCTCCCGTAATTAGGTCGTATCCAGGAGCTTTCTTAGGTTTAAGTTTCTTTATTTCTTCCTTAAGTTCGGTAAGTATTGCATTTCTTATTACACTATTGTCTATATACGACGTATTTATATTTTCAATAAGAGCTTGTCCATCAAACGGTTTGAAAGTTTCTTCCAGGTGGGCGGCAAAAACTTGCGCTTTCTCTTTATCATGCCTGGCCCATTCGTCTTGATTTATCCTAATTGGCGCGGCTTGAATTTGAGGTTTTTTAATACCTTTTATAGCCTTCCAAAGCGAATAGTTAGAATCTTTTTCTGCCGTTAAGCTTTCTAGGTAAGTTTGTATTTCATTATTCTTAAGGTCTTTAATAGATCGTTTTAGTGAGTTGCACAAACGGTTAAGATATGCTTTATGTTGCGGACCCCGAGTTTGTTGCCATCTTTTACGCGCTTTTCTCTTCTCCTTAATCATCTCTTTTATTTCCTGCGGATAAATTTTAATGTAACTGGCCGGGGTTCTCTTTAGGTTGGGAGTATTCTTCCACGCGGCATCCTGTAAGATTTCGACGAAGCGATCTACTTCAACTTCAAGTTCATAGGGCGTTTTAAGTGATACGCTCAGCTCAATATTTGCTTCAATATCTTTTTTAAAGCCATCCCAATTAGTTTTCGCGCCAGTTAATCTGGCCGGTCCTACTTTTTTAATCAAAGCTTCGCTTATCGTCATAATGATTGGAGAATGATCAGAGGAGAGATCAAAGCTTTCTTCAACTTTTATACAGTTGCTAGATATTCCTTTAACAACAAAGAAATCAATCAGATCTGGTATCTTATTTCTATCAGTTGGCCAATATGTTGGTTTACCCGTCGAGTAAAAATCACAACTGAATTGCATACCCGCATTATAAAGCTTTCTACCTTTCTGAGAGGCGTACCTTGAGCCCCAGAAGGGGTGTTTCGCGTTGAAGTCACCACCAATAATAAAATTTGGTTTAAGGAAGTTGAAGATGTTTGTGAAATCACTTTCTTCAAGTTTACATCGCAGTGGACAATATATAGACGAAATGTTGAAAGCAAAATGTCTATTTCTAACGCGAATTGATAGAAATGGCAGAAAATTTATTGAAATGTGTGAGTCAGTTGGTTGAACGGTTCTGAATGGTCGTTCCAAAAGTGACGTGAAAGGTAATTTAACGTTTCTCAGAGGTATTGCTTGCTCGACAATAGATGACTGCCTTGTGCGTGGAAAATGGCTGAAGTTGTTGCCGATCTCAATATTAACGAACGGATTTACTCTGATCATCTACCATTGTCAGTTATGATGTCCTTTGATGTACGCACTGAATCTGCCGCTCTGGAATTACGCTTATTACCTAAACTTCAATGGAAGGAAAGCTATGCGCTTAGTTATAAACAACATCTGAATCGTAGTATCAGGGATATAGATGATAGCGAATTAACTCAAGTCGTGGTGCGTATGCTTTGGTTTCTTGTATTACGGTTGCTGCGAGAGGTCTCAAACCGAGAGCAAATCTTAAAAAAAAGCAAATGTGGTATGACTGGGAGTGTGTTGCAGCGATGAAAAGTCTTTCGCCTGTCTACGTTTTGTCCGACAAACAAACAGTAACGTTGCAAAAGACATGTATCGGCAGGCTAACAAGCCATACAAAGACATCTGCAAGGATAAACAAACAATATTTTTTCAACAGCTGACGAGAACATTGGATGGCGCCAAAGATAGTCGCGCATTTTGGAAGATTGTCAGAACACTTAATGGTATGTCGTTCACCCGAGGCATCCAAGTGGAACTGTCTGCATTAGCGGATCATTTTAAACAGTTGCTAAACCCGCCATGCAATGCGCTTATGCCCTTCCTCTCGTAACAAATAGTTTCTTAGACCGAACAATTACAGTCCAAGACCTTTCCAAAGTACTACATAGATGCAATCCAAATAAAGCTCCTGGTGAAGACCGTATCCCGTTTGAATTTTTTAAGGCTGCGTCAGTAGAATTCTTAGAAAAGCTCACACAAGTATATAACTACATATTCGTCTCAGGAGAAGTGCCAGAATGCTTTAGAAAGTGTATAATACTTCCGTTATTCAAAAAAGGAGATGTGACTGACCCATCGAATTACAGAGGAATTTCTTTTATGAATTTGAATAATGAAAATATTTGCTGGGGTTATCCTAGACCGTTTGACGGATTGGGTGCGAGAAAATGATCTTCTAAGCGAATTCCAGGCGGGGTTCAGAAAAGGTTACTCCACAGTGGACATTATTTTCACATTGACAAGCATCGCCTGGTCATACCTTGATAAAGGCAAAAAATGTATGCGTTCTTTGTTGATTTTAAGGCAGCCTTCGACACTATTGACAGAAACGCGCTGTTCTACAAGCTGAGTAACTTAGGGGTATCTTCAAAGGTCCTAAGGGTCATACAAAGTCTTTATGAAGATAATAAAGCAGCTGTTTGGGATGGACACAACCTGTCCAACTGGTTTAAGTCTCAAATGGGAGTGAAGCAAGGTTGTCTCTTGAGTCCACTTCTATTTTCAATATTTCTGGATGATCTCGTGACCTTTTTGTACAGGTGGAATTGTGTTCGACGCACTCCAAATAAAGCTGCTTTTATATGCAGATGATATCGTCATTCTACCAGAAACTCCAATGATGTTGCAGATGATGATAAATAAGCTTCAAAACTACTGCAATTTATGGAACCTGAAAGTGAACACCGCTAAGTGCAAAGTAATGGTTTTTAGAAACGGGTTTGGACGATACTCAAGGCAGAAAGAGGGAATTGGAAAACCCAGAAACTTGAAGTCGTTAAGGAGTATAGATATCTCGGAGTTTTAATTACCTCTCAAGTATCCTTCAAGGCCCACCCATCCCTTCAGTGGCTCTCGAGATTAGCACGGCCACGTAGAATATGGGAACTTTGTTTTATACGATGTAGTGATGATGATAGTGATGATGATATACTTTATTTAACGCAACAGCTCATCAAGTGCCTAGGCCTAGCTTTTCGCAACCAACTGGTGTTGTGTGCGTTAAATTTATCACACGAATGCAAGGGACCACAGTTTTGTGCCGTCTCCGAAGGGAAATTTTAATTTTTATTTTTTTTTGTTTTGATAAGCTTTCCTGTGATAAAAATACTCTCTGATGTTTGTCAAACGTTCGCTAGAAGTGGGACCCTGAAAAAACTTTTTGGTGTTTTCTAGTATTCGAACATGGAACCTCGCGCAGTGGTCCGACACACTAACCATTGAGCCACGGTGCTCACATGAGAGTAAACTCATGGGTGTTGTATATTCGGTTTACAGTTTGTCGGCATGCGGACACTATTTTCGATCTGATTATACGTATCACACTGTGCGGTACCTTGAGTACGGCCTGACTATCCACGAAGATAGTGACCCTATAAGGGTTTAGTTTCTTTGCATGTACAGTCGATGCTGTTCTTTCAATTCCTCTTCTTCCTATTTTAGTAACGTTATGAGCTGAGAGATAATAATCCCCTCACTTCACTGCATTTCCAATGATCCGCCTGTGAGGTTCGCCTGTTCGACCTCAGGAAATATCGGCATGCCACCCAATTTTGGATCACTTCATCACTGAAGCAAGCCAAATGTTGGTGTTGTTGAACGTGTAATCCAGGTGTTTTCAAGTCTGCCTTTCTTCCGCGATACATGAAGTCTTCTTTTACTCTTGTCTTGATCATGTTCCCTGATCATCTATTCATACGTTTCTGAAAACCCTCGATGTCTTAGCGCTACCGAATGCTTTTCAAAGTCAACCAAGACAGTATGCAAATTCTTAAAGAAATCAAGATATTTTTCCATTATGACTCTTATACTTTGGATTGCATCTGTGGTTGATTTACCCGCGACAATTATTTTTCGCGATCAGCCGTCTAATATCTGGTCGATGATCTTCATGGTGTGTGGCATCAACTCGATCGAACGGTAATTATCATTGTTTCGCGTACCCCCCTTGCCTTTGTACACACGGAGAAGGTAACTTTCGGTATTGCATCACCTCTCATTAGTTTAGAGATGCGAATCATGATGCATCGGGTATACACCCGATATCTTCCATCTTTTTCTGGAACTCAGAAGGTATCTCGTTTTTTTTTTTTGAGTATATGACTAACTCACTGAAATGTTTATTCAAAAGTACAGTTCTTTGCAGTACCATTGCCACCCATGCAGAATTTTATCATCAGCCATAAGAACGTAGCCCTGAGCATTGTTAAAGAACTTTGGCGAACGAATCTCTGAGCGTTCCTCCTTCTTTGGGCAGCTATTTTGAAGAAGGTTGCACCCTTGTCCATATTGTATCGTCGCAGCTCATAGATAACCTGGCTTGAAAAAGCAGGACAATATTTCCTCCAGCTCTCAATATAGGCATTCCGTTCTCTCTGCTTTGAGCTTTATGTGCTTCTTCTTCGCTTGTCTCTTCTAACGTCTGTATTCAGCTGACCTGACAGATTATAATGCAGAGTTTTATATTCACTACAGAAGCTGTTTATCATATTGTAGAGTCTACCCGAACGGTGTTCAGATTGAAAATACAGCAAAGTGAAAATAGGTGTACGTATCGCTTGCTCAACCATGATCTGGGTGAAAGAAAGATGAAGAAATTATTTCCAAGTTTGGGTCAGCGTAGATACAATCTCTACTACTTTCAAGACCAGAGGTGCAGTTGAACTTCAGACCATATACATATGTTATAAGTGACAAAAAAGAGGAATGGAACCTATGCAACCTTCGATGCAAAGAAGATGTTTTCCATTTTATTGGAGTATGTCCTATGTGAGAGGAGCTTAGAAGAGCTTACTGTGGTGGAAAGGTATTATTAAATAAGAAGTTCATTACACAATTAAATGGCGATCCCTGGACCTTACTGGCTAGGTATTTTAAGTCCGAATCGAAAAATCAACAAAGCAATAGGTCTTTTAGGTCGCAGTGTCAGCCAATAGGCAGAGCCTACATTACAAAAGAAGGGTAAATTATATGATTAGGGAAAGATAGGTTGGAGTTTCGGTTCTGTTCAGAGAACTCGATTAGCACTAGATGCCGTTCTGATGCCACAACTTATGTGACCTGCCTGTTGAGATGTGTTGATGAGAAGTCTCTAAATCCAATCTGTGGAATTCAAGAAAATTATTAGTTCTTTAATAGTTTTCCTTGTGACCTCTTCAAGTGAGCTGAAGAAGGCAAAACGAAACAAAGCTCCGGGTGAAGACGGGGTCCCATATAAGTTTTTTCAATAGTATGCCTCATCATCCTTTTTGGAAAAATTATTGATATCCTTTAATCGTACGTACAACGCAGGAAAAGTACCGAGTGCATTTCAGAGATCAATTGTATTCCCTATTTTTAAAAAAGGCGATCCAAATGTACCGGAAACTATAGAGGAATATCTTTTATGAATGCAGTTACAAAAATCTTCACTGGCATGCTAACAGCAAGACTATCAAAATGGGTAAATGAGAACGGAAAACTATCTCAGTTCCAAGCGGGGCTTAGAAAGGGTTTTTCAACAGTCGACCAAATTTTCAACCTGACCACCATAGCTCAACAATACCTAGACAGAGGAAAGAAACTTTATGCATTCTTTATTGATTTCAAAGCGGCATTCGATAAGATAAATAGAAACTATCTGTTCTATAAGCTAGCCAACATTGGCTTATCATTAAAGTTTGTAGATATACTACAGGAGTTGTACAAAAATAATAAGTCAGCGATATGGGACGGTCAAAATTCGTCGGAATGGTTTGAAGTGGAAATGGGAGTTAAGCAGGGTTGTCTTCTAAGTCCTCTTCTTTTCGCACTTTTTGTGGATGATATATTAGACATACTACTAGGTTTAGTTTGTTTTATGATAAATGTCTCCGTCCTTTCTCCTTGGTGGGCTTGAACATATACCTCTTCCATACTTACATACCAATTTAGATCTTGAAGTCCGTCCGCAGTCTGCATAGGGTTATATTTTTTTTTTTTTTTTTCTTTCTTTAGATTGGTTTTAGCTAGGCACGATAAATTTTGTTATTGAACAGGAGGCGTAAGAGGGAGGGGAGACAAGAACTACCGCAGTCCGATGAGCTAAGCCGTGCTTGTGCAAGCACAAAGTTGCCTCTGTGGCCCAATCCTGGCTCATAACAAATCTGAAACGTTTCTACCGTTTGTTAGTCAGCTTTCGTTGTTTTATGGCTTCTTGTATTTCAGGTGTAAAGCATGCAACAGTATTTGTTCGCATATGCTTGTATTTAATTTTTATTGGAAAGTGTGAGTTATAGAATTTTTTTTTTTTGTGGGTGCACTATGTGCCCAGTGCTCATAGTAGTGCGAGATTTTTACGCACTAAACAACAGGAGGTGTTGTTACTACTGGTTTACTACGACTAAGTTTCCTTATCAAGTAGTTTTAGTTTCAAAAATATTCTCATTGGACAGGTAGCTTTCCAGCAAAAGCACCTGCTAAAATCCGCCAATAAATGCGCCTGGTTATTGCGCTAGATAGAACGGTTTTTTCTTTGTAGTCGGTGCACAGGTTTGTCTCGTCATCGACGGTAGTAACTCCTAAGTCTCTGTGGATATCATTGGTTCTGATATACCAAGGGGCATTTACTATAACTCTTAGCACTTTGTTTTGAAAGATTGTGGGATATCTCTTTTGCTTCGTTTAGTACAACCCCGAAGTTGAATACCATACGTCCAAATGGGTTTAAGCACTTGCTCGTATAAGTAGCTAATACACTTGTCTGAATCTGTTTTCAAGCTCGTCACATTTTTTTTTTAACGTGCGACTCCCATTTAAGTTTCGTGTCTAGTGTCATTCCTAGATACTTCGCCTCCTTTGCATACGGTATTTGTACCAAGTTAATGAAAATGGGTAGGTTGTTAATTTTTTTGTAAGTAAAGTTAACATGAGTCGATATGGTCTCGTCAAGAGCAATGCTCCAAACATTTGTCCACTCGCAAATTTAGTCCAAAGCTCGTTGGACCCTTACAGTTGCTGGCTCGACTGACTTATCTGTTGTTAATATACCCATATCGTCCGCGATGTAGCTAAGACAGTGCCTTCTTCTGGCTATATATCTCAAGTGTAGAGTAAGAACAACACTGTACCAAGAATACTTCCTTGTGGTACTCCGGCAGCGATTTCCTTGAATTCGGAGTATTTCGATCCGTGTTTAACATGGAATAGTCTGTTCGTAAGGTAGGATTCTAAAATTTTATATATTTGTTTTGGAAGAACCTGTCTTAACTTAAACGTCTAGCCATCATGCCATACCTTGTCGAAGGTTTGGGAGATGTCCAGAAAAACGCTAAAAAATATCATTTCTCCTCTAAGGACTTCTCTATTTCATTTGTTATTCCATAAACCTGATGAATTGTGGAATGCTTTATTCTGAAGTCGAATTGATAGTCAGGAATCAAACCTCATTCTTTAATGATCGGTTGTAAGCGCTTTAACAAAATTTTTTTAAATACCTTAGATGCTACCGGCTGGAGGAATATCGGTCTGTATGATCCGATTATAACATCGACGACTTTCCATTGTCTTGGAACGCATACTAATCTTAGCGTGGCATTTATAAAATGCAGAAGCTTGATCATGGCTTTCTTTGGCAAGTCCTTGAGGATCTGTTCGGTTACTAAATCATATCCAGGGGCCTTGTTATTTTTAAGATATTGTATTGCCTGGCAAAGTTCGACCAACGACGCGGTCTTTTTTTGTTTTAAGTTGTCAGGTGTCGTAATCGTGCCACCAAGAACTTCTGTTAGCGCCTGTCCGTCAAATGGCTTAAACGTTTCTTCCAGGTGCACGGCAAATAAATCCGCCTTCTCTTTGTCTCCTTTTGCCCATTCGCTATTGATTTTTCTTATCGGCAGCGATTGCATTTTTCCATAGTGAATAATTCGAACTTTTTTCGGCAGTAAAGCCTTCAAAATACGTAGAAATCTCTCGATTTTTGAAATCTTTGATTGCTTTCTTGAGTTCATTACACAGATGGTTTAAAAGAGTTTTGTGTTGGGGAGCTCGGGGTTGTTGCCGAAGTGCGATTCGGAAATTAAGCATGCCTATGTCAATATTGTTATTCCACAAGAATACTTTTAGTTCGTCTATCTTTTTCTATAGTCCGTTTGCGTTCCATGTTAATATTTTAAGCAACTCTTTCATACTCACACTTGAGTTCTTGTTTTGCGGGTCTTATGCTCGAGATTGTTTAATTTTTCAAATATAAGTTTATTGGTTTTGCTTTGCTCTTCAAGTTTCGCGAGAATTATAAAATTATAGAGATGACGTATGGCATTTTGCATGAAATCAATTTAATCACCAACAAAAGTCATAAAATACACTTCTTGCCAATTCACCTAGAGAACGTCCACTTTCAGCTGATTTAAATGGATTCCCCTTAAATCCGTATACTTATACACAAAGGGTGTTGATTGCGGCAGAGGGTGTTTAAAAGTTGCAAAACTCAAGTCGTGCTTTGAGAACGCAGACGCTGACAACTGAGTGTATAAAAAAGAGGAGGTTCACTAGGTTCATCTTTCATAAGATGAGATGGAAATTTATGACAAGTTACAATATTAGATGCTTCCTTCTAAATTCGAAAACGTTGCATCAAAGGAGACAAATTCCTGAAATAGAAAAAAGGCAATTGCTTTTTGGAAACGGCAGGGAACCAATTACGGATATAATGAACCAATGTCTCATGCGGTAAGAGTGCTTAACACATATTATTCTAATGAAACTGACATATGCCTAGAAATTTTTTTTTTAAATTGCTTCAATAGAATTTTATAAAATATTTATATGTATATAGCAAAGTTATATGCAGATAGTTAAAAGCCGATTTAACAGAATTGTATATAATGCTTTGTACATAGTAAAGTCAAAAAGAATGAGTTGTTCTTCTTCTTCCTATTTCGACGAGGTTATGATCCGAAAACAAGGGATCATAACCCTCTCAATTTACCGCATTTCTACTGATCTGGCTGTGGGGTTCGCCAATTTGACCTCAGAAAATATCAGCAGGCCTCCCGATTTTGGATCCCTTCGTAACTGAGGCAAATCAAATGCTTGTGTCGTTGTATTTGTCTGATCTAGGCGTTTATAGGCCTGTCTTTCTTTTGCGATGTCTTTGAAACGTTCATTGATATTGCCTTTTTAACAGAATGATCATGATTCAAATGATCTCTTCTTTGAACGTGGAAATACTTGCTGAGCTGGCCGCACATTTTTAATGAAATGGTTTCTTTGACGTGCAGAATTCCATGGATCTTCGAACTTCTTATTCGAACAAGTTTTGTCACTCCTGCTGTCATGCGTATCATCTCAATCTCAGCTGCCGTTAATTCACTCTCATACTTTTTGTACATTGTCCAACATTATGAACCGTATGCACTGGACGCACAACTGCGGTGTAGAGCCTTCTTTTCAATTAGGTGGCCTTTTTCAGACACAGACGATAGCGGAGTTTTCTCGCCACTTCATCCATCCTACGCTTACGCGATGATGATGAGGATGATCGCAAATATTTGAACTTTTCGCACTTGGGAAGCACTGTTCCATTGAAATAAATATCTGCAATAGGCCTAAGTGGATCAGAGAACGGGCAGCACAAGTACTCTATCTTTTTAAACTAGTGCGATACTCATTTCCCTCCAAAACGTCCATGCACATATTATGTGCTCGTTGCAGGGATGTAGGATCCTCACAAATGACGTAAGTAAAGTCAACATAGTTATGATGTTCAGTATTTAATTAAAAAATATTTTCAGTAACCTGTAATTGCTAAAAAAGCTTGGAAATGAAATTGAAGTAAATAAATAAATAAAACTTTACCTCGGACTGGGATTACGCTCCCATGCCATTCTTGACTTAAGGGCTTAAGGTATTTCTGAATCCAAATTGGTTTGGTATCAGTGCCTTTTCTTCTATAATCAGTTGAAGTCGTTTCAGAAGAATTTTTTCGAAGAGCTTTGACAGTATTGGCAGCAATGAGATCGGACGATATGAGGTAACTTCACTGGGTAATTTTCCCGGCTTTGGTATCAAAATAACTTCCGCGACCATCCACATGCGTGGAACATACCTTAGTCTGAACGCTGCATTTATTACCTGTGCTATTTTTTTCATACCTTTTCTAGGCAGTTTTTTCAGAATTTCCCCCGTGATTAAATCAAATCCCGGGCTTTTTTAGGGTTGATCTTCTCTTTTATTTCTGTGGCTACATCCTTAGAGGTTACTGCTGGGATTAACCTCTCATCTTCGCACATTTCTTCCGTTTGTTGGAGATAATCATTATCTTCATATGGCTGAAAGACGCTTTCAAGATGTTCAGCAAATAAATCGGCCTTTTGTTTGTTTGTTTTTGCCCAGTTTCCACTGCCGTTTTTAACTGGCGGAATGTATGCCGTTGGTCTTTTCATTTTTTTTTGTAGCCTTCCACAGTGAGTATTCTGTAGTACTAGCATCGTTTGTCAGATCTGTAAGGTATCTTTCCACCGACGCATTTTTTAATTCTGTGATCTTTTTTCTGAGCGTATTGTTTAAACTATTAAGCCTATTTTTATCACTTGGCGTTCTCGACAATTGCCAGCGTTTACGAGCTCTCCTCTTTTCAGATATTATGTCGCATATTTCTTTGGGATATACGTTTCTTTTTACTTTACTATTTGATTCAGGCGTTGCAGCCCAAGCAGCCTTTTGTATATTTAGGGTGAAAGTATGTACTTCACTTTCTAGTTGCTCTGTTGTATCGATTGTTGTACTTAGTTCGATGCATTCCTCCAGCAAATATCTGAAATATATCCAGTCAGTTAGCTTGTTGACTAGACATGGGTAGCGTTCCTTCATTATAATTTTATTACCAAGTGTAAGCAGCACAGATGAGTGATCTGAGTCAAGATCTGGCACTTCCTGCACTTGGGTAGTATTTGAGGAGATATTCTTAGTTATAAAGAAGTCGACAACGTCCGGGATTTTGTTCCTATCTGTGGGCCAGTAAGTAGGATTTCCCGTTGAATGGTGATTAGCATTGCTTTCTTTTTTAGCTTCAAGGAGTTCTCTTCCTCTTGTATTTGTTAATCTTGATCCCCAGGATTTGTTCTTTGCGTTGAAATCTCCGCCTATTATGAATTTATTCCCAAATTTACCGAAGAGGCTTTTAAAATCGTTTTGTTTCAGCCTATAGCTAGGAGAACATTATGCCGCTGCTACCGTTATCTGGCCGCTGCTTGTTTTTATGTTTACGTATTTGGCTTGTATTTCACATGACTGATATTCTTCATCTTCATCGTGGCTAACACCTTCCTTAATTATAACTGCAGCCTCCCCTCTTGCTGTACAGTGAGGATGTGGGGTATGGTATGTCTTGTATCCGCGAAGTTTATATTTTGTTCCAATTTTGAAGTGTGTCTCAGAGACTAGACATATGTCAATTTTGTTTATATCGAGAGTCGCTTGCAATTCGTCTTTGCAGTTAAAATTTTATTTTTTATTTTTTTCTGAAAAAAGGAGTCAATTGCAATTACATGACACACAAATACAAGTGCAACCAACCCAGTCATGTCCTTTAGAATATAGCAATTTTAATTCGAACTCTTTCGTTGAATACTTAGCAAACAATTACACACTTTCAAAAGTCTACCTTGCTTCAGCTTCAAAGAAGCCCTGAACTAAAATGCTCACAGCCTTTCGAAATACCCCTGAGGAGTGTTTTATTGCCCACTTGAGCCATTAAAAATATTGATATGTCAAACGAAGTGAAAGTATCTTATTGAAAGTGTAGAATTTAATGACCGCGATTATGGTACTGAGTTTAGTAGCTTGATTTCGTAACTCGCAATTACAGAGGCATTAATCTTTAACACGCATGCACCTGCCCAATATTTTTGCCTGCGCGTACGCATTCAGTAACGCCCATATTTCATATTTATGCCTCCGCCAGTTTTCAGCTAATAACTCGACAGCGCGCACCAACTAAGGTCTTTCTGTTCAATTTGCATCAATGAATTAACTGGCAATTTTAATCGCTTGTCTCCTAGCTGTCAACGGACACACAAAATATATGTGCATCTAGTGTGCCGCTTCTAGACTGCAGCGTTACTCAGGCTCAGGGCAGGTTGTGAACAATTTAATAACGATAAATTGTTCGCCCATGATAGCCCTGTTCATGGTACGCACAACACCAACCATGCCCCCATTAATCGAATATTAGTATTATATGGTATCCAAAGTGATTCGTTCTTGTCCATGGGTCGTTTGACTATCCACACAAAACAATTATTACACTATCTGCATCGGGCCGGTCGGCGTGGTTACTCCTTTTTAAAGACTTTATGCAAATGCACACCCGGGTGTGCAGAAAGTTGGCCACCGTCACCGTCACCGTCACCAAAAGGTAACACAGTAACGCCCGACAGATAAAGTGAAACAAAAAAATATGAATGGATAGTTTTCAATTGAGCGCCTTTGCTCGCATACCTTTCTATTTCTCACTCCTTGTGG
This sequence comes from Brachypalpus laphriformis, assembly GCA_945910035.1. NCBI lineage: Eukaryota > Metazoa > Arthropoda > Insecta > Diptera > Syrphidae > Brachypalpus > Brachypalpus laphriformis. The sequence continues at coordinate 133,392,668 of OX246756.1, forward strand.
GTATGGAACTTATAATGACCATAGAACCACTTCTTGATATCAGTTCAGTTTCTGCGCACAACATACCATAGGTGATCGTCAAGAAGGGAGGCCAGACTCCTGTGCTGCTACTGCTGTTGTGTGAATTTTTCGCGAATGCAATGTGAAGCGTTTTATCGACATAGTGGATGCATTAATGCCTAAACTGGATGGGACACAGAAAGTTAGAGAGACCTACTTACTAGTACTATCATTGCTTGTTGTTCTGTGCTGTGGGGCAAAGCACAAAGAACTTAAGTCTCCTTTTGTGTAAGAAAATCTGATCGCACTGTTGCCCTGGTTGATAAAAATGGGCAAGAAAAATAAAAATGTTCGCGAATAAGACTACATGGACGAACGCTAACCTCGCTACTCGTGGTTCAAGAAATCAAATTAAATGTGCACTTAAATTAGATTATTTGCTTAGGGTTTTTCAACAAAACGTACGATATTTATAGTTACATTTTCTGGTCATTATAACTCTTTTCATTAAATGAATTCGAAACCATGTCTGTCCGTCTGTCAGAATGCGAAGCTGTTGTAACCTCTGAATCTTTCGATCGAGAGAGCTGAAATTTTCGAAACTTACCATGTTCTTGTACATATGAAAAATCGGGTGAGAAGCTGATTTTAGAAAATCGGTCATCTTAAGTACTATAAAGGCAAAGACGATTTTCCTTGTGAACACAGTTTCTCCAAACCTGCTAGATATCTTGAAATTTCGCACAGTTATTCCTTATTTTGCCTAGATGCGAGATAAGAAGGGATTTTCCTAAATGCAAAGTCTAAGTGGCATAAAGGGTTTTAAGATCGTATTTTTTGTCACTAAAAGTTGGTTACATAGCCCTAGCTCAGTAATGGTTCATCGGGTTTAAAAAATAAGAAATAGTCAAGTAAGTAAATTCATCGCTATTTCACTTAAGGTATATAAATCATCCTTCTGCGTTGTTCTGAAGCTGAGCAAAGCTAAAAACAATTAATCAAATCATCGCCCACAATTTTCCTTTAGTGGTGACCACTGCCAGTATTCATGTACGTTTTCTTAGCCAGGAACTGGAACATCAGCAAGAAGAAATATGAGATTTGAAGAAAATCGTTTATCTATGTTCAGACGGTTGGCAGATCTTACAATATTGTCAGTTCTACCAATGAAAAATGTGTCCCAAATGTCTTCCAACCGTCTGAACTGTCGATTTTGGTCTGACAACGTTGCATTGTCAGAGCGGCATCTAACAACGATTTTGTCAGGCATCTACCAATCGTGTGAACACCCTCTTGTACCATATTCACACCGTTGTCAGATTTGTACGACATCGACAGACTTATTGGAAATTGTCAGATGTACGAAGCTTATGACATCTGACTATGGCGTTACTGTAAGATATTTTTGATGACAATTCAGTGAAATATTTGGTGCGGGAAAATAACTTCACAGGAATTTACTTCTCATGGAGTATAGACCCAAAAGTCTCTCGTCATTTCTCCTCAAGACACTTGAAAGGCTTCTTGATATTCATAACAGAAGTAAGTATTGCAACGGCATTCTATGCAAATCTCAACATGCATACTTAAAGGGAAAAACTGTGGAAACAGCCTTACCCGACGTAGTAGGGAAAATAGAAACAAGACTTCACCATAAGGAATTTGCAGCAGCAGCCTTCCTGAATATTGAAGATGCTTTCAACAACGTAGAAGGGAGGACCATCATCACCATAAGGAATTTTCACCAGCAACATTCCTGGATAATGAAGGTGCTTTCAACAACGAAGAAGGGAGGGCCATCAAACAGGTCCTAGAATCTATGAATGTCGAACGTAGCATGACCAATTGGTTCTGCAATATGCTGGGCACGAGAAACATTAACTCCACTATCGGAAATAGTTCAATAAGTAAATGTATGTTCTCCACTATGGGATGGGGACTCCCCAGGGAGGCGTTATATCACACCTCCTCTGGGTGTTAGTCATCGACGGGCTACTTAAAGAACTATGCAATACAGGCGTAAACGTCACAGCTTACGCAGATGACGTGGTTATTTTAGTCCAGGGCAAATTCCTAGAAGAAAAAGTCCGCAAGGCTTATAATGCTCTCTTTATCTGTAAGCGGACCACAGTGAAAGAATGGGGACTGAAAACCGCAATGATGCTCTGACTATACTAGCTGGCTATAATCAGATCCATCCTTACGTATGGGGCTCTTGTGTGGTGGAAGGCAACGAATATGAAAAACACATGGGATATGTGGGCCATGGTACAAAGAACAGCTTGCATTGTCATCACGGGTAATCTACGCACAACACCTACGACTGCACTCGAGATCTTCCTGTATCTTTTACCAATAGACCTACAAATCAAATTTCAAGCGGGCAACAGTGCGCTCCGGCTCACTAACGCTGATCTCTTCAACACTAATAACGTAGGGCATAGGAATTTCTTATGGGCGCCGTGGCGTAAGTGGTTAGTGTGTCGGATCACTACACATGAGATTCCAAGTTCGAATCCCAGAAAATACCAAAAAGTTTTTTCACGGTCCCACCTCTCGCGAGCGTCTGACAAACATCCGAGAGTATCGTTGTCACGAAAAAGCTTCTCAAATCGCCGTTCGGATTCGGCATTAAACTGAAGGTCCCTTCCATTCGTGTGAAAAATATAGCGCACACAACATGAGTGGTTGCGAGAAGCTAGGCCCTGGCACTTTAAAAGAGATGTTGCGCCAAATATTTGTATTTTCGTATTTGAATAGGAATTTCTCAAGGAATCATTTCCCGAAATCCCTGACGAATCGGCCGATATCCTTGCATATTAGAGTCGACACACCATACGAAGTAATGTATTCTGTTAGAGAGGATTAGGAAAGGAAGACTGTCTCTGTCCACAACGAGATTGCAAAATGCACAGATGGTTCTAAGACGAGTTCAGGTATATATGTACAAGAGAGATATTCACCCTACTTCCGGACACAAGCAGAGGTTCTAGCTGTACTTAAAGCTGCGGAATTACTTGAGATGGGATCAATATCGAACAAGAATATCACCAACTTTATTGACAGTCAGGCTGCGCTGAAGGCGCTAGAGTCTTGTGTCACTAAATCTGAGATCGTCACGAATTGCCAAACAATGCTTAAGGCATTATGTACGCAGAACCGTGTCAGATTATGTTGGGTACCTGGACATTGCGATAAAGAAGGCAATGAAAAACCTGACGAGCTGGCCAAAAGAGGAGTAGAGCTCCCGCATAGGGACATAATCAGTAACATTAAAGGTGTGTGTCTAAAGGAATTATTCGAGATAGAATCATCAACATAGCTAATTTAAGATGGTCAAACTTAGATGGTCATTATGTGTCCAATGCCTTTTGGCCTGTGTTAGACCGCAGGAAATATGGGGAGATCATAAAACTAGAAAGGTCAGGGTTAAGAGCGGCGATAGGAATACTTTCTGGCCATTGTCTTCTAAGGAAGCATGCTATAGGACTATGTTTATCAAATACGGATGTGTCTAGGTACTGCAATGACCTACATGTCTCCGAGGATCTTCTTCTTCCTTTTATCAGCGAGGCTATGATCCGAAAACAAGGGATCATAACCCTCCCACTTCACCGCATTTCTACTGATCCGCTAGTGGGGTTCGCCTATTTTACCTCAGAAAATATCGGCAGGCCCGCTGATTTTCACTCGGTTACTGAGGCCAATGAAATGCCGATGTAGTCGCATTTATCTGATCCAGGCGTTTATAGGCCTGCCTTTCGTACATCGCGATGTCTTTGGAACGTGCATTGATATTGCCTTTTTAACAGGGTTCAAATGATCTCTTCTTTGAACGTGGCAATACCAACTGAGCCGGTTGCACTCTATTTTTTGTACGATGGTTTCCTTGATGTAAAAACTTCCACGGATCTTAGAACTTCTTATTCGATCAAGCTTTGTCACTCCTGCTGTCATCGAAGCATCTTCATCTCAGCTGCCGTTAATTTAATCTCATACGTTTTGTACATCGTCCAACATTGTGAACCGTATGTGAGCGCTGGACGTACAACTGCGGTGTAGAGCCTTCCTTTCAACTTAGGGGGCATTTTTCTGTCACAGAAGATAGCGAAATTTTCTCGCCACTTCATCCACACTACGCTTACGCGATGATTGATGTCGTCATCACAAGTTGCTTTGCTATTGATCATAGATCCCAGATATTCGAACTTTTCGCGCTTAGGAAGCACTGTTCCATTCAAATAAATGTCTGGAATAGGCCTGAGTGGATCAGAGAACGGGCAGCACAAGTACTCTGTCTTTTTTGAACTAATGCGATACCCTTTTCCCTCCAAGACGTCCACCCGCACATCAAGTGCTCGTTGCAGGGATGTAGGATCCTAACTTATGATGGCTCCATCATCAGGTTTAGGTCTTTTTGCCGTAAAAGTACCTTAGGGATCGCGATGGCCCACCTTGGTGCCTAGTGTCGTACGATAACCTCATAACCCTACTCAACCTAATCTAACCTACTTCACATGAGAATTAACTTCACCTTAAGTGGGAAATAAATGCACTTTTATGATGTGAAGTTATTTCTCACTCAAAGTGGGAAATGATTTAACTAGCAATTTTGTGAAATTATTTTCACCTAAAATTTAAAATTGTGACTTTAGTCACAATGCATAAACAGTGACATATGTACATATGGGGGATCATGCTGCCCCTCTGCAGCCCTCCTGCTTAGGGTCACTGTTGGGATCACTACGGCATTTCTTCTTCCTCCTTGCTGCTTTCCATTTACTTATTACTATTTACTTTATTATAAACAATTTTTGAAATTACAATTCTTGATAAAGATACCAAAAAAAAAATTATATTTATAAGAAAATAAATAGTAAGGCTGTTGCGTTGCCGTCTGCCTGATTGAAGCCATTGAACAATGTTATGTTGTAACCTCAGTCTTCAATTGGATTTCTAGTTTTAATGTACCAATAAGCTTTATTATGACTGCACAACTGTCATTATATTACACCTATGTATAAGTGATGTTTCTATTGGAAACCTCATTGTGAATTGCGAAGTGAAAGCGTTTTTCTCATCATTCAATTAGCCTTGGTGCCAGCCCACAGAGAAATTCCGAGTAACTGCGAGGCTGACGAGCTCGCCAGAAAGAATACGACTCTTGAGATTCTACCGAAATGGTAGAACCTGGGTATGCCTCTCGTTTCTTACAAACATATACTTAAGCTAGACGCTATTAGCAGAACCACAGATGGGAAAGTGGCTCAGCGTGCCATAGCCAGAAATGTAGCGCCGAGCTGGTTATGCTAAAGCCATCACAGATTAGCTACGTTATCGGTGTCCTCACTAGGCACTATATGATAGGCCAACATGTAAAAAGGCTGGGCTTCTTTTCTAACGACTCCCGCAGGAGCTGCAGAGATCTCCTATGCACATGCCTGACTCTATCCCAAAAAAGACTGCTTCCATCTAGGTGTTCCTTTATTTTATGAGCTCAACAAACTGGTGTCCTCAGGTGTCATGAGCATCTTTTGCTTTCCTAAAAGCTTTGATTGATTCAATTAGTCCCTAGGTAACCTTTACTGGTTAAGGTGTATCTGTACTCTCGTGCAGATAGCCAGACTAACATAAACTAACCCAAATATACATTTTTAACAAAACTGTAAGTTAAGTATCGTTAATTTTAAAGTTGGAAAGGAAATTTAGATATCACCTCGAATAGTAATACGTACTGACCCCAGATAAGAAGTTTGAAGCAAATCCGTCAAGTCGCTTGGATTGTCAGTCAGTCAGACAGAATTGTCAGAACTGCTTCTATGAGTTTCTCTAAAATAATATTGATCAAAATCTCAAGATCGAAAATGTTCATGAAACCAATAATTTTCCCGTACTTTATATAGGTGGGCACCTTCTACTAGGGACAAACAAATATTTTGATTGTCCATCATATGACATATCAAATGACAAGCTTTGAAGTGTATTCCGCTGAGGATATCTGGGCTTACCGCGCTAACTTGTTCTTGAATGTTAAAGTACAGTCGCAGTCAAATCCAACTAACTGAATACATAGAAAACCGATTAAAGGCAAATCAAATTTCTGGGAATCAGACGGTCACTAAAAATGTCGCTCAGCGCTGCTTCAGCCATGTAAACTGTGGCTCTAACTGGCTGAAATCCGCATTTGCGGATTATCCTAAACTGTTAGTCTTAAAGAAGATTTGAACGATGTTGCGAGATATGGACCGATCAACCTACCATCCATTTGCTGTAGATGATGCATAATCTTCACTTTACACGGAAACATTTGTAGAGTGGCTAAATATGATATGTATCTTTGCAGATGTCTGGTAGACACTCCCGGATTCAACACAGCTCTTCACAGATCGAACCTGTTAACGAAAACGTGAAACCAAACTATTGATCGTGATCTCCTTTGAAGCAGTTTAAACATTGAAAAAAAAAATAATTCGTATGATACCACACCCACTCAAACTCCAAGCAGGAAACAAGTCCCTAACGGAGGCTAACAACAGGTGGACCTCTTTAGATACCTGTGTCACCACGAGGAAGCTATGGCCTGCATTCGCTAGAGCAAGAACCAAAAGACTCATACAAAAGGATAGAAAATCTTTCTCCACTCTAATAGGAGTCATTACGGGGCATAACACTATGCGGTACCACATGAAAAAATTACGTATGACTGACGAAAGCCTTTGTAGAGGCTGCGGTGACGAGGTGGTTCAGGAAGACACCACCCACTTTAATTGCTACTGCCCAGGTCTCTATCATCTGAGAAATAAGTTCCTTGGACAACACTTCTTTAAGGATTTAGAAGAGTTGTCCAACCGATAAAGGACCGATAAATGACATAGCAAACTTCATCAAATCCTCCGGATGGTTTGTATCTCGGGCACAGTATGTACTAAATGCTTTCTTTAGGATATATATATATTCTGCTTTTCACGAGGAAGGGATTCTCTAATCGATCCCCCATGGGTATCCCAATGGGTCTATAACCTTACCTTATTACGGTTGAGTTTGTGCGGAATGTCCGAGTGAACAAGTTAGAAATTTGAGTAATGTTCTGCGAAAAACTTAAGGGCGTTAACCATAGCTTCTTTCTTTGTATGAAGATGAAGAGGTGGTTGGCTCCAGCGCTGCATGGGAACAGTTTTCATTGCACCTGTTGTGCATACACAGGCTAGTCTTTGTAGTTTATAGAGCATGTTCTGTCTAGGCCTTTGTTCTGTTTTTTTGTCACCATACCTATTGGTGCTGCATAATAATAAAGGCGAACCCCACAGGCGAATCAGTAGAAAGGCAGTGAAGTGGGAGGGTTATGGTCCCTTATTTTCGGATCATAACCTCTCTGATAAAAGGAAGAAGAAGAAGACCTATTGGTGCTGCATAATCGGCATTGCTATCGCCATGTAGAGCCATACCATTATCTTGGAGTTTAGGCTCCAATTTCTACCAATGATACTTTTGGCTTTGTTAGGAGAGAATTCCAAATGAGCTTATCATCAATTGTTAGGCCAAGGTGTTTAACCTTCTTAGAGAATTCGAGAGTGTCGGCCCTGACTATGTTTCTGCTATTTCTCTATTTCTATTTACAAAGAAACGCCATACAGGTGCAAGCACATATGTATGACCCGCGATCGTACGCTTTATTTTTTTTCAACGGAAGTTATTCGCATTTCACACAATTGCTGACCCTTCACTAAACAAATAGTAGAAATGGTTTTGGTACGATAATTGTGCTTAAATAGTTGCTTTCTCACAAATTATGTTTAAGGATGCGATACGTGTTCCTACTTTGATTTTGACTTTATTGTTGCCTATCTGTAAAAATCACAAATTTAGATATGTGTACCATCTTCCAAAGTAAATGAAGAATTAAGTGTTTTGCACACCGCATACTCGTAAAAGCTTTATACCTCTTCATACTCGAAAATATCCCACACTTATATACGTTGCGTACAACCGCTTCAAAGATTTTGTATTTCACAATTGAAGTTTTGTTTTTCTTATCCAAGATTAGAATTAATTAGTGCGCTTACAAATACAAATATTTGGCGCAACAGCTCTTTAAAGTGCCAGGGCCTAGCTTATCGCAACCACTCATGTTCTGTGCATTATATTTTTCACACAAATGGAAGGGACCTACAGTTTAATGCCGAATCCGAACGGCGATTTGAGAAGCTTTTTTCGTGACAACAATACTCTCGGATGTTTGTCAGACGCTCGCGAGAGGTGGGACCGTGAAAAAACTTTTTGGTGTTTTCTGGGATTCGAACTTGGAACCTCATGCGTAGTGATCCGACACACTAACCACTTACGCAACGGCGCCCACGCTTCATTCAGTTTCTACTAAAAATATTTTTTTGATACAGAAGTAGTTTTATGTTTAGTTCATTGCATATTATGAACCCCAGACCATAGCTCCCTCGGAGCAACAGTAATCACCTACGTTTGTATGTGCTTTCGAAATGCAAGATTCAATAAAGCCATACTCTCGGATAAATTCGAAAGCAAAATGTTTTTGCGTATTCTGAGATTTGAGCCTGACACTTCATGCTAAGTAGTCCAACGCACTAACCGCTGAGGTACGAAGTTTTATTTATTTTCCCGAAAATTTGCAAAGCGCATCTAAGCGCGTGATTACCAAAATATAATGTAAAATATATGTTATTTCCAATTCTGGATTCACATTTTGTTTTATTTTGAAGCCCAAACGCCATAAAGACTTTCATATATCCCTTCACCTTTTCTACAAACTACACGCACATACTCATATGTTGCCTTACCCAAAACCACCCTCGTACCTTGAAGGAAACATAAATTTTGCTATATGAGAACTTTATTAAGCACTATTATTGCACTCTCAATGCAAATACATGACAAACACTTGCAGCATATAATCTACCCACTCTCTTCCCGATGCAAGTTTACAACCGAGAATTGATTATCGTAGTCGTGTTAAAGAGCCTAATCGTAGTGTGTAGATCGTTGCAAACGTTTGCGTATCACTCGAACAAATTATATCCTAAATGCTTGTCTTGCAAGCGATTCGACAGCCGATAATGCGCCTACTCACAGCGCAACTAGGAGCGAGAGAGCCTAGTGTGAAATATCAAGTTTGTCGTTCAACTCTTTTGTTTTTGCAAACTACCATAGGAAAAATGTGTGGCAAGTGATACTTATTTTTATTTTTAATAATAAACATTTGTTTTATGATCGCATGCTGTTTGGAACCCCCCAGTATGCGACATTCATCTTAAGAAAATCACAATGAACTGCTGATGTCAAACTCTGTCCGTCGGTTGAAATACTGTCTGGCCGGCTTACCAAATGCAATCTCAGTTATTCAGTCAGCTAGCCAAGGAAATTGCCATCAGGTGTATAAGCAGCACAAGACACACACTTTCGAATAAAAAAAAAATACAATCCGAAGAAAAAGTTCAATACCAGCTTACACATGTGCATGTGCCGCCGCGCCACTGACACATGAATGAACGTTGTGTGTAATAAAACCAACCAAGTTCTCCACAACATGGCTTGGGGCCATTTGGATCTCTTCGGGACTCTCCAGTTAACATGTGATACTCGAGATGTTATGAACGTACTGGTGCCGTGCCTGTAAGCTACGTCGATATTGTCGTCATCGTTTATGTCTGTTCTCGTCATAGACAAGCGTTTTGTTGTTACTATCTATGAAGTTCTTTTTTTCTAAGTACGTTATACTCTTTTAGCGTTTTAGTTCATAATGAATATGTATGATAAATATTGTTTATTATCAAGTTCAAGTATAAGTAATTGTTATAAATTATTTGAATATTATGTGTGTGTGTGTGTGTAAATGGTGAGACCTCGTGCCATAGTCAATGCTAAAAGCCGATTCTTTATTAACACGATATTCAAGAATAAAAATCAATTGAACCATTAACGCCATCAACATCACTACCAACAGCAGCATACATTGCCTGCAACGGGAGTAGCTACAATAATATCGATACAAATCGTTTAAGCCAACGGCCTGTGATAATGTCAAGAACAATCGTGATTTATTAGTTCTGCGTACCAACTGTAATTGCCTCACTAATAATAATAATAACTCCAGTACTGGTTTTAAGAATAACACCAACAAGAACAGCAACAATCTCCATCACCACTACCTCCATCTCCATCTCCATCTCCACCTCCACCGCCAACACTATGCCGGCCTACAGCCATAACAATCACACTAATAACAGCCTAGGTGGTGATTCTGGTGACTTAGATCCATACGATTTAAAACAAGTTCTCTTAAAAAACAATTTAGATTTTCTGCGACAATCTGCAATGAGTGTAGACGCAGATATGTCCACTAATACCGGCAACAACAACAACAACAACGACGATGGTGATCAGCAGTGCTCCTCATTGAATGTGATTCTCAAGAATACTATTGAAATAATAAAATCATCACAGAGCTGTCAAGGGGAGAACAACACTCGCAATGCAAGCACCACTGTTGAGAGGAGCAACAATAATACGGAACGCATCGATGACATTGGTAATAAGACGTTTAATGAAGGATCGTCATTGATAGGCGGAATGGTTGTGGTTAGTGTAAATGAGTCTAGTGGCAACACTGCTTCAGTTGAGGTAATGACACAAGATGATAACGATAACAAATCACAGTGCATGAGTGATCGTAACAACAACAATAATAATGGCATGCGGCCAGAGTTGGGAATCGACAGGACGAACAGCCCGGCTAATAGTGGCGCCAATATCATGGACGATGGTCAATCGCAGACAGATGAAGATGATGCCCGGTTGCAATTATCGCATTTACTGTGCAATGAGCACAATAATTCAGTGGAAGTGCATCCAAGCGATATCAGCGTGAGTGACTTTTATTTTGCAATTAATTTATTTTAAACTTGATTTAATAAAATAATTTTCAACGATGAGTACACGATTAGGTGGGTCGCAGTGCGTTATGGTTCTTGTGGTAATTACTTAGAAAACCTTTATCGTAGCACAGAACTATTAGGTTGCTAATGGTTTGATCAACTTAGCGGCATGTTTTTAGTTTGGGTTGTAATGTTATTTGTCACTAGTAATATGCTGCACTTATGGAAACTATAGACCTGACCTACTCGCAGTTTCTGCATCCAATGTCTTTTATGAAACCTCCTCTCTCTGGAAGCAGTCCAGTAGATGCAGAGATTGTCTTAGGGCCAAAATCCAAAAGCCAGACCAATACTCAAGCCCCGCTTTAAATTGGATTTTGCATAGATGAAGAAGTAAGTATACGTCCTGCCATGTTATACTAGGAAGAAGCGTGGTCTTTGCAAGTAATGTTTACCTGCGTAAGACTTTAATACTATAGTACACACATTCCTTCTATAGGTTAGGTTAGGTTAGGTTAGATTGGCTGTCTGCACCACGATGCAGGCACACATAGACCAGTAAAGGTCCATTGTGATGCCAAGGATCGACCACTAGACCACTCAGGGACTAATAAAACCAACCGGAGTTTTGATGAAGCGATGGATGTTCGTGACGTCTCAGGACGCCAAATCGCTGAGGTCGTCAACTAAGTTTGTTTTCGCTCACTGCATAGAGAGTTCTCTGAAACTTAATTTATTGATTGGATTTGGTCGCATCTTGGAATCTGCATAGGCCCACATCTAAATCTACAAGGAGATGTAGATATGTGGTACAGGTGTACTGCGACTTCAATAGATGTAAATATTATGCGCCCAAAACTAGGGCAGTAGTGATGAGATTAGGGCACTTCCTCTAGTCCAACTGCTTAGGAGAACTGGAGTATCTGAAGTGGATTCAGCGATGGTCTGGTAAAAGCTACGCTCTCTGGAGGGTTCCTTTTTGTGGATTAATACTTTGCACTCCATAACGGGGTATGCTGCTGTTTCTTTGAAGTCCCTGTAGAATCTGTTGAATCTATTTTTTTCTACGCCTAGTTTAATCCGATGCTCCTTGAGTCTGCAGTACGGTATGGTGCAGTATAGTATGAGGGAAGGGCACCCTAAAGGGTTCTTGTGGGGGCCTTTTGGGCTATTGTAATTCCCTATAATTTGTGGTACTATCTCTAATTTGGTTGCCTCTCGATTGGACTTAAATCAAACCAACCTATACGCTTAACGATGCATGTTCCAGAGTGTTCCTCCAGCTCTTCAAAAAGTCTGTTTTTTATACAGCGGAAGCAACGAATTTGGAGATTGGGACAATCACACAGTGTTTATATGTATTTTTCTTCTTTCTTCTTTCTATTTCTTCTGTATCATGACAGCTTTTCAGTAATCTATTGGGTGGATGCCCAGTCTGGCGGCCATTGCACTGGACAATACCCAGTTAATACACCTACTTTACTTATGTCCTGCATCCACTTGTGGGTCCTAGGGCCTCTACTACGCCTACGCGCCATCGTCTACGGTTTCTGTCAATGTGTCTGAGTTCTCCTTAACTTTTCCCCAACTGCCGTGCCTACTTCTCGACTGTTCTGCGCCATGTTCTCCTCGGACCCCCAGGTCTTCTGTCATCCTGAGTTAGAGGGTTCCATTGCATAGCATGGTTCGCTATGGAACTGTCACCCTTACGGAATGTGTGACCAGTCCACAGCCGCTTCCGCCGTTGGATGATTGTGCCTATTGGTTCCTGACCCGTTCTCTCGTAAAGGTTTTCATTAGAGATACGATTGGGCCAGAAAATCCTTAAGATATTGCGCAGGCACCTATTAAAAAACGTTTGCAGCTTTCTGGTGATAGTAGTGGTCACTCTTCACGTGCTGCAACCATATAACAGCACGGATTCAACGTTGGAGCGAAACTGTCTTATCTTGGTGCTCAAACTGATTGCATTGCTTCGTCATATTTTGGACAACATCCCGAACGAAGACTTTGCTTTGGCGATCCTGTTGGCTATATCCAGTTCGGTTCCACCATCGGTCGAGACAATACTCCCAAGGTACTGGAAATCCTCTACTCTCTCTACCGATTGTCCAGCAATGCATATTTGAGCCGATGAGTTAGTTCCAAGGCTGATCATTTTAGTTTTTGCCGTATTCATTTTCAGCCCGACGACGCCTGCCTCCCTCTCCACATCTGCTGTCATTTGGTGGAGGTCCATAATTCTGTACGAGAGTAAGCATACATCGTCAGCGTAGTCAAGATGTTTTAGTTGAGATGTAAGAGTCTATCGAATTCCTCCGTTTCCCGTCGACAAAGCTGCATGAAGCACATCACTAATCACCAATAGGAATAATATTGGTGAAAAGATACAGCCTTGTCTTACCCCACTTTGGATCTCAAATTCCTCAGACAACCTCCCCCTGTGCAGAACGTGACACTTGGAGCCTTCATATGTAGCTTTGATAATAGCAATTAGTTTATCGGGAATACCTCTCCTGTTCGATGATAATCCGCAGGGTGTTGATGTGGTTGGCACAGGAGGATCCAGAGCGGAAACCTGCTTGTTCGGCAACGAGTTTGTCTCCGAGATTTTGTTTGATTCGTTCCACGATGATTTTAGCTATTATCTTAGCTACAGCAGGCAGCACGCAGATACCCCTCCAGTTTCCGCACTCCATTAAATTTCCTTTCTCAGGTAGCTTGACGACCATTCCCTTTTCCCACTCGTTAGGAAAGCTCTCAGCTTCCCAAGCTCAAGTCAAGTCCTACCGCCTTGTTGGTTTTGAGTGCCTTGATCGCGGTAATGATCTCATCCTTACTGGGAGTCGGGGTGCGTATTTGGGAACTTCTCACCTCGGGCATCTCAGTTTGATTTGCGAGCATATCGCTAGCGGATACACGGTTTAACCGTAGCAAAATGCTCTTTCCATCTCTTGAGCTGGTCCTGATCCGAAATGAGCAAGGAACCGTCTAGGCTTTTCACTAGGTGTTAGCTGGAGCTGCGACCACCTGTCAGCTCTTTCGTGATTCTGTAGACAGTCCTGCTGTCGCACCTCCGTGCTGCTTCTTCTGCTTCTGTAGCCAGCACGTTGATGTAGTTGCGCTTGTCACGTCGCACGCTACGCTGAACTTCTCTCATCTTCATGCGATATAGGGACCCTAGCTCGCTTCTCCCTGCTGCTGGGGTAGCTGCAACGCGAGCTTTCAGCTGTTTTCGTTCGTAAATCCGTCTCCACGTATCCTCGGAAAGCCACGCCCTATGTCTTCCCTGCGATCGACCGACAATTCTTTCAGCACCAGATGTAAAACCATTTTCCACAGGACACCAATGATCTTGGATGGTTGCGGGCATTGAGCTGTTGATTGCTTCCACACCTTGCGAAAAGTGCACCCTTAATTGTTGGCGCACTGAGGGATCACTAAGTCTATCGACGTTGAACTTGGGCATTTTTCTGTTGTCCTGGGATCTTCGAACTGCAGCAGTGCGTAGTTGGAGGGTAGCTATCATAAGATGGTGATCACGTACTATCCCCACATCTGCCCCTGGCCTGTTCCGGACGTCCAGGAGACTACTTCTAAAGCGGCGGCTGATGGCAAAATGGTCAATTTGGTCGGAGGTTGCTTGCCTGTCGTTGGAAACCCAGCTAACTTTGTGGCAGGTTTTGTGCTCAAACATGGTGCCACCTATCACAAGGCGGTTGGCATTGCAAGAATCCACAAACCTTTCGCCGTTGTCATTGCGGTTGCCTAGTCCATGCTTCCCAATTGCATGTTTGAGCCATTCGTTGTCGTTGCCTACCTTGGCATTCATATCCCCCATCACTATGACAATGTCTCCATTTGGTGTTGTGTTGAAGATGACACTTAAGAGGTTGTAGAAGCTCTCCTTTTCGTCCTCAGACGAACTATTCGTTGGGGCGTAACACTGTATGATGGTGACGCGTCGTACTCTAGTCCGGAATCTGGCCGTCAAAATCCTATCACCATGAGGCTGCCAGAAAACTAGGCCCTTGCGTGCTGTTGTTGTTAGCAGTAGTCCGACTCCATATTCCCGTGGACTTCCGGATGGTCTTCCAGAATAGAGTAGTACAGTGTTACGCGTTGGGGACTGGTACTCGCCCGCTTCTAACCATCTTACTTCACTTACCCCCAAAATGTCCAGTTTATATCGCATGATTATTCCTTTTCCAGTTGGAGGAATCTGGCATTGTAAGGACCTTCGCTTCCCGAGTCGAGGAGCGTCTTTACATTCCAGAAACCTATCTTTGTCCGGGTACAATAGCCAAAAGTCGTCAAGATGTGATCATTCCTTATCCGAGGCATAGTGTCGGTTTCTGTAGCGGGCAATATTCGGTAACGCAGGTTGCTGGCGCACGTTACCTAGCCTAGAATCAAGGCCCTAGACAACCCGCACTTACAATTTTGGCCTATACATAAGGGTTTATACGTGTAGTTAATAAGTAAGCACTTCATCACGAACTTGATTGTTGCGCTACTGGCCCAAGCCAAGTTTTGAGCAGTCAGTAGTTTCCCGATCAATCACAATGTAGGTCCCACTTGGCTACAACAAGGTAATGATCCGAGTTTGTTGGCCGCTCGGAAGGTCAGGACATCCAGAATACTGGAGGTATGCCTTACGTCGATCGCAATATGATCAATTTGGTTGATCGTTACATGATCATTGGACCGCCATGTCTGCTTATGAATATCGAGATGAGGAAACCATGTGCTTGCTATGGTACATTTCGCTCCACAGCGAAATCAATTAGCCTTAGCCCATTATGAGACGTGGTGTCGTGTAGGCTATGCTTACCGACTGCCCTACCAAAGACGTCCTCCTTTCCTATTTTCGTGTTAGAATCGCCCAATACGATTTTAACGTCGTATTTAGGACATTGCTCGTATGTTTTGTCGAGGAGCTCGTAGAAACACTCTTTGGTGGCAGGGTCCTTTTCTTCTGTGGGGGCATGAACACATATTAGGCTTATGTTAGCGAATTTAGCCCTGATCCGAATAGTCATAATACGCTCGCTTACGTATCAGAAGCTTAAGACTTTTGATCTAAGTCTGCCGCGTATGACAAATCCGCATCCGAATAAGCGTTGCCTGTTGTCTCTGCAGCAATCACCGTAGTAGATGTCACAGTTTTCCATCCGCTTTTCGCCCGGCCCATCCCATCGCACTTCCTGGATGGCGGTAATATCTGCTTTATAGCAGTCTAGGGCATCTGCTAATTGTTCGGTTGCACGTGGTCTGCAAAGGGACATTCCACGTACAGATCCGAAGGTCGTTGTCCTTATTTCGTTTGCTGGGGTCGTCATTAGTTGAGTCATCCTTATCCGAGGCCTTTGGTTGTTTCGCAACCATAGGTCTTTTACGTGGTAGGGAAGATACCCCGACGGCACAACCCCCAACCTGGAGGGCCAGTTCCTTAATTATTCCCCTAAGACGAGGAGCCGGGTACACCGGTGCCAGTAGTCCACTACGGGAGTATGAGCACTGCCGTTGGCCCATTAAGGGCTCCTCCGCCACACTCTCTATTCCAAGGTCCTGACCAACATTAGAAATTCCTTACTGAGCTGTGATCCGAATACGTCGAAGCAGCTCGCGCAAGGTATTCACTAAATTCAAACGAACTGGAACTATAGACGCAACCGTTGACTCCGTCTAGGGAATTCGTCCGCTGCCGCCTGGAACAGGAAGAAGTGCTCTAGTGGAAAAGCACTCTTCCCCCCCTCTCTCATCTGCTGCCAGCAAGAATCCGCCAAACGGGGTTGGTTACCCATTTCATGGTTTAAGGTACTAGGTACCCGGCTGTCACCGCATGGAGGTTGAGAGTAGGAGTTGGTAGGCCTCAGCTGAGTGAAAACGCTTGTGTTTTCATATGATCGCATGCACTACCGTTTGACCAGCGCTTCCAACACACACTACGTCCATAAAAAATGTGTTCAAATAGTACAATACAATACATACGAGTACATTAAAAAAAAAAAAAACCAGCCTACAAACTTGTCGATAGTACATGAAGTACATGAAAATTAATTGCCATCCCACATATGTAAGCAATTGGCGACAGGACTAACATAAACTTCCTATCCACTGCATCTGACTTGCATAAATGTGCATAGAGTACAGAAAAAACCGTACTACTCGTCAGCGGTGCACATGATGTAGTCGCTTTGTAAATATGTGACTCTCCTAATTTATTGCGGTAATTTGTATTAATGTTCGATATAGTAATTCCTCTCTTAATTGGAAATCGAATTTAATTGAAATCCAAAATGTTTTGCTGTTTTTGCTTAATGTGCGAAAAAATCACACAAATTTTAATTGCTAGGCAAGCTTTGCTGTTGCCTTGAGTAAGACAAGAAGCCGTAATATACGGGAGGTTTTCACGCACAACTCATTGAAGAATCCAGTTTCCCTGAACGTGTCGTTGACTTCCTTTAATAGATACTTTTTCGGATCGAAATTACTTCTTTAACTCTGTTTTGCTGGTTACAGGCTAAGTATAGACAAAATGTTTTGTTGTATTAGAAACGAATATACTACCAATGGGGAGAAGTTGTCCTGCTATTATGGAACTTACATTTGTCTTAAACTTTAGATTCTCTACTTTGTGCTATTTTTTTTTTAAGTGTGGTTGGATATTAAATGAAAAATGTTATAAAACATATCCGTCAACACCTTTGGGATACGAGTACAATTTTTCTTTTTTTAATAATTTGCACTTTTCTCTTTGTTATTTTATAATGTGCACTGTTGTTTAGGCTAGCACTAATTTTGCATAAATATTAAGTTGAAATAAAGAACGTTTCATTGTTATGTGATCAATCAATCGCACCAAGCCTTTTTTATTCCTAATCTGCGGCTGCATTAGGCGAATTAAATATAAATCTGTCAAAGATTTTCATTGGTCCTTCCTTGGTTTTTGATATTTAAGTTCCACCATGTTGTACCGTGCTTCAAAACAGCCTCTATATTACACAATATACTCAGCGATAGGTCATTTCAGGATTTTCTAAATAACGCACACAATAGGGAAAGAAACCTGAATAATGGGCTACCGCAAGCTTCAGTCCTAGCTCCCTTGCTTTTTAACCTATACACATATGATACACCAGTTACTCTAGCAAGAAAATCTGCGTACGCTGATGACATCGCTATAGCTACACAACATCAGAGCATGGCTTACACGGAAGCAATACTTATCAAGTACCTTGATATGTTAAGCTCGTATTTTAAAAAGTGGAGACTCTGCTCAAGCATGAGCAAAAGCTAAGTAACGTGTTTACAACTAAACAATAAACTCGCCCAAACTCAGTTCATCTCCCGAACTATAGCAGTAATTTCCAAGCGGAGGTCCCAGCCGTGACAACAGTCGCTCGTTAGACTGTGTTGACGGTAATACCAGAGGTATCACCTCTTCAATCGACAGCCAGGCAGGAATAAAAGTAACTTCTGTTACCGAAATGAAATCTATTCTTGTGAAGTGCTGACGAGAAGAACTAAAGGTTCATGGAACGTAGCACAATAAGATTACGCTTTGCTGGATCACTGGATATGAAGACATACCAGGAAATGAGAAGGCCGACGAATTGGATAGAAAAGGTAAGGCATCTGGATCAGAAGAAGACATATTCCCTGCGGAAATGGGAAATCCATGACCATGTCACTCTCCAGGTTTCATTTTTCATTAATAAATTCCTCGGGTGACACTTATTCCAGAACGTAGAAGATTTATCTAGTACACCAGTTAACGACATTTTGAACTATATCAACTCCACTGGATGGTTTATAAGTTTATCAGTTATCACAGTAAGGTCCCAAATGCGCAGTAGAACTAGGTTAACCAATGGGCAAGGGACATCTTTTTCCCTCCCCTATGGGTATCACGATGGGTCTGCACTGCCCTGAGAGTAACGTTGTGGATTACTTCCTCCTTTTTTTTACCGAAACCTTTTTTCGTGAGTTGACGCGTGTAGTTGGCATTCCAATTAAAGTTAAAATTAAATTATGTCTGAGACATTGCAATTGCTTGGTACCCTTTTGGGACATAATAGCTGGGTTACACAAATCGCCACTAACCCTAAGGATCCCGACACCATAATTTCTGCTTCTCGCGATAAGACCCTCATTGTGTGGAAATTGACCCGCGACGAGGACAGCAACTATGGTTTCCCGCAGAAGCGACTGTACGGACACTCGCATTTCATCAGTGACGTCGTCCTCTCGTCCGATGGTAACTACGCTCGGTCAGGCTCTTGGGACAAGACCCTTCGTCTCTGGGATTTGGCCGCTGGCAAGACCACTCGCCGCTTTGAAGACCACACCAAGGACGTGTTCTCGGCTGCGTTCTCCGTTGGCAAACGTCAGATTGTCTCCAGCTCTCGGGACCATCAAGCTGTGGAACACTCTTGCCGAGTGCAAGTACACCATCAAATTCGTGATGAAGTGCTTACTTTACCTCCTAGTGGTGGTCCCCGGGCATCTATACGTATAAACCCTTATACGTGTAGACTAAAATTGTAAGTACGGGTTGTCTAGGGCCTTGATTCTAGGCTAGGTAACGTGGGCCAGCAACCTGCGTTACCGAAAATTACTCGCTATAGAAACCGACACTATGACTCGGATAAGGAATGATCAGCTTCTACAACCTCTTAAATGCCGTCTTTAACCCAACACCAAATGGAGACATTGTCATAGTGATGGGGGATTTGAATGCCAAGGTAGACAACGACAACGAAGGGCTCAAACATGTAATCGGGAAGCATGGACTAGGCAACCGCAATGATAACGGCCAAAGGTTTGTGGATTTCTTCAATGCCAACCGCCTTGTAATAGGTGGCACCATGTTTGAGCACAAGACCTGCCACAAATTCAGCTGGGTTTCCAACGACAGGCAAGCAACCTCCAACCAAATTCACCATTTTGCCATCAGCCGCCGCTTTAGAAGTAGTCTCCTGGACGTCCGAAACAGGCGAGGGGCAGATATGGGGATAGTACGTGATCACCATCTTATGATAGCTACTCTCCAACTACGCACTGCTGTAGTTCGAAGATCCCAGGACAACAGAAGAATGCCCAGGTTCAACATCGATAGACTTAGTGATCCCTCAGTACGCCAACAATTAAGGGAGCACTTTTCGCAAGGTGTGGAAGCAATCAACAGCTCAATGCCCGCAAACATCCCAGACCATTGGTGTGCTGTGAAAAATGTTTTTACATCTGGTGCTGAAAGAATTGTCGGTCGATCGCAGGGAAGACATAGGGCGTGGCTTCACGAGGATACCTGGAGACGGATTTACGAACGAAAACAGCTGAAAGCTCGCGTTGCAGTTACCCCAGCAGCAGGGAGAAGCGAGCTAGAGTCCCTATATCGCATGAAGATGAGAGAAGTTCAGCGTAGCATGCGACGTGACAAGCGCAACTACATCAACGTGCTGGCTACAGAAGCAGAAGAAGCAGCACGGAGGTGCGACAGCAGGACTGTCTACAGAATCACGAAAGAGCTGACAGGTGGTCGCAGCTCCATCCAACACCCAGTGAAAAGCCTAGACGGTTCCTTGCTCATTTCGTATGAGGACCAGCTCAAGAGATGGAAAGAGCATTTTGCTACGGTTTTAAACCGTGTATTCGCTAGCGATATGCTCGCAAATCAAACTGAGATGCCCGAGGTTGGAAGTTCCCGAATACGCACAACGACTCCCACTGAAGATGAGATCATTACCGCGATCAAGGCACTCAAAACCAACAAGGCGATAGGACTTGACGGTATTCCAGCAGAGCTCTTACAAGCAGCACCAACAACATCGGCTGAGATTCTGATTCCACTTATAGAGAAAGCTTGGGAAGCTGAGAACTTTCCTAACGAGTGGAAAAAGGGAATGATCGTCAAGCTTCTTAAGAAAGGAAATTTAATGGAGTGCGGAAACTGGAGGGGTATCTGCTGCTGCCTGCTGTAGCTAAGATAATGGCTAAAATCATCCTGGAGCGAATCAAACAACATCTCGAAGACACACTCGATGCCGAACAAGCAGGTTTCCGCCCTGGATCCTCCTGTGCCGACCACATCAACCCCCTGCGGACTATCATCGAACAGTGTGTTGACTAACGATCGCCACTGCACCTGCTGTACATCGATTTTGAGAAGGCGTTCGATAGTGTCAACGGGGAGTTTATTTAGCGTGCCTTACGCCCGAGAGGTATTCCCGATAAACTAATTGCCATTATCAAAGCTACATATGAAGGCTCCAAATGTCACGTTCTGCACAGGGGAAGGTTATCTGAGGAATTTGAGATCCAAAGTGGGGTAAGACAAGGCTGTATCCTTTCACCAATATTATTCCTATTGGTGATTAACGATGTGCTTCATGCAGCTTTGTCGACGGGAAACGGAGGAATTCGATGGACTCTTACATCTCAACTGAAACATCTTGGCTACGCTGACGATATATGCTTACTCTCCCACAGAATTATGGACCTCCACCAAATGACAGCAGATGTGGAGAGGGAGGCAGGCGTCTTCGGGCTGAAAATTAATACGGCAAAAACTAAAATTATCAGCCTTGGAACAAACTCATCGGCTCAAATATGCATTGCTGGACAACCGGTAGAGAGAGTAGAGGATTTCCAGCATCTTGGGAGTATTGTCTCGACCGTTGCGGAACCGAACTGGATATAGCCATCAGGATCGCCAAAGCAAAGTCCGCGTTCGGGATGTTGTCTAAAATATGGCGAAGCAATGTAATCAGTTTGAGCACCAAGATAAGACTGTTCCGCTCCAACGTTGAATCCGTGCTGTTATATGGTTGCAACACGTGGAGAGTGAACACTACTATCACAAGAAAGCTGCAAACGTTCGTTAATAGATGCCTGCGCAATATCTTACGGATTTTCTGGCCCAATCGTATCTCTAACGAACACCTTTACGAGAGAACGGGTCAGGAACCAATAGACACAACCATCCAAAGGCGGAAGTGGCAGTGGATTGGTCACACGTTCCGTAAGGGTGACAGTTCCATAGCGAACCATGCTATGCAATGGAACCCTTTAACTCAGGATGGCAGAAAACCTGGCGGTCCGAGGAGAACATGGCGCAGAACAGAAACCGTACACGATGGCGCGTAGGCGTAGTAGAGGCCCTAGGACCCACAAGGCGATACAGAACATAAGTAGTGCTTTTTTTACCAAAGCTATGTATAATCAGTACAGCGAGCCTTTCAATTTAGCCAAGTCCTTGTTAGCCATATACAGCCATCCATCTATCAGACAATTAGACAGGTCTATACACCTATATATATGTCACCAGTTTTTGGAACTTACATTTTGAACTCAGACACATTGACAGAAACCGTAGACGATGGCGCGTAGGCGCAGTAGAGACCCCATGACCCACAAGGGGATAGAGGACATAAAGAAAAAAAAAAGACTCCATCCAGGGGGATGGTCACACCGACTTGGTGTCGTGTGTGCGTTTCTCGCCAAACCATTGAAACCCCATCATCGTGCCGTGCGATCGGATCGTTCCGTCAAAGCCTGGAACTTAGCCAACTGCAAGTTGAAGAACAACCACCACGGCTACAGTGGATACTTGAACACCGTAACCGTCTCGCCCGATGGCTTTCTATGCATCTCTGGTGGCAAGGACGCCAATGCTCTATTATAAGATCTGAATGACGGCAAAAACCTATACACGCTGAAGCACAACGACATCATCAACGCTCTGTGCTTCTCACTAAACCGCTACTGGTTGTGCGTCGCCTACGGCCCATCCATGAAAAACTGGGATCTTGCATGCAAGAAGACTGTCGAGGAACTCCTCCCAGAAGTTATCTCGCAAACATCCAAGGCCGATCAGCCACAGTACTTGTCGCTTGCCTGGTCCACCGATGGACAGACCTTGTTCGCTGGCTACTCGGACATGACAATCCGTGTATCACAAGTGTCGGTCTCCGCCCACTAAGGAGCGGTGGACACCACGAAGGAGAGCTGTAGGATAAGATTTCCTTTCTTTCGCCTACCCACATAAGTACCTAACCTAACTAAGTCATTTGCCAACCAACGCCATATTCTCTCCCGTCCAAGATTCCGGTTTTCCTCCCTGGTGTATCTACAACGGTTATTCCGGGAAGTCATAACTTTCGGTTTAACAACATTAGGTGCATTTTGGTGAGATTTATGCAAAGCAAAGTGCAGGCCTCTCCACAAAACGACCCCAAGTCAGTCTGGTTTAAAGCTTTTTTTATTGTTTAAGGATTGGTGATTGAATTGAAATTGAATTAAAAAGTATGAAAAAGTTGTGCTTAAATTTGTGAAATACTACTGAATCATTCAACTTGAATGAAACAGGTCTTTTTAGCACCCTCTGAAAAGGAGTAGCGCAAACTAAGTTTTGACTGAGAAAAAAAGCTACAGTGGTTCCAATCCACATTTTGTTGTTGTACTCCGTGTTAAATCTTACTTCACTGAGAAATGACGTCTAACCCAAACCCACCTATTGAATCCAACATTCCATGATACAGTTTTTTATTTATCCATACAATTTCTCTTACAAGTTGTACCAATCTTGCC
The DNA here is from genome assembly GCA_945910035.1 of Brachypalpus laphriformis. Lineage (NCBI taxonomy): Eukaryota > Metazoa > Arthropoda > Insecta > Diptera > Syrphidae > Brachypalpus > Brachypalpus laphriformis. Next base: position 133,416,166 of record OX246756.1, read on the forward strand.
CCAATAAGTGTGTTTTCTCGTCAAAAATGTGAGTCATTGGCAAAGCGTGTGCCATTAAATTTGTTAGTAAATCATAGTTTAAAAATAATTTAAATTAATTTCAAAGCACCAAATTGATTGCCATATATTTATGAAATTAATTGTGTTTAAACTTTTTCGCATTTACCGAAAGTAAGCATCGAAAGAAGCACTCGAACTAGAATAACAAATTTTAAAAATTACAAAACTACACGCATGCCTTCATGACCGCACCTTAAGCCACACAATAATTCATCTTCCTCTGTAGAAGCAAAAAATCGCTGAAAAAACATCAAAAGATGCTGGAAACTACCACACGAGTTAAGCGCAAAAGTCAAAGTACTATTAATGGCAATTGATTATTGCAAAGTGGACGCAAAATTTCATAGAGTATCCCTCACCGTGGTACTTGAGTCAAATATGAGCCCAGTACGAACGTATTCAGTTCTATTATTATTATTATTTTTGCTATAGACTCTCCATGTTGAAGTAGAAATAAGAGTAAGAGTGAGAAAAGTTTCGTGATCTTAAGCAAACATTACTGGCCAAAATGCCTTCTTTAATTATTCTAATGTGATGGATGAAACCGATCGACTGAAATACAAATCAATTTTAAAAATTTGGATTTATGCAAATGCTGAAGTGTACAGAAAGTGTGTATGCAGGCGTAGGCTTGCTATTGCGCTAATAGGACTGAATCATGGTTAAAGAATGGTGAATAGAAAATATACGAAAAATTCACAATACGTTTTAAAGGGATTATTTCATACCATATACCTACTTACAATCCCACTCCTTCACACCGATCGCTGATACAGAGAGTTTGGTTTCATTATCTTGCTACTTAGAGGACATTTCTAATATCTGTGTACGAGTACCTACATAAAATTAATGGAGGCATATTACAATCTACTGCAATTTCGCTTTTGTTCAAGTGAAATACATCGTTTGATTATTTTTTGTTTTAATTTTAGTTTGCTTGGACGAATTTAAGTCTACACTTGAAAAACCAGTGATTATAACTCCGAATTCATAACTAATATTTTCATATAGCTATATTTTTAGTTTATGTTTTTTGTATTTTACTTCAACAGTTCGGTGTATTTTTTTTTTTTTTTATCCGCGGGGAGGTATAACAATCCTTATGGGTACTTGTAGCCCGTGCTACGCGTTATGCCCGACTCCATGCTCCTGCATGGTTATGTGCTAAAAACAGAAAACCCTCCGATTTCTCTGTCCTATTGTTCCCCTTCGGCACCGCGAGTCAAGGCATTCCTTCGCAGGGGAAGGTTTGACATTTCGTCACTTCTTTTTAGCTGACAGAGCTGGCAGGGTCTTCGTTTCTCGCGTTTCTCGTTGCTCGTTCCTCTATACGAGGTTGCTGCATCATACTCGTGATTACTTCATTTGTAGTCTTCCAGCCTTCGCTCCTCATAAATGAAGTCAGGCTTCTTGGGGTCACTTGCCTGCCAATTGCTCTTTCTAGGATGTTCCTGGCCCTAGTATAATATTGGCATTCCATCAGTACATGACCTGCGCTCTGCACTTTCCCTTCACCGTGCTGACAGAATGAGTCATCCGCGTGCTTGTACTTGTAGAGATACTCCCGGAAGCATCCGTGCCTCGATAGAAATTATGTTTGGTAGTAGTTTACCTCCCCGTGCTTTCTGATAATCCATTCATCAACTTCGGGGATTAATTTGTATGTCCATCGTCCTTTGGTTGTGATGTTCCACCTATGTTGCCATTCTGCTTTTATAGTTTCTATATCTGTTGTTCCGTCATCATGCTCGTTTTCGCGTAGGGCCGCAGTCTTCTGCGCCGAGTTCATCGTTCTAATGTGTGACTTACGATGCGTCGCTGATGCCCATATTGGGGCCGCATACAGAAGTATTGACCTACTCACGGCTGTTAGGAGATTTCAAATTGGCTGCCTTGGCTGCATAGTGCCGCTACTGCCCAGGAGGCATTCTTGCCTGCGTACATGAGGTGGTTCCTGAAGCTGAGTCTGGGGTCCATCAACACTCCCAGGTACTTGATGTACGGCTTCGATTCAATAATTTGCTCACCGACTTGTATGGTGAGGCGCTCGACTTTTGAACGGCTGCTTATGAGAACGGCTTCGGTTTTGTGGTCCGCTGACTCTAAACCTTATGTATGTAGCCATGGCCTCACATTTGGGATTGTTTGACTGCAGTTTTGCACAACTTCCTCTCATTTTTTGGACACTACTACAATTGCGATATCATCGGCATAACCGATTATGTCGGCCTTTGGGTTCCTAGAATGCCACCATACATTATGTTTCATAGAATTGGTCACAGGACCGACCCTTGTGAGACTCCTCCTGTGATTACCCCTTTGGTCCCTCTTCTGTGTCAAAATAAAGCGTTCTGTCTTCGAAGTAGTTCACAATTATCCCCTGTAGGTAGTTTGGTACCTAGAGGTCACTCAGTGCCTTTAGTATACAGCTCCAGTTGACTGAATTGGATGCGTTCTTGACATCAAGTGTCACCACAGTAGAGTACTGTTTTGATCCTCCAAGCCATCTTTCTCCAGCAATTGCCTCACGTGCTATATCTCACATCTTGTATGACATGGTTAGTGCTTCGTTTCTTTTGGAATCCAAACTGTCGCGACATGTCGGTTACATCGCTCCGAGTCCCCTTCCGTGTATTGCTCTAGCCTTATCCGTATAATTTTCTCGAGCACTTTCCCCAGTGTCCGGTGTCGTCGCCGTGAATTGTTATTGCGTCGGACCACTGCGCGTAAAGTTCAATGTTCAAATCCCAGAAAACACCAAACCCTTTTTTTTCACCATTTGACAAACGTTCTCAAAAACAATATAAAAGTTTCCCTTCGGATACGGTACAAAACTGTAGATTCCTTCCATTCGTGCGAAAAATACAACGCACACAATACGACTGGTTACAAGAAGCTAGGCATAGGCTCTTCGTGGGCTATTGCGCCAAGTATGCATGTATGTTAGTATTTTACTTTGATGTGGCGTTCTGTCCAATACACCAATGTTGGGTGTCCTTTTTCGTAGACAACATACATTTTGCTTTGCTTTCATTGACCGCTAAACCCATTTTGCTGCCTCGAACTCAGTACTCGCAAATGCCTCGCTGACGAGCCGCTGTGTTCTTCCGACTATGTTTATGTCATCAGCGTAAGCGAGTAGCTGTACAGGCTTGTAAAAGATTGTACCTCCGGTGTTAGCTTGTGAGTTCCGTACAATTATTTCAAGTATTATGTTAAAGAGATCACATGAAAACGCGTCACTTTGTCTAAGACTTTTCCTGACATCGAACGGTTCGATGGTATTCTTACCGACTTTGATGGAGCAGAGAGCGTTTTCCATCATCACCCCCCACACGTAAAGCTTGGCAGGGATGCTGAGACTAGACATGGTCTCCATACACGCTATCATGGACTCCATACACGCTATCATAGACAACTTTGAAATCGATAAAGGGATGATGAGTATGAGTGGGTTCCGTGGCGTAAGTGGTTAGTGTGTTGGATCACTAGGCATGAGGTTCCACGTTCGAATCCCAGAAAATACCAAAAAGTTTTTTCACGGTCCCACCTCTCGCGAGCGTCTAACTAACATCCGAGAGTATTGTTGTCACGAAAAAGCTTCTCAAATCGCCGTTCGGATTCGGCATTAAACTGTAGGTCCCTTCCATTCGTGTGAAAAATATAACGCACACAACCTGAGTGGCTGCGAGAAGCTAGGCCCTGGCGCTTTAAAGAGTGGTTGCGTCAAATATTTGTTTGTTTTTTGATGATGAGTATCGATTTGGACTTCTTGGGTTTGCTCCAGGATCTGCCGAAGTGTGAAGATTTGTTCGATGGTGGACTTTTCTGGCCTGAAACCACACTCTACCAATTCATCACCAGCTGTCTTGAAAAGTTCGGCCGGTAAGCCGTCAGGTCCAGCAGCCTTGTTGGATTTCAACTTGGATATTGCTATCCTCACTTCGTTTTGGTTAGGTGGACGGAAATTTTGACTATCATCGTCTATGTTGAATGTTCATTCTGCCTGACAGCGGGATGTTGGTCTTCGTCGCCGTTATACAGTCTGCAGAAGTTGTTGTCCCATATTCTCAGCACCGACTGTGGTTCTACTATGAGGTTTCCATTGTCATCTCTACAGGTTTCTGTACGAGTATTGCCCCTCTGACACGTTCTTTTTACCTTTTGGTAAAACTTCTGTATATTGTTCCTGGAGTATAAGCTCTCAATATTATCAAACACGCGCTTCTCATGCTCTTTCTTCTTCTTTTGTAGAAGCCGGTGTTCATCCCGTCTCTTTTGCTCGAAGAGCTCACGAGCAGCTCTCGTCTTCCTTTGCAGCGCCGCTTTGTATGCCTCTTGTTTTGCTGCATGCAGTCGCCGGCATTCTTCGTCAAACCAGGGGTTTCGCGGTGGTGGGCGAGCGAGACCCAGCACATCAGTCGCGGCGTTTCTGATGGCATGTTGGCAGCATTGCAACTGGTCTTCGGCACTTGGCGCTCGCGTCATGCATAGGGATAATTGAGAGATTTCGGGACACGCGTTCAACGAAGACGTTAAGTAAGACGTTAAATTTTCTCACAGTGATTCTTCTTTCTGTGTTTGGGATATCCGCAAACTGAGTACCTTGGCTACAACAAGGTAATAATCCTAGTCTAGGTTGACCGCTCGGAAGGTCCGGACATCCAGAATACTGGAGGAATTGCGTCGATCGCAATATGATCAACTTGGTTATTGAATATTGAGATGAGGAAACCATGTTCTTGCTATGGTGACATTTCGCTCCACAGCGAAATCAATTAGTCTAAGTCCGTTTTCAGACGTGGTGTCTTGTAGGCTATGCTTACCGACTGCCCTACTAATGAGGTCCTCCTTTCCTATATGCTGGGGTCATCATCAGTTGAATCATCCTTATCCGAGAGTTTTGATTGTTTCGCAGCCATTCGTTTTTTTTACGTGGTAGGGAAGTTACCCCGACGGCACAACCCCCAACCTTGAGCGCCAGTTCCTTTAGTTATACCCCTAGGACGAAGGGCCGGGTACACCGGTGCCAGTAGTCCACTACGGGAGTATGAGCGCTGCCTTTGGCCCATTAAGGGCCATCGTCTCTATTCCAAGGTCCTGACCAGGGTTGGAAGTTGCTTACCGACCTGTGATCCGAATACGTCGAAGCAGCTCGCGCAAAGTATTCACTAAGTTCAAACTAACTGGAACTATAGACGCCATCGTTGACTCCGTCTAGGGAATTCGTCCGCTGCCGCCTGAAACAGGAAAAAGTGCTCTCGTGAGAAAACACTCTTCCCCTCTCTCTCATCTGCTGTCGCCAAGAATCCTCCAAACGGGGTTGGTTACCCATTTCTTAGATTAAGGTACTAGGCACCCAGTTGTCACCGCGTGGCGGTTCAAAGTAGAAGTTGGTAGGCCTCGGCTAAGTGAATACGCTTGTGTTTTCATATATTCGCATAGACTACCGTTTGACCAGACAAGCCAATTCGCAATTCTTCGTCGGACCAAATTTTACAGATGCATGCTCCTTACCAACTCATCTCCTCCTGTCTTGAAAACTTCGGTTCCACGTGATTTTTTAGAGACACCTAACACTTCACGTTTCAGACACGAAGATCGTTGTCCTTTTTCCATTTGAAAGCGTCGACGGCAGTAAAATTATCCGTATCCGAGACTGTCGGTTGCTTCGTGACCGAAGGGTTTTTACGTGGTAGGGCTGTAAACCCGACGGCACAACACCCAACCTGGAGTGCCATTTCCCTATATTATACCTTTAGAACGCGGTGCCGGGTACACCGGTGCCAGTAGTCCACTACGGGAGTATGAACGCTGCCGTTGGCCCATTAAGGGCTCCTCCGTCATCATCTATATTCGAAGGTCGTGACTAATCTTGGGAGTTCCTTACCAGCATGTGATCCAAATATGTCGAGGTAGCTCACGGAAGGTGTACACTGATTTCAACCTATCTGGAACTGTAGACGTCACCGTTGACTCCATCTAGGAAATTCGTCTGCTACTGTCTTTAACAAAAAGCGTTCTAGTGAGGAAGCATCTTATCCAAGCAACTTATCCATCTGCTCCACTAACATGCAGAGTGCACTGAATGGGCGTTCTGGAAACAACCATTACTTCCGATTTGTTTACTTTCCATTTTACCTTCATTACAGCATCATCACAAACGGCTACAAACCTTTCGAGTGTACCTGAATTTCGGTTTGAGGGGGCCAAAGGATGACAAAATTATCCGCAATAATTAGATAACTAGTCCTTAAGTTGGAAGACCAATTTGAAGCATTCTCTGCCGCAGTCATATATGCTCGTGCAATGAAGAGAAGAGGTGGCAGCGAGTCCAACGCCTATAGTGCAAGGTATTAATTTGATGCCAGTTGCCCAAACACAGCTTCTGCAGTTTGCACATAAAGTCTGAATCGCCCTTAACAGGGTCTGATAAACATCCGAGAGTATTGTTGTCACGAAAAAGCTTCTCAAATCGCCGTTCGGATTCGGCATTAAACTGTAGGTCCCTTCCATTCGTGTGAAAAATATAACGCACACAACATGAGTGGTTGCGAGAAGCTAGGCCCTGGCACTTTAAAGAGCTGTTGCGCCAAATATTTGTATTTGAGTATCCCCACTCCCGCCTAAGCCTATATTGAGGGTGCGACTCCTGACAGGAAGAACTACTATTTCATCTGAAAAGTTCATAGTTTTAAAACCTCTCTGCTGTGTTAAAGAGACACCGACTACATCTTATCGTCTTTTAACAGCCTCACAAACAAACTCAATGTCCTTCGCTGTGAGCAATGAGACATTCCATGTCCCTATCCTGCGTCGAAGCAGTAGTTCAGATTCAGAGCATCCATCTGTGCCCCCATCGGCGCATAGCACACTCATCCCTTGTCCCCCGTAATGGTTTGACAGGAAGCTCGTAACTAACCAGCCGCTCGCATACTGACACCCTTCAGGCCTAGCTCCAAAGGATACCCTAGTATACCACGTTTGACAATATCCAAGGACGAGTTTCATCTTCTTGGGTGTGTGCGCTTCGTTAACCGTGACTGAATTGCACGAGTACGGATGGGAGCAACTATTTAAGTTACCCTATCCGCATATCCCAGTTACGTTGCCCTCCCCCCACCACGAGGAGGTCAGCTGCCAAAGGGCGATTGTGTTATAATCACCATAAAATAAAATGAAGTAAAAACACAAAAAACTAATAAGCAATTCCATAACAATAAAAACTACATATGTAGACAAATTCCATAAACCTACAACATCATGTCGAATATTGCCCATTATTTGCAGTCATATAGAACGATTAAAGGGTATTTAACTCTCGAAAGATGTAAATTCATGAATATCTGTGACGGCAGCAACCTAACAACCTCTAACCGATCGTTTATTGCCTTAAAACATCAACAATCGTAAATTCTAACATATGCGTGCTGAGAGACATACGCCAGAAGCACCGACTCACTTTGCCTAACAAAAGACACACAAATTACTCATAAATAAAAATATTAAATATTTTTGAATTGCTAATTAGGTTGAAGATCAATCAGAAGAGCATAAATAAAAAAAAAAACAATCACCTGAGTTATGATTATATTATACTGGCAGCCCTTTTGCAGTTCTTAACTAATTGCTGTGATAGGTTTTAAAAGAAGAACTACCATTCCTTTCGAAAACACTGACCACATACAAACTATCCACGTATATGTAGGTTTTGTGCGAAACCAACCTTTATTTGGAACGTCTTTAGTTTTTATTTCGTGTCGGTTAAGCTATTTCCGAAGTCGGAGTCATCCATGTTTTGGTTTTATCTTTGGCGCTGTTTAATTGAATCGTTGAAGCCACAATTAAAACGGCGCGTTGTTCGGAGAACAACAAAATACTTATTTAATTAACCTAATTAAGAGATCAGAGAAAATAGATGGTAGAATGGCCAGTTGCTGGTGGTGGTTAATGCACTACCTCGAGAAATGTGAACATATGTACCTATGTATATATTTTATTTTTTATTTCTATTACCATGGGTACTATCGATTTGAATCTAACATTTGGCTAAAGAGAGACTATTTTCACAAATAAAAAAATACTTATACCTATAGCAAGTGCAGTTGCATGGTGGAAAAAGAAGTTCCGCATGGGTGCAAAGTTGAGCTAAAAGAAAAGAAAAAATCGCGTCGATATATTCGATTAATTTCGCTAGTAATTAGTTTCTAGTTGTAATTAGATTAATCGATTGAAAGTTCAGTTTGAAAGGAATAAACTCAGAGATTTAGAAATTTTAGAAACCAATAGTTTGCCGCTCTAAATTATTTTTTACTTTCTCCTAACTGATTTATTTACTTAATACCAAAGTACATATATGTATAACAACAAGACGGTGCACGCCTTACATGGTCCACAAATGTTTGTATTGTCCTATAATACGACCCCCAAGCTTTCTCGCAGTCTAATTGCTCTCAAAAGTTTATTTGATCTCAGAGCTTTATCGTATTTGTTTTTTTTTTTTTTTTTGAATACCCTTTCGCAGAATAATAGAATGGGAGGGAAAAAAAGATAAAACGAAACTTTCCCATATGATTCCGTTGGTTATAGATATACACACAATCCGAAAAAGGAAAAGCTTTCTTCTATGTGAATATAATCACCTCCTGTTCCCGATCACCCTTGCATGGAGAGCTCTTTATATGGTCTTTGTTAATACTCAGCACTAAAACGTACGCAAATCCTTGGGAGTAGCGACGCACTAAAAATATATACAGTAAAACCCGTTTAAATACCACCCGCACTATTCCAAGCTGCACCAAACACATCGGCTGAACTGCTACACCCGCTCATATAGAGAACGTGAGAAAGTTAACAATTTTCCCAGGAGTGGAAAAGAAGGATGATCGTCAAGCCTTCGAAAATAGAGTCTGATGGATTGTGGAAACTGCGTTCTACCGGCCGGCCGCGGCCGTAGCCAAGATAATAGCTGGAATCATATTGGAGGGCATTAAGGAACATTTGGATTCAACACTCGACGTCAAACAGGCTGGCTGGATCCTCCTGCATTGACCACATAAACACCTTACGGATCATAATAGAGCGATGCGTCGAGTATAGGTGTCCGCTACATCTACTGTTTATCGACTTCCAGAAGGCTATCGACAGCTTGAATCGGGATGCTATCTGGTTGGTCTTGCGCAGGAGAGGCATCTCATAAAAATTCATAGCTATTATCAAGGCTACATACGGGGGAAGTAAATGTCACATCTTACACAATGGTAGGTTAGGTTAGGTAAGTGGGCAGGTGTAGGGGGATAGAAAACCTCCACACCACACTCAGGTCAGTATAGACCCATTGTGATACCCAAGGGGGGAAAGGAGATAGAAAGAGGAAATCCCTACTTCGTGGAAAAATACCGTCTTGTAAGTATCCTAAAGAAAGAACTAAGTACTCACTGTGTCCTAGATACAAACCATCCAGAGGATTTGATGAAGTTTGCGATGTCATTTATTGGTCTGTTGGACAACTCTTCTAGATCCTTAAAGAAGTGTTGCCCAAGGATCTTGTTTCTCAAATGATAGAGGCCTGGGCAATGACAGAGAAAGTGGGCGGTGTCCTCCTGAGCCTCCTCGTCGCCGCAGCCTCTACAAAGGTCGTCGCTAGTCACACGTAGTTTTTTCATGTGGTACCGCATGGTGTTATGCCCCGTAATGACTCCAATTAGAGTAGAGAGGGATTTTCTGTGCCTCTGTATGAGTCTATTGGTTCTTACTCTGTCAAAAGCGGGCCACAGCTTTCTCGTGGTGACACAAGTATCTAAACAGGTCCACCTATTGTTAGCCTCCGTTATGGCTTTGTTTCCTGCTACGAGCTTAAGGGCGCAAGGCGGGATGTACACCGAGGGGTCGGATTGGTCCGAGCTTAGTGCTGAGCCACCTCTAGCCAATTCATCGGCTTTCTCATTCCCTGGAATGCCTTCATGACCAGGGACCCAGCAGAGCCTTACCTCGTGCTGTGTTCCAAGAACCTTGAGCTCTTCTCTACAACACTTCACAAGCTTCGATTTTATTTCTATAGCAGATATTGCTTTTATCGCTGCCTGGCTGTCGATGAAAAAGGTGATATCCTCTCGTGGTATTGCTCTCATCGCAGTCTCACGAGCTGCTATTGTAACTGCTAGGACCTCCGCCTGGAAAACGCTGCTGTAGTTCGGAAGCCGAGCTGACATGGAGAGGCCAAGCGTTTCAGAGAAGATGCCTGCGCCTACACCTATTTCCATTTTGGATCCATCGGTGTAAACAGCTTAGGATCGCTCGTTAGGCGTTCTGTCATTTTTCCAGTCTTCCCTGCTCGGATAGGTGCTAGAGAATGGTCTTAAGAAGTCTAGGTAAGGCGTTAAGTAGTCTGTATTAGATACACTGCCTAGATATCTCTGCAGGATCGTGGTGTGACCCATTGCATTTGGTCTCCAGCTATCTGTTTGGCTTAATCTTACGGCACTATGGGCTGCCGATACTTGTATAAAGATGTCTAGCGGAAGCAGATTGAGAATGGCCTCGAGTCCTGCTGTAGGTGTCGTTCTCATCGCACTGGTTGTGGCGATGCACGCTAGTCTTTGTACTTTTGTGATAGCAGCTAAGTTATTTATTTTGCTGGCTGCCTGCCACCATACAAGGCTGCAATACGTTAGTATTGGCCTTACTATAGCTGTATACATCCATAGGATGATTTTGGGGCTCGGTCCCCAAGTCTTCCCAAATATTCTATTGCACGAGTAAAAAGCTATGGTGGCTTTTTTGACTCTTTCGTTGATGTTTAGTCTCCAGTTCAGTTTCCTGTCGAGCACCAGGCCAAGGTATCTCGCACTATCGGAGATACTCAGGGGAGTACCCCTTACGGAAGGAGTTACGAATTGTGGAATTATTCTTTTGTTAGTGAATAGTACTAACTCTGTCTTCTGGGGATTAACCGCCAGCCCACATCTCTCCGTCCAGGAGTCAATGATTTCCAGCGCCCCTTCGATTTGTTCGCTCAGGGTCGGGAGAAATTTACCTGTTGCTAGCAGCACAACATCGTCCGCATATGCAATGGCCTTGACGCCGCTGTTTCTAAGTTTAAGAAGGACTTCGTTCAGGACAATAACCCACAGTAGTGGGGATATAACCCCTCCTTGAGGGGTGCCTCTTGAGGCATAGACTTCGAGCTTAGTACCTCCGAGTTCAACTTTAATATGTCTTTCCTTTAGCATATTGACGATCCATTTTATCACAGAATTGTGAATATTAAGGTTCGTTAGAGTTCTATTGACCGCTTCCGTTTTGACATTGTTAAAGGCTCCTTCAATGTCCAGGAAAGCGGCTAGTGTATATTCTTTATTTTTCAGTGATTTTTCTATTGAGCCGACTACACAGTGCAGCGCTGTCTCTACGCTTTTTCCTTTCGTATAAGCGTGCTGCGCTGGGGATATGTCACCTGGGCGTAGTTTACTACGGATGTATATGTCAGCTAGCCTTTCAAAGGTCTTTAGGACAAAGGAGGTAAGGCTAATTGGCCTAAAGTCCTTTGCAGTAGTGTGGCTTGCTTTACCGGCCTTGGGTATGAAGACCACTTTGACCTCTTTCCATGATCTAGGTATATACCCCCACATGAGGCTGTTGAGGTACAGTTCTTTAAGTACCGGGATGATTGTGGTTATTGTTTTCTGTAGCATGATCGGGATAATCCCGTCGGGTCCTGGGGATTTAAAGGGAGAGAATGATCCGATTGCCCACTCAATTCTTTCCTCTGTGATAAAATCTGTCGGAGTTTCCGTTACAAAACTACTGTTAGTTACGATGTTATTATCTGGATGGGCCGTACAACCCGGAAAGTGCGCTTTTAGCAGGGAGCTAAGCGATTCTGCACAGGATTCAGTCCACCTTCCGTCGGATTCCTTGAGAGATCCAAGAGTTTTTGATTCCCTGGATAGAATTTTTCTCAGTCTCGCAGATTCTGTCGTACCCTTGATTTCATTACAGAAGTGCTGCCAAGAGTGGCGTTTGGCCTTCTGTGTCTCGTTTTTGAAATTTCTCTGACTGGACTTATATTGTTCCCAGTCCGCTTCTAGCATAGTTCTTTTGGCCTTATTTAGAAGGTGTCTAGTTACTCTCCTAATTCTAGCTAGTTCAGGTGACCACCAAGGTGGTGATTTTTTATCTTTTCGTTTGGTTTCTGGACATGCTTTGACATAGGCTTCATTAAAAATGGATGTAATATCCTCCGCCTTGCGGTCAATGTCGGCAGGTCCGAACCAGTTGCTATCCTGCAGGGATCTTACACCTTTCCTCACCTCGTTGTTAAATAGATCCCAGTTGGTTTTCCTGGGGTTCCTGTAAGGTTTGGGAGAGTCATAGTTGTTACCCACGAGGAATTCGATCAATTTGTGGTCGGAGTAGGACTCTTCCCCTATCACGTTCCACTTTTCAATAGTTAGGGTGCTCGAGTTACTGGCTAAAGTTACATCTATAACTTCTTGCCTGTTCTTTACTACAAAAGTAGGTTCGTTACCCCTATTCGCTACAATAAGGTTATTTTCAATTATAAACTCAAATAAAGACTCACCGCGTAAGTTTGTGTTGCTGCTACCCCATTGAGAGTGATGAGAGTTGGCATCACACCCCAGCAGCAAGTCCCATCTTTCCTGTTCCGCCTTTTGCACAAGAGAGCGGGTCAGTGTGGATGGCGGTCCCTCCTTGGCATCAAAAGGCATGTAGACGGCTGATAGAATCAGCGGGGAAAGCGCCCTCCGCTCAAGCCTTACCACTGTTTGGTCCTCATTGCTGTAGCTAGATAAAAGAAAAAGGTTAATTTGTTTCCTAGCTACGATGCACGTTCTGTTCTTACATTCCGCGTGTAGCGGTTCGATGCTGTATGTAGTAAGGTCTTTATGCCTTAGCCCACTTATTTTGCCACGGGAGATCCATGGCTCTTGAATTAGGGCAATGTCTATGTTCCTATCTCCCATGAGATAGATGAGGTTGGCGCTAGCTGCTATGCTATGGTGAAGGTTATTTGAGCAATCTTCATCATTGATTTACCTTATCACCCGCCTTCCTTCTTTTCTTTTCGTCCATCCCAACTAAAGGTCTGACCTTGCATCGGGTAATTCCAATGCGAACCTTATAGTTGTATCTCCTTAGGATGGGCATGGACTTGTGGTTAAGCAACACCACAATCTCAGTTCCGGCTTCTGTATGGGTACCCACTTCTAACACCTCCCAATTTTCGCTATATAGCTCGGGGTTGAGGTGTTGGAGGTTTCTTTCCAGCCGTTCTCTAGGAATGTGTGGGCCCGGAATGAGAATGCGGCCTTTAGGCCTAGTGAATTCCAGCAGATCTGTTTTTTCCACAAGTCGCAGGTCGGCATTCGCCCAAGGAGCCTGCGTGCTGGTTACGAAATTCTTGAGCCAATTGAGTGTTGTCTCGTTGTCACACGACATGACCTTGAAGCCTTTGAAGGTGGTGAGCTGCTCAAAGAAAGGGATAGTTCCCTGATTCTTGACTATGGCGTCGTTTACTCCGTCGAGTATACGCAGCTCCACCAGCCTCCATTGGTCTCCGGATAGCTTACGGTCAGGGTTATTGAAATCGACGATCGCCACCTGAAGATTAGCTCTTTCTTTTCGTGGTGCCATCTTGGCTTTTTTGCTTATTCTTCGTGTTGGCGGCGATGTCGTGTCGTCGTGCCTACCTCTCTTGGAACACCCCGCAATCGGCTCGGCCGTGAGCCTTGCGGCCCCATCCGAAACGGTTGGCGGGGGCTTGAGTCTGTCCGAGACTGAGGTGGATGGCAAGAGGCTTTCCTTCCTCGACTCGAACAATCTCCTGCCTGTTCCCCTAATCTGCCCTATGCTACGTCGATTATTGCCTGAGTCAGCAACAGAACGCCTCGCAGTCGACCTAGGTTTGGACTGTGCGTCCTTGCTTGGATCGACTGAAAGCGGTTTAGGTCTGTCCCCGGCTGAGGTGGATGGCAAGAGGCGTTCCCTCCTCGCCGCGGTCAGTCCTACATCCGTTCCTGTTGCGGTCGAGTTCCGTGACGTAGTCGCCTTATTGGAACAGCCAGCAACCGGCTCAGGGGTTGAGTCTGAGTCGGTAGCTGGCCGAAGTCTCCTCGCGGCTGAGGCGGGGAGCAAGAGGCTTCCTGCCCCCGCCGCGAGGGGACTTCTTACCTTACGGCCCGTCCTGTCTTGTCGGGTGGATCCTCTCAGCTTAAGCGTGTTAGTGGCTCTATCCAGAGCCACTCTTTCCTTGTCCGTGTAGGACTCCGGATCACGCTTTTTAAGCCGCCGTATTAACCGGATAGCATTGCGTATACGGTTGCGCACCGTCGTCTGTCTTGGGTAGATGTCTACGCCGCTGGTCTTCCCTATTTTGGGTGGTCGGGCTAGTCCCAAACCATGGCTACCTAAGCTAACTACCGTCGCGAAGCTGCAGGCAGAAGAGTCAATCCTAGGCTCAGCAGGACTGCAATCGCCAGGTTGCTGAGGTGTTGACGTATCCTTCCCGCGTGAGTAGCTGAGGCTTGACACGCTGGAAGTGTCCATCTTGACCATCTTGGTATCCTCCAAAGTCGCACTCTCACCTAACACTGGGACTACCCCAGTCGTCGAGTCAGAGGCTTTATCGGTAGGCTTTTGCAATACCACTGAATCACGATTGTGCTCCGGATTGGCCGATGAGATCACCTTGCGTCCTGACTGGCTAAGGCTTGTCGCAGACTTAGGTGGTCCCATCAACCCTTCCTCGCTCGTGACTTCCGCCGTCACTGTTCTTTTTGGAGAGCTAGCAATAGGCTTACACTCCGCCAAGGACTGTTCCTGCAGGAAGGCACGTGCGTTATGGAGCCTCTTCCGCTCGCATTCCGTTAACTCCTCCCATTTCTTGGTCCCTAATCTCCGGACTGTCAACTTGCAATTTTTTGAGCGCTTGGAGGATGTTGACATATTGGAGAAGGATGAACTGGCAATGGAGCAAGTGTCGCTTGATTCCAGAAAAAGATTTTCCAGATTGACGTCAATTGCACCAACGCTTTCCTCATCCAACGTACGGAGAAGAATTGCTTCTTCCTCCACTCCTACACCTTGATCGGTTTTTATAGAGCTAGGAGTGCCCGATCGAATTACACTCTTCGCTTTTGGTTTATTATGTTTTAAAGTATTTTGCATTTGGATCCCACGAGTAAGGGGGAAGAAGATGTCCGCCTGCACTCACCCCCTGTATGCAGGTAAGAGGAATTAAAATAAAACTGAAGGTCCCCAGGTATTCAGAGTTTGCGCTCGCGACTGAGCTTCCCCCCAGCCATGCAGGCCTCGGCGCGTCGTACCTTGCCTTGGGTGATCACCTTTTGGTCTCTAAAACCTCCCCTTTAGTCGAACCGATATGTGGGAAAACATCTAGCTGGACGCAGACTAGATTTAGTTATTCTCCTCGGCTCGACCTTTGGTTCATAGGAAATAGATTAAGCCTCTCCACCACGACAAGGTAGGGATCGAGGAGAGGAAGTTACACAATGGTAAGGTGTCGGAAGATTTTGAGGTCCAAAGTGAAGTACGTCAGGGGTGCATGTTGTCACCGCTGTTGTTCTTGGTGGTCATGTACTCCATGCAGCATTGACGGATGGCAACTATGGAATTCGTTGGACTATGACATCTTACCTTAAACACCTAGATTACGCTGACGATGTTTGCCTACTATCACATCGGACAATGGACCTTCATCTGATAGCCCAAAATCATAAAGCTGAGGCAAACAAAGTGGGGTTTAAGATAAACACAGCCAAAACAAAGGCCCTGAGCGCTTCTAACACCCACGCTCGACTCAACATTGCGGGACAAATATGTAGTCGAGAAAGTAAACCACTTTGTATACTTAGGAAGTGTGATCTCGGCTGACTGCGGTGGCACCGAACTGGATGTGTGCAGCAAAATTGGGAATGCTGTCGAAAGTCTGAAGAAGCAATGTTCTCAGCTTAGAAACCAAGCTGCGACTGCACCACTCGAAAGTAGAATCAGTACTGCTGTTTGGGTACAGTACTTGGAAGGTGGATACCACTATCGCACGCAAGCTGCAAACTTTCGTAAACAGATGTCTAAGAATCATCTTGAAGATCTTTTGGGCCAATCGTTTCTCCAACGAACAACTTTATCTGAAAACGAGCCAAGAACGTTTAGACATTAATGTGTGAAGGAGAAAATGGCAGTGGATTGGACATCCCCTACGGCGCGAAATTCGCTATGCAGTGGAATCCGCTAACCCAGGCAGGCAGAACAGTGGGACGCCCTACGCAAACGTGGCGCAAGGGAGTCGACGAGAAATCAAGCTCTTTGGGAATGAGTTTGAGGCAGCTCAAACGCGTTGCAGAACTCCGAACACGATGGCGCGCAGGCGTGGTTGACGCCCTATGCCCCTTGAGGGGCGCAAGGATTTGAGTAGTACGTAAGTACTGTGCTGAGCTCTACCACCCTAGTAAGATTTGGATTTTTAGCTGTCACTGTCCGGTTTTTGAATACCAAAATTCGCTGCTTTTTCGAATTCGTGAATCTGAGCAGCCTAAATGGGTATTCATAACTACACACGCCGAATAAGTACCCCACAACATTGGACAATTCTGCTGATGCCCTTATACGGGTTTTACTACATATATTTGTTTTAAATAATTTGCGCGCCTCGAAGGGATTATTAATACCTTTATACTGATTCTCTGGGCACGGGCGGATGGGAAAAGGGAGATACCGCTTAACGCTTTTAATGTTTGAAGGTTGTAATGATAAGGAAATCCAGACCATGATAGATCATTCCACATACGTGTCGTTCGGCTTATAAGCGAATCCCTATATTCGACAGTACGTAAGGAGTTGAGTTTGAGGGTGACCTGATGTGCATTCGAAGCATGATGCGTATTTATTTCATTCATTTTCAATGACCCGCTAATCCTTCATGAGGGTCGCGGGGGTAGGATGCTCAGGTGGACTCTCCATCCTTCTCGATCCTCCGCCATTGACTCCAATTCATCAGGGGGAATCCCTAAGCGGCTCCAGGAGAGATGTCGGACTTGATCCAACCATCTATTTCTAGGCCTTCCGCGAAGTCGCCTACCTGATGGCACGGCAACCATGGCGCATCTTGGAAGACGGTCTGTGGGCATACGCACTACGTGACCAAACCATCGAAGCATAGATCGTTCCGTTCGGAGAAGTAGCTGCTCAACGTTGAGCGCCTCGCGTACTCTGGTGTTGCGCACCCGATCCCTACGAGTTATTCCAACAACACCGCGAAGGAACCTCATTTCGGCAGCTTGTATCCGCGATCTTATTCTTTCGGTCACTTCCCAAATTTCGTGACCATAGGTGAGAGTTGGAACATACACAGAGTTAAAAGCCGATAGCTTAGCTTGAACACTAAGTTCGGCCTTCCTTATAACAGATTGGCCAAGCTCTCTCAAAACTGATCCAGCCTGACCAATTCTATAGGATAACTCGGCATTGCTCCTCCAATCACTCGTGAATAGAACCCCGAGGTACTTAAACTTCTCCACCTGCTTCAGTGGGACTCCACTAACATGCAGAGTGCACTGAATGGGTTTTTTGGAAACGACCATTACTTCCGATTTGCTCACGTTGATCTTCATTCCAGCATCATCACAAACGACTACAAACCTTTCGAGTGCGCGCTGAAGTTCGGTTTGAGAGGACCCAAGGATGACCAAATCATCCGCAAAGAGCAGATGACTAATCCTTAGGTCTCCCACTTTAAAACATTCCCCGCCACGGCTGCGCTGTAACATCTAATCCATATATGGTATACAATGAAGAGGAGAGGTGACAAAACGCACCCCTAGCGGAATCCAACGCCCACAGTGAAAGGTATTGATTTAACACTGTTTATCCGAACACAGCTTCTACAGTTCGTATATAAAGACTGAATCGCCCTTAACAGGGAACCAGCAATCCCATACTCCAGCAGAACACTCCAGAGTTTGCCTCGAGGAACCCTATCATATGCCTTTTCCAAATCCACAAAACAAGTGTAGACAGGTTTGACATATTCCCAGGCCTTCTCAAGAACCATTCTGAGAGTGAACAACTGGTCGGTTGTGCTTCTACCGGGACGAAAACCGTACTGCTCATCCCCCAAACTGTCCTCAACCACAGCTCTGGAACGCTTTTCTAGCACCTTAGCGAAGACTTTTCCAGGGAGACTTAAAAGAGATATACCCCTATAGTTGGCGCAATCTCTTTTGTCCCCTTGATATTTGATATTTGATATTTTTAAAAAGAGGAACTATCACCCCCATTTGCCAATCACCAGGTGTTTCACCGCATTCCCAGGCCACTTTAATGACACGCGAGAGCCATTGAACTCCCTCTTTACCTAAAGCCTTGAGCATTTCTGGCCGAATTTCATCCACACCAGCAGATTTGCCAACTTTTAGCGCTTTGATCGCCAAAGTTACTTCCTCTACCGTAGGACTACTTTCCGCCCAACTCTCGACCATAGGTCTGTCATCTTCGGTGCCCTGTTCGGGATTGAGCAATTCTGAAAAGTGCTCGCTCCATCTGCGTAAGATGTCCTCCTCATTGGAAAGAAGTCTACCGTCTTTGGATTTGACTCCTTCAATGATATTCAACTTTTTTCCTCTGAGTCGGCGGACGGTCTGCCAGAACATCTTATTTGCAGATCTGTGGTCACGTTCCAATTTCTCGCCAAACTCCTTCCAAGACTGTTCTTTTGCTGTTTTCACAGCTAATTTGCAAGTTTTTCGCGCCTCAGTGTACCGATTTCGAGAATCGGTCACTTGAGTTCCCCAAGTGAATCCACACCTTAAAGGCTCTCTTCTTCTCTCTGATGGCTTCTTGAACTCCGGGCGTTTTAAACCAAGCAGTTCTTTTCTCACCACCAGCCGCCACACCAAGCCGCTTCACTCCACAAACATCTCCCGCAGAGGCAATAACCGCTGTTGAAAACAGTTGCCATTCTTCCTCTACATTTGATGGAACAGTTGGAATCCGTTCAAACCTCTCAGATATTTGGCGCAAATGTCTCCCGTATCTCATCGTCCTGTAACCTCTCCCATCGTATGCGTGTAACCATCCTTGGTTTACGCTTTGGTAGGGGAGGCACTCTCTCGCTAAGATACAATTTGCACAGCACTAAGTGATGATCAGTTGAAAGTTCGGCGACTCTCAATACGCGAACATCACAAACCATTCTCTTCAGACACAATGGTACCACAAAGAAATCGATCAGAGACTTCTGCTGAAGACTCTGACGGTACCACGTGTATTTGTGAATGTCATTGTGTGGAAAGATGGTTTTCATGATAGATAAGCCATTTTCACAACAAAAATCCAACAACCTCTCTCCGTTCGCGTTTTGATCAGGATCACCATTCCTCCCAATCACACTCCCCCATGTCATAACATCTACACCCACATGAGCATTGAAGTCACCCATCAGGACAAAAGTATCCATATCTACAACCTTTTCAAGGGCAACATCAACTTCATCTAAGAAAGCTGCGTACTCTGACAGAAGGTTCGGTGCATACACCTGCACCAATGCCAGAGTTGATCTTTCAAGCTTGAGCTTTAAGATCGCAACTCTCCCTCCTAATGGTATCCACTACAATACTCTGTCTGTCAACCTGGGACTTGTGAGTATCCCCACTCCCGCCTGAGCAGACATTGAGGGTGCGACTCCTGACAGGAAGAGCTTCCACCCACCCGAAAGGTCCACAGTTTTAGAACCTCTCTGCTTTGTTGAAGAGACGCCAACTATATCTAGTCGACTTTTAACAGCCTCCCCAACAAGCTCAAAATCCTTCCCTGTGAGCGATGAGGCGTTCCATGTGCCTATCCTAAGTCGATGCCGTTGTCGAATCTCAGAGAGTCCATCTGTACTCCTATCGGTGCACAGCGCGCTCACCCCTTGACCCCCGTAATGGTTCGCGAGACCATTGACAGGAAGCTCGTAGCCATTTCGGGTTTGACCCGGCCGGCTGCCGAGCGGGACAAGCCGACCACCAGACGCTCGCATACTGACACCCTTCAGGCCTGGCTCCAAAGGATGCCCTGGCTTACCAGGCTTGGCAATATCCGAGGCCGGTCGTCTTCTTCTTGTCATCATTGGGTGTGCGCTTTGTTAGCTGTGACTGGATTGTATGGATGGGAATAACTATTTAAGTTACCCCATCCGCACATCCCAGTCACGTTGCCCGCCCCCCCACCACGACGATGCGTATTGCGAGTTAAATTCTGAAGGAGAGGAATGCAACTGGCTATTTCGCTGGAGGATTTTTTTATAAAAAGAAAAAAGATAAAATAAGGAAAGACCCGAGACATTTCTACGGAGAGAGACACTTACTGACTAAACATTTCATCCGCTAGCTCAGACCCTCATACCGCGAGACCACCGTCAGATATTACTTCGCGGGAAGGATTTTTCGCATTATACAACCGTCTTTGTCCGTGTTTGCAGCATTCTTCTCTTGTTTTCTGCCTGTACGAGCTCGATTTGTATTCGGATTAGTAGTGTGCAAACCGCCTCCCAGATACCTACCGATTTTAGCATCTCCGCTATTTGGAGCATCAAGTGTGACATTTAATTCGATTTCAAATCCCCGTCTTTCCTCAAGGAACCTAGGCGGTTAAAAGCGACTTATTCCTCATTCGAACCATCTGTACCCTATCTAGAATGTGCAGAATGGTCTTGGGTGCCCGAGGCCAGATGTGGGCGTGCCAGTGGCCAGTACTAACTGCCAGAGTTCTTGCGATATCTGTACGGTTTCTGTTTAGTAGATCTTGCGTTCTTTTCAGGGAGTATTTGGGCCACATCTGCCTAAAGATGACACAGTTCCGCACGCCCTGCCATCTAATATCTGCCTTTAGCAGATAGTGCGTGAAGATGCCTCCCTTTAGAACCCCCAACGGGACGTTCACCTCCTTTGCTAGGGAAGCATCAAGAGCAGATCCTTGTCTTAATGTTGCTGTGACCCGGAATCGAGGCGAGTTCTTTTTTGCACTGTTCTACTAGCCTTGAGGATGTTGTGGCAGATACTATAGCCTTGATAGCCACCTGACTGTCAATGAGGATGGCAATGGTATTTTGGGGTGTAGAGGTTTGCTTGAGTATGCGGCAGGCCTCACGTACAGCAAAGACTTCCGCCTGGATGACACTGCACGAATCAGGAAGCCGGTACGACCTGGAAATATTGAAGGAATCAGAGAATATCCCCGCCCCTACCCCGCAGTCTATTTTTGAACCGTCGGTGAAAATTGTTGATTCGAACTCATTTATCAGTACGGCAGTTTCCCATTCCGCCCTGATTGGGAATCTGACCGTGACGTAATTTCTAAAGTTCACTGTGGGAGTTATATAGTCGGTCATATTAGCTACCAGATCAAATTCAAAGCAAATTCAGAATACTGCTGTGACCACCAGCATCCCGTTTCCCTTAGCCTGACCGCACCACATGATGATAGCTGCATAATGTGAAGATCGAGTGGTAAAAGGTGCAGAATAACGTTCAAGGCATCGGTTGGACATGTCCTCATGGCACCCGTTGCGCCTATAGCCGCAGTTCTTTGTACTCTGTTGATAAGTTTGATGCTATAAGCTTTCCTTAGCGCAGGCCACCAGACTAGCGATCCATAGGAAAGAATGGGACGCACCACTGCAGTGTACAATCATAAGACCATCTTCGGGCGAAGTCCCCAGTTCTTACCAAAGGTCTTGCTGCAGGCATAGAAAGCCACACAGGCCTTCTTTACCCGTTGCTCAATATTAAGCTTCCAGCTTAATTTTGGATCAAGTACCACACCTAGGTACTTGGCACTGGAGGATAGGGAGAGTAGATGATTATTTAGCCGTGGAAACGGTATTTTGGTTTTAGTGGTAAGGAGCATCAGTTCAGTTTTGCTTGGGTTGACGCTGAGTCCACATCCAGTGGCCCATGAGCTAATCTTGCCCAAGGTAGCACGGCTGAATGAATCCTAGAAATTTTGCAGCACTTTTTGTGTCCTCAAATATATGACGGTTCCATCGAAAATGGCAGGTCTTACGAATTCCGCGAAGTGAGTTCATGGATATTGGTTGAGCGTCTTTGTTTCGCTTTAGAGACATATTGCTTTGGATGCATTAAAGTCCACTCTATTTGTTGAACCCCATTCGATAATGCTGTCGAGGTCGGAATTTAATGTGTTTAACACACGTTGTCGTTCCCTTTTTACGGCCTTGGAGCAGAGACGCTAATTAGGGAACGAATACGAAAAACTGAAGGTATTATCATCAAGACAGAAAATCATCTATAAAAATGAAATGCAGAGTCGGAGACAAAACGGAGCTCTGGGGAACACCAGCATTTATAGTACATGGCGAAGCCGTCTTGAAGCCGGTCAAGGCAACTTGTATTGAACGGGCCGAAAGGCAACTTCTAATCCATTGAAGAAGAAACTGACCGATGCAATATGCACGCATTTTCAACGAAAAAGCCTGGTGCCAAACTCTGTCAAATGCCTTAGAAATATCGAACGTAACCATAACGCATAACGAGCAGTTAAATCTCCTAAAGAAACTATTGAGGTCGTCCCAATTGGAAATATCCAAATATAACTTTGCGATGTTGGGCAGAATCAAGATGTTGCCTACAGTTGAGAATCCTACTCGGAAGCCTTCTTGAAACGTATTTAAGAAGTTCTTACTTTCTATCAATAGTAAAAGACGTCAAAGAAACAGCGTTGTAAAAAAGTTTTAGTGGCGTATTTAAGAAAGATATACCCGTAGTACCCCTGTAGTAGCTTCTGTCATTAGAATCACCTTTTTTGAAAGTAGTAGTATTATACCGTTAGTGAAGCTTTCTGATACCCTTCGGTTATGGCACGAAAGGTACCCTTTCTTCTCCAAGCTCTTTGCTATCTTTTTTTTTTTAAACAGGTGTGTGGCCACGCCCAAATGGCGTGTAGGCACTGCGACCAAGGAGATCTATTGTGCCATAGGCCACTTTTAGGGCAGCAGTACTTCTACTCTCCTTATAAAAGCTATAATTACGGCTGCGGAGGTGTTCCTAAGATCTTTTGGAGATATGATCTCTTTAAGGAAAAAGCTTCTCCTAGTTCTACACAGAGCTACACACTCACATAGTATGCGTTCTGCGGTTTCGTCCTCTTCTAGGCAGAGGCGGCAGGTGATATCCTCCGAAATTCTCATTTTGTTAAGGTGGTAGAGAAGTTGGCAGTGACCGGTAAGGAAGCTCACAAGCCTTCTTATGTCATTTCTGCCGTATTTTAGGATATCAACTGCCTGTGTTTGGAAGGGTTGGACAGCTCTTTTAGCCTGCCTGAGATCTTGGGAGTTATTCCAGTGGGAGATGCACATGCTGCGTTCCCAGATGTTTAGGGTAAGTTTGAAGGCGGAATCGGGTATTCCGCAGAAGGGTTCAGGTCCAGTGAACAACTCAGAGGAGCCCTTCCTAGTTGCAGGTCTGCAGTTTCATTGCCGTCAACGCCTACATGACCCGGTACCCACCACAATTTTACTTTATTGTGTCGGCACAGATTTGGTAAGCTGTCGAAGCAGCTTAGAACTGATTTTGAACTAATCACGTGGGAGATCAGTGCTTTGAGCGCCGCTTGGCTATCGGTGAGTATATGGATAGAGGCACCTTTGATGCCTGAGTGCAGGTTAATGTTAGCACAAGTTTCAATGGCATAAAGCTCGACCTGGAAAACACTAGGACTCTTTCCGAGTGATTTCGAAATTTTATGGTTGGGTCCATACACACCGGCGCCAACTCCTGAATCCATTTTTGATCCATCAGTGTACCACACTATACCTTTTGGATCAAGCGACGGTCCACCATTATTCCATATATCACGGCTTGGGATCACAATCTCAAACCTTCTACCAAAGTAGAGTGATTTAGGCGTAAAGTCGGAGACCGTGCTGAACATGTCTAGCTCGGCGAAGTCGGACAATAGCTCCATGAGATCCACGTGATCCCGTGAACTATTAGCATCTGATTTTCTAAGACTAACTGCACTGCGGATTGCCACTTTTTTTATAAATATATGTAACGGAGTAAGTCCGATTATGGCTTCAATGGCTGTTGTGGGACAAGTGTGCATAGTACCTGTGATGCCGAGGCAAGCTAGTCTTTGGAGTTTTGTGAGTTTATTTATGGTTGTGACCTCTTTGGTTTTCGTCCACCAGACTACAGACGCGTATGTCAGAATGGGTCTTACAACCGTGGTATATAACCAGAAAATGACCTTTGGAGACAGGCCCCAGGTCTTGCCGTACATACGGCGACAGGCCCACAAGGCAGTAGTCGCCTTGGCAATTTTATTCTTAATATGGGAATTCCAGCATAGCTTCTTCTTTGCTATCTTACTATTATATTTCTAATTGCGATTTTCAATTATCCCAGTGTTATTGAACAATTTATTCTAAAGTTATTTACTACAGAGCAAAGTGCAGTACTAAAGAAGAGCTACTTGCATTGAACAGATTCTTAAAGTGGTTTGCAAGAATGTTGATTTCAATCTGTTACCCTCAACTTTAGCCACTACCCCTTTGTAGGTTGGCCCGGGGAATATTTTTCTAATTAGTAATCAACAGACGACTGTAGTATATCAATAGCATAAGCAGAACGTGATCATAATTTGGAAAACCCCGTGAAAACAAAACCATCTCCCGTCTCATAAATAATGAATTGATGGCCCCCAAAAATAGATCCCTATTATTATTATTTCTATGTAAAGATCACACATATAATTTCCACATAATATCCAAAATACTATTCATAAACAGAAGCCCGAGCCAGAAATTAAGTTAATTATCTACCAATCTTGCCTTTGGGTGCATACCATTTCATTTATCAACTTTCTACTAGAAAAAAAAATCTCACAAAAATTTTGTAATCGTTGTTCCATCCATTAATTGTTTTTAAATCACATAAAACTCATAACTGGCTTTTAATCGGTTTTTAATAGTTTAACCAAAAATAACCTCAAAAGAATATTGGCCACTAGCCTCGCCAAGATTTCGAAACAAAACCTCATCCTGAACACGCACTTGTCCTATGCGCGTAATTCTGACAGCCTATGATTATCGTTCCATATCCAAATCTCTATCCAATATCCATTTGATACCATACCTACGACAGCATGATCAGAAAGGCAAAATACCGCGTGTATCTTGGGTTTCTTTGAGATTTCAAATAAGAGAAATAAGACTCACCAAAAAAATATATTAAAAGTCATCAATCATTCGAAGTTTCTTGTTCTTCTGTTTACAATACGCTGTTGTGTTATTTAGGAAAAAAAAACGAAGTTCTTGATACCAATACATAGGTTCCTGCATACACCTGTAAGGTATTATAGATAGATAAATAGAAATATTCAGTAGTGTGTGAGCTAATGAAATATTGTAACCTCAGCGTTTTTTTTTTTTTTGCTGTTCGCAATTTGAATATAACCTTTGACAGTATAGCAACAACAAGCCAGTAACTAGTTTGGAGATGAGGGCAGCATGCAAAGAATTAAAGAAAAAAATATTTGAAAGATCAACAACCTGCAAATGATTTTGATTCCATAGAACGACTCATAGGTATTTTGCTTGAAATTTATTTACCAAGAGAGATACTTCAAAATGTTTTCAAAAGGGTCATGCTGATGAAATTAAAAGTTTTAAAAAATGCTGAAGAATTTTTCCTTTTCCCAAACTTGTTGTTATCAAAAAGTAAAATTTAAATTTGAAAAGTGACATAATAGTAGTTACGAGTTAAACAATTTTGAGCTTCTTATGAAGCGTAAGAGTATGGAGTAATTGATTAGGTTAAAGGTATGACCATGTTTTTTTAAGTTTAATAATGTTCTAATACACACCATAGGTGAGGCTAGGTTGAAATGGCTACCAGCTAAGAATCGCCAAAACACTTAGTCCAACATTAGGTCCATTATGATACCACGTAGATCATAGGAGAAAGTTTCTCGCTAACTACTCGTACTTGTTTAACAATTTTGAGCTTTTTATGAAGCGTAAGAGGCTCTTAGTATCTATCTCTATCGGATCGCCTTTACCCTTGTAATAGAAGGCTCCTAAGTGAAGCCTTCTTCTGCGAGAGAGAGTTGGGCAGAAACAAACAAGGTGAGGAATATTTTCTTCCTCTCTTCTTCATTCATGCAGCTTCTACAAAAGTCGTTTGCAAAAAGGTCCAGCCTTGTAGCATGCTTGTCTATTAGACAGTGCCCGGTAATGACACCTATTGTATTGTCGATATCCAATCTATTGAGAGAAATCAAATTCTTAGACCGTTTAAGATGCAGTTTTGGGCAAATCTGCTTTGTCGCTGGACATTTTGGTCGACTTCTTTGATTTATACTCTCGATAGCATCCAGCTCAAATTTGAGTTTGCAAGTAGCGATTGGTATACCTAAGGTACATTTGTCCAGCAGGATAAGTATAGTTGTTCCTGGCGAATTCATCGGCCTAACAATTCCCTGGAATGTTTCTATGCCCCTGTGTTGGGTACAGGTGAATATTGAACTGTTCACCCATCTCCGCGAGAGACGATCGGCAATCTAGAGCTACTAAGCAATTTATAGAGATTGATTCCAAGGATTTGATTGCTGCTTGGCTATCTTAACCTTTTTCTTAAGCCAAGATAAGACTTCTTTAATCGCCATTATTTTCGCATGGAACACGCTACAATGATTTGCTAGACGGAAGGAGAGTTTGAGATTAAGCCTGAGAAAACACCTCCGCCAACTCCGTTCTTCGTTATTGCGCTGTCAGTATAGAAGTGAAACGAGTCATCTTCTAAAAAAACATCGTACTCGCAGAGTGACCTGGAAGGGTTGGTGACTAGGAATTTGCTGTCAAAATTTAGACGTGGGATGGTGTAGTCCGTGTTTTCGGGACAGATTTTGAATTTTTTCAGAATGGAAGTGTGACCTAATACACACCATGTTTATTGAAATTTCTCGATAGCACTGTTTTACAAATAAATGAGGAGTATTTATTTATTTATTATTTTTCATCGAATTGCACACACCAGATGCTCGGCTGGAGCACAGTCCAAGTTCTGTGCCCTTTCCACTTTTGCAACGAAGGTAAAAATCTCGAAAGACATTCGGTGGTTCTGGGTTAGTGTGGGACTCTAATGCAAATAAAAATATCTCCTTAATCAGGACCAATCTATGAAAGATCGGCGAATGATTCTTCTTTCTTATATCCGTATATTTGAAATGGAGTTGTAGAAAGTTTAAAGTTTTAAGTAGTTTGCTACAGCTTATAGACCAATAGCTCATGAGGCATGGTTCTTTGTAACTGACTTACTTACTTAAAAGGCTTCTGACCCTTGAAGAGTCTCCGCCTGATACATGGCAGTCTTCCATTCTTTACGGATCCGGGCACGCTGCTTCAAGTTGTGAAGACCAAGTTTTCTGGCATCCACACAGCTTGGTCTTTATACCGGAGGTTCAGTCTTTTTCGCTGTCTCGAACCTGTGGCTGAGATTCAAAGATTGTCTTAACTGGAGCATTGTTGTCCATTCACTCGATGCGGCCGAGCCAATGTAGTCGACGTGTCTTGACTTTTTGGACTACATTTACAACCTGGTACAACTCATAGAATTTGCGGTTGTATCTTCTCCTCCATTCGCCCTTCTCGGATTGGGAGCTAATACCAACTAAGTATTCGTTCAAAAGTACCCAATACTTCCTCTGCTTTCTTACTTATCGTCCACCACTCTGCGCCATAAAGCAAGACTGGTAGGATGAGCGTTAATTTAGTACGTCGAGTTAGGAGTTTTCTTTTCGATCTCCGGATATTTTCTAATACGAGTATAGTACATTTAAGATGGTTTCTATTTCAGAGTTCATGTGATTTTGCACTTCAGTCACCAT
The DNA here is from genome assembly GCA_945910035.1 of Brachypalpus laphriformis. Taxonomy (NCBI): domain Eukaryota; kingdom Metazoa; phylum Arthropoda; class Insecta; order Diptera; family Syrphidae; genus Brachypalpus; species Brachypalpus laphriformis. Next base: position 133,444,153 of record OX246756.1, read on the forward strand.
GTCTATTTGTAGGTCATGGTCCAAATCGCTATTTCTTATACACTAAAAGGAATTTATTATTCCATGAAGGATTTTTGACACCCCCATGGAAGCCGTACGTCCAAATAGGCTTCAATACTTGCTTGTATAGCAAGATTTTGTTCTGTGTAGACATAGGCACATCTGAGTTTCTTCGTAGTAACCAATAAATTTGCTTATATCTCAAGTTTAGTTCTTTAATTTTCTTTGAACTTCGCGTCCAAAGTCATTTCAATGTACATATTTGACTGTGTTAGCATAGGGTAGAATTTGGTTTGGCTTATCTTTTTATTTGTGAAGTTTATGTTGAGTTTGATACGCCATTGTTGCGTCCAATCCCTTACTCTGTTGACTGCATTCTGCAATTTCTCTGTTGCCTTGAGTTGCTGAGTATTTATCTGGTACTAATATTGCAGTACCCTCGGCAAAAGTAGCCATCATGGAACTGTTGCCCACCTGGTATACAACAGATACATTATTGGTCCTAGGACACTTCCTTGGAGATTATTTTTAGCCCCACTTTGTTTGCCTCAGCTTCTAGATTTTGGGCCATCAGATGAAGATCCATTATCCGATGTGAAAGTAGACAAACATCGTCAGCGTAATCTAGGTGTTTAAGGTAAGATGTCATAGTCCAACGAATTCCATAGTTGCCATCCGTCAATGCTGCACGGAGTACATCGCTGATAACCACCAAGAACAATAGTGGTGATAGTATGCACCCTTGAAGTACTCTACTTTGGACTTCAAAATCCTCCAACACCTTACCATTGTGCACGACGTGACACTTACCGCCCTCGTATGTAGCCTTGATAATAGCTATAAGTTTTTCTGGGATGCCTCTCCTGCGCAAGGCCAACCAGATAGCATCTCGATTCAAGCTGTCGAAAGCCTTCTCGAAGTCGATAAACATTCAATGTACCGGAGACCTATACTCAACGCATTGCTCGATTATGATCCGTAAGGTGTTTATGTGGTCGATGCAGGAGGATCCAGCGCGAAAGCCTGCCTGTTCGACATCGAGAGTTGAATCTAAATGTTCTTTAATTCGTTCTAGAATTATTATTATTATTTTAGCTATTATTTTGGCCACGGCTGGAAGAACGCATATACCTCTCCAATTACCGCAATCCATCAAGTATCCCTTCTTTGGAAGTTTAATGCTCATCCCCCTTTTCCACTCCTGTGGAAATTGTTCGCTATCCCAAGCTCTCCGTATTAGGGGATGCAGCAAATCTGCCGATGTATTTGGCGCCGCTTGAAATAGCTCGGCAGGGATGCCATCAATACCCACCGCCTTGTCCTTCTTGAGGGACTTGATTGCTGTTATTATTTCGGTTTTACTGGGAGGTGCGGTGCGAATTCGGGAATTTGTTGCTTCGAACTGCTCATTCGAATTCGAGATCATACCGCCATCGTCTATGTGATTTAGCACTGAAGCGAAATGTTCTCTCCATCTAGTGAGCTGATCCTCATCCGAAATCAGAAGGTTACTGTCTAGACTCTTCACTGGATGTTGTTTGGAGTTTGGACCACCGATGAGTTCCTTAGTGATGCTATAAACAGTCCTACTGTCGCACCTACTCGCTGCTTCTTCAGTCCTTGAGGCCAGTGAGTTGACATATTGACGTTTGTCACGTCTCACACTACGCTGCACTTCTTTCTTCTTCGCACGGTATTGGGTTTCAAGATCGGTTCTCTCTACTGCTGAGGCCGCTGCAATCCGAACCTTGACTGCTGTACGCTCATCGATCCGTTTCCAGGTGTCTGTAGAAAGCCATGTGCGGTGGTGTTTCTGCTTTTTACCGACATACGTGTGTACTCCAGTCGCAAAAGCATTTTTCACAGCACTCCAGTGGTCATCCATGTTCTCTATGCTGCTGATTGCTTCTGCTTCTAAGGCAAGATGGTCCCTGAACTGTTGGCGCACTTGGGGAACCTTAAGCCTGTCGATATTAAACCTGGTGATGTTAAGTAGGTTTGAGCGGTTGCTGTTGACGGATGCAGTACGAAGGCGTATATGAGCTACCATAAGATGGTGATCTCGTTCTAGTCCGACGTCAGCTCCACGTCTGTTTCGGACGTCCAGGAGACAATTTCTAAAGCGGCGACTGATCGCAATGTGGTCGATCTGGTTGGATGTTCGTTGCCTATCAGTAGAGACCCAACTGATTTTGTAGCAGGTGTTATGCTTAAACAGCGTACCTCCGATGACTAGGCGGTTGGTATTGCAGAAGTTCACAAACCGCTCACCGTTTTCATTACGGTCTTCCACGCCGTGAACTCCCATCACGTGCTTAAGCATGGTGTTGTCGCTACCCACCTTGGCATTGAGATCTCCCATCACCATTACGATGTCCCCATTAGGCATTTGGTTGTAGGCGGCGCCTAAGTGGCTATAAAAATTATCCTTTTCATCCTCAGTCGCGTCTAGAGTCGGAGCATAACACTGTATGATGGTAATTTTTCTAACTCTACTCTGGAACCTAGCCACTATGGGTCACTATGGGGTTTCTAGGATATGAGGCTACTACGTGCTGCTGGAGTTAGCATGAGTCCTACTCCGGAACACCGCGCACTTCCATCTGGTTTACCAGCGTAGAGCATGACAGTGCTTTTTGTTGGGGAGATGAATTCCCCAGCATCGAACCATCTTATCTCGCTCAGCCCAAAGATGTCGATTTTATACCGTGCGAATTCGCGTTCTAATTGGAAGAATCTGGCGTTATAAGGCCCTTCCTTGAGTGAGTCCAGGAGGGTCTTAACGTTCTAGAATCCGATCGTTGTCCGTGTCCGATAGCCAAAGGTCGTCAACAAATTATCCGTCCTTATCCGAGGCGATTGTTTCCGGTTCAGAGCAAGATTTGTTTTACGGTTGCGGCTCGCTGGGCCACAGACCAACCGATACTTGTCCTGTTTTTTGGCGCAGGAAGCTCGCCATTCGTCCTCTCCCGTTAGCAATTTCCGAAGAAATTCCCAGATGACACCACGAGGAGGTGGGAGTAGGGCTTACTAACAGAGCTGCTAGGTTTTCGGCTGCAGTGGCTCTTTCTCGTTACTTAGCGGACCAACACCTATCGGGAGATGCTGCCCCTACGAGGCCTTTGTTAGTCGTTTGCCATCCCTCTGTTGGATGATTGATACATTATGACATCAGGTGGTCGGAAAAAATATACTGTGAATCAGAAGCAAAACCAAAAGTAACAAAAAGTCTTTACAGTTCGATCATGTATCATGATTCGAAGCATGTATCAATCTAAATTTAGGCGGCTCTGTCGACTCAAGGAACACCTCAGGAACCTTTGTGTAGCAGAAGAAGGACTTTGTAGATTTTGCAACGAATCCAGTGAGATTCTGGAACACACAATATATAGCGAAGTACCAAATATCAAATGCGGATGCACCAACCATAAATCCGCTTCTTACTGCACTGGTAAGGGTGCTCTAAGAGTGGCCTATTCTTGCCGAGACTAAGTACGAGTGCATGACTCTCAAATCTAAAATTGTAATACGAGGTAAACTCTAATGAGCTAACAAATCTCTACAAGGCATTAGTAGAGGCCAAAATACACTATTAGGTCGCAGTGTAATACAACATCCTCACAATAATCCAAAGTGCTTGTGCTCATCAAATTCTTGTGAAAATGTTTCTCGAAATCTATGTGCATTTATTTCTACTTATATTTATACCAAATTGCATTTACCGCAGGACATGGAAGTCATGTATGGTTTTCTGTACCTTGTTGACTTGGAATCCCTTCTAGAACAATTTTTATAATTTTACAGTAGCAATGCTGGTTGATGTTCCTAATTTGCTCTGACAGTATTAATTAATAAAATTATAAATAGCTCAGTTCTACTACAGCAAAACCATTAATAAAACTGTTGTTGCTTACTACCAACTAGTGAAGAGTAAACGGATTCATAGCAATCATTGTGACCCCAGTTTCTTAGCCTAGGGTAATTTGCCCCATTTTCCGTAACTTCTTCTCTTCTTTAGACAGGCACTTGCAAATTTGCCAAGGGCTGGCACTGGACATAGCACGCTTAGGCACACATCACATACACACTTAATCTGCTTTTTGGATAGTTGTGCTAAGCTTTTGGGAAAGTGAAGCGCCTGTGGGACTTTCTCGATCGAGTCTAGACATTCTTAAGTAGCATTTAAGACCACCAAGGAGTCATTCATTAAACACATATCAAGTGTTAATAATAGATCTTCGGAGTAAAAACAAAAAACTGAGTGAGTGTATCTTTAGTACCTATATCATGCAAATTCTCAATGACATTCTACACTTTGGCAGAGTGTACCTATAAAAGAAAGCAGCTTATAGTTTTATTGAGAAGGCTCTTTTGTGAAATTGAAACCTTTTCAATTTGTACAGCACATCATGCCAATTGCTATTGTTCGAGAGACAGAGAAACAATTTTAAACGATCCCGTACGCCTTTCACGTTGAAATTCATTTAATTTTGTGTGGTTTTCATAAACCACATTCAACCGCTGGCTAGCTGGTCTGGCCGTAAGCTTTCACATTGCCCAACAATAGAGTGCGAGTATATAACATCAAACATTTGAATTTTTCCAAAGCACACACTCAGGTGATCCTGAGATGATGGTTGATATTTGATACAGGCCGGCCTGACCGCCGAAAAGTATCTATGAATGGGTTTCGAGAATGTCACTCGATTTCTTAAATGAATTATTAGGGATTAAGATTGAAAGATAGCATTCTATTTTGTATCTGACATGACATGACATCTCGGCAGGGGATTTTTAGCCAAATCATAGTGACACACACCGACGACGATCACAGCATCCGATGATACAATCAATATTTGTCAAGTACTTGCAGACTTTCCTTTTGTTATTGTAATGCTAAACTATTGTCACTCCTGATGGGCAAAAGTGAATGAACTATCAATTTACATATTGACGCGACGCGGTGCCGATATGGTGGTGTTTTGTCTTGTACGAGCATTGTTGCTCCGATGATTGATCTCTGTCCAGTGATAACGTTTATTCATATAATGCTATTTGTCTTCTCACTTTCTTCACATTTTTTTAGGGGGGCTATCAATGGCCACTCCAGATAAGTGCCCATACACCAACGGCGTGGCGCGGCGCGGGGCGGCGCGGCGGCCAACATTTGCGAAACGAACGCTTGAAGGAGCTATGGAAATTCGTTCGAGTTGGATTGCCTGTATCTATTTCAATTGTGTGTGGACAATTATTATGGCTAACCTGATCGCGTGTTCTTCAGAAATTGAAAAAAAATTTCCACGTTAAGAAGAAATGAATATTTAATTTTGAATGTGGACTTTTTTCTTGGGTTGAAAGCTTATAAAAGAGCAGAACGCGTCTAGTGCCACCTACGCCAGTGTTGAAGACCGCATAGGTATCTTGTTTTTCAATTGGTATGGACCGATGGTGCGCACTTGAAACCGGCACCATCAACGCCATCATCATCTTTCGATTAGTTGGTTGCGTCGCACGGTCGTCCGGCTTTTTCGACCATTAAACAGTCGATTCGTATTTTTTCGTTTTCAATTGCGTACAACTTCTGACTAGATTAAATTGACAATATGTATACAGAGAGGTCTGAATGAAGTGTCTTTAATGTGCTTGGGCACACCTTGTGGATACATTTTTTGCTGTAGTTTATTTTCTTACCTGTTTTTGGCTTTAGACTTTGGTTGAAGCTTAATCTTGAATTGATATCTAATGAATTGTCTTTTTGGCGGTTGGAAAAATTGTGGAGCGCGTTTTAACGTTGGTGTAAATGAGTTCAATTTGAGCGGGACCTCGATGGAACTGGCTTCTTACGTTGTAAGTTAATTTGCATTAAATGTGAACTGCACTTGCAAATCTTTTTTTTTTCGTTTTTTTTTTCGCGACTGGAATTCAAGCTTAATCGATGTGATGAAAATTCATGTGACGTTAATGTTAGGTGTGAAAATGGCGAGGAGAATGCAAATGTCGACTGAAAATGATGGTATGGTATTAAAGCGATCGTTGTAGAAGGTGATAATTATGAATCAATTGGGATTGGAGAATTATTTTTTATGAGCGCTTTGTCGGTATTTTTAAAAATGAGCCAACCGTAGTTATGCTGAAGTGGGCTTATGATACGCAGGTTATCGGTTCAAGTACCCATCAGTTAAAGATATTTAAATCAATCTGTCCTGATTGTAATAAAATTACCCCCTTTGAGTAGTAGTCATAAGTTCGTTAAAAAAATGGTTTACATTTTTAAGTCTACCATTCAAAGTATAAAGGTTGCGACTAAGACAAAAAGCTTCGTCTGTCGAAGGTTAGATTATACACTTCTTTATTTTCATTTTCAACTGTTCCAGTTTTTATTTATTTTTTTGGTTAGCTGCAGCAACGCACGCCGCCGGGTTTGGCCTACTACTTTAGTAGTAAAGTACTTTAGAACCACAACTTTATTTTTGTTAGCTGCAACAACGCAAGCCGCCGGGTACCCCCGCCCCAGCAGTCTACCCACAATTTAATATTATAGTACCTTAGTACTAAAAAAAGTTGATATGTATATTTAAGGTTAGACAACTTACCCACTGTCGCTCGGTACAAAACTGTTCTCTAATACACATAGCCCCCCAGGCGCCTGCCTGACAGTCGTTTTTTTTGTTTTCTATTAAACGCAGCAACGCACGCCGGGTGCCCGCTAGTAACAAATAAAATAGAGAAAACCTTAGAGGAGAAAAAGATGTGTTCTAGCCCTTTTCTGGACGTCTCTTAAGCCTTTGGTAAGGTATGGCATGAAGGCTTGAAGTTTAAGTTAAAACAGTTTCTTCTGGAACAATTATATGAGATTCTAGAATCATATCCTGCGAACAGACTATTCCGTGTTAAACACGGATCGGAATACTCCAAATTTAGGAAATCGCTGCAGCAGTACCGCAAGGAAGTGTTCTTGGTCCGGTCTTGTTCTTACTTTGAATTCAATTCAATTCAATTCAAAATTTGCGAGTGGACAAATGGTTGGTTCATTGCTCTTAACGAGACCAAATCAACTCATGTTGACTTTACTTTACAAAAAATTTAACAACCTACACATGTTCATTAACTCGGTACAAATACTGTGTGCAAACGAGGTAAAGTATCTAGGAATGATACTAGAAACGAAACTCAAATATAAGTCGCACGTTAAAAAGAAACGCGACCAGCTTGAAAATAGAGTCAGACAAATGTATTGGCTACTTGGAAGACATTCCAAGTTAACCCTTAAACCCTACCCATCCCTGGAGAAACACTATTACTACCCTGGGGTCCAGAAAACCCCAATATATTTTTGTTCTTACTTTAAAAATAAAAAAATGTTAACAAAAATGATTTTTTTTTTTTTTTCCGAGGGTAGGTGAAAATCTTCAAGAAGACACTATGAGGATCGACAGCGCGTGCTCATAGTAGTCTGGGATTCTTACCCACTAAAAAACCTCCCTTCAAAAAAGACTTGTTTTCATTTTTTACTACAACTAAGTATTCGACTTATCAAGTAGTTTTCATTTCACGAAATAATGACGTTCTGCAGGTGCCTTCCCACTAGAAGTTCCTGCTAGTTCCGCAGTTTGGACGCGGTTACTTATCGTGCTAAGTCTAAAGGTTTGATTCTTTGTAGACGGCGTAGTAAATTTCTTTCATCCAAAACTTGGCGGACTATAATATTTACGTGACTTTCTAGTCGACTTTTATGCTTTCTCGCGTAGTTTTTGATTTCGTCTTCTATAGTTTTAATGCCAAGATCTCTGTGGATATCGCTGTTTCTGATATACCACGGCGCATTAATAATACTTCTTAGTACTTTGTTCTCAAAAGTTTGTAAAATTTTAATATTAGTTATTTTGGTACAACCCCAGAGTTGTATACCATATGTCCATACAGGCTTTAGCACTTGCTTATATAAAAGCAGTTTGTTCTCTATATTAAGCTTGGAATATTTTCCAAGTAACCAATACATTTCTCGATATTTGTTATCTAGTTCTTTGCGTTTTTTCTTAACGTGCGTTTTCCATTTCAGCTTTGCATCAAGTGTCATTCTAAAATACTTAGCCTCGTTTGCAAACGGAATTTGAACCGAGTTTGAAAAGATCGGCAAATTATTTATTTTCCTATAAGTAAAATTTACATGAGCAGATTCGGTCTCATTAAGCGCGATTCGAAAAACCTTTGTCCATTCATTTACTCTATCCAAAGCTTCTTGCAGTTTTTCTGTACTATCTTCGACCGTTTTACCTACTACCAAGATGGCAGTGTCGTCGGCTGTAGCTAGCTCAGTGCCTTCTACTTGCGGTATATCACGGGTGTATAATAGATACAAGACTGGGCCAAGGACGCTTCCTTGCGGCACTCCAGCCATTATCTCCCTGAAATCCGAATATTCATTTCCACATTTGACGCGGAATAGTCTATTCGTAAGGTAGTTCTTCAAAATATTATATAGGTGCTCTGGCAGAACTTGTCGTAATTTAAACTTTAAGCCTTCATGCCAGACCTTGTCAAAGGCTTGAGAGACGTCAAGGAATACGCTTGAACAAATTTTTTTTTCTTCAAGTGACTTTTCGATTACATGTGTTATTCGATGTACTTGTTCAACTGTAGAATGTTTACTTCTGATTCCGAATTGATGATCCGGAATGAGATGCCCTTCTTCTATTACCGGCTGTATTCGCTTAATCAATATTCTCTCGAACACTTTGGATATAATTGGAAGAAGCGAAATCGGTCTATAAGACGTTTTTTCATTCGGCGATTTTCCGGGCTTAAGGACCATTATGACTTCGGCGACTTTCCATTGACTGGGAACATATTCTAGTCTAATCGCGGCGTTTATAATGAACAGAAGCTTAATTAGAGCTTTTCTTGGTAGTGCTTTAAGAACCTCTCCCGTAATTAGGTCGTATCCAGGAGCCTTCTTTGGTTTAAGTTTCTTTATTTCTTCCTTAAGTTCGGTTAGCGTTGCATTTCTTATTACACGATTGTCAACATACGACGTATTTATATTTTGAATAAGAGTTTGTCCATCAAGCGGTTTGAAAGTTTCTTCCAGGTAGGCGGAAAAAACTTGCGCTTTCTCTTTATCATGTCTGGCCCATTCGTCTTGATTTTTCCTAATTGGGGCGGCTTGAATTTGAGGTTTTTTAAAACCTTTTATAGCTTTCCAAAGCGAATAATTAGAATCTTTTTCTAGGTGAGTTTGCATTTCATTATTCTTAAGGTCTTTAATAGATCTTTTTAATAAGTTACACAAACGGTTAAGATGTGCTTTATGTTGCGGAGCCCGAGTTTGTTGCCATTTTTTGCGCGCTTTCCTCTTCTCCTTAATCATCTCATTTATTTCCTGCGGATAATTTTGAATGTAGCTGGCCGGCGTTTTCTTAGGTTTCGGAGTATTCTTCCACGCGGCATTCTGTAGGATTTCGACGAAGCGATCTACTTCAACTTCAAGTTCATAGGGCGTTTTAAGTGATACCCTCAGCTCAGTATTTGATTCAATATGTTTTTTGAAGCCATCCCAATTCGTTTTCGCGCTGGTTAATCTGGCCGGACCTACTTTTTTAATCAGAGCATCGCTTCAACAAAAATGAATGTTAATTGGGATCACACACACAGCTGCATGTTTAAAATAACTTAAAGTTTAGAATCGAGGCACTCTTGGCACACAACCCGGCTATGTTCAACGCAAAGGGGTAAACAAATATTCACGAAAGTTTAATTTGCGCATCGCGCTTAACCCCAGGGTAGGGTTTAAGGGTTAAGCATGTATAAAAAACTGCTTCTATACGAACTAGTGCTTAAACCTGTTTGAACGACTGGTATACAACTTTGGGGTTGTACTAAACGAACCAATAAAGATATCCTGCAATCTTTTCAAAACAAAGTGCTAAGAGTCATAGTAAATGCCCCATGGTATATCAGAATCAATGATAAATCGTAGATTAATCTCAATGTTGAGACCAAGCTCATGCGATGAGAATACAGCAGTGTCATCAGCGTAAATAAAAGTTTCACATGCTGGTGACTTCAGAAAATTGGAAGTGTAAATATTATAAAGTATGGGGCCAAGAACTGAACCCTGTGGCGTTAACTTGTTGGAGGACGAATGCACAGCCATTCATATAGACTCTAAAAAGACGATTCGACAAAAAACTTTGGACAATTTTTTCTAAGTCTTCTTCTTCCTCTTATCAGCGAGGTTATGATCCGAAAATAAGGGATCATATCCCTCCCACTTCACCGCATTTGTACTGATCCGCCTGTGGGGTTCGCCTATTTGATCTCAGAAAATATCGGCAGACCCGCCGATTTGGGATCACTCGGTTACTGAGGCCAATGAAATGCCGATGTCGTCGCATTTGTCTGATCCAGGCGTTTATAGGCCTGCCTTTCCTACCTCGCGATGTCTTTGGAACGTGCATTGATATTACCTTTTTAACAAGGTTCAAATGATCTCTTCTTTGAACGTGGCAATACCAGCTGAGCCGGTCGCGCTCTATTTTTTGTACGATGGTTTCCTTGATGTGAAAGCTTCCACAGATCTTCGAAATTCTTATTCGATCAAGCTTTGTCACTCCTGCTCCTGCGAAGCATCTTCATCTCAGCTGCCGTTAATTTACTCTCATACGTTTTATACATCGTCCAACATTGTGAACCGTATGTGAGCGCTGGACGTACAACTGCGGTGTAGAGGCTTCCCTTCAACTTAGGTGCATTTTTCGGTCACAGAAAATAGCGGAATTTTCTCTCCACTTCATCCACCCTACGCTCACGCGATGATTGATGTCGTCATCACAAGTTGCTTTGCTATTGATCATAGATCCCAGATATTTCAACTTTTCGCACTTGGGAAGCACTGTTCCATTCAAATAAATGTCTGGAATAGGCCTGAGTGGATAAGAGAATGGGCAGCATAAGTACTCTGTCTTTTTGAACTAATGCGATACCCATTTCCCTCCATAACGTCCACCCACACATCAAGTGCTCGTTGCAGGGATGTAGGATCCTCACTTATGATGGCTCCATCGTCAGCAAAGAATAACTGATGTATTTTACCTTCAAGCAGATAATCAAGGACTGTAATAAAAAGCAAATGACTTAAAACGCTTTCCTGGTGCACCCCGACTTTGATTGGGAACTCTTCGGTTACTCCAGCGGGACATCTTACTCTTGTCTTTGCTCCTTCGTACATGTCCATGATCATCTGTACATAGGTTTCTGGAACCCCTCGATGTCTTAGTGCCACCCACATCAAATCTCGTGGTTGTCTGTCGAATGCATTTTCAAAGTCAACCAATGTAATATGCAAATCCCTTAAGGAATCACGATGTTTTTCCATTATGATCCTTATACTTTGGATTGCATCTGTGGTTGATTTACCCGAGACAAACCCGCACTGATCATCAGATAGCCGTATTATTTTTTGCAGTCGGCCACCTAATACCCGCTCAACGATCTTCGTGGTGTGTGACATCAGCTTGATCGAACGGTAGTTATTACAGTTTCGCGTATCACCATTCCCTTTGTATACAGGGAGAAGGTAACTTTCCCTCCATTGATTCGGCATTGGGTCACCTCTCACAAATTTGGAGATGAGAATTCTGAGCCATCTGAACCCGATGTATCCCATCTTTTTCCAGAACTCAGAGGGCATCTCGTCTGTCCCAACCGCTTTTAGTTTTTTTGAGCATTTGACCACCCCACTAACTTCTTCGACTGTAATGTCGGGTATTTCTTCACAGTTAGGGGTGGCTCTTGAAAAGTATAGCCAGAGAAACTGTTCATTTAAAAGTTCTTCTCGAAAATGCCGCCACCTCTGCAGGATTTTGTCGTCATCCACAAGAAGATGGCCATGAGCATTTTTAATGAACTTTGGCGAACGAATCTCCTGAGCATTCCTCCTTCTATGGGCGGCTATTTTGAAGATGGTTGCGCTCTTGTTCATATTGTGTCTTCGCAGCTCCTGGAAAGCCTGGTTTGCATCAGCAACCGGGGAAGATATTTTCTCCAGCTCCCGATACTGGCCCTCCGTACTCTCTGCTTGAAGCTGGGCGCACTTCTTCTTCGCTTTTTCTTGCAACATCTGTATTCCATTTCAAGGCGAACTTTTTCGTCACTTTTATTGGAGAGGCGCTTTGATCAAGCTTTAAAAACCGCTTTCTTCTCATTTATCACTTTCTTAGCTTCATCACTCCACCAACATGTTTCTTTGGCTTGTTGATGGTGGTGGTGGCCTTTTGAAGCTCCTAGCCGTGATTTGGCTTTCTTTAAGCAAGTTCGCTGTAGGGAATCCCACATATTTTGTGCTCTGCACTATTCGTCCTCAGCTCCGTTGATGGTGTGAGAGAGGTAATTTTTCATTACGAAAACAAAAGCCTCACCTTGATTTTCTCAGAGACCCTTGTTTGTTTGCTTTTCTGCGGTGTTTTCATAAAAATTTCTGTTAGCAGGAGACGATGTACTCAACGTAGAGATAAAGAACAATCTAGATAAGGAAGGTCGCGAAATACAAAATAAAAAGCAAGTTGTCAGCTGAGATGTCATCGTAAGTGAGAGTCAGGTACACCAAGTTGGGCGGTAAATAGCGTTAATAGTGAATTGACTTCGGAACACCTCATGCTAAGATAGAAACTATCTCAGGCAATAAATACTGGAGGGAAGATGTGCAATATAAATTTAAAAAAAGTAGTTGATAGAAGTGTTGATCAAAAGTCATGTAGAAATTTTTGCCCACTTTCAAGGGCACTTGAATATTTTTGTAAAATCATATGGTAATACAGTATATGAAGGCTTGTCTATGACAACATTTATTCAAATAACTTAGAAATGCACACCAGTTCCACCTTTTTCAAAGTTAAGTCTGATAAGCCCTCTTTACTATTGACTTCGAAATCCCTTTTTGTTCAGAGATAATTCAACTAAATGCTAAAGTGGAAAGTATAGGGCAGCATTTTATCCTTTAAAAATTGTGCATACAATACTATCAGGTCTTGAAGTGCAGACAGTTTAGAAGAGAAACAGATTTTGAAATAGTTTGAAATTGTTTCTAAATCCAAATAAGTATCATTCGTAATATATTATGAGTAGTCTTGAAGATATTCAAAATATTTATAAATTTAAATACATGAATCTCCAAAAATCTAGTTGCTATACATTGTATTATACGAGTACTACCAAGCAGCAACCTTTCTTTAGTGTGTGCAGTCATTAAAAATTGTCGATATTATTCGTTTTCCTTTCATGCTTAGATGGCTGTTTGCTTGAGGAACATTTATCATTTGTACGAGTAACTTCATTGAAGAATTTAATATTAAAGCCCGATTGACAGAGGCTTTTGATATAGTTCTTTCAAGTTCTGTTTCGTTTATTTTCTAGGACTACAAGCTATTCTAAGCACCAGAAATGGTAGTACTATAAGCTATTGGATGACTTAACTGGATTAATTATTAACAGACATTTCCTGCACCACCAGGACTGTTGGCTACTCTCGTTCCACTATGTAACACTCTTTTTTATACCAATACGAGTATACAGTCATTTGTTATAAATTGTTTTCTCTTGGTAGCAAGAACTGAATTCTTATAGTTTTCGTCAACCCAGAATAGTTTCACGTAACACTTATGCACTCTATGCGAAAATTTGGCATAATATTTACCTCTTCTCCGTTTCCGCTAATCAAAAGAGTTGACGTGAAAACTTGAAACTCTTATAATTCGTAATAGAAAATTTGCATTTATGGATCTTATTAAAATTAGTATAAAATGATACTGTTCTTATCTTAATTTTCCTAACGGTGGGTGAGCACACTATAAATTAGGCCAAATTCATATGCATAACACCATCGCTAGCATCATCATATGGCATTACCAGCGAACCCACCCAGAACTAGCACTCTATGCAGATTCCAGTTTGTCTGCCAGACATGTTTCCCAACCTACACGCTCCCGCTTTTAATTTTCATTGACGATGACTATGATACGAGTAAATACCAATCATGCAAGTAATTAAGAAACTATTATCTCTAACTTGCCATAATCGCAGTAAAAGTAACCAACATGACACTGTGACACGACTACAATTGGCATACACTCCACGAGTATAAATAAAACATTCGATGTTGAATCTTTTCGCACCTACAAAATAAAGTGGTTGCTCTTCGCAAAATAAAAAGTAGGTACATATAAAGTTGTAAAATGCGCTCTAACGGAACCTTAATTCCTTTACTGTGATAATAATCAGTTGGTCGCCCTGGCATGCGCACAGTGTCTGACCCACAAATGAAAGAGGGCAGGGCACTGTGAGGAGAGTGACCGGCTGTGCAACGACGACGAGTCTGTTGGTTGTAAGAGGCAAAACATGTACGTGTGCACATAGGTCCAGCCTATAGTTCCTATACAGGTTTTTATTCCTTTTCAGTTTACTTGCAGCCAGTTAGATAGACCGCACAAAAGGCGAATTTTGTATTCTCATTGTATCAAAATGTGTTCTAAATTTCTCTTTTTACTGAGTTAAAGTGGCTTATTACACTAAACCAGAGCTACTGAATTTGTTTTCGGTGAAGTGCGTTAGCTGCACTTAATTTATTTCCATGGTAAAAATGTCACAATGGGTGAGATTTCTTTTGTAACATCCCAAAAAGTTTTCAGTGTCTCGTGTGTAGAATAAGAAGCGTCAAAGAAGTAAACCGTGGCTGCACATTATTTAGAGTGCTTGTCCCTTTCAATTGTGATAGGTTTGATATTCTCTCATGTATTGGGCAGAGAACAGGTGCCTACCAATCGAGAGTATTCGATTCTGCATTTTTCACTGAGATACTCCTATTTGGACCAACAACCTAGAAAGAGCATCTGCCGTACCTCATGCAGCTCCTTGAGTATTACACTACTGCTTCGTATACAGCATATTGTAGTTTCATATTCAATCAAGGAAAACTTCCAACCTTACCATAAGTGTACCAATCATTTCGGCAGAGGAAAGGCTATTTGACTTGAGTTTGTTAGTGCGCTCGCAGAAAAGTCATCGCTACAGTTAGTCCTTTTGTATATGAAATTTGCCGCTTGGCTACTTTGATATATAATAGAATATTTCGCCTTTTCCCCGAATGTGACTTGAGCCGATTCTTGTTTGAAGTAATGTGGCAACTACTCTTACTTACTTACTTATATTCCTTTATGTCTTGTGGGGCTCTAAAAACGGTTGACAACCATTGTATGTTGTTGTTGTTGCATGCTTTCGCTCTCAATCTAGCTCATTTCAGGTGTTTTCCATTTCTTTTTAAATATTCTCTGCTCTGATTGGCTTTTCTTCAGGTGTGAACAACTCACTGTCACAACTATTACGTCTAAAGGCTACTGCCTTGTAAAAAGCTGTACATTCGACATATGATTGACCAATAAAAAATGTAAGCAATTACACTTTAGATCATACGAAAAACATTGGAATTGGAACAATTGGAGATCGTACTACTTTCCCGATTCTACTGCGCACAGCAATCACTGCCCACTGAGCATAACTGCAGTTTAGGCTTCAGTGACTCACTACCGGATAAAACAGAGTGGACGCAACGCTAATTCTTCTACCGCCCGCCCTGTGTCTTAACATATTAAGGG
The DNA here is from genome assembly GCA_945910035.1 of Brachypalpus laphriformis. Classification (NCBI taxonomy): domain Eukaryota; kingdom Metazoa; phylum Arthropoda; class Insecta; order Diptera; family Syrphidae; genus Brachypalpus; species Brachypalpus laphriformis. The sequence continues at coordinate 133,459,797 of OX246756.1, forward strand.
TAGCCATAATCTCTTGAACGCGTGCAAAAAAGAAAAAAACCCTCTGTTCCGTACAACGAATGGCTGACAATTTTTTACGGACGTATGAATATCCACCTTTCTTTTAACCTTCCAAATCACTACAGTGTTTTCCAGGCCACAGTTACCGTAATGCGCCAAGTTGCTGACTGTCAAGCGGTTAATACAGAATCAACATCGGATATATTCATATATGTAGATCGACGGCAGGCAGCCAAAAAAATCTCACGCAACCAGCACGATGAGTTCTAAGGCAGTGAAAGACTGCTGCGTATCTCATAACTGGACATTTTGTTGCATATGATACCTCTGAATATATTTCGCAAGCAAATGCCAGCAAATGCAGCCGTTTGCTTCGAAGCTACCCAGCTGTGGCCAAGAAAAGAATTTGGCCACGCTTCCATTCTGAATAAATTCAAAATCTCTCCCGAAAACATGGAATACACCACCTCACGTCTAAACTTTGACAAGAACTTCATCGTCACCATCCCCTCCAGATCACTCTGAAATGATGATACATTTTTAGACGATGGGTCAATCCACTTCTACACGGACGGCTCAAAAACCAAGGTCGGAGTTGCTGGAGGTGTTTTCTCTGACAGGCTTAATTTTAATCTCTCCATCCGTCTACCGAATCATTGTAGCGTGTTCTAGGCGGAAATTTTGGCGATTAAAGAAGTTTTATTGGCTTAAGAAAAGCGTGATATCTTCTAGAAGTATCCGCATCTTTTCAGACAGCCAAGGAGCAATCAAATCCCTGAAATCGACCTCTATGAATTACTTTGCAGCTTTAGACCAGCGATCATATCTCGTGGAGATGGCTGAGCAGTTCAATATTCATCGATGTAAGGCCGATGAACTCCCCGGAATAATAACAACTATACCCATCCTGCCGGACAAAGGCTACTTAGATATAACAATCGCTACTTGCAAACTCAAATTTAAGCTAGATGCTAGAGTACGAATCTTAGGTGGATAATTGGACCAACATGCCTAGCGACAAAACAGATTTGGCCAAAGTTGCATCTTAAACGTTCTAAGAATTTGATTTCTCTCAACAGATTGCATATCGACGCTACAGTAGTTGTCATCACTGGGCACTGTCTAATAGGCAAGCATGCTTTGTGGGAGCCGTGGCGTAAGTGGTTAGTGTGCCGGATCACTACGCATGAGGTTCCAAGTTTGAGTCCCAGAAAACACCAAAAAGTTTTTTTCACGGTCCCACCTCTCGCGAGCGTCTGACAAACATCCGAGAGTATTGTTGTCACGAAAAAGCTTCTCAAATCGCCGTTCGGATTCGGCACCAAACTGTAGGTCCCTTCCATTCGTGTGAAAAATATAACGCACACAACATGAGTGGTTGCGAAAAGCTAGGCCCTGGCACTTAAAGAGCTGTTGCGCCAAATATTTATTTATTTATAAGCATGTTTCAAGACTAGGGCTTTTTGCGAACGAATTTTGTAGAAGATGCATAGATGAAGAAGAGGAAGAAGCTGTTCATCACCTTCTTTGTTTCTGCCTAGCTCTCTCCCGTAGAAGGAAGCTTCACCTAGGAGCCCCCTATTACAACGACAAAGGCGACCTGAAAATATAGACATTAAGAGCTTCCTACTCTTCATAAGAAGCTCAAAATGGTTTAACGAGTAAGTAGGAGAAACTTTCTCCCATTATCCATATGGTATCACAATGGACCTATTATAGGTCTAAGTGTGTTGGCGATTTTCTGTTGGCAGCCACTTCAACCTAAACTAACTTAACCTATCTCTTAGCGAGATAGTTGGACGGTACAATCTCACCCTCTGCATCATCGACATAGAGGCGCCAACGTATGTCGGACCACTGCGCGTAAAGCTCAATGTTCGAACCCAAAAAGTTTTTTTCATGGTCCCACCTCTCGCGAACCTCTAACAAACATCTTCTCAAAAATTACCGTACAGATACGGCATAAAACTGTATAGGTCCCTTCCATTCGTGGCAAAAATATAACGCACACAACACGAGTGATAGTGAAAAGCTAGGCCCTATGCCCTTTATGGGCTTTTTGCACCAAAATATGTATGTATGCCATAACCTGCAGAAGTCCTGAGAGACGTTAAGAAAAACGCAAGAACATATATTATTCCTTTATATGGCTTTCTGAATTTCCAATCGCCCGCTGCCCACATGTCCGATTGTTTGCATCTCAAAGCGTCACGAAGCCTACGCAGGACCTCTTGGTAGTACTCTTTAGTCATGGTTGCACTTTATAGTGCGTAGTCCTGATGAACCACACCAATGGAGGGAAAGAATCCAGTCAGCATGAATTTGGCATTGCAGCGGACCTTCCTGGTTTTTTTTTTTTTTTTGTCTTGTGGATTTTGGATGCTTCAATTGTAATGAATGCAACTTGGTTTCTGAGTAGTACTCATTTGGAATCGCTTTCACTTTGAAATCGCCAAGTTTTACGGAAAATTGAATGCAGTAGCGTAGTAAGTTTTTCTTTCATTTTGTCAAAAAACAATGATGTAACAATGACTGACTCAGCTTGTAAATGAGCCTACACGCATACCGGACATTGCAAATCATTCTGCCAACACTCTGGACTTGTTTCTTACCTCACACCCTGATAAATACATCATTGATGTGTTAGCGCTCTAGGGCGGTCGGACCACAACATCATATCGGCTAAATTCTCGTACTCTGACCACTCAGTTAAAGAAAAAACTCCCAAAAGAAAAGTATGGCGTTACGAGAAAGCCAATTGGGACGGCCTTAATAGTTTCTTTAGGAGTTTGAACTGGTCGCTATGCTTCCTCAATAGCGACGTGGATGCGCTGCCGATATGATTACTGACACCATTCGCTTAGGTATGGATGCCTTTATCCCTAACAGAATAAAAAGCATCAAACCTAAGGCAAACTCGTGGTTTGACCAGAGCTGTAAAGAGGCTATCAGGTTGAAAGAGGTAAGTTTTCGGTCTTATAAAGCCAACAAATCTAAGGAAAACCGAAAGAAGTTTAAACAATCCAGAAGTGACTGAAATGCCCACATTCGACGTGTAAAATTCTTACATGACCAGAAACTGAGACATAAAATTCTACAATGTCCCAAAGGTAGTAAGAATTTTTGGTCATTCATCAAAAATATTAAAAATTCTGTCTCGTCTGCCATCCCAACGCTCATTTACAATGACATTCCAGCTGTCAGCTCCTTAGACAAAGCTAATTTGCTTGCTGCTCACTTTGCAGCGAACTCCACCATGCCAGATAGTGCTTTGTCTCCGCCTGTACTTGAGAGCGTCGAATTTTCCATGGGACAAGTCCACTTTCGCACTCGTACAGTTGCAGAAGTACTCAAAGGTCTTAACATATACAAATCCGCTGGTCCTGATGGTATCTCCCCCATAGTTCTGAAGAGGTGTTCTTCCACGCTGGCAAAACCTCTCTGTAAGCTTTTCTGTCTGTCCTACTCTTCTGGGCTCTTTCCGAGTAGATGGAAAACAGCATTTGTCCAGCCCGTCCCTAAAAAAGGCGAGTCTTCCTCCCCGTCCAATTACCGACCCATTGCACTTACGTCCCTTCTTTCCAAGGTCATGGAAACGCTGATAAATCGTCGGCTTATGAAATATCTTAATTCACGAAAACTCCTCAATGACCGACAGTATGGTTTTCGTAGCAACAGGTCCACTGGTGATTTGATGGCATATCTCACCGAGAAGTGGAACCAATCTCTCCATCACTTCGGCGAAACAAATATGGTTGCGCTCTATATTTCTAAGGCATTTGACAGAGTTTGGCATCACGCTCTTTTGTCGAAAATGCGTGCATATGGCATCGATGAGTCTCTTCTTCAATGGATTAGAAATTACCTTTCGGGCCGTTCAATACAGGTTGTCTTGGATGGCTTCAAATCTGCAATTCACCATATAAATGCTGGTGTTCCCCAGGGCTCCGTTTTGTCTCCGACTCTCTTCCTCATTTTTATAAATGACCTCTTGTCTGCAACTTCTAATCCAATCCATTCCTTCGCTGATGACAGTACCCTCAGTTTTTCATATTCGTTCCCTAACTCACGTCCCTGCTCTTCGGCCGTAGAAGAGGAACGACAACGTATGTTAAACACATTAAATTCCGACCTGGACAGCATAACCAAATGGGGTTCAATCAATAGAGTGGAATTTAATGCATCCAAAACTCAATGCTGTCTTCTGTCTCTCAAGCGAAACCAAGACCCTCAACCATTATCCATGAATGGTACTTGCATCGCTGAATCCAAAAGACTTGTCATTCTCGGTATGTGCATCAATAACCGTCTTCGATGGAACGATCACATATTCGAAGTCGCCAAAAATGCTGCAAAATGTCTAGGATTCCTTAAGCGGTGCAAGAAATATTTTACCCCGTCTGATCTGGCCTCCATCTATAAGGCATTCATCCGCCCAAAACTGGAATATAACGCCCACATCTGGTCTGGTGCACCCAAGACCGTTCTGCACATTCTAGATAGGGTACAGAATCGCGCGTTAAAACTAATAGGTGATAGAGACATCGTGAGCTCCATAGTCTCACTTGAACGTCGTAGAAATGTCTCGTGTCTTTCTCTTTTTTATCGCTTTTTTTTATAAAAACTGCTCCAGCGAAATAGCCAGTTGCCTTCCTCCCCTTCAGAACTTCACCCGCAAGACGCGTCATGCTTCGAATGCACATCAGTTCACCCTCAAGCCCATCTTCGGACGTACTGTCAAATATAGGGATTCGTTTGTAAGCCGAACAACACGTTTATGGAACGAATTACCAGCCTCTGTATTTCCTAATCATTACAACCTTCAAACATTTAAAGCCAACGCAAACCGGCATCTCCTCTGTCTTCTTCCCCCCTCTTCCTATCCGCCCGTGCCCTGAGAACCAGTATAAGGGTATTAATAATCCCTTTGGCAGGCGCATATTATAAAAAAAAAAAAAAAAAAAAAATCCGACGGCGCCCACTTGCATTTATTTTTAACACACCTCGTATATTGTCGTTTGGAGATTTTCCCAATTTAGAAAATATTATAACTTCAGCGACTTTTCATTATACTAGAACGTATGATAGACTTAGTACCGCATTTATGAGATGTATCAGTTTGATTAAAACTTTCTTTGGTGATTCCTTTAAGGATCTGACCGGTTATTAAACCATATCCAGGGGTCTTGTTTTTTTTTTCAGTTTTATAATAATCCCGGTCTACGCTTACATTGGTTGCGTGACTGGCATTAGCCAATCCTTTAGTTTATGTTTTCGAATGCTGAAAACTTCTACGTTCAACCAAGGCCGTGACTTTTTGATCGTTATAGGAAAAGCATTACATACAGATCGCGGATACAAGCTGCCGAAATGAGGTTCCTTTGGGTGTTGCTGGAATAACTCGTAGGGATCGAGTGCTCAACACACGAGTAAGCGAGGCGCTCAATGTTGAGCAGCTACTTCTCCGAACGGAACGATCTATGCTTCGATGGTTTGGTCACGTAGTGCGTATGTCCCCAGACTGGCTTGGTCTGGTTGGCGTGTCATCAGGTAGGCGACCACTCGGTAGGCCTAGAAATAGATGGTTGAATCATGTGCGACATCTCTCCTGGAGCCATCTATGGATTCCCCCTGATAAGTTAGAGTCAATGGCGGAGGATCGAGAAGGATGGAGGGTCCAATATAAGCATCCTACTCCCGCGACCCTCATGAAGGATTAGCAGACCATTGAAAACGAATAAATTTAAAACGAATGAACACTTTACTAAGAAATAACAGGTACACCATAGCTCTTGTGTGAAATTGCGTACTTCTTACAAACTTCTCTTAGCTGTGAGCATATTTGGATCCTTATACCAAATTAGTTCAGAGTACCGCCAACGATGTTGATCTGGTTTCAATGATAGTAAACAGTCATACTTGAGAATAAAGAATTTGCTTTAGTTACTTAATACTTATTTATTCCTTTCAATTACAAAGCACTTACCAACTTCATAACGAGAGCTTAATAACCTACCAATCGGCTACTTCCAATGGTATGAACAAATTTGGCACAAATGTCCAAGTGATATTTCACACAACTATTATAGGCAGAGGTACACTCATTAACAACATAATAGAGGTTGTCATTTAAATAGAAAACTTTTCCTTTTCATCTTTCCTATTTTGCCCTTAGTTACAGTGAAAGACGGAGAGTAAAGCAACAAAAACAAAAATCTAAACCTGTATATGTCAATCATTCGTGAAATCTAAAGTCATCCATTTGCAAGTAGTGTTTGAATAATTGAAACAAGTTTCACTATCAAACAGCGGATCAAACTTCTTCACAGTTATAAAGAAATAGGGTCCCGGTCCCAACAAAATTTCGCAAAAATAAAACAAGTGAGTTCCATGAATTGACTCAAATGAAGTGAAAAGAAATATGAATTTGCACCGTAAACTTCAAGATTAATTGCGAGATTAACCCACATCACCAAGCAGTTAACAAAGCAGTCATGTTTAGGACACACTCCAACAAACTTCTTTTTTTTTAATGGGTACACAAATATATTTATTTAATTTAAGCTTCGCAAAGGTGGCAGTTATAGACGGACTTTAGTTAATTTTATAACAAAAGAAGTTAATATAAATATATATAACGCATATCCATGTCCGATTGTGAAACCCATTAAAGAATTGCAAAATTAAATGAAAAAAAAGCGTTGAACTAATCACTGGTTAAATATAATCAACCTGATCATTAGTAGTTTTATTAGCGTTTGAGTTCTAGATGCGGCGGATTATAGGTTCTAGTCCAAGTCAATGAAACCACGTTAATTATGCGATTTTAATCAAAATATGAGAAACTTCATTTATTAGCATCAGGCACCTAATTATTTATAAATTGAAAGTTATGATAACTTGACCGGTCAAGAGGTCACTTTTAACGATGATGTGAAGTGATACCGGAACTAAAGCACACCGGACTAATACAGAAGCTAAGATGGCACAGGAAAGATAGCGCTAATATGCGTCACAGTTTTTACGCGTGATTCGTTGGGATATAATATGATTGAGATCCTAAGCCGTGATTCATGGAATAATGGCAGACCGCTGCTTCATCCAAAGGGATCCGTGTGGTATACCGATGGATTAAATATGGATTCAGGCTTTGATGTCAGTGTATATGGACTCACTCGTAAAGGTTCGAAACCACTTGGAAAGAGTCCCAGTATTTTACAGGACGAATTTTAAGCTATTGACATTTGCGCCAGCATAAACCCGCACTCAGGCATCAAAAGTGCCAGAGCAAATAGAATTCGAGACCAGACGATAGGCGGTACGACCATCGCGTGGACCGCCACCGCGTCCACCACGCATGGGTCTCATCTACTGGTTCTCTGGTTTTAGTGTCGCCCTCTTAATTTCGAGGTCTTAGGAAATATAAAATATATTGCATAACAGTACCAGTGATTCAATTGCATCAGTCACCGCTACTATTCTTACGAACCCCACCACCTTCGTAGTCTACCTAGATAATCAGAACTGCAACAATAATACAGATCAGCGCGTAGAAGGCTAAAAATAGCAATCATGAACAGCAAGCGTCCGAGTTTTAATGAATTGTGTTGATCAGAACCCATGGAGGGATGGCGTACCAGAGGTAATGAAGAACCTAAAAAGCTTTCGGTCAATACCCACCTGCCCAAGCTCGTTGGAAAACATTGTCAGTGGACTGTCCCGAAGGCAGCAGGAAACCCCATTAGATTATCAACAAGCAGAGGAAGTAATGCTCCTGGGGATCCATCGTTGTTTCGCCCGCTCTATGTGTTGGATATGGCTGACAAAATTCTGGAACGTATCATCAACGACAGGTTAGAAGCAGCCATTGAAACGCAGGAGGACTAGCAGAATATCGGTACGGCTTCCGAGGTAGATAGATGCGATCCAAGTGATCGTTAACTTAGCGAAGAAAGCCACAGAAGGCAGAAAATGGAGGGGTGGTGCTAAGCAGTGGGCGCCGTGGCGTAAGTGGTTAGTTTGCCGGATCACTACGCATGAGGTTCCAAGTTCGAATCCCAGAAAACACCAAAAAGTTTTTTCACGGTCCCATCTCTCGCGAGCGTCTGACAAGCATCCGAGAGTATTGTTGTCACGAAAAAGCTTCTCAAATCGCCGTTCGGAATCGGTACTGAACTGTAGGTCCCTTCCATTTGTGTGAAAAATATAACGCACACAACATGAGTGGTTGCGAGAAGCTAGGCCCTGGCACTTAAAGAGCTGTTGCGCCAAATATTTATTTTATTTTTTGCTAAGCAGTATTATGCTGTAATAGTTTTAGATGTAAAACGCATTTACGAGTAACTCTGCGAACTGGAAGCACATCTTGGAATCGCTCCGAAACATGAGGGTACCCACTTACATCACGAAGATAGGGATGGATTACTTCAGAAAAAGATCCTAACACAGACAATGGCTCCAAGGCGTACACCGTCACAGGAGGAGTGCCACAGGGTTCCGTGTTGGGTCCACTTCTGTTGAATGTCATGTATGACGGGATACTCAATCTACTTATACCAGAAGTAGCCACGATTGCGGATGATATTCCGATAGTCATGGTGGCCAAGCTACTGAAAGAAGTGGTCCAAACAAGCAACGACGCAATCGGGATCGTTCAAGGCTGGCTTGGATCTGTTGGCTTAAAATTAGCCGAACATAAGACAGAAGTGATTTCAATCGGTAGCAGAAAGGTGAAGGAAACGATCACTCTTACTATAGGGGGGCACCAGATTACGCCCAAGCACGCCATCAAACCTAGGCGTCATTATTGACACAAGGGTCTCGTTTAACGAACATCTGGAATATGCTATTGGCAATGTAAATATGGAGTAAATTTTTTTTTTTTTTTTTTTTTTTTTTTTTTTCGTGGGTAGGTGAAAATCTTCATGAGACACTATGAGACCGTGTACTCATAGTAGTGTCAGATTTCTACTGACTAAAAACACCCTTCCCTTCGTTTTGTTTACTACGACTTAGTTAGACCTTATGAAGTAGTTTAAGCTTCAGAAGAGAATATTCGCGTGAGGCAGGTAGATTTTCAATAAAAGCACCTGCTGAAACCGTCATGACATGCGGCTTTTTGTCTTATAGCGCTAAATCGAACGGTTTCGTTCTTTGAAGTCGGCGCGTAAGATTTGTCACATCCAAAGTTTCGAGTATGGCACAGTTGCAATGGCCATGAAGACGAATACGAAGCTTGCGAGCGAAGTTTTTTATTTCTTCCTCCACGGTAGCTATCCCTAAGTCTCTGTGGATATCATTGTTTCTGATATACCAGGGAGCGTTCACGATTATTCTTATAATTTTATTTTGCAATGATTGTATGAGATTCCTATTGCTTGGTTTGGTACAACCCCAGAGTTGTATACCGTACGTCCACACGGGTTTAAGCACTTGCTTATACAGAAGCAGTTTGTTATATACGCTTAGTTTGGAATATCTTCCAATTAGCCAATACATTTCTCTAAGTCGATTTTCGACTTCGTCACGTTTCTTTTTAACGTGAGGTTTCCATTTAAGTTTCGCGTCTAGTGTCATTCCCAGATATTTAGCTTCGTTTGCATGCGGTATTTGTACCGAGTTAATGAAAACGGGAAGGTTGATTATTTTCTTGTAAGTGAAGTTAACATGCGTCGATTTGGTCTCGTTAAGAACAATGCGCCAAGTTTTTGTCCACTCACAGATTTTATCCAAGGCTCGTTGGAGTTTTATGGTTGCTGACTCGATTGAACTTTCCGTTGCCAAAATAGCCGTATCGTCCGCGAACGTAGCTACAATAGTGCCTTCAGTTTGAGGTATGTCCCGAGTGTACAGCAAGAATAAGATAGGCCCAAGGACACTTCCTTGCGGAACTCCGGCGGCGATTTCTTTAAAATCAGAATATTCAGTTCCGTGCTTAACACGAAAAAGTCTGTTTTTAAGGTACGATTCTAAGATCTTATGAAGTTGCTCCGGAAGGATTCGTCTTAGCTTATAATTCAATCCATGGTGCCAAACCCTGTCGAAGGCTTGAGATACGTCAAGAAAAGCGCTAGAACAAATCTTTTTCTCCTCAAGGGCTTTTTCAATTTCGTCGGTTATTCTATAAACCTGGTCAATTGTGGAATGCTTGATTCTGAACCCGAATTGGTGGTCAGGTATTAGGCGTCTCTCTTCAATGACCGGAAGAATCCGTTTCAGAAGGAGTTTTTCAAATACCTTCGATATTATTGGTAGTAGCGATATCGGTCTGTACGATTTTTTGTCATTTGGAGATTTCCCCGGTTTCGGAACCATTATGACTTCTGCGACTTTCCATTGATTTGGAACGTATAATAATCTAATGGAAGCATTTATTAAATAAAGCAGTTTTAATAGTGCCTTTTTTGGTAATTCCTTGAGGATTTGTCCGGTTATTAAATCATATCCAGGAGCTATATTGTTCTTCAGGTTTTTTATTGCCTGGCAAAGTTCTATAAGTGACACACTTTTTATTCTTAGGTTGTCAGATGTCGTAGTCGTACCAGTAAAATCGTCTACCAATGTTTCTCCATCAAATGGCTTAAAAGTCTCTTCTAAGTGCTCGGCAAATAGATCCGCTTTTTCTTTGTCACCTTTTGCCCATTTGTCGTTGTTTTTTCTTATCGGTGGCGAGTGTATTTGCGGTTTTTTAATTCTTTTGACAGCTTTCCAGAGCGAGTAATTAGTGGTTTTTTCGGCGGTTAAACCTTCAAGATAAGCTGAAGTCTCTCGGTTTTTTAGCTCTTGGATCGCTTTTTTAAGCTTATTGCATAGGAAATTCGAGTGGGTTTTATGCTGGGGAGCGCGAGTTAGTTGCCATATTTTGCGTGCTCTCCTCTTTTCTCGAATAAGTTCTTTTATTTCCGGCGGATAATAAGCCTCATTGCATGGGACTTCTTTCCTCCTTAAAGGTGTATCTTTCCACGCGGCATTTTGTATTGATTCAATAAATTTGCCGAGCTCATCTTCTATTTCGAAGGGTGTTTTGAGCGATACATTTAAGATAATATTTTCTTCGCAATCAGTTCTAAAGTCGCGCCAGTTAGTTTTTTTGTTAGTTAATCTAGGCACACCTTCTACTGTCATTAGTCGGTCACTTATTGTCAAGATTACCGGCGAGTGATCTGAGGAGAGATCAAAGCTTTCCTCTACTTTCGCAAAATTTGAAGATACTCCTTTTGCTACGAAGAAGTCTATTAGGTCCGGTGTTTTTGCTGTATCAGAGGGCCAATACGTCGGTTTCCCCGTCGAAAAGAAATCAACCCCGAATTGCATACCGGCTTCGTACAGAAGTCTGCCTTTCCGTGAATTGGATCTGGAACCCCAAAAGGTGTGTTTTGCGTTGAAATCGCCACCTATAATGAAATTCGGTCCAAGTGAGTCAAGGAGACGTACAAAGTCGTTACTTCTAAACGTGCATCGCGGAGGACAATAAATGGACGCGATGTTGAAATACGACGATTTCAATCGTCGTATTTATGGAGTGCTCAATGCAGTCTTTAATGAATAAGGAGGATCCGCCTCTAGCTCTTCCGGAAGGGTGGTATGCGTGATAAGCACGATACCCTCTTATTTTTACTCCGGATTCCTTTGTCAAATGAGTTTCAGAGATCAAGCAAATGTCAATGTTGTCATTCCGTAAGAATACTTCTAATTCGGCGTTTTTTTTTGTAGAAGGCCGTTTGCGTTCCATGTTAAAATTTTTAGTAACTGATTCATATTCATATGGGAGTTCTTTTTTGGCGAGGTTTTAACTCGAGCTTGCTCAATTTATCAAATATGACTTTGTTTACCATCGTTTGCTCCTCAAGTTTCGCAAGAATTATAGAGAAGACTTGGGAGACTGGGTCTACCGTAACACCGCTTTGCTTGGTTTCTAGCGACGCAGCTTGAGCATATGTTAGCGTCTCTGGAGATTGTGGCTTTTTCTTTGATTTTGCCGAAGGAACTTTACTTTGCTCGACTCTCGTCTTAAGTTTGACGTGTTTATTGACGGTCGTTACCCTTGGCTTAGCGATTTCACGACTATTTTTAACCGGTTCTGCGTTCTGGCGTTGAATATTTTTAAATGTGTCTCGCCTTTTTTGAAGCTCTTTTGCCACTTCGCAACCTCGATAGTTCGCTGGGTGCTTTCCTTTGCAGTTAATGCAGGTAGCCGGGGCCTGCTTATTTAGGTCACACTTTTCTGAGAGATGGTTACCAGCACATTTTACGCATCTCGGCTCTTTTTGACAATACGACTGTGTGTGATTAAAGCCTTGACAGCGTTTACACTGAAGTATCGATCTCGTACTCGTACGCATAGGCTCAATCTTGACTACGATATTCAGAATAGTTTTAACGTTATAAATATCGTCTACATTTTCGCTCCTGTCAAAGGTAAACATAAAGAGCGGAAGTCCATGCTTGACCATGATTTCCTGTCCTTGTCCCGTTTGTTGCTTCACCTTTTTGAGAATATTGACGGCATTAAGAATTTTTAAACCTTTAGCTTTGAGGTCGTTCATTACGTCGTCTTTTGTGCACGAGGGGTGGAGACCCCTTGCTATAACACGCAGTGGTCTTTCTGACTTATTTTCATAAGTATACCACTGGATCTTTTCCGTGTTTAATTTTTGTGATATTGCTCGGTAGCCATCGGAGTCATCAACGTTAATTTTCCACGCATTGTTCCTGAGTGACGTTACCTTGAATTTCGATGTCGTCGTACCTTTAAGAAGGCAATGTAGCTTACTGTAGTCCGTTATGCCAACGACGTTTATTGCAGGCGGAGGACGAGCTTTAGCTTGAGTTTGTTTTGGCTTCGACTCATTTTGCTTGTCTTCTTTTCGCGGCTCGATTTCGGGCGAAGAGCCGGCTCTGCGTTTTTTGCTAGGTCTTTTCTTTAAGACGCAATTCGTTTCGCGTGCAAGCTCTTCTTCGTCCGTGTGATATTGTGGATTAGCTGCGCGGGGAGGGGAATCTTCGCGTTCTTTTTGTAAAAGCGAGTTCTTTAGAAGCTTGTTTTCCTCTCTCAGAATGTCTACCTCTTTTTTGAGCTCTTGGTAGAGCCGATCCATTTCATCAAGCCTATTGCGAAGTTCGTTATTTTCCTTCTCAAAGCTTTTACATTTCTCTAAGTCCTGTTTCTTGTGCGCTTGCACTTCCGGCGGACTTTTTTTCCCGGAGACATTCGGTCTTGATGGTGGAGACCGAGGTACCCTTGAACTTTTTATAAAGGGATTTATCAATTGCAATAATTGGCTCTCCCCAGAATCCGTAGAGCCTACCTCCGAAGAGGGTGGATTTTCCAGTGAACCTGGACTGCCACCTGGGGTATTAAATCTTTTCGTTTTACTCATTGCATTTTTTTGTATACACTTTAAGCCCGGTATACGAAGGGTGGATTTTAGTCGCCTCTTACGACAGGCATGCCTACCTCGGGTATATTCTAACCCCTACCCGAAGGGGGTCAAATGGAGTAAATAACGCACTCATACGCATCATGCCAAATCATGGAGAACCGAGACACAGTAGACAGTGGGCTGCTTTTGGCCAGTGTGCTTACATCTGTGATGATCTACGGGTCACCATATGGGCCAAAGCTATGAAAGCTTAGTCATACCGGCGTAAAATTGAGTCGACATACCTACTTTATGCAATTAGAGTATGCAGTGCATTTTCATGTCCATGTTATTGCTGTATTACTCCCAATCGACATACTTGCTGAGAAGTTTCAAAACATATACGAAGTGAGGAGACAATGTTAACCGAAAGGAAGGCGAACTTACCAGAAAGAGCGAACAGCATAGCTAAATGGCAACAACGACTTACCGTTTCATACCGCTTCTTAAAGCGTGGACAGGCTACAAGCATAGTGAGGTAGATTTCTACACCACGTAATTACTAAGTGGGCATGAATGTTTTCGCGCGTATCTTTACAGATTCAAGTACGACAATTATCACTACTGTCCGAATTGCATCCAGGCTGAGGAAGACGCGGAACTTGTATTCTTTCACTGTCCGCGATTTAAACACGAGCGACAAACGCTAAGAAATAAGCTTGGAGAAATACCAACTCCCGAAAACATAGTCCATCTAGTGATCCAATCGCAGAAGATATGAAGTGCTGTGAGTTATAATGCAAGCATATTACGACACAACTAAGACATCTTGAACGAGAAAGGCAACACAGCGATGAATCACCAATAAAATTGTGAGCAAGTAATGCTGTTTGCTCCCCCCACCATGAAATGCCAAGACGGCCGTATCGGAAGGGGAGGTGTGTTTTAGTGAATTATTATTTTTTTTTTTTATTAATCGTTTATTTTTTCACTCTAACAGAAAGTTAATTCATAGTTCAAATAAACTTAGAACTACATTATTATAATACTTTAAAGTAACTGACCTCAAGGGTGCTCAATACTTATACATATGTATTATAATATTTTTTGTTATTTTAAAACATATATATATTTTTTTATTTCACTTTAAGGGAAAATCTGGTAAAAACTTAGAACACATATTTTTGTTTTTCTAAAATTAATCTAAAAAAAACTTAACCAAAAACTAAAACCTAGAATAAGGTCAGGTTAGGTAGATGGGTGCCTTGTGACAAGGAGTCATTGCTCACTCAGACCAACAGTACGGGTCCATTGTGCCCAATCATTTAACCCTGGAAACGCTGTAAAGAAAATCTACCGTTAGAACCACCCAGAAAGTGATATGAATCTATGGAGGTCCGCTAGCTCAACACTACCCAAGTCCACCAGCTCCGAGAAGAAGTAACTACCAAGAGTCCTCATTCTTCTGACGGATAGGGCAGGACAGTCACACAACAGTTGACGAACAGATTCAATTTATTCTTCGTCCCTGCAACTTCTGCAATAGTCATTATGCAGCACACCGAGTCGCTCCGCGTGAACGCCAATGGCACAATGTCCGGTAAGTATGCCAGAAATAACCCGTGCGTCATAACCAGTAAGTTTTACCAGAGAGGTTGATCTCTTCTTGCTGTAGGCCGGCCATAGCGCCCTGGCCGTTGCGCATGTTTCCAGATGAGCCCAGCGTCTGTTTGCTCGACCGGTGGCTTCATCCTCTATTTTTTTCCACAAGGGACTGATTGGGTTGCTACAGAGGGAAGGGCCCGCGATAAGTGCAGCGCCGACCCTTTCCTAGCAAGCTCGTCAGCACTTTCATTACCTTCGATATCCATATGCCCTGGTACCCAGCAGAGGGTCACCTCATTGGCTCTAGATATCTCGTTTAAGAGTGATTTACAGCTTCTCACGAGCCTCGACCTAACTACGGCAGAGTCCAGAGCCTTAACGGCTGCCTGGCTGTCTATATACACAGTGATCGTTTTACCAACGATATGACTCTCGCGTATAATTTCAGCAGCCTGCATAATGGCTGCGACCTCGGCCTGGAAGACGCTGCAGTCGTCGTTTATTCTAAAGGAGCGGTTTATTCCTAGGGCCTCACAATAAACTCCGGCTTCCGTGCCAACGTCCAACTTAGAACCGTCGGTATAGAAAGCCAACTCCTTTTTCTTCATGGTTCTTCAATTCTTCCAGTATATTCTATCGGGAATTCTTGTAGTGAATCTTCTTTCGAATGCTAGCATCAGGTTCATGTGATCAGTTCCCGTCAATCCGCTGGTGATCCTCCATCGGGACAGAATGGAGGCATGGCCGTAAAGGCTTGATGACCACAACCGGCCTTCTCTCAGTCTTACAGCGGTTTTAGCCGCCAGAATGCTACAGTATATGTCAAGCGGAATGAAACTAAGCCGCCGCAACCATTGCCGCTATTGGTGTTGTTCTTATTGATCCCATGACTCCGATGCACGCGGCCTCTGGATTTTGGTGGGGTTTGAAAGCAGGTATTGCTTCTCAAGTGGCGTCCACCATACTAGTGAACCATGTGAGAATGGGCCTTACAACCGCCGTGTACAACGTAGAATTAGCTTACACTAAATCCTGGGCCCGGCCCTGATGTGTGATTTCCAACTCGCCACTAGGTGGACCAATCAAATGAAAGTTAAACCAGTCAATGGGCCATTCAGTGGTATGCGAGATATCACATATCAGGATCCGGCCCTGCTTAACCTAGATGGTAGTCCCAACCCATCAAGCCACCAATATCTCCGCCTATTCAAACTGTCGTCGTTAACTGAATTCCGCTCAAGTATGCTTACGCAGTATCTCAAGTCAGCATTACCTTCTCCTGAGACCATCGGCTCGTATAGGATAGGTTTATCTGTCGCCCTTCTAGCAAAATGGCCTCGTAGGGGCAGCATCTCCCGATAGGTGTTGGTCCGCTAAGTAACGAGAAAGAGCCACTGCAGCCGAAAACCTAGCAGCTCTGTTAGTAAGCCCTACTCCCACCTCCTCGTGGTGCCATTTTGGGATTTCTTCGGAAATTGCTAACGGGAGAGGACAAATGGCGAGCTTCCTGCGCCAAAAAACAGGATAAGTGTCGGTTGGTCTGTGGCCCAGCGAGCCGCAACCGTAAAAACTTTTACTGCTCCGAAACGAAAACCAACGCCTCGGATACGGACGGATAATTTGATGACGACCTTTGGCTATCGGACACGGACAACGATCGGATTCTGGAACGTTAAGACCCTCCTGGACTCACTCAAGGAAGGGCCTTATAACGCCAGATTCCTCCAATTAGAACGCGAATTCGCAAGGTATAAAATAGACATCTTAGGGCTGAGCGAGATAACATGGTTCGATGCTGGGGAATTCATCTCCCCAACCAAAAACACTGTCATGCTCTACTCTGGGAAACCAGCTGGAAGTGCACGGAGTTCCGGAGTAGGACTTATGCTAACTCCAGCAGCACGTAGTAGCCTCATATCCTGGAAACCCCATAATGACCGGATATTGACGGCTAGGTTCCAGAGTAGAGTTAGAAAAATTACCATCATACAGTGTTATGCTCCGACTCTAGACGCGACTGAGGACGAAAAGGATGATTTTTATAGCCACTTAGGCGCCGCCTACAACCAAACGCCTAATGGGGACATCGTAATGGTGATGGGAGATTTCAATGCCAAGGTGGGTAGCGACAACACCATGCTTAAGCACGTGATGGGAGTTCACGGCGTTGGGGACCGTAATGATAACGGTGAGCGGTTTGTGGACTTCTGCAATACCAACCGCCTAGTCATCGGAGGTACGCTGTTTAAGCATAACACCTGCCACAAAAGCAGTTGGGTCTCTACTGATAGGCAACGAACATCCAACCAGATCGACCACATTGCGATCAGTCGCCGCTTTACAAATTGTTTCCTGGACGTCCGAAACAGACGTGGAGCTGACGTCGGACTAGAACGAGATCACCATCTTATGGTAGCTCATTTACGCCTTCGTACTGCATCCGTCAACAGCAACCGCTCAAACCTACTTAACATCACCAGGTTTAATATCGACAGGCTCAAGGTTCCCCAAGTGTGCCAACAGTTCAGGGACCATCTTGCCTTAGAAGCAGAAGCAATCAGCAGCATAGAGAACATGGATGACCACTGGAGTGCTGTGAAAAATGCTTTTGCGACTGGGGCAGGCACGTATGTCGGTAAAAAGCAGAAACACCACCGCACATGGCTTTCTACAGACACCTGGAGACGGATCGATGAGCGTACAGCAATCAAGGCTCGGATTGCAGCGGCCTCAGCGGTAGAGAGAACCGAGCTTGAAGCCCAATACCGTGGGAAGAAGAAAGAAGTGCAGCGTAGTGTGAGACGTGACAAACGTCAATATATCAACTCACTGGCCTCAAGGGCTGAAGACGCAGCGAGCAGGTGCGACAGTAGGACTGTGTATAGCATCACTAAGGAGCTCATCGGTGGTCGAAACTCCAAACAACATCCAGTGAAAAGTCTAGACGGTAACCTTCTGATTTCGGATGAGGATCAGCTCACTAGATGGAGAGAACATTTTGCTACAGTGCTAAATCACATAGACGATGGCGGTATGATCTCGAATTCGAATGAGCAGTTCGAAGCAACAAACTCCCGAATTCGCACCGCACCTCCCAGTAAAACCGAGATAATAACAGCAATCAAGTCCCTCAAGAAGAACAAGGCGGTGGGTATTGATGGCATCCCTGCCGAGCTATTTCAAGCGGCGCCAAATATGTACATCGGATTTGCTGCATCCCCTAATACGGAGAGCTTGGGATAGTGAACAATTTCCACAGGAGTGGAAAAGGGGGATGATCATTAAACTTCCAAAGAAGGGATACTTGATGGATTTCGGTAACTGGAGAGGTATATGCGTTCTTCCAGCCGTGGCTAAAATAATAGCTAAAATAATTCTAGAACGAATTAAAGAACATTTAGATTCAACTCTCGATGTCGAACAGGCAGGCTTTCGCGCTGGATCCTCCTGCATTGACCACATAAACACCTTACGGATCATTATCGAGCAATGCGTTGAGTATAGGTCTCCGCTACATTTAATGTTTATCGACTTCGAGAAAGCTTTCGACAGATTGAATCGAGATGCTATCTGGTTGGCCTTGCGCAGGAGAGGCATCCCAGAAGAACTTATAGCTATTATCAAGGCTACATACGAGGGCGGTAAATGTCACGTCGTGCACAATGGTAAGGTGTCGGAGGATTTTGAAGTCCAAAGTGGAGTACGTCAAGGGTGCATACTGTCACCACTATTGTTTTTGGTGGTTATCAGCGATGTACTCCGTGCAGCATTGACGGAAGGCAGCTATGGAATTCGTTGGACTATGACATCTTACCTTAAACACCTAGATTACGCTGACGATGTTTGTCTACTTTCACATCGGATAATGGATCTTCATCTGATGGCCCAAAATCTAGAAGCTGAGGCAAACAAAGTGGGGCTAAAAGTAAACACAGCCAAAACAAAAGCCCTGAGCACTTCTTCTAACAACCGCGCTCAACTTAACATTGCCGGACAGGAAGTCGAGAAAGTTGATAACTTTCTTTATTTAGGAAGTGTGGTCTCGGCTAATCGCGGTGGCACCGAACTGGATGTGTGCAGCAGAATCGGGAAGGCTAAAGCTGCGTTCGGAATGCTATCTAAAATCTGGAGAAGCAATGTTATCAGCTTAAGAACCAAGCTGCGACTGTTCCGCTCCAACGTAGAATCAGTGCTGCTTTATGGGTGCAGTACTTGGAAGGTGGACACCATTAACACACGGAAGCTGCAAGTCTTTGTAAACAAATGCTTAAGAATCATCTTGAGGATTTTTTGGCCGAACCGCATCTCTAACGAACAGCTTTATCTGAGAACGGGCCAAGAACCTATAAGCATTACTATACGAAGAAGAAAGTGGCTATGGATTGGACACACCCTACGGCGCGAAGACAACTCCATTGCGAAATACGCCATGCAGTGGAATCCGCTCACCCAGGCAGGCAGAATAGCGGGACGCCCTAGGCAAACGTGGCGCAGAACAGTTGAGGAGGAATCGAGCTCTTTAGGAATGAGTTGGAGGCAGCTCAAACGCGTTGCAGAACTTCGAACACGATGGCGCGCAGGCGTGGTTGACGCCCTATGCCCCCCGAGGGGTTAAAGGATCTAAGTAAGTTCTAGCAAAATGGTATATAATTGGGACGTTCAGTGAATCTGACATACGAATCTAGATGCAGGAATGCTTCAGGGGGTATGAATCCACTCAACATAGTACTTCGGTAATACCTAGGGTTAGGATAAAATAAGCCGGACACAACTTCATGTTATCTAACGCTCGCTGACCGCGCGAAATGGGTCCTCACAAGATCCAGAATGACATTGCCGATTCCGGACACACCGGAAGCATCCAATAGCCTTTTATTAGAAACGTAATGCCGGATTGTGCGCGAAGAGTCGAAATTTTTCCATATAAGAAGGGCTTATGTTCCACCATACTGGACTCGCATAGGTCAAAATTGGACGAACGAACGCTTGGTAGCAAATGATCTTTACATCGGCACTAAGATAGTTGGAGTAGAAATGACGTTTGAGGGACATAAATGCCGCTCTCGCTTTTTGTAACTTCATATTTACGTGCACATTGTAGTACAAAAACTTGTTTTAATGGACACCTAAATACTTCACAACAATCTTTGACTCGATGCGATGACCGCGTCTTACTAAGATGCGGAACAGTATAGTTTCGAATTTTGTCTCGTTCAATTTGAGCTTCCACGCTGAGCAAAAAGTTTGCTGCTTATCAAAGCTATTGTGAAGCTCTGTCTGGATTCTCGAACCGCTTGCATACAATATAACATCATCAGCGAACGCTATCGAATCATACATGTCCCTCAGCATTTCCGAGATATAGGTGTTGAAGAGGAGCGCTGCTGTAACTGTGCCATATGACAGAACATTACAAAAAATACAAATATTTGGCGCAACAGCTCTTTAAAGTGCCAGGGCCTAGCTTCTCGCAACCACTCATTTTGTGTGCGTTTTATTTTTCACACGAATGGAAGGGACCTACAGTTTAATGCCGAATCCGAATGGCGATTTGAGGAGCTTTTTCATGACAACAATACTCTCGGATGTTTGTCAGACGCTCGCGAGAGGTGGGACCGTGAAAAAAACTTTTTGGTGTTTTCTGGGACTCAAACTTGGAACTTGCGTAGTGATCCGGCACACTAACCACTTACGCCACGGCGCCCACAACATGACAGAACATTAGTGACATTAAAAACCTTAGTCGTCGTGTATTGTTTATCCGCTATAACAAATTTCTTCTTGTGCACAATAGATGCAATTATCTTTATAAGATGATGTGGGAATTCATATCGGAGAAGTTTATATGAAAGCCCGTCGATTGAAACCGTGTCGAAGGCTTTTTCGATACCCACCAGACAGGCAGCTATACATCTTTTGGCGTTAAGATTCCAACTTTCAGAAATCAATTTTGTAACAGCGTGCACCGCCGAATGGTTTCTCTTAAACTCAAATTGGTTCCGCTGTATAATCTCCCTTCTTTCGCAAACGAGCAAAATAGACTTACTAATAACTACTTCATAAACATTTCCGATATTAGGCAGGAGACTTATTGGCCAATAGTTGGAAAGATCAGAAGGATCTTTCTTCTTTTTGATTATTGGAAAAACCTTCGATGTTTTCTAATAACTCGGGAAGTAGCAGTTGTTTAACAAATTATTAAATATAACGCAGTGTTGCCGTATAAGTTCGCCCGGCATATGCTTTAGGATTATGGTAGGAATATTATTATATAGGAATATGTATGTCAGTTCGTCTAGTGTTGTAAAGTAATTATTAGTCTGTTCATTTGTTAGTTGGTCTGCTCTTAATCGCTCAGAAAATCTCAGAAGAGTTCGTGTTTTACTGTTGCGAAACCTCGACAATTCGTCATTTACTTCGCTAGTTTTGCAGCTTGGTAAATCTCTAGCATGGATTGCCTCCAAATGAGAGCCGATTAGGTCTAGCTTGTCCATCCCACTATCTATAACGAAATGGTTATCGATAATGGGGCAATGTTGGCTATTGATCTCCGCCTGAGAGAAAAAAGACTGGGAAGACAGTAGAACTTTCAATTTTGAGATCTTGACAACGTTACGAGGCTTGGAAATCTGATTAATTTTAGGAAACATCTTCCTGGAATCAGACTTCAACATGTTTTCGGTGCGTTGCTTCCAATAACCGTTGACACTATTCCAAAACTGCTGACTTAGCAATGTCTTCACATTTCTTAGAAGAGATTTTAACCTTTACAGCTCTAAATTGGACGATTCCTCTTGGAACTGACTTCGTATTCGATTTATCTGAGTGACTAAAAAACTTTTATAGGTTTGTAGAGTCTTGATGTCACGGTTTAGATAACATTTAATTCCATCTTTGGATTTAGTTTCCAGGACTGCCGACTTCGTAGCCTGCAATTGGTGCAACTGGGCTGTATAATTTGATTTTATATTCGACCTGGTTTTCCTCAATAAAGTGGTTTAAGAAGTTACCTCTTCCGTTCGCCCTTAAGTTCAGCCAGGCCGAGTGTCTCGCGTTCAAATCTCTGGCTAAGACGAAATAGTTGTTTAAATTATATAGTCTTAGTATTTCGAATATTTTTTCGATTTCGACTTTAAGTGGATTGACGGTACCTTTAGCCGCATATGCTGATATTAAATACGGACAAACATTATCCCTATGAGGCAGCGAGATAATAGTTGTCTCAAGACAACTTAAGCTCCTAATATCACTTCTTTCAATTCTAGTACATCGAAGTGGTATCCTGACAAGAATTGCCGTACCGCCAACTCGAATAGAGTCACGTCTCTCTGTCCGTATTACGTCATAGTTTTTGTGAATGGAAATCGCACACTGTTACTGAGTACTGGCTCAGTTTCATCTTTTAAAGATTCTTCACCTACAACTTATAAAAAAAAGGACGACTAAGGTTCGACTGAATTAAAGGTCCTTCTCAGCCACATGAGGCACATTGAGATATCTCAGTCCACATCCCACCTGAGATAGTTTAAGGTTTCCCAAGGTATCCGGTAATTTCCAGTTTTTAAAACATGATCTAACCTTGGTCTAAGTGGTCCTGACTCTGCCAAGACAGCCACCTCAGCTAACCTAACTTAACCTTAAAATTCCACTTTTTGATCCAAATTGTATTTCGCCCTTTCAAAAGTAAAAAATCGCAATCTGACATCACTGAGCAATACTGTACGATGCAGACTTGTATTCGGATCTTATCTTTTAGCAACCTTCATTGCAAAGAGCAAAGAATAATCATTACGTCTAATAATTCCTTCTTAGTCCTTTTTCGATAGCTAAAGCTGAGTCACAAATTATCCTCTCCCATTTAAGAAATTACTTGTCTCTTCAAATAACTAAAACTTACAGACAGGTATTTGTTTCTTGCTTACCCTGTTAGTTGGCATAGAGAATTCGCCATCAGTCATCTTCTTTTCCGACGAATTTCCATTTTTCATGTAATGGAGGGACTGAGAGGGCTACAAATTTGCTCATTATCCTATGAACTTAGATTTATCAAAGGAGATCTTATTCGTTTGAAGCTACCCCAAATTGTACTTTTCCCTAATTATAACCTAACATCCTGACCGGTATGTCTTGAAAAAATAGTTCACCTGAAGAGTTAAAGCCCATTAAAACAATTTCCCTTCCACAGTCTCAGCTAATAGCAGGAACAGGCTTTCCTGCTTCTAATAAGTTCATCCTTTTTTGGATGCACTGCCATCAAATATGAAATCCACTCAGCGGTGCACCTCATTATCGGAATGTAGATTTAAAACGGTACGACATTAATTTGACATAACATTCTCATGCACTCAATGTCATATTTTCGACTGCGCACAACTTCATTCACCAAGTTGGCTTTTATTGTGAACCTAATATGGTCGCCTCTACACTACCACAAGTAGATACATAAGCATCTATTACATCCGCGGCGGAAATTGATCAGAAAATAATTCCTCTGCCGTGACACGCACCACAGTCGCGTGGTGTCCTTTTTAATCCCACTTTATGCCTGCTGACAACTCCGGTAGTTGTATCGGATTTTCATCCCACAAATCCATGAGATTTGATAAGTACCGGCAACTGATAAACATTTAGCACAAGGATTAAGAGATTAAGCCGTTTGGCAGCTTGACTTGGGGGTAGGGTGAGTACCTTACTGTTAGATGTTGGCTCGTTAATTGGACATCTTCAAAGACGTCAAGTGGAATTCCCCAGTCAGTATGTTTTTTTTTTCTTTTTTTGTTGTGGTTTTGTTTCTTTTGCCTTGGACTAGATCAATACATGTTCCAATCTATTAGCTGCCCGCGTTCTATTCAAATCATGTGGAGTGAAATTTACATTCTATTGTGTTGTCATTTTCGGGGCATGTAGCGCATTTTGGCGGCGGTGTGGGGCGTTTCTCTGTCGTGCCGTGCGTCTCTGGTATGTCTTCGACAACTTGGCTTGCGACAATTGTCCATTTATACCATTCGTTAGATATGTCATTACGCAAAGCAGGCAGGCAGGCAGGCAGGAAGGTGACTTGTGATATTTGATACACTGCATTGTGTGTTTGTAGAGATAATGCGATTAAAAGGGATTAGTTTAATTGATTACAATTTAAATATTTTTTTAATTCGTAATACGTTGGTATGGATTGTCATTGAGCTTGCGCTGGGTTATCTCAGCGAGTGACACATTTGGCTATTCTGTGGGCTTTCTTTTGTGGTATTTGTCAATATTGCTTTGAAGTGACATTGGTTTGTTTTTCTTTTCAAGCGAATTATGTTCAGTGTTAGTTGTTTAATTGATAGATCTTGGTGGCTTGTAAGAAAATGATTGACATTCTTCTTTGAAAACGGGTTTTTGTTTGGCAAATTAAAAATTCCTGTTTGAACTATACGCTTTTGGACTGCCATAACAATAAAGCAGGAGTAAATTAACCTATATGTAGCCTAGAACATTTATGTATTCGGATTAACAACTTCTCCTCATCAACAGATTTGAGAAAAGTCCAGTTGGTAAAAATTCAATGCAGCAGTGTTAAATGCATCCTTCTTCTTTTGTGGTGTAGAGCCTTCCTTTCAGTAAGGGTGCTTACGCCATGATTGATGACATCATCACAGGTTGCTTTGCTATTGATCATAGATCCCAGATATTTGAACTTCGCACTAGGGAAGCACTGTTTCATTCAAATAAACGTCTGGCCTGAGTGGATCAGAGAACGGGCAGCACTCATACTCTGTCTTTTTGGACTAATGTGGTAACCATTTCACTCGTTGCAGGGACGTAAGATCCTCACTTATTATGGCCCCATCAACAACAACAAGGAATAGCTGGTGCAACTTGACACAGGCAGGCACTAATCGCGCTTCCCTAGTACACACCGATGGATTGGGAACTATTCGGTTACTCCAGAGTGGAATCTTACTCTTGTCTTGGCTCCCTCGTACATGTTCATGGTCATCTGTACTTATGTTTCTGGAGCCACCCATATGCGATCTCGTAGCTGTCCATCGATTGCTTTTTCAAAGTCGACCAATAAAATATGCAAATCCTTTAAGGGATCACGATGCTTTGCCTTTTACTTTGAACTGCATCATGGTTGATTTACCCGTAATAAACTTGCACTGTTCATCACATAGCTGTGTTATTTTTCACGGTCACATAATACCCGCTCAACGATCTTCATGGTATGAGCTTAATCAAAGGGTAGTTGTCACAGTTTCACGTATCACCGTTCCCTTTGTACACAGGGAGAACTCTTATAAGTTTGGAGATGAGATATCTGACCATCTGAACCCGATATCTCCCATCTTTTTCCAGAATTTAGAGGGTATCTCATCTGGCCCAACCGCCGTTTCATTTTTTAGAGTATTTGACCGCTTCACTTACTTTTTCGACTATAATGTCGGATATTCCTTCACAGTTAGGTGTGGCTCTTGGAAAGTATAGCCGTGGACACTGTTCATTAAAAATCCTTCACAATTCTTTCGCCACCTATGGAAAATTTTGTTGTCATCCACAAGGAGCTGGTCCCGAAATCAGCGGATAAACCTCCTGAGCATTCCCCCTCCTTTGAACCACTATTTTAAAAACGGTCGCCCCTTTGTTCATATTTTTTTGGCGCAGCTCCTGGATAGCCTGGCTTGTATCAGCAATATATTTCCTCCTGCTCCCGATACAGAACCTCCGTACTCTCTCCTTGGAGCTGAGCGCACTTCTTCTTCATTTGTACCTTGCGACGTCTGCATTCCACTTTTACACCATTAGACTGCTGCTCGAGTTGAGGGGTTTGAAGATTATCCCATTAGCAGATGTCATGGGTGGGCGCCGTGGCGTAAGTGGTTAGTGTGTCGGATCACTATGCATGAGGTTCCAAGTTCGAATCCCAGAAAACACAAAAAAAAAAGTTTTTTCACGGTCCCACCTCTCGCGAGCGTCTGACAAACATCCGAGAGTATTGTTGTCACGAAAAAGCTTCTCAAATCGCCGTTCGGATTCGGCATTAAACTGTAGGTCCGTTCCATTCGTGTGAAAAATATAACGCACACAACATGAGTGGTTGCGAGAAGCTAGGCCCTGGCACTTTAAAGAGCTGTTGCGCCAAATATTTGTAGATGTCCGGGGTGACAACTTCTAAGGGGAAATTTGGATTTATTTATCTGGACATGAAGCTTGTGATGAATACCGCTAGTAGGAATAGCAGTGAAATTTTATCAAGGATAAGTCGGGCTTCTTCGTCTCTCTTATTAGACGGGCACTTTGACCAAGCTCTAAAAGCCACTTTCTTTTCATTTGTACTTCTTTACCTTCTTCACTCCATTACCATGTTTCTTTGGCGTGTTGATGATGACGTTTTGAAGCTCCCAGCAGTGATTTGGCTCTCTCTAAGCAAATTCGTCGTGGTGAATCCCACATATTTTTTTACTCTGCACTCTACACTTAGCTCCATTGATGGTGTGAGGTGGTGTGTGTCGTTTTCTTTGTCCAGATTGTACCACTTGATTTTCTAAGAGACTTTCTTGTTTGTTTGCTTTCTTAACTGCCTCCATCAAAATGTCTGTTAGCAGGAGACCGTGTTGCTGAGCGATTGCTTCTTCCAGGTGCGTGTGAATTTATTGTGGGCAGCGAACTGCAATAGGGTTGTGGTCAATTTCAAACCAGCTCAGACTCAAAACTGAAGGACTTGAGAGCTTTAAGAGCTGCTTGGCTATCTCAGAAATGGTAATATGCGCTTTTTCTCTAGTACAAGGGTCGATTTCATAAACCTCAGATTGAAATATAGAAGTAGTGCATCCCATCCCAAATGCGCAACAGGTTTGAAATCACAACCCATTTCTGAACCATTAGATTTGCTGCTCAGGCTGAGGGATTTGAAGATTATCCCATTAGCAGAGGTCCGTGATGATAACTTGAAAGGAGCAATTTGAATTTATTTATCTGAACATGAAGCTAGTGATGCATACTGCTAGAAGGAAGAGCAGTGATATTTGATCAAGGATGAATGTCTTACTTGTACAATACCTCACAACCTTTTATTGAATCAAATAAAAGTTTATTGAGGAAAAATTGCATCAAAAATAACCTTCATACCTATACTATAACTTAACCAATTTCCAAAAATGTAACAGATCTATATCCGTATTACTTCCTTATAATCAAACGTTCGTGTTTAAATTCACTCCTTCGAACCAATTAAAGCAAATCAACGCCTCTTGTTTGTTGTACTTCCATACTTTATTAGTATCATACTCTACCCAAATCTCTATTTACCCCCTTTTGCAGTACAATGCCAAATGAGTGGAATGATTCATGAACGCCCTTGCAACCAGCTACCGAAGAGAAACAAATTAGCTACTGCATTTCACCGACAACCGCATAACACGCGCCGTCATCGCAATAAGTGCCTTGGCGCGATAATTCCACGCAACAAAATGAGCACAAACACACACTCTATGACTTGGCACAGTGATTCAGTTTAATAAGTAAGAGATACTTTAAGCGTTTTCAAGCCTTAGTAGAGGAAAACAAGTTGTACCATCTGTCTGGGGCTAGGGAGCCTCTGCGTACTACAATCTTCCATATCGTACACTTTGATCCATTGCCTGATCGTTTATTTTTAGTCTTGTTGCGTTCATCCTTCTTCCATGGTTTTCGCGTTTGAAATTGTTCTATGTTTTGGAGGTACCTACTCATGGGTGAACATGAAGCCAGCATTTGACTCTCTGCGTTATCGGAACTAAAATGAAGAAGAAGTCTGCTGTGAAGTACTTCGTTTAAAATTTTTTTTTTTTTTTTTGTTCCTACTTCAAGCATCCTTTAGTCGCATTGGCGGGTTCCGTGCGTTACTCGCTTGAAATGAGGTAGCACCACATAAGCCTGGTAAACAGTGGGCGAGCACGAGCGCGTCTAAAAGCCCATTAGCTGTAAATTGTTGATAGCGAAGAAATTTACACAGCGCGCCTGCTAATTTCGAACATAGTTCAGTAGTTGTGTTGGCCTTTGGATGTTCCTTCGGAAGAACATTTTGCAGGAATTTGCTTATAAGCAGGGAAAAAATAAATCACACACGCGCGCCGTACAAAAAGAGTGAATTGCTGGCCATTTAATTGATTCCATCGAAGAAGCCTTAAGTGCACACTTTTGGTATTTAATGATGAGGCCTATGGGTAGGTACCACGGACGTGACACCATTTGAAGTTATTTCTGCGATTAGATAGGTATGTCATAGTGGCAAATGCTACTTGAATGGATTCTAAGCTATTCTACTCTAGAAATTAATAAGAAGGATTTGTTGGTGCACTGATGGGGCTATAGGTAGGTATGTTTGCCGTTAATGGTAGCAGCGTTGTCTGTTGGCCGCAAGCAAATCCAGTGTGGTAAATTCCTCATTTAAAATGGTTTTGATTGTTTTTTTCGACCTTTGCACTCCCGAATGTATAAAGGGTATATGCACGATAAAACATTTTAGCTGTCGATTGGATAGTGAATGGTATTACTAATGGAGCAGTTATCGTATTGTAAACGTATCAACCTGTTACCAATTTTTAACTATTTATGGTTTCTTTCAAGTCAGTAAGTCAGTAAATCACATAAGTTTTACAGATGCTTATAGCAACAGTTATTATATTTTGTATCTCTTTTCTATTTACTTCTATGCAAGAGATGAGGAAGACTAACCAGGGTTTTTTAGTTACAATTCATTCCTACTAATCAACGCTGTCTTAAAGATCTGTCTACTCAAGTTCTACCCTAGATAACCGGGCTATAACTTTGGCAATAGGTCTCTCACTCGGTCAAGTTGTCTTTCTTTAGGGCCTTACTATCATTCCCTTCTGCCTATCGCCAGTAAAGTTCTCAGACTCACAAGCCCTTTTCATAAGTGGGAGCAGACGGTCTGCCGAGCTTTGTAAAACTCAGTAGGAATGCCGTCTTGAACTGTCGCCTTTTTTTCCTCTGGGCGCTCCCATTGCGGCAGTTATTTCCTTTTCACGAGGGGGCAAGGCAACTCTAGGAATTTGGGGCATTAGATAGTTCATTCTTATTTCGGTGCATCTCTCCCTCCACAATGTAGCCTAGAATGGTGGCAAAATTCTTTCTTCATCTTCTTAGCTGGTCCTCATTCCAAAGTAGTGGAGAACCCTTTAAATTTCTTGCTGGTTATTATCATAGTCTATCTCCTCTTTTGTGGTTCTAAAGATGTTTATACTATCGCATCTACTCGCTGCTTCGTGGACCTCTTAAAAAAGGTACTTTAAATGATTCAGCTGGTTTATAAGCCGTCGTAAAAACTACTACTTTTCAGTCACAGATACTAACAGTGATTACTACAGCCAAATAACAGTGAACAAAAGTGATCAGTCCAGCTCGACGGACTTATTCTATTATAATTCTGGCGTCTAAAATGTTAACAGAACTTGTGGCGTGTCACATTCACTGCTATATTATATATGTGGTAGCAGAGTGTGATTGCTACTGTTGCCTTAATATAGACATATCTCTAAGAACAATTTACATGCTGCCTGCTAGCAATCAATTTTTATTACCTTCATAGTCAATAAAAGCAATGACGATAATTTGACAATTTCTCTGTGAGAAATCGATGTTTATCTACTCCAAAGACGGTTTTCTATATATTTAGTCATACTCCCGGACAACAAGAGTGTGACAGATAATTCGATGAAGGCCGAAGATTCCACATGATGATATAATTTTTCAGGAACACAGCCAGATAGCAATAAAAGCGAAGCTTGCCATAAAGGATTGTTATTAAAAAATGGTTCTTCATGGAAAGGCTTAATGTAACATAAAAATCTTAAAACTGTGCACCACGTGACCAAGCCATCGAAGTATAGATCGTTCTGTTCGAAGTATGAAGTAGTCAGAATTATTAGCAATACACGAGTTCTAGTTTTCTTTACCCTCATGGCTTAATTTTTCTCTACGAATCCCATAACAAAATTTTAAATATGATCGACTCTCTCCAAGCTTCCTGTCTAAGCTAGAGTTTGGACAATCTTTTCGTTAACAAAATAGTAACAAAAATGATCATTCTTCGCAGAATCAATGGAAACTTAGATTCAATCTGCGATGCTGAACTGGAACCACATAATCATCATCTAGATTTCAGATCTCCGTAGGTCAACTTCCGCTTACATTGACTTTTGACAGCGAGAGTCAAGATTCTATTTCGAGCACCGAAATAAAGAAAAAACGTTCCACGAGAGCTCGTATCTTTATATTATTCTCGTCTAGAGAACGGTAAACCCTGTGATCGCCCTGATATGTATGCGGATAGATGAGAGCTTCAAGAAGTTGCCTATGATAGCGTATATAGAGACGAGTTATACAGAGCCATGTCTAGTCGTGGCATCCCTGCCAAGCTCGTCCGTTTGTGTAGAATGACGATGCAGAACTCTCGCTCCCGGTA
Source organism: Brachypalpus laphriformis (assembly GCA_945910035.1). Lineage (NCBI taxonomy): Eukaryota > Metazoa > Arthropoda > Insecta > Diptera > Syrphidae > Brachypalpus > Brachypalpus laphriformis. Next base: position 133,490,211 of record OX246756.1, read on the forward strand.
AGAACATCACCGAACCGTTCGATGTCAGGAAAGGTCTTAGACAAGGCGAAGCGCTATCATGCGATCTCTTTAACATAGTACTTGAGAGAATTGTACGAAACTCACAAGCCAACCCCGGCGGTACAATCTTCTTCAAGTCTGTACAACTACTCGCTTATGCCGATGACATTGACATAATCCTCCCAGTCCTGCTGTATGGCGCAGAGGCATGGGCTTTGACAAAACCGGATGGGGATGTCCTTGGTTATTTCGAGAGAAAAGTTCTTCGGGCGATCTTTGGTCCCGTCTGCATAGACGGGGAGTGGAGGAGAAGGTACAATGCCGAACTATACGGCCTGTACAAGGATATCGACTTAGCCAAAACAGTTCACATACAGCGACTAAGATGGCTGGGTCATTTAGAGCGGATGGAGCCCAACCTTCCCGCTAAGAAAGTCTTCGAATCCACCCCGGACGGACGGCGCAGTAGAGGACGACCTCGCGGTAGGTGGCGCACACAAGTGGAGCGGGACCTCAACCAACTTGGCGTGCGCAACTGGAGGCAGCTGGCTGGTAACCGTGCTGGCTGGAGAGGTTTGTTGGTTGAGGCCCAGGTCCACCCCGGACTGTACTCTTAACGCCCTACTTGGTAGAAAGTTTTATTTTTATTTTTGCATCAGAATGTGCGAATATTTCAAAGATGAATCTGAGCTCGTACCAGGTAAAAGTGTGGGGTTTTCACCCACTAAACTCACCTGCCCTAACAGTTGCGTTCTCAACTACTCGTGTTTGTACTTAGAAGGTACGATTGGAAATATCCATGCCCCACCCGGAACTAGATAGTAGTCCACCTCTGTATATCGTCTTTCCATCCATTGCAGGATACATGAAATAAGTCCCTTTTGTAGAACTACTCCAACGTTCTTGCCATTCTGTACTTGCCTATCTGCCCGTCTTCGATGTCAGAACTGCTTCTGTAATCTATGTTTGACGAATACTGTCTTTGCTAGAATATGAATGAATTTTTGCCAGTACCACATTGTCGTTTGGTGTTGTACGATAAGCATACTCGTAGGTTTCTGTTACCTATAATGCTACTAGCTCGGGTCAATTTTGTGAGCCATATAGGATTATGAATGTAGCTACTGTCGCTAATACCACTCGGCTATGCCTTGGTTCTCCTGTATTAAACGTGATTCTTGCAAGTGCAGTGCTTGTTTTTATGTACGTAAGATGTTTAATAAAAGATATCTATCATGACTCTTCGGTGTCTAATACGCGGTTTAGATTCAACTACATGGCTGCCGTTTTTACCATTTTTCTACTCGTTATGAGCATTCCCTCAGTGTTATGAGCACCGCCTCAATTTTGTGTTTCGCTAGATTTAGTTTTTTCATCTGACCCCGATAACTGTGTCTTCTTCTTCCTTTTATCAGCGAGGCTATGATCCGAAAACAAGGGATCACAACCTTCCCTATAACTGTGTAGTTGCCATAAGTAACCACCTCCTCTCTAAACTGGACGCCTATCACCCTCCCATATTTTTAACATTTTCATATGCCAATGAAAACATTAATGTTCTCCCTTTAACGCAGCGAAAATTTAACTTTCGTAAAGCAAATTTTGACAAGCTCAACGCTCTTATTGGTAATATTAATTTTGACTTTATCTTTGACAATACCATTAACATTGATACAGCCATCGATAATTTTTACTTGTATATCTATGACTGTTTCCTCCAATCCGTTCCTCTAACGCTACAAAAAATGTTACATCTGCTCCCCCTTGGTACAGCAAGGAATTACGCTCTCTTCGGAATAAGCGAAACAAACAATGGCAGACATATCTAAGATCCAGATCTGAGTCTGATTATTCAAGTTATCTTTTAGCGTATACCAACTTCTCCGCGTTGTGTGAATCAATCTACTCTGAATACCTTGACCATATACAGTTCGACCTTATTTCTAACCCTAAACGATTCTTTCAGTTTATTAACACCAAAAGGAAATCTGACGGGTATCCCTCTACATTAAAATTTTCTGACTGCGCGTCCGCAGATCCTAAAATAATAACCCAACTTTTTGCTGATTTCTTCAGCCAGTCGTTCCCTAATGTTACTGCGGAGCCCGATCTTAACTATTTTACTTACTTGAACAGCTGCGCTCAAACCTCCCTAACACCTTTAAATGTAAGCGTATCAACAGTGGTTGATAAGATCAATCTTCTCAAGGACGATTACTCTTCCGGCCCAGACGGACTTCCGGCCATAGTTCTAAAAAAAAGCATTTGCAAATGAGCTCCAGCCCTTGCTGCTCTTTTTCAATTATCAATCTCACATGGTGTTTTCCCCAGACTTTGGAAAGAGTCATTTATCATCCCCATCCACAAAAAGGGCAGCAAGAGTGAAGTTTTAAACTATAGACCTATTGCTATGCTTTCTTGCATACCCAAGCTTTTTGAACGTATTGTTTACGACTCGATCTTCTTCCACTGTAAATCGATCATCTCCCCTAAGCAGCATGGGTTCCTAAAGGGCAGATCTACAACCACCAACCTCACCGAATTCGTTTCTTCCACATTATGTGAAATTGAAAGAGGTAAAGAAGTAGACGTCGTGGCTACTGACTTCAGTAAAGCGTTTGACAAAATCTCTCACAAAATCATACTCCTCAAACTCTCAGCTGTTGGTTTTCTGCCGTCATTTATTTCATGGGTTAAATCTTACTTAGAAGATCGCCAATACAGGGTCCTTTTTAGATCTTTCGTTTCTAATCCAATCTGTGCGACCTCAGGTGTTCCTCAGGGCAGCCATTTAGGACCTCTTTTATTTGTATTGACCATAAACGATGTCGAACTTATCATTAACGGATCCGACCTGGAAATCTACGCAGACAATATGAGGATTTCAAAACAAATTTCCTGCATTACTGATTCTCACTCGCTGCAGGCCGATTTAAACCTTTTCCTCACCTGGTGCCGAGAAAATCTCGTAGACACCCTCCCTTACCTCCAAGAACTTATTTTTCCAACAATGAACCTGTTCCCATTGTTAGCTTAATCCGTGATCTTGGCATCATTTGTGACACTGAACTTAACTTTCGTTCCCACATTGATAACGTAATCAACAGAGCCAACTCAACACTAGGCTTTATAAAACGATGGTCAAGGGAATTTTCTAACCCCTATGTAACCAAATCTCTTTACATGACCTTGGTCAGACCGCTTCTGGAGTATGCCAGCCAGGCTTGGGCACCATACCATCAAGTCCACATTCATAGAATTGAAGCTGCTCAGCGCAGATTCATCCATTACATTTGCGAGGTCTACGCTGGAATGACCCGTACATCTTACCTCCCTATGAGAACCGACTAAAATTGTTAGACTTGCAAGCCTTAGAAACACGACGCGTTCACGCTGATATACTTTTTCTGCACCAATTATAAGCGGGAACTATTGACTGCCCCCACATGCTGCAACTGATCTTGTTTAATACTAACCCTCGACGTTTAAGATCAGCACCCCTATTCCGCCTTCCCTATCACCTTACTGAATACGGCCGGTATGAACCTTTGACCAGAATGCTACGTAATGCAAATAAGTTCCCTGATGCCTTTGACATGCACCACAGTAGCAAATCTAGCCTTCGCAACTCCCTACGTACCTTTTAAAAAAAAAAATAATCAAAAATAAAAAATAAAAAAAATTAGTGTTAAGTTATTGATTATTTGTTAGGTAATTAGCCTTAAGTTTGTATTGCTTGTATTAAGCTAACTAAATAAATAAATAAATAAATATGCCTGAGCGTAGACGTTGGAACTATTTAGAGTGTTCAACAGAGAGTCGACCACCATGCACCATAACAATGGAGACAAAACGCCACCTTGCGGACAGCCCCTGTTTACCCCTGTTATAACATATTGGCCACAATCCGCATCTACTACCAAAGTTCTATTCATTAGCATTGCTTTAATCCACAACACTAATGTTTCATCTACCCCGTGTTGTCTGGCAGAGTCGCACATGCAGTCAAAAGTCGCATTGTGAAAAGCACCCTTCCGTCGATGTCGATGAAGATACCCATCGCGTATTCTCTCCTATCAAGCGCGCATTCAATTCTGGCCACTAGATTTTGAAGTGCGGTCTCACAGGATTTCCCACGCTGATAGGCATGCTGCATCTCCGATAGTGGATGCAGTTTCAAAGCAACTTTGCGCACGTGAAATTCTACCAGTCTCTCCATACTTTTCAGTAAGAAGGATGTCAAACTTATAGGTCTGAAACTCTTGGGGAGCGAATAGATATATTCCATCAGCGCCAGGCGATTTGAAACCATCAAAAGATGCCACAGCATATTTGATGGCCTCAACTGTTACCACGGCTGATGCAGTATACCAGCTGCGCCGAGTTTTCTGACTTACGTCAAGCTCAGCCTGGGTAAGTGGGCCAAGCTGCGACCTAGTGATTCCGATTGCCAGCAGAAGACTAAAAGTTTCCGCTTTTGTCTCAGTAAACTTGCCATCAGACCGTCTGAGTGACTCCGATTTGGTCGGCTTACCTCTTTTGAGGACTTTAACCAACCTACTGGTTTCACCGAGTGTCTCGATCTTTTCACAAAAATCTCTGTAAGAAGCACTTTTCGACAACCGAATTAACTTCTTATAGTTTTTTTGCTTCGATCTAAAGATATCCCAGTCACCTTCTAAATTTGTCTTAAGAGACCTATTCAGAAGTTTTCTGGATTCTTTCCTAAGCCGCTGCAGTTCCGTGCTTCACCAGGGAACCGGCGTTCTGCAGGAGTTTTTTGTTGGTAAGGACACTGGTCAGGTTTTGAACAGCATTCTCAACCTTAGCTCTTTCCTAAACCGCACCCAGTTGGTTTTCCTCGGATTCCTCCTCTCCTGCAAAGTTAAAGCTTCGCATTCGATTTGGAAAACGATGTATCTATGATCTGATAAGGACACTTCCGGCAGTACCCTCCAGTTAGTAATCGACTTGAAGTACCTATTAGATAAAGTCAAGTCAATTACCTCCTGCCTCCTTACCGAAACAAAAGTTGGCTTTAAGCCAACATTGTCTATTGCCATACCAGATGATAGAATAAAGTCTAGGAGATGGTTTCCTCGTATGTTGCATTTGCTGCTGCCCCAGACTGTATTCTGAGCATTAGGGAAATAAGCCGACGCAACGACGAAGGTTTTCCACCTTCCGTTTGTTTCGTAGCTTACAGCTGCAGCAACCAAGTCCTGACCACAAAATTGTGAAAGCTTGGTTACTGAGAGGAAATTCAACAAGCTCTCGGCCTTTCAGATCGCTCGTCACATAGCACCGTTACTCCACGAACACCCCCAAATCCACATATGCGCTTGTTTCGCACATATGGTTCCTGGATAGATGTTATGTGGGGTTTTGTTCGCACCACGGAAAGTCTACTACTTAAGAGAGCGGTAGCAGCCTTGGAGTGATGCAGGTTAATCTGCGAATATATAATAGATATAGTCGGTGGTTTTCGCCCATTACTTGCACTCATTTGCAAATTCAGCGGAAATGAATCCTTCCAAGATGCAGGTAAGGACGCATGTCATACTTAGACTTCAAGACCTCCACAGAGCCAAGATCTAAACCCACAACAAGTTTACTCCTCATGAGTTGGGAGCTGCAATACACAATCATACATCACATTCCACAGAAGTATTCCCAGCACGGATCCTTGTGGTACGCCTCCGGTCATGTTGTATTCCTGGAGAGCACAGTCAGTGTTGTATAGTAGAATACTATGTCCGTAATCAGTAATCCGTCATGGTTTTGATAATGTATTGTACATTGGAGCTTGAATATTTTTGATTGCACCCAGAATTAGATTCCAGTTGGCGCTATTGAAAGCGTTTTTAACATCGAGTTTTATTATCGCGCAGCATTTTTATAGAGCCCTCTTTACACCTTCTTCCCTGTATGATCTGCCGTGATGTTTCAACAAATACTTTTACTTCGTCTATCGTTGAACATGCCTTCCTAAAACCCTATTGCTGTGCCGGGAGTCCTTCCGCTTCTTTTGCTGCGGCTTCAAGTCTATTGCAAGTCAAGACTTTTCCAGTTGTATCTACGTATCTAGGGTAAATACAACCCGGGCTCGTTTGGTGGTTTATTGTTCCCTTTTGGAAGGAACACTAGTTGTTTTCGCTTCCATTGTATCGGAAAGACTCCCTTCTTCAGGCACGAGTTATACATGTCGAAGAAGCTGAATCCGCTCAGCTCAACTGTCCGTACTGATTATTTGTATGGATACATAATAGTATTACCTTCATTATTCCTCTACTACATCAAAATTAATGCACCGTACGATATAAAAAACGAACTACTAAATAAATGATGACTACAGGATAATTCGGAAAACTGCACTTGTAAATAAAAGTCAAAGAATCCATTGCTGAGGTTAAATTACAGTACTTAACGAATTATCTTCTCTTAACCTTTGATTAGGTATGTGAGGTAGGCACACAGCCTCAGGCAAGATTTTCATAAATATATCATACCCTGAGCACACTTTATCAATTTATTACCTTCCTGCTACTAGTCACTTAATAGACTAAAGTGGTACTGGCAGACCTGAATTAAAAGAGGAAAGCGTAACAGGCCATTAAACTCACCTACTTACGTTACTTTATGCCACCTATCCATCATACTTAAAGGCGATGCTGTCGGGAGGAGTATATTGTGAGATTATTTTTTTTTTTTTTTTTATAATTCCTCCAAAGTAAATAATTTAAAAAAAATCCTTTTATCTCGACACCTATCAAAAGTGCCTTTTCCTTGACGAATCAATCTGCACAATTTATCTAAATACATATACATCTAACTTGTTCAGCAGCCACTATTCACTTGCATTCTCCACATACCACATGACAATGGAATGGCTATAAAACATGTCCGTTTGTAATTCAAGGAAATGTTAAGCGAACTTTATAGTCATTTTTCATACATTAAAATTGGCAGTTAAGTTTATTCGCTGCAGGAAGCGTTAACCCATTCAGTATCACATTTCATATCATCACAAAATAAATTTCACATCCCAGAGGTGGGCGTTCAACTCTTTAGCCTAATGTGGTTTGCCCATTTTCCATCACATTTTTTTTTTTTCTTACAACAAAATGCAGAAGAAAGGAAAACCTCAAAAAAAAGAAGAGAAGGATAACAATGCATTGTGAGTTACCTGGAGTTCCCAGGAATGCTTAGAGACATACCCTGAATATGCAGGACACTAACAGGATGTCGAAGTGTTACAGATAAGATGTCGTATAGGGTTTTGTATATACCGGTACATATTTCAATTTAAACACAATTTGGCCACAGATGAAATGTTGCAGGAATCACTACCCTTCGTGATATATATTAAAGGTCCTACCCTTATGTTCAAGCGAAGGATAACAATTGCCCTTGAATTTTTTGTTTGAATGAAGTTACTAGTCGAGAAGCGTTTTTTTTCTTTATGAATTGTTAAATAATCAAAATGTCCTTGCCTGTGGCTATGATGCGTGTAGTTATAAGGGGTTGAGCTTCAACGCAGTTGGGTTGTGATTTTCGAATGTAACTTTCCGCGACGATCAGTCAAGGAACACAGCAGGATATTTTAATGGCCACTGCATCGAAAATGTAAATAGTTCATATGGCTTCGTTTTTTTTTCTTTTTTAAATAATAATTGTAGTGTGTGTAAGAGCATAAAAATGGCGGATGACTTTATGCGTAAATAATATTCGTAAAAAGAAATGGGTATGGTTCATTGATTTTCATACTACATACAGAGGGGTCAAATGCCGACGGTATAGTGATCAACTGCATAGCAGCATTTACAACGAATGGTCCTGAAACAGTGAAACTGGCGTCAGCAACAGAAGATTCAGCCACTAATCCTACCTCTGGGCGTTGCTGGGGGCTTGTGGTATCAGTTTCTTACTTAAGGGCTTTCTTTTGCGGTAAGAATTAATGGTAATCCATTTATGGCTACGTTGAGTGGCGGCTGACAGATTGACATACGGCAAGCATAGGCTTACGTCGACCCCTACAAAGAACTTTCCTTTGAAAAAATTGAGCAACGTCGAATTCGTACGGCTGATATGGTTATCTATTGTTGATTTCTTTTAAACCTAGCTAGCCAGAAGTTCATAAAAACGATCCCTAACCAGCAGATCTTTTAGTTTTACATTGGTTCTTGTTCTTGCTATTAAATCGGATATTTCCAGCTAGCTAGTAGCCGTGTGACTCGAGAGAGAAGTAAAAGTAGAAGCCAGCCGGTTGTAGTATTTGTATGACATGCAAAATTTTACATATCTGAAAGCCATGGGCTAGCTAGGTTTAAAAAAAATACCTTTATATGCCTATTGCTCTTTGTTGTACGGAAAACCAACCAAATCGAATATCAGATCATAGGGTAGAGTTGCCGTCTGCCAAAACAATGTAAAATATGTAGAATTAAAAACAAACATCGTATCCTGTGATTTTGGAATAGTTAATGAACTTTTAAAAATCACCTTGGGTCTAACCAAGTTACTTATACTGCCGATGTATATTAACTACAATCACTGGGAACGGGATTTTGGTGCATTATGTGAGCTACTTGAACACAGTATCTACGACAATGTTATGATTATTGGTGATTTGAACGCCAGAATAGGAGAAGAAAAAAGAAGCGAAAATAGATTTGCGGGAATTGAGTGAAAATCAAAAGATGAGATTACAAATTCAAGGGGGATGAAATTATTGGAGCTGTGTGATTCGTGTGGATTCCGTATTATGAGTGGCGTGTGCAGATCTGATTCAAATGGAGAATATACTTTTGTAGGACAACCAGGCTGCTTAGTTGTGGACTACTGTTTGGTGCTAGGCGAATGGATATCTTTAATAAGTGACTTTAAAGTTCTGTCTGAGTCGTATTCAGACCATATGCCCTTAGTTGCGGAGTTTTGTTCTGCCCCAGTAGGAAGAGAAGACACACGAGTTATTCAATTGCCTCCTAAACTGCTATTGAAAGAGTCAATGGCAATCGAGTACAGGCGTAATCTTAATTTTTACTTGCACACTGATATTCAATGCAACATTGGAGGAATTGAAAATTTGATAAAAAGATCGTACCTACGCCAGCGACAGGGTCAGAGGAAAAGCTCGTCTCAAAAGGAAAATGGTTTGACAACGAGTGCAAAACAGCAAGACAAAAATCCTTCGGATGGCTCAAAGCAAAATTTTCTTGAAAACGAAGCTCTTAAACTAACTTGCTGTAAAGATATGAAAGCATTCTGGTCTGCAGCTAAGAAGTTTAACGGTAAATGCCCTGAAATAGGAATCCAATTGAGCGCTAATATATTAATGAACCACTTTCGAACCCTTTTGAATTCTGCAACGAACACTCCCCCCCTCCAGTATGCAGCGCCCTTTACTTCAAATGAAATATTGGAAGCGCCTATCACACAGGATGAAGTGCACAAGGTTTTAGCAAAGCTCAAGGATGGAAAAGCACCAGGGGCTGATAGAATCTGCATGGAATTCCTTAAATATGCAACTGACAACTTCATCGATAGAATAACCTCGGTATTTAATGAAATTTTTGCATCGGACAATGTACCGCAACAGTTTAAAGAAGCTATTATATTTCCTATACACAAAAAGGGTAATATCACAGATCCAAAAAATTACCGAGGAATATCATTTCTGAATTCATCATATAAGGTATTCACAAAACCTCTAAATAACAGCATGTCAGAGTGGATTGATAGCAAGAAACTGATCAGTGAGTATCAGGCAGGATTTCGGAAGAGCTATTCTACCGTAGATAACATTTTCGTTCTACAAAATATTGCGGGGTCTTTCATCGAGCAAAAAAAGAAATTGTTTGTTTTTTTCGTTGATTTCAAGGCTGCCTTCGATAATATCGATCGAAGAGCCCTAATTTTTAAGTAATACAATGCCGGCATGAGTCACAGGTTTGGGAAAGTGCTCGAAAACATCTATGAAAAAAACCAATCGTCAGTATGGAGCGGAATAAAGACTTCGGAGAGTTTCGAAACTACATCAGGAGTAAGACAAGGATGTGCTCTTAGTCCGAATCTTTTTGCCATGAACATAGACGATCTCGTAGACTTTCTCCCCGGCGGAATTGAAATTGCAGGAGTTGCAATCAAGGCTCTTTTGTTCGCAGATGACGTGGTCATTTTTGCACATTCACCAGAATCCTTACAGTTAATGATTAACCGTCTTGATTTGTACTGTCAACTATGAAATCTTACGGTAAACTTCGACAAATCAAAAATAATGATTTTTAAAAAGGGATCTGGCGGCAGAATATGTAGAAATGAGAAATGGCATTTCAACGGACAACCCATTGGAACTGTGAAAAAATATAGGTATCTTGGAGTGATGATAATTGCAATCTCAATATGGAACCTCACTTAAAAGACAGACTAATAAAAGCAAAAAGTGCCATATGCGCAACCTGGAAGAGATGCTTCTCAAATAAGCTAATTGACCATAGCGTGAAGTACAAAGTCTTTCAAGCGGTAGCGGAATCAATAATGATGTATGCAGCACAATCTTGGGGATACATCCAGTACGAAACCGTGGAGAAACTATTAAGGTATTTCATTAAAAGAGACTTCAGTTTACCGAAGACAACTCCCAATTATATGAAAAACATTGAAACTGGATTATCACCTCTTTATGTGAAAACCCTAAAACTGCATGCGGATTACCTCATCAAAGTTCTAGAGATGCCTGATAACAGACTTCCAAAAATCTTCACAAGGAAGACAATCGAAAGGAGAACACTGTGGTATAAAAAGCTAGAGGAGCTTGCAACGTATTGCGGAATAGAATTCAATTTCGGGGATGGAACTGGAAGATACTCAAAGGATGTGCTTTATAAACTCATTGCAAGAGTGGACGAACAATACAGAGATGATTGCGTAAATATGGCTATATCATCAGATCAACATACAGCATTTTAAAGCATAATTTGTGTGACAAGAATTACTTCAACAACAACAACAGCAAACAATTAATATCGTCCATTTTTAAAATGAGAGGCGAACTTATACGTCTTAATTATATCCCGCATCGACCTGACTTACCAATCTGCAGCTTTGTAATCTTCCCTCTCTGCATACTGCAGCCTTTGTAATCTGTCAGAGAGGGAAGATGTTATCCATTTTATTGGCAGGTGCCCCATTCTTAAAGAAATACGAAGTTACTTTCTAGGTAGCTATACGAAAACAAAGGAAGAAGTTCTAGCTCTCCTCAATTGCGAAAGCGATGGTAAACAACTTTTTTATGAACTTTATTATGAACAATCGAAATAAAATCATAAATAAAGAGTTTTAATTTTGGATTTATATAAAAAATGAAGCACATAATTAGTCTAGATATCACATGATTTATAACTTTACAAAGTACACTATTATTAAATGTTTATTTAATGTCAATCAGGCAGACGGCATTGCCATGGTAATCGATTTTTTGTTAACCAAATATGTAACATAAACAAGAAAAGAAATAATAAATCAATTATCTATCTATCTATCTGTACGGAAAACAGTATCTGAATGGTTAGATTTCCTCACTGTGAGTCATGCACATGGTAAGAGGTTTCTAACCAAAGAAGTCAATAAACGTAAACAAATGCACTTTCTTCTTTCCTTCTTTTTTATACTTTATAACTTATATATTTCTTCGTAGTCTTTTTAAAGTTAACTGGTATTAGCTACATTGCGGGATACTATAGCAGTTGATGGCTCATTTAAACACTACCATTTCTTTCTAAAATCCGAAGGTATTCATACACAGCAATTATTTTATACCTTATCGAATATTATAGTATACCTATCTTACTAGACACTAAATTATTATATTGTAAAACTAAGCCAGCTTTCTACTAGATTTCTTTTAGATTAGATTAAATTAGATTAGATAGATTTTATTTACATATATACTTCAGATTCATTACAAAAAAGTTTACAAAAATGAATTTGCATGCAATTGCCGACTGTCAGATTGACATATTATATATTATTTTTCAACTCCAATTAAATAACTATGCAAGAGCAAAATGAGGTGGACTAACATTTATTAAAAATTCCCACTCAGTACTCTCTCCCGGTATTGTAGTGCAAATTGGGAACATTTACATCGTTGAAGAGTGCTATGAGTTGATCTTCGCCAGGACATCGCTTCCAAAAATGTGTCTTCTTGTTTCTCACAAAACTACAAACAAATTTTCCCTTGAAATGCAGAGTATCCTCCCTCTCTGTCAAATTGCACAAACTATAATACATAACAGAAGTAAATCTTCTCTGTGAGGTACATAATAAGGTTTCCAGAAATCGCCCCGCAGCCTCAAGATCATCGATATTTCATCAATGCTGTGTTCATCCCGAAAATAATTCTTCTTCAGCAAGTTGTGGTTCAAACGGCTGGATCCCGTAGCTTCTTCTAAATGCCTTTCCCTAGCCTGTGCTTCAACCCCCTTGATGAGCTGATAAAGCTGGTTCTTCAGACACGTTAAATCCGCGTGATTAATTTCAATGCCACAGCCACGAGCTAAATCCATCCACTCTTTAAACCATCCTGTTCTTCTTTGTATAGCTTGTACAGCTGCTATTTTTGGAAGTCGGTAATCTGGCATATTAAGGACCTTCAGAACATAATCCACTTGGGGTTTCAGCTTTTTTTGTGAAAAGCGGTGCTAAGCCTGTTTCCAGCATAAGCAAAAATACAAATACAAGTATTTGGCGCAACAGCTCTTTAAAGCGCCAGGGCCTAGCTTCTCGCAACCACTCATGTTGTGTGGTAGCATAAGCATAAGCAACTTCATACTATAAATCTCCAAGCTCACCCTTAACCACTGACAACATCTAAATAAGGACTCAAATCTACTTAATAGTTACGTTATATTTGACCTACGAGTATGTATAAGAACAACAAATTTTAAGAGTTACAGGAAGACGACTGGTCCAAATGAAATCTCAGATCAAAACTTCATCACCAGAACTATTTGAAGCACAAATAAGCTTAGAGATCATCAGGGTATTCTGTTCAATAAACGTACCATGGTTGAAGATACAATTTAGACATGAGGGGATTAAGACCCTTCGGGGAATTTTCCATATACCCAAGATTCCAATGGATACTTCAGACTTCAGCCGCAGCAGATGTGTTTAGGCAGCACTCCAGTAACACTCGTATGTCTTACAAGTACTACTGGCTCTGACTCACTACTTATCAAAGCATATAAGATCCTGTCGAACTATTGTGTGCACAGATCGTACTGAGTTCAGCATTCTACTGCACTGACAAATTGGTATCATGTAACGTTGGAAAGCACATGAGCTACTTTGCATTATTCAAAACGTGCACAGGACTTCGATAAAGAAAATCGTTGTCATATGATCTCTTCAATTCCATTATGAAGCACTATCTTCAATATATCATTTCATAGGTTTGGATACGGAGATTATATTGACATCATCGGACGTTCCAAGCATGCACTCATAAAGTATAATTGAAATCCATCCAAAATGAGATCGACTTGAAGTAAATGAAAATATCACCAAGTAGGCTAGGGTGGCAGGCTGCAGAATGCATGTAAATCGGACTAGGCCCATTGTGGTACCACATGGATTTATCATCCCCAGGGAGAACTACCCCTTAAAACCAGTTGGAGCTTGTTATGAAGTTAGCTAGCTCGCCTAAGTTGTCGAAGAGGTAGGCTCCTGTATTAGTAAGAAGCGAGTGGAGAGGGCCTGGTACGTATAAAGAAGGTGTAGTATGGTTTGCTCCTCATCCTCATCCTCATCCTTACAATCTCTACAGAAGTCATTTGCTAAGATACCTACCTTGATGGCATGCCTATCGATGATAGTGCCCCGCAATAACACCTACTGTAGGAAAAGCATTTGGAACGTTTTTGATCCAGCTCGGGCCAGTAATAAGGCACGTAGAGCCGCTAGCACTCCTGCGATTGGTCGCGCTAATAGAGTTGAGCTTGAGTAACAGTTTCACCGTAGCGAGAGGTATGCCGAGAACGCCATGCTTGGCGAGTTCATCAGTCGAGCAGTTCTCTGGAATGTCCCTGTGTCCCGGCACCCACATTAGGTGAATATTGAACTGTATGGCCATCTCGTTAGCGACAATTTAGGGCTGTTTTTGAGTTGAAGATGACAGATTCCAGGGACTTTATAGCAGCTTGATTTTCAGTAATGATAGTAATATCCCGACTGGTATTCACACTGTATTTCAGCTATGACAAGGCTCCTTTTATTGCCATAGTCTCCGCTTGGGGGGCGCTACAGTGATTAGGAAGGCTAATATTTAGTTTATGGGAGAAGACACCTCTCCCGATTCTGTTTTGCATCCATCTGTGTAAAAGCTAATGGATCTCCCTTGTGTCCCTTGCTCATCATCCCATTCGTGTCTGGAGGGGATGCGGGTTTTAAAGTTTTTATCAAACAGAAGTTGTGGAAGCACATAGTCGGTGTCTTGTGGAAGGAATTCAAGATTATTGAGAATAGAGAAGTGGCCTGTACTTAGACCGGACCACTGAGATAGGGCATTCATGCGGGTGGCTACACACGCTGCCACTTGTTTGCTATAGATATCTAGAGGAGGCAGGTGCAGGTAAGAGCTCTACAAGCAAAAAAGACGGGAAGAACATTGGCTTCTCCAAAAGGAGAAGAAAGAGCATGAGAAACGCGCGTTCGGGAATATTGAGAGCTTATACTCCAGTTACAATGTACAGAAGTTTTACCAAAAGGTAAAAAGAATGTGTCAGAGAAGCAATACCCGTACAAAAACATGTAGAGATGAAAATGAACACCTTGTAGTAGAATCACAGTCGGGGCTGAGAATTTGGAAAAACTACTTCTGCAGACTGTATAACGGCGACGAAGACCATCATCCCAATGTCAGACAGAATGAACAATTCGACACAGATGATTATAGTCAAAATTTCCATCCACCTGACCAAAACGAAGTGAGGATAGTAATATCCAAACACAAATCCAACAAGGCTGCTGGACCTGACAGCTTACCGAACTTTTCAAGGCAGCTGGGGATGAATTGGTAGAGTGCATACACCAACTCATCTCTAACTACACCAACTCATCTCTAAGAATAGAATCTCAGCACCGTTTGCCCGATCCACAAGAAAGGAGACCCCATCAACTGCGTCAATTATAGAGGCATGAGTCTCCTCAACATCGCATATAAGATCTTTTCTGCGATATAGTGTGAACGCCTGAAACCTTTTATCAACAGCCTTATTGGACCCTATCAGTGCGGTTTCAGGCCAGGAAACTCCACTATCGATTAGATCTTCACACTTCGGCAGATCCTGGAGAAAACCAAAGAATTCCAAATCGATTCTCACCACCTCTTTATCGATTTCAAGGCCACCTATGACCGATTTACATAGAAGAGCTTTATAGAGCCATGTCCAGTTTCGATATCCCTGCCAAACTCGTTCGTCTGTGCAGGATAACGATGGAGAACGCTCGCTCACCGAGACCTTTGATGTCAAAAAAGGTTTTAGACAAGATGACGCGCTGCATGTGACTTCTTCAATATTGTACTTGAACGGATTGTGCGGAACTCACAAGCCAACACCGGAGGTACAAGCTATCGGAAGTCTATACAACTGCTTGCATACGCCGACGATATAGACATTATCGGAAAAACTCAGCGGGCTGTCACCGGTGCGTTTGCAATCATTGAGGCGTAAGCGGCCAAAATGGGTTTAGCGATAAACGAGGGCAAGACCAAGTATATGCTGTCAAAAAGAAGGGACAGCCAAAACCGATGAATTGGACAGAACGTCACAGTGGGCAGCTACAACTTCGAGGTAGTAAGGGACTTTGTCTACCTTGGCTCTGCTATAAATTCTACAAACAAAATCAGTGCAGAAATCAATCGAAGAATAACTCTTACCAATCGCTGTTTTTTTGGACTTATAAAACAATTCAACAATAAAGCCCTATCTTGAACAACTAAGGAGACCCTATATAAGACCTTGATCATCCCAGTCATGCTTTATGGCGCTGAAAAATGAACTTTATTAAAAGAGGATGAAGATATCCTTGGTCGCTTCGAGAGAAAAATTCTTCGTCAGATTTTCGGTCCCGTTTGCGTTGACGGGTTTTGGAGGAGAAGATTCAATCACGAACTATACGAGCTGTACAGCGACATCGACCTAGTCAAAAAACTGCATATTGGACGTCTGAGATGGCTAGAACATGTAGAGCGAATGGACACCAACGCTCCGGTCCGCAGTGTCTTCGAATCTAACCCAGAGGGACGACGCAGTAGAGGACCTCCTCGCCGTAGGTGGCGCGCACAAGTTCAAGGGGACCTCGACCAACTTGGAGTGCGCAACTGGAGCCAATTAGCTAAAGACCGAGCTAAATGGAGAGGCTTGTTGGTTGAGGCCAAGGTTCACCCCGAACTATAGCGCCACCTAAGTAAATAAGTAAGCAGGTGCAAAAATATGTCTAGAGCCACTGTTGGAGTTATCGTGCCGCGGATGCATGGGCAGGATAACAGAGTACATTTGTCAACAATTAAGCAGCATTTGTCAATACCAGGGCAAAACGCTACTTTTTACTGAGATTTCAAAGGAGTTCACTTAACTCGAAGCAAATATGAACTCAATGCAACCATTGTGAAGGTTCGTCCAAGAATAATACTAGAAAACCTATACAACTTCGGGTTGGCAAAATCTAAGTTTAAAACCTTAGTTGGAATCCCCATGACACGCCACCTAAAATGTCTTGGTCACAAAAATGATCTACCCACGAGGATCTTTGAACCCCAGTTACCAAGTTTGAGTTCGGAAAACTGAAAGCAGTGTGCGATGAAAGGTATTGGTTCTTCACGCGTTGACAATGGTATGGCTCGTTGTACGCATTTCGTTCTCAGTTTGAGAAGAAAACTTTGCTTGGAGTTCTTCTTTTCAATAACCTAGTTAATTGATGTCACGAATGTTCGTCACTTCATTGGGAACTCCCACTGGTATGGAGCCAAACTGGAAATTCACAATATTTACTGGTATATTAATAGGAAATTAGACGTCAGGATCATCTAAAATTTATTTAAAGCTCCAACTGAAGTATCAGACCACTCGAGTGTAGTAACACAATGATTTTCGTCTAGTCATGATGTAAATCTGTATGTGGTAAATCTGTAGCAAGCTACTCAAGCGTAGCATACTAATTTCATGCAAATAGTGATTTTAAATGATTTAATGATTTATTTTATTAAATATCATGTACTCGCATATATCTATATACTTACTGTACGTATGTATCACGCCCCTAATATTATATTTAAATACCATACGTTCTACGTGAGCAATGGATTCGCACACAAAAAGTGCACCACACTGTGAGGCCAACAAACCCCCGGGCTACATAAATATAAAAGAAGAACGGCATCCGTTTGAAATTGAAATAAAATAAGGAAATGATTTTTAGGCAAAGGATTTAACCCCTATGTGTGTTAATGTATCCCTTTTGCAATGCCATCGTTCAATCACTCTTACGGGTACATATACACGACTGACTTGCTTTCGTTAATTTGTATTTCAATTACACGAAATCGAATGTTGACGATCATCGTGGGTCAAAAACGAATTCCAAATACTGATTTCCTCATAATTGGCCTTCATTTTCGTCAGTCAAAAAAAAAAAAAGTCCAAATATTATGAAATGCACACCAAAAATTCCATTCTAACAACGTCACAGCCCTACGTGTGTGTACAACCAGTAGCTCCATATAATTTAAACAAAATACCGGCTCAATAATTACCTAGTTGGAACAACCTAATGATTTTAGAACGCATGGAAAAATGCAGAAGCTCTCCGAAAGAAGTAGTTACGTGTTGAATTTAAGAAGAAAAGAAATGTGAAGGCTAATTGGCAGAGGCAGAGGTACCCAACATATGCCATGGAAATTTTAAATTTGATATTTAATTTGACACACTGCCGTGTACCGCACAGATGAGTGTATTTTATCACTTTTAAATATATGCGTACATATGTATTTTGGGTATTTGGCTTTCGTGGCTTTAATAGTTTAATTATTCTCCAACTTGAAAGTCTTATGCTGGTACATTTGTATTTTTAAGCGATTATTATACGTTCCAGTGCAGATTAGAATAACAAAGAAGCTAGTACTGTGCATATATAGATGGAAGATAGTACAAATTGTTAGTCCAGAAAAATGATAAATTTACAGGGCCAACTAGACTGCTGAAACTACAGACAGTTTTCAGGTAATAGAATCAATTGGACCTTGTAAGCGAATAATCCCAGATCTTTGTGCAGAATTCTCCTCAGGCTAGTGCGTGAAATGTTGAGCTGTTGAGATCGATGACGAGTTGATGTTCGTGAAATGGGCCTCACACTCTCGGCTACAGCAGCCACATTCTCGTCTGTGCACACCGTACGACGACGGGGACCATGAGTGTTGTCCACTAGCATACCAGTCTCACGAACTTTTTGCACAAACTGGCGTACAGCAGGCGCGGTGGGTGCTTCATTTCGGCCAAAACTTCTTTTCAAAAAACGCACTGTTTGGGCTACACAGCACTCACTTTGGAAATAAGTTTTCAATATTTCCCAATGTTGTTCTAGCGTAAAGCGACTCTTTTCGTTCTGCGGAGGTATGATACTGACTGCTGTCAGGATTTCGAGCGGGAAACAGCTGTCAGTGTCAAAATAACCTATGATTTAAAAATAAATCACTAGATGACACACCCGTTAGTACTATACTCGTACATCGGACAGAGAGGTCAGAACCGCGCCACACAGTCGCGTTTGGATACCAAGAATGGAACGAAAGTAAGGTCTTGGTATAGAGAGTAAATCCGTCAGATTTTTAATACAAAAAGTATTCGAGGATTGTATGTGTATTTGCTTGAATGAATGGAATGTTGCGGTGTTAGACGCACAGTTTAACTCCGCAGCGATCTTTCAAATCTATAAGCGCACACCAAACACATCTCTAACGCTATTGTACCAATGTGCGATAGCCTTAATGGAATACAAAAATACCTAGTTCAAATTTCTTATGACAATGATGATCACTCTCCAGGTATTGCAGTTATTTGTAGTTGTCCGGTTGAGAATTGATTATTTTTTAAAATATTCTCCTTCAAGATTTATACACTTTTCCATTCGATAGCACCAGTCTTCGAAACATTAGTTCCACTCTAAAGCCGACACCTCAGAAACATGCTTTTTGAATGCTTCTACAGCCTCTTCTGGTGTTGAAAAACCCTGGCCACGGATTTTTTTTTTTTTTTGATGAACGGAGACAAAAAGAAGTCATTAGGCGATAAATCGGGAGAATATGTGCACTGGCTAAATAACTCGACGTTTTGAAACTTCAAAAATTAGATTGTTTGAGCAGCATTGTCAGGATGGAGAATGACACGTCGATTTTCGTTTGTTTTACGGAATTCATTAATGACATCCGGTAAACAAATTTTTGTATGCCAGTCGACATTAAAGCTTCGCCAAACAGAATGCGGGCCAGCGACGCGGGCAGAACGAGATGTTGCCAAACATAAAGCGTATAAATTTCAGCGTTCCACTTATTTTCTCCAGAACACATCGGTCGCTGTGCAGCAGAAATGAGTAGTAGTTCTGAGGAAGATGGACTGCTTCTTCTTCTTACTCTTGCATCAAAGAAGAGAAGAAAGTGGGTCCATGAAATAAATAAAAAAGGAAAGATTACGATGAATTCCATCGTCTTTGTAAGGAACTCAATTTATTTGAAGACCGTTTCTTCAATTATTTTCGTATGTCTCGAGAACAGTTTAAGATGATACACGAACTCATCGCACCGAAAATCTCAAAAATTTCATAACTTTCACCAAATCTATTAATTTCTCCACCTCATCAATCATTATTGCTGCTTGTCCGTCGCCATCTTTTAAAAAAAAAACTGCAAGCTTTTATCTGCCCGCTGCGATCTCGACTGGTCCGCTTTAATTGCCCGTATTCTGTTTAAAAAAAATTATTAAATTCTACTCAGTACAGCGACCGCGGCGGGAAGAATCACTTCCACCTGTTCTGTTCTTAAGAGTTCTTCCATCCTCTAAAGCCGCAGTAGCAACATGACCCGATTTCCCTAAAAAAACAAGCGATCATTTTTTTCCAAGTGCTTCGAGAATGGGTCACTTTTGCCGATTTTTGCTCACCTGGGAATACCCAAACAGCCTTCAGTCGCTTGGATTCGGGCCCATACAAGTATATCTAGGTTTTTTGAAGCACCACGATCGAATTTTTTGAGAAAATCTTTGCACCATTTGACACGAACTTTTTTTGAGCATCGGTCAGCGTGTGTAGAATTCGCCTACCGCAAAGCTTCTTAACAGCTAAATGTTCATGTAGTATTGATTGAATTCCGGTCTTATTAATGGCCAAGGCTGCTTCTATCTCATGGCGAGTACGGCATCAATATTTTCTGGAACAGCAGCGCTACAAGGACAACCTCCAGGAACCCCGCTGGCACGATCGCTTTTGAATTCTGCAAACCGGTTATGGATTTTAGCATTGGATAATGCTTCATCACCCGAAAGTCCATCTTTGTATTATCGTTGAGTGAGACCACATTTAAAGTCATCCGAGTACAAAATCATCCGGCGGAAACCTTTACGAGAAACTACACTCCATTTCATAACTATATCACCACCCCTGTATTTGAATTTTTTTAAGTTTAAAACCTTTTTTTTTGCAAGTAACTGTTTTTACCCGAAAGAGTAATGAAAACGTAATTTATTCTGGTAAAAGTCGAGAAGTTCCATTATCCTTTCTTAGAGAAAAGACAAGGAAACCGTTTTTTGCATTTTTCATAACTAGGTATATCACCACGAGCTGCACATGCGTGATGTCAATATTTTGAGTTAAAGTTTTTCTCCAAATTTGTTTAACGGTTAAAATAAGAAGTTTTTCGAGTTTTTCTAACAAAATGCCGCGCAGAAAATATTTATCGGAGGAAGAAAAAGTAAAATCATTGCTTACCATGATCAAGAGTTGTCTTTACGTAAAATTAGTAAGAAAAATTGGACGTGATCACGTAACGGTTTCAAATTTTTTGAAAAACCAAGACTCTTAGGGTTCTAAGAAAACTGGTGGACCGAAAAGAAAGTTATCCTTAAGACAAGAGCGTTGCATTGTCAAGGCAACAAGCAATTCTACAAAGATTGTAAAACAGTTCAAGAATGAACTTAATTTAAATGTGTCCTGTTCAACCATTTACCGAGTTATCAAGAACTGTACGTACCTGGAAATCCAAAAAATTAGGGCTGTATCGCGGTTGACAATGCCTCATAAGGCTGCTCGCCGAGAATCCGCTCGAAAAAACATGAACCGTGACTGGAGCAAGGTAATCAAAAACATGTTCCCTTTCTACTCTGCATATGCTTATTATTGCTGCTTTTTTAAGCAAAGGTAATTTTTTCTGACGAAAAGAAATTCAACCTTGACGGTCCAAATGGTTTCCAATACTGCTGGAGAGATCTGCGAAAAGATCCAGTGCACTTTTCAAGAAGAAATGTTTGCGGTGGAAGTCTGATGGTCTGAAGCGGATTGTCTTTAGCTGGAACATTACCATTAGGCTTCCCATCCACTAGGATGAATGGGTATTCGACTGTTTCCGTCCAGTACGTCTAAGGTATAATAGATGAAATTGTGCACTCTTTCGACCTGGAGCTTTGCAGCACTTATTTATGATGTTGATGAGTTATAGGAGAGGCTGAGGATCTTGATCTTAGATTTGGTGGAGTTTATTTTCAGTCCCACCAGGTTCTGCTCTGTCAGGTTTGCATAATCCAAGTATTTCTAGGCACTTGGCTCTACCGGACTTAAATCTGGTGTTGATGATGTTAAATGTAAGAAAACCTCGTTGGGTTAGGTATCTCAAAGTCTGTTTCGTCATTCGTCATTGAATTTGAAAGTAAGAGGATATTAAAGTGGCGTTTGAAGTAGCATCTGCTGCTACGCCTGGCGATTCAGGGCCACCAATAAATAGTTTAATTTTTGGCCAAGAAGTAGGCATTTTCCCTTCCAGCATTTTCTGCTTCCTATTCCGGCTATGTTATGAACCGAAAACAAGAGAACATAACCCTCCCATTTTACTGTATTTCTACTGTTCCGCCTGTGAAGTTCGCCTCAGAAAATATCGGCAGGCCTCCCGATTTTGGATCAGTCGGTTACTGAGGCCAATCAAATGCTGGTGTCGTTGCATTTGTGTGATGCAGGCGTTTATAGGCCCGCCTCCCCTGCCTCGCCATGACTTCGGAACGTTCATTGATATTGCCTATTAACCAGAGTTCAAATGATTTCTTCTTTGAACAAGAGGTCCCTGCTTCGAATGAGTTTAGATGAGTACTATGACCTCAGATCTATCCTTAAACTCCATAACATAATCCACAAAAAATGTCCTGAGTATTTACTAGAGTATCTTAGATTTGTACAGTCACCAAAAGGCCTACGACTAATTTTGCCACGATGCACACACACAGTGGGAGACCGGTCTTATTTTTGCGATTCGGTTATGGAATAATCTTCCACATCAATTACAAATGATTGATTCGTCAGTCTTATTTCGGGGGAGGCCATTCTTACACATGTCGCAATAAATTTAAAGCTATTTAACAATAACATCTCAATTCAACTCAATTCAATTATTTTTTATATTGACGTACCCGTCAGTGTAGAGTGCGAGCACAAAATATGTGGTATTCCCTACAGATAACTTGCTTAAAGAAGGCCAAATCACTGCTAGGAGCTTCAAAAGGCCACCATGAACACGCCAAAGAAATATGGTGGTGGAGTGATGAAGCTAAGAAAGTGATAAATGAGAAGAAAGCGGTTTTCAAAGCTTGGTCAAAGTGACTTACTTGACTTATGTCCTTTAACCCCTCGGGGGGCATATGGCGTCAACCACGCCTGCGCGCCATC
The DNA here is from genome assembly GCA_945910035.1 of Brachypalpus laphriformis. Classification (NCBI taxonomy): domain Eukaryota; kingdom Metazoa; phylum Arthropoda; class Insecta; order Diptera; family Syrphidae; genus Brachypalpus; species Brachypalpus laphriformis. Next base: position 133,513,188 of record OX246756.1, read on the forward strand.
GTGTTCGGAGTTCTGCAACGCGTTTGAGCTGCCTCCAACTCATTCCTAAAGAGCTCGATTCCTCCTCAACTGTTCTGCGCCACGTTTGCCTAGGGCGTCCCGCTATTCTGCCTGCCTGGGTGAGCGGATTCCACTGCATGGCGTATTTCGCAATGGAGTTGTCTTCGCGCCGTAGGGTGTGTCCAATCCATTGCCACTTTCTTCTTCGTATAGTAATGCTTATAGGTTCTTGGCCCGTTCTCAGATAAAGTTGTTCGTTGGAGATGCGGTTCGGCCAAAAAATCCTCAAGATGATTCTTAAGCATTTGTTTACGAAGACTTGCAGCTTGCGTGTGTTAATGGTGTCCACCTTCCAGGTACTGCACCCATAAAGCAGCACTGATTCTACGTTGGAGCGGAACAGTCGTAGCTTGGTTCTTAAGCTAATAACATTGCTTCTCCAGATTTTGGACAGCATTCCGAACGCAGCTTTAGCCTTCCCGATTCTGCTGCACACATCCAGTTCGGTGCCACCGCGATTAGCCGAGACGACACTTCCTAAATATAGAAAGTTATCAACTTTCTCGACTTGCTTTCCGGCAATGTTAAGTTGAGCGCGGGTATTGGAAGTACTCAGGGCTTTTGTTTTGGCTGTGTTTATTTTTAGCCCCACTTTGTTTGCCTCAGCTTCTAGATTTTGGGCCATCAGATGAAGATCCATTATCCGATGTGAAAGTAGACAAACATCGTCAGCGTAATCTAGGTGTTTAAGGTAAGATGTCATAGTCCAACGAATTCCAGAATTAGCTTCCGTCAATGCTGCACGGAGTACATCGCTGATAACCACCAAGAACAATAGTGGGGACAGTATGCACCCTTGACGTACTCCACTTTGGACTTCAAAGTCCTCCGACACCTTACCATTGTGCACGACGTGACACTTGCCGCCCTCATATGTAGCCTTGATAATAGCTATAAGCTTTTCTGGAATGCCTCTCCTGCGCAAGGCCAGCCAGATAGCATCTCGATTCAAGCTGTCGAAAGTCTTCTCGAAGTCGATAAACAGTAAATGTAGCGGAGACCTATACTCAACGCATTATTCGATTATGATCCGTAAGGTGTTTATGTGGTCGATGCAGGAGGATCCAGCGCGAAAGCCTGCCTGTTCGACATCGAGAGTTGAATCTAAATGATCTTTAATTCGTTCTAGAATTATTCTAGCTATTATTTTGGCTACAGCTGGAAGAACACATATACCTCTCCAGTTACCACACTCCATCAAGTTACCCTTCTTTGGAAGCTTAATGATCATCCCCCTTTTCCACTCCTGTGGAAATTGTTCACTATCCCAAGCTCTCCGTATTAGCGGATGCAGCAAATCTGCCGATATATTTGGCGCCGCTTGAAATAGCTCGGCAGGGATGCCATCAATACCCACCGCTTTGTTTTTCTTGAGGGACTTGATTGCTGTTATTATTTCAGCTTTACTGGGAGGTACGGTGCGAATTCGGAAATTTGTTGCTTCGAACTGCTCATTCGAATTCAAGATCATACCGCCGTCGTCTAAGTGATTTAGCACTGCAGCAAAATGTTCTCTCCATCTAGTGAGCTGGTCAAAGTGCCCCTCTAATAATAATGACGAAAAAGTTCGCCTCGAAATGGAATACAAATGTTGCAAGAAAAAAGCGAAGAAGAAGTGCGCCCAGCTTCAAGCAGAGAGTACGGAGGGCCTGTATCGGGAGCTGGAGAAAATATCTTCCCCGGTTGCTGATGCAAACCAGACTATCCAGGAGCTGCGAAGACACAATATGAACAAGACTGCAGCCATCTTCAAAATAGCCGCCCAAAGGAGGAATGCTCAGGAGATTCGTTCGCCAAAGTTCATTAGCAATGCTCACGGCCAGTTTCTTGTGGATGACGACAAAATTCTGCAAAGGTGGCGGCAGTATTGTGAAGAGCTTTTAAATGAACAGTTTCCCCGGCTATAACGACGCTCAACTGCGGTGTAGAGCCTTCCTTCCAACTTAGAGGGCATTTTTCGTCCACAGAAGATAGCGGAGTTTTCTCGCCACTTCATCCACCCTACGCTTACGCGGATGATTGATGTCATCATCGCAGGTTGCTTTGCTATTGGTCATAGATCCCAGATATTTGAACATTTCGCACTTGGGAAGCACTGTTCCACTCAAATAAATGTGTGGAATAGGCCTGAATGGATCAGAAAACGGGCAGCATAAGTACTCTGTCTTTTTTTTAACTAATGCGACACCCATTTCCCTCCAAAACGTCCACCCAAACATCAAGTGCTCGTTAAAAGGACGTAGGTTCCTCACTTATGTTGGCTCCATCGTCAGCAAAGAATAGTTTATGTACCTTGGGGTCCATCACTTTATCTTCAAGCAAATAGTCAAGGACTGTCGTAAAGAGCAAAGGACTTAAGATGCTTCCCTGGTGCACACAGAGGGACATCTTACTCTTGTCTTTACTCCTTCGTACATGTCCATAATCATCTGTACATAGGTTTCTGGAACACCTCTATGTCTTAGCGCCACCCATATCAGATCTCGTGCTTGTCTGTCAAATGCCTTTTCAAAGTCAACCAATACAATATGCAAATCCTTTAAGGAATCACGATGTTTTTCCATTATGATCCTCATACTTTGGGTTACATCTGTGGTTGACTTACCCGCTACAAACTCACACTGATCATCAGATAACCGTATTATTTTTCGCTGTCGGCCACCTAATACCCGCTCAACGATCCTCATGAAGTGTGACATCAGCTTGATCTAATGGTAGTTATCACAGTTTATCATTTTCCCTTCCAGCATAACCATAGCATTTTCGAAGGATATATAAAAGTGATAAAGGACATGTGTAGCGATTATACAGCAAGAATGTGAAAACCACTTCTCGTTTATCGGAATCTTTTCCGGTCAATATCGGTGTCTATGGCACATATAGGTATTTTGGTTTAAAAAATGCTGAAGCTCTTACCCATAGGTTCCGAGTACTTTGTTCTTGTTCCAAATATTATGCTCCTGCACCAGTACATTCCTCAGTTTTTGATCTACATACATATCTGTATGTAGCACTTTATCGTGTGGTTGCTCAACCTATAGTGTAGATACATTGTTCCAGTTTTTTTTTATTGTTGTTGTTGAATGTCCTAATAATGTTATTCCTAGGAATCGCTAGAGAGGACATTTCTTACTAAGCACCTCGAATTCTCTTGCTCCGATACACTTCTCTCTTCCGATTCCTTCTTTCGTCGTCCTAAAAATTGTTCTGTGTTCGCATGGTTTAAAGTAGTCAGTTCCCGGAGTACCTGCATCGCTACGGCTAGGCATCCTCTCATGGCTCCAGTAATGCGAAGGCACACCAGTCGTTGCGCTTTATTGAGTGTCTCCCTCGTTGTGACTAAACTGGTTCGCTCTGTCACTGCTATGGTTCCATAGGTCACAATGGCTAAATACAAAAATTGTAAGACGCTTTGACGTGATTCCCAAAATTGGCCCACGATGCTTTTGCATATCATAAAAGCGCGAGTATCCTTCATACACATCTCTTGTTTATGTTGTTTTTTTTAAATGAGTTTACTGCCTAAGTATAGTTTTAGATACTTAACTTTTTAACTGGTATTAGTGTCGTGCCTGATAATGTGATAGGTTCCAATCGATCAAGTTTTCTTTTACTCGTGAAAGGTACTATCGTTGTTTTACCCGAGCTGATCTTTAGACCAGCCGTGCAGCACCATTCTTTACATAATATCACAGAGGGTATCGTCAAACTTTCTTTTAGCGATCAGTCCTATGTCATCAGCATAGACTAGGCAATTGATATGGAGGTTGATTACCCTATCAAGCTGTCTGCGGAGTCTCAGAGTCAACCAGGAACATCCCATTATTGAAGTGTGCCCTGGAATCTGAGCTTATGCTCCCATCCAAAAGTCATTTCAGCCGCAACGGCGACCTCCAGTGCTGTAAGGTTCTCGGCATCCAGCGGATATTCTGCAGTGGGAACTGCGACCTACTCAGCTAACGTAGCTCTTGTTTAGAGTTGATATATGCACAAGGATGTAGCGTATCGCACTGAATGAAACAAAATCTGTTCATCTAAATTTTACTTTTAAGAAAGTGAACTAGTGTGAGCGTATCTTTTGGGAACTCGTGTCCGTATCCCGTTTGCGAACGAGGCTAAATATTTTGAGTTGAAATTTAACTACTTACTTGAAAGACATAGAAAACAAGCCTAAAATAGAAAACAAACTGCTTTTACACAAGCAAGTCCTAAATACGGTGTGGACAGAGATCTCGGAATCGCCACAGTCAACAATGCAATCCTTCCAATACTGAATGAGAGCCACTCATTGCGCCGTCTACAAAGGACCAAACCGCATATAAATTACGGAATAAGCAGCAACTTTCGTTGGAATCGTATTTACGTTCTCATTACATAAAAGGAAAACTGCTTGAAAACTGCTAAGACAAGACTTAGTTTGAATAGCAAATTTGTGTTCAAGAAAATTTCTTTATTGAGTAAAAATCTTCCAATACTATCAGCATGTGCGGCCGGTCTTCATAGTGTCTTTGAAGATTTTAACCTACCCCCAGGAGAAATTAAAATCTTAACTTTCAGCGGAATTATTCTCTGTCTTGATCGAAGTACTATTGAATAACTGGAAGCAGACTGGAGATACAAATCTGTCCAGATATCCCGTGTGGAGGCTGTTTATTTTAATCAAAGCCTCTGGCAACTCTCTGACGGATTATTTCTTAAATTGTAACATGCAAATACGCTGTACATAAATTGCGTTGAAAACACCTTCACAATTACTAATAGCTACCACTTTTCTTTGAGAAAATTTGTTATTTATTCTCCTATACTCGTAAATCTATTCTGCAGAAAATTCCTCATCGCTTTACATTCACTTTGGGAACTCTTATATTCGCGAAAAATTGTGACATTATTCTTTTTCCTCGGCTCTTAAACAGGTTACATACTGCTCCTTATAAAGAATATGAATAATTTGTTTTATATTACCCCGTCTTTTTTTTTATTCTAGATTGGAAATATTTAAATTTAATAACAGTACCACGATGAAAGTAGTGCATCCTGTTCTATGATCTTGGTCATAACATCACTACTTATCACCCAATATTTTAAAAAGTCTCTTCCACAGTAGCTTCTGTGTAACCTGACTATTAAATTTTTGTATGCACCGCGTCCCCCTCATAGTCGTTCTTGTTGTACTTATACAATAAAATCGTTAACAGTAGCCAACTGCAACAAGTCCAAGGTGCTAAGGATCCCTGGATCCCATGCTAATGTTAGACGTTTTCATATTGAGGCGGTAGAATGTGGTCGGTGTATAAATTAATAACAACATCCATCCATCCGAATGGGAAGAACGCGGGACAAATACCCGAGCGCGCAAAGTCAGAGAATTATAGAACAATTACCAAAGCCACCAACAGAGACAACAACTACTGCTGCTGGTGCTGATGCTGAGCTGATGTTGCTCTTGCTTTGTCGCTGCTACCATTTCTTGTATCTGGCGCGCGTCGTACACTGCTGGAGGAACACTATTTTGTGTATTCACCACCAGCAGATACAACTCACCAGTGTATGTGTGTTATTTGGTATCTCTACTCTGTTTCGCAAGTGTCTGTGTATCTGTGTGTACACTCTTCAGCTGATGGTAAAGTAAAATATGTTGTTTCTTCTTTTATTTGAATTTTTGACGGTGTAAGATGGCAACCGTTTATATTTGATGGTTAGTTATCGCGCGACTACCGAAGCAGTCTCATTGACAATTTTTCGGCCATTTAAGTGAAAAAAGTATCCGAAGGATACCTAGTCTGTTTGAACCTCAATTTGCCAACGGCAAAATTATATTTGTGTTTATTTAGTACCAGTGCTGCCGCCGCCGCCACCGATTAGATTGCGAGCTCAAAATGCAAATTGTGTATGATCCAATTAATATTGATATCCTGCAATCCTAATATTGTGATGGTGACAAATGATGAATGTTCCAAGTTGGAAATCTAATTCAAACGCTTAATTCATTTTAATTAATTGCTTCGGTCGCGCATTATAAATTTTGCCAACGGTGTGGACCGTAGTCGTCGTCGTCGTCGTCATCGTAGCGATACTCGCTTATCGCCACCGTCCGTCGTACTACATGATAGTAGTAGTTGCCGTCGATAAGTGGTTTGTCCGATCGCCTTGAGCGGTATTGATTTAAATTTTTGATTTGCGTGAATTCACAAATTGAAGTTTGTGTTGCTAAAATTGTTTATTTTAATTATTGTAATGTATCAAATCGTAATTAATAGCACGATAAATAACGAGATGGAATTCAAATTAGTCGGCCGTATGCGAACTAATTATAATGATTTTGTGTTATTTTTAGACAAATGTGTCCAAAAATAAATGTTTGCATTGTGGACTTCTGAGGACTATGGCTTGCTTTAGTGAAACTGTGGTGGTTATTGAGCCGGCGATTTTTGTTTGTTTTTCTGATTTTAGGACATAGAGATATTTCTAGAAATGTGTTGACATGTCTTATGCCTTGTTAGCCATCTCAAAACAAATATTAAGGGGGCCGTGGTTTCCCGGTTTGAGTACATACATTATGCAAAGTTCTTGAGTTCCAGTTTCTTTGCCTTGTCAAAACAAAATGTGGCTTCAATCGTAATCAGGATACGAATATATCTTACTTATGTGACAAAGTGTGAAGTTTGTGCGCCTGTTTGTTTGTACCTATTTCACCCGCAAACTTCTTATACAATAATGATTAAACTTTTATTGATATATTAGGCGTTGTATCCGCAATGACATAAGCTATGTATCGTCAAGTTTCGATTGAAATAAATGGGAGAAAACTAGCTAAGCCGCTCAAAATATATCAAAATGATGTGTGGAAGCATTGTTGGCAATAAAAATCCTTGCGACAGATTATATTACATGAAGCACGCAATAAGCTTTTTATTTTGAATCGTGCAGTACAAGAAGGATTGCTTTTTCTGATTTAACTATTCCTCCGGCATTGTCTGCGATTTGAAAACGTGTTAACCTTGCCACATTCATTTCACTATCAATTAGTTCAGTGGTTTTTGAGTTATGCGGGACAGCTATCTGTATTAGTCGGAGAGCTGCTGAACGTTTTTGAAACGTCATTGTAGCACAAGAAACAAGTATAATTTTTTATTAAACTTGAGCTAATGATCACAAATATCAACGTCTGGCAGCTGTCTGTTGGTGCGTTTGGGGGGGCTGGGCCCCAAAGACGTCGAAAAACAGGATGCGGTCACGTCATTTCAGCAAAGCTGATTTTTTTTATACGAGTAGTTCACTTGTTTATATAACATATTTTACCACTGCCAAATATTTTGGCCGGGTCCAAAAGGGTGACAGACAGGCTGAAACCTGTATAAAAATGAGGGTCGGTAACGTCATAATGGCAAGGCTATTCTTTTTTTTAATCGTTAATTGAGATCACTGTGAGTAATTATTCGCAACGGCCAGACGATAATCCCGGGTCTAACATCCTGCCAGACGCAAGCGAAATTTGAATGTCGCTACTAAAGCAATGTGCGACAAATGTATCTAATAGCCGATTTTCATCGAAACTATTACAAATACAAGTATTTGGCGCAACAGCTCTTTAAAGTGCCAGGGCCTAGCTTCTCGCAACCACTCATGTTGTGTGCGTTATATTTTTCATACGAATGGAAGGGACCTACAGTTTAATGCCAAGTCCGAACGGCGATTTGAGAAGCTTTTTCGAGACAACAATACTCTCGGATGTTTGTCAGACGCTCGCGAGAGGGGGACCGTGAAAAAACTTTTTGGTGTTTTCTGGGATTCGAACTTGGGACCTCATGCGTAGTGATCCGACACACTAACCACTTACGCCACGGCGCCCACTATTGAAGCATTTGAAAACTTACTAAGTGTGTCTTACAGAAAATTTAATTTTAAATAAAATATTGTAGTATACATACAAAATTTTCATATATCCAGTAGAACAGAAGATATTTTAAAAAGAGTCAGTAGCCGCGATACGAAACCATTTGTTTCGTATTAATTTATCATTTTCATACAAAATGCATCATATGTCTTCTCCCTTCAGCTGTTTTACTTGGGAAAAACAAAACAATCATGCTTTCAATAATTTGCGGATTTTTTACTGAGTTATATAAATGATTTGGAAGAATATAACTTCCTATATTTCTGTATTTTAATCTTGTATATCATCGTCTTCTTCGTTGTCAGGTTCAGATCCATCGTCACCTACATTAAAGAATTTAACAATTATTTTAGTTTGCATGGAATAATCAATATGCAATAATATTGCAATAAAAATAATGCATTATAATATTCATAATGTATGTACCTGAGTTCTTGTTATCATAATAAATATCAGGAGGTTGGATTACAACGTCTTTCACTAAAGCAGGTAATTGATCACCGTCGAACCATATACATGTATATCACCATTAGATTCCAATCATTCATTTTCAATTGGGGATAAATTAGTTGGATTTTTTAAATGTGCATTTCTCCAAATATTGGAAATATAATGAGCCCGTAAGAAATGTTGACGCAGCCCTGATTTACACGGTGGCAAATTTCCGGCATCAAAATTCTTAAATTTTTTATGGAAATCATCATTCATGTTCATTGCATTATACGTTTTTGTAAATATCTCATATCTGGATTTATTGACGTCATTTATATTACGGATATTATACAAACGACATACAAACTCCTCTAAGACTTCGAAAACTTTTTCCCTCGAGCCTTGTACATCCAAAGTACCAAGATCAGTAAATGCTTTTTGATATTTGTGGGACTCATTCAATTGCTTAAGAGGTCTTCGTTTTCCTTTTCTATAAAATGTAGCATTATAATCGCAACCAGTTGCTACATGAAATCCTGGTAAAGAATTACACAAAGACTTTCCTAGAACATTAAACGATTTGGATAAACCTACAAATCGTTGTGAATTTCCAACGCCAACCTCCATCATAATGTTCAGAGAGCTCTTTAAATGTTCCATGTTACTTAACATAATCACAATAACGTCTGTATCTGAGCATTTTATTAAAACATTTGCATCTTGATCGATGTTGCAAACATGGTAGACGATTTTGGTGTCTACTTCTTCATGTTTTTCACAAGATAAATTGTCTTCCACAGTTTTTTTCACTTTTCCATTGTCAGTTTTAAAACAGTAACAAAAGTCATAATATATGTATACAGTATTTGTTCCGATAAAGGGTGCCATGTCATCGCTAGCCAAATGGACTGCTAAGAAATTAGCCATGGCTTTCTTAAATTTGATATTTTTTAGTTCCTTTACAAAATCTGTTGGACGTACTTGATGAGACGTAGTATGGCGTAGTTGTGGTTGTCCAAGCTACCTCTCAGAAGATGTTCGCTACATTTGATAAATGGTGAAAAATAACGATCGAAAATGATATCGATTCTGGGTGCAGAATACCTAGTAGCCATTTGTAAAATTTTTTTTGAGATGTTGTCGAATGTTCTTGGAACTTCCTTTAAGAGATGCAACATGAAAAATCCATCAATAATTACAATATCAATATTGCGTACTGCCTGACTATAAACATTTGCCTCCAACAATTTCATGAGAACAGATTTATCGGTTTTACAAATTGTTCCATCTAAATGGCACATTGATAAACGAACAGGCGTCAAAGGATACGATAAAACTTTTGCAGTATCTATATTTTGTTCCATTGAAATACATAAAAGTCGTCCGAATGGATCCCGTTGCATACGAATTTCTTCTATTTTTCCAGCAACTTTGACCTTCTTCTTTTTCCCTGCAGTTGAAAAGGTTAAGACTTCATTTTTTCGAATTGGTTTTTCAAAACGGTCATGGTTTTCAGCACATTCAGAAATTAATTTCTCGCGTAGATTACTTCCTTTGCTTTCGATGTTCAATAAGAAATCAGCTATAGGGTTTGGTGCTGCTCGTCCTGTTGCAATGTTATTTAAGAAATCGTTACTCAATTCTGGTGCAAAAGGATTTATATTTTGTTTAAAGTAATGCATAAAATTCTGAAGCTGCACGCAACTTTTTTCCATTCTACTTCTTTCCAAGTCTGCTGTAATATCTTGAGCTTTATGCAATCCACATTCCTCAAATACGTGCGATATTATCGTTGATCTTATGCTGTGACTTTTAGACCAGCGTTGACGAGCAGATATCGAATTGGTGAAATGTATAACTCATGTCAATCTTTTTGCAGCATCTGCATTTATTGTCTGTTCCAACGTCAAATCTATTGGCTGTCTAGAGAATGCTTTTTCGGTTCTTTTCACACCGAACGACCCTTTCTCAAAAAGTTCTCTTAGTCCTGAGTGAGTTTCGTCGATTTTTAATAAATGATCGTGGTACTTGACCAACCACCGTGCGTAGTTGGGTTGGTTGAATATAAAAAATAAATTTGCGATTTTGGGCAATATGTATTTAAATAATTCGAAATCTGCAGTACGAATGCTTCGTGTCAAAATTAAATAATAATTAACAAGATCTACATAAATCATGTAGAACTGCGGTGTTTTGCCAAATTGTCCATTAATCGTTGCTTCTTGATATTCATTATATTTTCTAAACAATTGTATAAGGTAAGGATGGTCAATAGTGGGACTTGATGTCTGTGTAGATTGAAAGTCATTAAGATAACTGATTATTCATTCATTCATTCATTTTCAATGGCCCGCTAATCCTTCATGAGGGTCGCGGGGGTAGGATGCTCAGGTGGACTCTCCATCCTTCTCGATCCTCCGCCATTGACTCCAATTCATCAGGGAGAATCCCTAAGCGGCTCCAAGAGAGATGTCGGACTTGATCCAACCATCTATTTCTGGGCCTTCCGCGAAGTCGTCTACCTGATGGCACGGCAACCATGGCGCGTCTTGGAAGCCGGTCTGGGGGCATACACACTACGTGACCAAACCATCGAAGCATAGATCGTTCCGTTCGGAGAAGTAGCTGCTCAACGTTGAGCGCCTAACTGATTATATCATCGCCAATTTCTATTTGTTCTTTCTTCAAAAAAGTTTCAATATGTAAGATCTGAAAGCTCAAAGTCATTAAAGGATGCCGTCCCTTGCACCTGTTAATATGCTTTCTAGCTATAAATAGAGCTACTGAACCATTTGCTAAAAGTTCGCTGTCCACCATTATATAAGCCAATCTAGTATCATCTATAAACTTTCCGATGGCTTTGAAATAAGCCATCATGATGTCGAAGTTGCCTAGGTGAATAAAAGGGCCATTGAATCTTGGCTTTTCAGTTGCTTGAATTTGAATAGCAGCTACTGACTCTTTTTAAAATATCTTCTGTTCTACTGGATATATGAACATTTTGTATATATACTATTCTATTTAAAATTAAATTTCCTATAAGACACACTTAGTAAGTTTTCAAATGCTTCAATAGTTTCGATAAAAATCGGCTATTAGATACATTTGTCGCACATTGCTTTAGTAGCGACATTCAAATTTCGCTTGCGTCTGGCAGGATGTTAGACCCGGGATTTTCGTCTGGCAGTTGCGAATAATTACTCACAGTGATCTCAATTAACGATTAAAAAAAAGAATAGCCTTGCCATTATGACGTTACCGACCCTCATTTTTATACAGGTTTCAGCCAGTCTGGCACCCTTTTGGACCCGGCCAAAATGTCTGGCAGTGGTAAAATATGTTATATGAACAAGTGAACTACTCATAAAAAAAAATCAGCTTTGCTGAAATGACGTGACCGCATCCCTTTTTTCGACGTCTTTGTGACGACGGTCTCATGGTCTTTATTAACTAGTGAGTGCGACCCGTTTCTTCTCAAAAATAAAGGGTCTTTTAGTAAAGCACTCAATTTAGGATACGGCCGAAATCTATATTTCAGATAAAATTACATTTAATGCGCATATGTTAAAAAAAAAATGTTAAATGGCCTCCAAGCTTCGTTTGCAGGAGGCAAATCAGACTGGAACTCATCAATGACCTAAAGAATGTTGTTTTCCAGGTCGTGAATTATTACTGGCTTATTGTCATAGACCAGAGACTTAATATAACCCCAAAGGGAACAGTCTAAGGGCGGCAATTAACAGATGGATAATTGTCATCACCTCTTTTCGAAATAACTTGACTTGGAAACTTCTCCCAGTAACACTTTTGTTTTGTTCGCTGTGTGGCACGTAGCATCGCCTGGCTGGAACCACATGTGGTCTATGTCCGTATCATTCATTCGGTTATAATCTACCTCTTGATGAGAGACATTTCGGAAGACGAATGGCCCAGTAACGTAGCCTGACCAAAATCCACTCAAGTGAATTTTCCTGGTGCAAAGAAAGCATCGTCACCCATCTGACAACTTTGATCACTTACGAAGCTATTCAGCAAAAAAATACGCTTTGCCGGTGAAAATAAATTCTTTGCATATAGCATCTTCTATTGTGAAACAATAATAGTAGCAAAAAAAAAAACTTCTTTCTTATGCTAAATACAACTTTCCATTGGCCATATTCTACTTACCCCGAAATATTGAACTCATTTCCGAGTCGCAATCATGTGTTAAAGCCATATCTACAAGCAAAATTAGCCCACCATCTATAGTGCTTAAGTTATGGAGCTTCATGAAAGTCTAACAAAAGTTTTAAGCCAAATTCCTAAAAATTAAAAATACGAAATCTCTGACTAATGAATCATAAGTAGGAAACAAATTTTGCCTGCATATACAGATTTGGCATATAATTTCGATTCAGACACAGATCCAAATATTCGGGATACAATGAATATGATCGTTGGTAAGTGGTTCAAAGTGTCACAAACTCGTACCAAAAACACGCTATATTTCAGAAATGTGATACGCTAAAAAGGTTTTTATATTTTTCTATCAGATTCTACTAAGGCAGCATACAAAAAATAGCAAAAAATCATGCTTACCAGTGTAATTTGGCTGAGTATTTTGTTAAAAGTTTGAATAAAAACACGAATATTGACTATTTTCGGGCTTTTCCCAAAAAAGATCCCTTATCTCTGCAAAAGGCACTGCATGTCGTTAAAAATATAACACATCGAGTTCTTGAATAAATTTATCCTGTTGTACAAGATATGATGGCGATGGTGTAGTGGTAACGTCATCGATTACCACGCTAATGGATCACGGTTTAAATCCTGATGTCCGATCAATTACGAAAGCTTATTTCAACCCTACTGCGAAGGTATAATAGTGGTGGTAGGGTAGTTGTACGGAGATTAATTACATTAATGGTATTAACTGCCCAACATTATTTAACAATGTAGACTTAAGCTAGCCTTTTAATCTGTTTCTTGAAGCAGTACGTTTAGCAATTGATTTGCATACTCCTAAAAAATGAGCAATGTTCGACTCTGTAAACATAGGCAGTCTTACCCTATCAATCCCTGAAGTCGAATTAGCTCTTGTTGGTTTGAAATCAGATAATAGACCTGACTCAGATGGCATCCCCTTAATTATTTTGAAAATATGCTCAAAAGCTCAAAAGTTCGCGTATTGAGAGGGGCCGAACTGTCAACTGATCATCACTTAGTGCTGTGCAAATTGTATCTTAGCGAGAGAGTGCCTCCCCTACCAAAGCGTAAACCAAGGATGGTTACACGCATACGATGGGAGAGGTTACAGGACGATGAGATACGGGAGACATTTGCACGGCAAATATCTGAAAGGTTTGAACGAATTCCAACTGTTCCATCAAATGTAGAGGAAGAATGGCAACTGTTTTCAACGGCGGTTATTGCCTCTGCGGGAGATGTTTGTGGAGTGAAGCGGCTTGGTGTGGCGGCTGGTGGTGAGAAAAGAACTGCTTGGTTTAAAACGCCCGGAGTTCAAGAAGCCATCAGAGAGAAGAAGAGAGCCTTTAAGGTGTGGATTCACTTGGGGAACTCCGATTCTCGAAATCGGTACACTGAGGCGCGAAGAACTTGCAAATTAGCTGTGAAAACAGCGAAAGAACAGTCTTGGAAGGAGTTTGGCGAGAAATTGGAACGTGACCACAGATCTGCAAATAAGATGTTCTGGCAGACCGTCCGCCGACTCAGAGGAAAAAAGTTGAATATCGTTAAAGGAGTCAAATCCAAAGACGGTAGACTTCTTTCCAATGAGGAGGACATCTTACGCAGATGGAGCGAGCACTTTTCAGAATTGCTCAATCCCGAACAGGGCACCGAAGATGACAGACCTATGGTCGAGAGTTGGGCGGAAAGTAGTCCTACGGTAGAGGAAATAACTTTGGCGATCAAAGCGCTAAAAGTTGGCAAATCTGCTGGTGTGGACGAAATTCGGCCAGAAATACTCAAGGCTTTAGGTAAAGAGGGAGTGCAATGGCTCTCGCGTGTCATTAAAGTGGCCTGGGAATGCGGTGAAACACCTGGTGATTGGCAAATGGGGGTGATAGTTCCTCTTTATAAAAAGGGGACAAAAGAGATTGCGCCAACTACAGGGGTATATCTCTTTTAAGTCTCCCTGGAAAAGTCTTCGCTAAGGTGCTAGAAAAGCGTTCCAGAGCTGTGGTTGAGGACAGTTTGGGGGATGAGCAGTGCGGTTTTCGTCCCGGTAGAAGCACAACCGACCAGTTGTTCACTCTCAGAATGGTTCTTGAGAAAGCCTGGGAATATGCCAAACCTGTCTACACTTGTTTTGTGGATTTGGAAAAAGCATACGATAGGGTTCCTCGAGGCAAACTCTGGAGTGTTCTGCAGGAGTATGGGATTGATGGTTCCCTGTTAAGGGCGATTCAGTCTTTATATACAAACTGTAAAAGCTGTGTTCGGATAAACGGTGTTAAATCAATACCTTTCACTGTGGGCGTTGGACTCCGCCAGGGGTGCGTTTTGTCACCTCTCCTCTTCATTGTATATATGGATTGGATGTTGCAGCGCAGCCGTGGCGGAGAATGTTTCAAAGTGGGAGACCTAAGGATTAGTCATCTGCTCTTTGCGGATGATTTGGTCATCCTTGGGTCCTCTCAAACCGAACTTCAGCGCGCACTCGAAAGGTTTGTAGCCGTTTGTGATGATGCTGGAATGAAGATCAACGTGAACAAATCGGAAGTAATGGTCGTTTCCAAAAAACCCATTCAGTGCACTCTGCATGTTAGTGGAGTCCCACTGAAGCAGGTGGAGAAGTTTAAGTACCTCGGGGTTTTATTCACGAGTGATGGGAGGAGCAATGCCGAGTTATCCTGTAGAATTGGTCAGGCTGGATCAATTTTGAGAGAGCTTGGCCAATCTGTTATAAGGAAGGCCGAACTTAGTATTCAAGCTAAGCTATCGGTTTTTAACTTGGTGTACGTTCCAACTCTCACCTATGGTCATGAAATTTGGGTAGTGACCGAAAGAATAAGATCGCGGATACAAGCTGCCGAAATGAGGTTCCTTCGCGGTGTTGTTGGAATAACTCGTAGGGATCGAGTGCGCAACACCAGAGTACGCGAGGCGCTCAACGTTGAGCAGCTACTTCTCCGAACGGAACGATCTATGCTTCGATGGTTTGGTCACGTAGTGCGTATGCCCCCAGACCGGCTTCCAAGACGCGCCATGGTTGCCGTGCCATCAGGTAGACGACTTCGCGGAAGGCCCAGAAATAGATGGTTGGATTAAGTCCGACATCTCTCTTGGAGCCGCTTAGGGATTCTCCCTGATGAATTGGAGTCAATGGCGGAGGATCGAGAAGGATGGAGAGTCCACCTGAGCATCCTACCCCCGTGACCCTCATGAAGGCTTAGCGGGCCATTGAAAATGAATGATGAATGAATGCTCAAAAGCATTTGCTATTCCCCTTCAGTTAATATATAATAGTTGCTTATAAAATGGCGACTTTCTTAGTATATGAAAGAAGTCATTTATACTCCTGTTCATAAGTCTGGTTCCAAGCAAGAAGTTGCAAATTATCGTCCAATCTGTAAAATATCCAACATTCCCAAGCCATTTGAAAAACTAGTGTATGATAAACTTACACCTGCTTTAAGAGGAGTTATTTCTTCACATCAACACGGTTTTGTTGCTAGAAGATCAACGGCAACAAATCTCTCAATTTTTTGTAATCTTGTTTTAAATGGGCTCGAGAAAAGTCAGCAATATGATGTCATATATACAGACTTTTCTAAAGCTTTCTATCGAGTAAACCACGAAGTGCTCTTGTTGAAATTAAAGAAAGTAGGTTTCCATTCAAATATCTTAAAATGGATTAACTCTTATCTAAGAGAGCGGGTTCAGTACATTCGAATTAATAACCTACTGTCTTCTCCAATTTATGCTACCTCTGGAGTTCCAGAAGGTAGTCATATAGGTCCTCTGCTCTTTCTTATTTTCGTAAATGACATTCCCGACATTCTTTCATATTCACTATGTCTGATATATGCTGATGATATAAAAATATTTCGATGTTTTAACTCGGCACAAGATTGTTTACACTTGCAAGAAGATCTAAATAGATTGTCAGCTTGGTGCAATAAAAACGATTTGCATTTAAATGTTTCCAAGTGCCAAAGTCTTACTTACTGTCGCAATCATTCACCCATTCATCATATATGTATATAATATTGCTAACATAGCACTATCAACCGTATCCATTAAAAAAGACCTAGGTGTTATCTTCGATCAAAAACTGAGCTTTTTGAGTCACATAGATTTTCTAATTTCTAAAGGCAATTCAATGCTAGGTTTCATTTTACGGAACTCTAAACAGTTTTCAGATCCCCAAACGCTAAAGTGTCTCTTTTTTGCCTACGTTACGTCTGGTCTTGAATACTGTAGTACAATCTGGAACCCATTCTATTAGGTCCACTCCTTTAGAATTGAAAGGATTCAAAAACTGTTCACGAGAACTGTAGTAAGAAGGCTTCAATGGAACATTGATATGCTTTCATACGATACTCGATGCAAGTTACTTGGGCTACTACCTCTTCACGTTCGAAGGAAGTACTTCTCGATTATGTTTATTCGCGACATAATAATGAATCATATCGATTGTTCTCACCTTCTGTCATTAGTTGGATTGTATACCCCTGTGAGAGTGCTTAGAAATCGTGTTCTATTTCATGTTCCGAATCATAGAGTGAATTATGCTTTTAATGTACTGTCTGTGACTTTGTTGATTTTTCTCTTAATAGAAATGTATCTAAAACTTAGCTATTATTGACTTATAGTACATCTGGTGGAAGTTTATAAGTATTTTATTTTCATTTTGTTATTGTACAGGGTGGGCCAACTACAAGTTTCTTTTTAAAAATGCAATAAAATGAACAAAATGAATTTTTTTTCATTTATTATGGCTTTGTTAGTAAGAGCAAATATTCCCATTAATTATGCAACACAACGTCGTTCAAGTGGCTGCCTCGCCTGGCTTCGCAGTAGCGCATTCTATCACACCAATTTTCCAAGACCTCGTTGATGGTTTCGGGCTGTAGCTCACGGATTGCCTGCATGATATT
Source organism: Brachypalpus laphriformis (assembly GCA_945910035.1). Classification (NCBI taxonomy): domain Eukaryota; kingdom Metazoa; phylum Arthropoda; class Insecta; order Diptera; family Syrphidae; genus Brachypalpus; species Brachypalpus laphriformis. The sequence goes on from OX246756.1 coordinate 133,530,678, forward strand.
GGCCTTAGGTGCTTGAATCGTTTCCGGATTGTTGGCATAACATCGGTCCTTCACGGTTCCCCACAAAAAAAGTCCAAGGGGTCAAATCGCAGCTCCGAGGCGGCCAATTGACATCGCCAAGACGACTGATAACACGATTTGGGAATTTGGTGCGCAAAAGACCGATTCTGGCATGGGCTGTGTGGCATGGCGCGCCATCTTGCATGAATCAGAGGTCGTCCAAATCTATGTCTTCAATTTCAGTAAAAAAAAAAATCGTTAACATGGCTCTGTAACGCCCACCGCTGACCGAAACGTTGTTCCCAGCCTCATTTTCGAAGAAAAATGGTCCAATGATGCCACCACTCCACAATCCGCACCAAACTGTCACTCTCTGTGGATGCATTGGCTTCTCGACAATAACGTGCGGGTTTTCCGAGCCCCAGATGCGGCAATTTTGTTTGTTAACGTAGCCGCCGAGATGAAAATGTGCCTCGTCAGAAAATATGATTTTTCGCCCAAAAGCTACTCTAAGGCCCAAACTGCGAAGCGATAACGAAGCGGATGGTCGTGCGCTTTCAATTGCTGAATCAATTGGACCTTGTAAGCGAATAATCCCAGATTTTTGTGCAGAGTTCTCCTCAGGCTAGTGCGTGAAATGTTGAGCTGTTGAGATCGATGACGAGTTGATTTTCGTGAATTGAGTCTCACACTCTCGGCTACAGCAGCCACATTCTCGTCTGTGTGCACCGTACGACGACGGGAACTATGAGTGTTGTCCACTAGCATACCAGTCTCACAAACTTTTTGCACAAACTTGCGTACAGCAGGCGCGGTGGGTGCTTCATTTCGGCCAAAACTTATTTTCAAAAAACGCGCTGTTTGGGCTACACAGCACTCACTTTGGAAATAAGTTTTCAATATTTCCCAATGTTGTTCAAGCGTAAAGCGACTCATTTCGTTCTGCGGAGGTATGATACTGACCTTTTGTCAAGATTTCGAGTGGGAAGCAGCTGTCAGTGTCAAAATAACCTATGATTTAAAAAGAAATCACTAGATGGCCCACCCGTTATATACATTTTTTTGTTTTTATCGAGTAATCATTTAAGTACTTTTATTGTAACTTGGCTAGATGAAATAAATAAAGTGAATTGAATTGAATTGATTAATGTGGATGGATCAGGAATATGGGAACAATATTGTGAATCATAATGCAACGACAAAATAACAAGATTCTCCCAATTCTGCAAAAGCTGCCTCTAGTTGTGCACGCCAAGTTTTTTGAGAGCCCCTCCACTTGTTTGCATGATCTACCGCGAGGTCGACCTATACTGCGCCATCCCCGGTGTGGATTCGAAAACATTCCGGGCTGGAACGTTGGGCTCTATCCGCTCTACATGATCCAGCCATCTTAGTCGCTGTATGTTAACTCTTCTGGCTGAGTCGATGTAATTGCGCAGGCTGTATAGTTCAGCATTGTACCTTCTCCTCCACTCGCCATCTATGCAGACCGTACAAAAGAACACTCGAAGAACTTTTCTCTCAAAGTAACCAAGGATATCCTCATCCGATTTTGACAAAGTCCATGCCTCTGTTTTATACAGCAGGACTGGGAAGGTTAAGTTCTTATACAGAGTTACCTTAGCAGTTCGATACAGGGCTTTGTTACTCAATTGAGTTCTTAGTCAATAGAAACAGCGATTGGCAAGAGTAATTCTTCGTTTGATCTCCCCACTCCTCCTCCTCCTTTGCTACCTCAAAGTCATATCTGTCTACTGTGGCGTTCTATCCAAGAGGCCGGCCGATGTTGGGTGTTCTTTTTGTCGACAGTATATATTTTGTTTTGCTTTAACTGAGCTATATTTTCTGCCTTGATCTTAATACTCGCAAATGCCCCACTGACTGCCCGCTAAGTTCTTCCGACTATGTCAATGTCATCGGCCGCATGAGTAAGTAATTGTACAAACTTGTAAAAGATCGTGCCTTCAGTGTTGACTTCTGAGTTTCGCACAATACTTTCAAGTATTATATTAAAGATATCACATGATAGCGCGTCACCTTGTCTAAGATCTTTCCTGACATCAGCTGGTGCATGCTCCTTACCAACTCATCTCCTCCTGCCTTGATAAGTTCGGTGACAAGGCCGTCGGCTTCGCAGCTTTGTTCAATTTAAGTTTAGATATCGCTATCTTCACTTCATTCTGACCGTGTTGACGGGAATTTTGACTATCGTCGTCACTGTTGAATGGCTCATTCTGCCTGACAGTGGAATATTGGTTATAGTCACCGTTTAGCAGTGTGCAGAAGAGTTCCTTCCATATTCTCAGCACCGACTGCGGTTCTACTACTATATCAGGATTTTCGTCCCAGCAGGCTTCTGTTCTGACTTTAAAACCCTGACACGTTCTTTTTACCTTTTGGTAAAATTTTTGAACATCAATCCTGCAATAAAGTCTTTTAATCTCCTCGATCGAGCGCTTCTTATGCTTCTTTTTCTTCTTTCTTGGAAGTCGATGTTCCTCTTTTCTCCGATGTTTCCGCTCGTAGAGCTCACGAGCAGCTCTAGTCCTTCTATGCAGCGCCGCTTTGTACGCCTCTTGTTTTGCTGCATGGGCTTGTCAGCATTCTTCATCAGACCGGTGGTTTCCTTGCAAGCCATCAGATGCGGTATCTCTGATGGCTTGTTGGCACTGCTACCACTAGTCTTCCGCATTTGCTGCTGGTGGCATAGGAGTTAGATTAATATTAAAAGAGACTCGATCGACAAAGGCTCTCGCGGTCTCTTACGATTGTAGCTCTCCGACGTCAAATTTCCTCACAGTATTTCATTGATTTTTCTCCGTTCTGAATATCCGCACCCGTACCTTGGCTACAACAAGGTAGTGATCCGAGTCCACGTTGGCTCCCCGGAAAGTCAATACACCCAGAATACTGGAAGAGTGCCTTGCGTCGATCACAATGTGATCGATTTGGTTGACGGTTTTTCGATCCAAAGAGAGCCATGTCCCCTTGTGAATATCAAGACGTGGGAACCGCGTACTAGCTACGACAACGTTTCGTCCCGCCCCAAACTTGACTAAGTTGAATTCGACCCCGCTATTAAAGATGCCCTCTTTTCTTAGCTTTATGATAATTTTAACGTCGTGGCTCACATATGATGTCCAAGAGCTGATAGAAGTCATCCTTCGTCGCCATCTTCTCGTAAGGAGCACGAATGCATATTAGGCTTATGTTGGCGAATTTAGCCTTGATACGGATACTCATGCGGAGCTCGTTCACATGCCGGAAACTAAAGACTCCTTGGCTAAGTCTCCCTCTGATAACAAATCCGCACCCGAATAGACCCTATCCTTGTTGTCTGCAGCAATCGCCATAGGCCAGTTCCTTTTGTTATATCCCTAGGACGCGGAGCTGGGTACACCGATGCCAGTAGCCCACTACGGAAGCAAGAGTGCTACCGTTAGCCCATTAAAGGCATTGGAAATTCCTTACCGACCTATGATTCGAATATGTCGGAGAAGCTCGCACAAGGTGTTTACATAGTTCAACCTAAATGGAACTGTTGACGCTACTGTTGCCTCCATCTAGAGAACTCGTCCGCTGCCGTCTGGAACGAAAAAAAAGTGCTCTAGTGAGAGAGCATTCTTCCCCTTCTCTCATCTGCTGCCGCCAAAAATCTTCCAAAGGGGTTGATTACCCCATCTTCGACCAAGGTAGTATTCACTCAGCGGTCACCGCGTGAAGGTTGAGAGTTGGAGTTGGTAGGCCTAGGCTAAGTGAAAGCGTTTGTGTTTTCATATAATCGCATGCACTACAAGTATTACGAGTATGTAATGAGGAATGTCTTCAGATTCAATCTGATGTAAATCGTATTACAAATTGGTGTTATTTAATCTCATTTTGAAGACTTCCTTTGTTTTGTTTTACTCGAAATTGAATAAATTAGGCATTTGTTACTTGCATCCTACATGCCGTCATCGTTTATTGGCGTGTTTTGGTGAGAATTATGCAAAGCAAAGTGAAAGCTTCTCCACAAAACGATCCCCAGTCAATCTGGTTTAAAACTTTCTTTTATTGTTTGAAGATTGGTGATTGAATTGAAAAGTGTGAAAAAGTTGTGCTTAAATTTGTGAAATAATCAAATTGAATGAAAAGCTCTTTTCAGCTCTGAAATTGAGTAGGGCAAACTAAGCATCCCAACTAAGTTTTGACTGGGGAAAAAAGCCAAAGTGTTTTTTTGTTGTTGTACTTCGTGCTAAATCTTACTTCACTGAGAAGCGACGTCTTACCAATATACGACGATAGTCATTACTTAGCACTTGGATAGCTTTGTTTATACATTTAGCATTCCTATTTCATTTTTGGATAATTTTTGGCAAGGACAGTCAGGTGGCCGGTATTGATTGGTTCCGAGAGCCAAGCGAAAATAATATAATTGTGAAATTATTAAACAGAGTTACATAAAAAAATATGTTCTTAGCCGATGTATGATACTCGTACAACTCAGTAGAAATTCCGAAGAATTGAAATTCGTCGTGATAGATTTGTTGGCCTTTTCTGAGGTCAAATAGGCGAACCCCACAGGCGGATCAGTAGAAATACGGTAAGGTGGGAGGGTTGTGGTCCCTTATTTTCGGATCATAACTTCGCTGAAAAAGGAAGAAGAAGAAGAAGATTTGTTGGCCTTCACGTCAAAGAAGCAATCCCAAATCGCTTCAATTTCACTTCAAGTGTTGCTCTAAATTACCGCTCGTCTCTGATTGAGATGACAGCGCAATTTAGCAGTCATCTATGTTGGGTACCTAGCAACAAGTTAAGTCGATAAAGTTTTGTATTAAGTTGGAAACCGATTTATCATTGGTTCTACACATTCAAGGTAACTACAAGGCTGAAGAGCTCGCTAGACTTGCTATTAGCTGAACACAATCAGTAAGACCAATCGCAAAAGGCAGATTGGCACTACGTGCCAAACGTCCAAACTGGTGTGTACTGGACTGGAATAGTTTGATCTTGCTAGAGCGATCACGTGTCCGCACTGGATACTGTCCAATAGGCTGAAGGGATGAAGAGGAGGAAGAAACAATCCTCCGTTTCCTCTGCATCCGTCCAGCGTTGTGCAAACGAAGACTTCTCCATCTTGGAGCTCTTCTCTTCGATGACTTTGATGACTTCGGCGACCTAGCGAACACAGACGTCCAGAAGCATCCTTCGCTTTATAAAAGTCTCCGGCTGATTTGGATAATAGTCTTTGAGAAACCACTCCAGTGGTGTCATAGTGGTACATTTCTAGTCTAAGCGTATATGTATATTGATACAGACAACCACTCTAATCTAACCTAACTAGGAATCAAGTAAACATTTGGCATACGGTATGGATATTTTTAATTCGTATAAGTATATTTTGTATCATAAATTAATATACAGTTTCAAAAGGTGAAGACTATTCTACGAAGTGTGCACCATTGTTTAAACCAAAAATAATTGTTTTAATCACAAGAACTATCAGTCGATTTAGTCAAATGGTGATTCCATTTGTTCGTTATAGACACAATATCCACACCAATATCCGCTGATATGCAGTAGCTCGTTAAGGCTTCGGGTGTCAACGTCTTTAGTGACAGTGTACTGACCGTCGGAATTTGTGATAATTGGTGATATATTAGAAATTGGTATCCAACATTAAATTTAATTATTCAATCGGGTTGTATTGTACCTTCAGAGTTGAACCCCGGAAATTGAGACGGACAGGACTAGCTGGAACTTGGTTAGATGATACTGACTTCCAAGCCCATATTCGGTTCACTAACCTGATTTTTAATCTGTTGCAGTTAATTATCAAGGTCCTAGCCTGACTAGAAGTTCAACAACTCCGCTCAAAAGCAGTGTTTGACTCTGCCTTGGCACTCCTATGTTGGCCATAACTCTTATGAGTACCAAACAAAACCATACAGTGTTCTAAGCTTTACAGTCCGACTTGTGTCACTCCTCAGTATCGATCTTCTGGCCATAAGTAGTGATAAGCCTAATCATCATGGTGTACATGCTCAGATTTTGTCTGCAATACTCCTGTATTCATGATACTCGAGTCATATATTTTAACTGTTTCTCCTTTGAGGATGGCATTGCCCATACTCTTACTCTTCATCGCTAAGTATGTACATTGTTTATCACCCTGTTGCACCCAGTTGGATTATGTTCCCAACTGATTTTGTCCACTGGCTGTAGAACTGTCGTGGATAGTTGTATTTCGTTGCTTTAGGTGGTTCCGACCTCTTGCTTTCTTTGCAAACTAACAGTGACTTGCTGGACTACAGCGGATGGCAGAACTTCCTCTGCCGATTACTCATTGATAGGAATTGATTGGTTCTCCCCTCTACAACTTGTCAATCTTCACATGTAGGGTTTGGGCCCTAATTTTGTGCTGCAATGAGTCGCTTTTTCTGGTTTCGTCCAATGCTTGGTGTGTCTCAGTCTTCGACTCATAGGAGTCGGTACAACATTACTTTATGAGTGTAGTACTTGAAAAGTGACAACCAATGCCGAAAAAAACTTCAAGGTTTTCTTATTCGTTGCCGTAGAAATAAATTCGGAGTTTTCTGCCTTTACCGTATCTCAACTGAACCAATGGATTTGTCATACATTCTCAAAGGGCAACGACTGCATAGTAGGTTAGTATGCAACAGAAGTCGCTAACCAAGAAGGTAAAAATGTCGTAGAAATACTTGGGGGAGGACAGCCAAATACGAAGACGGCAGTTGCGAACCCTTCCACTTGCTCACGCCATTGAATATGTTGTTCGCCTCTCCCGCGTAGTCCCTCTGTGTTAGATTTTCCGCACTACATTATCTAGACACCTAAGATACTAGATTCGTATCTTCTTACTAGGTCAACGTCGCTGTGCAGCTCGTATGGTTCATGGTTGAATTTTCCCCTCCATATACTGTCAACGCAGATAGGACCATAGATCACATGACGAGTTTTTCTCTCAAAGACTCCAAAAACACTTTCATCCAATGCTCATAAAATCCTCGCTTTTCCACCATAAAGTAGGAGTGGCTTGATAAGTGTTTAACACATGTTGTCTCTCCTCGGTTCTTCTTTAAAGCCCTTTGTTACTCAGTTGCCTTCTAAACACAAAAAACAACAATTGACAAGAGTTGTTCTATGTTTGATCTCTATGCTGCTAAAATTTGGAAAATGAATTAATTGCGGATCATGGATAAACAAATTCATTAACCACATCGAAGTTATAGCTGTCAATCGTAACGTTATAGCCAATGAGTAGCTAATGTGTTTCCGTATTTTCGTTTATAGAAAGACCCATCTTAGCTGCTTCTGCTTCGATGGTGTCAAAGGTACAGGTAACTACTTTCTTTGTTCTATCGTTGATATCAATTTGGTCCTCATAGGCAGTAGTAGTAGTTTAACCGTATGTAAAAGATTATGCCTGATGTGTTTGAAGAGACTGCATGATAGTGAATCCTCTGATGGTGTTGAAGGTCTCACTGTCGTCTTTCCTGACTTTAATGGAACAACGAGTATTTCCAATTGTCATTCTGCGTGAGCAAGTGTGTTAAAAAAATAATAAATGGCGCAACAGCTCTTTTAGGCGCATGGGCCTAGCTTCTCGCAACCACTCCCGTTGTGTGCGTTATATTTTTTACACGAATGGAAGGGACCTACAGTTTAGTGCCGTATCCGAAGGGGAATTTCTTTTGAGAAACTTTCTCGTGACAACAATACTGTCGTATGACATTCAACGTGAAAAAACTTGTGAGTGTTTTCTGGGATTCGATCTTGGATCCTCATGCGCAGTGATCCGACACACTAACCACTTGCGCTACGGCACACAAGAATGTGTTTAACAGGCGTAATATACGTGTAGCTCATTCCTACTAACACTGACATGCGCGGCCTTGAAGTCTATGCACTGGTGAGTATCAATTTTGTGCTGCAGTTGCTTGGTTGTTGATTTTCGTCATCGTCATCATCTCGGAAAGGGGAAACCTCTGGTTTCGAGTCACATAGATAGGGAAATGAATCTCCGGAGTTTTTTCAGCTCAATATGGCGTAGGTCCTCCAACTCAGTGAAGAAGGAACTATCGAGAGTCCTCATTCTTCTTCTGGCGAGGGCAGGGCATTAGCATAGCAAGTGTTGGAAAAATTCAATTTTTTTTACCCCTGCAGCTTCTGCAGAATGCGTTGTGAGGTAAACCGATTCGCTCTGCATGAACCCCAATGGCACAGTAGCACGTAATTATGCCAGAGATGACCCACGTACAGTTACGACTAAAGCTAACCATAGAATATAATCTCCTTATATCATAAGCCAGCAACAACGTTCTGGCAGTGACGCACACATCTTTTTCTTCCTTTTATCAGCGAGGTCATGATCCGAAAACAAGGGATCACAACCCTCCCACTTCACCGCATTTCTACTGATCCGCCTGTGGGGTTCGCCTATTTGACCTCAGAAAATATCGGCAGGTCCGCCGATTTTGGATCACTCGGTTACTGAGGCCAATGAAATGCCGATGTCGTCGCATTTGTCTGATCCAGACGTTTATAGGCCTGCCTTTCCTACATAACGATGTCTTTGGAACGTGCATTGATATTGCCTTTTTAACAGGGTTCGAATGATCTCTTCTTTGAACGTAGCAATACCAGCTGAGCCGGTTGCGCTCTATTTTTTGTACGATGGTTTCCTTGATGTGAAAGCTTCCACAGATCTTCGAACTTCTTATTTGATCAAGCTTTGTCACTCCTGCTGTCATGCCAAGCATCTTCATCTCAGCTGCCGTTAATTTACTCTCATACGTTTTGTACATCGTCCAACATTGTGAACCGTGTGTGAGCGCTAGACGCCCAACTGCGGTGTAGAGCCTTCCCTTCAACTTAGGTGGTATTTTTCTGTCACAGAATATAGCGGAATTTTCTCGCCACTTCATCCACCCTACGCTCACGCGATCATTGCTGTCGTCATCACAAGTTGCTTTGCTATTGATCATAGATCCCAGATATTTGAACATTTCGCACTTGGGAAGCACTGTTCCATTCAAATCGATATCTGGAATAGGCCTGAGTGGATCAGAGAACGGCCGCACAAGTACTCTTTCTTTTTGAACTAATGCGATAACCATTTCCCTCCAGAGCGTCCACCCATATATCAAGTGCTCGTTGCAGGGATGTAGGATCCTCACTTATGATGGCTCCATCGTCAGCAAAGAATAACTGATGTACCTTGGGGTCCATCACTTCACCTTTAAGCAGATAATCAAGGACTGTACTAAAGAACAAAGGACTTAAAACGCTTCCCTGGTGCACCCCGACTTTGATTGGGAACTCTTCGGTTACTCCAGCGGGGCATCTTACTCTTGTCTTTGCTCCTTCGTACATGTCCATGATCATCAGTACATAGGTTTCTGGAACCCCTCGATGTCTTAGCGCCACCCATATCAGATCTCGTGGTTGTCTGTCGAATGCCTTTTCAAAGTCAACCAATACAATATGCAAATCCCTTAAGGAATCACGATGTTTTTCCATTATGATCCTTATACTTTGGATTGCATCTGTGGTTGATTTACTCGAGACAAACCCGCACTGACCATCAGATAGCCGTATTATTTTTCGCAGTCGGCCACCTAATACCCGCTCAACGATCTTCATGGTGTGTGACATCAGCTTGATCGAACGGTAGCTATCACAGTTTCGCGTATCACCCTTCCCTTTGTATACAGGGAGAAGGTAACTTTCCCTCCATTGATTCGGCATTGGATCACCTCTCACGAATTTGGAGATGAGAATTCTAAGCCATCTATACCCCCATCTTTTTCCAGAACTCAGAGGGTATCTCGTCTGGCCCAACCGCTTTTCGTTTTTTTGGAGTATTTGACCGCCTCACTAACTTCTTCGACTGTGATGTCGGGTATTTCTTCACAGTTAGGGGTGGCTCTTGGAAAGAATAGCCGGGGAAACTGTTCATTTAAAAGCTCTTCACAATACTGCCGCCACCTCTGCAGAATGTTGCCGTCATCCACAAGAAGCTGGCCATGAGCATTGCTAATGAACTTTGGCGAACGAATCTCCTGAGCATTCCTCTTTCTTTGGGCGGCTATTTTGAAGATAGTGGCGCTCTTGTTCATATTGTGTCTTCGCAGCTCCTGGATAGCCTGGTTTGCATCAGCAACCGGGGAAGATATTTTCTCTAGCTCCCGATACAGGCTCTCCGAACTCTCGGCTTGGAGCTGGGCGCACTTCTTCTTCGCTTTTTTCTTGCAGCATCTGTATTCCATTTCGAGGCGAACTTTTTCGTCATTATTATTAGAGGAGCACTTTGACCAAGCTTTGAAAGCCGCTTTCTTCTCATTTATCACTTTCTTAGCTTCATCACTCCACCACCATGTTTCTTTGGCGTGTTGATGGTGGCCTTTTGAAGCTCCTAGCACGAGAAGACCGTGTGATTTGCACATGCTTAAGATGTCTTCACTAGGAAGGTTCCAGGTGCCATATCCTAGTCCTCCATGGCAGTCTTCATGGTCTTCGTTTGATTTCCCGACATATCCATTCAAATCTCCTCCAACAAACAGAAACTCTTCCTTTGGGATATTCTTAAGGAGATTGTGGAAATCTACCCAAAATACATCTTCATCTCCCTGATTGCACCCATTTTGGGGAGCATATGCACTGACAATATTGCACACCTCTCCTTGTATTACTAGTTTGAGAGACATCAAACGGTCGCTGGACTTCGAAATGCTCAAGACGTTTCCAAGTAGCTCTGCCGCAAGGATGATACCGATTCCGATCTTAGCCTTTTCCGTTCCGTAGTAGAACATCTTGTAATCTTTTGTCTTAACGTCCAAGAAACGCGCCCGATTTCCGGTGTTTTTTCGTTTCGTCTCTTGGACACACAAGATATCCACCCGCCTTCTATTCATCGTCTCTTCCAGCTCGTAACTTCGACCGGTCATGCTTCCAACGTTCCAACTCGCGACCCTCAAATTTCTTCCAAACTGTTTCATTATTTTGCTAGCCCCCGGAATCCGTATAGCTCTGACCCGAACATTTCTGCTCGGTCCAGGATCAGTACCATGCACAGCAGTGGTAGTGCCTGGCGGGGTAATGCCTTTCCTTTTTGCAAGTATTACCGTAATGATACAGTTTTGCAATATTACCATATTGCGATGGTGTTTGTTGTTTGACACGTGCATGCTCCTGTTTTAGTATTGTTTGATCTTTCTTCTATGACACCGGTGATCTCCAGTCGTGTCAACCCACGGACCGCATGCACACTTGTGAGAGGGTTTTTAAGGTAGTATATGTGTCGCTAGGCTCACTTGGGTGTTATATTGCCTAGATCTGATTTGTCCCCTTAGTCGCCTTTTACGACAAGCGCTAGTTGTTGGGGGGCGCTGCAGTGATATTCTTAACCCGTCCCTGCGCGGGCAAGTGACGCACACATCCTATCCATATAGATCCATGGTCTGCTGGCTAGTGAGTTCGTCTGTTCTTTCATTAACCGGTATGTCCATATATATGGTTGAGGCCCAGGTTCACCCCGAACTGTAGCGCCACCTAAGTAAGTAAGTCCATATGCCCTGATACACAGCATTGGATCACCTTGTAGCTTTTAATACCGTTTGAAGATTCTAACGAGCTTAGATCTAATTACTGTGAATTCTAGAACCTTAACGTTTATCTGTCTTTCAATGTACACAGTATTTGATTTACCCACGATGTTACCTTTGATGGTGATTTTCGTAGCCAAGATGAAGACTGTGATTTTAGCTGCATTCGCTGTTAATTCTAAACGCTTGGTTGGCCCCAGTGTCTTGCAGCAAACCCCAGCTCCTGCACCGACATCCACTTTGGAACCGTCAGTATAGAAGGTCAATTGCTCATTACTAACGACTTGTTCGTTTTTTCAGTCATTATCAGGAATTCTGATAGAGAATCTCCTTGAAATATCAGGGTCTGAGTCATGTAATCGGTTATTACTTGCCTACTTATGACTTCCCATCTACATAGCATAGGACCGTATAGTATAGTGCTGATGACCAGAATTATGCTTCGCTCAGTCTGAATGGCGATTTGGCATCCGTATTGCTGCAGAATAGTGGGCGCCGTGACACAAAACTGTAGATCACTTCCATTCGTGCGAAAAAATATAACGCTTGTGTGCGAATGGTTGCGAGAAGTTAGGCATAGGCACTTAATAAGGTGTTGCTCCAAATATTATTAATAATATTATTGCTGCAGAATAGATCCAGCGGAAGAGACTAAGCATGGTCCCCGTGGGTGTTGGAAATGATTCCGAAGCAAGCTGACCTCTGGATCTTGGTGAGGCTTAAAAGCTTGTATTGCTTCTCCAGTGCCTTCCACCATTTTTACAAGCCACAAGTTAGAATACATCACCCAACCGCCGTATATAATCAATATACCCCAGTGGGCTTGAAACTCCAGTATTGCCGAATGCTTTTTTATAAACGTAATAGGCTACACATGCTTCCTTAAGTTTGAATTAATGGATTGACATTTTCCTAGTGAAGAGAGCAATCTCTGTCTAACAGGATTCACCCTCAGACTTCGGCTGCTGACCTAGGTATTAACTACATCTAGTAGCAGTACATAATTGAGTCTATCGTTAAGGATCGAAACGAATTTCCCTTATACCAGAATAGCAGCATCCTCAGCGTAGCCCGACACGTTGATGCCATTAATTTCGAGTGTTTCAAAAATGTAATTTACCACAAGGAGCCAAATGAGTAGTGAGTGTACGCCACCTTGAGGTGTCCCTTTGCGCACTTACCTTCTGCTGCTAATACCTCCTTACGTTGAACATATCAAACATTATTCTCAGAAGTATCTGCCAAACATTCTATAGTATGTACCCGTATAGTATCCAATCTAGGATCTGAAAATAAACATGCTCTGATACACAATACCCAAAGGAAGTAGGCACATGCTTTCTATGGAATGTCGTGTACTGCTTCTAGAGCCGATTCAGCATTAGATCGTTGTAACCCACCACGTGGAGAATATCAGCAGAAGTTTTTTTTGTCATTCTGATTATTAACACATCCGTAAATTTTCATATCATCAGCACAGATTGGAATGTCGTTATGATTTACGCATGACGCATCATCATGCGTAGCAAGTAAAATATTTTCTTTGCGAAAACAACTACACATGCACGATTGCCGGCAAATATGAAATGATAATGTTCAAAACAAAATTTAAATAATATCTCAATCCCAATAGAAAGCAAACTCAAAATCATTTAATTAATTAGTTTGCATTAAAATCAAAAATTTTAACAGTGACAAATGACATTAACACACCATTCACCGTCTAAGACAATACAAGACCATTGCCTCTTGATATCACGGGTCTTAATTTTATGAATAAAAAATAGAAGACGAAAAACCTGAAGAACCTGTGGCCTCCGACACTTGAAACTAGAGTTTAAATATTGACCCATAGTGACTCGGAATAAATTCAAACAAGCAAACGACCGGCATGAGCCTCTATCGATAGTCATCAACCCATTTCAACTAATATTCGAACACCAAAAAAAAAAAGCAAAAAAACGTGGCGTGTGATTCAAACAAGCAAAAAGAATCTAAGAAGGTTTTAGTCATCTCATTATTATGAGATTATGACTTTAGCATATGTGGATATGCCAACAGTTATAGATGTACAGGTAAATTTAATTTTTTTTTATTTTTAAGTATCTTAAGGGCAATGCTTGGAATTCATTAGATAGATTACGAGTATATAAACTATTTGATTGCGAATAAATGTTGATTTCTGTGTTTTGTTGCAGGAACGCTTGACTAGTCATGGTAGCATAGGACTGTCAAGTGGCAGTCCGGCCTATACGACACATACGGGTGGGCATACGGGACGTGGTGGACCAACTGGAGCCCATGGAGGACACGGTGGCTCACATGGTTCTGCGGCATCAATGCATCATCAATCATTGCAATCGGACTTCCAACCGCCGTATTTTCCGCCGCCGTTTCATCACGCTACACAAAGTCCGCCTCAGCAACAGGTAAAGATTTTTGATTTATTTTCTGTTAGATATATGGTAGTGCTCGTATACTATATAAAAGAAAAAGCCTGTGAAATATGTTGTCCGAAAGGAACAATTGTGATTTATTCAGGTGTTGATTTTCCTGTTCCTTTTGCAGACTTGTTGCATAAGAGAATTAGTTCAAGTTTGTATTTTATTTCTATTCATGTGTGGCATGGGTACACATGAATAAACCGGTAGAGATTCTCGATAAACAATAGCCGGTACGTATAAGTAGTTTTGCTTGAATTTTCGTCGCACAGCTCTAGATTGTTTGCTTTTATTGACTCAACTTGAGCATTCTATACCTCAGTCAACATCTGATACAGTATTGAACACGCTACAATTACTAAACTTGTAGATAGGTACACACATTGTAGTTTCAGGTATTCATGTAGCATTTAGTTCTCAATTCACATAACTTGTAGGCTAGGGTAGCTTTGAATTAGATATGCATTACATACATACATACGAGAACATACAAGTGGACCTGTACCTGTGTGGTGAGCCTCAACCAACAAGCCTCTCCATTTAGCTCAGTCTTTAGCTAACTGCGTCCAGTTGCGCACTCCAAATTGGTTGAGGTCCCCTGGAACTTCTGCGCACCACCTAGGTCGAGGAGGCCCTCTACTGCGTCGTTCCTCCGAGTTAGATTCGAAGACTCTGCGGCTCGGAACGTTGGTGTCGTTTCGCTCTAATGTCTTAGCCATCTCAATCCTTTCCTGCTAGCACGATGCTTTAGCCAGCTGCTTCCAGATTCGTACATCAATAAGTCCTAAGGTGAGGTTTTTCTCCGTTGACCCTGCGCGGGTGTGGTGCCCGCACACCCCACGTAATATTAAAGTTTATTTAAGATGCCGGAGTTGGTGATGAATCCAACTATATCTTTTGGTGAGCTACCAGATATGTATGTATATCTTCTACTTCGAAGTAAAATTTACGCAAGTAACGATGACGTGTTTTGGTTAGACAATCGCATTCATCTTCGTTGCACATTCTGCATTATGTTGTCTAACACTATCCCCATAGCCATGAGATGTTTCTTGACTGCGGCCTGTAAGGGATCTTGTGACTATTCGAATCTGACTCCTAGTTAGCTATAGGAGGAGGTATTTAGCAGAAAGATGTTGGCTTGTCTGTTAACTTTAGTTTCCGCACAGTAATGATGCGCTTTTCTTCTTCTTCTTCCTTTTTCAGCGAGGTTATGATCCGAAAATAAGGGATCACAGCTCTCCCACTTCACCGCATTTCTACTGATCCGCCTGTGGGGTTCGCCTTAATGATACGCTTTTCCTTTTAGGTAATTTCTTGTACAGGTTTTACCCGTGCTGACTGTTAATCCACAGAAAGGTCTTGGCTCCTGTCCTGGCTAGCAGGTGAGCCTTTTTATTTCCTTTATGTCCGCTGTGTCCTGGCACCCAAATGAAATAAACTATGAACTTTCAGTCGCATACTAGTCTGAATGCTATTTCGTAGGCCTTAATTGCTAATAGAGCAGCCTTGCTATCTGATAAAATATAAATATTCTTGTCGGTTATAGATCTGTTTATATTTTCCCTGATCCATTATTCTATGGTATAGCAAATATTTCGGCTTGGAATAGGTAGGTAGGTAGGTAGAAGTGGCGGTTCTGTAAAACAGGGACCCAATTAGCACAGTTGTGCCGTTTTGATACCACGACTCATGCGACCTTGGATGTTGATGTGTGTGGCTGAGGACAATCTAGAGCCAGCCTGTGGAGTTTAAGAAGAGGGTTAGCTCATTTATGTTTTTACCCGAGATCTCCTCAAGTGAATTGTAGAAGGGTTTGCCTAATGCTTGATGTCTAGCCCTAGCTAGTGCTGGACAAGTGCACAAGTAGTGGATAATTGTTTCCTTTTCGGTGGCTATGTTGCAACTACGGCAGTGTGTATTATATGGGATACCTAGTTTGGCTGCGTGCTCTCCTACCGCGTTCTGTTCAATAGGGCGGTTGTTTTGGTCTTGTAGTTCTAGTACTAATTTCGAGGAAATGGTTTCCGAGGCAATGGCTTTGATAGCAGCTTGGCTATCAATTAAAATAGCGATTCTTTGCCTTGGTAGTGTATTTGTGTGTGACTTAATTTGGCGACAGGCTTCGCGAATGGCGAGTAATTTCGCTTGGAAGATGCTGGCAGCTTTCGGGAGTCTATACGATCTTGCGATGTTCAGGGACTCCGAGAAAACACCCGCACCAACCCCACAGTCCATTTTTGACCCATCGGTGTAGACTGTTAGATCGAAACCACTGGTCGCCTGTCCATCTTGCCAATCGTTTCTTGTAGGGAATTGTACATCTAAATGCTTTGTGAAGTTCAATGTGGGGATGATGTAGTCTGTTGGAGTCGATACGAGTTCTCCTGGTAGAGAATCTAGGATATTGCTGTGTCCATAGGGTTTCGCAGTCCAACACTTGGACTCTTTGAGTCTGATTGCGCTGTGCGCTGAGATGTTTGTGATATGCAGATCTAGGGGTAAAAGGTATAGCAGGACTGTTAGAGCATCTGATGGAGTTGACCGTAGGGCGCCTGTGGTGCCTATGCATGCTGCTCTTTGCACCTTATTTAGTTTGGTTATATTATAGGCCTTTTTAAGGGCCGGCCACCATACTATCGACCTGTAGGTAAGGATTGGGCGTACTACGGCTGTGTACATCCACAGGGTCAATTTTGGTTGCAGACCCCATCTTTAGCCGAAGGTTCTGTTGCAGGCATAGAAGGCTATACATGCTTTCTTTACTCGTTCGTCTATGTTTGGTTTCCAGATAAGTTTAGGATCTAAAATAACTTCTAGGTACTTAGCACTGGAAGAGAGGGAGAGTATCTGACCGTTTAGTCGAGGAAGATTGAATTCAGGTATTTTGGTTTTTGTGGTGAAAAGCATTAGTTCAGTTTTATTTGGGTTGACTCAAAGTCCACACTTTCTGGCCCATGCGGTGACTTTACTTAGAGCACTCTCCATGATCTCACTTATCACAGGAGGGAAAAGTCCCGACACTAAAATCACCATGTCGTCCGCATACCCAACTACTTTAATTCTTTCTCTGTCTAAGCATAAAAGGATTTTATTCATGACTATTAGCCATAGTAGAGGTGAGATGACTCCACCTTGGGGCGTTCCTCTACTGAAAAATTTGGTTATGGTGCTGTTTCATAGAGATGCCTTAATGGTTCTAGTGCTGAGCATTGAAACTATCGATGGGCTAAGGTAGGTTTCTATGCCCAGCTCCGTGAGGGACTCTAGAATTACTTCAGTGTGTACATTGTTAAAAGCTCCTTCTATGTCTAGAAAGGTAGCTAAAGTGTATTCCTTATACTGTAGGGATTTTTCTATTGTTCGCACTACTTCATGAAGAGCTGTTTCTGTAGATCTTCCTTTGAGGTATGCGTGCTGGGATTTGGAGAGAGATGACTTGATTGTATCTCGCAGATGGTTGTCTAGAACGCGCTCGAGGGTCTTCAAGACGAAGGAGGTCAGACTGATTGGTCTGAAATCTTTCGCGTTCTCATGTCCCCGCCTCCCCACCTTCGGAGTGGAAACCACTCTCACTCGTCTCCATGAGTGGGATATATGGTTATTTAAGATGCAGCTCCTGAAAATCGGTACGAGCTATGGGATTGCTACCTCTTGCATTTTTTGTACCATAACGGGCAGAATGCCATCTAGGCCTGGCGATTTATAATGGGTGAAGCTGCGAATGGCCCAGGAGATTTTTTCTTCGGTAATAATGGGTATTATGTGTTCCCAGGATTGCAGGCATTGCGAACTGTTAGGCTCTGTGTAACCGTCTTTACATCCGGGAAAGTGGGTGTGTATCAAGATCTTTAAGGATTCTGCAGTTGACTCCGTCCACTTACCATCCAGCCTTTTCAGGAGAAATGGATTGGAATAATCCTTCGGTAGAATCTTGCTGAATCTAGCGGAGTCTTTGAGGGTATCAATTGATTTGCAATACTCTATCCAGGACCGTTTCTTGGCCATTCTGATAGCCTTTTTGTATATTTTAAGGCTGTCCGTGTAAGGCTGCCAGTATTTGCACTTGTAGTAGATATTGAAGGTCTCTCTAGTCAGTTTCCTGAGGTTAGAGAGTTCTTCGTTCCACCACGGAGGGAAGGTTTTTTTGCTATATTTGACCAGACACGCAACTTTAAAAGCATTATTGAAGGCTTTTTCGAAAGTCTTTACTTTTGTGTCTAGTCCTGCAGTGGAGGTTATTAAAGCGTTTGAAGTTCTACGTAGCTTGGATCTAACGACTTGACTAAACTTTGTCCAGTCGGTTCTTTGGGGTTTCTGTAGGGTTTGGGAGTCTCGATATCGAGATCTACATTGAAGAGGATCCAATTATGGTCTGAAAAAGACTTCAGATTGGATACTCTCCAGTTCTCGACTTTCCTACTACTACTGTTATTAGAGAGTGTAATGTCTATGACATCTTCCCAGCCGTTGAAATTTTCCGTACTCGGAAAAATAAAGGTTGGAGTGTTGCCTTTGTTACATATTGAGAGGTTATTTGCAAGGATATATTCGAACAAGGACTCACCTCGTTCATTGCTTTCGGAACTGCCCCATAGCACGTGCCTGGTATTTGCGTCGCAGCCCATAAGCAGGTTGGACTTTGTTGTGGAGATAGCCGTCACCATATCTTGAAATTCTTCTGGCGGTGATTGACGGCCGTGTGCCATGTAGGCAGAGGAGATGTATAGGTCTGCACTACCTGCGTTCTCTATTTTGACCGTTGTTAAATCGGACGAGCTAAAATTTGGACATATAAAGGCTTTAATATGGTTTTTAGCTAGAATGCAGGTTCTTGGCTTACCATGATTGATATTATTCTGGTTGTATTGGTTGTCGTTGAGGTCCTTAATGTCAGGGCCGTTTACTCAGGGTTCTTGGACAATGCTGATGTCAATGTTTTCCTCCTTGAGAAAAACCACCAGATTATCTGTAGCACTAATCGAGTGGTGTAGATTAATCTGAATGACTTTCAGCATTGGTATTATCGGTGTTATTTGTGGTTTGGGCTGTAGTTTCAATTTTTATGTCCTCCAACAATTTGTTGGCATCGTCGACTTCGTCTAAGTCGTCAGTGAGACCAGAGGATCGGAAAATTTTGACTTTTGCATGCCGAAGCGGAGTTTGCATCCGTTCTAATTAATAAGAAGAGGGAAGGAGAGGGTATTGTTGTGGGGTTCCTCAACCTTGATAGCTTTCCAGTCATCCATGGGAACTGTAGGGTTATGCAGCTTCAGGCAGTTTAGTAATAGGTTGTCGTTAAGGGCCATGTTAGGGAGCCAAATGCAGATTCTCGGTCTCCTCGGAATCTCTCTGGCCAGGATCAGCTTGAGTCGCAAGCCGTCCCATGCGTCACGGATCTTATGAACGCAGCCGCTTAGGAATTCCTTAGAGAAGGCGTCCTCGCATTTGATGACCCTGTACCCTCTCAACTGAGTCGAAGCAGGGCAGTGGTCCGCCTTGGTTGTTAATAAGATGGTCCATGACTATCTCGGATAGTTTGACCTCAATGGCTCTCCAAACTTCAGTCACTGCCTTGGCGTCGGTAGAGAGCTCGTCTACCGGGGCGACTTGGAGGTCGTCTCTGACAACCTCGCTGACAGTTCGTGTTGCTTGGAAAGCCGAGGAGGTAGAAGGTTCATTGTGGTTGGGTGTTGACAGCTTAGGGACTTTGATCCTTTGGGAATCGGACTTGATTTCCTCCTGGGATCGGTTCCGCTTTGCTGCATCGCTTTTTGAAAATTGTGGGGTATTGCGGAAGTTAATGTTCTCATCTTCAACTTTCTGGTATTTGGCTTTATCGGCCAGGTCCCGTTCGGAAGCCGTGCCGTCCACCTCTTTCTTAGTAATCTTACCCAGAATGAAGATGGCACGCTGGTACGTGCTTTTCCTACGGTTGCTGGCCGACTTGCGAGAGTTGGGTGCTTCGCGCTTGTGGGCACTAAGTCGAGTGTCCGACGCTGTGGTTGAAGTGGTTGTTAATGGTTTAGGGAGCGTCGCGCTCTCCGCTATCTTTCCTGGCTGGAAGCGAGCAGTTCTGAGTTCGTGCATTAAGCGCTCACTCCACCACTGAAATCAGGTACCTCGATCCGATGACCAAAAGGCATAAATAGAGAATTAAGCTATTGAAGAGCTAAGAATTCTCTATAATTCCTCCTGGTCTTGTCTAACCCCATCTTGACATCGTACAAGACTACTGTGGTGGTTATTTCCGGCTGGCACCCACGTGGAGGGTTAGGATGAGGATTTTTGCCAGCCTTCGGCTTGGAATACGAAGTTACATTTTGCCATACACGAGTGGATGAAGGTCTTTGCAGCCGCAACGTATACCCCAGCCTTAACTCCTTCATCTGTGTTGGATCCATTGGTGTACCATACATGAAAATCATTTGCAAATGTAGGTTTGTTCTGTTCCCAGTTATTGCGATTTGGAAATGTTGCCTTGAAGTGTAGATGAAGTTCAATCTTGGCAGACATTTGTCTAAGATTTTTATTCTCAGTTTTTACTGTTAGACTTGTCCGCAATATCGGAGTGAACTGGTTTGGAGTTTGAGTCATTTTTAGCAATGAACATGAAGGCGTTAACCATAGCTTCTCTCTCTATGTGAAGATGAATGGGTGGTGGGTTTAGAATAACACCCAGCGCTGTAGTAGAAGCAGTTTTCATTTAGCCTATTCTGCATATGAAAGCTAGTCCATAGGTCGAGCCTCTGTTTCGTTTTTTTGCCACAATACTGGTACTGCAGATGCGACGAATGGTCTTACTATAGCTGTGTGAAGCCATAGCATCATTTTGGGGCTTAAGTCCGAATTTTTACCAATGAGACTTCTACTGGTACATATTGAGATCCTGGCCTTGTCTATGGCTTTCGTGAGGTGAGAATTTCAAGTAAGTTTTTCACTAAGTGTTAGGCCAAAGTACTTAACCGCCTTTGAGAATTGTTATTGTTTCACCAAAAAGTGAAACCTTTCTCTTTTGTTGAATACAACTATGGTGCTCTTTTTTTTTTGTTGTTTTAGTTGACGTTAAGGTCAACTTTTTGGCACCAGTTAGCAACTAGATTCAGTAGCCTCTGGAGGAGATCCGAGATTGTTTCTTTGATTTTGCCTTTTATTAGTATCGCAATATCATCTGCGTAACATTGGACATAGAGGCCTTCGTCGGTGAGATTTTCAGCGGTTCATTTTCTACGAACAACTACAAACACTCCACCTTGGGAGCAACCTTTCGCAGCAGTAAGTCTGAGTTTATGGCTGCTTAGTGAGATGTTACCTTTCCTGTCTACTAGCATGCATTTTGTCCAGTTACATGTAGTATTATTAGGTCCCTTCCATTCGTGCGAAAGAATATAACGCACACAACACGAGTGGTTGCGAGAAGCTAGGCCTAGTAACGCCCTTCATGGGTTGTTGCGCAAATATGTGAGTATGATTGTATGTAGGTAGTATCTTCTCCTGTGTACTCCTCTATATCTGGGCGTATTCATGTTCATCAAAAGCTCTTCCGATGTCAAGGAAGCAGCACACCATAAACACTTTGTCTCTAAAGGATTTTTCAATCCTTATTGTGAATTCCTAAAGAGCATGAGTCGTTGATTTTCCTAGTTAATAGGCATATTGGTTTATATGTAGAGGATTCATAACGAGGGCTCTATCTCTGATATGTCTATTAAGTATTTTCTCCACAGTTTTCAAGAAGAAGAATGTTTATATGTCGGTAAATTTGGGAAACTCTTTAAGTTTACGGCCGCGTTGCGGAATCGGGTACCCACATAAGGCAAACCATATTCCAATTGACAACTATGTTTAGTCTGATCATGTATTCAAGAACAATCTTTGAGTGATTTGTTGGAGTCTCAAGCGGCTTAAGTGCAGTCTTGCCGTCGCTACAGATGCTAATACTTCTACCACGCCCTCTTTCATCTTTCATCTATCCAGTTTGCTACTCCGAGTGCGACAAAATCTTCCATTTGAAAGACAGTCGCCATTTTAAATACAGAGCAGGAGAATGTGGTCTCATTGTCCACCAAACAGTCAGCCCCAGTTTCACTAGTTTTTTTTACGCCAAAGGATGTTTAATCTTGGACAATCTAAGTTATTGCCGTGTCCAAGCCTGATGGTCACTGTGCGAAGCATACTTTCCATGCAGCATTCGGTGCCAGAGATGGGCTTACGAAGGTGATGCCGACAATGGATCCTCTCCCATTCTTGTAGAAGATTTACTTGTTTCCCGAATTCGCTAGAGCAATATTTAGTAATGTGAGCGCCTGCAACAGGGCGTTTCCCACAATGTTTGAAATGCGCAAAGCCACATTCTAGCACCCACGCGTTGAAGTCACCCCTCGCAATGACAAGCGGATTTTTGTCTATAGCAGAGCTTGTAACTTGTCAACTAGATTTTCATATTAATCTTGAATAAGGCTTTGAGAAGCGTAGCAACTGAGGAAGTATACAACATTTATCTTGATCCACACGAAGCCTACTTGTCGTTTCTCCGTTTCTTCTTCAAAAGGTTGTCGACCACATATCCAGATCGCAGATTTGCCTGTAATGTCTGCTGTCCATACACTTTCGTCCAATTAGGTATCGCAACATCTGCATCAGCTCCTGGATCGTGTGGGTAAGAAGATCTTGGGCTGTTTCGAAATGATTGAGGTTTAGTTTGGTGTTTCAATAGTAGTGCTAAGGCCGTGTGTGTAAGATACATTCGTGAAGTCCTGAAGAAGCTTATTTGAATTTTTTTCATTTTACCGTCGCGGAGAAATACACTTCATACATTCTGGTATAGTTCAGCAGGTATTAAAATATAAAAAATATAGAAAACTCATTACATTTTCACTTTTTTTTAACTTATTGCTATTCAGATATCATCTAACATTAATTAGTTACCCGCCTACTTACAGAACCATGGTGCTCTAGAATACTTAGGAGCGGATCCTTATGGCCAACCACTTTCATCCCTACATCATCCTCCTCTTCATCACTACAATCAATTAGCAGGTCTTCGATCCACGCAGGATCAACTTGGTATTCACAGATCGCACCGAGAAGCTGAACTGCAAGGACATGTGGTAAGTAAAATTATACAAAATCCAACTACTCACACACTTCACCAAGAAACAGTTTCATATGAAAGGTCATTCATACCTAAACCTGTCAGTGGAAGCTTTAAGAAATTGAGACACGAACAAAAATTCACAACACAGATAATTGCTGTGATAATAAATAATAAGAGCCCAACGCTCACGATGTGCGCGGTCCGGTTCGTTCTATCAATTGAAACGTGTACCGGTTAAATAACAGAAAAATTGCTACGCAATTACGATACTTTTTGAGCTTTTTACCCCCGGTGATGGGTTAAAATCGTGCGTAATCTCATTCGTACGGGGTCATAGTATCGTTGAATTGAGGAAAAAATCTGACAATTGATTGACAAATATTCAATGGGTATTGACGTATCTCCCACACCACATCTTAATAGCTTCAAATTAATTACCAAAACTAAATTATATCTCAGAGATTGAAGTGATTTTACGAGCATGATGGTTTTCTATTTAAGAAATTATTTTCAATAATTGATTTTGCGATATGAAAACGTTATACACACGTACATAGGTACATAGGTTAACCTTAATAAATTTGAAAGTAACGAGTTTTCTACGGAAGGTATAAAGATATTGCAAAATGCCGAAGAAACGCTGCTTGTAGAACAAGGGAAGAGGCTACTTATATTCAAACAGCAAAGCTCATTGTCCTTATTTTGAGGATAATAAAAAGTTCATATATGAATGTAACCCAAAATTCGGTGCAGAAGTTTCAATATTTTATGCTTCCTTTGCTTAAACCTACTTATAATGGCTTTTCTTTGTCGGGATAGGAAACGCTGGACTGAAGTACTCAGACGCAACTGGTTCAATGTACTACCAGAGAGCAGACCCTAGTTTACTCATTTTATTGGAATTTCCTTGTTCTTCTAAGAAAACCAAGCAAGCACCTTGGTGATGAGGAGCTTACAGTACCAGCACTCACCACATCGGCACAGAGGATCTGCCACCTGATACGAGCAAAGGCCGGACACTCACAGAGATAATGTTCCCCAGTGTCATCGCTCCCTCCACAAGTGTCGCAGATTGTAGTGCCACTTAAGCCCAGCACGTTAAGGTGCTTGGCGAAAGCAAAGTGGACTGTCAACACGCCAATAAGTTGTCTACAGTCTTTTCTGCTGAGAGACAGCAAGAATGCCTCTGATTTTTTACAGACGTCCGGTAGCATACGTTTAGTCAACCTGCATCCTGGAGAGTCATGCCACACACCGAGGACGCAGGGAGACGCAATGCGGGTTCGGGACCTGATAAAGCCTCCTCTGAGCCTTGTCTAGCAATCTCATCGGAGATCTATATATATATTTATATAGGGTATATAAATATATACCATATGGTCATTAGGTGAAGCATTATGTCGAATGATACGAATGGGGTAGTTCTTGACCTACGTGTACGCAGATCTTTGCACTTTTCTCAGAAGATTGAGATATGCAGCTTTTTCAAGAGCTGGTCACAAGAGGATCACGTCATATAGTAATGCGAGCATAAGATACGTACAACCAAATGGCGATGCGGGGTATCACACCACAGCTTTGACCTGTAACCTTTTACAGGAGTACATAGATTGGCCTTTCAATATAACTTCCTACTCAAAATTCTAATTTGGCCTTATTAAAGGGTCCATCATTATCAAGGATACTCCTAAATGCTCAGTGATTTTCGTATCTGATTTGCCTTGACATGTTGGGACGATGAGAGCACATAGTAATGTTGGAGCGTAGATGGATAGCAATCAATCTTTTCAACAGATGGGAGCATAAACTGATAGGTCGGTGATCCTTTCGGGTTAATATATGAACTTTTTTCTACTTTACTTCCATCTCAGTCGACACTTTGAAGATGTGGCGATATCCAGACAACCCACTATAATGATTTTTAACCAATGGATGAGTACATCTGAGGATTGTTGGATTTCAGCAGAAATGATACCACCAGGCCCTGGCAACTTAAACGGTTCAATGTCATGTCCCAGAGAAGCTTTTCAGTAGCTTTTGTTTTCTTTGAGTTGCTTTGGACCGAGGTTGAAGTCATATTTATACCTAAGGCAGGAAAGAGCTCGCACGTGGAACCAAAGGATCTCCGACCTATCAGTCTATCGTCCTTTCTGCTTAAAACCTTAGAAAGGTTAATTGATATCCATCTTCGGCATAGTATTAGCCCAGCTCTGCTCTCGCCGTCCCAACATGCGTACTGCAAAGGCAAATCGGTTGAGACAGCCTTACATTCGCTTGTGCGAACCATCGAAAAATCATTGAGCATCCTTCCTTGACATTGAGGGAGCTTTTAACAATGTCAAACCAAAGGCGATTACCGACGCACTTGTAAATCTGAAAGTGGATACTTCGCTCGGAGTGTTGATCAATCAACTGCTTACATGCAGGATTATTAACACACAGCTGGGCGGAGCATCGGCCAGAAGAACTGCTCGCTGCGGTACACCTCAAGGTGGAGTCTTCACCTCTTCTGTGGAACCTGGTAGTGAATGAACTACTGATGGACCTAGACACGTCAGGTTGTAGAGTGATCGCCTATGTTGATGACATTGCTATTGCTGCCTCCGGTAAACACCTGGACACTCTCAGGGATATCCTACAATATGCTCTCCTTCGGCTCACCAAATGGGCCTCCAAATGTGGACTAGTGGTTAACCCCCATAAAATGGAACTCGTTCTCTTCACGAGGAAATATAAAGTTCCCCCGATAGACCCTCCTATGATAAATGGCACCTTCTCACCTTCTCTGAAAACGCAAAATATCTGGATCTTATTTTGGATAGAAAATTAAACTGGAAGGCCAATCTACAAGAGCGTAAAAAGGCTATAGGTAGGAGCTGGGGTATTAAACCTCAAATCACTCATTGGCTATATGTGTCCGTTATCAGGCCTATACTATTATATGGCGTGATCGTATGGTGGTCTGCTCTTGACAGGGCTGTCCACCTCACTCAACTAGCTAAGGTGCAAAGATCTGCATGCATCTGCATCAGTGGTGCACTGAGAACTACTCCCTCCGCGGCACTGGACATCTTGTTCAACCTGTTACCTTTAGATATTTTCGGCAAACAGATGGCTGCCTGTACGGCCATCCGCCTGAAAGCCTCCTCTCAGTGGTCTAGCTATCGCTTGGGCCACTCCTCGATCCTTGATCTTCTCAACTTCAAACACGAAAACACGGATTACACACCGCCGAAACTGAGATTTGACCGTAACTTCCGTACGAGCATCCCTTACCGGGATGTATGGGACAATTCCCCCCCTGTCGATGGTAATTCGGTTCACTTCTTTACAGATGGATCTAAGACGGAGGGTGGGGTGGGTTGTGGTGTTTTCTCCGAACAACTCAATCTGAGCATCTCTTTCCGCCTCCCTGATCATTGTAGCGTTTTCCAGGCGGAAATCATGGCGATTAAGGAAGCCCTGTCCTGGCTGAAATGTAATGTATTATCCGTCAGGGATATTAGCATTTTCAGTGACAGCCAAGCGGCAATCAAGTCCCTGGAATCGTTCTCCTTCACTTCAAAGGCTGCCTTAAACTGTCGTCTATCTCTTATAGAGATGACAGAGCAGTTTAACATTCACCTATGCTGGGTGCCGGGCCACAGAGACATTCCAGGTAACTACAGGGCTGACGACCTCGCCAGACAGGGTACCACTCTAAGGATTTTGCCTGAAAGGCAAGCCCTGGGTATGCCCCTCGCTACATGTAAGTATCTACTAAAGCTGAACGCTATTAGCACGACCAATCTCAGATGGGGATACGGCTCAACGTGTCACATTTCGAGACAGATCTGGCCTAAGCTGGATCAAAAACGTAGTGCCGATCTGATCAAGTTAAAGCGTACACAAATCAGCTGCGTTGTCGGTGTTCTCACTGGACACTGTCTTATAGGCCAACACGCCAAAAGACTTGGTCTCTTCTCCAACGATTTCTGCAGAAGCTGTAGGGACGAGGAGGAGGAGGAAACCATCCTTCACCTCCTATGCACATGTCCAGCCCTGTCGCATAAAAGAATGCTTCATCTAGGGTCCCCCTTCCTTGACGACCTCGGCGATCTGGCGTCCTTGGACGTCATGAGCATCCATCGCTTTGTCAAAAGCTCCGGTTGGTTTTGTTAGTCCCTGAGTGGCCTAATTGGTTTGATCCATGGTATCACAAAGGACCTTTACTGGTCTAAGTGTGTCTGCACTCTCGTGTGGGCAGCCAACCTAACCTAACCTAACCTGCTACACAATAAAATTTCCATTTCTCTAGTACGAGTATTACTCGTTGTTACTGTTCGGAGACTGTAGCCTTGTCATGTTCTTTTTACTTTTCGATAAAATTCTTCTCTACACGTCGCGTCAAACAATGGGTTTCTTTGTTGCCACCTAGTGAAACGTAGCGCATCAAAAGCGGCATTTCTGGTCTTAAGTGCTCAATGTTGGCAGCAAAAGACTTTGGGGAAGATTGAGTGACAGACGATCTGCAAATGCCCTGGAAATCCATTGCAACTGCAATAATTTGATGTGGACATTCCCACAGTATTTATTATATTTTTCGGGTAGAGTTTTGTTCGTATTTTTACAGGCATATCTTGACTGGAACTGGTTAGAGGTCCGAGTCAATGTTTGCTCCTCGACAGCTGACCGAAAGACAGTCGGATCGCCTTGTGAATACCAAGATGCAGCTCCTCCTCTAGGTCAAATCGGTACCTGCATACACCCGTATTCGATAATCCTAATCTCACAGCGTACTTTCTCAGAAAGCAATCACGAAAGCAATCAGCAAGGGTCTGCTTCTGCGCCGTGGCGTAAGTGGTTAGTGTGTCGGATCACTACGCATGAGGTTCCAAGTTCGAATCCCAGAAAACATCAAAAAGTTTTTTCACGGTCCCACCTCTCGCGAGCGTCTGACAAACATCCGAGAGTATTTGGTGTCACGAAAAAGCTTCTCAAATCGCCGTTCGGATTCGGCACTACACTGAAGGTCCCTTCCATTCGTGTGAAAAATATAACGCACACAACATGAGTGGTTGCGAGAAACTAGTCCCTGGCACTTTAAAGAGCTGTTGCACCAAATATTTGTTTTATTTTAATTTTTTTTGAGAGTATCCCTATCGCTGTTCTTAAACGTGATCTGTCCAGATATTCTGCGATTTAACACTGGACACCCTTTTTCTTTTTCCATTTCTAGGTTGTAACATCTTGGGTCAGCCATGTTGATTATTCTGTAGGGAATAATTCTCTTAACCAACATTAGTGGTCTCATGCCTCCAATTATGTTACTTTGTGGGAGCTTTGCTTCTTCCTTGGCCAGTGCGTCGGCACTTTCGCTACCCTCTAGATCACAGTGCCTCTGTACCCAACATAATCTGACATGGCGCTACGTATGTACATAATGCCCTGTGCATTGGGTGGCAATTCCTGACGATTTCAGATTATATGACCTAAAACTCTACCGCCTTTAACACAGCCTGACTCTGAATGCAGATGGCGATATTCTTATCGGATCTTGATCCCATCTCAAGTAATTCCGCGGCTTAAAGTACAGCTAGAACTCATGTGTCCGGAAGTATCAGAGCCACCTGTAGGTTTTCATATCTCGATTAAATACCTGACTCCGTTCTCTCGGTGGTCTTGGAAACGTCTGTGTATATTGCAATTTCACTATGGAGAGAGACTACCTTTCTTTGCCAATCCTCCCTAACAGAGTAAGCTACGTCCTTCAGCACCCAAACGGGTTGGCGATGATGTAGTGGTAACGTCATGGGTTGCAAAGCTATTGGTTCATTGTAAAAATCCTGATGTCAGCAAGCATTTATTTATTTCTCATGAAATATATTGTATCCAATCACTTGAGAAAACTTGTGTGCGCACTATTGCGAATGCATAACACTGGTAGTAGGTTGATCATATGGCTGAAAAAATTGTTCGCTCTGTTGGATGATTGATATGTCTTGACATCAGCTAGTCGAGGAAAAAAATACTGTTAATAATGTAAGAAAAATCTCCCCAGCTATCTGGACACCACCCCCGGAGATTTTCTGAAACATAACATCTGAGTAAGTGCCATGGCGCTCTAATTAGTATGTCGGAGCACGTGAAGCTCAATATTCGAATCCAAGAAAACACCAGAAAGTTTTTTCACGGTCCCACCTCTCGCGAACGTTTGACAAACATCCGAAAGTATTGTTGTCACGAGAAAGTTTCTCAAGAACAAATAATAATCGCCCTTCGGACTAGCGATAAAATCCCTCTTCCGCCCCTGCGTAACTCTTGAGACCATTCACGTATAAGCATACGGCTACTCCAGACAGAATCACACTTTCTTCCCCTTTTAGTCTGCCTGGGTGGGCGCCGTGGTGTAAGTGGTTGGTGTGTCGAATCACTGCGCGTGAGGTTCCAAGTTCGAGTCCCAGAAAACACCCACAAGTTTTTTCACGGTCCCACCTCTCGCGAACGTCTGACAAACATCCAATAGTATTGTTGTCTCAAAAAAGCTTCTCAAACCAAATTGCCTCTCGGATACGGCACTAAATTGTAGGTCCCTTCCATTCGTGTGAAAAATATAACGCACACAACATGAGTGGTTGCCAGAAGCTAGGCCCACTTAAAGAGCTGTTGTGCCAAATTATTTATTATTTTATTTTTTTTAGTCTGCCTGGAATATTGGCCTGATAAATTTCAGAGAGAAGAAGAGGGCCTTTAAGGTGCACTTGGGGAGCTCCGATTCTCGAAATCGGTACATTGTGGTGCGAAGAATTTGGAAATTAGCTGTGAAAATAGAGAAAGAACAATTTTGGAAGGAGTTTGTCCAAAACTTGGAACGTGTTCACAGATCTGCAAATAAGATGTTCTAGCAGATCGTCCGCCGACTCAAAGGAAAAAAGTTGAATATCGTGAAAGGAGTCAAATCCAAAGACGGTACACTTCTTTCCAATGAGAGGACATCTTACTTAGATGGAGCGAGCACTTTTCAATATTACTCAATCCCGAACAGAGCACCGAAGATTACAAGCCTATGATCGAGAGTAAGGCGGAGAGTAGTTCTATGGTAGAGGCGATCAAATCGGTAAATGTTGGCAAGTCTGCCGGTGTGGATGAAATTCGACCAGAAATGCTCAAGGCCTTAAGTAAAGTGAAGGTGAAATGACTCTAGCGTGTCATAAATGTGGCCTGGGAATATGGTGAAACACCTGGCGATTGGTAAATGGGGGTGATTGTTTCTCTTTTCAAAAGCAGACAAAAGACGTTGCACCAACTATAGGGGTATATCTCTCTTAAGTCTCACTGGAAAAGTCTTTGCTAAGGTGTTAGAAATGCTGTGGTTGAGAATAGTTTGGAGGATCAGCAATACGGTTTTCATCCCGGTAGAAGCACAACTGACCATTTATTTAATCTCAGAATGGTTCTTGAGAAAATCTGGGAGTATGCTAAGCCTGTCTATACCTGTTTTGTGGATTTGGAGAAATCATATGATAGGGTCGCTCGAGGCAAACTCTGTCTTCTGCAAGAGTATGGGATTTCAAAGTGGGAGACTTAAGGATTAGTCATCTGCTCCTTGCGAATGATTTTGGTCATCCTTGCGTCCTCTCAAACCAAACTTCAGCGGTCACTCGAAGGGTTTGTAGCCTTTTGTGATGTTGCTGGAATAAAACGTGAACAAATCGGAGGGAATGGTCATTTCCAGAACGCCCCTTCAGTGCAATGTCCCACTGAAGCAGGTGGATAAGTTTAAGTGCCTCGGGGTCTTATTCACGAGTGATGGGAGGAGCAATGCCGAGTTATTCTGTAGAATTGGTCAGGCTGGATCAATTTTGAGAGAGCTTGGCCAATCTGTTGTAAGGAAGGCTGAACTTAGTGTTCAAGCTAAGCTATCGGTTTTTAACTCGGTGTATGTTCCATTTCTCACCTATGGTCATAAAATTTGGGTAGTGACCGAAAGAATAAGATCGCGGGTACAAGCTGCCGAAATGGGGTTCCTTCGCGGTGTTGTTGGAATAACTCGTAGGCGCAACACCAGAGTACGCAAGGTGCTCAATGTTGAACAGTTACTTCTCCGAATGGGCTGATTTAAGCTTCGGTGGTTTGGTCACGTAGTGCGTATGCCCCCAAACAAGCATCCAAAACATGCCATTATTGCCGTGGCATCAGGTAGGCGACCCTCGGTAGGCCTATAAACAGATGGTTAGATCAAGTCCGACATCTGTAGCCGTCTAGGGATTCCTCCTGATGAGTTGGAATCAATGGTGGACGATCGAAAATGATGGAGAGTCCACCTGAGCATCCTAGCCCCACGACACTCATGAAGGATTAACGGACCATTGAAAATGTATATATAATACGTATGTACAATTTCAGCAAAACTCAATCGGCTTTCTAAAGAACGAAGTTCAGCCAGAAAGGTTCACAAATATCACTTGAATAAATGTATCCGGCGATGGAATTCTGATAATGACGCTGACGGTTGTTATTATCGTTTCATAAAAATTTCATTATTTATGAAAACACAGAAGAAAAGCAAACAAACAAGGGTCTCTGAGAAAATCAAGTGGTACAATGTGAACAAAGAAAAAGGCGAGGCTTTTGTTTTCGTAATGAAAAATTGCCTCTCTCACACCATCTACCGAGCTCGGGATGAAGAGTGCAGAACACAAAATATGTGGGATTCCCTACAGCGAACTTGCTTAAAGAAGGCCAAATCACTGCTAGGAGCTTCAAAAGGCCACCATCAACACGCCAAAGAAATATGGTGGTGGAGTGATGAAGCTAAGAAAGTGATAAATGAGAAGAAAGCGGTTTTCAAAGCTTGGTCAAAGTGCCCCTCTAATAATAGTGACGAAAAAGTTCGCCTCGAAATGGAATACAGATGCTGCAAGACAAAAGCGAAGAAGAAGTGCGCCCAGCTTCAAGCAGAGCGTACGGAGGGCCTGTATCGGGAGCTGGAGAAAATATCTTCCCCGGTTGCTGATGCAAATTAGGCTATCCAGGAGCTGCGAAGACACAATATGAACAAGAGCGCAAACATCTTCAAAATAGTCGCCCAAAGAAGGAGGAATGCTCAGGAGATACGTTCGCCAAAGTTCATTAACAATGCTCATGGCCACCTTCTTGTGGATGACGACAAAATTCTGCAGAGGTGGGGGCAGTATTGTGAAGAACTTTTAAATGAACAGTTTCCCCGGCTATTCTTTCCAAGAGCCACCCCTAACTGTGAAGAAATACCCGACATTACAGTCGAAGAAGTTGGTGAGGCGGTCAAATACTCCAAAAAACGAAAAGCGGTTGGGCCAGACGAGATGCCCTCTGAGTTCTGGAAAAAGATGGGAGACATCGGGTTCAGATGGCTCAGAATTCTCATCTCCAAATTCGTGAGAGGTGATCCAATGCCGAATCAATGGAGGGAAAATTACCTTGTCCCTATATACAAAGGGAAGGGTGATACGCGAAACTGTGATAACTACCGTTTGCTCCAGCTAATGTCACACTCCATGAAGATCGTTGAGTGGGTATTAGGTGGCTGACTGCAAAAAATAATACGGCTATCTGATGATCAGTGCGGGTTTGTCTCGCGTAAATCAACCACAGATGCAATCCAAAGTATAAGGATCATAATGGAAAAACATCGTGATTCCTTAAGGGATTTGCATATTGTATTGGTTGACTTTGAAAAGGCATTCGACAGACAACCACGAGATCTGATATGGGTGGCGCTAAGACATCACGGTGTTCCAGAAACCAATGTACAGATGATCATGGACATGTACGAAGGAACAAAGACAAGAGTAAGATGCCCCGTTGGAGTAACTGAAGAGTTCCCAATCAAAGTCGGAGTGCACCAGGGAAGCGTTTTAAGTCCTTTGCTCTTTATTACAGTCCTTGATTATATGCTTGAAGGTAAAGTGATGGACCCCAAGATACATCACTTATTCTTTGCTGACGGTGGAGCCATCATAAGTGAGGATCCTACATCCCTGCAATGAGCACTTGATGTGTGGGTGGACGCTCTGGAGGGAAATGGGTATCGCATTAGTTCAAAAAAGACATAGTACTTGTGCTGCCCGTTCTCTGATCCACTCAGGCCTACTCCAGACATTTATTTCAATGGAACAGTGATTCCTAAGTGCGAAAAGTTCAAATATCTGGGATCTATGATCAATAGCAAAGCAACTTGTGATGACGACATCAATCATCGCGTAAGCTTAGGGTGGATGAATTGGCGAGAAAATTCCGCTATCTTCTGTGACAGAAAAATGCCACTTAAGTTGAAAGGAAGGCACTACACCGCAGTTGTACGTCCAGCGCTCACATACGGTTCACAATGTTGGACGATGCGCAAAAAGTATGAGAGTAAATTAACGGCAGCTGAGATGAAGATGCTTCGCATGACAGCCGGAGTTACAGAGCTTGATCGAATAAGAAGTTCGAAGATCCGTGGAAGCTTTCACATCAAGGAAGCAATCGTACAAAATATAGAGCGCGACCGGCTTAGCTGTTATTGCCACGTTCAAAGAAGAGATCATTTGAACCCTGTTAAAAAGGCAATATCAACGCACGTTCCAAAGACATCGCGATGTAGGAAAGTCAGGCCTATAAACGCCTGGATCAGACAAAAGCGACGACATCGGCATTTCATTGGCCTCAGTAACCGAGTGATCTAAAATCGGCGGGCCTGCCGATATTTTCTGAGGTCAAATAGGCGAACCCCACAGGCGGATCACTAGAAATGCGGTGAAGTGGGAGGGTTGTGATCCCTTATTTTCGGATCATAACCTCGCTGATAAAAGGAAGAAGAAGAGGAAGATGCTGACGATTGTAATCCTGTTTTGCGATGAGCGCTTATTTTATCTTCTAGTCCTAAATATCTACATATAGGCTTGCAGCCCTTTTCAGCTCATCCACATGGCTATACGTCTCTCAAAAGTCCGCCAAAGCTTATCTGTAAGAGCCAATTATAGTCAATATCTATTGTCTTTGCATAAACTATGCGAAAATTAAAAATCATGTGAATGAACTTCAAATTCTGCGAACTTGTTTGGAAAGCACTTGACATGAAATTCCCTCGCTAATATCTATTTTGGTCTACATATTCAAATTGATGGGAAAAACTAATATCCCAACCCAGTCCACTTCTTCTGTCCACTTTATAACATAAAGAAATTCCATAAATATCTGCGTATAATCATTTTTTAATAAACCGATAAATATACCCAAAATATGATTTTACAACGAGTGAAGATGGTTTCATCCATTCCATGGAATTCTATCCAAATAACTGGCATGGGATAAGCACAACTCGGCGCACAAAACATCTCAAAGATTTATCACAAGCAAACTCAAGGACGAAGACTACCCACCACACCACCCCTGTTGCAAAGAATATGATTCAAAAAGACCATCTTCACAGAGAGAATCCAAAGAAAATATCCTTAACATTCTGTTCTACCCAGAGATCCTTCGAAAATATGCGATGAATTTTTCTTTAAAGCGAACAAACCCTAAAATCTTTTGGCACAACCAAAAAGGGATGCAGATATGAAAGAAGAAAAGAAATTATAAAACAACCAACACATGCAGAAAAAGCCCCTCCTGTAAGCTTATATCAATGGTATAATCCAACCCACATCCCCTCAACTATCAGTCAAGTTATTTAGAATTTCGAAGAAGAATTTCGACTCACAATCAAGAAATCTCGACGGCGGCGGACGCGGAACATCCTTCAAAGAATGCACTTCGAAGAGTAAAATAAACCCCCACACCACGATTAGCAAGTATCTCAACATATTTGGCCCACTGTTTCGGTTAAGAAGGGTGGACTGCATTAACAGCACAACCCTAAGGTTAAAAGAATTTCACCTGCCCGCGTTTTTCTTCTCTTTTTTTTTGTTTTACGGAAGGATAACAGTTAAGAATAACTTTTACATATTTGAGAATCAGGAATTCGCGAAAAGAATTGTTCGCTGAATGTACTCGTAAAAGTTCAGATGAAAAACTGCACAAAAAATTGTTTTTAAAATTTAGTCCTTTGTATCTTTCGCAGACACAACTTTCACATGGATTCCCCTACACTGACAGACGAGGTGATTATGGAAGTGCAATAAGTGGTGCCGGAGGTCACGGTGGGAGGCTGGGGCACGAACATGATCCGCTGGCATTACATCAGGCACTGCAGAATGCCGTCGACGATGGACAAAACCCCGGAATGGATGACAATGTGGCATTTATGTCCGACTTGCCCTTAATAAAAAGTAAGTCATGAAAAATCCCAGAGTCCTTATCATTCGTATGAGTGCAGGCAAAAGGAGAGTATTTCGTGTCACCTTTCTTCGAGGATACCATTATCCGATGCCAATTAGTTCATATTTTCCGGACAAATAATTCCTTCTCAAATTCTTGCGATATGCCTATCCCATTAAATGTGAACTTAGACAATGGATTTTGTAGAGGTGTCAAATTCGCGCAGTGCTCCTGGTGCACGTTTGAGAGGTGGGCACAGATTCCCGTCATCGTCTCTGCAGGATATGATTGCCTGTTCGAATCAATGCCAATGCTGAGTACATGATCTGCACATTGTGTATCTGCAGTTTTAAGGCGGTACTATTCACACCTGGTTTGTTTACGCGACCTATTGTTGTAGCACGGTGCTGGGAATAGTCGTCGAGTTACCTAATTGGCAGGATTAATGTAAATCGACCCTTGGAAAGTACAATACCGAAATAATGTCCTTTTCTGCTTTCTCTGTGTGCGCTGATCATTTATTCTCCGTTGGTGTGTGTACATTCTTCTAGGCATTAAGAGCGGCAAGGATGTCGGAAACATTGGATCGGGTTCACCTAGTGAGGTATTCTGTGCAGTGCCCGGACGTCTTAGTCTTCTATCAAGTACATCGAAATATAAAGTCACAATTGCCGAAGTACAAAGACGATTGTCGCCACCTGAGTGTCTGAATGCATCACTACTTGGAGGTGTCTTACGAAGGTAATATCATTAGTTTTTCGTCGACATTAGCTATAAGATGAAATAGTCACGAATATTATAAATTTTCATTTTCAGAGCTAAAAGTAAAAACGGTGGCCGTCTGTTAAGGGAGAAGCTGGAGAAAATCGGATTAAATCTACCGGCTGGACGAAGAAAGGCAGCCAATGTGACATTATTAACATCGTTGGTCGAGGGTGAAGCAACCCATTTGGCAAAAGATTTTCATTTCGTTTGTGAAACAGAATTTCCCGCCCGACAATTAGCTGAATATATAGTAAGACATCAAACCGAGCCCCAAGATTCATATCGACGCAAAGAGCTTATAATGCATTCACAACAGGTAAAGGCTGCGAGTATTCATTTATTTATTTTATTTAAGTCTCCAACGTAAAGTTGAACTTAAAACTAACAAAAGAGAACTTAAATATTGTAACTAAACTAAATTAAATTAAACCACGAAAGAATAAACCTAGTAAGTAAGAGGATGCTGGGATGTTAGGCATGATTGCAGTGGAGTAGGGCAGTACGGAGTGTGCTTTTGCTGTTATATGTAAATGTTTGCCCCATTATTTGATCTGCGATAGTTAGTGCGATGAGGAGATTTGCAGAATAGAGATTTAGAGAAATTGCTTGAAGCGGATAGGGAGAATCAATGTTACCGGAT
The DNA here is from genome assembly GCA_945910035.1 of Brachypalpus laphriformis. Lineage (NCBI taxonomy): Eukaryota > Metazoa > Arthropoda > Insecta > Diptera > Syrphidae > Brachypalpus > Brachypalpus laphriformis. The sequence continues at coordinate 133,567,488 of OX246756.1, forward strand.
AACAACTGATGAATGAGAAGTATGCCGGCAGCATTACGACGTATTTCCAATGAATGAAGATTAATCTGTCTAAGACGGTCCACAAAGGACGGCAGGTTGAGGTTATCAGCCCAAGGCAGGCGAAGCGAACCTGCACTGCACAACCTCGATTCTCCTGGTATGGGCAGCATAATGTGGGGAACGTACTTGGCTGACATACTTGAGGAAGGGTCTAGCGAAATTGTGAGGTTGAGGGATTTTGTTACTTATGGGTCAGGGAACTCTTTTGACCAGCGTCTCACAAAGCCAAGTGCTGAGTTGGCTCTACTTGTGATAATGTCGATGTATGATCGAAAGCTGAGTTAACTATCGCAGATGACGCCCAAATCACGTACTAACGTGACTGAGGGTGCAGGCTTTTCATAAATGAAATACACCTTAGGTGGTGATAAGAGAAGCTTGTGGGAATAGGTAATGGGATGGCATTTATTAAGCTCTAAGAAATTTGTATTATACCGCATAGAGAATCTATTTAGATGCTCCTGCAGAAGGCGAGTATCAGCGCAGATGATATACGTCTAAGGTTTTCATATCATCAGCGTAGACCAGAAGATCAGACTTACGGATGATGCGCTCAGCATCATTTATTGATTAATTATTATTATTATTATTATTATTATTATTTAAGCCTTTTGACGGACAGGCATTAGTAGAGGATCTTGCTAGCATGCTTACAACACTTGACAGCTTTAAAGTAAAAAAAAACACTCTGCAATGAGGTGAACTATCCCATCTTCTTTGAAATTTGGTGGTCAACGAACTATTGATAATCCTGGAAGCCGAGGGATGTACGGCGATCGCTTATGCAGATAATGTTACATTAGCTTTCTCGACAAAGCACCTCAATACTCTAGGAGAGCTTTTACAAAACGCTTTAAACAGCTAGCTACTTGGGCGGTTCGGTATGGCTTGGATGTAAGCCCCCACAAACCTGAACTGGTACTCTTCTCCAGGAAATATAAAATTCCATTAGTCGACCCTCCTTCTCGTAATGGTATCAGCTTAACTTTTTCTGATAAAGCAAAATATTTGGGTCTTACTTACTTACTTAGATGGCGCTACAGTCCGGGGTGGACCTGGGCCTCAACCAACAAACCTCTCCAGCCAGCTGCCTCCAGTTGCGCACGCCAAGTTGGTTGAGGTCCCCCTGCACTTGTTTGCGCCACCTACCGCGAGTTCGTCCTCTACTGCGTCGTCCATCTGGGGTGGATTCGAAGATTTTCTTAGCGGGAACGTTGGGCTCCATCCGCTTCAAATGACCCAACCATCTTATTCGCTGTATGTGAACTCTTCTGGCTAAGTCGATGTCCTTGTACAGGCCGTACAGTTCGACATTGTACCTTCTCCTCCACTCACCGTCTATGCAAACGGGACCAAAGATCGCTCGAAGAACTTTTCTCTCCAAATAACCAAGGACATCCGCATCCGGTTTTGTCAACGCCCATGCCTCTGCGCCATACAGCAGAACTGGGATGCTTAGTGTCTTATAGAGAGTTACCTTAGTAGTTCGAGATAGGGCTTTGCTACTCAATTGCCGTTTTAGCCCATAGAAACAACGATTGGCAAGAGTAATTCTTCATGTGATCTCCCTACTGATGTCATTTGCGGAGTTCACCATAGAGCCAAAGTAGACAAAATCCTTTTTTACCTCAAAATTATATCCGTCTATTGTGGCGTTCTGTCCAAGACGCCGATGTTGGGTGTCCTTTTTTGTAGACAGCATATATTTTGTTTTGCTTTCATTGACCGCTAGACCCATCTTTGCTGCCTCGATCTCAATACTCGTAAATGCCCCATTGACGATTATGTCAATGTCATCGGCATAAGCGAGTAGTTGTACAGACTTATAAAAGATTGTACCTCCGGTGTTGGCTTATGAGTTTCGTACAATTCTTTCAAGTACTATGTTAAAGAGATCGCATGATAGCGCGTCACCTTGTCTAAGACCTTTCCTGACATCGAACGTTTCGGTGATGTTCTTACCGACTTTGATGGAGCAGCGAGAGTTCTCCATCGTCATTCTGCACAAACGGACGACATTGACAGGGATGCCAAGACTAGACATGGCTCTGTATAACTCGTCTCTATACACGCTATCATAGGCAACTTTGAAATCGATGAAGAGGTGGTGCGTATCGATTTTATATTCATGGGGTTTTTCCAAGATCTGCCGTAGTGTGAATATTTGAACAATGATGGACTTTCCCGGCCTGAAACCGCTCTGATACGGACCTATCAGGTTGTTGACGATCGGTTTTAGGCGTTCACATAATACGGCAGACAGGATCTTATATGCGATGTTGATGAGACTTATACCTCTGTAATTGGCGCAGTTTAGAGGGTCTCCTTTCTTCAGGATCGGGCAAACGATGCTGAGGTTCCATTTATCGGGCATAATTTCGTCCGACGATATTTTACAGATGAGCTGGTGCATGCTCCTTACCAACTCATCTCCTCCTGCCTTGAAAAGTTCAGCGGCAAGGCCGTCGGCTCCAGCAGCTTTGTTGAGTTTAGATATCGCTATCCTCACTTCATTCTGATCGGGTTGACGGGAATCTTGACTGCCATCGTCACTGTTGAATGGCTCATTCTGCCTGACAGCGGAATATTGACCATCATCGCCGTTTAACAGTCTGCAGAAGTGTTCGTTCCATATACTCAGTACCGACTGCGATTCTACTACTGTATTGCCATTTTCCCTGCAGGCTTCTGTTCTGGCTTTGAAACCCTGGCATGTTCTTTTTATATTTTCGTAAAATTTACGAACATCATTCCTGCTATAAAGTCTCTCAATCTCCTCGATCGAGCGCTTCTCATGCTCTTTTTCTTCTTTCTGAGAAGTCGATGTTCCTCTTTTCTCCTACTCACGTAGAGCTCATAAGCAGCTCTAGTCCTTCTATGCAGCGCCGCTTTGTACGCCTCTTGTTTTGCTGCATGTGCTTGCCGGCATTCCTCATCAAACCAGGGGTTTCGTTGTGGTGAGCGAGAGAAACCCAGTACATCAGAGGCGGCATCTCTGATGGCTTGTTGGCAACGCTGCCACTGGTCTTCCGCATTTGCTGCTGGCGGCATAGGACTTAAATTGACATTAGAAGAAACACGATCGGCAAAGGTTCTTGCGGTCTCTTGCGATTGTAGCTTTTCGACGTCAAATTTCCTAACAGCATTTCGTTGATTTCGCTCGGTTGTGGATATCCGCATCCGTACCTTGGCTACAACTAGGTAGTGATCCGAATCCACGTTAGCTCCTTGGAAAGTCCGGACACCCAGAATACTGGAAGAGTGCCTTGCGTCGATCGCAATGTGATCGATTTGGTTGACAGTTTTTCGATCAAAGGAGAGCCATGTTCTTTTGTTAATGTCGAGACGTGGGAACCGCGTACTAGCTGCAAAGTCGATTAGCCTGAGTCCGTTGTCGGATGTGATGTCGTGCAGGCTGTGCTTTCCGACCACGCTACTAAAGACGTCCTCTCTTCCTAGCTTTGCATTAAAATCACCTAGGATAATTTTAACGTCGTGGCTAGGGCATTGCTCATACGTCTTGTTCAAGATCTGGTAGAAGTCGTCCTTTGTCGCGTCGTCCTTCTCCTCATGAGGGGCGTGAACGCATATTAGGACAATGTTGGCAAATTTAGCCTTGATACGGATAGTCATAAGGCGCTCGTTCACATGCTGGAAACTCAAGACTTCTTGCCTAAGTCTGCCTCCAATGAAAAATCCGCACCCGTATAGACGCTGTCCTTTTTGTCTGTAGCAATCGCCGAGTAGAGAGAAACTTTCTCCCATGATCCACGTCGTATCACAATGGACCTATGATTAGTCTAAGTGTGTTGCCGATTCTCAGCTGGCAGCCACTTCAACCTTACCTAAGAATCTCACACTATTATGATACTAAATCAATGTGTCTATGATGATTTTTGACCTACCTATAATACAAAAAAAAAAGATTTATTGTAAGGATAAAACTAAATCGCCCGAGGTGGCCAACTTGAGGGTCGGGACTTGTATTGACGGTACACTATTTTTTATATAATTTGCGAGCACTCAAGGGATTATCAATACCCTTAGCATGTTTCTGCACAGTGCGGGCATTGGAAAAGATAGATAGAGAGAGAGAAAGATAACTGGGTATATTTTTGTTAATTTTTGTCTTTCCTTCTGATTCACAGTATTTTTTTCCCGACCACTGATGTCATAGGCAAAGCATTCATCCAACAGAGCCAAAAATGTTTCCAGCCATATGCCTTTGCAGTAGTTTTCACACAAGCTTCCGCAATTGATGGGACTGACTTTATAAATTTCATGACAAATAAATAAATGCTGCTGATTTCAGAATTTGAACTACATATGAGCCATTAGTGTGGCAATTGAGGACTTTATCACTGCACCATTGCCACCCCCACTGGATATGATTTGTCCATAAGCTGCACCGCGGTTGGATTTTTTTGTATCCTTTTGCATCCTTTTTGTGGATAGGGGTGATGTAAGCGTCCTTTCATAATTGGTAGAGATACTGCTACTTACAATGGAGCATATCCGTTTGATGTTGTGTGAACCAATGCCTTTCGCTTCGGCAGCAGTTTTTATAAATTGAAACGAAGTGTTGTCAAAGGCTCCGGGGATATCTAAGAAGGCGAACAGTGTGATTTCTTTTTTTGACAACGCCTTCTCAATCGTATCGGCAAGATGATGCAATGCTCTTATTGTTCACTTAGCTAATTGATATGCAAATTGATAGTTATTGAGGGGGTATGGGGGCTATGCAGATCGATTTTTTCCCCCATTACCTTTAAGAATACGAAGGTGAGCCTGATTGGCCTAAGACCCTTTGTGTCTGAGAGAGATCTGATGCCAGCTTTAGGTATGAACAAAACATTAAATTTTCTCCAAGTTGTTGGGATATATCCTAGTTCCTAGCAGAATCTGAAAATTGGGATCGAAATGGCCCATCTAAAGGAGGGAGGAGAAAAGAGTCCCTTTGATATACTGCTAGTGTATCCATTTGAGAGATGGTATTCAACTCAAGTTAAAGGAGGAATGGATGAATCAGTTAACTAAGAGTCAGAAAAGTGAGTTTGAAATGACAAACTAATCGTTTCGCTGTAACATTTTGTGAAACTGCCATCAGATTTTTGTGGAAGATCGATTCCTTTACTCTCATTCTTGGAGAGGGATTACTAAACCCTATTGGCTAATGGTAGGTCATTAGTGCCATAATAGAAAAATCTGCAAGGGTGTCTTTTCAATATCCTAGTTACAAAGTTATAGGTCATTAGTAAAAATTCCCTGTTTTGGGAGGGTACGGAAACGGACCTTATGTTTAACGAATTTCTTTCTTTTCTTCTTTGTTTTGTGCTAAATGTTTCCGCAAACATTACTAACAAATTGTAAAAACTTTCCATGATTCCATACTGTAGCATCCACAGAAAGTACTTTTCGCATTGGGTTACCAACGAGCATGGTGTAGCAACACTAATGCCATTTGTCAAACTGCTACCAAGCACAACAGTTTGTTCCACAATTCACCACTAGTGACATCTATCATATTCGAAAATGTTCTAGATGTTTTTTGTATTTGGTATAGATACACCAACCACCAGCAGAGAAGACACCGTCGATAGAGGTGAAAATAGCGAAGAACAAGTGCGATCACTGTGAGAGTTAATTATTTGCAAATTGGTGTTGAGAATAAACGATGTAATTAAAAGTGAATTTATAGAAACAGTTTAAGTTGAAATCAATAAAGAATAAATAGAGCTATAATATATTTCGTATTCACTCCATGAGTCGGCTTTGTTAAAAAGCTTTCTGAGCTTAGTGTGTAATGTTAAATAACAGCGATGTGTAGTTTAAGTATACCCAACTATAACGCGATGGATATTTTAAAATTATTAACTTCCTTTTTTAGATAACGAAAGAACTAATGCAAGTTCTCAGTCAAGACAGGACAACGCAGTACGGTACTAGGTCACAGCATCTACTTGAACCATCAATGCAACGCCATCTTACGCACTTTTCATTAATAACACATGGCTTCGGATCTCCAGCAATCATGGCTGTACTTCATGCATTTCAGGTAATGTCCACTCACTTTTTTTTTATAGACCTCTAAATATACTCATAAACTTTTCTTATACAAATTTCAGAGCTTCCTCAACGAGTCCCTTAATTACTTAGATAAATTGTATCCACCCAATGGTGGTGGCATGGTGTCATCATCTTTGGATAAAAGCAAAATGGATAACGACAAAAAATGATAAAACGCTTCCCTCTGTGTTATATCGCACTCTTATAGAAATTTTTATAGATCTGATGTAAACTATACATATAGACGATTGTCTTAAAATGCTGCATCGATTTTGTTTTTAGATATTGTTGTAATTACTTGCTATATTAAATACGTAATTTATATTTATAAATAAAAAATAAACTAAAAATCACATTCCAACGAGACTAGCTTAAAACAAAAATAATACATGATTATTTTTTTAATATTGAAAGAGGTTCCGCAGTTTTATTATTATTATTATTATTTTTTTTTTTTTTTTGTTAAGTTGCTGAAACAACAAAAAAAATAGGTAAATACTTATCAATCTTTTTTATGAGAAAAATTCAAGGATATTTAGACAATATCCTCACCAACAAATGAATATTTTAACCACTTTTGATAGCAAAAGAAAAACTTGTACTCTAATTTTTAAAATATAAAAACAAAAATAAAAGAAATCATTAAAAATGTTTTGTGATATAAATAGTATTTTAATCTAAATGTAAATTAGTAATGTAAAATAAACGAAATAAAACGAACAACCGGAAAATCAATTATTTATTTTCATTTCGTATGCATAATTGTTATTTTTTAATAACGTACAGAAAGAATTGCATTTATTTAATTTATAAGAGCATATTTATTAACAAAACCCATATATACATGTATGTATTTTTTTAATAGCACGGCATTTTCTTTTACTTACTGTTATTCGTAAAATGGTTGTAATGTGCCAAAAGGTTTGCCATTTAATTAGCTGTTATAATTCCATAGCCTTGCCATACTCCTTATAAGTAACATGGAATCGCATACTCAGTAGCTACTTAAATATCAGATATATTTAACGAAGAGGCTTTTTTTATCATAACATTGACTTTTTTTAAAAAGAAAAAAAAAAACAAAAAAAAAATTACTAATTTCCTCAAAGAAAACTTTTACTTGCCATTAGCTATGCACGACACACGTTCTATCGAAACGAAAAGCAAAATCTCCAATTCTTGCCATTTTTTAATTATAAAATAAAACAATGTATTAAATTAGCCATAGAATTAAGAAAGAAAAAGTTTAAAAACAAAAGAAAATCTTAGCTAAAAATAAAATTAATTAAAAATTATATGTGAATATTTGAGGAAATTTTTCCCAAAAAGTAAGCAAAACGTACGTACATATGTAAAGCATTTCTGTAAAAAAAGGAAAACTGTAAATTATAAACTTAAGTGAGCTGAAGCATTTAAATCCTATATTAAGGAAATATATTAAATTAAATTGTAGTATTAAAAATAATTAAAATGAAACGAATATCTTGTAAAGTATTATTTAAATATATATAAAATAAAATATGGAATACATTTTAGTTTTCATCTTCATTTTAGTAAACTTAATCAAAATCTTTAATTCTTTAGTCATATTTCAAATACATACATATGTATGTAGTCTGCTGTTCCCATTCTTCAGCTGCCTTGACGTGGCGGAACAGCTTAAGAGCCAATGACCGTAAGGGTCCGAAAGGACCCCAGGTGAGACATCGAACTAAAGGCTGAAGACGTCTTGACTGACGCAAAACCTGCTGACAGTATGATGGAAGAAACATTTACGGTATCTACTCCAGGTGGTACTCGTGAAAACGGTAATCCACCCGTGGTCTTTATGACTACGGCCGGGACGAGGATTCTGGAGGTCCCAACTACCATACTTTTACCCCCCGCCTCTGGCGTTGAATCAGAAGTAGTAGCGACGCTTGTTTCAGAAGACTCCTACAGCTCTGTCTCTGATTCGTTTGGTAGACTGGGCTGGAATAGCAAAGAAAGTGGCGGAAAGGCTTCGGCTGGAACGTCTAGTCTCTGTCTCTATAGAAGGGTAGCTGGTCAAAGTTGTGTCGGTGACGGTTTGACTCGGGAAACCAATAAGGCTGAACGAGCTCCTGAAGCGGCGCACTCCTGACTAAGAGTCAACTGAAAGGCAGAAGAAGGAAGGCGGCGATGGCGCGGTGCAAAGAGGCTGCAGAGTCAGCTGAAGGCGCAAGCGCCGGAAGCAGTCATCCTTCAGTAGCAACAGGAAAGAAGCCTAGGTCGGCAGAAAGTACTCCGACTGGAGCCGTTCAATCCCTCAGACCTAACGCTGGCTCCTTTTCGGTCGGCTCGAACAGGTCCAATCTAACGGAGCAAGTTTCGCCTGCTCTTCTTGGTGGAATCGTGTGCGCATCTGATGCGTACTCTTCTGCCGGGCACACTCTTACCGGTGGCGTTATCTGCGCCCAAAATCTGGTGGGTACTAGTGCTGTTACCCCTAAAGGTCCCAGCACTAGCGGACAGAAAATGGCTGACGCAGGCAAAGCCTTGGGTAGGGGCGCTCGCCTCGCCGGAAGCATGTGCGCACCTGGTGCGCGCCCTTCTGCTAATAAAACTCCGACTATATCTTTGATATTTTCGCAGATAAACCTCCACCACTCAAAGGCTGCTACCGCTCTCTTAAGTAGCAGACTTTCCGTGGTGCGTACAAAACCCCACATAACATCTATCCAGGAGCCATATGTGCAGAACAAGCGCATATGTGGTTTTGGGGGTGTTCGTGGAGTAACGGTGCTATGTGATGAGCGATCTGAAAGACCGAGAGCTTGTGTAATTGTGCCGAATTTTCTCTTAGTAACCAAGATTGGACAATTCTGTGGACAGGACCTGGTTGCTGCAGCTGTAAGCTACGAAACGACCGGAAGTTGGAAAACCTTCGTCGTTGTGTCGGCTTACTTCCCTTATGATTCGGTAATGCCTCCACCACCGAAGGCGGTTGCCGAACTCATAAAGTATTGTGACACTCAGGAGATGGGACTAGTCATGTGTTGCGACGCGAATGCTCAGAATAAAGTCTGGGGCAGCAGCAAATGTAGCATACGAGGAAACCATCTCCTAGACTTTATTATATCGTCTGGCATGGTAATTAACAATGTTGGCTCCCAGCCAACTTTTGTTACGGCAAGGATGCAGGAGGTAATTGATTTGACTTTATCTAATAGGTATTTCAAGTCAATTACTAACTGGAGGGTACTGCTGGACTTGTCCTTGTCAGACCATAGATACATCGTTTTCCAAATCGAATGCGAGGCCATAACTTTGCAGGAGAGGAGGAATCCGAGGAAAACCAACTGGGTGCGGTTTAGGGAAGAGCTAGACAGATCTGTCAAAGCTCCAACTAAACTCAGAACGAAACGAAAGGTTGAGAATGCTGTTCAAAACCGGACTAGTGTCCTTACCAGCTGTTTTGAACTGACGTGCCCATTGACAAAAACCCCCTGCAGAACTCCGGTTCCCTGGTGGAGCCCAGAACTGCAGCGACTTAGGAAAGAATCCAGAAAACTTCTAAATAGGTCACTCAAGACAAATTTAGAAGGTGACTGGGATCTTTTAATATCGAAGCAAAAAGACTATACGAAGTTAATTCGGTTGTCGAAAAGTGCTTCTTATAGAGATTTTTGTGAAAAGATCGAGACACTCGGTGAAACCAGCAGGTTGGTTAAGGTTCTCAAAAGGGGCAAGCTGACCAAACCGGAGTCACTGAGAAAGTCTGATGGCAAGTTTACAGAGACGAAAGCGGAAACTTTTAGTCTTCTGCTGGAGACTCACTTTCCTGGCAATCAGATAATCACTAGGTCGGAGCTTGGTCCGCTTACCCAGGCTAAGCTTGATCTAAGTCAGAAAACTCGGCGCAGTCGTATATTGCATCAGCCGTGGTAACAGATGAGGCCATCAAATATGCTGTGGCATCTTTTGATGGTTTCCAATCACCTGGCACCGATGGAATATATCCAGCTATGCTGCAACACGGTATAGATCAGCTATTGCCAACTCTGAAAAGAATTTTCACCGCTGGCTTGGCGCTGGCATATATTCCTACACCTTGGCGGACAGTCAGAGTAGCTTTCATACCGAAAATTGGTAAGGAAGACTATTCGCTCCCGAAGAGTTTCAGACCTAAAAGTTCGACATCCTTCTTACTAAAAAGTATGGAAAGACTGGCGGAATTTCACGTGCGCAAAGTTACTTTGAGGCTGCATCCACTATCGGAGGTGCAGCATGCCTATCAGCGTGGGAAATCCTGTGAGACCGCACTTCAAAATCTAGTGGCCAGAATTAAAAGTGCGCTTGATAGGAGAGAATACGCGATGGGTATCTTCATCGACATTGAGGGTGCTTTTGACAATGCGACTTTTGACTGCATGTGCGACTCTGCCAGACAACACGGGGTAGATGAAACATTAGTGTTGTGGATTAAAGCAATGCTAATGAATAGAACTTTGGTAGTGGATGCGGATTGTGGCCGTTATGTTATGACAGGGGTAAACAGGGGTTGTCCGCAAGGTTGCATTCTGTCTCCATTGTTATGGTGCTGTACTTTCTGTCGGGCCATGCCCTGCGACGGTCTGTGCTAACGTGCAGGCGGCGCTGGATATGATCGATGAATGATGCACTAGGAGTGGGCTTTCGGTGAATCCTCTTGAAACTGAGGTTGTTCTCTTTACGAGAAGGAGGATTCTGACCGGTCTGACTCAGCCAGTGCTAAAAGGCGTCACTATCATCATTTCCAATGAAGCCAAATATCTGGGAGTGATTTAAAATAAGAAACTTCATTAGTCTAAACACGTCGAGTCGACATCCAAGGCGCTCTCAGTCTTCTGGCAGTGTAAGGGTGCTTTTGGCAAGACATGGGGCTTGTCACCGAATAAGGTTCTCTGGATCTACACGGCTATGATAAGACCATTCCTCGCATATGCGTCGGTTGTTTGGTGGAAGGGGCTCTCGCGTAAATATGTGGTTGCTTTTTGCACGAAACTCCAAAGAACGGCTTGTCTCGGCTGCTCGGGAGCTTCCCCAGTACGCCTGGCTCTGCTCTAGACGCTTTGCTGAACTTACCTCCCCTCGATACTTATATCATGGGTTGCACTATCAAAGCCATCCATCGTCTTAGGCGGGGTGGTTTTTGGTACACTCCACACTGGAATTTTGGTGAACTTGTGCGACACTTATCTTACGACTCCGGTCTTATGGATATGCCGTCTGATGGAATGACACCAGAACTCCAGCTGATGCGCAAATTCAATGTCGACTTTCCTTGTGTCCAGGACTGGCTTCGGTCAGAGTCTGAGCTGGGAATGGAATGTAGTCGTATTTTCAGGGATAGTTCCAAAACCAGTCAAGGGTCTGGTGCTGGTGTCTTCGTGGAAGTCGACAGCATTAGACTTCACTTTTCGTTAGGCAAATATGCGTCTGTTTTCCAAGCGGAAACTTATGCAATCCTAATGGCCATGAACTATGTTGTGAAGAACAGGTGGAAGGGACGTAGCATTTGTGTCTGTAGTGACAGTCAGGCTGCGCTTAAGGCCTTGCTTAACCCTTTAACCACTTCCAAAAACTCTTTGAACTCGGTCGCAAGGCTAAATTCTCTGTCTCTTATCTGGGTCCCAGGTCACACTGGGATCTTGGGGAACGAGATCTCCATTGAGATTGCTAGACAAGGCTCAGAGGAGGGTTTCTCAGGTACCGAACCCGCGTTGGGTCTCCCTGCGTCCTCGGTTAGAGCTTCCATTGACGATTAGGTCTCTCACGAACACAATTGTGTGTGGCATGACTCTCCAGGATGCAGGTTGACTAAACGCATGCTCCCGGACGTCTGTAAGAAATCAGCGGCATTCTTGCTGTCTCTCAGCAGAAAAGACTGTAGACAACTTATTGGCGTCTTGACAGGCCACTTTGCTTTTGCCAAGCACCTTAACGTATTGGACTTAAGTGGCACTACAATCTGCGACGCTTGTAGAGAGAGCGACGACACTGCGGAACATTATCTCTGTGAGTGTCCGGCCTTTGCTCGTATCAGGTAGCAGATCCTCTGTGCGGATGTGGTGAGTGCTGGTACAGTAAGCTCCTCATCACTGAAATGCTTGCTTGGCTTTCTTAAAAAGACAAGGAAATTCCAATAAAATGGGTAAATCAGGGTTTGTTCTCTGGTAGTACAATGGATCAGTTGCGTCTGAGTGATCCAGTCGAGCGTTTCCTATCCCGACAAAAAAAAAATGTAGTCTGCTTTGTTCTGCTCTAGTCCTCTCCCTTAATTTCAGTAACCACGTTCAAACATAATTTAGAGCAGAGCCGGCTTTCTGCAGTGCCTCTGCTAAAGCTGCGGTTTCGAAGCTGTTAAAGGCTTCTCCTGTATCGGAAAACGTACCCAGGGTGTATTCTTCTAAGTACATTCCCGTTTCTTTATTGCGACTACCTCATGGAAAGCCAGGGTGCTCGACTGTGGATCAGATTTTCACCTTGTCAAACATAGCACATTTTTACGTTGAAAGATAAAACTATTTATCTTTCGACACAATAGATCGCAGAGCCTTAAGGAATGTCAATTTTAATTCGATGCATTTTCTTATACTAAAAGTATTCGCTAATAATAATCAGTTGATATTTCATATTCTATTTGATGAAGTTGTAAAGACTAGTCCAACTGTTGACACCATTTAAAATGTTGTAACAACTTTCGAGGTGACCACCGTGGTCCATTGATTAGAGTAGCGACCCACTGCACGTGAGGTTTCATGTTCGAATCCCAGAAAACACCAAAAAAGTTTGTTCAAAGTCCTACCTCTCGCGAATGTTTGACAAAGATCCGTGAGTATTGTTGCCACGAGAAAGCTTCTTAAAAAAAATTGCCCAGTAATTTTTTTAATTCAAAACAGTAATTGTAACAGTTTCCCCCGAGCCTTAAAAATTACAGATATACGTGCTATTGCTCTATTGGAAGTTGTTCAAGTTTTTCATATACGAGTAGGTCGTGTATGAAATTGAGATAGTGTTCTCTATGCAGCGATTGTTTGGCTCTCGTACGTACCAATCCAAGGATTTCAGTACATTTTTCTTTATTTATTGTGTATTCACCACGTCTGAATTGAAGATGATTTGGAATTTATAGTTTATTTAATATGCATTTAGATACTTATCCGGGTACATGTGCTAAGTTTACTTACATACTGTGGATCCTAGGGCCTCTACTACGCCTACACGCCATCGTGTACGATTTCTGGCAATGTGTCTGAGCTCTCCCCAACTTTTCCCTAACTGCCGAGCCTCCTTCTCGACTGTTCTGCGCCATGTTCTCCTCGGACCGCCATCCTGAGTTAGAGGGTTCCATTGCATAGCATGGTTTGCTATGGAACTGTCACTCTTACGGAACGTGTGACCAATCCACTGCCACTTCCGCCGTTGGATGGTTGTGCCTATTGGTTCTTGTCCCGGTTTCTCGTAAAGGTGTTCGTTAAAGATACGATTGGGCCAGAAAATCCTTAAGATATTGCACAGGCACCTATTAACAAACGTTTGCAGCTTTCTGGTGATAGCAGTGGTCACTCTCCACGTGATGTAACCATATAACAGCACGGATTCAACGTTGGAGCGGAACTGTCTTATCTTGGTGTTCAAACTGATTGCATTGCTTCGCCATATTTTGGACAACATCCCGAACGCGGACTTTGCTTTGGCGATCCTGTTGGCTATATCCAGTTCGGTTCCACCATCGGTCGAGACAATACTCCCAAGATACTGGAAATCCTCTACTCTCTCTACCGGTTGTCCAGCAATGCATATTTGAGCCGATGAGTTTGTTCCAAGGCTGATCATTTTAGTTTTTGCCGTATTCATTTTCAGCCCGACGACGCCTGCCTCCCTCTCCACATCTGCTGTCATTTGGTGGAGGTCCATAATTCGGTGGGAGAGTAAGCATACATCGTCAGCGTATTCAAGATGATTCAGTTGAGATGTAAGAGTCCATCGAATTCCTCCGTTTCCCGTCGACAAAGCTGCATGCAGCACATCACTAATCACCAATAGAAATAATATTGGTGAAAGGATACAGCCTTGTCTTACCCCACTTTGGATCTCAAATTCCTCAGACAACCTCCCCCTGTGCAGAACGTGACATTTGGAGCCTTCATATGTAGCTTTGATAATAGCAATTAGTTTATCAGGAATACCTCTCCTGCGTAGGGCACACCAAATAAACTCCCTGTTGACACTATCGAACGACTTCTCAAAATCGATGAACAGCAGGTGCAGTGGCAAACGATATTCAACACACTGTTCGATGATAATCCGCAGGGTGTTGATGTAGTCGGCACAGGAGGATCCAGAGCGGAAACCTGCTTGTTCGGCATCGAGTGTGTCTTCGAGATGTTGTTTGATTCGCTCCAGGATGATTTTAGCTATTATCTTAGCTACAGCAGGCAGCACGCAGATACCCCTCCAGTTTCCGCACTCCATTAAATTTCTTTTCTTAGGAAGCTTGTCCATCATTCCCTTTTTCCACTCGTTAAGAAAGCTCTCAGCTTCCCAAGCTCTCTCTATAAGTTAAAGCAGAAGCTGAGCCGATGTTGTTGGTGCTGCTCGTAAGAGCTCTGCTGGAATACCGTCAAGTCCTACCGCCTTGTTGGTTTTGAGTGCCTTGATCGCGGTAATGATCTCATCTTTACTGGGAGTCGTGGTGCGTATTCGGGAACTTCTCACCTCGGGCATCTCAGTTTGATTTGGAAGCATATCGCTAGCGTATACATGGTTTCAAACCGTAGCGATATGCTCTTTCCATCTCTTGAGCTGGTCCTCATCCGAAATGAGCAATGAACTGTCTAGGCTTTTCACTGGGTGTTGGCTGGAGCAGCGACCACCTGTCAGCTCTTTCGTGATTCTGTAGACAGTCCTGCTGTCGCACCTCCATGCTGCTTCTTCTGCTTCTGTAGCCAGCGCGTTGATGTAGTT
This sequence comes from Brachypalpus laphriformis, assembly GCA_945910035.1. Taxonomy (NCBI): domain Eukaryota; kingdom Metazoa; phylum Arthropoda; class Insecta; order Diptera; family Syrphidae; genus Brachypalpus; species Brachypalpus laphriformis. Next base: position 133,582,584 of record OX246756.1, read on the forward strand.
GTGCCTGTCACGTCGCACGCTACACTGAACTTCTCTCATCTTCATGCGATATAGGGACTCTAGCTCGCTTCTCCCTGCTGCTGGGGTAGCTGCAACGCGAGCTTTCAGCTGTTTTCGTTCGTCAAGCCGTCTCCAGGCATCCTCGGAAAGCCACGCCCTATGTCTTCCCTGCGATCGACCGACAATTCTTTCAGCACCAGATGTAAAAACATTTTTCACAGCACACCAATGGTCTTGGATGGTTGCGGGAATTGAGCTGTTGATTGCTTCCACACCTTGCGAAAAGTGCACCCTTAATTGTTGGCGCACTGAGGGATCACTAAGTCTATCGACGTTGAACCTGGGTATTGTTGTATTGTCCTGTGATCTTCGAAATACAGCAGTGCGTAGTTGGAGAGTAGCTATCATAAGATGGTGATCACGTACTATCCCCACAACTGCCCCTCGCCTGTTTCGGACGTCCAGGAGACTACTTCTAATGCGGCGACTGATGGCAAAATGGTCAATTTGTTTGTAGGTTGCTTGCCTGTCGTTGGAAACCCAGCTGACTTTGTGGCAGGTCTTGTGCTCAAACATGGTGCCACCTATCACAAGGCGGTTGGCATTGCAGAAATCCACAAACCTTTCGCCGTTGTATTGCGGTTGCCTAGTCCATGCTTCCCGATTACATGTTTAAGCTCTTCGTTGTCGTTACCTACCTTGGCATTCAAATCCCCCATCACTATGACAATGTCTCCGTTTGGTGTTGTGTTCAAGACGGCACTTAAGAGGTTGTAGAAGCTCTCCTTTTCGTCCTCAGACGAACTATTCGTTGGGGCGTAACACTGTATGATGGTGACGCGTCCTACTCTAGTCCGGAATCTGGCCGTCAAAATCCTATCACCATGGGGCTGCCAGGAAATTAGGCCCTTGCGTGCTGTTGTTGTTAGCAGTAGTCCGACTCCATATGTGTGTTACGCGTTGGGGACTGGTACTCGCCCGCTTCTAACCATCTTACTTCACTTACCCCCAAAATGTCCAGTTTATATCGCATGAATTCCTTTTCCAGTTGGAGGAATCTGGCATTGCAAGGACCTTCGCTTCCCGAGTCGAGGAGCGTCTTTACATTCCAGAAACCTATCTTTGTCCGGGTACAATAGCCAAAAGTCGTCAACATGTGATCATTCCTTATCCGAGGCATAGTGTCGGTTTCTATAGCCAGGAATTTTCGGTAACGCAGGTTGCTGGCCCACGTTACCTAGCCTAGAATCAAGGCCCTAGACAACCCGCACTTATAATTTTAGCCTACGCGTATAAGGGTTTATACGTCACCACTAGATGGTAAAGTAAGCACTTCATCACGAACTTGATTGTTGCGCTACTGGCCCAAGCCAAGTTTTGGGCAGTCAGTAGTTTCCCGATCAATCGCAAGGCAGATCCCCAAAAGTTAGCTAGCTCGGATAAGTTGCCGAAGAGATAGGCTCCTGTAGAAGCGAGTGGAGAGGGCCTGGCCTGGGGCCACGCTTAGGCTACCAGGGGGGTCAGCAAGGTGGCGGATAGCTGAACGGCCTTCAGATATGTAGGCTAGCTGCGAATAACCAATAAGCAGTCCCCGACCACGAGCGGCAGAATGGAGGGTGTGAGGGAAAAAATCACATGAGCCCTGTGAAGTATCTGTGACAGAGCGAGTAGACGCCGCTCTTAAATAAGTGTCCTATCCCGAAGGCAAGGTGTTACGCGACCCGTGCTGAGGCCTGAATGGTGCTGGGGATGTAAAATCAATACAGCATCTCTAACGGAGCCCTCCAGATACCTGGTGACCTCTGGTTGAAATAAAGCCTTACCACGCTACAGGGGGCTATGGCGTGGTCGATATCAATTCCCCCTTACTCGTGGGATTCAAAATGAACAAACTTAAACAAACCAAAATAAATCAAATAAAAATAACAAAAGAAACCCCAACCATTGAAGACCCATTTCGAAGGGGAGCACTATTGGCTCGATCGCCAGTTGATACTCCGCTTGAAAAGGAACAGGCGGCGATAATATCACCCCAAATCGTACGCGCGGACACTGCTACCATAGCTTTAGCTGAGGTTCAAAACAACCCACGCTCCAATGAAGAGATAGGCAAGTGTGATACGATGACTGTACTGGGCAAAAAAATAGCCGAACTTGCTGAATTCATCAAGGATAAGAACAACGTGCATCACGAGATTCGTAAACTGGTGAGTTCTATTCGTACCACGTATGAAAAGGCATTGGACCCTGAAAACGAACGACAAGAACATTTACACGTTGAAAGGCAGGATAAGACTACACAAACCATACAGTCAAAACCGCTAAACTACCGAGCAGCAGTCCTGAAGACCACTGAGGCGCCAAAGCCTGCGGTAGATAGCTGTGAGATACGACCACAAACGCCCAAACGCAGGCGGGAAAGCAAAATTACGAGCCAGCAGCTCCCAGCCGCGAAGAAGAAAAAGACCGTGGCCCCGATAGGAAAAGAAAAACCCGTCCAGGTGGAAACCCATAACGCGAAAGCCGAAAAGTGGGAAAAGCCAAGAGGAAGTACCAAAAAAAGGCTGAAAGCGCACCCAGATGCTTTAGTGATTAAAGCTCAGGATGGTCTCTCTTATGCAGAAATGCTGCACAAGGTAAAGGACAACCCTGAATTGAGAGAGCTCGGCCAAAAGGTCAACCAAATCAGGAGGACGGCCAAAGGAGACCTACTCTTAAAACTAAGGAGCCTCCCAACAACGGAAACGACCAAGCTTCATGCATCCGTGGAAAAGGCCTTGGGAACAGAAGCGGAAGTGAAAACCCTAACGCACGAGGTACTCATAGAAGTCAAAGATCTGGACGGAATCACAACGAAGGAGGAGATCTGCGAAGCCCTAACCAAGCAATTAGAGGGATCCAAAGAGTACCATGTCGGAACAAGTGCCATAAAGTCTCTGCGAAAAGCTTACTTAGGGACACAGATAGCGACAGTGAGCCTGCCAGCGGAAGTCGCTGAGAGGCTGATGACTGCCAGCAAAGTGCGCATTGGCTGAGTGGTCTGCCGAATACGGGAAAAAATCACTCCAACAAAATGCTACAAATGTATGGACTTCGGACATACTGCCAGAGCATGCAAAAGTGCGGTGGATTACTCTGACCGGTGTATTAGATGTGGTGCGAGTGGACACACCGCAAAATCTTGTGCCCTAGAGCCAAAATGCCTGCTGTGTTGTGACAAAAAGGACACAAATAGCAACCATGTCACAGGAAGCGGCAAATGCCCAGCCTTCCAAAAAGCCTTGAGAGACCTAAAACACCTTATATGAAGATAAAACAGCTCAACCTCAATCACTGCGAAGCTGCGAACGATCTCCTCATACAATCTGTGCGCGAACAAAAAGTAGACGTCGTAATCCTTAGTGAGCCCTACAAAGAATTCGATGCAAACGCGTGGATATTGGACACTACGGGAAAAGCGGCCATATGGACCTGTGGGAAAACCGCCTTCCAAGAGAGAATGCCAACATCAGGAGATGGTTTTATATGGGCAAAAATCGACGGAATATATATTTATAGCTGCTATGCACCACCAAGCCTCTCGATAGCAGAGTTCGAAGAGCTGCTGGACAAACTCGTAAACGATGCTTTAGATCGAAAACCGGCGATCATTGCTGGCGACTTTAATGCATGGGCCGCTGAATGGGGATGCAAAGAAACGAACAGACGCGGAAGATCCCTACTGGAGGCTTTTACAGCCCTAGACGTGGTACTAGTAAACAGCGGAAATAAACCCACGTTTTGCAGAGGAAGCGGCGCTTCTATTATAGACATCACATACGTAAGTAGCTCCTTGATAGGAAGAACTAAGTGGGAAGTCAGTGACCTCTATACTCATAGCGACCACCAGGCGATAATATGTGAAGTACTGCCGGAAGCAAGAAGACAAACACCGCTAGCCAGGCTACCCCAGAAAAAAGGCTGGAAATCAGACTCTTTCGACGTGGAAGCATTCACATGTATCTTCAACAGAAACGCAGTACTGACGGGTCGTGCGGGCAGTAAAGCAATGCAGGCCATAAATGAGGTTACACGGGCATGTGACGCCACAATGAGGAGAAGAAAGGCTATGGAACATCGTCCCCCAGTTTACTGGTGGAATGAAGAAATCGCGCATCTACGTACCAAGTGTCATCGAGCCAGAAGGGCGTATACGCGATCTAGAGCGAGGGCCGTCTCCAGTGAACTGCAAGAAGACTACAGGGTGGCTCGAAAGGAACTAAAAACAGCTATACTAAAGAGCAAATGGAAGTGTTTCGCCGAGCTGTGTGATGAAGCTGACGAAAATCCTTGGGGCAAAGCCTACCAAATCGTCATGAAAAAATTGAAAAGGTGCCAGCCACAGATTTCCACCTGCCCAGAGTTCTTACACAACATCGTGGTCGGACTATTTCCTCAGCAACAAGAGAACGCATTCTCGGATGATCCAATAGTAGAGGCACCAACAATCCGAGAGGTAACCAAAGAAGAAATAATCGAGATCTGCAATAAAATTGGAGATAAAAAAGCACCTGGACCAGATGGTATCCCAAATATAGCACTCAAGACAGCTATAAAAGTAAGCCCAGAAATGTTTATTAACATTTACAACTCGTGCCTGAAGGAAGGAGTCTTCCCGGATCAGTGGAAACGGCAAAACCTAGTACTTCTTCCCAAAGGTAAGAAACCACCAAATGAACCATCATCATACCGCCCGCTCTGTATGTTAGATACGGCTGGCAAAATATTGGAGCGAATCATCTGTAACAGGGTAGAGGCAGCAATTCAAGAACCTGGAGGTCTTTCAGAACACCAATACGGTTTTCGAAAAGCGCGCTCAACAACAGATGCAATCAATGTGGTAGTTAAAACGGCACAAGAGGCTATACAGGGAAGAAGATGGAGAGGCGGTTCCAAAAAGTACTGCTTGGTTATAACGCTTGACATAAAAAACGCCTTCAATACGGCAAATTGGAGTCACATCTTACAAGCGCTCAGAAGGATGAGAGTTCCACAATACCTCATAGACGTTATTGTTGACTACTTCAGGTGCAGAATCTTGGTGTACAATACAGACCGCGGCCCCAAGGAATATAAGATCACAGGCGGAGTACCACAGTGCTCAGTCCTTGGCCCTTTGCTCTGGAATATTATGTATGACGGTATACTGCGACTTCCTATACCCGCAGAAACAAAAATAGTGGGATTTGCGGATGATATCGCCATTATTGTCACTGCTAAACTGTTGGAGGAAGTGGAACAGATAAGCAATGCGACAATAAGGATAATACGAAAATGGCTCACCTCAGTTGGTCTAACACTGGCGGAGCATAAAACTGAAGCAGTCCTGATAAGTAGTAGGAAGAAGGTAGAAACTCTCACCATTATAGTCGGCGGCCATGAAATCACATCTAAACCGCATATAAAATACCTAGGTGTCATGATAGATACGAGACTTTCATTTAGAGATCACCTTAAGTATGTAGGCCGAAAAGGTGCAATAGCAAGTGCCGCACTCGCGCGTATCATGCCCAACATAGGAGGACCAAGACATAGCCGTAGGTTACTGCTGGCTAGAGTGGTTACGTCTATAATCCTATACGCCGCACCAATTTGGGCCGGGGCCATGGCAATTAAAACATACAGATCACATATCACATCTGTGTATCGAATATGTGCATTGAGAGCTAGCTGCGCATTTCGCACTACTTCTAGCGATGCAGCTTGCGTGGTAGCGAGAATGCTCCCAGTAGATATCCTGGCAGTAGAACAGCAACGTCAGTACTGCGCAAGAAGAGAAAGAAACGAGGCCAGCGAAAACCGGCTCTATAGAGCAGAAAGCCTAAGAGAATGGCAAGAACGCTGGAATGCTTCTGAGAAAGGCAGGTGGACCCATAGGCTCATACACCAAATCCAGCCATGGTTCGACAGACAACATGGAGAACTTGAGTTCTACTTAACGCAGTTCCTAACGGGCCATGGATGCTTTCGTTCGTACTTACATAAGTATAAACACGACAATAGCCCTTACTGTCCGCATTGCGCTGACTGCGTAGAAAACGCGGAACATATATTTTTTGAATGCCCAAGATTCCTCGACGAAAGGAATGCACTAAGGAGTGAACTCGGCCATCCACTGACGCCAGAAAACATCGTTGGCGAAATGCTCAAAAGCCAGGAGGCATGGGACGCAGTCGCTGGGAGCACAATGCGCATAATGAAGATTCTAAGAACCCTAGAAAGGGAAAGGAAAGAATCAGACCGGCGAAATACAATCAATGCTGAGCAGGATAATGCAAACATGCACTAGTCGAATACATCAGACTAAAACCCCCCCGCGATGAAATGCTTGACGGCAGTACCGCGGGGAATGGGGCGGTCGTGGGAGGGGGGTTTAGTGGGTAAGAGTCCCACACTGTTACTCAGGACGTACTGAGTTTCGTCTTTTGAAGATTACCCCTCCCAATCAAAAAAAAAAAAAAAAAAAAATGCCTGGAGGAGATGCGGGTTTCAAAGTTTTTATCAAACAGAAGTTGTGGAAGCATATACTCGGTGTCTTGTAGAAGGAATTCAAGATTATTGAGAATAGAGGATTGTCCTGTACTTAGACTGGACCACTGAGATAGGGCATTCATGCGGGTGGCTACACACGCTGCCACTTGTTTGCTATAGACATCTAGAGGAGGCAGGTGCAGGTAAGAGCTCTACAAGCAAAAGAAATGGGAAGAACATTGGTTTCTCCAAAAGAAGAAGAAAGAGCATGAGAAGCGCGCGATCGAGAATATTGAGAGCTTATAATCCAGAAACAATGTACAGAAGTTTTACCAAAAGGTCAAAAGAACATGTCAGAGAAGCAATACCCGTACAAAAACATGTGGAGATGAAAATGGAAACCTCGTAGTAGAATCACAGTCGGGGCTGAGAATTTGGGAAAACTACTTCTGCAGACTGTATAACGGCGACGAAGACCAATATCCCAATGTCAGGCAGAATGAACCATTCAACATAGACGATGATAGTCAAAGTTTCCGTCCACCTGACCAAAACGAAGTGAGGATAGCAATATCCAAGCTAAAATCCAACAAGACTAGACCTGACGGCTTACCGAACTTTTCAAGGCAGCTGGGGATAAATTGGTAGAGTGCATACACCAACTCATCTCTAAGATTTCGTCGGACCATTGTATGCCTGATAAATGGAACCTCAGCATCGTTTGCCCGATCCATAAGAAAGGAGACCTCCTCAACTGCGCCAATTATAGAGGCATCAGTCTCCTCAACATCGCATTCAAGATCTTTTCTGCGATATTGTGTGAACGCCTGAAACCTTTTATCAACAGCCTGATTGGACCCTATCAGTGCGGTTTCAGGCAAGGAAACTCCGCCATCGATCAGATCTTCACACTTCCACAGATCCTGGAGAAAACCCAAGAAGTCCAAATCGATACTCACCACCTCTTTATCGATTTCAAGGAGAGCTTTATAGAGCCATGTCTAGTTTCGATATCCCTACCAAACTTGTTCGTCTGTGCAGGATAACGATGGAGAACGCTCGCTGCTCCATCAAGGTCGGTAATGACCTCACCGAGACCTTTGATGTTAAAAAGGTTTTAGACAAGGTGACGCGCTGTCATGTGACTTCTTTAACATTGTACTTGAACGGATTATGCGGAACTTACAAGCCATCACCGGAGGCACAATCTATTACAAGTCTGTACAACTGCTTGCATACGCCGACGATATAGACATTATCGGAAGAACTGAGCGGGCTGTCACCGGTGCGTTTGCAAGCATTGAGACGGAAGCGGCCAAAATGGGTTTAGCGATAAACGAGGGCAAAACCAAGTATACCATATGCTGTCATCAAGAAGGGAAAGCCAACACCGACGAATTGGACAAAACGTCACCGTGGGCAGCTATAACTTCGAGGTAGTATGGGACTTTGTCTACCTTGGCTCTGCTATAAACTCTGAGAACAACATCAGCGCAGAAATCAAGCGAAGAATAACTCTTGCCAATCGCTGTTTTTTTGGGCTTATGTGGCAATTCAACAGTTAAGCCCTATCTCGAACTACTAAGGAGACTCTGTATAAGACCCTGATCATCCCAGTCCTGCTTTATGGCGGTGAAACATGGACTTTATTAAAAGAGGATGAAGATATCCTTGGTCGCTTCGAGAGAAAAAATCTTCGTAAGATTTTCGGTCCCGTTTGCGTTGACGGGTTTTGGAGGAGAAGATTCAATCACGAACTATACGAGCTGTACAGCGACATCGACATCGACCTAGTCAAAAAACTGCGTATTGGACGTCTGAGATGGCTAGGACATGTAGAGCGAATAGACACCAACGCTCCGGCCCACAGAGTCTTCGAATCTAATCCCGAGGGACGACGCAGTAGAGGGAATCATTGCCGTAGGTGGCGCGCACAAGTTCAAGGGGACCTCGACCAACTTGGAGTGCGCAACTGGAGGCAATTAGCTAAAGACCGAGCTATATGGAGAGGCTTATTAGTTGAGGCCCAGGTTCACCCCGAACTGTAGCGTCACCTAAGTAAGTAAGTAAGTTTGCGAATTATTATTTTACTAGCGGGCACCCAGCATGCGTTGATGCGCCTAACAGAAAAAAAAAACAACTGTCAGGCAGGCGCCTGGGGGGCTAAGTCTATTAGAGAACAGTTTTGTACCGGGCAACAGTGGGTAAATGGTCCAACCCTTAAACAGTCCGTTTCATATTTATAACCCACCTTTCAGTTAGATTTTTAACTTCCAATTCAATCTAAGAGCGGCTGCGAACAGAAGTGTAGATTGAGATAGAACATATTTATAGTATAACATCAGTCAACAATGCCGATATTTTTTGTATTTCCTTATTATTACAAAAAGAGAGGCATTTTAGGAGAGAACATCGTCTTTGGATGTGTATTAATGCGTTTCATACTTATAACCCATTTCACAATAAACTCAAGTGGCGAGAACTAGAGATCGTGGAAAGGAGTAATTTGTGTTAAATTAGATTGTTTGTTCAAAATGCCACGTGGTACGTCGTTATCCGACATTGAAAAAGCTAAAATTTTAGCATTAAAAGGTGAAAACCATGAATTTAGCGAATGTCGAAAAACATCGATCGGACTTGTCGTGTGGTGAGTAATTTTTTTTCAAAAATCCCGATTCTTATGGGATTGTTAAGCGAAGTGGAAGAAAACGAAAGCTTACAGAAAGGGATGATCGAAAGATTGCTCGAGCAGCCAGCAATTCAACCTTGAGCTGCACCAAACTTACTTCGCTGACTCAGACAAAAATCTCAAAAACCATGGCTTGGAGAGCCATTAAGAGAAATTCAAACCTAGTCCGGTCCAAAATGAATTGCTGTCCACGTCGCCTAAGTCGCCACAAAACCGCCAGGTTGGAATTTGTGAAAAACAATATGGCTGGATTGGACATCTGTATGTGAAATCGTTGTTTTTATTTATTTGAATGTAACATAAGTAATAATGTTGTTCTGAAATTGTCCCTTAGGTGATAAAATGGAATTTGAATGAGCTGGACGGTATGCACTCTTATTGGCGAGACTTACGAAAATAACTGAAATATTTCCTAACGAGACATTTTGGAGGTAGTTCGGTTATGGTGTCGGGTGCATTCTCTTCAAGAGGGTGCTTAAAAACACGCTTCACATCTTCAAATATGAAGAGTGCAGACTACATTAAAGCTCTTCGAAGCAGCCTAATTCCATTTCTAGGTGAAAATCGACAAAACATTGAGTTTTTCAGCAGGATAATGCCAGGGTTCACTCCAGCACTGTAACAATGAGTTGGCTTAGATCAAATTCAGTTGATGTGATGAGTTGGCCAGCATTCTCCCCTGATCTAAACCCAATCGAAAATATTTGGGTAATTTTGGTCAGGCGAGTATATGCCCAAAATTGACACTTTGAGTCAACTACAGAGCTGAAACAAACACTTGTTGAAGAATGGAAAAAAATTGAACTTGAACTGCTAGAAAACTTGCTAAAATCAATGGAAACGAGGTTATTTGAATTGATTTGGCTAAAGGCTCTCAAATAAATTATTAGCCTTTTTTGTTCCTCTCCCTATATTAAAAAACTTAAACATGGGTTATAAACATGAAACGCTTGAATTCATAAATTTTCAATAAATACCAAATTTTTTTTTTAAATGAAAAAACGGCATGATTTTTATTTCAATTTACATGCGAACTCATGATAAATATTTCTGAAAGCAAAACAGGTGAAATTGTTTCTTAAATTTTCAAATACTCGGATATAATAATATGGGTTGTAAATATGAAACTCACTGTATATACCCTTTTTTGTACTAAAGTACTATAATACTAAAGTAGTGGGTAGACTGCTGGACCGAGGGTATCCGGCGACGTGCGTTGCTGCACCTGACACAAAAAAAGTGTAAAACTAAAGTAATTTACTTCACAGGAACACTCGGGACAATACCGAAGATTGCCTGAAAATATGAGCACAATCGGTTCAGTGGTTGGCGAGTCCATAGCATACATACAAACATACAAACATACATATATTGTATTTTATATATAAAATTCGAACTACTTAATTTTGATTTTCTATTTATGAAAGCGTAAAGCATCTTAATAGCAATGTTAACCATTTTTAATTGTTTTAAAGATATGTTCTTTAAAAGTTGATCTTTGATCAAGATGGATACCTAGGTATCTTGCATTTTTTTCCCAATTGACTCTTGCACCGCAGACGACAAGTTAATTGCTAGGAAAAAATGTTTTCTTTTTCGACTAAAAAAGATTGATTCTACCTTTCCAGCATTTAGTTCGATTTTCCATTTATAATAGTATTCGGTTACTATTTTAATCTCATTTTGTAGATTAATATCAATGTTGAGACCAAGCTCTTGCACTCTGACGGCAACTGCAAGAATCGAGAAAATGTGGAAGGCTCTTCGCTTGTTGTGGGTTTAGATCTTGGCCCTGTGGAGGTCTTGAAGTCTAGGCATGACATGCGTTCTTACCTGCATCTAGGAAGGATTCATTTCCGCTTAATTTCCAAATGAGTGCAAGTAATGGGCGAAAATCACCGACTATATCTATGATATTTTCGCAGATTAACCTGCATCACTCAAAGGCTGCTGCCGCTCTCTTAAGTAGTAGACTTTCCGTGGTGCGTACAAAACCCCACATAACATCTATCCAGGAACCATATGTGCGGAACAAGCGCATATGTGGATTTGGGGGTGTTCGTGGAGTAACGGTGCTATGTGGCGAGCGATCTGAAAGACCGACAGCTTGTTTAACTGTGCCGAATTTCCTCTCAGTAAACGAGCTTGGACAATTTTGTGGTCAGGACTTGGTTGCTGCAGCTGTAAGCTACGAAACAAACGGTAGTTGGAAAATCTTCGTTGTTGCGTCGGCTTATTTCCCTTATGATTCGGTAATGCCTCCACCACTAAAGGCGATTGCCGAACTCATAAAGTATTGTGACACACGGGAGACGGGACTAGTCATATGCTGCGATGCTTATGCTCAGAATACAGTCTGGGGCAGCAGCAAATGCAACATACGAGGAAACCATCTCCTAGACTTTATACTATCGTCTGGTATGGCAATAAACAATGTTGGCTCCCAGCCAACTTTTGTTACGGCAAGGGGGCAGGAGGTAATTGACTTGACTTTATCTAATAGGTACTTCAAGTCGATTACTAACTGGAGGGTACTGCCGGAAGTGTCCTTATCAGATCATAGATACATCGTTTCCAAATCGAATGCGAAGCTTTAACTTTGCAGGAGAGGAGGAATCCGAGGAAAACCAACTGGGTGCGGGTTAGGAAAGAGCTAGACAGATCTGTCAAAACTCCAACTAAACTCGGGACGAAACGAAAGGTTGAGGATGCTGTTCAAAACCTGACCAGTGTCCTTACCAACTGTTTTGAACTGGCGTGCCCAATGACAAAAAAAAACTCCTCCAGAACGCCGGTTCCCTGGTGGAGCCCCGAACTGCAGCGGCTTAGGAAAGAATCCAGAAAACTTCTGAATAGGTCTCTTAAGACAAATTTAGAAGGTGACTGGTATCACTTTAGATCGAAGCAAAAAGACTATAAGAAGTTAATTCGGTTGTCGAAAAGTGCTTCTTATAGAGATTTCTGTGAAAAGATCGAGACACTCGGTGAAACCAGTAAGTTGGTTAAAGTCCTCAAAATAGGTAAGCCGACCAAACCGGAGTCACTCAGACGGTCTGATGGCAAGTTTACAGAGACGATAGCGGAAATTTTTAGTCTTCTGCTGGAGACTCACTTTCCTGGCAATCGGATAATCACTAGGTCGCAGCTTGGCCCGCTTACCCAGGCTGAGCTTGATCTAAGTCAGAAAACTCGGCGCAGCTGGTGTACTGCATCAGCCGTGGTATAACTTGAGGCCATCAAATATGCTGTGGCATCTTTTGATGGTTTCAAATCGCCTGGCACTGATAGAATATATCCAGCTATGCTGCAAGAGGGTATAGATCAGCTATTGCCAACACTGAAAATAATTTTCACCGCTGTTCTGGCACTGGCATATATTCCTTCACCTTGGCGGACAGTCAGAGTAGCTTTCATACCGAAAATTGGTAAGGAAGACTATTCGCTCCCCAAGAGTTTCAGACCTAAAAGTTCGACATCCTTCTTACTGAAAAGTATGGAGAGACTGGTAGAATTTCACGTGCGCAAAGTTGCTTTGAAACTGCATCCACTATCGGAGATGCAGCATGCCTATCAGCGTGGGAAATCCTTTCAAAATCTAGTGGCCAGAATTGAATGCGCGCTTGATAGGAGAGAATACGCGATGGGTATCTTCATCGACATTGAGGGTGCTTTTGACAATGCGACTTTTGACTGCATGTGCGACTCTGCCAGACAATACGGGGTAGATGAAACATTAGTGTTGTGGATTAAAGCAATGCTAATGAATAGAACTTTGGTAGTGGATGCGGATTGTGGCCAATATGTTATGACAGGGGTAAACACGGGTTGTCCGCGAGGTTGCATTCTGTCTCCATTGTTATGGTGCATGGTGGTCGACTCTCTGTTGAACACTCTAAATAGTTCTAACGTCTACGCTCAGGCATATGCGGATGATGCCGCTGTACTTTCTGTCGGGCCATGCCCTGCGACGGTCTGTGCTAACGCGCAGGCGGCGCTGGACATGATCGATGAATGATGCACTAGGATTGGGCTTTCGGTGAATCCTCTTAAAACTGAGGTTGTTCTCTTTACGAGAAGGAGGATTCTGACCGGTTTGACTAAGCCAGTGCTAAAAGGCGTCACTATCATCATTTCCAATGAAGCCAAATATCTGGCAGTGATTTTAGATAAGAAACTTCATTAGTCTAAACACGTCGAGTCGAAAACATCCAAGGCGCTCTCAGTCTTCTGGCAGTGTAAGGGTGCTTTTGGCAAGACATGGGGCTTGTCACCGAATAAGGTTCTCTGGATCTACACGGCTATGATAAGACCATTCCTCGCATATGCGTCGGTTGTTTGGTGGAAGGGGCTCTCCCGTAAATATGTGGTTGCCTTTTGCGCGAAACTCCAAAGCCTTGTCTCGGCTGCACGGGAGCTTTCCCGAGTACGCCTGGCTCTGCTCTAGACGCTTTGCTGAACTTACCTCCCCTTGATACTTCTATCATGGGTTGCACTATCAAAGCCATCCATCGTCTTAGGCGGGGCGGTTTTTGGTATACTCCACACTGGAACTTTGATGAACTTGCGCGACACTTATCTTACGACTCCTGTCTTATGGATATGCCGTCTGATGCAATGACACCAGAACTCCAGCTGATGCGCAAATTCAGAGTCGACTTTCCTTGTGTCCAGGACTGGCTTCGGTCAGAGTCTGAGCCGGAAATGGAATGTAGTCGTATTTTCACGGATGGTTCCAAAACCAGTCAAGGGTCTGGCGCTGGGGTCTTCGTGGAAGTCGACAGCATTAGACTTCATTTCTCGTTAGGCAAATATGCGTCTTGGGATGGCAAACGACTAACAAAGGCCTCGTAGGGGCAGCATCTCCCGATAGGTGTTGGTCCGCTAAGTAACGAGAAAGAGCCACTGCAGCCGAAAACCTAGCAGCTCTGTTAGTAAGCCCTACTCCCACCTCCTCGTGATGCCATCTGGGGATTTCTTCGGAAATTGCTAACGGGAGAGGACGAATGGCGAGCTTCCTGCGCCAAAAAAATAGGATAAGTGTCGGTTGGTCTGTGGCCCAGCGAGCCGCAACCGTAAAAACTTTTACTGCTCCGAAACGAAAACCAACGCCTCGGATACGGACGGATAATTTGATGACGACCTTTGGCTATCGGACACGGACAACGATCGGATTCTGGAACGTTAAGACCCTCCTGGACTCACTCAAGGAAGGGCCTTATAACGCCAGATTCCTCCAATTAGAACGCGAATTCGCAAGGTATAAAATAGACATCTTAGGGCTGAGCGAGATAAGATGGTTCGATGCTGGGGAATTCATCTCCCCAACCAAAAACACTGTCATGCTCTACTCTGGGAAACCAGCTGGAAGTGCACGGAGTTCCGGAGTAGGACTCATGCTAACTCCAGCAGCACGTAGTAGCCTCATATCCTGGAAACCCCATAATGACCGGATATTGGCGGCTAGGTTCCAGAGTAGAGTTAGAAAAATTACCATCATACAATGTTATGCTCCGACTCTAGACGCGACTGAGGACGAAAAGGATGATTTTTATAGCCACTTAGGCGCCGCCTACAACCAAACGCCTAATGGGGACATCGTAATGGTGATGGGAGATTTCAATGCCAAGGTGGGTAGCGACAACACCATGCTTAAGCACGTGATGGGAGTTCACGGCGTGGGAGACCGTAATGATAACGGTGAGCGGTTTGTGGACTTCTGCAATACCAACCGCCTAGTCATCGGAGGTACGCTGTTTAAGCATAACACCTGCCACAAAAGCAGTTGGGTCTCTACTGATAGGCAACGAACATCCAACCAGATCGACCACATTGCGATCAGTCGCCGCTTTAGAAATTGTTTCCTGGACGTCCGAAACAGACGTAGAGCTGACGTCGGATTAGAACGAGATCACCATCTTATGGTAGCTCATTTACGCCTTCGTACTGCATCCGTCAACAGCAACCGCTCAAACCTACTTAACATCACCAGGTTTAATATCGACAGGCTCAAGGTTCCCCAAGTGCGCCAACAGTTCAGGGACCATCTTGCCTTAGAAGCAGAAACAATCAGCAGCATAGAGAACATGGATGACCACTGGAGTGCTGTGAAAAATGCTTTTGCGACTGGGGCACGCACGTATGTCGGTAAAAAGCAGAACCACCACCGCACATGGCTTTCTACAGACACCTGGAGACGGATCGATGATGATGGCTCGGATTGCAGCGGCCTCAGCAGTAGAGAGAACCGAGCTTGAAGCCCAATACCGTGGGAAGAAGAAAGAAGTGCAGCGTAGTGTGAGACGTGACAAACGTCAATATATCAACTCACTGGCCTCAAGGGCTGAAGAAGCAGCGAGTAGGTGCGACAGTAGGACTGTGTATAGTATCACTAAGGAGCTCATCGGTGGTCGAAACTCCAAACAACATCCAGTGAAGAGTCTAGACGGTAACCTTCTGATTTCGGATGAGGATCAGCTCACTAGATGGAGAGAACATTTTGCTACAGTGCTAAATCACATAGACGATGGCGGTATGATCTCGAATTCGAATGAGCAGTTCGAAGCAACAAATTCCCGAATTCGCACCGCACCTCCCAGTAAAACCGAGATAATAGCAGCAATCAAGTCCCTCAAGAAGAACAAGGCGGTGGGTATTGATGGCATCCCTGCCGAGCTATTTCAAGCGGCGCCAAATACATCGGCAGATTTGCTGCATCCCCTAATACGGAGAGCTTGGGATAGTGAACAATTTCCACAGGAGTGGAAAAGGGGGATGATCATTAAACTTCCAAAGAAGGGAAACTTGATGGATTGCGGTAACTGGAGAGGTATATGCGTTCTTCCAGCCGTGGCTAAAATAATAGCTAAAATAATTCTAGAACGAATTAAAGAACATTTAGATTCAACTCTCGATGTCGAACAGGCAGGCTTTCGCGCTGGATCCTCCTGCATTGACCACATAAACACCTTACGGATCATTATCGAGCAATGCGTTGAGTATAGGTCTCCGCTACATTTAATGTTTATCGACTTCGAGAAAGCTTTCGACAGATTGAATCGAGATGCTATCTGGTTGGCCTTGCGCAGGAGAGGCATCCCAGAAAAACTTATAGCTATTATCAAGGCTACATACGAGGGCGGCAAGTGTCACGTCGTGCACAATGGTAAGGTGTCGGAGGATTTTGAAGTCCAAAGTGGAGTACGTCAAGGGTGCATACTGTCACCACTATTGTTTTTGGTGGTTATCAGCGATGTACTCCGTGCAGCATTGACGGAAGGCAGCTATGGAATTCGTTGGACTATGACATCTTACCTTAAACACCTAGATTACGCTGACGATGTTTGTCTACTTTCACATCGGATAATGGATCTTCATCTGATGGCCCAAAATCTAGAAGCTGAGGCAAACAAAGTGGGGCTAAAAGTAAACACAGCCAAAACAAAAGCCCTGAGCACTTCTTCTAACAACCGCGCTCAACTTAACATTGCCGGACAGGAAGTCGAGAAAGTTGATAACTTTCTTTATTTAGGAAGTGTGGTCTCGGCTAATCGCGGTGGCACCGAACTGGATGTGTGCAGCAGAATCGGGAAGGCTAAAGCTGCGTTCGGAATGCTATCCAAAATCTGGAGAAGCAATGTTATTAGCTTAAGAACCAAGCTGCGACTGTTCCGCTCCAACGTAGAATCAGTGCTGCTTTATGGGTGCAGTACTTGGAAGGTGGACACCATTAACACACGGAAGCTGCAAGTCTTTGTAAACAAATGCTTAAGAATCATCTTGAGGATTTTTTGGCCGAACCGCATCTTTAACGAACAGCTTTATCTGAGAACGGGCCAAGAACCTATAAGCATTACTATACGAAGAAGAAAGTGGCAATGGATTGGACACACCCTACGGCGCGAAGACAACTCCATTGCGAAATACGCCATGCAGTGGAATCCGCTCACCCAGGCAGGCAGAATAGCGGGACGCGCTAGGCAAACGTGGCGCAGAACAGTTGAGGAGGAATCGAGCTCTTTAGGAATGAGTTGGAGGCAGCGTTGCAGAACTTCGAACACGATGGCGCGCAGGCGTGGTTGACGCCCTATGCCCCCCGAGGGGTCAAAGGATCTAAAAAAAAAAGAAAGAAGAAAATATGCGTCTGTTTTCCAAGCGGAAACTTATGCAATCCTAATGAACTATGTTGTGAAGAACAGGTGGAAGGGACGTAGCATTTGTGTCTGTAGTGACAGTCAGGCTGCGCTTAAGGCCTTGCTTAACCCTTTATCCACTTCCAAAATAGTTCGTGAAACCAAAAACTCTTTGAACTCGGTCGCAGGGCTGAATTCTCTGTCTCTTATCTGGCTCCCAGGTCACACTGGGGTCTTGGGGAACGAGATATCCGATGAGATTGCTAGACAAGGCTCAGAGGAGGGTTTCTCAGGTCCCGAACCCGCGTTGGGTCTTCCAGCGTCCTCGGTTAGAGCTTCCATTGACGATTGGGTCTCTCACGAGCACAATTGTGTGTGGCATGACTCTCCAGCGGCATTCTTACTGTCTCTCAGCAGAAAAGACTGTAGAGAACTTATCGGCGTCTTGACAGGCTACTTCGCTTTTGCCAAGCAAATTAACGTGTTACCCTTAAGTGACATTACAATCTGCGACGCTTGTGGAGAGAGCGACGACACTGCGGAACATTATCTCTGTGAGTATCCGGCCTTTGCTCGTATCAGGTGGCAGATCTTTGGTGCGGATGTGGTGAGTGCTGGTACTGAAAGCTCCTCATCACTGAAGTGCTTGCTTAGCTTTCTTCGAAAGTCAAGGAAATTCCAATAAAATGGGTAAATCAGAGTTTGCTCTCTGGCAGTACAAGGGACCAGTTGTGTCTGAGTGCTCCAGTCGAGTGTTTCCTATCCCGACAATATCTCATATGCTGCGATTAGAATACAGCAGTGTCATTAGGATAGTTAGCGGTTCCACATGCTGGTAACTTTGGAAAATCAGACATGTAAATATTATAAAGTATTGGACCAAGAACTGAACCCTGTGGAACACCTGCGTTAACTTATTGGAGGACGGATGCACAGCCATTGTCAATGTCCATGTAAATGACGTTGCCAGAATTTTTTAGTGTGGTCTATTTTTATTTCTAACTATTTTAACAAAATTCAGAAGGGCCTCGGATTTTTATTCAAAGTGTGCAGCTTATCAATTTTCCATTCTTTGTTTCCATATTTCTGGAATTCAGTAGAAATAAGTTTGTTGAAGTACTGCATCTAGCCGCGGAAAAATAGCAGCCGATATCTCTGGCATTATCTTTTTAAAGAATGTCTGCGTATATATTATAAAACATAATGTGTAATCTGAACATAAAAACTCTTCTTTACTGCTTTAGGGGCACTTAAGTCTATGGATCTGAGGATGTGTTCGGTAAAAGTTTCAACTAGACTGTCAATATTCTCATTGTTAGAGACACTTTCTATGTTAATTGAAGTATTTCTTAGTGTTCATTTAACGCGATTGGTTGCGAGACTAAGCTATATGCGTTGGTTATAAATATACCGAGAATAGATGGGAGGCCCCCGAACCAGCAGGTATATACGTAGGACTACATGGAAACAATACAGGAAAATGGAGACATATTTGACACTGTCATTTTCTTCGTCATATGGTGGTCAATAGGTCCCGTTCTCATATGGAGCTGTAGGTTTGAGATGCGGTTTGGCCAGAGAATCCCAAGCATTTTGCGTAGACATCTATTGACGAATAACTGTAGCTTAATGAATGACAGTGGAGAACATCTTCCACGTACTACTCCCATGCAGTAATACTGACTCGTCATTTGAATAAACCAGGCGCAGCTTAGTGTTGGTGCTATGAACATTATTTCTCCAGATCTTTGATAGCATTCCGAACGTAGTCTTCGCTTTGCTGATTCCGTTCTCCATGTCAAGTTCCATTCCACCTTTGGCCGGGACATTGCTTCCTAAGTAAAGAGAGTTTTTAACGTTTTAGCAATTTTTAAATGAACGGTGGTATCTGTAAGGTTGAGAGCTTTTGTTTTGGCCGCATTTATCTTCAACCCCACTTTGCTTGCCTCAGTTTTTCAGACTGTGGATCACATGATGTAAATTCAGTATTCTGTGTGAAAGAAAACAAATGTCGTCAGAGTAGTCTAGGTGATTAAAATGAGATGTCATTGCCCACTGTATGCCGCTGTTATTTGACGTTACGACTGCACGGAGAACTTCACTGATCACTACTAGAAACGGTAATGGTGGAAAAATGCAGCCCTGACGCATGCCACTTTCGACCTCAAAATCGATAAACACCTACAACACGTGACATTTTGCACCCTCGTAGGCCTACTAAAGTACTAATTATGCTTTATCTTTTCTGCCTATCCTGTAGGTAGTTCTATTACGTAAACAATAAAAATTGGTTGTAACTACTAGAAGATATGAAGTAGGAAATTCAAATTATCAAAATCCGTTCAGTGGTCCAAGCGATGCATGGACGACCAACAAAGGTTTGCAGCTTTGTTATGTACATGTATGTGTAGATAGAATAGATAGCACCACGTTTTGTTAACACATTTTTATAAAAATAACGGATCAAAGACTCAATTTTTAGTAGATATTGAAATTTTATTCATTTTTTGTGTTTAGCCATCAGCTTAAGACGTAGTGCCTCTCGCACCTTCATCATTTTTGCGCGTTTCTTGGCCATCTTGCTTGCCTTTCTAAACCATTTAGCGAACTTTTCCCATTCCTTTAGAAAGCAAATTTATGAATTAAAAGAGCACCAGTATTATCTTTCGAAATTTTTTTTACCTTTAGCTCAGGTGGAAAATGCAGATTATCTTTTGCCAAAAAGTTGTCTATAAACTCCATCGGATGCAGAGGACGCTGAACTAGCTCCATTCTACGTCGTATATTTAACGTTCCCTGTACATTTTTGACAAGATCTCCAGTGGAATATTCTCGGGTAACCAAGGCCAAAGCAGAGAAATTGAAGTCTCTTGGTATATTCCGGTTTTGTAGTGTAACGTTTCTGCGCAAGATAAAACTGGTTGCGTATTCGGTTTTTGGAACCAAAAGTATTTTCGGGAATATCTTCTTCATTTTTCCATTTGCTGTCCATGGTGCGTCTGTCGTGCCAAGAATAAAGACTTTGTCCTCTTTTTTCAGAGGCTTAAAAATGCCCTTTTTCATTTGGGATTGCAGCAGTCTGGGGTTCATATCTTGGAATTGCGGAGGAATTTTTTTCCAAAATATTCGATGCACATCTCTGATGAAAATTATGGTTGGTTGCAAAATTTTTGCCATTTTTATAAGTACATGGATAAAGTATTTCATATCAGATTCAAATTGTTTAGTATTCTCGGGACTAATATCGAGGACGACAGCATCTAATTTATTTAAAGAAAAAGATACATAGGTGTTAGTTTATCAGTGTAAGGGTGGTACGCATTAGTTTATCGTGGTGCTTGTTTTCTTTTTTGGATGCAAAGATTTATTTTTTATAATCACATCAATTAATAGTATGGCAACGGAGAAGTTTACAATTGAAATAAACGGATATGAGTCAAAAAAATAATCAACGATCACGAGATCACGATTCACACTGATGGCTCAAATATGGATGTATATGTACGTACATACATAGGTACATAGGTAAGCAGTACAAAAACAAGATTTTTTTTACCAGAAGCGTGCAGTGTCTTCCGAGCCGATATGTTGGCAATAGAAAAAGCCGCTTAATCTATAAAAGATAGTCACATTCCTTCGTCGGACATAACGATCTATGCAGATATTCTAGCATCGCTAAAATCAATAGAACCTAGTACAACTAGTTCAAAAGCAGTCAGAAAATGTCGTGATTCACTTATAACCAAATGTGGTACATCTACGAGTATATAAAAATTCAGCCTGCGTATGTTTGTTCTCGCAAAACTCGAAAGCAATCTATCCCATTGAGCTGAAACTTACACAATATATTTGTTATGAAGTGAGAACGCACGCTAATCAAAAGTTTTCAAGTTTTCCGATAGATGGCGCTGAACACAGAAATCTCAGAATTATTACTACAGCCATTGACGTATTAATATATGGACGGCTGGTGCCCAACTTCACGTATGTTCCAACACCTCAAGCTCCTTTACTGCCTGGTTGGAAAAATTCGAAACTGGTACTTTGTTTGACAGCTGGCAACATTTAATTGTGGAATTGTGGAACGTGGGTTGACACGACTGGAAATCACCGGTGTCATAAAAGAAAGATTAAACAATACTAAAACAGGAGCATGCACGTGTCAAACAACAAACACCATCGCAATATGGTAATATTGCAAAACTGTATCATTATGGTAATACTTGCAAAAAGAAAAGGCACTACCCCGCCAGGCACTACCATTGCTGTGCATGGTACTGATCCTGGACCGAGCAGAAATGTTCGGGTCAGAGCTATACGGATTCCGGGGGCTAGCAAAATAATGAAACAGTTTGGAAAGAATTTGAGGGTCGCGAGTTGGAACGTTGGAAGCAGGACCGGTCGAAGTTACGAGCTGGAAGAGATGATGAATAGAAGGCGGGTGGACATCTTGTGTGTCCAAGACCAGAAATGGAAAAACACCGGGAATCGGGCGCGTTTCTTGGACGTTAGGACAAAAGATTACAAGATGTTCTACTACGGAACGGAAAAGGCTAAGAACGGAATCGGTATCATCCTTGCGGCAGAGCTACTTGGAAACGCCTTGAGCATTTCGAAGTCCAGCGACCGTTTGATGTCTCTCAAACTAGTAATACAAGGAGAGGTGTGGAATATTGTCAGTGCATATGCTCCCCACGATGGGTACAATCAGAGAGATAAAGATGCATTTTGGCTAGATTTCCACAATCTACTTAAGAAGATCCCAAAGAAAGAATTTCTGTTTGTTGGAGGAGATTTGAATGGACATGTCGGGAAATCAAACGAAGACTATGATGACTGCCATGGAGGACTTGGATATGGCACCAGGAACCTTCCTAGTGAAGACATCCTAAGCATGTGCAAATCACACGGTCTTATCGTGTTAAATACCATGTTCATCAAACAAAGCCGACACCTGATCACTTACAGCAGCGGTGGAGATAAAACCCAGATTGAGTACCATTTGATAGCCAGTTTCATGAAGCCTCGGGTAAAAGATTGCAAAGTGATCCTGGGAGAGGCAATCGTTCGGCAACACCGTCTCCTGCTAACACCGAAGAAAAGCAAACAAACAAGGGTCTCTGAGAAAATCAAGTGGTACAATCTGGACAAAGAAAAAGGCGAGGCTTTTGTTTTCGTAATGAAAAATTACCTCTCTCACACCATCAACGGAGCTGAGGATTAAGAGTGCAGAGCAGAAAATATGTGGGATTCCCTACAGCGAACTTGCTTAAAGAAGGCCAAGTCACAGCTAGGAGCTTCAAAAGGCCACCATCAACACGCCAAAGAAACATGGTGGTGGAGTGATGTGATAAATGAGAAGAAAGCGGTTTTCAAAGCTTGGTCAAAGTGCCCCTCTAATAATAGTGACGAAAAAGCTCGCCTCGAAATGGAATACAGATGCTGCAAGAAAAAAGCGAAGAAGAAGTGTGCCCAGCTCCAAGCAGAGAGTACGGAGGGCCTGTATCGGGAGCTAGAGAAAATATTTTCCCCTGTTGCTGATGCAAACCAGGCTATCCAGGAGCTGCGAAGACACAATATGAACAAGAGCGCAAACATCTTCAAAATAGCCGCCCAAAGAAGGAAGAAAGCTCAGGAGATTCGTTCGCCAAAGTTCATTAACAATGCTCATGGCCAGCTTCTTGTGGATGAAGACAAAATTCTGCAGAGGTGGCAGCAGTATTGTGAAGAACTTTTAAATGAACAGTTTCCCCGGCTATACTTTCCAAGAGCCACCCCTAACTGTGAAGAAATACCCGACATTACAGTCGAAGAAGTTAGTGAGGCGGTCAAATACTCCAAAAAAACGAAAAGCGGTGGGGACATCAAGGGGTCCCAGAAACCAATGTACAGATGATCATGGACATGTACGAAGGAGCAAAGACAAGAGTAAGATGCTCCGCTGGAGTGACCGAAGAGTTCCCAATCAAAGTCGGGGTGCACCAGGGAAGCGTCTTAAGTCTTTTGCTCTTTATTACAGTCCTTGATTATCTGCTTGAAGGTAAAGTGATGGACCCCAAGGTACATCAGTTATTCTTTGCTGACGATGGAGCCATCATAAGTGAGGATCCTACATCCCTACAACGAGCATTTGATGTGTGGCTGGACGCTCTGGAGGGAAATGGGTATCGCATTAGTTCAAAAAAGAAAGAGTACTTGTGCTGCCCGTTCTCTGATCCACTCACGCCTATTCCAGACATTTATTTGAATGGAACAGTGCTTCCCAAGTGCGAAAAGTTCAAATATCTGGGATCTATGATCAAAAGCAATGGAACCTGTGATGACGACATTAATCATCGCGTAAGCATAGGGTGGATGAAGTGGAGAGAAAATTCCGCTGTCTCTTCCCTGTGACAGAAAAATGCCACTTAAGTTGAAAGGAAGGCTCTACACCGCAGT
The DNA here is from genome assembly GCA_945910035.1 of Brachypalpus laphriformis. NCBI lineage: Eukaryota > Metazoa > Arthropoda > Insecta > Diptera > Syrphidae > Brachypalpus > Brachypalpus laphriformis. Next base: position 133,606,350 of record OX246756.1, read on the forward strand.
TGTGCGTCCAGCGCTCACATACGGTTCACAATGTTGGACGATGTACAAAAAATATGAGAGTAAATTAACGGCAGCTGAGATGAAGATGCTTCGCATGACAGCAGGAGTGACAAAGCTTGATCGAATAAGAGGTTCGAAGATCCGTGGAAGCTTTCACATCAAGGAAACCATCGTACAAAAAACAGAACACGACCGGCTCAGTTGGTATTGCCACGTTCAAGGAAGAGATCATTTGAGCCCTGTTAAAAAGGTAATATCAATACACGTTCCAAAGACATCGCGAGGTAGGACAGGCAGGCCTATAAACGCCTGGATCAGACAAATGCGACGACATCGGCATTTCATTGGCCTCAGTAACCGAGTGATCCAAAATCGGCAGGCCTGCCGATATTTTCTGAGGTCAAATAGGCGAACCCCACAGGCGGATCAGTAGAAATGCGGTGAAGTGGGAGGGTTATGATCCCTTGTAGTTGCAGTGACCTCTATGACAACGAATTTTGAAACAATTTAAATGTTAACCGTTTTTTTTACAGCCAGTACACTTGAAGAAACACTATTTTGTTTCTGCTTACACTGCTTTGAAAAAAAGGAGCTGGAGATGCTGGAACCTATTTTCCATTGACGTACGTCAATGACTAGAACACTCCACGGTGACAACGAACAATGAAATGATATTTCTCATGGCAACATCAACACATTCACGCGCAATCGCACAAAGTTAATTTCCAATACCATTTCACGTAACATGCCCTATTCGAAATTATTTTCCCTCGTATTTTCCACAGCCCAACATCATAATTTCAGCATTGCTTATTGCTTCTTCAGGCATTGTTGCCACGTTGATGGAAGGAGGAAGAACAGCACATTCAGCTCTTAAACTGTCACTGCACATACAATTCACAGAAAACCCAACATGTAACATTTCAAAAACATCAGGTCACACAGACAAAGGTCACACGTGCAAAATCATTGTATGGGATAAGTGTACAATGGCTCACAAGAAGTCATTAGAAGCATTAGATCATACATTGAAGGATTTGCGAAATAATCAGGTCAAAACAGGAAAAATCACCTTCCTTTTAATTTCTGCAATATCTTGGATTCAAAAGAAAAATTAGTAAACAAGATTTTCCAAAGCATTGAAACAAATTGTCGAAATCACGCATGGTTGAGCGGAAGAGCCATTCTAGTGGCTAAAAATGTCGACGTACACGATATGAACAACATCCATTTGGGATGTTTTCCCGCTGGTTGTTGTGACCGCACTTATTTTACTTTCCATCAATCACCCACTATTCAGCCCGAACTTTGTAACGAAGTGACATAATCCAACACCCCAGAAGCGATCATCCACACTCCACGCACACCTCACTAACCACCTAATGCGGAGGCCGCCATCTGTTGGCAGGTAGCGATACCGAATCTCCTGTCAAACAAAAGGAGAAAATGTAAACACAAAGGTCGCAGACGAGAATGAGGAGGAAATTTTGCATTGGCTCAAAATTCACATTCTCGTCTTGCAGGACTTTTCCATAAAGGAGTGTGGATGAGAGTCAGTCGGGAGAGTCTGCTCAAGTGGTGATAGTACCAAGCAAGCGTACTCTTGACAGCCTCTCAAGGAAATAGTTTACGGACTTTTCCACCAATCTTTTTCCTGCCTTCACCTCGGTGATAGGGCAATAATCCACGGGTCTGCTACTAGCCATAGCCGGCCCGTCCGATAGGTTTCACCCCTTCTGAGGGAAACAAATTTAGTAAATTACAGCGGATTTGCCGCCCTTTGTCGAGCTACAGCACGCCTGCCCTAAGTGCGGACGGCTACCTTCCAAGCCTGCCCTAAGTGCGGACTGGATCCTTCCCAAGCCTGCCCTAAGTGCGGACTGGGTCACAGCACGCCTGCCCTAAGTGCGGACGGCTACCTTCCAAGCCTGCCCTAAGTGCGGACTGGATCCTTCCCAAGCCTGCCCTAAGTGCGGACTGGGTCACAGCACGCCTGCCCTAAGTGCGGACGACTACCTTCCAAGCCTGCCCTAAGTGCGGACTGGATCCTTCCCAAGCCTGCCCTAAGTGCGGACTGGGTCACAGCACGCCTGCCCTAAGTGCGGACGGCTACCTTCCAAGCCTGCCCTAAGTGCGGACTGGATCCTTCCCAAGCCTGCCCTAAGTGCGGACTGGGTCACAGCACGCCTGCCCTAAGTGCGGACGGCTACCTTCCAAGCCTGCCCTAAGTGCGGACTGGATCCTTCCCAAGCCTGCCCTAAGTGCGGACTGGGTCACAGCACGCCTGCCCTAAGTGCGGACGGCTACCTTCCAAGCCTGCCCTAAGTGCGGACTGGATCCTTCCCAAGCCTGCCCTAAGTGCGGACTGGGTCACAGCACGCCTGCCCTAAGTGCGGACGGCTACCTTCCAAGCCTGCCCTAAGTGCGGACTGGATCCTTCCCAAGCCTGCCCTAAGTGCGGACTGGGTCACAGCACGCCTGCCCTAAGTGCGGACGGCTACCTTCCAAGCCTGCCCTAAGTGCGGACTGGATCCTTCCCAAGCCTGCCCTAAGTGCGGACTGGGTCACAGCACGCCTGCCCTAAGTGCGGACGGCTACCTTCCAAGCCTGCCCTAAGTGCGGACTGGATCCTTCCCAAGCCTGCCCTAAGTGCGGACTGGGTCACAGCACGCCTGCCCTAAGTGCGGACGGCTACCTTCCAAGCCTGCCCTAAGTGCGGACTGGATCTTTCCCAAGCCTGCCCTAAGCGCGGACTGGGTCATCGCAAGCCTGCCCTAAGTGCGGACTGCGCCCTTGCCCGCCGACGTACCGAACCGAGCCAGACAACCAGACGCATAACCCCGGCCCGTACCAGAACCAGCCGCAGGACGACCAACGTTAGAATTAAGTTATGTACAAATTGTTAAGTATAGAAGGTGTTAGAAAAAGAACCATTTAAATTGTTAACGAAGAAACATTGTATCAAATCGCTTCGTTTTATAAATTAAGTACCTCTTTCCCAAAGTCTAGGGTGTTCCTTTGGGTTAACCCTGGGGCCGGCGAGCCCACCTCAGCCTTTGAAGAAAGATACCCTCACAACTTTTTCGTTATCAAAAAATAACTGCATAATTCCAGTTCCCGTCGTTTCACATCACCTTGAATGGGTATGCGTAACCTGCATGGAGTATTCGTGGATTCACGTAACCTGAGTGGTTATGGAAATAATGCAGTGGGAAAATTTAAATTTGGGTTCAAATCCCACTGCGCTGGAATGTGCGAAACGTGTGATCTTGGTTGTAACAATTACCTTCCACCCATTTAAATATAATTATTCTTAAAAGAGGAATAATTATTGAATGAAGATGTATGTTCTAACTTGAGGCAGGTTGATTGGTAGTATAGTGGATGTTTGACGGAAAGCCCCCCTTTTCTTGTAATAGCATTTGATAGGCCTCAGTAACCAAGTAATCGAAAATCGGGAGGCCTGTCGATATCTTATGAGGTCGAATAGGCGAACCCCACATGCGGATCAGTAGAAATACGGTGAAATGGGAAGGTTATGATCGCTTGTTTTCGGATTATAAACTCACCGAAATAGGTAGAAGAAGAAGAAGAAGAAGGTGAATTGTAGGCTCAAGCATACATATTCAAGTGCTCTTTGGTTAGACAATGGTGTGTATCAAGCTGCAATAGTATAATCAAGTAATTGTCGTAATCACACAAACACACTGTATACACTCCTAAATATGCCTGAAAATATACTGTTCATAAAACAAACGTAAAATTGTCCGTTAATTTTGGAAAAAAAAACAGAATTAAACGTAAAAATACTTCAAAAGGGAAAGTCAGCCTTTTCTTTACAGTAGATACGTAAATATTTACCAATTTCAGTTGCTAAAATATCACAAAGCAGCTGCTTTCCACTGTGCGTAGGCCCGACCAATAGGATGCCCTTAGGTTTGTTAACGCTCAAAGGTCCCATACCTAAGACATATTCCGCCAAAACGTCTTTTATCTCGCCTTTGAAAGGCGGAGTGTCCCTAAAATGTACAATCTGTAAATATTATGATTTACACCAGCTTATTGGTGGCAATTACAATTATTACCTTTGGACTTACCTTAAGTGTATATTTAAAATATCGTAGGCGCAGAGATTACGGTCGCCGATGAAGTAATCGTAAGTTTTTCTAGGATACGTCTTTACAATGCCGGCATCTTTCAACTCATAGTAGAGAGACTCCAAGGATCTATCTCCGGTCATATCTTTAGGAGTTTTTTTTTTCTTTTTGTGTTTATGGCCTCCTTTCTTCTTCTTTGGAGCTTTATACTTCTTTTTCTTATCTTCAGCTAAGGCTTTCTGGAGAAGCTCATACTCAATCCTTGAAAGCATTTTTTTTTTGTATTTAATTAAAAAAATTAAATAACTATTACCTCATAAGCTCATCGACTATCAGTTGAAGTTCTTTATGAATCTCCGCATAATGATCTGATGTAATCCATTCCTTAATAGGCTCATGTTTCGTGTTTAATTTCTCATCGATGTCTTCCCATTCCTTTTTATATGTGGCGATTGTATTTTCGATATTCGCTTTATAAAACGGAAAATACATATGAATTAAAAAAAAAATAATGTAAAATCATTGTAAAATGTAAAATAATTTATTAAGGTATTCTTTTCGTTTTTAATATTAACTTGCGATCAAATGCATGTCCTTTTCTTTGTTACAATTTGGAAATGGAAGCAAGAGATAAAAGTATTTGATGAAGAGAATAGACGAATTTAAAACTTACTCATTAGTAAGTCCCATAAAAACATTGACTGCTACCGTTGTATCTACATATAATATCAAATTAATAGTACTACCACTTGAAGAAATCGATGGTTGCTCCTCTACCAGTGGAAGTTAAGCCTACATAGCTTGGTGAGTACCAGTATATATTCAATTAACTTTGCTCAACTACATTCTCATGAACTCAAACCAATCTAATGCCAATATACTATGTCCGTCCGCCCCGTTCGCCAACATGTTACCAAGTGCAAATGCGAAATTAGTTACTTTCATACAACGTGAGTGAATTCTACGTCCAGCTCTTTTACATACATACGAGTACATACATATATCCGCTGCCACTTGAAACACTACATTCATAATATAAAAGAAGTCGAATCGGAAAATAAAAATAATGAAGGCTTATTAGATGAAACTAAACCAGATCAGATTCAGAAGTCTGTTGGCGATAAAGAAGATTTAGCCAAGAAAACTGATTGGAAATAAAACAAGAAGAAATAAGCCAAGAAAAAAAAATGACTTAAGTAAGGATAACTTAACTCAAATCCAACAAAGCCGACAGCTTTGCCGCCGAACTTTTCAAGGTGGCGCTACAGTTCGGGGTGAACCTGGGCCTCAACCAACAAGCCTCTCCATTTAGCTCGGTCTTTAGCTAGTTGCCTCCAGTTGCGCACTCCAAGTTGGTCGAGGTCCCCTTGAACTTGTGCGCGCCACCTACGGCGATGATTCCCTCTACTGCGTCGTCCCTCGGGGTTAGATTCGAAGACTCTGTGGGCCGGAGCGTTGGTGTCCATTCGCTCTACATGTCCTAGCCATCTCAGACGTCCAATACGCAGATTTTTGACTAAATCGATGTCGCTGTACAGCTCGTATAGTTCGTGATTGAATCTTCTCCTCCAAAACCCGTCAACGCAAACGGGACCGAAAATCTTACGAAGAATTTTTCTCTCGAAGCGACCAAGGATATCTTCATCCTCTTTTAATAAAGTCCATGTTTCAGCGCCGTAAAGCAGGACTGGGATGATCAAGGTCTTATATAGAGTCTCCTTAGTTGTTCGAAATAGGGCTTTAATGTTGAATTACCTTATAAGCCCAAAAAAATAGCGATTGGCAAGAGTTATTCTTCGATTGATTTCTGCACTGATTTTGTTTGTAGAATTTATAGCAGAGCCAAGGTAGACAAAGTCCCTTACTACCTCGAAGTTATAGCTGCCCACTGTGACGTTTTGTCGAACTTGTCGGTATTTGTTTTCCCTTCTTGTTGACAGCATATACTTGGTTTTGCCCTCGTTTATCGCTAAACCCATTTTGGCCGCTTCCGCCTCAATGCTTGCAAACGCACCGGTGACAGCCCGCTGAGTTCTCCCGATAATGTCTATATCGTCGGCGTATGCAAGCAGTTGTACAGACTTGTAATAGATTGTGCCTCCGGTGTTGGCTTGTGAGTTCCGCACAATCCGTTCAAGTATAATATTGAAGAAGTCACATGACAGCGTGTCACCTTGTCTAAAGCCTTTTTTGACATCAAAGGTCTCGGTGAGGTCATTACCGACCTTGATGGAGCAACGAGCGTCCTCCATCGTCAGCCTGCACAGACGGACAAGTTTGGCAGGGATGTCAAAACTAGACATGGCTCTATAAAGTTCTTCTCTATAGATACTGTCATGGGCGGCCTTGAAATCGATAAAGAGGTGGTGAGTATCGATTTGGAATTCTTGGGTTTTTCTCCAGGATCTGCCGAAGTGTGAAGATTTGATCGATGGTGGACTTTCCTGGCCTGAAGCCGCACTGTTCATAAAAGGTTTCAGGCGTACACAATATCGCAGAAAAGATCTTGTATGCGATGTTGAGTAGACTGATGCCTCTATAATTGGCGCAGTTGAGGGGTCTCCTTTCTTGTGGATCGGGCAAACGATGCTGAGATTCCATTCATCAGGCATACACTCGTCTGACCAAATATTAGAAATGAGTTGGTGTATGCACTCTACCAATTCATCCCAAGCTGCCTTGAAAAGTTCGGCCGGTAAGCCGTCAGGTCCAGCAGCCTTGTTCGATTTTAGCTTGGATATTGCTATCCTCACTTCGTTTTGGTCAGGTGGACGGAAATTTTGACTATCATCGTCTATGTTGAATGGTTCATTCTGCCGGACAGCGGGATGTTGGTCTTCGTCGCCGTTATACAGTCTGCAGAAGTAGTTTTTTCATATTCTCAGCGCCGACTGTGATTCTACTACGAGGTTTCCATTTTCATCTCTACAGGTTTCTGTACGGGTATTGCTCCTCTGACACGTTCTTTGTATCTTTTGGTAAAACTTCCGTACATTGTTCCTGGAGTATAGGCTCTCGATATTCTCAAACGCGCGCTTCTCATGCTCTTACTTCTTCTTTTGGAGAAGCCGATGTTCTTCCCGTCTCTTTTGCTCGTAGAGCTCACGAGGAGCTCTCGTCTTCCTTTGCAGCGCCGCTTTGTATGCTTCTTGGTTTGCTGCATGCACTCGCCGGCATTCTTCGTCAAACCAGGGGTTTCGCGGTGGTGGTCGAGCGAGACCCAGCACAACAGTCGCGGCGTTTCTGATGGCATGTTGGCAGCGTTGCCACTGGTCTTCGGTACTTGATGCTGGCGGCAAAGGGGTGATTGAGAGATTTCGGGATACGCGTTCAGCGAAGAGTCTGGCGGTCTCTTGCGATTGTAGCTTTTCGGCGTTAAATTTTCTCACAGTAATTCTTCTTTGTTGCTCAGATTGGGATATCCGCATTTGTACCTTGGCTACAACAAGGTAATGATCCGAGTCTATGTTGGCCGCTCGGAAGGTCCGGACATCCAGAATACTGGAGGCATGCCTTGCGTCGATCGCAATAGTCTGATTGGACCCTATCAGTGCGGTTTCAGGCCAGGAAAGTCCACCATCGATCAAATCTTCACACTTCGGCAGATCCTGGAGAAAACCCAAGAATTCCAAATCGATACTCACCACCTCTTTATCGATTTCAAGGCCGCCTATGACAGCATCTATAGAGAAGAGCTTTATAGAGCCATGTCTAGTTTTGACATCCCTGCCAAACTTGTCCGCCTGTGCAGGCTGACGATGGAGAACGCTCGCTGCTCCATCAAGGTCGGTAATGACCTCACCGAGACCTTTGATGTCAAAAAAGGCTTTAGACAAGTTGACGCGCTGTCATGTGACTTCTTCAATATTATACTTGAACGGATTGTGCGGAACTCACAAGCCAACACCGGAGGCACAATCTATTACAAGTCTGTACAACTGCTTGCATACGCCGACGATATAGACATTATCGGAAGATCTCAGCGGGCTGTCACCGGTGCTTTTGCAAGCATTGAGGCGGAAGCGGCCAAAATGGGTTTGGCGATAAACGAGGGCAAAACCAAGTATATGCTGTCAACTAGAAGGGAAAACCAACATCGACGAATTGGACAAAACGTCACCGTGGGCAGCTATAACTTCGAGGTAGTAAGGGACTTTGTCTACCTTGGCTCTGCTATAAATTCAGCAAACAAAATCAGCGCAGAAATCAATCGAAGAATAACTCTTGCCAATCGCTGTTTTTTTGGGCTTATAAGGCAATTCAACAGTAAAGCCCTCTCTCGAACAACTAAGGAGACTCTATATAAGACCTTTATCATCCCAGTCCTGCTTTACGGCGCTGAAACATGGACTTTATTAAAAGAGGATGAAGATATCTTTGGTCGCTTAGAGAGAAAAATTCTTCGTAAGATTTTCGGTCCCGTTTGCGTTGTCGGATTTTAGTAGAGAAGATTCAACGACGAACTATAGGAGCTGTACAGCGACATCGGTCTAGTAAAAACACTGGACGTTTGGACGTATTGGACGTTTGGAGGGACGACGCAGTAGAGGATCTTCGCCGTAGGTGGCACGCACAGTCGACCAACTGGAGGCAATTAGCTAAAGACCGAGCTAAATGGAGAGGCTTGTTAGTTGAGGCCCAGGTTCAGGCGCGAACGCACGGGGGGGTTTTGGGGGTTTAAACCTCATGTTCTACATGCTGCTATACAAACTTTCCAATTTGCCTTATGACAAATGTAAGTGAACTTTTACAAAAAAAAAAATGTGGTCTCAGCTGCTGTATGGAATATGCAAACCATTTACATGAGGAAGTAAATGAAATGCCTCAAAACTCCGAAGCTATATTCAGTCACACATTTGCTGGAGCTAAAGAAATGGCAGACAAAATGGATATTCAATTAATAGTCCCGCGGCAAGTTGTAAAACAAAAGAACCGTGACAACTATGAAGGAGGTCCTGAAAAATATTTCCGTCGGTCCATCTTTGTTCCTTTTTTGGACCGACGATGTAACTAAGGACTAGATTTCTTACTTACATACTTTACTTATATCCTTTAACCCCTCGGGGGGCATAGGGCGTCAACCACGCCTACGCGCCATCGTGTTCGGAGTTCTGCAACGCGTTTGAGCTACCTCCAACTCATTCCTAAAGAGCTTGATTCCTCCTCAACTGTTCTGCACCACGTTTGCCTAGGGCGTCCCGCTATTCTGCCTGCTTGAGTGTGCGGATTCCACTGCATGGCGTATTTCGCAATGGAGTTGTCTTCGCGCCGTAGAGTGTGTCCAATCCATTGCCACTTTCTTCTTCGTATAGTAATGCTTATAGGTTCTTGGCCCGTTCTCAGATAAAGTTGTTCGTTGGAGATGCCGTTCGGCCAAAAATTCCTCAAGATGATTCTTAAGCATTTGTTTACGAAGACTTGCAGCTTGCGTGTGTTAATAGTGTCCACCTTCCAGGTACTGCACCCATAAAGCAGCACTGATTCTACGTTGGAGCAAAACAGTCGTAGCTTGGTTCTTAAGCTGATAACATTGCTTCTCCAGATTTTGGACAGCATTCCGAACGCAGCTTTAGCCTTCCCGATTCTGCTGCACACATCCAGTTCGGTGCCACCGCGATTAGCCGAGACGAGACTTCCTAAATATAGAAAGTTATCAAATTTCTCGACTTCCTGTCCGGCAATGTTAAGTTGAGCGCGGGTATTAGAAGTACTCAGGGCTTTTGTTTTGGCTGTGTTTATTTTTAGCCCCACTTTGTTTGCCTCAGCTTCTATATTTTGGGCCATCAGATGAAGATCCATTATCCGATGTGAAAGTAGACAAACATCGTCAGCGTAATCTAGGTGTTTAAAGGTAAGATGTCATAGTCCAACGGATTCCATAATTAGCTTCCGTCAATGCTGCACGGAGTACATCGCTGATAACCACCAAGAACAATAGTGAGGACAGTATGCACCCTTGACGAACTCCACTTTGGACTTCAAAATCCTCCGACACCTTACCATTGTGCACGACGTGACACTTGCCGCCCTAGTATGTAGCCTTGATAATAGCTACAAGTTTTTCTGGAATGCCTCTCCTGCGCAAGGCCAACCAGATAGCATCTCGATTCTGCTTTTTACCGACATACGTGCGTGCCCCAGTCGCAAAAGCATTTTTCACAGCACTCCAGTTCAGTCATCCATGTTCTCTTGCAACATGCTGCTGATTGCTTCTGCTTCTAAGGCAAGATGGTCCCTGAACTGTTGGCGCACTTGGGGAACCTTGAGCCTTTCGATATTAAACCTGGTGATGTTAAGTAGGTTTGAGCGGTTGCTGTTGACGGATGCAGCACGAAGGCGTAAATGAGCTACCATAAGATGGTGGTCTCATTCTTGTCCGACGTCAGCTCCACGTCTGTTTCGGATTTCTTGGCTATCGAGAACTCCTTTCTAAAATTCAAAACATTCTACCGGAAAAGTGTTCTAAGCTGGAAACAGAAGAAATACGTAGCACTATCAACGTATTTTCAAAAGAATGGCCAAATGACATCAAAAGATGTACTGTAGGTGAAATGACGATGTGGCGCAGGTAAACATTTCTTTCTTTCATTTTCTCGATATCTGTTTGAATGTTAAATTAACTATGGTTGCAGACATTGCTGAAATATTCCGATTGATAAACGGCCAACAAATTTTATAGACGCTCTCAATTGTTGCGATTCAACGTTGCACCAAACAATACATCGCTTTATGCAGATCGGTGCAGCACTTCCCGTATCTGCGGCATCAAGTAAACGGTCTTTTTCTTGTCTTCGGAGATTGAAAACCTATCTGCGTAGCAAGACTAGTGAGGAGCGGTTAAATGGCTTGATGTTGCTTAACATATATAGAGATATTGACGTAAAATACGAACAGGTTATAGATATGATGGCTAAAGTACCAAGACGTATGGATATAATTTTGTAAAATATTCCAACTATAAATTATATTATATTATTATATATGTAGGTGTATGACAAAAGAGGAGGCAGTTTTCAGCGAGCCGCCATGAGAGACTGATGGTCGAATTACTATTTCTATTATTATATATTTATACTTCTAAATAAACTTATTATATAAAAGAGGTCTCTGAGTTCTTTTTCTTTTCCTAAATCCTACATATATATTGTATATATTATATTAATTATATTATATTATATAATAATAAAATAAGACATTATTTATGAAAAAATAATACTTGTTTTTCAACCCCCCCCCCGAAATTTTTTTCTGCGTTCGCGCCTGCCCAGGTTCATCCTGAACTGTAGCGCCACCTAAATAAGTAAGTGATAATTCTGGAAAGCATGTGGATCGAGGCACAAAATCGTTCTGTACACCTGAATGTACACGGCTATCGTTAGACATACACTTATTCAGGGTTATCGTGAATAACTTTTAGGAATAAAAATTAGGAATCTTCAAAAATAGGGAAAAAATGCATCGGGGAAAAATTAAATATCGTGATCTCCTGAATTTTCATTCATGATACCTATTTCTTTTCCGCGGAATTATTTCCTCTTTTTTGAAGATACCTAACTTTTGTTCGGGGGAAAAATTCCGAGGGAAAATTTGTTCACGATAACCCTGATTTATTGCAACCTAGTATGGTAATAAGCCGCCAGCAAAACCAACTACCTAAAGGGCATCACCAAAATGTAAAGGCTAGCATCCTCAGAGCTAGACAATTACGTAAACATAGTATCTGTCGGTAAGAAGTATAATAGCATATATATATATCGACACCACATATAATATAAATTCGATACAGGCTGGATTAGACCTATAAAGGTCCATAGTGAAACCACAAAAATCTAGGCATTATCCACAACTACCCGCAAAATCAACCAAAGCTTGTTATAAAGCACTGTGGTGTCCGATGTTGATGGTGGGTAAAATCGCATCATCACCTCCTCGCGGTGCCCACTGGATAGCTATCTGATAGTGAACTAACGATGAGCGTATGCTGAGTCTGACGATATATGTGCAGCTGAACACTCAGACCTGCGTAAGCACATCTGGGTGAACTTCAGCGCGCATATGTCTAGCCGGACGAGGCATCTCTTGTTGACCTGATCGGCTGAAATATGCGTCTCAGAAGTCTAGCAAAAGGTCCTCGGAAGGAGGACGCGCGGCGGATGAATTCTCTCGATGGAATCAACGGTGACGTCTACAGACCAGCGGATACCTTGCCGGAACTACTTCAACATATTTGGAGCTGAGGTCTGTAAGGATTTTCAATACTACGTCAGGGTATTGAAAAAGAGATGGTGGCGGATGAACCCTTAATGGGCCAACGGCAGCGCTCATATCCCCGAAGTGGGTTACTGACATCGGTGTATCCGGCTTCTTGCCCTAGGGGTACAAAAAAAAAAGGATCTGGCCCTCCAGGCTGGGGGTTGTGCCGTCGGGTTAACTTCCCTACCACGTAAAAAACCTTCGCTTACGAAGCAACCAACAGCCTCGGATACGGATGATCTTACTGTTGACGACCCAAGCAAACCTAAAAAGGACAACGATCTTCTTCACATGGAATGTTAGGTCCCTCTACAAACCACGTGCAGCCGAACAACTTGCGGAGGACCTAGAGTGTCTCAAAGCAGACATTACCACCATCCAAGAAGTGCGATGGGATGGGCCGGGCAAAGGGAGTATGAAAAACTGCGACATCTACTACGGCGATTGCTACAGACAAAAAGGACAGTGTCTATTCGGGTGTGGATTTGTCATTGGAGGCAGACTTAGGCAAGAAGTCTTGAGTTTCCGGCATGTGAACGAGCGCCTCATGACTATCCGTATCAAGGAGAAGGACGACGCGTCAAAGGATGACTTCTACTAGCTCTTGGACAAGACTTATGAGCAATGCGCTAGCCACGACGTTAAAATTATCCTAGGCGACTTTAACGCAAAGCTAGGAAGAGAGGAAGTCTTTAGTAGCGTGGTCGGAAAGCACAGCCTGCACGACATCACATCCGGCAACGGACTCAGGCTAATCGACTTTGCGGCGGGGCGAAACTTTGTCGTAGCTAGTTCGCGGTTCCCACGTCTCGATATTCACAAAGGAACATGGCTCTCCTTTGATCGAAAAATCGTCAACCAAATCGATCACATTGCGATCGACGCAAGGCACTCTTCCAGTATTCTGGGCGTCCGGACTTTCTGAGGAGCCAACGTGGACTCGGATCACTACCTAGTTGTAGCCAAGGTACGGATGCGGATATCCACAACCGAGCGAAATCAACGAAATACTGTGAGGAAATTTGACGTCGGGCGGCTATAATCGCAAGAGACCGCTAGAGCCTTTGCTGGTCGAGTTTCTTCTAATCTTAATCTAAGTCCTATGCCGCCAGCAGCAAATGCGGAAGACCAGTGGCTGCGTTGCCAACAAGCCATCAGAGATGCCGCCTCTGATGTACTGGGTTTCTCTCGACCACCACAACGAAACCCCTGGTTTGAAGAAGAATGCCGGCAAGCACATGCAGAAAAACAAGAGGCGTACAAAGCGGCGCTGCATAGAAGGACTAGAGCTGCTTATGAGCTCTACGTGAGCAGAAGAAAAGAGGAACATCAACTTCTCAGAAAGAAGAAAAAGGATCATGAGAAGCGCTCGATCGAAGAGATTGAGAGACTTTATTGCAGGAATAATGTTCGAAAATTTTACCAAAAGGTAAAAAGAACATGCCAGGGTTTCAAAGCCAGAACAGAAGCCTGCAGGGACGAAAATGGTAACATAGTAGTAGAATCGCAGTCGGTACTGAGGATATGGAAGGAACACTTCTGCAGACTGTTAAACGGCGATGATGACCAATATTCCGCTGTCAGGCAGAATGAGCCATTCAACAGTGACGATGGCAGTCAAGATTCCCGTCAACCCGATCACAATGAAGTGAGGATAGCGATATCTAAACTCAAATCCAACAAAGCTGCTGGAGCCGTCGGCCTTGCCGCTGAACTTTTCAAGGCAGGAGGAGATGAGTTGGTAAGGAGCATGCACCAGCTCATCTGTAAAATCTGGTCGGACGAAAGTATGTCCGATGAATGAAACCTCAGCATCATTTGCCCGATCCTGAAGAAAGGAGACCCTCTGAACTGCGCCAATTACAGAAGTATAAGTCTCCTCAACATCGCATATAAAATCCTGTCTGCCGTATTATGTGTACGCCTAAAACCGATCGTCAACAACCTGATAGGTCCTTATCAGTGCGGTTTCAGGCCTGGAAAGTCCACCATTGACCAAATATTCACACTACGGCAGATCTTGGAAAAAACCCATGAATATAAAATCGATACGCACCACCTTTTCTTCGATTTCAAAGTTGCCTATGATAACGTTTATAAAGACAAGTTATACAGAGCCATGTCTAGTCTTGGCATCCCTGCCAAGCTCGTCCGTTTGTACAGAATGACGATGGAGAACTCTCGCTGCTCCATCAGTAAGAACATCACCGAACCGTTCGATGTCAGGAAAAGTCTTAGACACGCGCTATCATGCGATCTCTCTACCATAGTACTTGAAAGAATTGTACGAAACTCATAAGCCAACACCGGAGGTACAATCTTTTATAAGTCTGTACAACTACTCGCTTATGCCGATGACATTGACATAATCGGAAGAACTCAGCGGGCCGTCAGTGGGGCATTTACGAGTATTGAGAACGAGGCAGCAAAGATGGGTCTAGCGATCAATGAAAGCAAAACAAAATATATGCTGTCTACAAAAAAGGACACCCAACATCGGCGTCTTTGACAGAACGCCACAATAGACAGATATAATTTTGAAGTAATAAAGGATTTTGTCTACCTAGGCTCTATGGTCAGCTCCGCAAATGACATCAGTAGGGAGATCACACGGAGAATTACTCTTGCCAATCGTTGTTTCTATGGGCTAAAACGGCAATTGAGTAGCAAAGCCCTATCTCGAACTACTAAGGTAACTATTTATAAGACATTAATCATCCCAGTCCTGCTGTATGGCACAGAGGCATGGGCTTTGACAAAACCGGATGAGGATGCCCTTGGTTATTTCGAGAGAAAAGTTCTTCGTCTGCATAAACGGTGAGTGGAGGAGAAGGTACAATGCCGAACTATACGGCCTGTACAAGGACATCGACTTAGCCAGAAGAGTTCATATACAGCGACTAAGATAGCTGGGTCATTTAGAGCAGATGGAGCCCAACCTTCCCGCTAAGAAAGTTTTCGAATCCACCCCGGACGGACGGCGCAGTAGAGAACGACCTCTTGGTAGGTGGCGCAAACAAGTGGAGGGGGACCTCAACCAACTTGGCGTGCGCAACTGGAGGCAGCTGGCTCGTAACCGTGCTGGCTGGAGAGGTTTGTTGGTTGAGGCCCAGGTCCACCCCGGACTGTAGCGCCATCTAAGTAAGTAAGTAAGTCCGATGTTGATGTTCGCAAAGTCGTCAGTTTATCGAAGAAGTTGGTTCTAAGGTATATTTTTCTTCAGTTGGAAAAGAGGTGAAGGATAGCTACAGAAGTCGTTTGAGAGGTGACCTAGCCTATTGACGTGCCTGCTATAGATTTTTTTATATTTTTTTGCAGGGATAGGAATGTATCCATTGTATAATACTATCAGAGAGCAAAGTCCTAGTCTACCTATTTTTGTGGAATTTCCTCGTCTTTCTTAAAAAACTAAGCAAGCGCTTTAATGATGAGGAGCTTACAATACCAGCACTCACAACAAAAGTGCTGAAAATCTTCCACCTAAAACGAGCAAAGACAGAGAAAATGTATCATCGCACTCTCTACAAGTGTCGGAAACTGAAGTGTCACTTAAACCTTTCACATAAAGATGCTTGGTGAAAACCAACTGGCCTGTCAAGATGTCAGTAAGTTGTCTGCAGTGTTTTTTGCTGAGAGACAGCAAGATTGCCGTTGATTTCTTGCAGACGTCTGGGGAGTTATACCACACACAATTGCGGCCGATTTCAAAGAGTTTTTACATTCACGAACTATTTTGGAAGTGGTTAAATGATTAAGGAAGACATTAATCCCAGCCTAACTGTCAATACTGACGCAAGCACTTCGCCCCTTCCACCCGTTCAGCGCATCATATTGCATGGCCATAAGGATTTCATAAGTTTTCGCTTGGAAAACACACGCATATTTGCCTTACGCAAAATGAAGCCTAATTTTGTCCTAAACACCAGCACCAGACCCTTGACTGGCTTAGGAGCCATCGGCGAAAATATGACTATATTCCATTCCTGACTCAGACTCTTCAGAAGCCAGTCCTGAACACAAGGAAAGTCGACTACCAAAGATGCTCTGTCCTGTGATGACACCTGCTATAGTACTGACGTGCTCCAACTGTGGCACGTGGTGCCATCTACCCATCTGCGATTGGTGGTGAGAGGTATGTCGATATAACCCTTCTTCGGTAGAATGATAAAGTTGCCCACACCTGGCTAGTTCGTTGTCCATACAGTTCCCTGGAATGTCTGTATGCCCCGGCACCCAAATAATATGATTTTTCATTTGTTCAGCCATCTAAATGGCAATTTAGAGCGGTTTATAATTTGAAGGTGACAGATTCTAGAGATTAGCAGCTTAACTGTTGGTAAAGATGGTGATAACGCGCTTAGATATCACATTATACTTCAGCCAAGATAGGGGCTCTTTGATCGCTATTATCTCCGTCTGAAAAATGCAACAGTAGCCAGGAAGGCGGAAGGAAATGTTTGTCTTTTGAGAAAACACCTTTACCACTCCAAATTCTGTTTTAGAGCCAGCTGTGTAGAGGCATATAGACTACTTTTGTAACCTAAGATCATCGTTTCAGTCGAGTCTGGAGGGCATGGTGGTTTGAAAGTTTTTAACGTTAGGACTTGTGGTGTCTTACCGAAGGAATTCTAAGTCATTGAGAATAGTGGAGTATCATAGAATCGCTGATGGAGTGATTCTAAGAGCACCTCTAATGTATTTATAGGTCGATATTTGCACTCAACCGATATAATAGCGACAAAGCCGTCCACCAGACAGCCACCCAATATGCCAATATTCGCCTGATAACGGATACATTGAGCTGTTGTGGTTTTCCTTACTCGTTCTAGAATATTGAGTTTCCAGCTGAGTTTCTGGTCGAGAATGAGGCATTATCTGTGAGTATAAGGCTGCTACCACACAGTTACGGAGGATAAAAATGGAGAGTTATATTTCGTAATGAAGAAGATTAGTTCAGTTCTTGGATCCAAGACTTCAGTCCATAGTCCATTAAGAGAGATTGGAGAGAGCGTTTTGCAAAATATCTCTTAGCGTAGTGACAAATTACCTTGCAGCCCTTTCTGGAACTGCAATGCTCCCTAAAGCCCTAAAAATAATCAAAACATGAAGAACACAACTCACTAATAGCTTTGCTCATCGACATTTCATCAGCGAAATCGGTTATGCCTTGCTGTTTTAACTTTGCTCTATTCTTCGCTAAATTAAGTTTTTCTTTCTTAAGTTTCGCCTTCAACTTTGCCCTTAGTGCCTTTGCCTTGTCCCTCTCCCTCTTCTTTTCTTCTTTTGTAATTTTTCCCTTTTTTAACCTCGCTTGGTACTCATATATGTCCATTGTTTCTCCTCTTAACAGCAAAAGGGTACCACCTTTCGCTTCTTCAGGATATGGGTGAAAGCAATTCAGTCGATCGTAGCTAATTGGAATGCAAATGTTAAGTAGAAAAAAAAAATGATCTCTCTAAACAAACTTATAGTTACAATTCTCTAAACCAAGCACGAATACCATCCGATATATCTTCCATAATCCAAGGACTTCTGACTCGAAGTATTCTAGCTCTGTCGTCTTCGCAAAACTGTATGAATTCTTCATCATACTTTTCCTTAATCATTCTGTGTTTCGCTGCTTCCCTTACTCGTTCCTCGTACAATTCTACTCTCTTGGAAATGGGCCTGAACTCCTGTGCCATTCCATATATTAGCATTTTTCTCTCCAAAAGAGCTTTATATATTTTACGGTCCCTATACCCTCTCCAGAATGACTGGATGTTTCGAGCCGCTGTATTGATCATCTTTAGGTGATATTCTTCTGGGGTCATTCCCAAGTCAGTTTCTGTGCGAATGAATTTTAGTAAGGCAAAATAATGGTATTTATTAATTTTTTTGTATATTACCACCCTCATCATCAGAAGAAGATAATCCTTCTGAAGATTCTTCTTCTGATTCCGAAGTTTCTTCTTCTAGACCTTGCTCTTCCTCCGACTCGTCCAAGTTCGATAATTCATCCTCGAGTAAGACGCTTACAGGTAGATAAACAGGTTTAACGTAATAATTGAAAGCTCTCAAATCCTTCCTTGAAACATAATAGTTTGATTCAAAACGGGTTCTCTTGACTGGAATGAGCATTGCTTGGTTTGGCTTGTGAGTAAACGTGTATTTGATCAGTATTCCATCTTCACGTTGCACAGGCTTATATTGTGCTGGATTGTACCGAATATTCGTTAAAAGTACCCTTGCAACACGCGCACGCTCATGTTTTTGTATTAAGATGGCAACATCCCTTAATCTCCTTTTAACCGGATCTAGGATCTCAACAACTGTTGAATGCCTCGAAAAGGTAGAATGCTGTTGGACTTTCTTTTTCTCTGTCTTTGTTACTGTCGTCAATGCAGTTGATGAGTCTCCTTCTCCAATAGAAGATCTGCCTGGTGTATGTGTGGCCGGTGTAGAAGGTCCCTTCTGAGTACTTTTCGCAGGGGCTTCTTCAGCCGTTTCAGTCTCCTTGAAAAATTTCCTCGGGCCATAAATCATTTCATGAACTTGTGTTGGACGCCAATAAGGAAAATATCTTGGTGTCCAGGCCGTTATGTCCTCTGGGGTCAACCTCTTTTCAATGAGAGTCTTATCAATGTATATAAATTCAGATAACTCTAGGTTCTTTAGTTCATTCTTGAGCTCAAGAAGCCTTTGAGTGGCAGCCTCCGTCAAGTTTTTGATTACATCCCGTTTTTGAACTTGAAATGTGTGATGGTATATGTAACCTAGTTTGTTAACAAGCTGTACGTACCGGACATACATATCTGCAAATAGATGATGAACCAATCGCGGCTTGTCGGTTGGCTTAAGCCTTCTATACACTTCTTGACGTTTGAGAATATCATCAAGATCCTTTTGTGTTGCAACCCAGAATTTGTAGTTATAGTCAAAAGACATTTTGAATATTGATTATAGATTTGTGGTGATTAGAATCTCCAAGCTCGTTGATATTTTTTCCAACGCAAGTGCCGTCAATCTTTCTTTCTTTCGGTAGCATCGCATTATAATTATCCCCAATTTCTCCGTCACATATTAACACAAAAAATTCTTAAGGTTCAAGGACCTAGAAAGTTAAAATGTAATTTTTTTCTTATAATCTTCTACAATAAAAGGCGAACCTATAACAAATCTTAAGCCTGAAGAAGCATCAAACAATGCATATGTCATATGCAACAGCATCAAACTGAGGAGCTTATAGGTGGCCAGAGCTCCGAACAACACCCAGGGAAGAATTTAGACTGTAACCTGTTGATTTCGGATGAGGAGACTAACGATCTTTTCCCACCTAGTAGGATTCATTATTATGTGTTACAATTGTTTTTTCTTAGTGAAAGCATTGAATAATTGATGCTGTAAAGCTGAAAATAGCTACAGTGTTTTTGGTCGGGTTCAAGCACCACTTCGATATGACTCCTAGCCCACTCTGTACGATTTGCCAAAGTGTATCTTCGACTTTTTCTCCTGAAATGATGATATATCATAGACCTAACCATGACAATCTACGTATATGCCGACATCTGTTACACTTTGCAATAATTTGTGCTTATACTGATAATTTTAAGATAGATAGATAGTTTGGTTATTTCGAGATAAAATACAATAATGGTTTTTACCGCATATTTTACATACAGAGATCTGATACGTATGTTTCTTACTGCTGAAATGTTGTACTCAATCGAACAAAATAATTGATGACTGAAAAGAAAAATGTCGAAGGAAAACTCGATAAAATCCTTCGTTCAATGAAAAAAGATAGTAATATAATACTTACTTACTTAGATGGCGCTACGGTCCGGGGTGGACCTGGGCCTCAACCACCAAACCTCTCCAGCTAGCACGATTACGAGCCAGCTGCCTCCAGTTGCGCACGCCAAGTTGGTTGAGGTCCCCCTCCACTTGTTTGCGCCACCTACCGCGAGGTCGTCCTCTACTGCGTCGTCCATCCGGGGTGGATTCGAAAACTTTCTTAGCGGGAAGGTTGGGCTCCATCCGCTCTAAATGACCCAGCCATCTTAGTCGCTGTATGTGAACTCTTCTGGCTAAGTCGATGTCCCGGTACATGCCGTATAGCTCGGCATTGGACCTTCTCCTTCACTCACCGTCTATGCAGACGGGACCAAAGATCGCTCGAAGAACTTTTCTCTCGAAATAACCAAGGGCATCCTCATCCGGTTTTCTCAAAGCCCATGCCTCTGCGCCATACAGCAGGACTGGGATGATTAGTGTCTTATAAAGAGTTACCTTAGTAGTTCGAGATAGGGCTTTGCTACTCAATTGCCGTTTTAGGCCATAGAAACAACGGTTAGCATGAGTAATTCTTCGTGTGATCTCCCTACTGATGTCATTTGCGGAGTTCACCATAGAGCCTAGGTAGACAAAGTCCTTTACTACCTCAAAATTGTATCTGTCTATTGTGGCGTTCTGTCCAAGACGCCGATGTTGGGTGTCCTTTTTTGTAGACAGCATACATTTTGTGTTGCTTTCATTGACCGCTAGACCCATCTTTGCTGCCTCGATCTCAATACTCGTAAATGCCCCATTGACGGCCCGCTGAGTTCTTCCGATTATGTCAATGCCATCGGCATAAGCGAGTAGTTGTACAGACTTGAAGAAGATTGTACCTCCGGGGTTGGCTTGTGAGTTTCGTACAATTCTCTCAAGTACTATATTAAAGAGATCGCATGATAGCGCGTCACCTTGTCTAAGACCTTTCCTGACATCGAACGGTTCGGTGATGTTCTTACCGACTTTGATGGAGCAGCGAGAGTTCTCCATCGTCATTCTGCACAAACGGACGAGCTGGGCAGGGATGCCAAGACTAGACATGGCTCTGTATAACTCGTCTCTATACATGCTATCATAGGCAACTTTGAAATCGATAAAGAGGTGGTGCGTATCGATTTTGTATTCATGGGTTTTTTCCAAGATCTGCCGTAGTGTGAATATTTGGTCAATGGTGGACTTTCCCGGCCTGAAACCGCACTGATAAGGACCTATCAGGTTGTTGACGATCGGTTTTAGGCGTTCACATAGTACGGCAGACAGGATTTTATATGCGATGTTGAGGAGACTTATACCTCTGTAATTGGCGCAGTTCAGAGGGTCTCCTTTCTTCAGGATCGGGCAAACGATGCTGAGGTTCCATTCATCGGGCATACTTTCGTCCGACCAGATTTTACAGATGAGCTGGTGCATGCTCCTTACCAACTCATCTCCTCCTGCCTTGAAAAGTTCAGCGGCAAGGCCGTCGGCTCCAGCAGCTTTGTTGGATTTGAGTTTAGATATCGCTATCCTCACTTCATTCTGATCGGGTTGACGGGAATCTTGACTGCTATCGTCACTGTTGAATGGCTCATTCTGCCTGGTAGCGGAATATTGGTCATCATCGCCGTTTAGCAGTCTGCAGAAGTGTTCCTTCCATATCCTCAGCACCGACTGCGACTCCACTACTATGTTGCCATTTTCGTCCCTGCAGGCTTCTGTTCTGGCTTTGAAATCCTGGCATGTTCTTTTTACCTTTTGGTAAAATTTTCGAACATTATTCCTGCAATAGAGTCTCTCGATCCCCTCGATCGAGCGCTTCTCATGCTCCTTTTTCTTCTTTCTGAGAAGTCGATGTTCCTCTTTTCTCCTGCGCACGTAGAGCTCGTAAGCAGCTCTAGTCCTTCTATGCAGCGCCGCTTTGTACGCCTCTTGTTTTGCTGCATGTGCTTGCCGGCATTCCTCATGAAACCAGGGGTTTCGTTGTGGTGGGCGAGAGAAACACAGTACATCGGGTTTTCTCTGATGGCTTGTTGGCAATGCTGCCACTGGTCTTCCGCATTTGCTGCTGGCGGCATAGGACTTAGATTGAGATTAGAAGAAACACGATCGGCAAAGGTTCTGGCGGTCTCTTGCGATTGTAGCTTTTCGACGTCAAATTTCCTCACAGTATTTCGTTAATTTCGCTCCGTTGTGGATATCCGCATCCGTACCTTGGCTACAACTAGGTAGTGATCCGAGTCCACGTTGGCTCCTCGGAAAGTCCGGACACCCAGAATACTGGAAGAGTGCCTTGCGTCGATCGCAATGTGATCGATTTGGTTGACGATTTTTCGATCAAAGGAGAGCCATGTTCCTTTGTGAATATCGAGACGTGGGGACCGCGAACTAGCTAGGACAAAGTTTCGCCCCGCCGCAAAGTCGATTAGCCTGAGTCCGTTGCCGGATGTGATGTCGTGCAGCCTGTGCTTTCCGACTACGCCACTAAGACTTCCTCTCTTCCTAACTTTGCGTTATAGTCGCCTAGGATAATTTTAACGTCGTGGCTAGGGCATTGCTCATACGTCTTGTCCAAGAGCTGGTAGAAGTCGTCCTTTGTCGCTTCGTCCTTCTCCTCATGAGGGGTGTGAACGCATATTAGGCTAATGTTGGCAAATTTAGCCTTGATACGGATAGTCATAAGCCGCTCGTTTACATGCCTGAAACTCAAGACTTCTTGCCTAAGTCTGCCTCCAATAACAAATCCGCACCCGAATAGACGCTGTACTTTTTGTCTGTAGCAATCGCCGTAGTAAATGTCGCCGTTTTTCATACTCTTTTTGCCCGGCCCATCCCATCGCACTTCTTGGATGGCGGTAATATCTGCTTTGAGACACTCTAGGGCCTCCGCAACTTGTTCGGCTGCACGTGGTTTGTAGAGGGACCTAACATTCCACGTGCAGACACGAAGATCGTTGTCCTTTTTACGTTTGCCTGGGTCGTCAACAGTAAATTCATCCGTATCCGAGGCTGTTGGTTGCTTCGTAAGCGAAGGTTTTTTACGTGGTAGGGAAGTTAACCCGACGGCACAACCCCCAACCTGGAGGACCAGATCCTTTTTTTGCAACCCCTAGGACGAGGGGCCGGATACACCGATGTCAGTAACCCACTTCAGGGATATGAGCGCTGCCGTTGGCCCATTAAAGGTTCATCCGCCACCATCTCTTTTTCAATACCCTGACGTAGTATTGAAAATCATTACAGACCTCAGCTTCAAATATGTCGAAGTAGCTCCGGTAAGGTTTCCGCTGGCCTGTAGACGTCACAGCTGATTCCATCGAGAGAATTCATCCGCCGCACGTCCTCCTTCTGAGGAGCTCTTGCTAGGCTTCTGAGACGCATATTTCAGCCGATCAGGTCAACAAGAAATGCCTCGTCCGGTTAAACATATGTGCGCTGAAGTTCACCCAGATGTGCTTACGCAGGTCCGGGTGTTCAGCTACACATATATCGTCAGACTCAGCATACGCTCATCGTTAGTTCACTATCAGATAGCTATCCAGCGGGCACCACGGGGAGGTGATGATGCGATTTTGCCCACCTAGTAATATAATAATATATAAATAAATAATTCTAATAATTATTATAATTAAATTAATAATTAATTAACTGTTATAAGATGTAGACTTTTATATGCATACAAAGATACAAAAAACAAAAAAACATAAAGATATAAAGGTACATCGATGAACGAAGATATAAATAAATAAATAAATAAATGAATAAATAAATAAATAAATCAATTAAATAAATGAATTAATAGATAAATAAATATGTGAATAAAATAGATTAATAGACAAATAAATAAATACAAATAGTTAAATATCTACATATAGATATACATAAATACAAACATATATAAAATATATAAATTTATTGTACATAACAACACTAACATAGGCTAGGCAAAAATCCTCATCCTTACCCTCCCCGTGGGTGCCAGCCGGTAATAACCTCCACAGCAGTCTTGTACGTTGTCAAGATGCGGTTAGCCAAGGCCAAGAAGCATTGTATCGGGTTCTTACTCCTCAATAGTATTATCCTTTACATATGCCTCTTGACCATCGGATCGAGGTACCTGATTTCAGTGGTGGTGTGAGCGCTTAACAAAAAATTGGACAAAATCGCATCATCACCTCCCCGTGGTGCCCGCTGGATAGCTATCTGATAGTGAACTAACGATGAGCGTATGCTGAGTCTGACGATATATGGGTAGCTGAACAATCGGACCTGCATAAGCACATCTGGGTGAACTTCAGCGCGCATATGTTTAACCGGACGAGGCATTTCTTGTTGACCTGATCGGCTGAAATATGCGTCTCAGAAGTATAACAAGAGGTCCTCAGAAGGAGGATGTGCGGCGGATGAATTCTCCCGATGGAATCAACGGTGACGTCTACAAGCCAGCGGATACCTTACCGGAGCTACTTCGACATATTTGAAGCTGAGGTCTGTAAGGATTTTCAATACTACGTCAGGGTATTGAAAAGGAGATGGTGGCGGATGAACCCTTAATGGGCCAACGGCAGCGCTTATAACCATAAACCACGTGCAGCCGAACAACTTGCGGAGGCCCTAGAGTGTCTCAAAGCAGACATTACCGCCATCCAAGAAGTGCGATGGGATGGGCCGGGCAAAAGGAGTATGAAAGACTGCGACATCTACTACGGCGAATGCTACAGACAAAAAGGACAGCGTCTATTCGGGTGCGGATTTGTTTTTGGAGGCAGTCTTAGGCAAGAAGTCTTGAGTTTCCGGCATGTGAACGAGCGCCTTATGACTATCCGTATCAAGGCTAAATTTGCCAACATTAGCCTAATATGCGTTCACGCCCCTCATGAGGAGAAGGACGACGCGATAAAGGACGACTTCTACCAGCTCTTGGACAAGACGTATGAGCAATGCGCTAGCCACGACGTTAAAATTATCCTGGGTGATTTTAACGCAAAGCTAGGAAGAGAGGAGGTCTTGAGTAGCGTGGTCGGAAAGCACAGCCTGCACGACAACACATCCGACAACGGACTCAGGCTAATCGACTTTGCAGCGGGGCGAAACTTTGTCGTAGCTAGTACGCGGTTCCCACGTCTCGATATTCACAAAGGAACATGGGTCTCCTTTGATCGAAAAATCGTCAACCAAATCGATCACATTGCGATCGACGCAAGGCACTCTTCCAGTATTCTGAGTGTCCGGACTTTCCGAGGAGCTGCTTACGAGCTCTACGTGCGCAAGAGAAAAGAGGAACATCGACTTCTCAGAAAGAAGAAAAAAGAGCATGAGAAGCGCTCGACCGAGGAGATTGAGAGACTTTATTGCAGGAATAATGTTCGAAAATTTTACCAAAGGGTAAAAAGAACATGCCAGGGTTTCAAAGCCAGGACAGAAGCCTGCAGGGACGAAAATGGCAACATAGTAGTGGAATCGTAGTCGGTGCTGAGGATATGGAAGGAACACTTCTGCAGACTGCTAAACGGCGATGATGACCAATATTCCGCTGTCAGGCAGAGTGAGCCATTCAACAGTGACAATGGCAGTTAAGATTCCCGTCAACCCGATCAGAATGAAGTGAGGATAGCGATATCTAAACTCAAATCCAACAAAGCTGCTGGAGCCGACGGCCTTGCCGCTGAACTTTTCAAGGCAGGAGGAGATGAGTTGGTAAGGAGCATGCACCAGCTCATCTGTAGAATCTGGTCGGACGAAAGTGTGCCCGATGAATGGAACCTCAGCATCGTTTGCCCGATCCTGAAGAAAGGAGACCCTCTGAACTGCGCCAATTACAGAAGTATAAGTCTCCTCAACATCGCATATAAAATCCTGTCTGCCGTATTATGTGAACGCCTAAAAACGATCGTCAACAACCTGATAGGTCCTTATCAGTGCGGTTTCAGGCTGGAGAAGTCCACCATTGACCAAATATTCACACTACGGCAGATCTTGGAAAAAACCCATGAATACAAAATCGATACGCACCACCTCTTTATCGATTTTAAAGTTGCCTATGATAGCGTGTATAGAGACGAGTTATACAGAGCCATGTCTAGTTTTGGCATCCCTGCCAAGCTCGTCCGTTTGTGCAGAATGACGATGGAGAACTCTCGCTGCTCCATCAAAGTCGGTAAGAACATCACCGAACCGTTCGATGTCAGGAAGGGTCTTAGACAAGGTGACGCGATATCATGCGATCTCTTTAATATAGTACTTGAGAAAATTGTACGAAACTCTCAAGCCAACACCGAAGGTACAATCTTTTACAAGTTTGTACAACTACTCGCTTATGCCGATGACATTGACATAATCGGAAGAACTCAGCGGGCCGTCAATGGGGCATTTACGAGTATTGAGATCGAGGCAGCAAAGATGGGTCTAGTGGTCAATGAAAGCAAAACAAAATATATGCTGTCTACAAAAAAGGACACCCAACATCGGCGTCTTGGACAGAACGCCACAATAGACAGATATAATTTTGAGGTAGTAAAGGATTTTGTCTACCTAGGCTCTATTGTCAGCTCCGCAAATGACATCAGTAGGGAGATCACACGAAGAATTACTCTTGCCAATCGTTGTTTCTATGGGCTAAAACGGCAATTGAGTAGCAAAGCCCTATCTCGAACTACTAAGGTAACTCTTTATAAGACACTAATCATCCCAGTCCTGCTGTATGGCGCAGAGGCATGGGCTTTGACAAAACCGGATGAGGATGCCCTTGGTTATTTCGAGAGAAAAGTTCTTCGAGCGATCTTTGGTCCCGTCTGCATAGACGGTGAGTGGAGGAGAAGGTACAATGCCGCTATACGGCCTTTACAAGGACATCGACTTAGCCAGAAGAGTTCACATACAGCGACTAAGATGGCTGGGTCATTTAGAGCGGATGGAGCCCAACGTTCCCGCTAAGAAAGTTTTCGAATCCACCCCGGATGGACGACGCAGTAGAGGACGACCTCGCGGTAGGTGGCGCAAACAAGTGGAGGGGGACCTCAACCAACTTGGCGTGCGCAACTGGAGGCAGCTGGCTCGTAATCGTGCTAGCTGGAGAGGTTTGTTGGTTGAGGCCCAGGTACACCCCGGACCGTAGCGCCATCTAAGTAAGTAAGTAAGTGAGCGCTTAACGCAGGAAACCGTGCCCAAGAATGCAAGGCTGGGGGTTAAACCAACCGCGAACGAGCTCCTTCAGATGCACAGGCGAGGTCTGTCGTATCATAGCCTTATCCTGGTAAATCGGGTCTGCCAAGACGAATCTCTCTTCCGTACTACTCGTGGGACCATATATGAATGCTCAAAATAAAAATTAAAAATTAAAAAACATAGAAAAAACTCAAAAAAAAATAATTAGCACCCCATCGGAAGATGAGCTGCTGGCTTCAAGCCAAGAAGCCACTGAACCAACAGGCAGTGTAGTAAGTACCAGCCAAAGTATCCTACCAGTGTCTCAACCCTCTACCTCCTCCTCTGTGGATGCCGCGAAGGATACTACCAAGAGTACTCCCAAGCAAAATTGACAAAAAAAATTCACTTACCTCCAACACAAACACTACTTCGAGAAGGCCGTCTTCATTCTAAACAAGATCGCCAAGAATGAAGAGGCAGGCACTGTCACTGAACGTGACCAGGCAGACAAGTTGAGGTACCAGGCTGCTGTTGAAGACTACAACAAGCGCCAGGCCGCCAAGACGAGTCTTAACACCCAACAAGAAGCCTTGAAGAGGAACCGATCTCAAGAAGAGATGGCTCACTCCAGCAAACGCAGCAAAGTCGAAAGCGGCGTTGCTAAAAGGCAGATCAAACAACCGGCAAAAACTACCACCTCCACCACACAGAAAAGCAGCACTGTTGTTGTTTCCTCACGTACCATCAGCGAAGTGGTCAGGGACGATCTCCAAGTTGCTCTGGTAGATGAGCTTTCTACCAGTGGCAAGTCCATCCTGAAGGCATGGGGGGCGATCGAAGCCAAACTCTCGCAGATGGTGCTTGACTATCTTGCGGAAAAAGAAGTCGGTCCTGTACCCTGGTTCGACTCAGCTGAGGTCGTTAGAGGGTATAGGGTAATCAAATGCGAAGACAGGTTCTCGAAGGATTTCCTTGGTGAGTGTGTCGCTAATATAAGCGACGCATGGAGCGGCTTGCAGATCAAGCTTATCCCAACCAGAGACATCCCTCGAAGACCGAAGGCTCGCATTTGGTTGCCGACTATGCCAATAGACAGCGAACAGCTGATTCGAGGTCTTAAGCGTGGTCCAATGGATTGGGCAGTTATCAAGACGGAGCAGCCGCAAAAAAACAGCATGACTTTTCTGCTCCTCATAAACGAGGAAAATTTGGAGGTGCTCGAGAAGTTGGACTACCGTCTAAGGTTTGGCATAAGAAATGCCAGACTTAAAATTTACATCTCTTCAGGCCCGGATGAAGACACAGACGATGTCAACGACGCCAACACTCTGTTGGAGGGCATGAAGATTGTCCCAGATACTCCAAATGCCCCCGTTGAAGATGATTCAGATTAAGAACATGACATGACATTGAGTGTCTGTACAACAAATTTGTAAAAACAATGAACGATATATACATTTTTTTTTTTTTTTTTTTTTGTCGGGATAGGAAACACTCGACTGGAGCACTCAGACACAACTGGTCCATTGTACTGCCAGAGAGCAAACCCTGATTTACCCATTTTGTTGGAATTTCCTTGACTTTCGAAGAAAGCCAAGCAAGCACTTCAGTGATGAGGAGCTTGCAGTACCAGCACTCACCACATCCGCACCGAAGATCTGCCACCTGATACGAGCAAAGGCCGGACACTCACAGAGATAATGTTCCGCGGTGTCGTCGCTTTCTCCACAAGCGTCGCAAATTGTAGTGTCACTTAAGCCTAACACGTTAAGGTGCTTGGCAAAAGAGAAGTGGCCTGTCAAGACGCCGATAAGTTGTCTACAGTCTTTTCTGCTGAGAGACAGCAAGAATGCCGCTGATTTCTTACAGACGTCCGGGAGCATGCGTTTAGTCAACCATGCCACACACAATTGTGCTCGTGAGAGACCCAATCGTCAATGGAAGCCCTAACCGAGGACGCTGGAAGACCCAACACGGGTTCGGGACCGGAGAAAGCCTCCTCTGAGCCTTGTCTAGCAATCTCATCGGAGATCTCGTTCCCCAAGATCCCAGTGTGACCTGGGACCCAGATAAGAGACAGAGAATTCAGCCTTGCGACCGAGTTCAAAGAGTTTTTGGTTTCACGAACTATTTTGGAAGTGGTTAAAGGGTTAAGCAAGGCCTTAAGCGCAGCCTGACTGTCACTACAGACACAAATGCTACGTCCCTTCCACCTGTTCTTCACAACATAGTTCATGGCCAACGATATATACATGCAATCTACAAAAACAACAACAAACAGGAAAACTCGTAAAAATAAGCAATGGATTACGCCCGACATACTCAGAATGTGTAAGAAGAGAGACGAGCTATACAGAAGGTGGAAAAATAACCCATTGTGCAAAAATTACGAAAATGAGTACAAACAGTTTCGTAACCTAGTAAATAAAAACATTCTATCTGTGAAGTCGAATCACTACAAACAAAAATTCTCAAATGGAATGTTTTAAATGAACTTCTAGGTAGAAAAAAAAGATCAATTGATGAAGTCATTCTGAACAACTTTGCCATTATAACCTTAGTTGATAATTTTGCCGATCAATTTTCAAGCCAAGCATCGAAAATTATACATAAATGCAATCGTATAACTTTTAGCCATAACAACTTACATCTTGCGCATTCAATATATATAGAGGAAACTAGCGAAACAGAGGTGTTTCGAATACTGTGTTGTTTGTTTACTAATAAAGGATCAGGAGCAGACAATATTAGACCAATCGATCTTAAGCTGAACGCTGTATATCTAGCTCCAATTATACAAACGATCATCAACCGAAGCATAAATCAGTGTTGTGTCCCGAGGTTACTGAAGACGTCAATAATTCGACCAATTTACAAGGGAGGAGTAAAAAACAAAATCGAAAATTACAGGCCGATCGCAATTTTGTCTGTCGCAGAAAAGTGTCTGGAGGAAATTGTTGTAACGCGGCTAACAAAGTTCATTGAAAAGCACAAAGTTTTACAACCGAACCAGTACGGCTTCCAAAAAAATAAAAGCACTGGAGTGCTATTGGGAGAACTCTCGAACGCAGTAACCACAAGTCTGAACAAGAACCACCATGTGCTAATCATGTTCATAGATTTTAGCAAAGCCTTCGACACTTTGAGTCATGAGAAGCTCATAGAAAGTCTCAATAGAATCGGCGTAAGAGGGATTCTAGCAAAGTGGATTAAAAACTACTTATCAGAAAGAACAATACGTGTTAAAGTGGCAAATACACTGAGTTAAGAAAAACAAAGCACGTACGGTGTACCCCAGGGCTCAAAATTGGGGCCAGTCTTGTTCATCCTGTTCACCAACGAACTTCTCCGTGCTTTAAAAAAAAAGTACTGTTTTTGCTTATGCAGATGATGTAGCGATTGTTGTTAAGCACAAGTGCCTTAATACTGCAACATCAATAATGCAAGATGAGTTTGATAGTGTTTCGAGATGGTGCCATGACCAAGGTTTAGTAATTAACGCTACGAAAACTAAATTGATGCACATACGCACACTATACCAACCCGAAGCTCCTTTTAATATACTCTATCACCTAAGCGACGATTGCCCGACAATAACAAAAAGCCAAGCTATTGAGCAGGTCAAAACAATAAAGTATTTAGGAGTCATAATTGACGATCATTTTATACAGCATGAACACGTAAATAAGCTATGACTACAACTAAAGAGCTCTGTTTTGCGATGGTGTACCTCAAAAGATACACGACTCCCGATGTACAGAAACAAGTGTACCACTCCTTAGTTGAGTCTCGCATAAGATACGGGATATTAGCTTGGGGAAATGCGTCGAAAACCCATCTACATAGATAAGATTAAAGCTCTTCAACAGCGTGTAGTTAAAATTATTAATACACAAAATATTAATTTCAAGGTTCTAGATGTAAACGCAATATTTAAGATGACTACAATATTAGAATACTACGATGACCTACGTTTCCAACAACCTATACGTCACACTCAGAATACAAGAAGACGAGCTCAGGGACTTTTCGAGATACCAGAAACTTACAACATGTACGGACGAAGACAGCTAAATTACGTCATACCGACAGCGATGAATCCACTACCAGCGAACCTGAAAAATATTGTAAACTATAAAAAACGCAAAAAAGATTTGAAAATGTTTTTTCTCGATATGCTTTATGTAATCTAAATCTAAAACAAACAAAAAACGAACTAAAACCAAAATTTAAATATGAATATAACGTAACTTTACTGAACATTAAACTAATTTCATGAAATTAAATTCGAATTGTATGTACATATGTAACTGAATCACTTTTACAACATCTAAACTTCAAAGCAA
The DNA here is from genome assembly GCA_945910035.1 of Brachypalpus laphriformis. Classification (NCBI taxonomy): domain Eukaryota; kingdom Metazoa; phylum Arthropoda; class Insecta; order Diptera; family Syrphidae; genus Brachypalpus; species Brachypalpus laphriformis. Next base: position 133,637,983 of record OX246756.1, read on the forward strand.
TGAATTACTCAAAATATCTAACCATCTGCAGATAAGCTTTAAGCTTCGCAGGTAACTCAATCTATTGTATATTGTAACATTTTAACAAAATAAAATCAGTTTAAAATCGAAAAAAAAACTGCGGCACTCGCAGTGTGCCACAGATAATCTGCGTGTCTTTATCAATGAAGAAAACATCGATATCGGCATCATCCAGGATCCCTGGGTAAGGGGATCTACCATCACGGGACTTCAGGACAACCACTACAAACTCTACTACAACCACAATAACTGCAACGGTAAGCCTAGAACTTGCATTTTAGCTAAGAAGCACATAAAAGCTTTTCTATGTCCTAACCTTAGCTCTGCCGATTTAACGGTGGTTAAACTGGAAACTGCAAACGGTGAGGCCTTTTTCGTTGCATCTGTCTACATGGACCGGGATCGGCAAGCCCCGCCGGAGGAAGTCCAATACCTAACATCAACTATTAACACCAGTAAGGCTAACCTCTTGATGGGCTGCGACGCCAATGCCAGACATACGCTTTGGGGTAACGCGGAGACAAATGACAGAGGTGAGTCTGTTTTCGATTTTATCATTACCAATAACCTATCAATTTGCAATACTGGCAATTCTCCAACTTTTGCTTTTCCGAGTACGGATAACTTCAATGGGTGGGAGGCGGTTATTGACATTACTCTAGTATCTAACAACGAAACCATCAGGGTCGATAACTGGAGAGTATCCGATTTACAATCTTTTTCTGATCATAACTGGATACTCTTCAACGTCTGTCTCGAGATTGAGACCCCTAAACCATATAGAAACCCAAAACGCATAAACTGGACAAAGTTTAATCGTATAGTTAAGTCAAAACTGGGTAGCACATCAACGTATAAAATCGACTCGACCACGGAACTGGATTCAAAGGTTGAAATCTTTGAGAAAGCAATTAACGTTGCCTTTAAAGTCTCGTGTCCAATCAGTTTTGGTAAAAAGAAAGTCCCAACATGGTGGAACGGGCCAACGGCAGCGCTCATATTCCCGTAGTGGACTACTGGCACCGGTGTACCCGGCCCCTCGTCCTAGGGGAATAATTAAGGAACTGGCCTTCCATGTTGGGGGTTGTGCCGTCGGGGTAACTTCCCTACCACGTAAAAAACGCATGGTTCCGAAACAACCAAAAGCCTCGGATAAGGATGACTCAACTAATGACGACCCCAGCAAACGAAATAAAGACAACGACCTTCGGATCTGTACGTGGAATGTTCTGTCCCTTTACAGACCACGTGCAGCCGAACAACTAGCAGAGGCCCTAGACTGCTATAAAGTAGATGGGCCGGGCAAAAAGAGGATGAAAAACTGTGACATCTACTACGGTGATTGCTACAGCGGCAACAGGCAACGCTTATTCGGATGCGGATTTGTCATACGTGGCAGACTTAGGCAAAAAGTCTTAAGCTTCCGACACGTTAACGAGCGTATTATGACTATCCGGATCAAGGCTAAATTCGCTAACATAAGCCTTATATGTGTTCATGCCCCCACGGAAGAAAAGGAGCCTGCCACCAAAGAGTGTTTCTACGAGCTCCTCGACAAAACATGCGAGCAATGTCCTAAATACGACGTTAAAATCGTGTTGGGCGACTTTAACGCCAAAATAGGAAAGGAGGACGTCTTTGGTAGGGCAGTCGGTAAGCATAGCCTACACGACACCACGTCTGATAACGGACTAAGGCTAATTGATTTCGCTGTGGAGCGAAATGTCACCATAGCAAGCACATGGTTTCCTCATCTCGATATTCATAAGCAGACATGGCGGTTTAATGATCATATAACGATCAACCAAATTGATCATATTGCGATCGACGCAAGGCATGCCTCCAGTATTCTGGATGTCCGGACCTTCCGAGCGGCCAACATAGACTCGGATCATTACCTTGTTGTAGCCAAGGTACGAATGCGGATATCCCAATCTGAGCAACAAGGAAGAATTACTGTGAGAAAATTTAACGTCGAAAAGCTACAATCGCAAGAGACCGCCAGACTCTTCGCTGAACGCGTATCCCGAAATCTATCAATCACCCCTTTGCCGCCAGCATCAAGTACCGAAGACCAGTGGCAACGCTGCCAACATGACATCAGAAACGCCGCGACTGATATGCTGGGTCTCGCTCGCCCACCACCGCGAAACCCCTGGTTTGACGAAGAATGTCGGCGAGTGCATGCAGCAAAACAATAGGCATACACAGCGGCGCTGCAAAGGAAGACGAAAGCTGCTCGTGAGCTCTACGAGCAAAAGAGACGGGAAGAACATCGGCTTCTCCAAAAGAAGAAGAAAGAGCATGAGAAGCGCGCGTTTGAGAATATCGAGATTTTATACTCCAGGAACAATATACGGAAGTTTTACCAAAAGGTAAAAAGAACGTGTCAGAGAAGTAATACCCGTACAGAAACCTGTAGAGATGAAAATGGAAACCTCGTAGTCGAATCACAGTCGGCGCTGAGAATATGAAAAAACTACTTCTGCAGACTGTATAACGGCGACGAAGACCAACATCCCGCTGTCCGGCAGAATGAACCATTCAACATAGACGATGATAGTCAAAATTTCCGTCCACCTGACCAAAACGAAGTGAGGATAGCAATATCCAAGCTAAAATCGAACAAGGCTGCTGGACCTGACGGCTTACCGGCCGAACTTTTCAAGGCAGCTGGGGATGAATTGGTAGAGTGCATACACCAACTCATTTCTAATATTTGGTCAGACGAGTGTATGCCTGATGAATGGAATCTCAGCATCGTTTGCCCGATCCACAAGAAAGGAGACCCCCTCAACTGCGCCAATTATAAAGGCATCAGTCTCCTCAACATCGCATACAAGATCTTTTCTGCGATATTGTGTGAACGCCTGAAACCTTTTATCAACAGCCTGATTGGACCCTATCAGTGTGGTTTCAGGCCAGGATCAAATCTTCACACTTCGGCAGATCCTGGGGAAAAACCCAAGAATTCCAACTCGATACTCACCACCTCTTTATCGATTTCAAGGCCACCTATGACAGCATCTATAGAGAAGAACTTTATAGAGCCATGTCTAGTTTTGACATCCCTGCCAAACTTGTCCGTCTGTGCAGGCTGACGATGGAGAACGCTCGCTGCTCCATCAAGGTCGGTAATGACCTCACCGAGACCTTTGATGTCAAAAATGGCTTTAGACAAGGTGACGCGCTGTCATGTGACTTCTCCAATATTGTACTTCAACGGATTGTGCGGAACTCACAAGCCAACACCGGAGGCACAATCTATTAAAAGTCTGTACAACTGCTTGCATACGCCGACGATATAGACGTTATCGGAAGATCTCAGCCGGCTTTCACCGGTGCTTTTGCAAGCATTGAGGCGGAAGCGGCCAAAATGGGTTTGGCGATAAACGAGGGCAAAACCAAGTATATGCTGTCAACTAGAAAGGAAAACCAACACCGACGAATTGGACAAAACGTCACATTGGGCAGCTATAACTTCGAGGTAGTAAGGGACTTTGTCTACCTTGGCTCTGCTTTAAATTCTGCTAACAAAATCAGTGCAGAAATCAATCGAAGAATAACTCTTGCCAATCGCTATTTTTTTGGGCTTATAAGGTAATTCAACAGTAAAGCCCTATCTCGAACAACTAAGGAGACTCTATATAAGACCTTGATCATCCCAGTCCTGCTTTACGGCGCTGAAACATGGGCTTTATGGAAAGAGGGTGAAGATATCCTTAGTCGCTTCGAGAGAAAAATTCTTCGTAAGATTTTCGGTCCCGTTTGCGTTGACGGGTTTTGGAGGAGAAGATTCAATCACGAACTATACGAGCTGTATTGCGTATTGGACGTCTGAGATGGCTAGGACATGTAGAGCGGATTGTCACCAACGCTCCGGCCCGCAGAGTCTTCGAACCTAACCCCGAGGGATGACGCAGTAGAGGGAATCATCGCCGTAGGTGGCGCGCACAAGTTCAAAGGGATCTCGACCAACTTGGAGTGCGCAACTGGAGGCAATTAGCTAAAGACCGAGCTAAATGGAGAGGCTTGTTGGTTGAGGCCTAGGTTCACCCCGAACTGTAGCGCCACCTAAGTAAGTAAGTAAGTAACATGGTGGAATGAAGATCTATCAAAGCTTAGGAAGATGACCAGAGCGATCTTCAATATCTGCTACATTCACAACTTCTGGCAGCCTTACAAGGACTGCCTAAAAATATATAAGGAGTCCATCAGATTGGCCAAAAAATAGGGCAGGAAAGATTACTGCCAGTCTATCGAATCCCTTAAAGAATCCGCAAGGCTCAGCAAAATTTTGTCCAAAGGGCAGAGCAACCCGTCCTTTCTTAAACAGATGGATGGAAGCTGGACGGATTCTTCTGCGGCATCTCTGGAACTCCTGATGAGTACTCACTTCCCAGACTGCAGTGAGATTAGAGTAGAACAAGCTAGTTCCACCTGTACGCCACTGGCAGCTTGGGATAACATCACAAACATTATTACGGAGGATGAAGTCTCCTGGGCTATAAATAGCTTCTCTCCCTATAAGTCACCTGGCCCTGACTGCATCATGCCTATTATGATGCAGAAATTGCAAGACATAGCAATTCCCTGGCTATTACCGATTTATAGGAGTTGCTTAAACCTAAGCCATGTTCCCCAAACCTGGAGACGTGTCAAAGTGGTTTTCATCCCCAAGGCGGGCCGGCGAGGACATGAATCCGCGAAGGATTTTAGACCCATAAGCCTGTCCTCCTTTGTTTTGAAAACTTTAGAACGTGTCCTAGACTTCCATATCCGCGATAACCTGAGTTCTCCACTGTCGAAATCCCAGCATGCGTATCTCAAAGGGCGGTCCACAGAAACTGCTCTTCATGAGGTCGTGCGTACAGTGGAAAAAACTCTTCACTACAAAGAATATACTCTCGCCACATTCCTTTATATAGAAGGAGCCTTCAAAAACATTTTCACTGAATCTATTCAGGAATCTCTCACCGAGTTAGGTGTAGAAGGCTTTATTAGCCAATGGATAGTTTCTATGCTCAGTACTTGTATAATCCAAGCAACACTAGGCAACAGTAGTACAACTAAGACGGTAAACAGAGGAACTCCACAAGGCGGAGTCATCTCCCCCCTGCTCTGTTTAATGGCGATCAATAAAATCTTAGTGCGACTTGATAGGGAGGGTTTTAAGGTGGTTGCGTACGCGGATGATATGGTTATACTAGTATCAGGAAAGTTCCTCTCCACGATAAGTCAACTCATGGAGAGGGCTCTGGATAAGGTACACTCATGGGCTACGAGCTGTGGCCTCGGAGTAAATCCGGAGAAGACTGAAATGATGCTGACTTTGAGCAAAAAGTACAATATCGACAGTATAAAAAAAGGACAGAGATCGGCGTGCGTGGGTATCACAGGAGCAATGAGGTCTTGTCCAACAGATGCTCTCAGTGTGATCCTGCATCTGATCTTTCTCGAACTACACATCATAGACACAGCTATATGCAGCGCAGCGCTCAGGGAATATGGATGCTGGACCACAAGGCCATATGGTCACGGCAAGGTCCTGGAGACGATTCCAAGTGAACTGGTTACGCCCTCTACCGACTACACGATACCCAAACTCAACTTCAGAAAATCGTTCTTAGCAAAATTCCCTTCCAGAGAAGAATGGAAGAACGGAAGCGTTACCTGCAACTATGATATAGGGATATACACGGACGGTTCGAAGATGGACTGCGGAGTCGGCGCAAGCATCTTCTCTGACCAGCTGAATATATCAAGGTCCTTCCGTCTCCCAGACTCTGCTAGCGTTTTCCAAGCGGAGCTTCTTGCGATTCGAGAAGCCTGCCGCCTGCTAAATAATCTTCCAACATCTAATCACAATATCGCTATTTTTTCGGATAGCCAGGCTGCCATCAAGGCCATTGAAGCGGTCTGCATCTCTTCAAAACTGGTAGAGCATTGCCGGTTTGAATTGAATCAACAAAGCACTCACTCGAGAATCACTCTCATCTGGGTCCCAGGGCACAGCAACCATGAGGGAAATGAGCGTGCTGATGAGCTGGCCAGGCGAGGGTCGGCCTTTAACGGCTCTCTAGCAGAAAGAGTCGACATTCCGATTGGTGCCGTTATGGTGCTAGCCAATCGCGGGTGGAACAACCTAACAAGCTGTGTCATATCTAGGAAGACGTGGCCCAGTTTCAACAAACCCAGGTCAAAAGAGTTACTAAGCAAACCAAGACCAGTTATTGCCAAAATTGTAGCTATTATCACAGGCCACTGGCCAGTTGGAGACCATGCGGCCAAGCTTGGTATCCCCCACAACACCTTTTGTAGGAGCTGCAAGGATAATAATGAGAAAGAATCTCTATGTCATTTCCTTTACAGATGTCCGGCCCTGGCGTGGATCAGACAACAAACTCTTGGCAATGCCTTCTTCGAGGATCTGAGAGAGATAGCGGACAAGAGGATTGGAGAACTAATCCTCTTCCTGAACTCCACGGGCTGGGTTTAAACTGAACATACCTTTCTTTTTTTTTTTTTAACTAACCACTACAACAGGTAGACACGAGTCCGTGGTAACAAAACGGCGCACTTTAAGCGCTAATTGGGTTCTTTTTGGACCGCCACTTTACCTACCTACCTACTAACATAATTTTATAAAAGGCCAGTATATCCTTTCAATAAGATAATTCGTTTACCAAAATGTTGTCAGCAAGGACACAGCGAGATATAAACCTGTTTCTAAGTTTTGCAATTCTATCAGAGATCAATTCAACATTCCCTTTTTGATGCAGGCCGAAAGTAGAATGATGCCTTGGCAAATTCAACATCTTTTTAAAACTTTATTTTCTGCAATCTGCCGCTTTTTAACATGCGATTTAGCACAGCCCCTCCAGGCTTGACATCCGTAAAGTAAAATTTTCTGAAACACTACCGTTCCGATAAACCTTATACTGGTTCGATAGCTTTGACTTTCTGTTAATAAATGGGTATAACATTTTTATAGCAATGTTAACTTTATTCAGTGTATTTTTTATGTGTTCGTTGAATGTTAATCTCGTATCAATATAAATCCCTAAGTATCTTACTGATGATGTCCAGTTAATCGCGACTCCTTTAACCTGCAATTGGTGATTTGGAATACAACACGCTTTTCTTTTCCGTGCAAAAAAGATAGCTTGTGCTTTGTCCATGTTAACTTTTATTTTCTATTTTGTATAATAATGGAGGAGTATTTCCATTGCATTACTCAGATTTCTCTCAATATTGGGAACAAATTCATGCGATGCAAATACAGCCATGTCATCAGCATAGATAGCCGCCATACAATTAGGAAGGTTAGGAAAATCTACAGTGTAAAGATTATATAAAATGAAAAGCTTTTATTTAACTTGCTTTGTTGTCTGTCTGTCTGCTACAAATCTTGTAATCAAAATTTCGACTATTTCTAGTTGAGCTAAAGCTTTGTGCACATCTGTATGAATCCCGGCAATGCATTATAGTAGCAGATTGTAATATAAGTATTTGAATCTCTGTTTATTGTTAAGTAATTTGCACCAAATGCAAAAATTTATTCGATAATATAGTCTCTTTCACACGACAACACTTCTGCCCATCTGTCAACCAACTGTCTTAGTGCCTTCACTAAAAAAAATTTTTTGGCGTTGATGGAAAAAATACCCCAAGAGCCTCTTGGACAGTTCGAAAATTTGTTCTGTCAAGGAAGTTGCATACTTCGGAAAATCGAAAAATACTCAATCTGAATGAGAAGAATGCATGATTTTTCGCAACCGAACTACTGTAGCTGTGTGCAGGTGGTCCTAGCTATATGAGGGCGAGGGTTATCCTGATGGAATAGAACATCCCTTCGATTAACCAGACCTAGTACCAGCCTTAATCTGCACAGTTATTGACAATAGTTTTCTGCTGCGATAGATAAGACAAAGTGAATTATTCTTCCATCATCCCACTATACACAGAGTAACAACTTGAAAGGTGAAGTCCTTCTCTGGGATGTTGTGCTGGTCTGTCTTCTGGACTTAGCCCTTAGTGGAGACGTTTAATCTTATTGTAAAGTACTTAAAGATCTTAACATTCAAAAATCCGCTAGTCCCGATGATATCTTACTCATAACTCTGAAGAGGTGTTCTTCCACACCGGCAAAACCACTGCGTAAGCTTTTTCATCTATCCTACTCCTCTGAACTCTTTCCTAGTAGTTGGAAGGCATTTGTCCAGCCCGTCCCAAAAAAAAGGGCGAATCCTCATCTCCCTCCAAATATCGGCCCATTGCACCCTTCTTTCTAAGGTCATCGAAACCCCGATAAATCGTCAGCTTATGAAATATCTTGAATTCCGAAAGCTCCTCAATGACTGACAATACGGCTTTGGCAGCAAAAGGTTCACTGGTGCTTTGATGGCATATCTCACCGAAAAGTGGAACCAATCTCTCCATCACTCTGGTGAAAGTAAGATTGTTGTGCTTGATATTTCTAAGGCATTTGACAGAGTTTAGCATCCAGCTCTTTTGCCGAAAATGCGTACATTTGAAATCGATGAATCAATTCGTTAGGAATTACCTTTCTGGCCGTTCAATTCAAGTTGTTTTGCAAGGTTTCAAGTCTTCAATCCACCATATAAATGCTAATGTGACCCAAGGCTCCGTTTTGTTTTCGACTATCTTTCTTATTTATATTAATGATCTCTTGTCTGCTTCTTCTAATCCAATACACTTCTTCGCTGACGACAGTACTCTCAGCTTCTCATATTCGTTTCCAGATTCACGGCCCTGCTCTTCGGTTGTGGAACTAGAGCGGCAGCGTATGTTAAGTTCATGAAATTCCGATCTTGACAGCATTAAATGGGGTAAAAAGAATAAAGTAGAATTTAATGCTTCGAAAACTCAATTCTGTTGCTCAAGCGAAACCCAAACCATCAGCTTCTTCTTCTTCTTCCTTTTATCAGCGAGGCTATGTTCCGAAAACAAGGGATCACAACCCTCCCACTTCACCGCATTTCTACTGACCCGCCTGTGGGGTTTGCCTATTTGACCTCAGAAAATATCAGCAGGCCTGCCGATTTTGGATCACTCGGTTACTGAGGCCAATGAAATGCCGAAGTCGTCGCATTTGTCTGATCCAGGCGTTTATAGGACTGCCTTTCCTACATCGCGATGTCTTTGAAACGTGCATTGATATTGCTTTTTTAACGGGGTTCAAATGATCTCTTCTTTGAACGTGGCAATACCAGCTGAGCCAGTCGCGCTCTATCTTTTGTACGATGGTTTCCTTGATGTGAAAACTTCCACGGATCTTCGAACTTCTTCTTCGAACCCAAACCCTCAGCTATTATGAATGAATGGCACTTGCATCTCCGAAACTGAGACTTTCCATTCTCGGTTTGTGTGTTAACGACAACCTAAGTTGGCATGACCACATATTTGATGCCGCCAAGAACGCTACGAAATATTGAGAATTCCTTAAACGGTGCAAGAAATGCTTCACCCCCTCTGATCTGGCTCCGATATACTCGTATGAAGCATACAGCCGCCCCAAGCACGACTATAATGCTCATGTCTGGTCCGGTGCACCTAAAACCACACTGCACCTACTAGGTTAGGTTAGGTTAGGTTAGGTTGGCTGTCCACACGAGAGTGTAGACACACTTAGACCAGCGAAGGTCCTTTGTGATACCAGGATCAAACCATTAGGCCACTCAGGGACTAACAAACCAACCGGAGCTTTTGACAAAGCGATGGATGCTCATGACGTCCAAGGACGCCAGATCGCAGAGGTCGTCAAGGAAGGGGGACCCTAGATGGAGCATTCTTTTATGCGACAGGAACGGACATGTGCGTAGGAGGTGAAGGATTGTTTCCTCCTCCTCCTCGTGCCTACAGCTTCTGCAGAAGTCATTGGAGAAGAGGCCAAGTCTTTTGGCGTGCTGGCCTATAAGACAGTGTCCAGTGAGAACACCGACAACGCAGCTGATTTGTGTACGCTTTAACTTGATCAGATCGGCACTACGTTTTTGATCCAGCTTAGGCCAGATCTGTCTCGAAATGTGACACGTTGAGCCGTTTCCCCATCTGAGGTTGGTCGTGCTAATAGCGTTCAGCTTTAGTAGATACTTACATGTAGCGAGGGGCATACCCAGGGCTTGCCTTTCAGGCAAAATCCTTAGAGTGGTACCCTGTCTGGCGAGGTCGTCAGCCCTGCAGTTACCTGGAATGTCTCTATGGCCCGGCACCCAGCATAGGTGAATGTTGAACTGCTCTGTCATCTCCATAAGAGATAGACGATAGTTTAAGGCAGCCTTTGAAGTGAAGGAGAACGATTTCAGGGACTTGATTGCCGCTTGGCTGTCAGTGAAAATGCTAATATCCCTGACAGATAATACATTACATTTCAGCCAGGACAGGGCTTCTTTAATCGCCATGATTTCCGCCTGGAAAACGCTACAATGATCAGGGAGGCGGAAAGAGATGCTCAGATTGAGCTGTTCGGAGAAAACACCACAACCCACCCCACCCTCCGTCTTAGATCCATCTGTAAAGAAGTGAACCGAACTACCATCGACAGGGGGGGAGGTGTCCCATGCATCCCGGTTAGGGATGCTCATACGGAAGTTACGGTCAAATCTCAGTTTCGGCGGGGTGTAGTCCGTGGTTTCGTGTTTGAAGTTAAGAAGATCAAGGATCGAGGAGTGACCAAAGCGATAGCTAGACCACTGACAGGAGGCTTTCAAGCGGATGGCCGCACAGGCAGCCAACTGTTTGCCGAAAATATCTAAGGGTAGCAGGTTGAACAAGATGTTCAGTGCCGCGGAGGGAGTAGTTCTAAGTGCACCACTGATGCAGATGCATGCAGATCTTTGCACCTTAGCTAGTTGAGTGAGGTGGACAGCCCTTTCAAGAGCAGGCCACCATACGATCACGCCATATAGTAGTATAGGCCTGATAACGGACACGTATAGCCAATGGGTGATTTGAGGTTTAATACCCCAGCTCCTACCTATAGCCTTTTTACAGGAATAGAGAGCTACATTAGCTTTCTTGACGCGCTCTAGTAGATTGGCCTTCCAGTTTAATTTCCTATCCAAAGTAAGACCCAGATATTTTGCGTTTTCAGAGAAGGTGAGACTGGTGCCATTTATCAAAGGAGGGTCAATGAGGGGAACTTTATATTTCCTCGTGAAGAGAACGAGTTCCGTTTTATGGGGGTTAACCCCCAGTCCACAATTGGAGGCCCATTTGGTGAGCCGAAGGAGAGCATATTGGAGGATATCCCTGAGAGTGTCCGGGTGTTTACCGGAGGAAGCAATAGCAATGTCATCAGCATAGGCGATCACTCTACAACCTGACGTATCCAGGTCCAACAGTAGTTCATTAACTACCAGGTTCCACAGAAGAGGTGACAAGACTCCACCTTGAGGTGTACCGCAGCGAGCAATTCTTCTGGCCGATGCTCCACCCAGCTGCATGTTAATAATCCTGCATGTAAGCAATTGATTGATCAACACTCCGAGCGAGGTATCCACTTTCAGATTTACAAGTGCGTCGGTAATTGCCTTTGGTTTGACATTGTTAAAAGCTCCCTCAATGTCAAGGAAAGCCACCATGGTGTATTCTTTGATGCTCAATGATTTTTCGATGATGCGCACAAGCGAATGTAAGGCAGTCTCAACCGATTTGCCTTTGCAGTACGCATGTCGGGACGGCGAGAGCAGAGCTGGGCTGATACTTTGCCGAAGATGGATATCAATTAACCTTTCTAACGTTTTGAGCAGAAAGGACGATAGACTGATAGTTCGGAGATCTTTTGGTTCCACGTGCGAGCTCTTTCCTGCCTTAGGTATGAATATGACTTCAACCTCGGTCCATAGTTTGGGAATATAGACCAGATTTAGACAGCCCGACAAGATGACTTTGAGCCATGGAAGCACAATGTCCTCGCATTGCTGAATTTCAGCTGGAATAACACCGTCAGGTCCTGGGGACTTGAAGGGTTTGAAACTGCGCATGGCCCAACGGATCTTTTCTGTAGTTATCAAGACTAGCGAGTTGCTGCAAGGTTGAGGGGGGGGGATTTTCCTCTCGCGATATAGCAACAGGGGAGCTACCAGGAAAGTGGGTATCCAGTAAGATGTCAATGGATTCCTCAGCAGAGGAGGTCCAGTAACCATCCGGATGCAAAAGGAAGCTGGGTGTAGCAGGGCTTTTAGAGAGGATTTTTCGCAACCTGGAAGCTTCCGAGGACTCTTCAATGCTGTCACAAAAAAGTCTCCAGGAGCGTCGTTGCTCCTTCCTCAGTGAGATTTTGTATTTTCTGAGAGACAGTTTATAGGAGTCCCAGTCGGCCGTCTCACGGGAGCTTTTAGCAGTATTAAAAAGGAGCCTACTGTCTTTCCTAAGAGTACTGAGATTTGCATTCCACCACGGAGGTTTCATTCTATCTCGAGGTTTGCGGAGTGGGCAGGCCTCGGCCATGGCACCATTTAGTGCCGATGTTAGGGTGTTGACTAAATCGTCGAGGCCTTCAGTGCAAGAAGGTTCAGTAGGCAGATGGGAGGGAATAAGCGTTAATAAACGTTTCCTATAAAGGGACCAGTTGGTTTTCCTATAATTTCTAAAAGCCTTCTGGTCAGGCAGATAGTCATCAGGACTAAATTGGAGGTAACGGTGGTCTGAAAAAGAGTGCTCATCAGAGACTCTCCAGTCCTTAACCGAGTTATATAAATGATCGGAGACAAGAGTGATGTCCAGGACTTCTTGTCGGTTTCGAGTAATGAAGGTCGGTTTGGACCCCCTGTTACAGATTAGGAGTTTAGTACTAAGGATAAAGTCAAAAAGTTGCTCACCTCTTACAGTTATGTCGGAACTGCCCCAGATTGAGGGATGGGCATTCGCATCACAGCCAATGATGAGACCAGTGTTTCGGCTCTCTGCTACAGCAATCAAGCTCCCCAAGATGTCCGGGGGGAGTGGGCCCGCAAGATCGTGACCTAAATAAGCCGATACCGACCAGTAATTTCTTGATCGCAATTCCAGGTTGGTAGCGACTATGTCTTGATTGCTGAAATTAGAGAGTAAATGAATGTTTAGATGGGTCTTCGCAAGGATACAGGATCTCGGTTTACCTTCCTTTCTTGCGTAGATTAATTTGTAGTTTGGAGTCTTGAGTTCACAAACCCGGTTTCCAACAACCCATGGTTCCTGGATCAAGACTAAGTCTTCCCCGTATTTGCTGAGCCGGAGAATGAGGGAGGCCGAAGCCGTGATGGAGTGATGCAGGTTAATCTGTAGGATCCGCAGCATTGGGGCTACTTCTCGCTACAGATACCATTACCACGGTATTATTGGCTTCCTCTGAATCTGATGACAGAAGGTCATCCTCGAGAGAGAGGCCACATGGGTCACTGTCCAGGAGTGATGGAGAGGGAGAGGGAGGACCAGAAAAGTCCAGTTTCAAAAGAGCGTCAACCATCTCGGTGTCTGTCGACGAGGAGTCAACCCCCGAAAAAGATGGATCGGCGCAAGGGAGCGAGGGAAGGGGCTTGGAAGGAGAGGTATTCTTAGCTGGTGCAGGAGGGACTGCAACCTGCTTGGGAGGTACTTTCTCGAGCTCCTTCTCGTCACATTTGTAGACTTTCAGGGTGATGGAGCTGAAACCATAATTTACTACCCCTTTAGAAGATGCCAGGGGGCCAGAGACTCTTCATTGATGACAATGATCACACTTCTGACGTCTCCTCTCGGCTCGTCCACTTTGGCAATCTTCCAATTATGGGTAGGAAGGGAGCTGTTGTTAGCCTTCAGAATATCCAGGATGATTTTAGGATCAGAGGGTTCAGCCGGAATGGTAGCACGTGTTCTTGGTCGGTTAGGAATCTGGTCCTTTTCCACGACCTCCAACTGTGCACCTGGCCAAACCTGTCCTAATCTGGAGACAGCAAGTTTATAGAGATCCTTCGATCTTTGGTCAGCGCAGGCAATGAGTTTGACATGCCCTTGATGCCAGCCACCATCCCTGCAGGAAACATCAGGGCCGGGATGGTCACGTAGGATTTGGAGACAGTTGGTGGCGAGTTTAATCTCCACCTTCCTCCACTTATCCGCCGTAATGCTGCCATCCGGATCGCTATGGTCAACGACCGCAATCTCCAAGTGTGCCTTAAGCACTTGGTTGAAGGGCTTGGTAGTAGATGGACTGTACTACCTTGGTCTTTTTGGCAAGGGTGGGAGACTCATCCTGAGACCTCTGGCGTTTGGACGGCAAGTCCTTGCTGGATGAGTCAGGGGGGAGCTGGACACGTTTGAGTGCCCGGCTTAGAGAAGTCTTATGCTTCTGGGTCCTGTCCTGTTCAAGAATTACCTGAATGCTGCGAATTAGCTTATAAGCTAGCCGGCGATCTTGGTAGGAGATCTTGGGGAGAGCGACATTCGGCAAGCTCGAAGCCGAGCCGTCCGTCGCCCCCGAAAGAGATTTGAGAAGGGGATGTGGATCCTTCGAAGTGGAGGGCACAGCACGCTGTAAGCTCGAGGCCGAACAGTATGCTGTCCCTGAAGGGGCAGAGATGTTAAGGGGTTTGCCCCCTCGCGTTTCATGGTGTGGCTTTACGATGGGACCAGGTGTTGATACCACTGTCCTATCCGCCAGTGTACCAGACGCGCGTTCAGCAATCCTGGGGGCGTCAACCTGCTTGCAACTGCTTGCAACGCTAGTGCTAGGCCTCAAGGCCAATGCGCTAGATGGGATTGCCACAGCAGAGCTTGCGGGTATTCTTCCCAGGAGGCTGGAAGACGGTTTTTTAAGAGGACCGTCCTCTTTCTTTATCTTTTTTATATTTTTGTATGTTTTTGTTTTTTTGTCATTCATATTTGGACCCACGAGTGGCGGAGAATGGGAGGTCGACCTGCACAGAGATCCGCATTGTGCAGGCAAGACAGGCTAATCCGGAGGTCGCCAGGTATCCGGATACTCCGTTAGCGACTGGACTATTATTTAAAGTGGGCCCCCAGCCAGGCTGATCCTCGGCACGGGTCGTATTACACCTTGATCCGGCCCACCGGAGAGGAGAGAGGGAAGGAAAGGATATGACGGAGAGGGATTAGGACGACTGCAACTTGGCTTCGTTCCTCATCTGGGGAAATACCCGAGAATCCTTGACCATTACTAGGCCCCTACACCACGGCGAGGTGTGTAGTCATGTAGGAGAATCTGCACCTACTAGATCGGATTCAAAACCGTGCGTTAAAAATAATAGGAGACAGAAGCATTGCGGAGTCAATAGACTCGCTTGAACTCAGAAGAAATGTTGCCTTTCTCTCTTTATTTTATCGCTTTTTTTACAAACAGCGCTGCAGCGAAATAGCCAGCTGCATTCCGTCCATTCAGAAGGTCTCACGTCCTGAATGGTCATCAGTTCACCCTCAAGCCCCGAAAGCTTTTGTATGGCTAACCTTATATCTAAATCTAAGTAAATATGGACGCTTTGCTTAAAACAGTAACATGGAATGCAAATGGACTCTTACAAAAATTTAACGAATTAGAAATGTTTCTAATAAGAGAAAATATCGACATATGTTTGATCTCCGAAACCCATCTAACAAGGGAGTCGCAAATAAAGATAAGAGGCTACGCTGGTTATCACGCCTATCATCCTTCTGATAGAGCGCGGGGCGGTTCATCCTTATTCATTAAAACTAACATCGAACATTCGGCCGATATAAGCATAGAGCTGGAAAAACTGCAGTTGTGCGCGGTAAGGGTTAAAAATAAACACCTGAGCTACAATATAGCATCTGTTTACTGTCCGCCGCGATGCTTACTAGAAAAAGACGACTACTTTCGTGTCTTCAATGACCTTGGTTCAAATTTTCTTATTGGTGGAGATTTCAACGCGAAGCACACATTCTGGGGTTCAAGATGTACATCTTCTAAAGAAAAAATTCTCTACGAAGTGGCATATGAATTCGGTTGTTGTTTTTATTCGACAGGAAAACCGACCTATTGGCCAACTGACTCACAAAAAATTCCCGATCTTATCGATTTTTTTGTTACAAAAGGCATTTACGAGAAGTTTATTACAGTCAAAGAATGTTTTGATCTCTCTTCTGACCACTCGCCGGTAATTTTATTACTTGGAGAAGCGCTGATCAAGAAAAATGGACCTCCAAGACTCACTAGCAATAGAACAAACTTTGAGGGCTTTAGAAATGATTGCGAAACAAATATCGCCTTAAATGTATCACTTAGAACACCTTGTGAACTAGAGGACGAAATTGATCGTTTCGTGGAAGCAATTCAAAGAGCGGCATGGAGAAACACTCCTTCTAGAAGCTATAAGTTCAACCGCAACGAAAAGTATCCCAGAGAAATCATTGAACTGGTGAGGGAGAAACGAAAAGCACGAAAGAAGTGTCAAATCACTCGTGCACCGCAGCATAAAACAGTCCTTAACCGACTATGCAATCGGCTTAGAGATAGTATTCGCGAATTTAAAACCAAAAAGATAGCGACCTATCTTGAAAATCTCTCCGGTGAAAGAGAATCAAATTATTCGATTTGGAAAGCACTAAAAGGCATCCGGAAACCTCAAATGCAAGCACCACCAATTCGAAAAATCGATGGAAACTGGGCCAAGAGCGACAAAGAAAAGGCAGAAGTTTTTGCTTTGCACTTAGAAGAAACGTTTAAGCCGTTCGACGGCCCTTCGTTGACGCCCGACTCCCCAGTCACGACATCTGACAACTTTAAAGTAAAAAAAGTTGCATTGATTGAACTGAGGGAAGTGATTAAAAATGTAAAGACAAAAAAAGCTCCGGGTTACGACTTGATAACGGCGCAGGTAGTCAAGGAATTGCCGAATAAAGCTATTATCAAACTGCTCTATTTGATCAACGCTTCGTTCAGATTGCTTTATGCTCCGAGGCAATGGAAAGTCGCCGAGATTATAATGGTCCCGAAACCAGGCAAACCGCTAAATGAGAAGAAATCATATCGGCCTATTTCCCTATTGCCGGTTATCTCAAAAATATTTGAAAAACTTCTTTCCAAACGTCTACAGCCCGTAATCGACGAAAGACGTCTCATTCCTGACCATCAGTTTGGATTTAGAATTAAACATTCTACAATTGACCAAGTCCACAAAATAACTGACGTGATTGAGAAAGCTCTGGAAGAAGAAAAGATTTATTGTGGTGTATTTCTTGACGTCTCACAAGCTTTCGATAAGGTATGGCACGAAGACTTTGAGTATAAATTGCAACGACTACTGCCACGGCAACTCTTTCTTATCCTACTATCGTATCTCACCGAGAGAGTCTTTCGTGTTAAGCACGGAAATGATTACTCTAACTTCAAGGAGATTGCGACCGGAGTTCCACAAGGAAGTGTCTTTGGCCCGCTTCTATATGTACTCTACACGCGTGATATCCCGCAGGAAAGAAACTGTGTCGTCCCACGTTTGCGGACGATACGGCGATATTCACCACGGGGGAAACTACTGAAGCAGCAACTGGAAAGCTGCAACATGCTATTAATAAAGTCCACGCTTGGACGAATTCTTGGCGTATTGTGCTGAACGAAAGCAAATCTACTCACGTCAACTTTACGTACAAAAAAGTGGATAGATTGGTCGTATATCTAAATTCGGCTCAAATACCGTACGCAAACGAAGCAAAATATCTAGGAATGTCTCTAGATGTCAAGCTCAAATGGAAGTCGCACGTGAAAAAGAAACGCGACGAACTTCAAAACAAATACCGACAAATGTACTGGTTACTCGGAAAACATTCGAAGTTGAGCCTACATAACAAACTGCTTATCTATAAGCAAGTGCTAAAGCCAGTGTGGACATATGGTATACAACTATGGGGTTGTACCAAGAAAAGCAATAGAAACATCATACAAGCTTTTGAAAATAAAGTTCTTAGAACGATCGTTAACGCACCGTGGTATGTACGTAACGAAGATATTCATCGTGATTTGGGAATTCCCAGCGTCGTCGAAGAGATAACAAAATTTGCGCGTAAACACAAAGATCGTGTTCACGGCCATTGTAACCGTATTGTCATTCATAATAATTCAATTCGTCGTCTGCAAAGGATAAAACCTTTTGACCTCGCGTCATAGTATATGCCGGTCGCGAAAAAGGCAGGAACTATCATTGGAATTTAACCTGCCTAAAGTTCTACATTTCTTTTAACTTCGTACGAACATTTTTCTTTTTCCAAAAATCATGTGCATCGTAAGCGAAAATAAAACTGCTGGATGAGCGTCGGCTTAGTTGTAGTATTACTTTTGAAGAGAGGTGTTTTTTTAGTGAGTAAAAATCTCACACTACCATAAGCACGCCCGGTCGGGCCTTATGGTGTCTTTAGAAGATTTTTCACCTACTCTCGGCCCCCTTCGGGTAGGGGTTAGAATATACCCGAGGTAGGCATGCCTGTCGTAAGAGGCGACTAAAATCCACCCTCCGTATACCGAGCGTAGTGTATACACAAAATGCAATGAACAAAACAAAACGATTAATTACCCCAGGTGGCAGCCCAGGTTCACTGGAAAATCCACCCTCTTCGGAGGTCGGCTCTACGGATTCTGGGGAGAGCCAGTTATTGCAACTAATAAATCCCTTCTTAAAAAGTGCAAGGGTATGTCGATCTCCTCCACCAAGATCGAATAACTCCGGGAAAAGAAGTCCACCGGAAGCGCCAGCGCCCGAAATTCAGGACTCAGCAAAATATAAAAGTCTTGAGGAAGAAAATAAAACACTCAGAATCAAGCTTAACGAAATGGACCTACTCTATCAAGATCTTAAGAAAGAGATAGACTTATTAAAAGAAGAAAATAAGGTCCTAAAGAACACGCATTTCGAGAGAGAACGCGAATGTACTCCAGCACGGTTAGCTAGTCTGGAATATCACACAGACGAAGAAGAGCTAGCACGCGAAACATATCGGGTCCCAAAGAAAAGACCTAGTAAGAAACGGAGAGCCGAGAAGCAACAAACGGAAATAGATAAAGACGTCTTGGTAAGGCGTGGACTTCCGCTTTTTATGCTTACCTTCGATAAATCGGATAATATCGACGATATCTACAGAATTAGAGCCATACTAAATATCGTGGTCAAAATGATTCCGCAGTGCAAACGTTGCCAAGGATTTAACCATACGCAAATGTACTGCAAAAAAGAACCGCGATGTGTGAAATGCGCCGGAAATCACCTCTCCCAAGTTTGTGGAGTAAATAAACAAACATCTGCAACATGTGCTAATTGTAAGGGAAAGCACCCGGCAAATTATAGAGGCTGTGAAGTAGCTAAGGAGTTGCAAAAACGGAGAGATATGCTCCTTAAGCCCCTTGCAAAATCTAAACTGCAAACTAAGCCAAAGCGTAAGAATGCACAGGAGAAAGTAGGCAAACTAAAACTACAGGGTTCAGAGCACAAAAAGGTGAGGGAAAGAGTGACAACAGAAAAGTCCTCGACCTCTGTTCTTAAAAGAATCGGTACTGAAAAGTTAACGTCGAAAAAGCCGCCAGGTAATAACCCTCGGACAGCAGGGGTGCAGACCTACGCTCAGGCCGCGGCATCCGAAAAACCAAAAAACGTTGAAATTTCGACGGACCCTATCTCTCATGTTTTGTCGGTTATTCTCGAGAAATTTGAAGAACAAAGCAAAATAAATAAAATTATTCTCGATAGGCTGGTTAAGCTTGAAAATAATTCTCAGAAAACGCGTACTTCAACTAGAATATGAATGACAAACGAATGCTAAAAACATGTACTTGGAATGCAAACGGACTTTTGCAAAAACTCGACGAATTGGAAATATTCATGCGTGAAAAAGATATTGATATTTGTTTGACTTTTGAAACCCACGTAAAAAAGGAATCGCATTTAAAAATAAAAGGCTATAATGATTACCACGCTTGTCACCCTTCGGGAAAAGCGAGAGGCGGATCATCGTTATTTATTAAAGACTGCATCGAACAATCCGAAGACCTAAAGATAGAACTTGAAACTTTGCAACTGTGCACGATTCGAGTTCAAAATAGTCAGCGTACTCTTAAAATCTCATCTATCTACTCTCCACCGCGTTCTGCGCTTGAAAAATCAGATTTTACTAACTTGTTTGAATCGCTGAAACCTAGTTTTATTATCGGCGGCGACTTTAATGCGAAACATACATTCTGGGGCTCAAGATACAGCTCGAAAAAAGGTAGAATGCTCTATGGGGCAGGTATGGAGTACAGTTGTGATTTCCATTCGACGGGTAAACCGACTTACTGGCCAACTGATACTTCGAAAATACCTGACCTGATAGATTTTTTCGTTGTGAAAGGAATATTACCAACCACATAAAAGTCGAAGACTGCTTTGATCTGTCGTCTGATCATTCCCCGGTTATTTTAACAATCAGCGAAAAACTAGTCTATAACCTAGAGCCAGCGAGATTAACGGGTCGAACAACTAACTGGGAAGGCTTTAGGAACGAAATTGAAGATAATGTTGAACTAAGCGTTCCACTTACGACACCCTATGAACTTGAGGTTGAAGTTGATCGCTTCATTGAGATCGTACAGCTCGCCTCTTGGAATAATACGCCCAATCCAAGGAAAACGCCGGACAGATACGGTTTGCGATATCCTGCGGAAATAAAAGAATTGGTCAAGGAAAAAAGAAAAGCTCGTAAAAAATGGCAACAGAGTCGTGCTCTGCAACATAAAGCACACTTGAATCGTCTGTGCAATTTGTTGAAGAAGACTATTAAAGATTTTAAGAATCGTGCAATAGCCTCTTACCTTGAAAGTTTAACAATAAAATTAAATCAAAATGAATGGGCGAGGGAAGATAAAGAAAAAGTGGGCGTCTTTGCGGCCCACCTGGAAGAAACATTTAAACCGTACGATGGTCAAGTGGTTTACGATAACCGCAATAGGCTGGATTTATCATCTGACGATTTGACGGTCACAAGTGCAACGCTAAGGGAACTCAAACATGAGATCGAGAATCTAAAACCTAAGAAATCTCTTGGTTATGATTTGATTACCGGAGAAATTCTCAAAGTTTTACCTAGAAAAGCATTGATTAAGCTTCTCCATATTGTAAATGCTGCACTTAGATTAAAACACGTTCCGAGCCAAAGTTGCGGAAGTCATAATGGTTTTAAAACCAGGAAAACCGCCAAATGAGGTAAAATCGTATAACCAATTTCGCTTCTTCCAATCATATCGAAAATTTTCGAGAGGATATTATTAAGGCGTCTCCAACCGGTTATAGAAGAAAATAATCTTATCCCCGACCACCAGTTTGGGTTCAGAAGCAAGCATTCGACGATTGACCAGGTGCATAGAATTACTGACGTAATCGAGAAAGCATTTGAAGAAAAAAAGATTTGCTCAAGCGTATTTCTTTACGTCTCGCAAGCCTTTGACAAGGTGTGGCATGATGGCCTGAAATTCAAACTACGACAAGTTCTCCCTGTATGCTTATTCGATATTCTAGAATCATATCTCGGGAATAGAATCTTTCGTGTTAGACATGGAGCCGAATACTCCGAGCTCAAAGAAATTTCGGCCGGCGTACCGCAAGGAAGCGTTCTTGGGCCGCTTCTCTATTTGCTATATACTCGTGATATACCGAACGAAGATGGCACTATCCTTGCTACGTTTGCCGATGACACCGCTATCGTAGCAGTAGGTAAAACAATCGAAGAAACGACTGCAAAACTGTAAAGCGCACTGAATAATGTAAATGAATGGACGAGGGACTGGTGGATCGCCCTCAACGAATCTAAATCTGTTCACGTGAATTTCACTTCCAAGAAAACTAATGACTTGCCAATTTTCCTAAACTCGGCCCGAATACCTTTTGCAAACGAGGCCAAATACCTGGGAATGACACTCGACGCAAGACTGAAATGGAATTCGCACGTGAAAATGAAACGTAAAGAACTCGAAATCAAATATAGAGAAATGTACTGGTTACTCGGAAAACATTCCCAGCTCAGTACTGAGAACAAACTGCTTTTATACAAGCAAGTGCTAAAGCCGGTGTGGACCTACGGTATACAACTTTGGGGTTGTACCAAGAAAACAAATGCAAATATTTTACAAGCTTTTCAAAATAAAGTGCTAAGAGAAATTGTCCAAGCACCGTGGTATAGTAGAAACGACGATATCCACAGGGATCTCGGAATTCCGACAATCGAAGCTGAAACTAGAAGCTTCTCGAAAAAGCATAGAAACCGACTAATCGGTCACGCCAACAATGCAGTCCTACAAATTTTGGATGAGAGCAATTTATTACGCCGACTACAAAGGACGAAACCTTTCGACTTGGCGAGATAATGATTAACCGCGTCTAAATTGCGGAATATGCAGAATCTTTCACTGGAAAGAAACCTGCCAAACGTTTTATTTCATGATAGAAAAATTGCTTGATAAGTTAATACTTAGTTGCGATATCTAACAAATTTATATCAAAGGGTGGTGTTTTTTTAGTCAGTAAGAATCTGACACTACTATGAGCACGCGCTTGCTATTCTCATACACCCCTATCGTGGAATCCGTCGGAATTGAGTTTCACTTCACCTATTCGATTCCCTTTCACTTTCTACTGCTATCGTGGAATCCGCCGAGAACGTCTCCTTATCGACAGGCATTGGGGAAAGGTAGTTTCACTGTCAAACAGCTGTCTTTTATTTGTCAATAAAAATCTGTGTTGCTACATTCGTTTCGTAAAACGAAAATTTCTTTAAAAAGTGATTAAAATAAAATAAGGCACACAAGTGGACAGGATAGCTGTTTTTGGAAGCATAAGAGGAAGAAGATGAACAGTTTTCCCAGAGAAGAGTACGACAGAGGTTAATAGCAACAGTGGATGATTTCATGGAACTTCCAGATGAAATGTATGCTTCTAGAAACCATTTTTTACTTATTTCTGATTTAAATAAAGTTCAATATTGCATAGATTTATTAACAATTTTCGGCTTAATAAAGCAGTTGTAGTTTTCTTCCTGTAATTTATATGTAAACACAAATTGTTTGTACACAGAAGACGATGTGCAGCCAGCCAAGCCAGAAATCCGCAATGATTTTGATGCGGATGAGAAATGTCATTTTGTTCGGGAAAAATTCGATTCGAATGTTTTCCACGATACAGTGGAACTGATTCACATTACCCACACGGGGAACTGTTCACTTTGCGGATTTGACGATGCCGAAATATTTTTTTCGGTGAATAATTCCCCCCGGCGGATTCCACGATAGGGGTGTGTGTCTATGGAAGATTTTTCACCTACCCTCGGAAAAAAAAAAAAAAAAAAACCTACTCTCGGCAAAAAAAAAAACTTTTTTCGGACGTACTGGGAAATTAGAGATTCTTTCCTGAGGCGTACAACACGGATGTGGAATGGTTTAAATCTCCTCCTCTAATTTTCCTACCGCCTGCGCTGTGTTAAGGTTAGCCATAACCCCTTGTGCGCGGGCAAATTATAAAAAAAAAAAAATTTAGTGGTGGTGGAGTGGTACCCATTTTTCCAACTTTACAAGTTTTCCCAACTTGTTTAGTGTGGATAGATGGTTATATGACTTAGGTTGAGTTCTCTTGCGAGTTCCCTTACCGTAACGGTGGATTTCTTTCAACGGTGGACTACAGAAACTCATTGTCTAGTGCTGCTGACCTACCCGAACGAAGTTCACCCGTTAGTTCAAAATTGTCATTTCTAAACTAAGAATATCCTCTCCGTAAATATTTTTAATTTCTCTATTGGCTTTACTTCCATTCCGTAACAAAAACAATAAAACATGTCGATACATCTCTTCCGATACATCCAATTCAAAATTCAGTTGAAAATGCTTACAGTGATATAAGTGACACAACGAAATTTGCAGACAGAATGAGCAATAAATCCCAAATACTAATTTCTATAACGGTTTCAATATTAAATTAGTTTTGTGCATGTTATGGCATTTGGAAAATAGCTCCCAAAAAAATGCGCAATGCTTATGTTACAACCTGATATATCTATAGGTAATATCGTTCCAAATCCAATAGGGCGGATTACCTTTTTTACACAACCCCATTAACATGGGTATCAAATGGGTTTTACGAGTAGAATACGATAATGCATAGAAATTTGACGGGTAAAAGTTCCTCGTCCAATCGAGCACAGTGGTTCATTAAGACGGAAATGGGAAGTAAGCTCCCTTAAATCTCACTTAAACTGAGATGTTGAGGTACACGTGGTGAGGGATGCATGGCCAGCTGGTGAATAAACTGTGCTGGGCGCTAAGGGACCGTTATCGATGACCAGGCCAAAACATTATTATAAATGCCTTATCCTGGTAAGTCGGCTATGCCAAGACCGACAATTGATTCCGAACATACTCGTGCGAATCGAAGTATGGAAGAAAACTTGGACAAAAAAACAGCAAATTTAAAAAATACAAGAAAATAAAATAAAAACGAACGCAAGGGGAAAACTTCCTATCCAGACTGCTATGGAACTATGAAACATTAGTCTCGTCCCCACAGTCTTCCATTACTGGCATTGGCCTATATTATGTGGGTATTGTAGCATATAGCATATAAAATAGTGATCTAGTACTATTGTCACTGGATGTAATCGTAAGTTATAAATGCCCATGTAATAAAGAAATAATAAATTAATTAATATTAATAAAATTCAATTAATATTAATTAAATTATTCTCAGATACTGGAGAGCTTTTCTTGCAAGTTTGGCAAGTAATTGTCTTGTTAAAAGGTCATATCCTTTTGGCTTTTCTGTAGTCCACTATATATCTAATTAATTGTTATATTTCATTTATTGTTACTTTGTTTATAGAGATGTTCATAGTCCTATTGAATTATAGCTGCGGGGTAGAGGTGCTGCCGTCTTCATTAGAGAAAGTGTTCCAAAAGTGTTGTGCTAAAGTATTCACCCTGTCATAGTTTTGTCTATCACAATTTCCGTCCTTGTTTTTTAAGAGGAGGTAATGAAGTTTTGGTTCTTGATTTTTTGATGGCTTCCATAGTGAGTGGTTTGTTTCTGAAGTTGGTGTCAGGTTAGTTAGGTAGTTTTTTAAACTTTTATTTTGAAATGTTTTTAGAGTTTCTTTTAGTTTTTTGATTGCTAGGTTTAACTTATGTTTATCAGCAGGTGTTCTTGTCATTTGCCACTTTTTCGTAGTTTTGTTTTTTCTTTAATCAGATTGTACAGGGGTGTTGTGTTGGTTTATTTTTTGAACATTTCTTGGTGTTGTCTGGAAGACGGCTTCGTTTATTGTGTTGTTGAAGTAAATGATTGATCTTTCGATGTCGTCACATGATTTAAGGGATATTGTTATAGAGTTTTCGTAGTTCTATTGTGGCCGTAATGTCGCTTAAATAATACAACAGGTAAGTGATCTGAAGATAGTTCTAAGCAGGATTTTATTTTAAGTTTTGAATGGCTGATGTTTTTTATAACACAAAATTCGAGTTCGGTCCTGCTTTTTTTTTCCGTCAGTTTGTTAATGCTCCACATAACCTGGTCAATAGAATGCAGTAAATTTTGTATACTCACATAAGAATCTGACTACAGCCACAACGCAGCTCCAACACACACTAGACGAAACAATAAAGTGGTTCGATGACTGGCGCATGAAAATTAATGAGGTCAAAACTTCACAAGTAGTTTATACTACTAAGGTTAATAATTCACCAATACCCCTAAAAATAAATGACAAAATTATCCCTATAGACAAAGTAGCTAGGTATCTAGGCATGCACTTACTTACTTACTTATGTCCTGTATCCCCTTGTGGGTCCTAGGGCCTCTACTACGCCTACGCGCCATCGTGTACGGTTTCTGGCAATGTGTCTGTGTTCTCCCCAACTTCTCCCTAACTGCCGTGCCTCCTTCCCGACTGTTTTGCGCCATGTTCTCCTCGGACCGCCAGGTTTTCTGCCATCCTGAGTTAGAGGGTTCCATTGCATAGCATGGTTCGCTATGGAACTGTCACCCTTTCGGAACGTGTGACCAATCCACTGCCACTTCCGCCGTTGGATGGTTGTGCCTATTGGTTCCTGACCCGTTCTCTCGTAAAGGTGTTCGTTAGAGATACGATTGGGCCAGAAAATCCTTAAGATGTTGCGCAGGCACCTATTAACAAAGTTTGCAGCTTTCTGGTGATAGTAGTGGTCACTCTCCACGTGCTGCAACCATATAGCAGCCCGGATTCAACGTTAGAGCGGAACAGTCTTATTTTGGTGCTCAAACTGATTGCATTGCTTCGCCATATTTTGGACAACATCCCGAACGCGAACTTTGCTTTGGCGATCCTGTTGGCTATATCCAGTTCGGTTCCACCATCGGTTGAGACAATACTCCCAAGATACTGGAAATCCTCTACTCTCTCTACCGGTTGTCCAACAATGCATATTTGAGCAGATGAGTTTGTTCCAATGCTGATAATTTTAGTTTTTGCCGTATTAATTTTCAGCCCAACGACACCTGCCTCCCTCTCCACATCTGCTGTCATTTGGTGGAGGTCCATAATTCTGTGGGAGAGTAAGCATACATCGTCTGCGTAGTCAAGATGTTTCAGTTGAGATGTAAGAGTCCATCGAATTCCTCCGTTTCCCGTCGACAAAGCTGCATGAAGCACATCGCTAATCACCAATAGGAATAATATTGGTGAAAGGATACAGCCTTGCCTTACCCCACTTTGGATCTCAAATTCCTCAGACAACCTTCCCCTGTGCAGAACGTGACATTTGGAGCCTTCATATGTAGCTTTGATAATAGCAATCAGTTTATCGGGAATGCCTCTCCTGCGTAAGGCACGCCAAATAAACTCCCTGTTGACATTATCGAACGCCTTCTCAAAATCGATGAACAGCAGGTGCAGTGGCGATCGATATTCAACACACTGTTCGATGATAATCCGCAGGGTGTTGATGTGGTCGGCACAGGAGGATCCAGAGCGGAAACCTGCTTGTTCGGCATCGACTGTATTTTCGAGATGTTGTTTGATTCGCTCCAGGATGATTTTAGCTATTATCTTAGCTACAGCAGGCAGCACGCAGATACCCCTCCAGTTTCCGCACTCCATTAAATTTCCTTTCTTAGGAAGCTTGACGATCATTCCCTTTTTCCACTCTCAGCTTCCCAAGCTCTCTCTATAAGTGGAAGCAGAAGCTCAGCCGATGTTGTTGGCGCTGCTCGTAAGAGCTGGAATACCGTCAAGTCCTACCGCCTTGTTGGTTTTGAGTGCCTTGATCGCGGTAATGATCTCATCTTTACTGGGAGTCGTGGTGCGTATTTAGGAGCTTCTCAACTCGGGCATCTCAGTCTAATTTGGGAGCATATCGCTAGCGAATACACGGTTCAAAACCGTAGCAAAATGCTCTTTCCATCTCTTGAGCTAGTCCTCATCCAAAATGAGCAAGGAGCCGTCTAGGCTTTTCACTGGGTGTTGGCTGGAGCTGCGACCACCTGTCGGCTCTTTCGTGATTCTGTAGACGGTCCTGCTGTCGCACCTCCGTGCAGCTTCTTCTGCTTCTGTAGCCAGCGCGTTGATGTAGTTGCGCTTGTCACGTCGTACGCTACGCTGAACTTCTCTCATCTTCATGCGATATAGGGACTCTAGCTCGCTTCTCCCTGCTGCTGGGGTAGCTGCAACGCGAGCTTTCAGCTGCTTTCGTTCGTCAATCCGTCTCCAGGTATCCTCGGAAAGCCACCCTGCCTTCCCTGCGATCGACCGACAATTCTTTCAGCACCAGACGTAAAAACATTTTTCACAGCACACCAATGTTTTTGGATGGTTGCGGGCATTGAGCTGCTGATTGCTTCCACACCTTGCGAAAAGTGCACCCTTAATTGTTGGCGCACTGAGGGATCCTTAAGTCTATCGATGTTGAACCTGGGAATTCTTGTATTGTCGTGGGATCTTCGAACTGCAGCAGTGCGTAGTTGGAGAGTAGCTATCATAAGATGGTGATCACGTACTATCCCCACACCTGCCCCTCGCCTGTTTCGGACGTCCAGGAGACTACTTCTAAAGCGGCGGCTGATAGCAAATTGGTCAATTTGGTTGGAGGTTGCTTGCCTGTCATTGGAAACCCAGCTGTCTTTGTGGCAGGTCTTGTGCTCAAACATGGTGCCATCTATCACAAGGCGGTTGGCATTGAAGAAATCCACAAACCTTTCGCCGTTGTCATTGCGGTTGCCTAGTCCATGCTTCCCGATTACATGTTTGAGCCCTTCGTTGTCGCTGCCTACCTTGGCATTCAAATCCCCCATCACTATGACAATGTCTCCATTTGGCGTTGTGTTGAAGACGGCGCTTAAGAGATTGTAGAAGCTCTCCTTTTCGTCCTCAGACGAACTATTCATTGGGGCGTAACACTGTATGTTGGTGACGCGTCGTACTCTAGTCCGGAATCTGGCCGTCAAAATCCTATCACCATGAGGCTGCCAGGAAATTAGGCCCTTACGTGCTGTTGTTGTTAGCAGTAGTCCGACTCCATTTTCCCGCGGACTTCCGGATGGTCTTCCAGAATAGAGTAGTACAGTGTTACGCGTTGGAGACTGGTACTCGCCCGCTTCCAACCATCTTACTTCACTTACCCCCAAAATGTCCAGTTTATATCGCATGAATTCGTTTTCCAATTGGAGGAATCTGGCTTTGTAAGGACCTTCTCTTCCCGAGTCGAGGAGCGTCTTTACATTCCAGAAACCTATCTTTATCCGTGTACAATAGCCAAAAGTCGTCAACATGTGATCATTCCTTATCCGAGTCGGTTTCTGTAGCGGGCAATATTCGGTAACGCAGGTTGCTGGTCCACGTTACCTAGCCTAGAATCAAGACACTAGACAACCCGCACTTACAATTTTGGCCTATACTTATAAGGGTTTATACGTATAGTTGCCCGGGGACCACCACTAGGAGGTAAAAGCACTTCATCACGAACTTGATTGTTGCGCTACAGGCCCAAGCCAAGTTTTGAGCAGTCAGTAGTTTCCCGATCAATCGCAATGCCCCAATCATTGATTTACCTTTGTAACACAGTTACTCCAGCCGAACAACACATATTCTGAAGGACCGAATCCTTGTTTACATTCACTAGGACGAGAGACCAGATAGACCGATGGCAGTGACCCATTGCCGTTGATAGATAGATAGGTATATTAGTTTTCAACTCAGTTCGTTTACAAATTTATTTATAGTTCTTAAATTTAAAATGTCTTAATTACCTCTGCTCGTGTTTTATAATTCTTCTACAAATGCTTGCAGCCTAAATTGACACAGCACCGGGCACCTGCCTACGAAGTGAAAGACGTTCTCCCTTTCTTGCAAATTGCACAAGGTACAAATGATTGACAGGTCTTCTCTGTGTGGTATAAAGTTTAAATTCAGAATTTCTCCCCTCACTTTAAAAATGGCTATCATACGCGCTGAAATAAATATTTTCTCCTAAGTGATGAGTAAACCTTGAATAAATTTCCCTGTGCACAGAGCTTTCCACATGTTCGATGTTATCAGCGTGCAGCTTGTCGCCCAGGGCTGATAGTAAGTTATACAGCTCTTTCCTCAAGTTGGACATATTTTCAGTGTTTAAAGTGAAGGTGGCTGATTCTGTCAGTGATTTCCATTCGTCGACCTAAAGTATCCTCGCCTCTATCACATACCCTGCGACACGTCTAGCCAGCCTTGCTTCGTCCATTGCCAGCGTTTTAAGTACGTAATCGAAATGAAGTTTTAATATGGTATATCTAAGAAAAGTGAAGGAAGTCCAGTTTCCACCAGCAGCATATTATTTGGCGTATATTGGGGTAGCTTAAAAATTCGTTTTAAGAAAACGCGTAAAAGCTTTTCAACCGCATCGTACATCCTATAACCCCATACTTGAGCACCATTCATCATTATGAACTTTACAACAGCTCGAAAAATTTGATATTTGGTATTTGACCTTTAGGGATATATGGTTGTCATCCAAGCAATTTGTCCACGCTCCATTAATGGTTATCTTAACTGCTGCAAGTTTTTCCTTAAAGTGATGCTATAAATTCATGTTGTTGGTGATATGAATGCCGTGGTGTTTATATCGCTCATTTACTTGAAGACTGGAATAACTCAAAAAACGCTGTTTTTGAGTTAATGATGCAGAATTGTTCGTTTTATCATGCTTTATATTGTGTAAAAATTTCATATTAATATCTTGTATACTCTCCGCGTTAGAATTAAAAGATGTCTTCTTTTTTCCTGCAAGGTGGTAGTCAATTGAAAACTTTAAACGTATTTTCTGCAAAATCGCTTTTTTTGAGTTATGACAGTCTTCAAGTAAATGAGCGATATGTTTTCACAATTTCCACTTCTTGTCTATTAAAGATCCATCTTTCGCCTCTCGCATAGTTCTTTCCTCCTCTTCTGAATACCACGGCCTTCGATTTCGATACATTCACCGATAAACTCCACTCTTCACAATACTTCTGCAGCCTATTTGCCATTCTTTGCAAGCTTTCTGGTGAATCGGTCATCAAAACCAAACCCTCGGTATACAGCAGTACTTTCACGAGAATTGCACCGATTGTAAGATCTTTGTTATATCATCGATACATAAAACAAACACTAAATTGCATCCCTGTTTTACATATGTTGTGGTCTCAAAAAAATCTGAAATTCACTGCTGTTGAATTACATAAGTACCCTTACATACTTACGGATTTATAATAATCAGATGCCCAGTAAAAATTCTTATAATGTAGTCATTGTTTACAGTAATTAGATTTTATTATCTATCGATTTGTATAATTTATATTAAATTTCTTATCATCTAAAAAAAAAAACAACATATTAAACTTAATTTATACAATAAACATTTAAAAAAAAAAAACGGACGAAAAATGTATACTTCATATTCGTTATAAAAGATCATACGAATAAACTAAAAAATTATAATACAAATTATAAACATGAAATCTAAAAATATATATAAAATAGGTGACTAGACTAGTGCAATGATTTATATTTAATTGATTTCACTTCATTTCTCTCCGATGAACTGATTTATGGGGAAAAAATGTATGTTTTAGTTTATTTATTATCTAAATTACTTATTTACTTTCTTTGCTCAACATTATCAATACTTTTATGCAATATTTTGTTCACCTGTCCCTTTTTTATAAATCTAGTTTGTTTTCTTTTGGTATTAATACAAATTATACCCATATAGAAAACCTTTATATAAACTGTTGTTACGGAATGAAACTATGAGTTGTATTTAGTGAAAATGTGCGTCAAAAA
The DNA here is from genome assembly GCA_945910035.1 of Brachypalpus laphriformis. Taxonomy (NCBI): domain Eukaryota; kingdom Metazoa; phylum Arthropoda; class Insecta; order Diptera; family Syrphidae; genus Brachypalpus; species Brachypalpus laphriformis. Next base: position 133,669,288 of record OX246756.1, read on the forward strand.
ACTGTGGAATTATTATTTCTTTTAAATAAATGAAAATACTAATATACAATTATAATTAAACATATAATTCCAAACCATACAAACAGATAATTATTTTTTGTTTCCGAATATGAGTCGCACAATGTTTTTCATATATGTATGTAGATTTCTTTTATTAATTTACATTACTTATTAATTAAATTTAAACTAATCAAAGATGAACTATGAATTTAGGTAGTATAATTAACATTTGTATATGTATATGCATGTAGAATTATTAAGTAGTAATGTTTCTCTAAACAAACGTTTTTATATACATAATATTTGTTTCCACTTTCGTAATTCTTTCTTTTATTATTATAATATTATTAGTTTAGTTTAATTTAGACATATTGTAGAAATGTTGGAATTTGTTTACTTCTATTAATGTTTGTTTATTACTATTCGAAATGTTTTCGAATGGGTTGTGTGACATCAAGAAGTTTATGTGATCCGTTGAGACGAAATAAGCGAAAGATAAAAAAATGTATAAAATTTAATTTTAACGGCACTACTATATAGGTACCACACTTATTTATTTGTTTGGTATGACCATATCTTATTATGCTGAAATAAGAATAAAGCAGCAATTTAAAAATGTGATTACTATTGTACACGCCATGATGTTTATGAATTTAAAAGAGGAATATATCAATATTAAAAATGAAACAGTAGCTGAATTGCATCCCTGAATATATCACTTAATATTCTTATAGTGTGTATATATAAAGCTAACAAGCGCTTGAACGACAAACATATTATACCATCCACTAGCGTCAGAATTAGACATATTACAATATTATTGGTGGTTTATTTGATGTGTACAATCTGTTCTATGCAATTGCTCAGCATTTGTTTCTGTTTCTGTTTTACAATTCGCTTCAAAATTTTTTGATTAAATTTGCAATATTTTGTTCAGAAATTTTAGGCACTCTCTAGTTATTGCTTATTTTTATATTGCTGGTGAACAATTTTACTGGTGAAAACCTTGTCACTCAAATTAATTAAATTTAATCTTCATCCGTCCCTCGAGTCGTTTTTGACCCAAAGCAATCTATTTGTTTTATTAAATTTTTCTGTATTGTTTGTTGTGTTGAATATAAAAAAATCAAGTCGGATGAGGTATCATTTGTACTAAAAAAAACCCATATGGGCCAAAAAAAAGACCCAAAGGGCTGTATTGTAAATTTTGTTCGAGGGAGACGAATGAAGGTTAAGCAGAAGTAAGAAAAGCCTTTTAGAATGAGAAACATACGAGTAATGTTAAAAGCGAGATAACATAGTGCTCGCAGATTAATTTAATTAGCAAGTATTAGTTGAAATCGTTATTAAAAGATGCTCTAAGCTGCAGTCGCCGGCAGGCAGCGTAAGTGGATTCGGGCTCAAGGAAAAGCTAAGCGAAGATTCTTCGTCCATAACCAAAACAGAAAAGAAAGCAAGGTTAAACATTGAAAACATCTTTGAGGAACCCGTTGTATCTACCGTGAGCTCGTGAACATTTCTTTGTTAGTTCAAAACATCGGATTACACTGCTAATTATGCAGCTGGCTAGCTCGGGGTTGCCGCTGTAAATTTGAAAAATTGGTCCGAAGTGAGGAAATGTGGTCCGAAAAATTAAAAAGAAGGTTCACATGAAGGGAGCGGCAAAAGTAGAAAATTTATGTAGAGACACAGTGGAACCGATATCGAGGCGAAAACGAGGCGGCGTCAACTCGACGTCTCGTAAAGTGCAGCACAATCCTAGTAATCAAGCTTAAAATATTAAAAAGAAAAGTAAATTTTTCGTTTACATTTTCTATGCGTCTGAGCAACCTTTGTTATACATTTGAACTGTCTCATTTGTAAGTATTGAATAATGTGCCGATAAGCACAACTACGCCGCCTGCATATTGTGTAAATTTTAGAATGATACGTCGAAATCGACAATCTGATACGGAACTAAAAATACTTTGTAATGCTCAATATTATTTACGGCTACGAACAACTAATTAGAAACGACGCACCAACAAATAGAGATATGTCATGAAATCGCTGCTACAACGCCGTTAGATGAAGTAACGATGTTTTTTATTCTTCATGAGTACGAGTACATACATATGTATGTTACATGTGTAAGGCCGCATTGAGAGGTAGACTAGTACCAACATCTCCCCGCAGAATTGAGAATAGATTGAACATTTGAAGATACTGTAATGAGTTGACAATATATTGGTAATTTAGATATCGACAAAAAGTACCTACAACAATGATCAGAAATATTAAGCTCAGAATGTATTATTATAAATACATGCAGTGATGAACAAAAAAAGAAATACAGCTGAATTTAATTTCCAGTTTTTACCCTTCACCTAATATGCCGCCACACTGTGAAGTAGGTAGGTAGTGGGTAGAAAAGGCACACAAAGAAAACTATCAAGTTCATTAAACGTTAACGAAGAAAATCCCTTAATACTCAATTTGAGCCACTTTGCATTTGGACCAAAAAATAAATGCACATACTGAAAGTGAAGAATTTTTAGTGAAAACTAGTGTTCGTTAAACATCGATAGGTACTATCAATAGTATCGAACTATCGAAAACCTAATTGTTGTTTTTGTTTTTATACTTCAATAGATTATTTTATTTTTTCATAAATTAAACCTGCTACTAGCCAACGAAATCCCTTCTTTTAGCTGTCAAATTAATGGCGGTCACCTAAATATGCAAAAGTTTTATAACAGGTATACTAGGGGCATTGACATACTATATATGGACTGCTAGTGTAATATCAGTTCCATACAATCTTTGCCCAATAAATGACGCCAACATAACTAGCCCTCTTGGTTCGGAGCGGAAAAATGTAGAAACAAATAGCCAATCATTTTGAATTTCTCCATAGAATGGTAGAGACACCTTTTGGGTTTGTGTGGATCTGCTAAGTAAAATGGTTGAAATTCAAATTGCTGAGGCATTGCTTGCAACAGATATCACCTGGAAAATGTGCTAATTCAAATAATGACTGATAGATGGAACCAACAAAATTTAAATAAAAAATCGTTATATATGCATTTGACTGTCGTATATTTATTACGAATCAATTTTGTATGTAATATATCAATCAAAACACTGTCTTTATACATCTAACTGCATCCAAAGAAATTTCAAATAAGTGTGAGTTTTCATTTTTTTCCACTCCGAACCAAGAGAGCTAGCGCTATTGTTGGAACCAACGCGAAGTTGGCTACTAGCAGTCCATATATAGTATGTCAATGATTAGGGCATTGATGTATTCACGCATGTTCCAACATCTCAAGCTCTCTTGTTTCACAGAGGGAGAAATTGGAAACTGGTACTTTGTTTGACAATTCGCGAACAAAGAAAGTTGTGTTTTGATTTGTGTTTTTGATTGTGGAAAAATAAGCAGGGAACATTTAATTGTGGAATAAATAATAACTCTAACTAAAAAACGAAGGATAGAGATAAAATGAAGTGCTATGTGGTTGGCTGTGATTCACAATACAGATTGTGTTGTAACGAAATTTAAATTCGTAATATTGTAATTGTACGACACAAGAAAATATTTGCAGTGACATCCATGGCAACGAATATTGAAACTATTTAAATATTAACAGTTTTTTACAGGCAGTACACTTGAACAAACACAGATGGCGCAAGTTTCTCTGGCGGATATCTATGATGGCAGATTTTTGTTTCTGTTTAATACCGCACTGAAACAAGGGAGCTGGAGATGTTGGAACACATTTTTCTGCAAACTTAGGTAGTATGAAAGTGACATTTCACTAGCAGTCTATATATAATACGTCAATGGACTAGGGTGATCCCGTGCTATAGCTGTCAAATGATGGGGATACGCCATTAATGCAAATGTAGTATTAGGGGAATCCTATATTTTAGTTGTCACATCCTCGTGGTGGATTTCGTCGTTAAATTCAGCAGTTTGAAATTACGAATACCTGCAAGAAAGCGGTTAACAAACTACAGCTTTCTTCTTCTTCTTCTTCATTTTATTAGCGAGGTTATGATCCGGAAACAAGGAATCACAACCCTCCCACTTCACCGCATTTCTACTGATCCGCCTGTGGGGTTCGCCTGGGCTAACAAACTACAGCGTATAGTCTTTTCCATTTTCAAAGTTTGTAATTGCAGATTTTGGTCATACCTATTCAGTTTAACAATTATAGAAGATAAGACGATCAGAAAAAAGCAGATCAAAACGAACAGTAAAAAATATGAACAAATAGATATCTTGAAATAAAGAAGAAGACTTCTAAATCCAAGACCTCTGCTACCAAAGAGATGGTCTGCTACGAGAAAGAATGCTTTTCAAATAAAACAACGCAAGCTACAAATAAATCAACGGCTTGATTAGAGAGGCAAGATTAGAGAGACAAAAAAACTTCTGGGCGAATTAATGCAGGGAGATAGGAACTTTTGAAAACAACAATGACAGCTTCAGCAAGCACAACAAATTTAACGTAGTAGTTCAAAAGATGCGAATGGCAACAAAGGAGAAGGTAACGAGATAGGTAAACTGCATTAAAAAAAAATCTCTTCCATGATGAAAGAAAGAAATGAGCAGCACCCGATAACCAATTCATTAGGTCCGGATATGTTGCCAAGAGAAATGCCTAAAGTCATCAGAAATGCGAAAGATAAAAAAGCAGTAGGCCTTGACGAAGTCCCAAATGAGCTTATCCGGTTGATTGGCGAAGGCAATATAAAAATAATCACGGATCTTTTCGTTAGAATATATCTTAACGGACGAATCCCAAAAGAATGGTTAAAATCCTCTTTTATAGCGTTTAATGTAATCTTATGCACAATCACTACTTAAAAAAAAAAACAATTTGATTATTTTTTTGCCGTTTGAGAAATTGTGCACAATGAATTTAAAAGCTATTCAGCCCATGAAAAAAATCTTCTCTTTGAATAAAAATTTGCAGGCAACTAACCTCAATATTAAGGACTATCAGAAAAAGACTAGTAGAGTCAAAGATTCAAACTAGATCACCAAGAAACATTCCACTGCTTAACAAAAACGAAAAACATAAAACAGAGAACATTTTTAGCTGCTGAACATAAAACATGGTCCACCGATCAGGGCGCCAAAAACTGGCGAAACGTACTTTAGAGCGATTAGTGACAATTTAATATGTTCGGATCAGACAGCAGACATAACGTAAGACGTCCAACACAGAATCGAATGCACGGTACACGATAAGGAGCATTATGGTATGGGCATGTACGAGTATCTCTTGATATGAAGTTGATCCTATACATCCTAAGCACGGGATAATGACCAAAGAAATTTATAGGGACATCCTCGAAAATGTAATGTTGAAACATGCTGAGATGATATGCCGTTGGTTGGTTGGAATGGTTCGCCGCTAGTGAAGTTTCTTTTTTGTTGTGGTCTACTCAATCAAACGAACCTAACTTCAATGGAAAATCCATGGTAGCACATCAACGACCTCGTTGTAAACGCATACCATAGAAATAAGACAGAATTGGAGCAGTGAGTACAAACGGCGTGGGAATTCATATCTTTGGAGAAATGCCAGCAATTAGTTGATTTCATGCCTAGAAGGATAAGTTAAATTATAAAAAATAAAGGCCATGCAATCAAATGTAAGTACATGATAATGAAACATTGTGTTTGTGTTTGTTATCACCGAAAATAATAAATTTAACACATGTTGTATTATATTTATTTTTTGGTCCACCCTAAAATATGACTTTCAGACAATGTTGTAATGTTGTTAACATTACCAAAAACAGTACACTACCGTACCATTTACAATGTAGAATTTTATCTACTGCCTGCAGAAGTTTATATAATATAAGTTTGTTAAAGACATGTATTAAATAGGTAAAATAGAGATGAACATGAAATAGTTATGCAGTGTCGGAGAAAACATTTACAACTAGAATTTTAGTCACCCGAACAAAACCGTTTTTGTATGAAAAACATAAGAAATATTGAATTTTACTGAAGTTTTATATTTGAAATAATCAAGAATAAACAATTTTTCAAAATCATTATCAGAGTTATCGTGAATAAATTCTCCCTCGGATTTTTCGCCTGAACAAAAATTAGATATCTTCAAAAAAAAGGAAATAATTCGCCGGAAAAGAAATAGGTATCATGAATGACAATTCAGGCGAACCCAACAGGCGGATCAGTAGAAATGCGGTGAAGTGGGATCGTTGTGATCCCTTGTTTTCGGATCGTAACCTCGCTGATAAAAAAGGAAGAAGAAGAAGAAGAAGAATGACAATTCAGGAAAATATTCAACGCAATTACAATATTTAATTTTTACCCAATGAATGTGTTCCCTATTTTTGAAGAGCCTTAATTTTTGTTTGGGGAAAAAATTCCGAGGGAGAAATAATTCAAGGTAACCCTGTATATGTGCATATAAAATAATTTGAGTTCAATGATGCGAAGTAGCTCAGAGGTGGCACGAGACAAAACAATTGCAAATGATGTGGCAGAGAACAGATTCTAGTTGCGTATATCGGTTTGAAGTTAAAAATAGGGGAAAAATGGAATCTAACAAATTTGGAAACGTATTGAGGCATCGCATTGTGGATGATTTTTTATCAGGTGTTTCACAAAAAGATATTTCTGTATCATCATCGGTTTCGGGAATTTTAGTTCGATTTCGCAAAATAAAAGCAGTTACTGTGGTGCATCGTGATGGTCGCCCATGCAAAATAAGCCAGCAAACGAACTCTATGTTATTAAGAAACACTAAAATAAACCAAGGAATTGCAACCAACAATTAGAGCTAGAACGGTATGTTGTCGATTGGTCCTCGGTGATATGCTCACTTGTTGTCCTGCTAAGAAGCCATTGATTTCAAATCGGAACAGGAACAAACAATTGGAGTTTGCAAAGAATCATTTGACTTGGAACACCCAGCAATGGAAAAGTTCTATTAAGTGACGAGTCTAAATTTAAAATAATTGGTAGTGATGGCGTGTGCTATGTAAGACGACCACTCGGCAAGCAACTTCAATCGCGTTACTGTATTAACACGGTCAAACATGGCGGAGCGAATGTGATAGTGTGACGGTGTTTTCCTTTTTTTTATAATTTGCCGCGCACTCAAGGGGCTATGAATACCTTTAACATGACATGTTTACACGCAGTGCGGGCATTGCAAAGGATAGATAGTACGAGAAAGATTTGGTGTAGTGGTTTGAAGCTCAGTTTTGGCGTCCAGATAAATGGGGAGATATTTGTTATTTATTGTCGTTTGCTTCTGATTCACAGTATTTTTTATTTTTTTTTTTCAGATAATCGATGTCATAGGCAAATCATCATCAACAGAACGAACAATTTTTCCAGACATATGACCAAGCTAATGCCAGTGTTATGACTTCGCAGTAGTGTTAGCTTTCACTATTGATCGGACTGATTCTATATATTTCATGAGAAATAAATAAATGCTTGCTGACATCAGGATTTGAGCCGTGAACCATTAGCGTGGCAATTGACGACCTTATCACTTCACCATTGCTGGATTGGGTCCTTTGCATCGCATAAACGATAGTATGGATCAGCACATGTACAAAAATATTCTGCAATATGTGATGTTGCCATATGCGGAATGGAAAATACCGTTGCTTTGGGTGTCCCAACAAGATAATGCCCAAAATAACATCAAAGCTTTTTAAAATTGGATTTGATCATATTTCCTTTAACCCCGGGTGGGGCATAGGACTGCAAAAAATCTCTGCTATCTTTCTCGATCTGCAGGTAGAGATTTCAGCTGTGGCTACGTCTTCCTCTGGGACGCTGCTTCTGTCAATACTGTTGATCTCCATGTTGTTCTTGATCTTTCAACCTATCGTGCACCCTAAGGATTTCATTCGAAGGACTGCCTCGCGAAGTTGTCATTTGGCTTCATCAGTGTGTGACCAATCCAGCGCCATTTTCGCTACCCTATCTCGAGACCCAACAGCTTTTGACTCGTTTTGCGCCACAATTCCTGGTTGTATATAATTTGAGGCCAACGGATTTCTGGGATATATCGCAAACAGCGATTAACAAAAGCTTGTAACTTTCTCGTGATGATTACCGAGACTTTTCAAGTTTCACAGGCGTACAGAACCACGGAATTAACATTGGATTAAAAGAGTCGTGACTTATGCGTGGAGGGAATTTTGACCAAAGGCAACACGAGCTTTATTGATTCTGCTATTAACGTCAAGTTACGTTCGGCCATCAGTTGATAGACAACTTCCCAGATAGTTAAACTGGTCGATCTTCTCAATTGAAGTCTGCTTCAAAATTATTTTTTATCTTATTTGCGTTGATCATTAGACTGACCGACTTTCCATTAACCTGCAGTGATTGCCTGGAAAGAGATATCACCAGCATAGTGCAAGTGACTTAGCCTTTCAAACGGTCTCCATTGGATGCCATGTCTCCCCAATGCACCTACGCTGGCAGTCAGTATCGTCTTTCACTAGTAGAAAGAGGATTGGCGATAGAATATCCCCTAGTTTTACTTCCTTCTGCACTTTGAAAAAGTCGGAGAGCTGTCCATTGTGCTGAACGAACAAACGATGGATAAATGAAAAGAATCTATCGGTTATGGTTTGGTCACCCGATTTAAACCCAATAGAAGGAGAAGGTTAAATAAAAAATTAGTCGTTTTTCAAGCGAATTCAGACGGCATGCAAGCCTGAAACAGACGTGCAGGAAAATTAGAGAACATGGCTTAACATGTAAGAGGACACATGTGTTTACTGCACAGCCATGCATTGATGCAAGGTGTCTCTGTTTCTTATTTTGATGCAAACGCAAAGTAGTAGAACAGCAAAATAGTACAATTTGGTACAGTTTTTATGTTTTTTCTTGTTTTCTTTGTTATTAATTGTCACATTTCACAACGACAGCAACTAATGCGACGAATTGTCAAAATTTTACTGCACGTCTGTTTCACATGCGTTACTGCATGCATTAATGCATGTATTTTTGCTGCACATCTGTTCCAAGCTTAACAAATTTAATTGAATTAATGTCACGTCGTTATTAAAAATAATTTTTTTGCTACCAAATATTGATTTTAATTCTTTTATTTTATTTCTATTGATAGTTGCAATTGTTTTGCCTTACGTAAGTTTTAAGTTACTTTACCTTATTGTACACAGATTTTAAAATTTTGATCATGAATTCAAGAATTTTTGGTTTTTGTTTTTTATTGTAGATCTTTTATAAAATTAAAAAAAAATAATAAATTTGGCGAAAATAACTTCTAGTCGCAAATGTTTTGTCCGGCACTAAATGTGTATTTACTTTTTTATCCATCACTGTACATACGTATGTTCTTTAAATTAGTTTTAAAAAAAGAAGCAAATGTAATTTCCCCTTTTCCGCATGACATTATGATAGCTCTACCAACCTTTTTGTTGTTTCATATTTAAACTACATGAAATACGATTGTTAAGTTCTTTGAAAGAACAAAACATAAAATATTTCTTTGTACAATGGGAGTGTATTTACAAGCAAATGAAGTTGTGTTCGTAATATAATTATATGCGTGCGTAAACAGCATGTTCATACTTTACGATACACAAAACAAAAATTGATTATTTTTCGCAGGGTTTAAATAATACATACTTTACATAATAACCCTACGATTAAGTAGCAAATTAATGAAAATTATAACAATTGAGAATGATAATAGACACCTGAATTACGTTTTATAACAAATGCAATACAATACGTTATCTGCAAAGATTTAAAACGAAACAAAAAATCAATAATCTAAACACTTTTTGTTTGTTTTATTTGATATCTATGAAAATAATTTTAAAATACCCTTTACCTTAGTTTTTACACCATAAGTGCATCGTCTCCCATGTCCTTGACAAGAGTGTAAAGGTCAATGTCTTTTTTAAATCTCTTTTTTCTTTTAATATGTTTTACACATACTGATAGTTACTATCTCCTGCACCACCGCATAGCAGTGGTTCGTGTTCGATGCCTTTTTCGATTTCGAAAAATTGCATCCAATCGATGTTTTGCGGCTGGAAAAGGCCAAAGCAAGAACAGCCAAGGAAATCGATGAAATTGTAGAAAGGCCCGCGGGTAAAGGGACTTTTACCGCCTTTCGCCTGAAAGTGACGATATCTTCCACGATTCATTCGTTCGTTAGTCGTCATACCTAAGCAAATCACCTGGTAGGTTTGGCAAATTGTCAACAGAATAACCCAAGACATGTGAAGCAATGCATTTGCCATTACCCAACCAACCCATGCATTGCAATTCCCAATGGCGTTCAGACTTTCAAGGAAATCTGAAAATTAAATCAAACTTTTAAATTATCTTATTTAAAAGATGTTTTCATTTATATTACCGTTGCCTAGCGATACATGACACTCATTTACGTAATAATTAGCACCGCCATATAACATCCAACCACACATAATCAACAAGCACCACAGGAATCCCATAAAGTATGTGTGATTGTTTAAGCCAATACAGTTGCCAACCCAAGGGCAGTGATGATCGAAACGAGCGACGCAGCGATCGCACACACTACAGTGCTTAGAGCGTATCGGTCTTCTAACTAGACATGCTGAGCAAAATGAAGATGGTTCAAATCCAATGCCACCACGTTCCGAAAGTTCTACAATAGTCTGGAAATGAAGGAAAACCGATTAATATTTCAAAATTAGTGCGCTACGGGAATAGAGATGTTTTGCAAATAAAATATGGTTGATTGAACAATAGAAAGATATTCCAGGGCAATGCTGCCGAGGCTAGCTTAGCAGTAGCCCATCCTATCAAATTCAAGTAAGTGGTACCTCAGGGAGGAGTCCTCTCACCGATCATCTTTAACTACTGCATTGCGAAACTTCCCACACCACACTCCGGAGTTCAAATTGTATCCTACGCTGATAATTGCACCCTACTCGCCTCAGGAAATGATATCCGTTCCAACCATCTGCAGTAATATCAATGCTTACCTCGATGAATTAGAAGACGTTGTCGCCAGTCGAATTATCAGCTTAACTTTTCAACACATTCCAGAACTATCAGTAAACGAGCCATATCAAGAAAACAAGTTCTAAAATCGCTGGCTGACAGCACAAAAATAAAGAAACCCCCTAACCACATATCAAGCAATTGGAAGATCGGTTCCCAACTATGCGGCACCAATTTGGACACCACATCAGGGAACTATGTGTCTAAAATTCAAATCGCATAACAAGCTACTCTTAAAAAAGTTCTTGTTAGATTGCAACCACCCAAATCATCCTCCAGTCAGTATCACTCCACAACACTAACAGTATCCTTATGAACATACACAGTCGAAGGCGAACCCCACAGGCGGATCAGTAGAAATGCGGTAAAGTGGGAGAGTTGTGATCCCTTGTTTTCGGATCATGGCCTCGCTGATAAAAAGGAAGAAGAAGAAGAACAGTCGAAACAGCTACATTTATGGGCCTCGACCGATGACAGCCTGCACACAGCATCCTAACGTTTGAACCTATACGAATCAGCATACAAAGTTTCTACAACAACAACAAGTAAACTCAAGCCTGTGGACAAATCTTCAGCCCAGATATACGAGTTTTATTCAAGTTTAAGATAAATCAAATTTTCAACGAAGGAAAAAATTTGATAAGTGATCTTAAAATAAGTGGTGTCGTATTGAATTCGGAAATGGCTAACGCCTTTAAAATTTTGTTTAATCGCAGTGTTAAAAACATAAACAGTAGCATTTCTCATGTACCCTATTCGGGCAGTATACAAATAAACGAAAATGAATTTAAATTTCAACAAATCGACTTAATCGAACTGAAAGAAACCGTGAAGCAAATTAATAAGAAATATGACACCTTGGACTTTAACTGTAAGAAGATCCTAGACTGTATAGATGAAATTCTACCCTCATTGCTAAAAATAATTAACCTCTTATTTACCAATTGAAAAACTTCAGATGTTATACGAGTGAAAAAAGTGAAGAACGCGAAGAGCCCAGAACAGTGGAGACATGTTGCCTACCTATGAAAACATATTGGAGGTAGTAGTTTGTAAGTAATTTACTGGCTTTACCGATGAAAACAGCTTCTCTCTTTGTATAGATCAATCGAGATTCTGACGAACACTTTTATGAGACTTCTTTAAACTAGGTCATAAATTAATGGAAAAAGAAGGTAGAAAAAAGCAATATGTACTATTTTGAAGCCACGGATAGGGTCATTTTTCAAATACGGTATTCGAGGGACAGAAATTGATTCATTTATAAGCTACTAGCAGATACCCACGACTTTGTCGTTAAAATCATAGTAGTGTAAGTCGTATTTAGCTCATTTATTTATGTATTTATTGCTTAGTACAAGCTCATAAGCTAACTTAAAATGCTAGGCTTAAAACAATTTTTTTTCTGTTGGGCCCCTTAGATTAGGTTAGGTTAGGTTGAGTAGGTTTATGAGGTTATCATAAGACACTAAGTACCAAGGTGGACCCATCGCGATCCCTAGGCAAACTACACGGCAAAAAAGACCTAAACCAATTCTCCCATATACTTAATTTTCCTACAGAACTTGAGGATATAATTATTGTGGTTCCGGGACCTTACCAAAAACCTTACCTTACCGGCAAAAAGACCTAAACCAATTCTCCCATACACTTAATTTTCCCACCGAACTTGAAGATATAATAATTGTGGTTCCGGGACCTTACCTCTTCTAGGTTATCGAAGCAGTACTTCTGATGTACTTTAGCATTGTCCAGACAATGCCTTGGCATTCACAGAGTATATGTGTTATATCCTCTGAGACATGTAGGTCATTACAGTACCTACAAACATCCGCATTTGATAAACCTAGTCTCATAGCATTCTCGCTGTTCTTAGCCCTATCCTTTCTAGTTCTATGATCTCGCCCAGATTCCCTGCGGTCTAACACCGGCCAAAAAGCGTTGGACACCTTATGACCATCTAAATTGGATCATCTTAAATTAGCCATGTTGACGATTCTATCACGAATAATTCCCCTAGCCACATGCTGGGCCCCTTAGGACTAGCGATGGGCGCATTCGAATGATATAATCGATTATAATCCATTCTTCCAATATCTCGAGATATCTCGAGACATCGTCTGAAATCATTCGAATGATTTACTATACCTACATACTTTTGTGGAAGCAGCGAGAACCGAGAACTAGCGCAAAGGGTAAACATCTTGAAAGGGTAAATATCTCGAGACATCGTCTGAAATCATTCGAATGATTTGGTATACCTACATACTAATTCGATTATACGGATCACTCGAGTACTAATGTCCCGATTCTTTAAATCATTCGATAATGCCCATCACTACTTAGGACCCACACATTTTTGTTTGAAATTACAATCTAAGAAACTTAAACCAAAATTTAAAGCAAACAATTAAAAACTTAAAATAAGGGGAGGTGTCATAAGGAGGCGTAGAGGGACATACTGGAATGAAAGTCAATGGTATTCTGTGCGTTGTTGGTCAGACGCAACATTCTAGAGATTGGATCGAAATGGCCGTAGTTGGTGCGGTGATGAGGGAAACAAAAGAGCGGTACAGTCCTAAGGTTACGAGGGCTAGTGCGAAGGGAAATCATTTTCAGTAGTGCTGGAGAATCGATCGTACCAGTTAATAATTGGTTCACGAGGAGTATGTCAGGATCTTCGGGAAGTTTTACAAGGGTTTGCAGGTTAAACAATTTTAGCCGATCTTCGTAGATATAAGTAGTTGTCGGCCCATGGGAGACCGCGTAAGGCAGAACGGATAAACCTATGCTCCACAGCTCGATGAAAGGTGACCAAACTTGGCTGGCGTATTGAAGGAGGGGTCTGACCAAGGTAATATAAAGGGATTTAGTAACGTAAGGGTTCGAGACCAGCGTTTATGAAACCGCGAAAAGAATCGGCCTTATGTATAATTTGATCAATGTGGGAACGGAAGTTTAGCTCCCTGTCACAAATAATACCCAGATCATGTATAGAGGAGACTGGGGGAACGGGCTCATTACGAAAGTAATAAGTTCTGAGGGGCGGGGGGAGGTGTTTACGGGAGAAAGTTATGGATTGACATTTGCCGATGTTAAGTTCTAAGAAGTTTTTATCGCACCATGTGTGGAATGAATTTAGGTTGTTTTGAAGTAAGAGTGAATCGGTGGGGGTAAATATTACCCCGATGATTTTTTTCTTTTATGATGTGGCAAACATCGTTTAAAGTTAAGACAAAGATCAGTGGACCAAGATAACTGCCTTGTGTACGATCTCAGACTGAAATGAAAGAGGGTGAAAAACCGAGGGATTTAAGTTTAAGGTAAATATGTAGGTGACAGATTTTATCAAACGCCTTGCTGAAGTCGGTGGTAATGACATTCACTTCATTACCTTACTCTAAATAAATTTTTTCTCACACTATATCAGACCTAATGTCAACTGAGACAAGGGAAGTTTGAGGGCAGTTACTCAGGTAGGAGAAACAGTCAAGGTCCGGTTCGTGTGCATGGTCACTATTCGATTGGCTGAAAAAAGTCGGAAAGATGTTGGCGATAGCTTTAGGGTCAGCAGATGACATATGAAATAATTTTAGAGTGAATTGAAGCCATCTAGCTCCTAGGATCTGTAATTAGACTTAATTGCATTCTATCGAGGTATTCGAGATAGAGGGATTCGTAAAGAATGGAAAAACGGGAGTAAGCTTGCTGGTAGTATGAGTAATCTGAGGCAGATTTGGATTTCAGGGAAGTTTTCCATAATTTGTTTCTGACATTGCGAAGACGTACGCAATTCATTATTATACCAGGCAGGGGATGTTGAGCAGATTTTTTGAGGGACATATGGGACAGATTGGAGAAGACAGTCAAATATTGCTGTGTAGAAGAATTCATTCATTTTCAATGGCCCGCTAATCCTTCATGAGGGTCGCGGGGGTAGGATGCTCAGGTGGACTCTCCATCCTTCTCGATCCTCCGCCATTGACTCCAATTCATCAGGAGGAATCCCTAAGCGGCTCTAAGAGAGATGTCGGACTTGGTCCAACCATCTATTTCTAGGCCTTCCGCGAAGTCGCCTACCTGATGGCACGGCAACCATGGCGCGTCTTGGAAGCTGGTCTGGGGGCACACGCACTACGTGACCAAACCATCGAAGCAGTGTAGAAGAATACGAGAGCGATATCAATGAGGGTGTTAATGATTCGAATGAGGTGAAATTTGTGTTATTGACTATGTTATTAAGTTTAACGGAGTCAGCTTTACGAAAGCTGAAAGAAAGAGAGTTCTCTAAATCAACGGCAGTAACGAGGTTTTCATACCAAAAGGCAAGAGCGAGAGGGAGTGATAGTGGTCTAGGGTGGAGAGAAGTTGGTTACTTGGGGTAACCAAGGAATTATGGGTGCCGGATGAGAAAACGAGATCTAGCTGCCTACCTAAGTTGTTGGTGACGCCATTAATCTGAAAAAGGACGGAATCAAAAAGACGATCAGTAAGAAAGGTTTTCTTTTCTGAGGAGGAATTAGTAGGATCAAACGATGATTTGTCCTCCGATGGAGCCCATTAAAATAGGGAAAGGTTGAAATCGCCAACAATTATAAAATCGTCACCAGGATGAGCGATATCTAGCAGAGATGCAACTGTATCAACAGCCAGCTATTACGCTTGGGCAGATAGAGAAGGGCGAATATAACAGCGAAGAATGTATACGGTCCGTTTGGACACAGACAATTTAGCACATACAAATTCAAATGAAGTAGCATTTGAAAATATAACGAGGGTTGCATCATGACGACAATATATGGCTAAAAGAACACCGCGGCCGAAGGAGAGGTCTTCATTGTGATTGCCGTCAGCGCGAAAGACATCCAAATCAGAAGTAAATAATTCACAGTTAAAAAAATTGGAATAAAGGTTGGTGTCAGTTAAGGCAAAAATGTCGTGCGAAAGTGTTTGTGAGTTCAGATGCACCATCGAGGTTTTGGCGCGAAGTCCTCTGACATTCTGATAGTAAAGGGATAGGGACTTTGGCCAATTCTGACGGAGTGAGATTGATCGACTGGAATGGAGTTAGGGACGAAAATACTTATTATAGTTGCTTCGGATTTTTTGGAGATACGAGAGACGTTTAGAGTCAATATAAGAAGCATAGGTTGAAAGTCACAGTGGAAGAGGAAATGTCAAAACTCGCATAAAAACGGGTGTAGATATTTCTCAGGGCCAAAGGATCAGTTGGGAGGCCTTCTTTTTGAATCGATCATGACCATGACATTTGTCTTTGTCTTACCTTCGCTGCAAACGGAGTCAGCCTTGTCATATAAATAGGCAAGGTAAAGGCGAACATTTTCAAAAAGCAAATATTTTCACGCAATCTTGACATAACATAGCGGCAATCGAGGTCATTGATGGTTGACGTGGGGTCTGCTAATTTAGACCTGAGTTTGACTTTGGGGAGATGCAGTTAGTGGCAAGTTGACCGATGTGGAACTGTTAAGAGAGGCCGTGGACGTGGTATGGGCAGAGCTGCAACTGAGGATGGACGGCGAAGAGAAGTGGTTGAGATTTACAGCGCTATAACTTACTACATATCAGCTCTTTCTTTTAACCATCAAAATTGTGCTACCATCTGTTGACAGAGTAGTTAAATTTTAGCTTACTTCACATTTACACGCGTGACATCCCGCAAGAAAGAAACTGTGTCGTCGCCACGTTTGCGGACTATACGGTGATATTGACAACGGGAGATACCATTGAAGCAGCAACCGGAAAGCTTCAACATGCTATTAATAAAGTCCACGCTTGGACGAATTCTTGGCGTATTGTGCTGAACGAAAGCAAATCTACTCACGTCAACTTTACGTACAAAAAAGTGGATAGAATGCCTGTATATCTAAACTCGGCTCAAATACCGTATGCAAACGAAGCAAAATATCTAGGAATGACTCTAGATGTCAAGCTCAAATGGAAATCGCACGTGAAAAAGAAACGCGACGAACTTCAAAACAAATACCGACAAATGTACTGGCTACTCGGAAAACATTCGAAGTTGAGCCTACATAACAAACTGCTTATCTATAAGCAAGTGCTAAAGCCAGTGTGGACGTATGGTATACAACTATGGGGTTGTACCAAGAAAAGCAATAGAAACATCATACAAACTTTCGAAAATAAAGTTCTTAGAACGATCGTTAACGCACCGTGGTATGTACGTAACGAAGATATTCATCGGGATCTGGGAATTCCCAGCGTCGTCGAAGAGATAACAAAATTTGCGCGTAAACACAAAGATAGTGTTCACGGCCATTGTAACCGTACTATCACTCAACTACTTGACGCGAACAATTCAATTCGTCGTCTTCAAAGGACAAAAGCTTTTGACCTCGCGTCATAGCATATGAAGGTCGTGAAAAAGGCAGGAACTTTCATTGGAATTTAACCTGTCTAAAGTTCTACATTTATTTGTAATCACATACGATCATCTTTTTCTAGAATAACGATTCTCGTAAGCGAAAATAAAACTACTGGATAAGCACTGGCTTAGTTGTAGTATTAATTTTGAGGAGAGGTGTTTTTTTAGTGAGTAAAAATCTCACACTACCATAAAAAAAAAAAAAAAAAACAACTTCACATTTTCATGCAACAGTTTGGCATGTGTAGTATCAGTTCTGGACTTACACCAACATTTTTGAGAAATGACTTACACCACTATGACTTTAACCGCCTCATGTGTATGCATTTACCTAACAGAATGAATACATAGAAACGCCATCCTTATCACCTGCGTTAAGCTACACATGTAGCTATAAATTTGCGCCTCATAGGTAGGCAAGGAAATAAATCACTTACTTACTTAGGTGGCGCTACAGTTCGGGGTGAACCTGTGCCTCAACCAACAGGAAATAATGGGAAATAAGTCCATGTGTATTAAATCAGTAAGTACTTCTCAAACTTTTCGAATGTATAGTTTTATAATTCCTGGTGTTGTCTGTTTTTTTAATCTTTGTGTTTATTTATTTTAATATCTTAATTCCCTTGAAGAATGTCGTTATAATTCTAATTGGAGATAAAGACGAAGATTCTAAGGTATAGAACGCCAAAGTTTTCTTAAAGTATAAAAAGTTTTTGCGTGATACCTACCCACAGACGACTCAAGTTATCATTTTATTATACCTATAGATAGACTAGCCCAGAACTTAGTTGCGAGAAGCTAAACTTGGCAATGAAATTAGCCTACCACCAGTCTTGTCCAGAGAAAGAAAAATCAGGCAATCGACTCATCCCGTGGTGGAATAAAGAACTCGAACAAAAACAAGGAAATTCTTTGGGGGTGGCAATGGTGTAGTGGTAACGTTATCAATTGCCACGCTAATGGTTCATGGTTCAAATCCTGATGTCAGCAAGCATTTATTTATTTCTCATGAAATATATAAAATCAGTCCGATCAAAGCGAAAGCTAACACTGCTGCGAAGGCATAACACTGGCAGTAGCTTGATCATATGGCTGTAAAATTTGTTCGCTCTGTTAGATTATTGATTTGCCTTTGACGACAGTAATCGCGAAAAAAATACTGTGAGTCAGAAGCAAAGGCAAAAAATAACCAGTTATCTGAATGCCACCCCCGAAGTTTCTTTGAAGGATAAACAACTGAGCTTCAAACCACTGCCCCAAATCTTTCTCTCTCTCTCTATCAATCCTTTCCAACGCCCGCACTATATAATAAGTTTTAAAGGGTATTCATAACCCCTTGAGTACGCGCAAATTATAAAAAAATATAAGGAGAACGCAACAATGATTGGGTTTCATACTCTTAAGCTCAAACTAAATATAACATTGCAATTAGAAGAGGTATTTTATAATTTTTTAGTGATGAATAAAATCACTTTTACTACTACTATTGTTATTAGGA
This sequence comes from Brachypalpus laphriformis, assembly GCA_945910035.1. Lineage (NCBI taxonomy): Eukaryota > Metazoa > Arthropoda > Insecta > Diptera > Syrphidae > Brachypalpus > Brachypalpus laphriformis. The sequence goes on from OX246756.1 coordinate 133,688,215, forward strand.
AAGTTTCTCAAAAAAACAAAATATAAATTGCCTTCGGGTACGGCACAAAACTGTACGAATGGATCCCTACCATTAGTGCGAAAAATATAACGCACAATACACAAGTGGCTTCGAGAAGCTAGGCTTAACATATGTGCGTCTATTTGATCCGATACAAGTTGCTGTAAAAAAATAATATCATTATTTACCCTTCGTTGCGATAAAGGTAAAATTTGTAACAGTTTTATGCGGTGGATGTGTGGGGGAAGATTGAACAGGTCATCCCTTTTAATGCGAAGCGAATAAAAAATTGTTCAGTGCCTCGATCCGAACGACATGAATTTCATAAAATTGAATCCACACTTGATAAATATACTCAAGATAACTTAGAAGACTTAAAATTATTCATAGCGAGTATAAAAAGGATGGCGCCTACGCGACTTCCCTGAGGAAGAGGAACACCAGAGTGAGGTATGAAAGAGTTGGATATTGAACCTCAAAATTTGACTTGGTAAGACTTTATGCTAAGGTAGGAACTAACCCATGCAATAAATACTGGAACGAAGCCAAAAGGGAGCATTGATAGAAGGCATTGGAGAGCTCTGTGTAGATACAATCAACTTCTTGCCCACTTTTCAAAGCATTAGAACATTTGTGTAAGAAACTTAGCCGATTTGTGACAGTCGACCTATTTTTAACAAATCCATGCTGCTCCTATATATCAACGACATGGCAAGAATAATAACATTTTCTTAGATTCTTGTTTACACCCATGATACACTGATTTATGCTGAGGGAAAGGGAGCTGATGAATGCAGAAATAAAATTGATTACGATATCAATCGATTAAACCTATGATTAAAAAAGAACAAAACAAAGAACGAGCAAAAAACTGAATTAATAGAAATAAATCTACAGATCATCGAGATAAACGAATTGAAAACGTAAACAGTATCAAATATCTGGGAATGACTATTGACAAGGAATGCACGAATTATATTATTTATTACAAATTGAAACCTCACTTCGAGTTGTGTTCTACAAATAGAAAGGCTTCAGAAGCTACAAAACAAAGCTATGATTGTACCCTGAGTTGCAACCGATTTATCCCACTGTTATGCTGGATACGCTAAGATCGCTGAACATCAAGCAAAGGCTGGAGTACAACACATTATTGGTTGTTTTTAAAAACAAATATGGTGCTGCATCTATGTATTTAACGAGAAGAAATGTGAATGATTTAAGATTATGCAATCAATCTTGATCGTCCACTCAAAATTTATAAAGGTCTTGTTTATTTAATACGCTATCAACTATTATCAAGAATGAGCAACAATTTAGAATATTTTAAAGTAAATGTATAGATTTTGTAGAAAGAAGTATGGAAGATAGTAATAAGACTGAATTAAATAAACACTTAACAGTTTTTTCACGGTCCCACCTCTCGCGAACGTCTGACAAACATCCGAGAGTATTTGTTGTCCACAGAAAGCTTCTCAAAAAAACAAACAAAAAATGCCCTTCGGATATGGCACAAAACTATAGATCCCTTTTATTTGTGCGAAAAATATAACGCACACAACACGAGTGGTTGCCAGAAGCTAGGCCTAGGCACTTAATGAACTGTTGCGCCAAATTTATATTATATTTAAATATGTATATATGTTTATATAGTAAATATAGACTTTGTGAAGTATTGAATGAATACTAATTTAATATTATTAAATAAATATATTAATTTTTGAGGCATCCGAGGCATCTAGCACCACCTTTCGCTGCTTCAGTAATCTGCTGATTCTAGCGAATGTCTGGGTTAACATGCATTCAGCATACCTCTCACTGATAATCCATTGGAGTCTTCAATGCCAACAACATTCAATTTGAGTTTAGCTACGTTAGTGTCCTGCTTAAGAGGCAGGAGACAGCACTGGTTTTTTGACACGTTCAACTCAACTTGATCAACAATATGGGAATTGAGTTCTGTTGACATTTACTGCCGCTTGGCCTCTTGTCTAAGTATCATTAATGAGTAAACGAGATCAAGAGTGTTGTCATCTGGGAAGGAATGGATTTGATTGCGAGTAGCAGATACGAGGGGCGGTTGATAAGTTCGTGGCCTGATATACTTACTCAATATGGAGTTTTCTTCTCATTAGTGATAGCACTAACTGCGGCCTTTTTTAGTAGTACAAATATCACATCGTTTCGTTTCATCGTTTCGTTTGTGGTAGGATAAACATCACCATGTTAGGCGAAATAGAAAATTCTCGTAATTGTTAGTGCCGCGACATGACAAAGGACCTCGAGAAAAAATTAAAATCCAAAAAGCATGGTCAAGAAATGGGCTCGCTTATTGAAACAAGTGCGAGAGAAATGTGAAGACCTACCTCCACCCAGGGCGTCCTGTGTCAATGGCCACTGAAGAAAACGTATAAAAATGTTGCAGATAGCTGGCGAGTTGCACATCAGCAAAGAACGGATTGGAGAAATTTTGCACGGGCATTTAAACATGAACAAAATTTATGCGCGCTGCGTACCGAAAATGCTCACGACGACTCAAGTGCTGCAAAGATTTTTTGGAGTTATCCAGGAATAATCTCAAATCGAATCATAATTGTAGATGAGACTTGGGTTCGCCAATACGATTCGCAGTCCAAACAAGGGTCTATGCAGTAGGTTGAAAAAACGGAGAGACCGCCGAAGAAATTCAGGGTGGAAAAGTCAGCTACGAAACTTATGACGACTGTTTTTTTGGGACAGCGAAGGTGTTTTGCTGATTGATTACCTGCTTAAGGGGACTACAATAAATGGTCAATATTACGTAAATTTATTGACTCAGGCACATGAAGCAGTCGTACGGAAGCGACGTGGGAAACTCAGGCACGGAGTATTGTTTTTGCAGGATAACGGGCCTGTTCACAGGGCGCGGGTTTCGACGCAGGCCTTAAAAAACACAGCTTTTCCAATGATAGACCACCTACCCTACAGCCCAGGCTTGACCTCGAGCGACTTTTTTTTGGATTTGAAACAGGAGCTACGGGACCGGAGATTTGCAGATGAGAACGAGATCAAGGCGGCCGTAGAAAGTCAGTTTGAAGGCAAAGAAGAAGAATATTTTTCCGGTAGTATAAGGGCACTGTATGCCCGATGTGAGAATGCATTTCACTCGAGGGAGATTATATTGAGAAATTAATTTTTTTAATCGGACCTCTTCTTTCACTTAATGCCTAAGGCCGCGAACTTACCAGCCGCTCCTCGTAGAATGCCGTTGACATAAATCAAAAATAGGGTCGGAGGTAGGTAGAAGTGTTTGTATCAGCAAACCATGCTCAAACTTAATTAGCGTAAAAAAAAACCCAACGGGACTTTCACCGCCTTCGCTAGGGAAACATCAAGGGTGGATCCCCGTCTCGCTAGTTCATTAGCTCGCTCATTTCCCTCATTGTTGCTGTGACCCGGCACCCTAAGGAGACTGAGCGAGGCGAGTTTCTTTTTGCACTGTTCTACTAGACTCGAGGACGCAGTGGCAGATACAATAGTCTTGATAGCAGTCGGAGATATGATAGAACCCTGGGGCATGTTCGTATTGATCGAGTACTTACTGCCAATTCATTTCGAAAAAGTCTCACCGATACTATTGGCTTGGGGCTTGTTTAAGAGGGCACTGCGTCACACTCTATCGAATGCTTCAGAGCAACTAGTCTGGATACACTTGCTGGAATCCATTAGTTCTCCTTTGGAACAAAACCATACTGACGGTCATTGGTAGCTTATAAACTGATGGTTGACAATGAACTCCATGCCCTTGGAGAGCACTGACATTAAAGCTATGGGTCGGTAGTTAGAATGGGAGGTTTTATTGCCATTTTTAGAAATTTGCTTAACGTGCGCAAGTTTCAACCTAGTCGGGAAGATGCATGTGGTGTACGCCAGGGTGGAATAACACCTATTCAAAGCAATGAGAACGACACGTTTTATACCATCTGGGCCTGAAATGCTTGAAACAAAAATACACAAAATCTTTAAGAAATTTTCTGCACAATTTTCTTTAAGTGGCTGACGGCTGACGACTGCTTTACAACATGAAAGGGAAGTTCACCATCCATACCTTTGCAGTAACATATGGGTGTTCTCATTGTTACGGGTGTGACACTGATACTCACATTTTTATAAATTATTCACCTAATATTACATATAAATGAAATAAAACTGAAATTATCTACAAAACGCATGATGTCCTTTAAATTAATTAGTACAAGTCATTTAAAAAACACTTGGTTTAGTTGCGTTACGGGCGTGACCTTAGAAAACTGGTGATTTGCGAATGTTACATAAAATGTTCACGCGGTGTAAAATATTGCATGTAAACTCTCTTTTTCTTTTTAAATATTCACCTAAATGTTGATCTGTTGATACAAGTTAAGAAACGATAACCAAATTTGTCAGAAACTGACAAAAAAATGGTTAGGAATTGTTACAAGTGTGACCAAGTATCATTTTTAGACATGGAACTGAATATAATAGAAGAAGTTCTAATGAGAGATTATTTATTTTTATTTCATTGGTAAAAAGAGACTGGTCAAACGGTAGTGCATGCGATCATATGAAAACACAAGCGTTTTCACTCAGCTGACGTCTACCAACTCCTACTCTCAACCTCCACGCGGTGACAGCCGGGTGCCTAGTACCTTAATCCAAAAATGGGTAACCAACCCCGTTTGGAGGATTCTTGGCGGCAGCAGATGGTAGAGGGGGGGAAGAGTTTTTTCTCACTAGAGCACTTCTTCCTGTTCCAGGCGGCAGCGGATGAATTCCCTAGACCGAGTCAACGGTGGCGTCTATAGTTCCAGTTAGGTTGAACTTAGTGAATACCTTGCGCGAACTGCTTCGACGTATTCGGATCACAGGTCGGTAATGAATTTCCAATGTTGGTCAGGACATTGGAATAGAGATGGTGGCGGAGGAGCCCTTAATGGGCCAACGGCAGCGCTCATACTCCCGTAGTGGACTACTGGCACCGGTGTACCCGGCCCTCGTCCTAGGGGAATAATTAAGGAACTGGCCCCCCAGGTTGGGGGTTGTGCCATCGGGGTAACTTCCCTACCACGTAAAAAATCGATGGTTCCGAAACAACCAAAAGCCTCGGATAAGGATGACTCAACTAAGGACAACGACCTTCGGATCTGTACGTGGAATGTTCTGCCCCTTTACAGACCACGTGCAGCCGAACAACTAGCAGAGGCCCTAGACTGCTATAAAGCAGATATTACCGCCATCCAGGAAGTGGGATGGGATGGGCCGGGCAAAAAGAGGATGAAAAACTGTGACATCTACTACGGTAATTGCTACAGAGGCAACAGGCAACGCTTATTCCGATGCGTATTTGTCATACGCGGCAGACTAAGGCAAGAAGTCTTAAGCTTCCGACACGTTAGCGAGCGTATTATGACTATCCGGATCAAGGCTAAATTCGCTAACATAAGCCTAATATGTATTCATGCCCCCACGGAAGAAAATGACACTGCCACCAAAGAGTGTTTCTACGAGCTCCTCGACAAAACATATGAGCAATGTCCTAAATACGACGTTAAAATCGTATTGGGCGATTTTAACGCCAAAATAGGAAAGGAGGACGTCTTTGGTAGGGCAGTCGGTAAGCATAGCCTACACGACACCACGTCTGATAACGGACTAAGGCTAATTGAATTCGCTGTGGAGCGAAATGTCACCATAGCAAGCACATGGTTTCCTCATCTCGATATTCATAAACAGACATGGCGGTCCAATGATCATGTAACGATCAACCAAGTTGATCATATTGCGATCGACGCAAGGCATGCCTCCAGTTTTCTAGATGTCCGGACGAATGCGGATATCCCAATCTGAGCAACAAAGAAGAATTACTGTGAGAAAATTTAACGTCGAAAAGCTACAATCGCAAGAGACCGCCAGACTCTTCGCTGAACGCGTATCCCGAAATCTCTCAATCACCCCTATGCCGCCAGCATCAAGTGCCGAAGACCAGTGGCAACGCTACCAACATGCCATCAGAAACGCCGCGACTGATGTGCTGCGTCTCGCTCGCCCACCACCGCGACACCCCTGGTTTGACGAAGAATGCGGGCGAGTGCATACAGCAAAACAAGAGGCATTCAAAGCGGCGCTGCAAAGAAAGACGAGAGCTGCTCGTAAGCTCTACGAGCAAAAGAGACGGGAAGAACATCGGCTTCTCCAGAAGAAGTAGAAAAAGCATGAGAAACGCGCGTTTGAGAATATCGAGAGTTTATACTCCAGGAACAATGTACGGAAATTTTGCCAAAAGGTAAAAAGAACATGTCAGAGAAGCAATACCCGTACAGAAACCTGTAGAGATGAAAATGGAAACCTCGTACTAGAATCACAGTCGGTGCTGAGAATATGGAAAAACTACTTCTGCAGACTGTATAACGGCGACGAAGACCCACATCCCGCTGTCAGGCAGAATGAACCATTCAACATAGACGATGATAGTCAAAATTCCCGTCCGCCTGACCAAAGCGAAGTGAGGATAGCAATATCCAAGCTAAAATCCAACAAGGCTGCTGGACCTCACGGCTTACCGACCGAACTTTTCAAGGCAGCTGGGGATGAATTGGTAGAGTGCATAAAACAAATCATCTCTAAGATTTGGTCAGACGAGTGTATGATGATGAATGGAATCTCAGCACCGTTTGCCCGATCCACAAGAAAGGAGACCCCCTTAACTGTGCCAATTATAGAGGCATCAGTCTCCTCAACATCGCATACAAGATCTTTTCTGCGATATTGTGTGAACGCCTGAAACCTTTTATCAACAGCCTGATTGGACCCTATCAGTCTGGTTTCAGGCCAGGAAAGTCCACCATCGATCAAATCTTCACACTTCGGCAGATCCTGGAGAAAACCCAAGAATTCCAAAACGATACTCACCACATCTTTATCGATTTCAAGCCATGCCTAGTTTTGATATCCCTGCCAAACTTGTCCGTCTGTGCAGGCTGACGATGGAGAACGCTCGCTGCTCCATCAAGGTCGGTAATGACCTCACCGAGACCTTTGATGTCAAAAAAGACTTTAGACAAGGTGACGCGCTGTCATGTGACTTCTTTAATATTGTACTTGAACGGATTGTGCGGAACTCACAAGCCAACACCGGAGGCACAATCTATTACAAGTCTGTACAACTGCTTGCATACGCCGATGATGTAGACATTATCGGAAGAACTCAGCGGGCTGTCACCGGTGCGTTTGCAAGCATTGAGGCGGAAGCGGCCAAAATGGGTTTAGCGATAAACGAGGGCAAAACCAAGTATATGCAGTCAACAAGAAGGGAAACCCAACACCGACAAATTGGACAAAACGTCACATTGGGCAGCTATAACTTCGTGGTAGTAAGGGACTTTGTCTACCTTGGCGCTACTATAAATTCTACAAACAAGATCAGCGCAGAAATCAATCGAAGAATAACTCTTGCCAATCGCTGTTTTTTTGGGCTTATAAGGTAATTCAACAGTAAAGTCCTATCTCGAACAACTAAGGAGACTCTATATAAGACCTTGATCATCCCAGTCCATCTTTACGGCACTGAAACATGGACTTTATTAAAAGAGGATGAAGATATCCTTGGTCGCTTCGAGAGAAAAATTCTTCGTAAGATTTTCGGTCCCGTTTGCGTTGACGGGTTTTGGAGGAGAAGATTCAATCACGAACTAGACGAGCTGTACAGCGACATCGACCTAGACATAAAACTGCGTATTGGACATCTGAGATGGCTAGGACATGTAGAGCGGATTGTCACCAACGCTCCGGCCCGCAGTCTTCGAATCTAACCCCGAAGGACGACGCAGTAGAGGGAATCATCGCCGTAGGTGGCGCGCACAAGTTCAAGGGGACCTCGACCAACTTGGAGTGCGCAACTGGAGGCAATTAGGTGAAGACCGAACTAAATGGAGAGGCTTGTTGGTTGAGGCCCAGGTTCACCCCCGAACTGTAGCGGCACATAAGTAAGTAAGTATTGGTAAAAAGAAAGTAATATTGTCTGTTTAATATTCTTAGCCTATGACTTGAATGTTGTTTTCAAATTAATTTTGATGATATTTGATATAGCTATGTTTCAAATAGTATTCATTCGTTTTCGTTATCGGTGTCCGCGCAAATGTCCGAATAACCTAACCTAGTATTGGTCATAAACGTTTTGTCTGATTTGGACAGGACTGTGCGTCCACAGAGCAAATAATAACAACCTCTACTCTTGAAATAATGCTGTGTTCGTATATTTCGGACTGGATTCACGTTTTTCCATTTTGTGTCCAAAACCGTCTGGTTCTCTAAAATGTCAGTCTCCATCACACAGAAAATATTAACTTTCAAATCTCTATTATTGACCAAAAAAATGGTAACACTTTAATGGCGTATTAATTACAACTTCTTGGGCCTTAATGACAATCCATATCATTTTCTTTACAAGAGCGCCGATGCCATCAACAGTCCCTTTTCCATGTCCAGTAGGAAAGAACGACCACTTCAAAGCCACACCAAAGTCTGACTGAAGTACACAGATTAAAGAGTTTAAAGCGATTTTTGAACTGTGCAGCACATCCATCTGAAAAAACGTGTATAGTCTGAAGTGCGTTAACCTTTTTCTTCATGTCATCAATTAAGTGTCTTAAAAACACCCAAATACAGGTTTTGCTGTGACTTAAATCGTCACTAATGAAAGAATTCCATATCTAGTAACAAAATATTTACAATGAATAGAAAAACAGAAGGAAAGGGTTTTAGAAATACTAACCCGTTACGGGTGTGACACAACTTTAAAGCTATTAATCGGGCTCAGAATAATTTTTAAATTTGATGAAATTTCGTCGATGGGCAGCAGACAATACTTTTCTTACTTCGCCAAAATGATTACTTTTGTTCAAAAATTAAAAGCCTCGCTATACAACTTTCTATATATTTTTGTTACGGGTGTGACACTTCATTACTACGTAATGAATAAAGTAGTAATTTGGTTTGTATTCACTTCTGAACCCCCAAATTAGACCAAAACAAGCATTCAGTTTAAGAGACCGAAAAATAACTTACGGTTCTTAAGTCTACAGACAGTAAAAGTGCAAATATCGTGTTGCCAATTTATGCTAACAAAATGTAACTTATAGGTGAATAAAGTACCCGTGGTTCGTGTTGTGAAATAAGTGCGAACGAAATTGAATTAATGATATTTCCGGTATGCAACTAATACTTTGACTCTTTAGCAGTAATTTACCGTCGTGTTTATGCAGTTTTTTTTTTTTAGTTAAGGGCCGGTTTTTATGGAAACACCCATATGTAATAAAAAGATAAAAATACTGAAATAGCTCCAGAAGAGAAATAAATTCACAACACTTACCCTAAATCGTTGTTCTTGTGTGGGTTTAATAATTCCCGGGTCACCTCTCCAAGACTTAAGAAAGCATATCCACAGCAGACATGAGCAGAAGAGGAAACCAAGTGTGGCTGTAGTTGAGACCGCATCGACAATATAAGTAAGCCAGGTTACATAAAACCAAAGCTTTGTTGCCAAGTATACGCTCAGCGGCAGCAATGCCATCAAATGATCGTCGAACAGGGCCCTGCCAATGGAGTGAAAAGTTGCATACAAACAACCCAACAGGAAGAACTTAATAATAAATAAAGTATTCGCGACAAATACTAGTCCAGCCAAGTAGAAAGCGAGGAAAGGCGATGCTGCCATTGTCCACCATCGCAGACGTTTGTCGGTTTTTAGGCGGGATATCAAACTTCGACGCAGCACAGCTTGCGATGACTCTCTAACTCGTTCCACAACTTTCTGACTTATCCATATGGCTCCAGCCTGTGAGTCTAGCATAGAAAGCGGCGTATCGCCACGCAGGTTGGGTACATCCAAGCTGCTCTTTCCCTTTAATATTAGCGTGCTGATGGCGGTACCGTTCCGGGCCAGAATAGCCCAGTGTAGCGCTGTATTGCCGTGGGTGTAGTCAACGATAGTGGGATTCGCGCCCAGCGTTAGCAGCAGTCGCACAGGATCCAGAGCACAAACTTTCCATGCAGCCCACATCAGTGCAGTCATTCCTCCCCTGTCCTGCGAGTCTGGATCCACTCCCTTAGCAATAAAGTACGCGACCAGAGCGGTGTGAGCAAATTGTGCTGCAATATGAATGCAGGAGCAGCCTTCAGCATCTCTAATCTTTGGATCGGCACCAGCGGCCATCAAAAGCACAACAGCACCCAAGTGGCCTTGCCTCGTTGCCCAGTGCAGCGGGGTCGCGTTCAATTCTCCGCCAATCGCGTCGACCTTGGCGCCCTTCTCCAGGAAGTATTTGATAATGTCGCGACGGTTGTTTATCGAGGCCCAGTGCAGGAGGGTAACAGTCTCACTATCGGGCTGGTTGACATCCCAGCCAGCTTCGACGAGCTCTTTGACGCGGGCAATAGCTCCATACTGTGTGGCCTTGACTATGTCGAAGCCACTGTAGTCCGGCTCTATGGGCGCTGTTGGTGGTTCCTGCGATATAAGGGCGGCCTCCCTGTGGTGGTCGTGGTCGGGCTCAGCGCACGAGCCCGTCGTGGCTGCGTTGCATGCGCTCTTATACATTTAGGATGGGTTTTCTCGCGAACACAACGCAAACATAAAGCGATCGCGCACTATAGGGCCACTTTTGAGCACCGATCTATGCAACTTTGATGGAAATACGTCTCGAAAGAATTAGCAGAAGACTTTGTTATCAATTTTCCATAAAAAAAGTGGAAATTCTGAGATGGAATAAGAAAATCGAATGACAGACAATTCGCTAGGGGTTGATTTTCTCTCCTGACGTTTGGATGAGTCAGCTTAGTTCACAATTGCGACTGGTGAAACAGGTGAAATGACATTATTCTTTCACTCAGGGATGTTTTCAACAATATTTATATTTAGATATTCACCCCGATTACCGTTGGCGTTTTCTGCTTTTCGACGATTGTCGTTTTATTCAAAGCTACGACCTGCTGACCATTAAAGGTTGCTAAGCAATTTTTTGCATTCGTGGTTCATCTGAGGAATAAAACGACAATCCTCGAAAAGCTAAAAAGGCCAACGATAATCAGGGTGATTATATTGTCGGTGCTTTTCAGATTTTCAAATCAAATTCCAAAAAAAAAACTTTTATATGGATTTGAGTTTTTCTTTAATTAACATTTGGTACTGTTGCGCCCAGCTATAGGCAGACAAGTAAACAAATGTATGAGAAGCTGCTAAAGAAAGTATAAAAGTGTCCAAGAGGGTGTAGAGTATATTAGCCTCATTTATTAGATTTCCTAGGGCCTCTGCTCACTTGTTTTTTTTAGACAGATAGATCAATGTACTTTATTTTTAAGAACTAAAATTTTACTAGCTTCTATAAAATACAGTATAGTTTAAGCAGTGGCTTCGCCGTCTGCCGTAGGCTGACAAAAGTGAAATTCATTTATATATATACGGAACAAAAATTAAATACTAATTTGAGTATTAAGATTAAATCAGAAGTTTTCTTCCACAATTCTGTTTCTGTAATTGTATGCAACATTTCAATATGCTACTAAGGGTCTATAATCATTGCCATTGAAAAAGTGATCGATTGCATTTCTTTCTAAGCGGTCTACTGTGATCGTCTGATTTCTTTCAAAACTGGGCAGGTACCAATGAAATGTGCGGAGGTCGAGACGATGTGGCATGTAATTTAGCTTTAAATATTCTCCTATAACTCAGAAAATAAATCATATTTGGAAGATGCTGAGGTAAGAGTTCAGGTAGTTAATGTTTTCGTGAACTAAGTTTGGGCAAATTAAGCGTGAGTCTGAGTTTCTTACCGCCATGATGTGTTCTCTTTTCATTGCCTGTTCTATGTCGAATAGAAAAATTCGTGCACCTCTTGACCAGTCTGTGAGGTTGGATCCCATTATGGTTAGGCTTATATTAGCCGTATTTTATTATCACCCAAGATCCATATAGATCACACGACGAAAATAAAACGATCCGGATCTGGATCAACGAATACTTTTCCTTGTGTCATGTAGTGTGGTTGTGTAACCCTACCAAGGAATAAAAAAAAAGAATTTCTGGATCACGAAATTGATCCTGATAGAAAACAAGATCTCGTATTGTTGTTGTATTGCATAGAAATCAATGATCCATATGGATCAAGAGTGATAATAAAATACGGCTATTATACCACCAACGATATTTTCCCAATATTTATAGAGCTGTGATCTGGTTCTTTTAATTTTTTACCGAGAATTTTGTTTAGTCGCGTGTCATCTTCTTCTACACATTCAACCTTAGAGTGAATATAAATAAAGGTGGCATTCCACTCTCGATGTGCAGCGTATAGTTATATGTATTTGATGGGAGTCGTAATAATCTCTTTACGAAAAATTTTAGCAGTTTTTCAACGTTATCGTACATTCGGCCTCCCCATACCTACGCTCCATAACACATTGCTGCACGCATTACCGCCTCGAAGACTTTCACTTTTGCTTGTAGACCGACTTTGGGGTTATAAATTAAGTTTCTCCAGGTTAAATTTAGGGCTTTCTTTGCTTCTGCAAGCTTGAGTTCAAAGTGTATTTTCATAAAGAGATTATAGGTTAGGGTTACCCCTAGATAGTTGTAGTATCTCACTACTTCTAAGTGTCGTCCATTGCATTGAATTTGGTGATTCTGCTAAAACAACTATGTCATCTGTGTAAAGTAATGCCTTAATATTTGATTCATTAAGACCCGCATACCTGGAGGAAGTGTGTCAGATATGTCGTCAAAGAATAGTGCTAACAGAAGTGGGCAGTGAAGGCATACTTGTTTGACTCCGATTTCCACTTGAAGCCAATCTCATAGCTCTTTACCATTCCATATTGCTAACTTAATGTTCATGAACATGTCTTTTAAAATATTGATAAACTTCAATGAGACTCCAATATTAGATAATATGTAAAAGAGTAAATTCCTATTTATCGTGTCGGAGGCCGCTCTGAAATCGATGGAAAAGACATAAAATTTATTTTCTTGGTCTAAGTATTGTTTCTGATATTTATTACTGTTGAATAACCGGCCCTAAAACCAGCCTGCAACTGGTTTGTTTTCGGTTTTCGTTAAATCACTTGGTTGGTCTAGCAGTCAACATACCGGTGAGAATTTTCGTGATTGTATTCATAAAGGAAATTCATCTATAATTTGCAGTTATATTTGGACCACCTTTTTAAAATATTGGGAAAATAATTGACCTTTCGAATTCCTTTGATACCTCTCCTGCATTGTAAATGCGATTGGGGTAGCAGCAATCTTTCTATAAATGAAATTGGGCGGTATTGAAAGAGCTCGTATGGCACTCGGTCTTCTCCCGGTACTTTACTCTTTTTAGGTTTCCTCAAAGCTTCAAAGAGCTAATTCTCAGCAAAGGGCTTATCTAGATCCTCGATATAAGCACCAGGTAGTGCATAATGCAAGGCAATTAGCGGATCTTGTTGCTTAAGTATTTCTTTAAAGTGGTGCATTAAAGCGGGCGTTTCTATTTGCCTTCCAACTTTAAACGTATTCCGGTTTAATTTCTTCGCCAAAGCCCAAAACTCTTTGCTATTGGCTGCCTCGGCTAGCTCTCTAGCGATTTCCCTGAATTATATTTGCTTTTTGCACCCACACAATGGCTTGTGATATGTGTTTGTGATAGGTGTTATGTTTTCTGAAGAGATTCAGCGTCGCAAAAGGTTTGTTTCGCACTTTATAGCATTCACCGTCAAACCACGGTTGTTTTCGCTTGAAATTTTTCTTCCAATCTTTTGTTGATGCTGCCATTTTAATTAGGTTTGTTAGAATCGTTGGATGTACGCCTTCGGATGTACCCATTCAATCGGTGTTATTATCTCTCCAAATAAGTTTGGGAAGGAGAGCTAGCTCTCTTAAAATGGTTTGTTTAGATGATAGTGAACACTCGATTATAAGTGGCATATGATCTGAGAATTCTTGTGCGGCGACTTTCATATCCTTAACAATGTTCAGCTATTGCCTCTGATAAAAGTAAACTCACCGCGCGGGTCGCGTTTGCTTCTGCTATTTAAAAGGCATGGTAGGTAGGTAGAATTGGCGGTTCTGTAAAACAGAGACCCAATTAGCACAGTTGTTCCGTTTTAATACCACAACTCATGCGACCTTGGATGTTGATGTGTGTTGGTGAGGACAGTCTAGAGCTGACGATCTTCCTTCTTTTCTTACGAAGTCGCATCCAAATGATGGCGAAAAGTTTTTCCTTATCCCAAATAGCATACCACCACTAGCCCTCCCAGCACTATTGACCCTAATAGCAGCATGCCACAGTAGCTTATAGTCTTCAAAATAATGTTCATACTTATCAATCCGCAATAAAAAATGTTTCAAATAAAAATAATAATTCAACATTTTTAGCAAATTCATGGAAAATCAGAAAATTACATTTGTTTCTTAAACCAATGTAGCTGGTAATAAGATAAAATATTAAATATATATGGACGGCAACACTTTCAGGAACGCTGTTCTCCTCGGGTTGTTGTCTTCGCTAGTCGGTTTTTTGTTCTGGGCAGATCCCCACGAGATGTCACTTTCGTTGGTGAGGTTGTAGCGGGCCGACGGCGGTCTGTTCGCCGTCTCGCTATCAATTACAGAAATGCCAGTGCACACACAATTTGGAAAATTTTAAAACTTTAATTTATTTTAAAAAAATCAGGAAAAAAAAAGAAATTTTTAATTTTAAAGTCGCAACTTGCTTCGATGTGATTCTTAATACGACTCATTTAAAAATTTAATTTTGTTTGCCAGATCAAAGTTCCTGGAATGCTGAGTTTTTCCAAACGCCACAGTACTCCCCCTCCAGTAATGCAGTTGCAATTACGGTTGTACTGAGCGAACGCGAGGCGGATGGCGTTTGTTGACGATGTCGGAGGCTTGCTGGGCTGCGTTGAGTCGTGCTGGACCGTGCTGAGCCTATTGGAGGCGTCGGGCCACGTTGGGTCGTGCTCAGAGCTGCTGGGACTGGTTGGCCGTGCCAGAAGTGGGAGCGTGTGGGACCTGGTTGGTCGCGCTCAAAGCTGCTGGTCCAGTCTGGTGTGTCGGAGCGTGCTGACTCTAGCTGGGCCTCGTTGGCTGGGCTGGGAACGGCAGCGTGCTGAGCTTCTCTGGCCGAGCTGGAGCTTGCTGAGCCTCGTTGGCTGTACTGGGAGCGGGAACGTGCTGGACCTCGTTGGCCATGCTAGAGCGTATTGTGCCATGCCGGAGCATGTTTGGCCTAGTTGGCCGTGCTGCAGCATCTTGAGCCCTGCAGAAGCGTGAGCGTGCTTCGTCTCGCTGACCGTGCTGTAGCTGAACCGTGGTGTACCATGCTGGATGGTGATGGGTCTAGTTGACGGTGTAGGAGCGTGCTGGAGCATGCTAACCTCGTTGGCTGGCCTGGGAACGGCAGCGTGCTGAGACTCGCTAACCGTGCTGGAGCTTGTCGGGCCTCGTTGGCTGTGCTGGGAGCGGAAGCGTGCTGGACCGCGTTGGCCGCTGTAAGGCGTGGGCCATGCTGGAGCGTGTTCGGCCAAGTTGGCCGTGCTGCAGCATGTTGAGCCCTGCTGAAGCGTGAGCGCGCTTGCCTTCTTTGGATGGGCTGGAGCTGAAGCGCACTGTGCCATGCTGGAGCGTGTTGGGCCTAGTTGGCCGTTCTGCAGCATGTTGAGCAGCGCTGGGCCTAGTTGGCCGTGCTGGAGCTTGTTGAGCCTCGTTGCCAACGCTGAAGCGTATTGGGCCATGCTGGAACGTGTTGGGCCTAGTTGGCCGTGCTGCAGCATGTTGAGCCCTGCTAAAGCGTGAGCGTGCTTGGCCTCGTTGGCCGTGCTGGCTCAACAAGCGTCGGCTCCAGCCGTGTTCCATCCAGCGGTTGTTGGCCCTGCAGGCGTCGGTCCAGACGTGGTCGTTTGAGCGGTTGCTGCCCCTGCAGGCGTCGATCCAGACGTGGTCGACTCAGCGGTTGCTGATCCTGCAGGCCTCCGTCTAGCCTCGATCCGTTCAGTAGCTGCTGGCTCCACAGGCGTTGATCCAGCCGTGGTTGCTGATTCTGCTGGTGTTGGTTCGGCCGAACGCTTCAGCGGTTGCTGATTCTGCAGTTAATCATCAGGTGGTGGTTAGTTCAGCGGTTGCTGGTGCTGCAGTGAATCGTCCGGCACCGCTTCGAAAATTGTGTGCACTGGGATCACGTCGGGGTCACCAATTATAGCGGGTCGACGGCGGCCATGTTCCCCGTCTCGCTATCAACAAAGGTAATGTCAGTGCACAGATTAAAATTCGAGAATTAATTTATTTTTAAAATACGAAAAAAATTAATTTATTTTGAAAAAACGAAAACAAATAAAACACGACTTGCTTCGATAAGTTTCTTGAGACGACTCATTTAAAAATTTAATTTTGTTTGCCAGATCAAAGTTCCTGGAATGCTGAGTTTTTCCAAACGCCACACAAACGCCACAAGGTGTAGCGGATCGACGGCGCTCTGTTCGCCGTCTCGCTATCAATTAAACTAATGCCAGTGCACACACAATTTGGAAAATTTCAAACTTTAATTTATTTTAAAAAAATTGAAAAAAGAAAATTATAATTTTTAGATCACGACTTGCTTCGACGAGTTTCTTGCGACGACTAATTTAAAAATTTAATTTGTTTGCCAGGTCAAAATTCATGGAATGCTGAGTTTTGCCAAACGCCACACAAACGCCACAGAGGTTGTCGTTTTAAGTGTCTCTTGGTTTGCACACATTCTATCCAAAGTCGTTATGCCGTCTCCATTTTCGCCCATAAGTTTATCGTTTTTATCGTCGTCAAATGCTGCGTTTTCAATCTGTATGTTTCTTCCTTTTTAGTGTTATTTGAAGATTAAGGTTCTTGCTCAATAACTTTTCTTCAAGAGGAATACTTAACGGTGGCCCATTCGAATTGTCTTGGGAAAATCTATGCATTCAGACCCCTATATTACTTAGCCTTCTAGCATTTTTAAGAATGTTGTTTACATCTTCTGCACTTCGCACTTTTGAAAGAATATTTGCCATTTTATCATTTTTAGTCTCCTTGAAGATCTAATAAACACTCGGCACAGAGTTCTTTGGCTTGCATGACCGGGTCTGTGTTTACATTTGTGGGGATATGGACGACGATTTTATCTTCGGTAGCTTTTGTAGCTAAATAGTGTGTCTTTTTCCCAGGCTATGCATCTGGACCATGTATGCCCCAAAGCATCTTGAGTTTGCTGCAGTTGAGCTTGTATTTGGGAAAGTTGTTGCTGCAAAATGTCAATTTGTAACTTTTGAGGTTCGATGTTTTCATTCATTAATCTAAGATCATCTTTGGTTGCCAGGTTACATATTTTTCTATCTAAGAGATTTTCCGATTCTTCAACTGACATATTGCCCACTCCCATGGTTCGTGCTGCTTTTTGGTTGCTGCGGATTTGATCCGGAGACGTCACACTTACTTTTCGCTTGTTCATATATGTGTGTATGTTTTATTAGACAACGTATATGTTCAATTTTAGATTTTCAGTTTCATTCAATTTAATACAAATAAATATGAATTAAATTTTGCACACAAGCACAATTATGCTGCCTTTATGCAGGATCTTGAATTATTTATAAATAACGTTTTTGAGTTTTAAGGCTGCGTAAATGTATACAAGCTATAAACAACGTTTATTAAACCGAAACCACTTTCAAACCTAGTATTGGTATGATATTTGGAAATCTATGTGGTTCACCACCCTGCTTTTAGCGCCTGTAAAGGTCCATGTATGTATGGCAGGGTCGCTATGTAATGTTAGAACCTGGAATTTCTAAAGACAAAGGTTTCCACACTTCTCTATTCAAACAATTTTTTCAACTTAAAAATTATACTTATTCTATCTTAATTCTTAACAATAATCAAGTGAATGAACCAATTACTATACAAAACTACGTAATAAAGAAGGACATGAATAAAAACAAAAGCATGCTGTGCAATAACACCATTGACACACTAATGCCGCTGCCAATGTTCATATGAGTATTATTTGATGCTTGCAAAAACGTGATTGAAATTTATTGGACTAATTGTTTTGCATAATTGTCCCGTGCCATTATTACATCACTTCAATGTGT